>CM054377.1:130280530-131530530 GCA_028858755.1 Ara ararauna | reverse complement strand
CCCCAATTCAAATTTGCTTTGTTATCAGTCTTGTTTTATAAACAAGATTGGAGATCTCTCTAGTTGGTGATTCCCTCCTCCCTAACCTCTATTTCTTTAGCAGGACTCCTCTAATCTACTTGGGAGCAGCAAACATACAGAAAATAGTCAAACTGCTAAAGTTCTCCTTCCCATCATTCTTTTTTCTTCTTGCTGACCCAGCATCTCACACATCCTCCAAGCCTTTTGTCTGCCATGTAAATGAACAATTAGTTCTATCCAACATTTTAGCATCCTGATGAAATATTGTTTTCCCTTGCTGAATTCTCATCCTCTGGGACTTATTCTACAGCTCTGAAGTAACCCCTTTCAGTATAGGCAATACTAGCATTTCAGAGAAACATTAAAAAAGAATAAACCACTTAATAACAAATTAGTCCTTCAGCTTATGTTACATACTAGAATGAAACGAGAGTTGTGAATTCACAAGAGGAGGTATGAGCTATTTTTTTCCTCTTGGAGCCTGCTTCGATCCTTTTCTAAAAAAAGGAAACAATATTATTCCAGTTCTTCCTTATTTGGAGCTGCTCTGTAATTTATTTCTTACAGAAACCTCTGAGGGGTTGAAGACCCCGGGGATTCTGCAGGTGTGTTGAACTGCAGCGCTGCACATTTCTGACCTTCAGAAGTGCATTCTGCTATGCTACTAAGGTCTTTTCTCCCCGTATCTGCATCAATAAAATGCTGTTCAATTGCATTTGAGCAACTGAAGAGTTTGTAATGTAGCTCTGATCTCTTACGTGTCAGACATACGGATTTCCCCTGACAAAGCTCCTAATGACGCACTATTTTTACTGTAACCAGATAGGAAAGGAGAATAATTTCCCTTATGTAGACAGTAATGGCCAGTATATACCACAGCCTGGATTCTGATCTCAATAACACCTCACTTATTTTCAGGCTGCGGTAAATGTGGTTTAAAGAGCTTAATGCTTTTTGTGAGAAGATGTCTGCAGACCCCACATACTACATCAAAGTATAATACTGAATCCAATGCAAGGCAGATTTGCCATAAAGAATTATTATAAATCTCTTTTTATATAAATATGGAAACAGCAAGTATTTGTGTTCTATTCTCAAATACTTACATTGAAGTCATATACTTGGTATTCCTGACAGTTGAATCAGTCTGAAAGCTGGCTATTATCAAGGTCTGATGCATTCATAAACACTGCTGTTATGTTCCAGTACACCCTCTTGGTTTTCAGCATACATCCTAAAGAGCTGACTTGAACAAAAATAAAACAAAACTAAAAAGAAGACACCAACAAAAAAAACCCCAAACCAACGCAACAAAAAAAACACCCCCATACCACACACCAGAAAGTCCAAAACACACACCCCCAGACCAAAAAATTTATTCCAGATTTACAACTTTTAAAAATTTGTCTCACCTCTCGGAAAGCCATTAACACAGGTTCTTGTGCTTCTGCTAATGTAAAGAACAAACCTTGTGTGAAGGGGCCTATGCCACCAGGATGCAGCGATGCCATGCATAGTGTATTACGTCTTTTTGTGGTTTTAAGCATTTGTCCTCAGATTAGTCAAAAATATGCAATGTAGTTGTGCGTGGTTTCACACTTGATTTCACAGAACACTGTTCCCCTAGTTACCATTCCTCATGCTTAGAGAGTAGTGGGGCACAGGGAGATGGAACAATCCTTGACTGAAAGGGCGCTTCTGGTGAAGTGTTTACTCTGTAGCAAGTACTTTAGGACAGAAGTATTGTCTGTAACAGAGAGGAGGAACCCATTGAAAACCCTCATCTCAACACCTGCAGGGTAGGGGAGCAAAAAAAAAAAAAAAGAAAAAATCACTAGTCCTAGAGGATCCTGATGCATCCACTGCTCTGCACTATTCCAACCTTAAAAGCAGGAGCACAATCCTATCCCATTCCAGCTCATAGTTTAGTCTTTGGGACACTGCTTTAAGAAATGAATGTGGGCTGAAATAGCACCCAGATTCTGAATGTCTGCTTCCCATGTGAAAGCAGGGGAGAAAGAGATACTGAAAAAAGGACGTCAGGCTACAGGGCTACAGCTACAGCAACTGGAATGACCAAAGTTTACTGTGAGGAAGTAAAGTTATAGCCTTAGACTCATTACGAGGGTATCCTTCATTGCATCAACACAATACTCTCAGATGCCAAAGAACAATGTAGCCTGAGATTTGTTGCAACTGGGACATACAACACATGGTAAACAGAACTAGTGGTGCACCTTGGCTGTTCTCCATCATCTGATTAAGAAAATAAGGCCAGAAGGAAATAACTAGAGGATCAGTTCAGAATTGGAAAGATATCCCTGAGGGCCAAGGTACAGTGAGCCTTGGAAAGGTAGAAGCAGCTTATGTTTCTTCCTACAAGAGTCTTAACATCATCTGCTCTAAAAGCAGCTGGGACTTGCTAGCACCATACTTCCAGTCAGGGCATTATAGATGACCAGTGCCTGAAAGGCAGTACAGAAGAAGCTGGGAAGACTGTTTGCATGCTTTAAGAACAGGCTGAAAGCCAGATCTGCAAAGGAAACCTGAAGATGGTAGAAAAATGATGGTATGGCAGGATATGCAGAGTACAGAGTGGCACATAGAACACACTGAGGAGGAGGGACAAATCCTATTTCTTACTTTCTCAGCTGTAGCCTCATTCCCATTTGTCACAGATGGCACATCAAGCATGTGCTGGGTGAGCTTTGCTAACGTTTAACATTTTGGAAACTGGTTTCCTTTAAGCTAGCTGCTCGTGGAGATGCATGTGACAGTTGTAGTGAGCGAAAGCCGGAAGGCTGCCATTCTGGGCTGCTCATAGCTTATAACGAAAACACTCTTCCTCTGAGGAAGACTTAAGAGGGAATTGAGAATGGGGGGAGCCAGGCATGGAAGGGAATGCAAGTAGTTGTCCCAGAAGCTTCCTGGGGGAAAAGCCCAGCAACCCACATCCATGAATAAAAGCAATAATACCTGGATGGGAAACCTATGTGAGGAGAGAAGCCTACAGGAGGCTGCAGGCTATAGAAATTTTATATAGAGAAGTGTCTGCAGCGTGGTTAAAGTCTTCAGTTAGAGCACAGGGAGACCCTCCTCACTTCCGCAGAATTGTCCAGCTGTGGTAAAAAAAAAAAAAAAAAAAAAAAAAAAAAAACACACTAAAGCAAACCAAACTGGGGGGGGGGGGGGGGGGAAAACCAAAAACAAAACCCCACAAACCAAAACCACACACACAAAAAAACCAAACAAGTTTGGAAGGCACTTTTTGATAAAAGTAAATCACTGATTTCTTCTAAGAGATGTAAAAGACACAGGGGTATGGGTCTAAGCCAAGAAAAGGATTAACAGACATTTACCTTTCATGACCATTCTTGTCTTAAAATACAGTGACTCTTTCTGAGCCATCAATGATCTTAAACAGCCACAGGGAAGCAGAAAGTGAGACCAGAGGGAGCCTAGCAATATATTAACTGAAATTGAGCATGGGGAGCAGCCAAGATTAAAATAATATAAAGTTGGACCAGATTAGATCAGCTAATATGAACCTGCCTCTTACTGCTTACTAAAATAAGAATGAAAACTACTTTTGATGTTGTGCATCACAAACGTCAATTTCACAGCTTCATTAACCAAACACCACTCTCTCAGATATTTTTATTTTAATTTTTATGCATCTATTATTTAAATATAAGGTATAAAAGACAAAAGGTCTTGCATTAAATCATGGTTTCTTCATTCCAGTCAAGATGTTGCGTTATGTAAATGGTACCTTCAGAAGTTGGAACAGAGATTGGCATGAGGCCCTTCTGGGAACCATTCTGATTTCCTAGGTATTTGCTCTATTTCTATACATGACTGATGGACTTGCACTGAAATAAGGGTTTCTTTGTTGCTGTCAATGCAAAAAGGGAGAAAACCAGCAAGTAACAAAAGAAAAATGCAATAAAAGGCTCTAAATCAAGCACTCTAAGGAGTACAGGCTGGACTCAGGTGACTTATTTCAGCACTGCAGATGTACACAGACCAACAGGTACCTTACAGAACGTAAGCTAGGAATTTTTGTTTCCCCTACATTCAGTATAATGAAATGAATGCCTCTGAAAAACAATTTTAAGTGTTTAACTGAGGCAGATTTGTCTCCAAACTCAAGGTAAAATTAAACTTGGCCATCTGATAGTGTATCAACAGACTAGCAGTAGTGTAACTACTAATCAGTATGTTCTGATGAAGTAAGCAAAACACACGCACACATCAAAACCCAGTCTTTGGGCACAGAGCACTACTTATATTCTCAAGTGGACGTCCCAAAACACCAAAGCACAACACACTTCATGGAGAAAAGGTGCTAGGTCATCCTTTAACTCGGTGGCATTACCACAAGAAGTTCCTGACACAGCTGGAGGATCAGGACTTGTCTGCACTGAGGAACTGAGTGGATACCACAAAAAGCAGACCCAAGAGTGCTCCTTATAGGTGTGCAACACAGAGGGGCAGGTGTTTCAACAGTATGATCACACTCCCACAGCCCTCAGCCTAGAAGAGTACAAAACCTGCAATCAGGTACTGCACACCGGGATCTTCCAGATGTGATTTGAAAGAATGAGTCCAAAATGGATTTAGGAAATTTATCTGGTGGGTTAAAGTAAGCACATGCCAGAGCTGTGGAAGTGCTTTCTCAAAGGCAATAACACATCTTACAAGAGGAGCATCTATCACAGTTTCACTGCTCTCAGTAGGACAAGCTGGCTGAGCAGCAATAGCTCCTTGCTGGGGATGCTGTCCCTTGACATGATTTAAAAAAAATGGCTCAGTCTTGCAGCTTAGACAAGACTGATCTGCTGTTATTGGCTTTCCTGAGCTCTCCTGACCTTCCAGGGAGAAAACTAATGTGACACAGTCCCCAAAAACCCCACTTGAACACTCTTGGGGGCTGCTATTTTGCTATGTACCAGTGCTCCAATACAATAACCATGAAACTTTTGTCTTTCAGAAGCAAATTAAGGCAGCTTTTATCCCAGGTTCCTTTCCATCCTCTCAGGAACAAGCACGAGACTGACATGGGCGAGGAAACACACAGTGGCAATGCCAGAGACAGGATAAGGGAGTGTGAAATCCTAGTTCAAATACTGCTACTTTGAACTGATTATGTGATGAACAACAAAAGAGAATCTCATCACTGCACACAATAAACCTATGAAACCTTGGCAGGTTTCTTTGACATGTCTGAGAAGCAGCTTGCTGCCATAGTGATTTTGCCCCTCCCTCAAACTGACACACTGTGAAGGAGGAAATATTCGGAAATACAAACAGAGATCAGGGACCATTTGCAAGGGGATTTAGCAGAAATCTTCTCTTTAAGCAGAACAAACATGATTGCTTTCAGGGATGGGAAAAAAAAAAGAAAAAGATCAAAGTCCAACAAAAACCTACCAGCTCTTAAAACAGCAGCGGGAATACTAGATGTGGAATTACACTGTATTCACTTCTGAAGGTCTGCCTATAAGAGTAGCTGCAGTATGACCAGCATTTTCTTTCTCTCCCATTACTGCTACCTCAGGAACAGCTCAAGGAGTGAAAGAGAACGTCAGGTGCCTGCTAGACTTTAACCCCAAACCTCATGTAAATGCCGTTCAGCCTGGAGAAGAGAAGGCTGTGTGGAGATCTCATAGCAGCCTTCCAGTATCTGAAGGGGGCCTGTAAGGATGCTGGGAGGGACTCTTCATTAGGGACTGTAGTGAGAGGACAAGAGGTAACAGGTTCAAACTTAAAGAGGAGAAGTTTAGATTGGATATAAGGAAGAAGTTCTTTACTGTAAGGGTGGTGAGGAACTGGAATGGGCTGCCCAGGGAAGCTGTGAATGCTCCATCCCTGACAGTGTTCAAGGCCAGGTTGGACATAGCCTTGGGTGGCATGACTTAGTGTGAGGTGTCCCTGCCCCTGTCAGGGGGGTTGGAACTAGATGATCTTAAGGTCCTTTCCAACCCTAACTATTCTATGATTCTAAATCATTTGGGCTTATCTCCACAAAGATGATAGTAAAGCACATGGACTATGCTAGCTTTAGTGGAGATGCACCACTGCTGACAGTGAAAGAAAAGGGATGTCTTGCAGCATGAAGGCAAAGCAACCATGTTTTAGACCCCCTTTTACTGTGAATTAAAGGGTGATGAGGAAGATAGGGAAATCTGAAGACCACTAAGAGAAGTCACATCCAGGAATTTATTAGTTTTTTTGTTTCATGCCATTCTTTTTTTATTAATAATTTTTCAGTGCAGTTAAAATTATTCTTTGGATCAAGATTAGCAGCTTTGAAAAGCATTATGTCATTAATACAAAGAACCACCACTAATAAGGACTTCTACACATGTAACATTTCATTTCCATGTTAAAAAATCCTCTTAATTGGAGGCAATCATTTAATCATTTGATTTTCTCTAGTGCCTCGTGATAATTATTCTGATGCCAACACTTTAAAGGGGAAGGTCAAAAGTCAGTCACATGTTATCAAGAATGTCCTCTAGAGACTTAGTCTGCTAAGAGTCTTACCCTAATCCTTCCAAGGTATTCCTTAATGCTAACAAATCTGCAGCGAACCCTCTGCAGGAAACTCCTGTGCAGAACATAACGCCTACCCAAACTGCTATTTATTGCAGAAAAGGCAGAATTAAAAAAAGAAGAAAGATTTTCTTCTTTCAATACAGTGAGATTTCATCATCTCTTTGTGCAATCTCTGGGAGCACCATTCAGCTCTGGATTTCAGATTTTTCTTCTAGTCAGCTTTAAATTGTACCTTCCCAATACAAAATGAAATAACATTTAGCCTGTGACCTTCAGCCACACAGACTCCTGGGACAGCATACTGTCAGTGTCGCACAGCAAGACTGAGGCATACTGATACACCACGTGGCATGTGGCTCTAGAAGTTCCCACACACAGAATGAAGCAACGAATTTTCACACAGAGCCGCCCTCAAGCTTCCAGAGTAAACAGAGGTGAGGGGGGACAACACTCAGACACAGATGGACACCACAACATGGACAGGGAGAGACAACTCACACCACAAGCAAACAATGTATAAAGGACCATCAGACACTATTTTAACCTGTTCTCAATTCTGAGAGAGCAATACAAAAACCTTGAAAGGTCTAAAGGCCATCAAGAATAGGTCAAGTGCAGCTTTGAGCAAAGTGAGTAAATACTTTAATAAACCAAGTCTGTGGGGTTATTCAGATAAGTAAGACTACAGAACAAAGTTATATACTAGAAGGTTAAAAAAAGGAGAGAGTGGGGATTTCAGTGTGGGTTATCATGATAAGAAAATCTAAATTTAAAGGCAAGCATAAAGAAAATATAGAAGTAGGGTTAAAAAAGTTTGCTTTTACTCTAACTAAAGCAAGCCTCATATCCAGCTGCAGTTAGATTTCCTCTCTTACTTCCGTTGCTGACAAGTAGTATATCATTCAGATTAATAGACAACAGAGTCAACATTGCCCCAATACATGCTGGAAATACAGCAGGATGGGCTGACTTCTTCCTTCTCTTACTGCACTGGTGAAACACCAAATACTGAAGAGCTTAACAGTTCTTTTCTCCCTCTCTTCTGCTTTTTTCTACACATTAATTAGGCAAAGATGGCCAATAAAAATGAAATTAAATTATGACTATTAAACTATGCCTCTCAGGGAAGATTTTCAGCATGGTTAGCAGGGAATTCAGCAAACTTTTCCTTTAGCATTAATAACAGTTTTGGTCCCAGTTCCTCCACATTACATTTACAATAGCCCCTACCCCAGCCAACCCCTACAAGTCCATCCTGCATTTCCTGGTCTGTATTTAGATTAGGCTTGTTAAGCACTGTGAAACATCCACATTGCTCATTTACAACTTCATACATGGGCAAAGGCCCAGGGAGATTCCAAGAATATGTTTTATTGTGAAACGAGGAAGCAGGTGTGCAAGAGCTACTACTGAAGATAACCTCATTTTCTTAACTGTATGAAAGAACATTTTCCAGTGTTAAAGAATATATCATCCTCTGTAAAACTTCACCCTTGACAGATGAGCAGAACAGTCCAGAATAAAGCACAGATATACGAATAGAACAGGTCTTCTATCTGAGGGGCTCAGGAAGGCATCCTGCTTCTCCAGCTGAGCAGATATCACCATGGTGCTACTCAGGGTACTCCCCTCCCTCCACAGCTCCTCCAGGCTAAACAAGGACAGAGCACGAAATTACCCACCAGCAATGCTGCTGGTGGCAGTATGATGACCTCAAGGACACTAAAGCCCTCCATCAAAGCCAAGAGCTCACCACGTATGCCCAAATCACACCAGTGATAGATGAAAGGAGGTTTTTACAGTGCCCATTTTTCTCACTGTAAATCAGTTTTCTGCTGTAGGAAGACTAAGAAGTGGTCACTGAGTAGCATTTTCTTTGTAACAAACAATTCACCATGGAAGAGAAGCAACTGCCAAAACTGCATTTTTGCTTGTCCTGGCTCCATGAATGACAAGACTGAGTGAGCATATTTGCTGGATATTGATTTTGCCCTTTTGACTCACTTTTCCTCCTTTGATTTTGAAGGAACTCGAAAAAATAGGTAAATGAAACATGCTCCTCTTTCCGTCTTGAGCTCAGAAAAGGCTTAAAAAACCCTCTTTTTAGATATCATGATCAAAAGCAAAAGGATTTAAGAAAACATGCATAGTTTTCAAACACTAAGTGGAATTAATTTGCATTTCTAACAACTTTTTTTTACTACATGCTCTTGAAAGGTAATTTACCTTTTAGAATTTAATAAGAGAATTAGTAAAAGTATTTTAGAAAAAAAATGGTTTCTATCACAGACTTGAAAATTACTCACAGAAAGGACATTTCCTATTGTTATCTCATTTTTTAGTTTTCTGTTACTTTTTGCATTTATCCAAAGCGTTACAAGTAAATCTTTTTTCCATGTCTATAACATTTCCCTGTGAGAAAACAGACCTCCTTTTTTTATTATTTTTTAATTTTGTATAAACTTATACAAGCTTGTAGATTATTCTTTAAGCTTGTATACTATTTTTTAAGCTTGTATACTACATAAGTAAATAACAATTCAGAAACACATCCCGATAAGCAGGCAAGAACTGAAGCACTAGCTTGGTACGACTTAAGTTCACAGGCAATGCTAAAGTCATTTATGTGAGTAGGGAGAATTGAAGCTCAGAAGGAATAAAAACATTGTAAAACTTGGAGCCTGCACACACAACCTGAGGCATTCAACTGTCTGCTTTGCTGGAAACTAAAAATAAACAAATGAACATAACATACAGCAGCTTTTACTGGTATCACTTAATAAAGAATACTTTCCTTCCAAGACCAGCAAGAAATAAATGAGCTGGCAAAAATATGAAATCCCTTTACATACAATGTTTACACTGAAAATACTGGCAATAAACAGGATGTGAACTGCAGCAGCTCCAACCTTATTTGTCACTAGATCAACTAGAGAGCCAAGGAGGACAATGACTCAAAGATTCGTGCCTACTAGGCTTGCTGTGAAAAGCTCCATTCACTCACCTGCGGGCATGGTGGAAAGCTATCTAAAGTTGAGAACAAGTGCAAGGGGTGAGACAGCCTGGCCCCACTGCAGTCGGAAACCAAAGCAGCAATTAATTATATATGGAATGCAGCCAGGCACTCCTAGCATTGTAATCAAATGGGACCACACAGAGAAAAGAAAATCCTTTATCACAGATCATGCACTACAGAAAGACAGTTAGGGCTCTTGCAAGATATAATTTTTTTTCCTTGATTCTTTACTGCACTATTCCCATTGACAGGCTCTATGAGTTTACCTTGGAATTTTGGGTCTGCTGCTTCTGTTCTATTTAAATAAAAGGCTTCTGCGCCTGTTTATCTGTTGTCCTGGCACCAAAATCAGCCACTTTATAGTTTGTTTTCCTTTCATACATGCCTCTTGCCCTGCACACTTACAGCAATAATTTTGTACTATTCAACTGCTTATACCCTAGAAATATTAAGATCTTCTGGATCACCACTCAAACTGCTTGCAGATCACAAGTCTAACCTGGGAAGTTTAACTATGCATCATCACAGTCTACAGAATTCAAGATGCTGTAGGCATGTTTCAGATGAGACCAGCCTCGGATAGTTTCCCCTTAGTGTAATTCTCCAAGACTGCACAACTATTTTTGCTTTGGTGAAAACTGAATGTAAAAGGTGCACCTCAAAGCAAAATTAGAAGAAGAATGGCTAAGGTCAACCAGAATACTGGAATCCCATCAACATCAACCACATCACAAAAGAAGCAGCATTCCCAACATTTATCTGATGTGTCGTGCTAAACTTTTATCTTTCTATCATGATCATCATTAAACACTATTATAGTACTATTTTGAGTCTGCAACAAAATTAGGACCCCAGGGTGTAGCACCTGGCATACATATCAATAGTAATATACTGTAGATGCAGAACTTAGCAATTTAAATCAGAAAAAAAATGACAACCCAAAACAGTGGAGGAAAAGGGAAAAAAGTGTCCTACACTATTTCTTTCTTTTGAAAAGGTGAACATAAATGCAATGCACAGCAGGGCTAGGAAGCAAAGAAAGCTTCAGCAGGTATTTAACCCCATATGTATCCTTCTCTATCTTCATCACTCTTTATTCACTATTTCTGTATTTTGTTTTCTTGATTAATATTGCAAGACTTATTCCAATGTACTTATTTAATCATCTAATTTCTGTTCAGAGTGTAACACTAAAATCAATAGGAAGCTGATCACTTGAAATAGAAGTGGTCTCCAGTCTTTGCAGAATAAGGTACAAGTTATCTGAGAATGGGGTATTACTTCAAGCTTATTTTTTATAGTATGTCTTGGATTTCAAGGTATTAAAATACTGAACAATAATTAAACAATTTTAATGATCAATAAAGATAATCATGAAAGTAGAGTGAGGTCAGTTAACAGCACAAGTTGTGAAGATGTGCATCTGTTTTATTACAAATTCCACACAACCAACCTTAGAACCCTTAAGAAAGGTACCAGTGCAACTCCCATCACTTATGAACTTATGCATTCACCATGCAAAAACCTTCCTGATTCAATGCCATAGTGGAAAGCACCAAAAGGCTGAACCAGACCAAGCTCCCTCCTTGCAGTACAACTCTTCTTTTACTGCCTAGTGTACTTCTCATTGGCAGATGTGACTCTCATGAACTGTCACCACATATTTTGACTCTGAGGAGAAAGGGGCCGATTCAATGTGCATTCACGGATATGTACAGTGCTAAAATATGCAAAGATCTGAATCCCCACATACTACAGCATATGAGCACCAGTTAGCATCTCTCAGTTTTCCTGGCTTACTAGCAGGAAAATACATTATCTCTGACAATGTTGGGGGGTAGTTGGGTCTTTTTATTTCTGATCTCCTTTATTTATAACTGACAATTGAGGTTCTCCATAAGGCCACAACATGTTGAAAAAATGAACTTGAAAAGGAGAAAGGGAAGTTGTAATGACCAGGTCTGGCAGCACTAGCACCCACCCAAATGGAAGAGGAGCCTAGCAGAGGACCTTACCAATGAGGTACTGCAAATAGGTATGCCTGAGATACTCTCTATTGTCAGTCGTCCTTGTGCAGTTAGGTAGAAACACAACAAGCAGCAGTGGGAATGCAGAGAGAGGCAGAAGAAATGTACCCCTTGGGAGCAGAGATCCCAAGCCACAGTCAGAACACAGCTGGCTCAGTGCTCAGACAAAAGAGACACATGAAAAAGGGGAAGAAGGTGCACAAAAGGAGCTGTTTAGCAGCAGCCTGACGTTACATCATCTCTACTGTATTGTAAAGTTTGAACTTCTCCTTAGAGTCAGAGAAATATAAACACCTTCACAGCATGACTGGGCAGCAATAACAGGTGCCTCTCATCACATGGGGGAAGAGACTCATCCCCCAAGCATGGTTGAGTGCACTAAAAGGAGCCCAAGGAGACCCTTTTGTTTGGTTGGTTTTTAACCTCATGCAGGGTATTACCAGGGCATCCTAGGTTCCCCCAACTGTGTAAAATTCATTCATTAAAATTAAGAAAGTATTATCATCTGTCACAAACGTAGAAAGGCTAACAGCTGTATTTTCAACATTTCAAAAAAGTGAATAAGGATGAAGTAGGATTTCCAAATGCCTGCAGGTACTTAAGACTACTGATTATTATGCAGAAAGGAGAAGCAAAGAGAAAATCAGTACTGGAAATCCTGTATGACTAATAATTTGAATCAGTTGTGGTAGATTTAATGCACACGGAAGAAATGGATATGCCAGGTGACCACTGTAATCCTCTCCTCAGGGGAGCAGAAGCAAGATGATCATGTATCTATCGATACATAAACAGACACACAAACCTTTCAGTCCTTTTAAATTGGACAACCTAACAATATAACATGAAAAACACCCTGACACCAGTTGTCCAGTGATTTGGGAGGTGAGCAAGGAACAAAAGACCTAAATAGAAAAGCAAAAAAACCCCAAACACGTAACACAAATATTTCATTTCTAAAAACTGAAAAATTACCACATTCAGCTGGGCTGACCACTAGAGTTCATAAAGCAGAAACACCCACATTCTGCTTTAGGATTTAAACTCTTGTTAAAATTAAACATCAGATACGGATATCAGGGGCGAGTGTACCCCAATCCAATCTCTCAACTTTAAGCAAAGAAGCTAGGAAACTTGCAAGCAGAGAACACAATGCCAGCGTGGGACATGTCTGCTTTGCACCTTCTGAATTTATATCAGTTACCAAACTGAAAAGGAAGTGTGACTATGCAAGGCAAGTCAGACATGGGGGGCCAAGGGAAAAAAGGGAAGCAAGATTCTGGAACCAAACACCAGATCTCAGCTTTCAGGTGTCTGAAGACATCATAGTTTGGATGCAAAAACTGCATTGATATTGTATTCCAGTTTCTTAGAACGCAAGATTAACCTAATAGCCTAATACCCGATAGCCTAATAACCTAATAACACAAGTACCTAATAGTCCTGGTTTCCACACTGGATGTGAAGCTGAATCCAAAACACTGCAGTCCAGGGCTGTTTATACTGCCAGGAGACCTGTTCTACAGCAGAAGGCCTCTCAAGGCAATTGTGTAACATTTCTAAATTGCAGTTATTCTAGAGAAAAAGAAGTTTATCTGAAGAAAAAGTACACACAAGATCTGTGAAGACAAAAACCAAGAAAATAGGCTGTTCTACTTTGATAATACATGTTGAAGTATTCTGTCAGCCCTACTGTTGACAATAATCCTTCCTCTAGTTCTCTTAAAAATGTCATTCTTTGTAATCAGAACATCTTGTGACCCACAGAAGCTACTTAGGGAGCACAGAGAGTTGTAAATACCTCAGGACAAAAAGTGCCTTGCTCCCATGGAGCAGGACTGTACTCCCAACCCAGGGAACAGCAGCTCCCCATCTGCACACTGCTTCAGTGGTGACTTATTGGCATTTAGGAGGCCAGTACAACCAACCCTGAATAACATGTTTATAATATCTAAAGAAGAAGAAAAGAAGTGCTAATGAGAAATCAGCTCATTGTCATCTCATTTTTTCCACATCTTCAGTTATTTGTCATCTGCTTATGTCTCCTGACTGACAACATTCATGGCAGCTGCTAGCTGAATAGGAACTTTCCAGTGACTGCTAAATAGACTGTTTGTCTTCATTAGTGCTTCATACAAATTCATGCAGCAAGGACTGTCATTAGGCAGATCCAGTCTTTCAAGCTCTACTGCCACAGTCCAAGATGTTTGCTTTAGCAGTCTTTCCCCTAGTTTTGTTAGCTGGGCATGGGAGAACCAGTTTCTATTAACCCGAGTTGTTCTTTGTTGTGACCCATCACTGTGGTTTCTAAGCATACTTTCACATTGCATTATAAGGGGAGAAGGTAAAACACATACACCACATCTTCGGGGCAACATATTTCATTGTATTGCATTTATTTGCTTTCCACTTAATTTTTTGCACAAAAAAACTTTAATAATGAATCCATATCAACTAGATGGTTGAACAACCAAGAAGAGAGAGACCTAGCCTGACCTTTGATTTTTCTGCAGAGAGACTGATGAGGTGATATTATAGTAAGTGGATAAAAATGGCACATAAACTCAGTAGCTGAAATTGAATTAAAATTATTTTTAAAGTCAGGGCAACATTACAGCTGTATTTCACAACAAACATCCTTGTCCTTCAGCATGCTTGGGAAAGGACATCAAAGCTGGAGTCAGGCTTTAGATGTGAGACACTGATTTCAAGAGAAGCAGCAGCTGTTTTCTCTGTGGTTCTAATAATCCAAATTTTTGTTGTTTTGTTTTGTTTTTGAGAAAGCTAAACAGCAATACGCAGATCCTTCTATTTGGTTCTCTAAGACCCAACTCCTTACTCCTACCTCTAAGTGTGGCCCTCTGGCATCAAGTTTTTTTTCCTACAATTTACCACCTTGTTAGACTATTCATCATAGGGAATATGCACTAGCCAAATTCATTCATGCTATTAATTTCCCTTTCAGGTGTTGCTCTTCCAAAAAGAGTATATCTCCACCACAGTTCCAAAGCACTACCAAGAGAAAATGGTCCTTAGGACAAGGCCACAATCTGCTATTATACTATACACCTACATGAGACACCAGGGCTTTGCAAGGGAATCATACAAGAGGAGCTGAAAGACTACTGGCAGCAAGATTTGAAAGAACTTAACTAACCTTCCTACCCCTAATTTAAAGATTTAGGGGTAGGACATCAAGTCTTTTCTCTCACTGTCAGAGATGAATCCCCCATATAGGTACAACAACCATTATCTTAAAATAAATTATTGTTGTACACTGTATCCAAATATGTTTATTATAAGAAAGTACTGGAGGAATGCTCTTAGGGTAACTTTTAGCTTAGATGATCAGTTCTTGAATTCATCCTTAAATGTCTTTTTGCTAATATTTTATTTTGGCTCCTATGATATCTGGAGTTTGTTGGGAAATTAAAATTCATTTTCAGAATATCTACAAGAATGTTTCAGCCCTTATTCAGCTTTGCTTTAACAAGAACTGCTTCTAGATTTATTACTTTATGCCTGTGAAGAGAAACTTAAAAGCATCAAAGTGCGCTCAGAGATAAAGAAAAAAAGAACACATTATTTTAGGACACATTTTCAAGGAGGGTCTGCATTAGTGACATTTCATTGCTAAAGAGGATAATGCTTTAAACATTCCTGTAACTTAGTGACAACTTTAAAGGACAGAAAATTCAGTAGAAATTAAAGTGAACTTAAGAGAGTTACGGAAAACAACAAACACCAACTAGTTTTCTGGAGGAAAAAAAGGAAACAGCAAGATCACTCTTAATAAATGACAACATTTACTGGCAAAGGTAGATTTTTCCAGAAGAAAAAAAGCATTCCAAGAGTTCTCACACACAGTCTTTAAAATAAAAAAATAAAGATTTTTAAAGCTTTATATTTATTATTGGACTTTCAGAGAGCACAGTCTGTTTGTTAATAGCATTGTCTGTCTTTAGCCTAATTTAAAATACACTAAATAAATACATTCATCAACAATAAGCATTCTACAAGTAAAAGAATGAAAACAGGTTTCAACAAGAGTCTTTAGGTGCCATATACATTAACAACTGCATCCAAAAGCTCTGGATAGATGTTTTCAATGCTAAGTATAATGCCTCAGTAGCATTTTCTTTCAAATCACTTAGCCTAATTTAATAATTTTTCTGCATTTGATTTACTTCATGTCATATATAATTGCACTTCTGAAAGGCAAAAAATAAACATCTTGTCAATGGAGCAGATATGTACTCACTAGATGAACTAAAGTTCTGAAAAACAGCAATAGCAACATACTATGTGAAAATTAAAGCTACGATGGTATTTTTATTTTTGCAATTTATTCAATTTTTGCTCTTTCAAAAGATTGAGTTAAAAGTAGATAATTTTATTTAACTGCATGACAACTTCAACATGAATAGCAGAAATGCAAGCTTCTATGCATTTCCTAAGCTGCTGTCTATTCTGTCTTGAAGAGACTGCTCTGGAAATTATTTTCCATCTATCCTGTTTGGTTCAAGAGCTACTTTTATTATTTATATCACAGTTTCAAATTCTTTTATTTGATAATCAAAAGGCATGAGCAGTGAAAGCACAAGGTTCCTGTTGCTACTCAGCAATATCAGACCAGCCATGTCAACCTTTCACTGTTTAATCCCATGCTAGATGAAGCTGCCTTTGCTGGTTTCTTTAAGTATCACCATTCCATCTCTATAGTGGACAAATAGCATCTGCGGAACTCAAGCTTTCACAATGTAACCAGAACTCAAGAAACCTTAACGTATTATTTTCTATGATTATTAAGCTCTGCAATCTTATCACAGCACATAAAAATAATGGAAGAAATAGGAACCACTTCCTCCAATCATAGAGAAAGGTCATGCTTTCTCCCAAAGGAGATCCTGTATTACTCTGTCTTCTGAGTCTCTCAACAGTCAGATCCATCTCTTCTAGGAGAAAACAAAGAGTTCTTTGGAACAGGATGATCTTTTCCCTGGAAAGACTTGGCTTGTGCAAGGAAATCGGTTATTTGCCAAAAAATTAATCCCAGTTAGAATTTTTCAGGCTTTGCATTTTACTCAACAATTTGTTCTGGTTATGACAAGTTAAGTAACAAATATTTATACCATATTTGCAAAAACATATGCCTAGTCTTGGACTTAAAATGGACGCACAACTTCTACCATACAACCTGAAGAATGAAAAACCTCTGTAGAAAAGATTCCAGATGCTACCTGCAAAGAAAATCACAGCCCACAAAAGCCTTGTCACTCAATTTAGTTCCTTTGGGACCCAAATATTTCTGGGAACAGGATATTTTTTTTCCTGTAGTCTTTGATGTTATAAACACCATCTTTTCCCCACCAGGAAGTAAAGAACAATCTATTAATTATTACTTTATTTTGTTAACGCTGCAAAAAGAAGATTCTCAAAGCAGAAGAGCATAAAGGTCCTTCATGCTTTCTAACAATTTTTTTCATACTGTCCAGGCACTGTCATATAGATTGAAGTTATGTTAGTAGAACAGTAGAATATCCATAAAAAAGAAAAATGCTTCTTTTACTTATTCTTTTTCAGTATCCTCATTTAACAGGACAAACACAGTAGGGTACATTATCAGTATTTTTAGAGCAATAGTCTTAAGGAATACCAGAAGGAAAGTGATTTGCTGGCTGTTTAGGAATATCAGGGTTTGTTATTCGTTACTTATTCTTTCTGTTTTGGACTGATGTCCTCCCCACCCCTCACCCTTTTACCACAAAAAGTAGAATTTAGGAACTAGTTTTTTATTGACAAAATCCTAATGCATCCACTTTCCCAGTACTTTTCTCCACAGATATAAGTCCTCAAGAATTTCCATAAGGATACTCCAAGGACTGAGTCTTCGTTGTCAGAATATGTTGTGAGCTCATTCTAATTTTTATCAGCTACTTCTACGAATAATTAGCAATTATATTTCTGCTCCCTATTGGTTAAAAAATATAGCTTCTAAACAGTGAGAAGGATGCTAATAGACACAAGCTAATACCCAGTGTCTTTTCCTGTCCTAACCGGGATAAAGAACGTGAGGTCTGGCAGGCACCTAAATTCTTTAATTATAAAAAATTTAAAAAAATTTAAAAAATAAAATATTTTAGGATGGAGAAGTGAACTGTGAGAAGAAGAGATAAAAGTAACGCCTACCTAATTATTTCAGCAAATAGATCTGTCCAAAATACGGTTATGAAAAAAAAAAATCTCTGGAAGTTCCAGCAGAAAGAGGGTGTCAGAAGAAACCGGTCAACATTCAGGGTTTTGTATCAGAACGGGTATGACATTGGCTTAGTAACTGCAAAGTTTACATGCTTGCCTTCTCTCTCCCTCCACCCCCTCCCCCCCAGCTCCCCACCCCCCAGTTCTGTAACTGTACAGTCACATTCATGAGGAGATAAAGAGTAAGTGTGTCCAGAAAAAGTAAAATATGTTACCTTTCCCCTTTTTTAAACCTATACATATGATTATTTGCACCCAGACAATGGTGTTCTGGAGCATCCTCTCGCCATATTTCAAACAGTACCAAGGCTATATTTCTATGAATACACTGAAAAGTAAGCTCTGTTGACCTTCACTGCTCAACTGGAAGATGACCAGGAGCACACTGCCCTAACTAAAACCTCCAAGAACTCATTAACCATATAATTAGAAGGAAGGTGGAAAAAAAAAAAACCACCACAATTTCTACTGCTCTCAACTTCTTGTACTATTTACTGAGTTGCACTGTGCAATGCCTAGGAAGTTTTATAAGGGCAGTGTGTAAAACTATCAGCTCATCCTTTGCTACTTTGCTCCATGTTATGAGTTATCATCCAACTGAAACAGTTTCATATTGTCCCAGTTAGCCTATATCTATTATATAAAGGCAAGCAAATGCTTCGGCAAAAGACAATTAGTGATTATGTTGTATGCTAATGAAGCTGAATTTTCTAAACGGTATTTCCTACAACTGCTTTTCATAGGGTTATTTTCTCCCCCCCCCCCTTCTTACATGAATGCTGTTTTGCCACATATAATGCCAAGCCATACTAGTTGCCAGCAACAGCTGCACTCACAGCACCATCTTCTAAGCAAAACCAGCTTTACAAATGCTGCAATGCTGCTTTCTCATTGCAATCTGTGATAAAATAATTACAGTAGACTGTGGCTGAAACTCAATTTTCTGCAGAAATAACAGCTCCAAATCTCTGACAGTGTTTAGCATGACACTGATGCACTACATCCTGAAGGCTACCAACTAAGCCTTCAGACAAGGTTTCTGCAGCTGTCAGGTTGCTGTTATCTAACGTCCAAGACCTAATAACACATCTAACAGTGTGAAGAATTACTTCATTAACCAGTTATGACTGCCAGCAGAGATACATCTTAAGAAGCAGGGTAATGCACAGGAGTCTCCAGGGGAAGTAGATATTATGGACCCTTTCCTAAGACAATGAGTGCTGTCAATACCTTAAGGAATTTACTGGGAGGTATCTGCACATCAAGAAGTTGGAAGTAGTTTCATTGGTTTTCTGTGATCTGTTGTGCTGCACCAGCATGCCTATCTGAGCAGTTACTCAGTGCAAGAACCTTCATCTGCCCTTTCCTTCAGTATGCAGGTCATTTTCTTGCAGGCAGGCAGAATTATTTAGCTATTATGTGTGGCATGATGATTGAAAGCCTAGGAGACCTACTTTTAGCAGGTCAAGCCCAGTGTTGAAAAGGGTGCCCATAGGGATTCACATGCAAATGGGTTTAGAAATGACTGGTGGGGATGAAGGGGGGGGGGGGGGAAGAGAAGAATTGCTGTTGACATGGCAAGGTCCCACATATCCATGAGAATAAAGACAGCATAAGAATTACACACATTTAGACCTCAACACTGTTCATACCCATCACCTCTCACTGTTGTAGGAAAGCAAACCACAATCAGTGATTCAGCAATGCTGGCCCTCCACACACAGGCTCTCCTACAGAATGCAAATGCAACAAACAAGTAATTTCAGTTCAGCTTTGTGCTTATTCTCCCTGGGAGAGAAACTGGCCACTCCACTCACATATCATAAATGTTTTCTTCAGTTCAACACTCAGGAGTACAACCAAAATTCTTAATTTATTTTGCTCTCACTACAGCTGCTGTTCACAGCTACAGTGACACAGGGATGAACAAGCTGTTTTGAAGAGACAGACAATTAAAGATCATCATTACTTCAATCAATTTTCTTTAATTACAACAGACACCCCTTGAAATCTGTTAAGGTGCGTCATTAACAAGTGTTAAAACTTTGCAATTCCTAACTAAAAGTTAAAACCTTGACCACAGATATGGCAGGGGATTTCCTGTCCTTTTGGCTGATTCAATAAGTACCTGTGGTGGGAAAAAGCAAATGTGTTTACTGCTGAATGCCCATAAAGAGCACAGGACATTAGATGGGAAGGAGTGCAAAGTAAATGAACAAAAGGAGAGGACTGGTGTGGGACCCAAAAATACAGACAACATTTACACTTCTTTTCCCGGTAGTATTTGATTAAGTAATCCATACAGACCACATGATATTATAACTAGGAATCTTTAGAAAGAGACATCATGTTAAGAAAAACATTCCTGCCCTATCTCAGTCAGGAGAAATGAGGTGGCTGTAGGAAATACAGGGTGACACTTTCTAGATGATCATAATGGTTTCACTGGTATTCATACCTCTGAGCCCCTCCTGCATACTGCAGCAGAAGGGTCTGGTGTGCTTCCATTTGTTTGCCTTTATGCAGGAATCAAAAAGCTGCTAAGGAATTTAGCTTTCCTTTAGCATTTTGCAGCCTCTCCCTCTGCCTTCTTGATTGAGCAGCTGTTCATGTTAAACCAGAGGGGCATCACAGTAAAATTCAGGTTTTGGAGGAGTGCAGGAAAACCAAGTGAGAAATACGCAAGGCGGTTATAGAAAGGACAGAGGGAAATTAAATAGCATTTGGATATCCACAGTGGAAGCTGCAAGTATATCATAATTACACTCAAAGTGTGTATCTCCAGTTTACAGCTCTAATAAGAAATCTGACCCGCTAGACCCCATTTCTACTGCAACAAAATTTCATATATGAAATTTAGAGAACAGCTGAAGTGAGGTGGGGGGCGGGGGAAATCAACTGCCATATTTGATTAGGAGAAAAGAAATGGTGCCAGAGGCAGAGATCCAATACAGTTTTCAAACTAAAAGAAGACAGCAAGCAATTATTCTTCATGGCCACCAGGAACAGAAAACAAGAACTTCAGCTTAATTTGCAATACCTAACACTCAGCTTAAGTACTGGAGGAAATTCTGAAGGCACTGAGAAAGAGATGAAAAACGGACTAGGTAGGGAGTCTGGAAAATCATCCCTGAAGGTTTTCAAGAGCAAACACTAGCAGAGCATGTGCTAGGGAGGGCTGAGTACACTTGACCTCACATGAGCACAGAGGCATAGATTAACTGGTGCCTGGGATTCCTCCAGCCTTTGTGTAAAGACAGAGAATAGAAACCGCCTTATCTGAAGAACAAAGTTTCTGTTCCTCCTTTTTCTGGAAGGCTACACAATATGCCTGTCTCCACAGTCAAGATAACTTTTAAAGCAGTCACCAAACTATGACTATTTCCAACACTGTTGCTGAAGGGAATGGAAATTTCTGCTATGATTGGAAGTCAATCTCTATCAGACCCTCAATTGAAAATAAATGCGTTTCACGGCACACATACTGTAAAATTCAATTATTTTATTCCACAAACATTGCAGAGAAACCTTGGGAAGGCATCAAATAGTTTATCTTAAGTGAGGTTTATCTTATTTACAAGCTCTGACAAAAAATTCCCACACACAAAACCAAGAACAATGAAACAAAACAACAGACAGTGAATTTCAGTCTTGCTTCATTGTACACTAGGGGTGGCGCAAAAGGAACAGCAACTGCTGCAGCGCTGGATCTTGTTCTCTGAGGAGGTAAAGATGACAGCTAAGCTGGCGGGGAACACAGCAACAAAAATAAAGTCGTCTTCACTTTCTTACATAAAGTTAATCACATACCTACAGTATATTTAAAAAAAAAAAAAAAAAAAAACAAAAATATCAACAAAACTTTCTCCTGCAAACAGGAAGGAGAAACAGAAATAGTTTATATTATGCTGACCAACTGTATCTGGGAGGGAAGCGTTCAAGCCCATACTGAAGATAAACAGGCTTTATACTGAGGTCATTATTTGTAAGCAGAAAATGGTATTGAAATCAGTCTCTTTTGCTTTTACACCTTCATTTTGAAGTTACACCCGCGCTTTCGCATCTGTAGAGAGGTATCCTGTGGACCTCTGTTAGTACTTGCATAGCATTTCCAATCACTACTCCATTAACAAAAATGCATGTTTCCTTACCCAAACCAGACCTTTCAAATTATGCTTTCAAGATCAAACGCACCTAAAGGTATTCAGCAAAACCGTCACATTTCTTGCTGTTCATATCAGGATCACCAAGAACATTTGCTTTCCTTTTGTCATTGCAAGGATTGTTCCCAGCGCTTTGCTTAATAAGTGTTGTCTGTTGGGTCATGCTTTTTCTTGCCGTTTCCCTCCCGCCTTGACCTCCTGTCCTGTCACTCACAGCTGATGTGCATTTCCCTGGCAATTTCAGCTCCAGACCACCTCCTTTGCCCATGTTAAAAGTCAGCCCTTCCCAAAAGGTCTCTCACATTCCATGTCCTACTACAGCTTCAGTCCAATCCCACCCCTTTCTCACCACTGGCACAAAGCACGCCAAACCTGTGCCAGCCCAAAATCCACAACAATCCACTTGTGCCTACACCTTTGTATTAACTATGCACTTTATGTATATTACATATGCAAGCTTTTATAACTTGTTTTCCTTGGTTTCTAGTAATTTTAAAAGGCCAAAACTAATATTTTCTAGGATCCCTTCTGCAACAAGAATTAAACAAAATAAAACCAGACCAACACACATACAAAAACCCCCACACTCACCTCCAAGATTTCTAACTTTCAATTTTTGTGTTTTAAGAAATTTGTTAACATTAAATTTTTCATAGCTGCATTAAATCACCTAAACTTAGAATCATAGAACAGTTAGGGTTGGAAAGGACCTTAAAGATCATCTAGCTCCAACCCCCCTGCCAGGGGCAGGGACACCTCACACTAAACCATGCCACCCAAGCCTATGTCCAATCCAGCCTTGAACACTGCCAGCGATGGAGCATTCACAACTTCCCTGGGCAACCCATTCCAGTGCCTCACCACCCTTACAGTAAAGAATTTCTTCCTCATATCCAATCTAAACTTCCCCTGTTTAAGTTTGAACCCATTACCCCTTGTCTTATTACCACAGTCCCTCATGAAGAGTCCCTCCCCAGCAACCCTATAGGCCCCCTTCAGATACTGGAAGGCTGCTATGAGGTCTCCATGCAGCCTTCTCTTCTCCAGGCTGAACAGCCCCAACTTTCTCATCCTATCTTCACATGGGAGGTGCTCCAGTCCCCTGATCATCCTCATGGCCCTCCCTTTGGACTTGTTCCAAGAGTTCCATGTCTTTTTTATGTTGAGGACACCAGAACTGCACACAATACTCCAAGTGAGGTCTCACGAGAGCAGAGTAGAGGGGCAGGATCACCTCCCTTGACCTGCTGGTCACACTCCTTTTGAAACTTACTATAATACTAAAAATTTTGTTTTATGGGTTTACATGGTAAAAGAGCTTCCGTGCCCAATAGGCTTTTACACTGACGTAAGCATTGCCCTGCTAGGCAGAAGATACACTGTGATTTGTTTTCAGCTCAGTAAGTGCCAAGGAAATCATCACTCTGACAGGGAGAGCTCTGCTCTGACCCAAATGGCATTAGATGTTCAGCCTTAAGAAATGGGGAGTTTGGTGGCCTGGTAGGAAAAGCATTAAACAAATGTCATGAATAATTAATTGATCATGAAATTTACAGTAGGGGAATGAAGAATGTTGGATATACACTCAAAATACCCAGTTTCCATGCAAAGAAGGACACACAACCTCTTAACAAATGCAAAGTTTTAGGATGATTCATTTATACTTCTCACAAGTATCCCCAAAAAATCTGTAGGTCAACAAAATTGTTGGGGAAGACTATCCATTAGAAACAGAGAAAGACTTATTTCTGCACACCTCTGTAGCCCATGTCTGTGGTCAATACTCAGGATGTATAAGGTTTTTAACTGCAGGCCTCAGGTGGTAAGTGATGCTTTCAAAGTGATGGTCAAACAGCATACCATCCCTAAGGAAACAGCCGCCTCTCCTAACAGGGCCCTGGATCATTCAGCACCCAGCCCTAAAATTAATAGGGAAAAAGAGAGGTGAAAGACTATCCTTTCTATCTGAGCCAGTCTAGGAACTGGTATCTCATGAAGCCTACACTGAGTGAGGGTTTCTGTTGACAGGTATTAGCCAGGAACTCCTTGGCAGGCAGACACAATTGCAAGAAGCGTGCCTGAACTCGAACAGAGGGTTGCCAACGCTAAGCTGGCAATTCAGGATTAATTTATTTACATCTACACCTCTCAGTAAGCAAATAAAAGATTACCACTGCAGTGAACACTGCTTCACTTGAAGTCAGCAGGCGCACTTTACAGAGAGCCTTGCAAGGCTACACAGCAAAAAGAAAAGAAAGAATCCACATTCCTTGAAGGTGCCAGCAAAGATTACAAAGACAAAAAGAATCCACCCCAGAATAACAGTTGGATTGTCTTCCCAGTCTGAACCACTGCCAGTTACTACAGTTTGAATTAATCAGCAGAGTTTCACCTAGTCACTACACAAACCATACTCAATTTCACACATACATCTTATGTGAGACCTCAGCTCCACAGCCCCCCGCCCTTAACACTGTATTTCTAGCAGCAATCCAAATGCCTGAATGAGCTAGTATGGCTAAAATACTGCTCCTGATCATTTAAGAGAAGCCCTTTTGAACAGAGCTGTCAAGGGCAAGGCTTTGGCCCTGCTTCTGAAACAAAGCTCTGTTGCATCTCTGGCATGGGGTACAGCAACAAGCTGTGGACTTCTGCTTTGATCCCAGCTGTGGTGCTGCCTCAAGGCTCAGTGTATGAGGCAGTCAGCCCCAGCGTACCCTGCTGCACTTCGTGTGGGATTGTTTCCACACAGCACACCAGCTCTGATGATTTTGCAGCAAGTTAAGAGATGTATTTTCCTTTAAGCCCCAGCTACTACACATGGTGGGGGAAAAAAAAAAAAAACAACAAACCACCAACCCTTTGACACTGTATTTCAGGTTTACTGCCCAGCATTCAGGTTAGGGAGGTGTACCGAAACAATGATCCACAACAAAGCTCTTGGGTTTCCAGCAGTACAATTACAAGACAAAAGCCAAGCCTTGCTCTAATTATATGTTCATCTGACTCAGGAAGCTAGAGCGTTAAGGACAAAATCCAAACAGCCCATGACTCAACAGTACAGTCATCTGCCTCCTGCACAGCACTCTACTGCCCAGCATGAGAGCCGGCCTTCGTTAGCCCCTGTGCTTTAATTGTTCCTGCCCCTTCACATCAAACATCAAAATATTTTGCTCACAAATCACTGGGGAAAGCTCAATCTAAGCCAGTGACATAAAAATGAAAAGGTGCATTTGTTTGCCCAAAGAGAGGCTGTTCCATTTCTATGGGCTTTACAGTATCTCATTCTTAAACTTGGAAAACATTATTTATGTTAGCAGGGAACAGCATCTAACACCTTGTGCAGGAGATAAGCAGCTCTTCTGACAGGCCAACTAACATGAAAACACGTAATAAATTACCTGCAAAATGGAGTCCCTCTGGATGTGGTGCCTGAGTACATATGCTTTGTAATTTATTTTGCCTATACATACAGTCTTATTCAACCATTGAGACCAAGAAGCGAGGTTATTTGTTTACAAGTGACTTCTCATTACACTTGCCCTGATTTTCTTCTTACAAAACAAAGATCCCGAGGTCTTTATTCATTAATTCTTACTCAAGTATCTCATGGAGGCAATCTGGGAAGCATGCTCAGATACAGAGTCTATGTATCCCATATCAATGCTTGGAACAGGAGAAAGCACAGGGCAGCTCAGACTGCATGGAATCCATAATTCAGTTACTTTGGACAAAAGGAAATTGATTTCTTCGGGCACAGTTCTCTATATTCCCCCTGTGTTCCTGAGTTGCAGAGCTGAAGGGGGGGGGGGGGGAGCAACCAACCAAACAAAAATGCTCCAAGCCACCACCCCAGCACCTCAATAGAAAGGAATAAACAAATAAGGCAAATAGAAGACAAATACAACTCAATGAAGCCTGTGAAAACTTTTCAGTTTGAACCTCAGGGGTGTGTTTGCTTGCATTCATATTTTATAAAGAGTTGACAGAGTAAGCTTGCCAATGTGGACATTCACAGTAAATTAAAAGCAAACACTGAAGATCATTCATGAGACAAATTTTGATGCAGTAAACCCAATATATATATAGGATTTCTCTAGTTACCTAATCCAAAAATGAAAAAGTCAAAGACGATATGAACAGCCCTGCCGAAAAAGACAATGAAATTGAAGCACTTTTAATCAGTATTACCTATCTAACACTGAACACTTTGGCCAGCTACCCATGTTATTTATGTATCTGATCATAACAGCTCAGCTTTCAAATATCAAAGGTTTTCAGCTCATTCCTAGTGAAGCAGCAGCAGACCAAGGCCTTTTCTATAATGTCAGAGAAAATACCTTTGAGAATAGATGATCTTTTTCTGGAAAGCTGCTCAGGGAGCTGTTTCAAAGACAGAGACCCACACTTAAGGCTTGCAGCCCAGGCTCCATGCAGCCACAAGCAGTACAAAACAAATAACACTAACAGGACTCTTTAAGACAATTATTACTGTTGTCTTGGGCCAGGCCACCCACGAGAGCATTTTTAAAGACCAGGTGGGAGAGATGCGAGACAGAAGAGGAAATGAAATGTGGCAGCACAGCCCTGCTCAGGTCCTCCAGCCAGGATTTTCATCTATATATCCCTTCTGTCCATTTCTTACACAGGAAAAGAGCAAGGGGGTGAGAAGAATTAGGCAAGTGCGCTCTCCTCTCACTGCAGGGATTGCTACAGGAGGTAGCACATCATCAGGCAACTCCAGCACAAGACAGAAAGGGGGTGAGATATTGAAGTCACATCATGAAGCTTGCACAGTTGCATTGTCCAAGAAGTGCCATCCACAGAGCACTTCAGTCACACCAGCACTTCTCTATCACCACCAATTAATTCATTGGTAGGATGTTTGCCCAAAACACAGGGACAGGCTTTCAGCAAACCCCGCCAGAGCAGCACTGCCAGCAGGGCTCACATGAAGGGAGGACACCAACCTTCAAACTTGCAGTCACCTTGACCCTAAGGTCCTACTTGGGCAAGTTGGTAAACCACAACCTTGTTGTAGCTATCAAAAAGAAAGCATTACTTGTTTGTAAACTTTTTCAAAAATAAACAGCTCCCCTATCAGCACTGAACTGAAAACAAGTATCTGTGGTGAAGGCTGCTCAAAAAAAAAAATCTTTATCTAAAGAAAACACTTCTCAGGCACACCCAGAGACACGGCAGAAAACCCCTATTTACCTCCACAAATATTGCAGGATATCAAAATCAAAAATAGAAAACCTAGAAAACTGTGGATTAGAGATAACCACAGCCCTTATAAATTGCAAGTAGGTAAGAATATTATTCAGCCTCTTGAGGTTTCCAGGAAAACTACTGAAGCTATGCAAATCATTTTGGAGCTGCCCTTGGTATAAATTTATCCTCACTGTAGCACTGCAGCACTGCTGTGTTTCACCTTCTAATTCCATTCAGCTCTATTAATAAATTATATTCAGAGATCTCAACTCCCCATAGATAATTAACCAAAAGGTACTAGGTATTCATAGACTTGGAAGCACATATGCATATATGAAATTATGCAAGCTGAGTTGCTGCAGAAAAAATAGGAAGCAATGATTTTTGGAAGTAGGCAGGAGGATCTCTGTGTTTCTGTGTTGCAGTCAGTTTGAGACAGACTTAAAATGAAGGATAAAATGTTCACTATGATACAATTTTATGTACCTACTGAATGGTCTGTTCGTTCACTTTGCTCATTGGAAGTACTCACTTCTGAGTAAAAGGTTCCCAGTATAAGAAAACATGAAATCACAGCCATGTCATGGTTTAACCGCAGCCAGCAACTAAGCACCACACAACTGCTCACTCACCAAACACCACAGTGGATGGGGAGAATAGAATCAGGAGGATAAAATATGAGAAAACTTATAGGTTGAGATAAGAACAATTTATTAATTGAAATAAAATAATAAGAATAAATTGTAATGAAAAGGAAAATAACAAACAGAAACAAACTTCAAGAAAGACAAGTGATGCAAATGAAAATAATTGTTCACCACCAACTGACTGATGCCCAGCCAGTCCCCAAGCAGCAGCACCCAAATCAACCTTCCCCCTAGTTCTATTGCTGAGCATGAAGCCATATAGTACAGGATATCCCTCTGGTTAGTTGGGATCAGCTGTCCTGGCTGCGCCTGCTTCCAGCTTCTACACCTCCAGCTTCCTCACTAATAGGGAGGTGTGAGAAGCAGAAAATGCCTTGACTCTGTGCAAGTACTGCTCAGCAGTAACTAAAACATCTCTATTTTATCAACACTGTTTCCAGTGCACATACAAACCATAGACCCATACTAACCCCAGGAAGAAAATAAACTCTACCCCAGCCAAAACCAGCACAAGCTATCCAGTAAGACAGCTAGGTCTCAAGGACAATCTCTACGTGTCTCATCGCATAGATTAATTCTTACATTTTTCACAAAACTGCCTCCTTCAACACATATATAAACACGAAGGTGGTCAACATTCGAACTGTTGACTGTCAAGAATTCAGTTATCTGTACTTCCCTAATTTTACTTCCCTAGTTACTTTCCTAAGGAGACAGACATGTAATCAAAAAAAAAAAAAAAAAGGCCCCACAAACCCCCTTTCGACCTTCAAGCCATCCACTGAATTTGACATTGAAGAACACACTCTGCAAGCAGGTGGGGACTTTGGCTGACACATGCTTACCCCAAACAGAGCATCTTCAGGTCATAAAGAACACCTGCTTCACACCTGCAGTAAGTGGGAGGTAGTACCCTTAGGAAAGCAAATTGGGCAAAGGGAAAAGTGAAAAAGCAACTCATGAGCAGAGATTCACATTAGGAACAATGCTTTTTTTCTCCAGAGCACAGGATTTATATTTCTTCATATTTTCCCCTAGTTATCTGCCACTGGCTTCTGTCCATCTTGAAAACACATAGGGGAAAAGAAAGCAGACATATCCTAATAATAAATCCTCACCCAAAACAGAGACACACGCTGAGATCAAAACCAGAGAACAACAGATGGTGTGTGGGGTGGAAAGGCTGATGGTCACAGGAGGCAGCTTGAGGAGAAGGAAGGGAGAAAACAAGAAGAAAGAAGAAAATACCTGATTGTTATTCAACAGCACTGAACAGCAGCCAACAGTTTCTGAAGGCATCCAAGGGAAAATGAGCAATCCCCAAGAGCAATGAGTGCTGCCCCAAGCCACAGACATGAGATATGACCAGTTATTTGTGCACTGATGGAGATGCCTGGAGCCCCTTCCCTGCTTGCAAAGCAATTAACAAAACAAAAAGGTTTAACGGCAAGAGCCTGCTTCTGAAAATGCTTTGCCTGATCACCTGTGGCACTGGGCCATACAGCACTGTCTTTGGGGGAAAAGCATGCATCACTTTCTTCACAAATATCCATTGTCTGCTTTTGCTTTATGGACATAAGCCACCTTTCCCCCCCGCCCCCCCCCCCCCTTTTTGTTCTATCCATACCTCTACTCATGACCCCAGTGAAATCGAGGTAACTTTAATTATAGCCATAACTCTATAGAAAACTTCTTTTGCAATACTTTAACCTCCCTTTGGAGCAGATTTTCCACCCCCAGATACCTATAGCCTGTTGCTACAGAACTCTGTGCCTGTCATGACTGACAGGTAGAGAGTGTGACCTACTCTTCTTGCTCATTTACTACTTCATTCTTCAGAATGAGTTTTTAACTGGGGAAAAACAAAAAAGAAGAAAAAAAAAGAATCACACTCTTGTTGTATACCATACTGTTGACAGTGCGCCACACAACAAGCAGCTCATGTTGAATTTATGACAGTATAGCTGGCTGTAGTTCCAAATTTGTGAGGATAAGTAACCTAGCTAGATCATAACAGCTGCAGGAAATAAGAGTTACACTGACTAGCAATCAGCCTTCTCAAACTAAATCCCTCTCATAGGCAACTGTCTCTTTGACAGCTGCCTCTTGATTTTGATGAAAAACTATCAGTTGCTAATCTGTAGATTATATCTCCACAATTTCACTTTGCAAAGACAAGATTTTGCCAGGTTTGAACTCTAGAGCCTTTTCTCCCCACCTTCATCCTCCTCCCCCCCCCGTAGTGTTAGGTCTGACTACCTGTCTGCACAACTCCCCTATATATTCATATCTGGCAGGGCTGAGTACAAGAGCAGAGTGTATTTGTGACCAAATAGCCAGAACAGGAATTTGTACCTCATTTTTTGTGCCTATACCTCCTAAAGATGCACTTTGCTATTGTGCCAAGGTGGGTGTATCCTTATTTTATTCAACAGTCAGAGGTAACAGCAAGATCCTTAGTCAGGCATAATTGATGCAGTTCTGCAGATAATCTTGACTCCACACTAACACTGTCAAGCTAAAGCAGTTTAAAACAAATAATTGTAAAATAATGGTCCATAACCTTTTGAAAGTGGGGAAAGTCCCTTGCTCCCAGCCATTTTAGAAATATTTCCTACTGTGAAGACAGCAAGGAGACTAACCGAAGTACAGCACGGGTTTAATTGTGTGATTCAAGTTCAGCTGACTTTGAACACAAGTTCAAACAAGTTTTCTTGTCATAAACACTACACACCAAACCAGGTGTTAAAAAGCATCTTCCCAGATCTGCAGTTCCATGATGCTGGAGTCCTGCTATGATCTGTACAGCAGTGCAATGCAGAAGAAAGCACAGCCCCGTGCTTCCAACTACGTGCTCTGAGACAGGCTTTCCAAAGCACAGCTCACTGCTGTTATCTTGCATAATATGCTTCTGGAAAGGAGCTAGTTCTGCAACTTGATGTAGATTTTTATTAATACACACATCTCAAACAAGAGGGAAACAAAATTAACCAGTTTTTGTACCGACTGGAACTTAGGAAACAAATTATGAGACCAAACCAAGTTATTAGGTTTTGAGGTGTTCCATCATTTTAATATCAGATCTTATGCAGTTAGAAAGTTATGACTGGAGATGCTGAAGAGTACCCAATATTGAACAAAAAAACAAAGGAAAAAAAAAAAGAATAGAGCATTTCCCAACTTTGGAGCCGATGTACTATTAGTGAAGAGAACTTTTAGCTGCTCAAGCAGATAATAGAGAAACCTTTTATATTTCAAGAAACTGAAAACATTGGGTTTAATTTATTATTTTCCATAGTACCATATTAATGCAGAAACTGGATTCCCAGAGGCTTTAGATTTTTGTCGGAAGTCTTTGCACTCAGTTCATTGGGGTATCCAAGACACCTGCCTAAGGCTGTATATGTAATCAGACATTATGGGATCTGTACCCTGCTGGAATAGCAGCTAGAGGCAAGGCACGAATCACCAAAATGCCTGGTGCTGTTGGAATTATCCTATGCTATTATTCAAATGAACTGAGGACTTAAAATGATTCTATGAGCTTCCGTCAAGATTATTTGATGGGAGGTGGGGTGCATGTAAAAGAATTAAAAAAAACAACCTTAACAGAACAAACACAACTTTCTGTAAGAGCCTTGCATTTTCTTTCCTTAGTAGTTCCACATCTGGATGAAGCAAATTCTTACAAAATGAACTGTTTCTTTACATAGATTTTATTCTTTCACAGCTGCTTTCAAGGATGTAATCAGAATTCCTAAGCTTATCAAGCCGTAGCTCAAAAACCCGATGTGTACCAGATTACACACAAACTCCTCATCTTTTACAGCTCTGATTTTCATAGCTTCCGCCATTTCTTCTATTTATTTATTTATTTAAAACACATCCAATGCTGTTAGAGCTAGCCTGCAGTTTGGCATTATTGAGGAAACAATATACATCCTATGCCAAATATGTAACAAATTAGTTAATATGATTATTTATACAAAACTGTATGTGCTAGTATACATGCAAGCATTCAGACCATGAATATGATAATCTACTTCAAATTCAGTTACCTGGTGACTTTGCAAACTGCTGCAGTGCTTATCAGGCATTAATACTCCCTATTCTTGCCATACCATCTGCGTCATAGCTTGTAAAATAGCAAGATGAGCCAGTGAAAGTGAGAGTCACATAGGATTGCAAAAGTCCCATAGGGTGATTTGTTAAGACTTTGGTCTCCATCCCAAAGCCTGGTTTGCTCAGCTTTAAGTGATCTCTTAAACACCTGAAATACCAAAGAGGCTTTCCTAATTAACCCTTGCTTATATAATTAAATATAATAAGCATCTCAAGGCTGCATTTCTCTTAATTCGGACACCTTCAGGGAGACCCCAATTCCATTTCTTTCTTCCCAGGGCTTCTGGCAGATACTAGATAATGACTCCCCTCATCAGGACTTTTTTAGGACCTGCCAGGATTGTAAAGCAATGGTTCTCTCTTTATAGGTCTCCTCATAACAGCACAATACAGCCACAGGGCCAGGGAAGAAAGGGAAAAAAATAACTAGAAAGGGCTGTTTATGAAGTGGTTTGTTTGTTTGCTTGTTTTCAATGATTTTGTTTTCAGGAGATAACATCCCACTCTCCTTACCACTCCCAAGACCTCTGACATCAATGCCTTTATGAGAAAGGAATGCATTGGAAGCAGAGTCCTGGAGCTGTCTGTGCCACGGACTAAAACCAGCTAATTAAACCTGACAGACACTTAGAACAGTGCTACATAGCCTCTAAACATACTATCTGCTAGGATTTCTTGCATTTGCAGCCTCTGATCTCCCTCACGAATACTGGGGGGCTGAAAACTTTCCTGGGAAAAGTGGAAAGAAAACAAGAAAAGTCTGATTGGTTATAGCTGAAGACAAGGAGAGACTACTGATGGCCTCCAGAATAGGATGCCTTAGCAAGCAGTGTCTTTTTAAAGGAAAAGGAAAAAAAAAAAAAAAAAAAAGGCACCAGGGGGAGAAACCTGACAATGTTTTGGATACAAACAGCTCTGCTGCCTGCTAAGAAAACCTGTTAAAGACAATGCCTTCATTTTACTGCAAGTTAATCAAGCATGTTTAATGTTGCTGGACAGAAGCAAAAATTACTTTTCCTGTTAGAATTAGGAAAAGCATTAGTACAATCAAATCATTAGGGTGGTTCAAAACAGCAACAATTCCATGAACTCGGGGACATCACTTCATGAAGACCAGTCAAAACTTGTTCTTTTACTGGAGTAATGCCCAAGATGAAAAGAATTGGGTTGTATGTCAGCAGCACGAGCAACTGGAAGCAATGAGGTACATTCCTAACAGGAAGACTTGACATCAATTAAACACCTTTCATCCAGGACATCTTACAAAAGGAAGAAAGAATTACCCTCATTTTACAGAGGGAGACTGAGGAATGCACACTTGGTATAACTCACTTGGATGACAGACAAATATCTGTTTGCACTGCACGCTGCAGGCTCCTACCAAGCAGATGGAAGTTTTTTCAGTACACGTACCATTCTGGAAAAAAATAATGTCTGTGTGATCATGTCAGAACAGCACCAAGCCCAGCTTTGCAAAGAAAGCCTTTCACCATTACTTTGTAGCCTTAGGCATGGCATTACCTCAGCTAACCTGGTTTTAGAGCAAAACATATAGGCAGATATACGATTATATGTGCCTCTGTCAGAGATTAGACTCAATGCTGCTATTCAAAAGTCTGCCAGTTACAGCAGTGGTTCCAAGAGCTCTATCTTTTACACAGAAAAGTTTGGGCTGGAAAGGACCTTAAGATCATCCAGTTCCAACCCCTCTTCCATGGTCGGGACACCTTCCACTAGCCCAGGTTGCTCAAAGCCCCATTCAACCTGGCCTTGAACACTGCCAGGGATGGGGCAGGCACAGCTCCTCTGGGCAACCTGTGCCAGGGCCTCACTACCCTCACAGGAAGAAACTTCTTCCTAATGTCTAATCTAAATCTAAGCTTTTTCAGTTTAAAGCTATTGCCTCTTGTCCTGTCACTATATTCTTTTATAAAAAGCCCCTCTCCAGATTTTTCGTAGGTCCTTTAGGCACTGGAAGGCTGGTATAAGGCCTCTCCAGAGCCTTCTCTTCTCCAGACTGAGCAAGCCCAGCTCTCTCAGCCTGTCTTCATACAGTAAGAGCTCCAGCCCCTGACCATCTCCATGGCCCTCCTCTGGACTTGCTCCAGAAGATTCACGTACTTCTTATGTTTGGGGCCCCAGAGGTCCTGGACACAGTACCCCAAGTGCTGCTGATCACACTTCTTTTGATGCAGCCCAGGATACGGTTGGCTTTCTGGCCTGTGAGCACACACTGCCGGCTCATGTTAAACTTCTTATCAAGTCTTTCTCCTCAGGGCTGCTCTCAATATCCTCTCCATCCAGCCTATAAGTATGCTTGGGCTTTCCCCAACCTAGGTGTAGGACCTTGCACTTGGTCTTGTTGAACTTCATGAGATTGGCACTGGCCCACCTCTCAAGTGTGTCCAGGTCCCTCTGGATGGCATTCCTTCCCTCCAGCATATCAACCAAACCACACAGCTTGGTGTAATCAGCAAACTTGTTGAAGGTACACTCAATCCCACTGTCCATGTCACTGACATATGAGGAACAGCGCCTGTCCCAGCACCTACCCCCAAGGAACACCACTCAGCACTGGTCTCCACTCAGTCATCAAGCCACTGACAACTCTGAGTGTTAACATCCAGCCAATTCCTTCTCCAGCAAATGGTCCATCCATCAAATCCATGTTTCTCCAATTTAGAGACAAGGATGTCATGCTGAACGCTGGATAAATTATGTCAGTCACTCTTCCCTTGTCTCTCAATGTTGTAACCCCATCGTAGAAGGCCACTAAATTTATCAGGCACAATTTGGCCTCATTGAAGCAAGCGTTGGCTGTCATTAATAACCCCCTTATTTTGCATGTGCCTTAGCATAGTTTCCAGAAGGATTTGCTCCATGATCTTGCTGGACACAGAGGTGAGACTTACCAACCTGTAGTTCCCCAGGTCATCCATTTTTCCCCTCATTAAAAAATGGGGGGTTTGATTCCCTTTTTCCAGTCAGTAGGAATTACACCACACTGTCAGAACTTCTCAAATATTACGGAAAATGGCTTGGCAACTTCAACTGCCAATTCCCTCAGGCCCCATGGATGCATCTTGTCAGGTCCTACGGACTTGTATACCTTCAGGTTCCTTAGACGATTCCTAAATAGCCTGTATCCTTCCATTCAACACATCTTTGTGATGCCAATAAGATCACAGCCCTGCAGGGGTGTGCCTGTCTGTAACTCCTTTTTTGTTACCTGTATTTGCACTAATAGATGCACTTAAGTTAGGCCCCAGTGAAGCTGACTTACTGGCTGGAATTCCTCTGTCCTGCTCTTCAGGTGCTCTCCTACTGACCTGTGATCCCTCTCAAGACTCTGGGCATCTGTTTCTGGCACTAGCATCAAACTAGTAGGAGTGAGGTGGATTGAGGTTTCTCTTCCCCCAGCAACTTTGTTTAATGAGAGTTTGGTACTAACTCTATTAAAGCCAGGGGTTTATCCCAGAGCTCTGACTGGCATTAGCACTACCCAAAGTCACTTTGTGGTATAAACAAGCAATAGGTAGAGACAAATTTCCCAGTGCACAGCCTAGACCACATGAGAGTCCCAGAATAACAGCTGTCAGTCCTCTAGCATGAAAATAAAACAAACAACAGAACAAAAATCAAAGTGGCAAGGGGCCATCTTAGTTTTGTTCAAGGCACAACAGATTTGCACCTGCACTGTCATACCAGGAAGGCTATTTTCGTTTAGAAAGCCAACTGGTGCTAAAATAGGAATACCCAATCAGAATGCCAAGTGCAGAGCGAGTTATTGAGTAAACATATCGTACTACAAGAGCTTTCAGAGAGAAAATCCTTGGTAATTATCAAGGGAGGCAGATGTTCTGCTGGTCAGGAAGCCCAGCCCACTATACAAAAGAAGTCCACTAAACATAATAAAAGCCTATTGTTGAAAGGCACTGTAAAAAAATAAAATGAAAACATCAGGTCACAGGGTGGGAGGAGTGGCTACACCACCTGGCCCCAACTAGGAATGCTATTTACTAGGAATTTTCAACTACTCACTCCAACAGAAGATGACAGTCAAACTGTCCTTTATTTTACAACATTCTGTTACAGTCTGAAGAATTCAAATTAATTTCTTCTAACTCCTCCCTTCACATTATCAATGTATTTGTTGTTCCATTGGACTGTATTACAAAAAATATAAATTTTATTACAAACAATATACAACTGGCCAAAGTATAGCTATGCAGAAGGTTTTGGCATCAGTTCTCAACTTTGATAGGTACTGACCCCAGGGAAGAGCTCAAAGCTGCTCTAAAGCTATTTACAAACAAGAATATGGTGCTGGCTAACCCAGTGTGTGAATGGAGGTTGCGCTCATGAAAAGAATAATGTTATCTGAGAGAGAAGTATGGTTACACAGCACAAAACTAACACACACAAGCACTGTTAACTGCAAGAACATCCAGCTGCACTGCAGCAATGTGACAAGTATGTCCTTATTGGATCCACAATATTTAAGCCATATTAGCTCCCCCCAATATGAGCAGGAGCAAAAAAGTATTTCTATCCGACTACTGGGGGGGAATTAGATTATTATTTACCTACAGAACCATTCATACCCCAAATTAGCTACAGACTGTAAAAACAAGCCCACATTTTTAGAAGACAAAGACAATACTCACTACTGATGCTCTGTACCCTTGCCAAGGAGAGCGTTTATGATTCAGAGGCCAACAAAGCCTTTGTGCCTGAGTGCTGTGTGCATTTCAGGATGTGTGCTATTTGAAACAGCATGTTTCAGAGCAGTTCAGAGACACTATGGTCCATCATGGCACCCTGAGTCACCTTGACATTTCTGAGATTATGCATCATCAAGATGATAGCCTCAGGGCTATAAAACTTCTTTTTAATACATTATTAATGATAATAGCTGTTGCAGACTGCCTGCAGAGTCCCAACATCTTCTTTTCCTCTCAGAAACCTAACTAAGACTATTGTGTGCACTTAATAATATCCTGCAGGTCTAGATTGGTTTTTTCCAGGATCACAGAAGACTTGAGATACCAGTGTCTCACTGTTAGCTACTGTCTACTCAGGAAAGCATACTTCAGGTCCCCAGTTCACTCCCTTGTTCTAAGAATCAAAGGATATGGGTGCTACTAAAGCACCAGCAGCCTCATATAACATCTAATACAGACCTTGGACATAAGTTTGTTGTTTCAGTTAGGCCTATAGTTAACCTAGAGTTGCCCCTGGCAGTTGTTGTGAAAAATATAGGCAACATACTTATTCTAGATGTAGAAGTAAATGCTTATCTAGCTCTTAAGTTGTACAGAATTGGAAAGTAACATTAACAGAGTATAAAGGAGACAACACTGAAGGCACCCTTCAGTGTATCAGGCACAATTTGGCTACGTACAAAAAAGCAAAACCAAAAAAAAAAAAAAAACCCAAACCCAAACAACCAAAAAAGAACACAAACCCTCCACCACACAACTACCTGAAGACTCCCTGTGGAGCCACAGGTTGTTTCCAGGAGCAGAGATGGCAAGGTACTGGTACCAAGAAAAAGCCTGGAACACATGATGTTTTTTCCACCTATCTCCCATTAGCATGTCCTTTGAGGGCTGCATTCACCCAAGGACTGCAAAGATGTGCAGTTTATATTAAAAATCTAGTGAGCTGGTCTTATTCCTGCCTGGGGTTGGGCCCACACACTCAACACACATACTTTCAGTGAAAAAGACTTACAAATACTCTCTCTCCCTTTAACAAAGTCAACAGTGTTGCTGTTTACTCTTCCAAGGCTCCTTTAGGCCATCAGTTTTCTCAGTCTCTCTGTTCATGAGGAAGAAACCTCAGAAGAGCACTAGCTAAATTCCTGCTGCTTGCATTTTGTTTAGTTGTTGGCAGTGATACAAGTCTGATGTAGAGCCATAGAATGAACCAGGGTGGAAAAAGACTTTTAAGGTCATCAATCCAACCGTTACCCCAGGACTTACCACCACCAAACCATGTCACTGAGGGCCCCATCTACATTATGTGTGCATTTCCAGGAACAGCAATTCCACCACTCCCCTGGGCAGCCTGCTCCAATACCAAGCTCCCTCTCCTTGAAGAAATTGTTCTCAATAGCCAATCTAAACTTCCCCTGGCACAGCTTGAAGCCGTTTCCTTGTCTTACCGCTTGTTACTTGGGAGAAGAGCCCTACCCCACCTCACTACAACCTCCTGTCAGGCAGTTGTAGAAAGCAATAAGGTAGCCCCTAAGCCTTCTCTTCTCCAGACTAAACGCTTCCCCCCCCCCCCCCCCCCCCCCCCGGTCGCTCAGCCATTCCCCATTACATCGTGGTCCAAGCCCTGCACCAGCTCCATCATCCTTCTCTAGCCCTGCTCCAGCAACCTCCTCTTTTTTGACCTAATTAAAAACAAAACCAAAAAAGCAACTTAAACCCGGCTCTAGCCTTGTGTGTAAACAGTTACCCTAAAACCGGTCAGAAATTTCATACCCACCCCCTTTCCTCAGTGGGTCAGCCCAGCCTACGTGCTACAAGCAGAAGTGCCTGGCTGAAGGTCTTCCATTATCTCTTCAAAGTCAGCACTTATCTGAATATTAACAGCATTACACGGATATTCATCTCCTGCTCCGATAACATTGTTATCTCGCAAGCTGCTGGCTGTAGAAACAGGCGGCTCATGCCCCCGCTCAGCTTTGCACATCAAAGGGAACGCGACAATAGCACGGCCTCGGAAAACGCCTCAAACGGGCCAGGGAACAGAGCCCGAGAGCAGCCGAAGCGCTGTGTTTATCTGGCCGGTGGGCGCGGCCCGGGCACGGCGGGAGGGCTCAGCCGGAGGCAGCGGTCAGGAGCGGCTCTGCTCTGACTCAGCGGAAAGCGGTGGGAAAGGAAACGTGCACACTTGCTCCGGACCCCACCAAAGCCACTCTCGCCTGCCCGATGCTGTCATAGCGAGAGAGGAAAGGGGCTCCGCCAATGCAAGAAAGGAAAAAACCCGGCGTTTATACAAGATCAGGGAGAAGGAAGGGAAAAACAAGTCACTTGGAAGAAAAAGCACTGTATTGCACCAGTGCACTTGACTCTGTCATTGACCTCACGCTGACGCTCGTCTTGTACAATTCAGGAGGAGCTAATGGAGACACGCACCTTCCATCCGCCAGCAGGAACCAGGGCCGGGCCCCAGCAGCCCAGTGCTGGCACTGGGAACTGCTCTGCCTCCCTGCTCTCAGCAGCTGCAGGACACGGGGGTCAAGGGGGGGTGGTGTGAGGGTCAGCCACATAGCACACGCATACACGTGCCTTTGGTTTTGTGCATTTGCATATGCATCTATATGCACCGTCATACACAAACTGCATTTGAAGGGCTCTGAGCCACCTGCACTATGGGCTAATTCCTGCAGTGTGCTTTAAACAGCTGCCAGAGTTCAGGAATAGGAGATCAAAATATTGCCACCTTCTCCTATGCTACTTCAGAAAGTCTCATTTCATGTTTAGATTTTGGGATATTCAGCTATGTTTTCTCTAAAGTACAGTATTTTTATATATATGTTATGGAAGCATACAGAGGCATGACTTAGTAGAGGATGAAAAAAAAAAATAACCAAACCAGACAGGATCATGAAGTAAGAGAGCAACATAACACCTTTCCTTCTGCCTGCATTTGTTTTGCTCAGAACACCACTTCTCACTCAGGTCTAGTTTTCCAGTATTCATCAGTAAAACAAGATACCAGGGAGCAGCAAGAGCCCTAGAGGTGTTTTATCTTCCTCCTCTCCAAACCATGAAGCTCTGCAGTATTTTCACAAGACAAGAGGATTGTTCATCAGTATCTTGTAGATCAGCGGTGTGACTTCAGAGTGATTGTTCAAAAGCAAGAAGGACAACAGAACTGCAGCACCTCTCTGGTGTCTCCAGCCTTTCCTATCAGTCTTACTCTAGATATTTGTCATCTGCTTCTCCCCCACCCCCCACCCCGTCAAAAAGAAAGGCCTGTTAATAGTACCTAGAGAACCTGGCATAATTTTAATGCTATAAATAGCCCAGAGAGGTTCTCTGGCCAGCAAAAGCAGTCATGTGTTTATACCAGGAGACTATAGACACAGGAAGATAATAGTTTGGTTTTTTTAAGATGGAATGACTTTGGCATGGAACAGTTGTATTGTTACTAATTTTTATACAGTTAAATAAAACAATAGAATCTGAAGTGTACATTTCAAGACAGTTACAACACAGGCTTAAAGACATCTGAAATACGGCTTGTATATGCAATCATCAGCATAAACACACAGAGTCACAGTGACTGCAATGCTGAAGGGTTGCTTTGCTTGTTTTTGCAGGGCACACCACTGTACAGCAGTACTCTGAACCCTGTGCTCCTACAAGAATCTTGCAGAGCAAGGTGGGAGCTGCATGTTGCACGTATTTGTACTCCAGTAACATTACCTGCTTTAGAAGCCTGCTCATGCGTTGCACCCAGCTCCCTCTCCTCCAAACAGCTTGCTTGTTTTCATCCACTCACACATCCATAACTGCTTGGCACAGTTTCATTTCTCTTTCCCATTTTTTTCTTTTTTTGAATTGGCTTTGTCAAGTCCACTCCTAAATCTTCATGTCCATTTTGTTTCAGGGTCATGTTTGAGGTTGTTTACTTTAAACAATAGCAAACTCTGGAGTTACAGATTAATTGTTTTTGGTTAAGACTTACTTGTGAAGTCAGCAACAAAGAGTTACAGCTCAGCTAACAGCACATGTCATTGTGTGAATGATGCCATTTTCCTGAAAGGAAGGGGACATGCAGTACTCTTACTACAACACCAGCACTTCTTGCCATAGTCTCAGCTTTGAGATTCAACCTGACTAGCTCTGCAATTTGCAGCATAGTTAAGGGCCTGTAAAGAATGGTTGCCATAATATAGTGCAGTGCAATAGCCTAGAGAGGGCACGAAAAATACCACAAGCCACCCCACCACCACCACCACCCCCCCCAACAAGCAGTTTGCAGTCGGAAACTACCTATAATGAAATGCAGTTGGGTACTTCCTCCCTGAACTGCTGGTGTTGCGTGACACCATCCACTCTCTGGTGCCTTCATACCCCACAGGGGATCAGCTAAACCTGTGGGACTCTGCAAACCTCCTGCCACCCAACCCAACCCTAGGCATATGGTACCAGTACAGTCTCTATCCCCTTTCACTTCCACCCACCAAGCAACACATGCTGAGTTCCTACTCCAGTAGAGTGCAGTGTCATCTGACCAACATAATGCCTTAGACACAAAACTATGATGTTTAGACTCAATTCTTTCAATCCATTTTATACCAGACCATATTATCCTCCATCCCTGGAGACATTCAGGGCCATGCTGGATCTGGTTCTGAAAAACTTGACCTAGTTGAAGATGCCCCTACTCATTGCAGGGGGGTTGGACTAGACAACCATTGAATGTCCCTTCTAACCCAAACTGTTCTATGATTCAGAGGGGTTCCACCAAGACAAAGAAGAGACCTAAATAGAAAAGGAGGGGAAAATAATTATATGCATACACACACCCACACTATTTTCCAAGATAGTGTCCCTGTTAAAAACAGGAGCATAAGCTATACCTTGCCTTGATATGTGTGTATTTCTTGAAATACATGTTTAGAAATGTATATATCCTGATTAGCTAGTGACCTCTAGTTAGAGAGCTACGTCAGCCAATTTCACTGGGGTCAGCCTGGTTACCTCTGCAGGGAGAGAAGGCACATTAGTTGTGGAACGCCATTAGGCTGATGTAGTTATGCTGTTTGTCACTGAAGCTAACGTGGCTTGTACTGTGCAATGTGGATTTATCAGCCAGCTCAAGGCCAGGTAAAGACTCTGAACTACACTCTAAAGAGTGGATACACCCATATACTTGCACAGAATTCCTGTTTGCAGATTGATGAGGGCAAAGCACATACAGGTAGTTAAATTCACTACAGAAAGGCTTTTCCACTAGGGTTGTAACTTGTAGAGATTTCTTAATAGAAATAAGTAAAATTAAAGCCACATGACTAAAAAAAAGCCCTTAACTTCATACAGACTCAACTGGATTACCAGGCACCCATGACTGGTTTGTCAGCACAGAGGATGCTAGACATAATACACTCCTGGCTCAAACTTGCCATAATTTGAAGTAACAGACAAATGCATCTGGGTACATGCCAACATTTGTTAAAAATTTGACAGCAGAATATACAAAGCTAAGTTAACACAACTTCCTAACAACAAGCAGAGCCATGCACTGCAGACACTACAACTCTCATTTGTATGATACGGGTAAAGTTCACATGAACTTCTATAGTCATCGCATCCATTCCACATTGGAGTAACATTACTTTGAAGGCAGTTCAATTATAGCAGCATGTGACAAGATGAAAAAAGGCAGAAGACAACTGTGTGAGCATAAAGCAATTTAAGCCAAACACCACCCACCTACACACTGCAGAGACACCTGTGTGGACAAGGACTTAGGGAGCCAAACCTCAGATAGAAGACCAGGAAAATACACCCATTTAAAACAAGTCAGACTCCATGCATTTATTTTAGGTCCAAACTAAGAGTGGTCCTATATCATGGGTGACCTGCTCATTACTGCATGCCATTTCTAGTTTACTGTTCTTCAAAATTAATGTGAAATGTGAAGATTCTCCCACAGGCCCAGGAGCCATCTGGTACTGTTGCTGTATCTCATGAAAAATTCATTGCCATTTTATCATACTAGGTTATTTCAGAGATTGCTTTGATTTATGTCTTATAAACAGAATATTTTCTTCACTATTGATGTTCTCAAATCTGCTTCACCATCACAGTTCAGCATATTATATTCTTTCTATCTTCATCCTGTGGATTTCTAGCAACCTTGAAGGCAGCAGCTGAAAAACACTCACTTTTAGTAATAGCTTTATAAGATGGACATCACTGAATAGTCTGTTTTCCCAAGCTAAATAAAGCTAAAATCATCAGTGCCAGTGAAGTATGTGCAGACATCAAGAGCCACATTACAGATCCAAACTCTCATTCAGCTACACCAGAGCTATCTGTCAACTAACACAGTTTAGTCTGATGTTCATTGTAGCTCAGAGATACATTTCTCTCATGTTCTACTCACAGGAGATTCTGCACCCAGAAGCATTTCAACAAGCTATACAGAGACTAAAATTAAGTTAGTGGGTTAAAGAGAGCACAGGCTAAACCATCCTCATGCAGTGACTGGACTTGTAACTAGGCATCAGAGGCTTGGCTGTAACACCTACCCTGACGCTGTCCTGTACCACACAGTATGAGCTGCCCATGCTATGGCTTTTGACTTGAAGCACAAAGCTTACAAAAGAACCCAGGTAATATAGCCAAGCAGTTCCTTTAATCAGGATAAGAGTGCTTGTGAGAGTTGGCACCACCTGCAGAGTGGGTGTAGGGTGTGTCCCTAACAACTCAATACACTCCAGGCAGCAATGGGAAGGAGCTATAAAACTGAGAAGGAAGTGAGTGAATATTCATAGCTTCTCATGAAAACCAAGATCACCTCCAGCATTCCCTTTTCATACCTGAAAGTAGTTCATCAGCCCACACAAGACCTGAGTCTCAAGCTCTGAAAGTTAACCTCAGCCATGGGTTTTCATATATGCTAGTAAGATTCTTTTCTTTTGGTATTAAAAATATTGCCTACACCCAAGCAAAATCCCAAGGCAGGTATTTTACCTTTTTAAACTAAAAATCTTTAAAAAAGGCAGCAAGAAGCAAACCCAAGGACTTCTCCTGGTTCAGAGTCAGCAGCAGCAACTTTAAAGAAAGAAAACTTGGTTCTGCTGCTGAATGGGCTAGGGGACTTGGTGGTAACAGAAGAAGAAAAGGCATTTATACTGGTAAGGTTTGCTCCCAACCTTTTTTGGTTCCTCTGCTTAATGGAAGAGTTTGGTAGAGCAGACTGAATACCTGCCTGGTCCTAAGGGTTAATGTGACAAATGAGGTCAGCGCCTTTAAGTGATCATGCCAATTTGAACAGGGGCCCAGTAACTATAGAAAGGGAAGAAAGTCACATTCCTCTTCAAGAAAGATGGTCTTTGGAAACCACAGACTTAATCACAGTACCTGGAGAGACTGTGGAACAAGTCTTCAAAGCCATTTCTAAGCACAGTAAGGTTGAGGTGGTCATGGGGAACTGGCAACAGGAAGTTACCAAAAGAAAATAGTACAACTGAATTGACCTACTTCTGTCTAGGAAGAGAAGGGTGGCTGTGAACCAAGGAAGAGCAATGGATATCATTTATATTGACTGTAGCAAAGCTTTCAGCAGTCTTCCTCATTATCCAGATCAGCCAAGTCATAGAGGTATTGGATCATTAAGTGGTGTATAAGGGAAGCAGAGAAATGTCTGGAATGTTAGGCTGAAAGAGTCAGTAATCAAAAAAACCTCTTGGAGGAGGGGGATCAGAGTAAGGGTGATGAAATACTAGACTAGGCTGACCACAGAGTTTGTGGAATCTCAATCTTTTGAGACATTCACAACTTGACTGGGCAAAGCTCTGAGCAACCGCACCCCATTTCAGAGCTGGTCCTGCTTTGAGCAGGATTTGGGCCAGGCATCCTGCAAGAGTTTGCTTCAACAATCTTGCGTGCCAAGACCCAGGCTATTCTTGTCCAAGAAACAAGAAGATACTCAAGTACAACCTCACATGAAGTTTCTTTCACCTAAAGGAAGGAAGAAGTAACTTGAAGTAGGTTTTTCAGAGGCACTCAGTTCCGCTTATCTTCCATTTATACTTAAGATGGAAAATTCCAGTCTCTTAAAGGTTCTGAGCAGAATCCACAGCAGACAGAAGAGATTATAAACTGCCAAGTTTAAAAGAGTAAACTATGCAAACAGCAGAACAGCTTGAACTTTTAGCTTTCCTGCATTACAGATGTCTGCATGGTCAGGCACTAGCTGTTCCTTTGAGCTAGCTTTGCAGGAAATACCTACACCCCTAAACAAACAACAATAGAGTAGGAGGGTTCTTACCCCTCCTGCTGTCATTTCACTAAGATCACCTCATGATGGTCTCAGAGCCATTTATGTGCAAGCCAGTCAGTCAAACAAGTCCTTAACTTAAAAAAAAAAAGTTTCAAGGATCAGGGAGGAGACTTTCTGCTTTGATAAGAGTTCTATCCTGCTTAAGACAGAGAGAGACCATGGCCTCTCTTTACCTAAAGCAATCTTCACAACTTCACATATTACCAACTGCTGTGGCATAAGGCATATGGCCGTTTTAGTCAGCTATTGCTTTAAGCTGCTGATAAATCATTTTGCAGGGAAGAATGTGGAGGCATCACACCTGCATGAGTTCTCAGACTACCACCACCTCTCTCTAACATCAGCAGCATTAGCTTTCAGCTAACAGAAATGGGAAAACATCCTCTACTTCCTTCCAGTATGTCCTCTGCATTACCCATTCCAGTCTTCAGGGGACTAAAATTAAGAATAGAGAGGCTTCAGCATGGTTTTCTAGGGCATTTTAAGTTTACAGTTAAAAAAAGAATCATAATATTCAAAGCACAGTATTCCTATTGGAATGAGTCTAATTTCAATGACAGCACTAAGATGCCTCAGAAGCCAGTTACCCCATGTTTTGCTTCATCACCAATACGCTATAGTTGCACCCCCGTTCTGAAGGACACCGGTCTTGCATGAGGCCACATAGCACACCAGCATCCGGCCACTACTCTTAAGTTCCTCACACTTCCCATCACCATGTATTCCCCTCCCTTCCTCTTTATCTCATTTAAATTACAAGGCTGAGTGTTGATATTTTGGTCTCTGTTTGCACAGCCCTCTGCACAACAGTGTGCAGGTTCATAAGTAGGTCTTAAGCAGCGTTTGCACAAATTAGACCAGTTAGGTCTACCAACTGGTCCCATTACAAGTTCTAGCATACTTTTTTCAGTGCTTCAATCACTCTGTTTTATAGCAAGAGTAATCCAACTAGTGTCCCAATTCTAAGAACAAAGCCACCAGCAACAGAACATGAATTTGTAATACAGTAATATTCCCACACTCTACCACAGAGCTCCTTTTCTGCTAAAAAAGGTAAACAGAAGGTTGTCTGGAAAAATTAATCCAGTCAGTGGCAGCCAAGGACAAAAGATTTCAGAGTCAAAAATCCCTTCCAAGGAAAGCTAGGCCTAGCCTTTGCTAACCTGAGTGTCCTTCTGTTTGAATGTCTCCATCAGTGTCAACCATGGTTGCTCATTAGTGTTCCCAGTGCTTGACAAGTTTGGTTAAAAGCCTAAAGCTCCATCTGTGATATACAGCATTTGCTTAACAAGGAGATAGACCACAGACTTCAGCAGGATTGCTTATTTCTGCTCATGCTATAGAAGGCCCCAGACTTTGTACTGATAGAAAGGAAGGAGACAGGATATGGTCTTCCTCAGCTTACATGAAAGTCTTTCTGCTAAGAGGAAAAGGCAGAATCTGAGTCAACACCTACTGAAATTAGCGGAAAATCTCCCATCTTTTCCTACCCACTTCTTCCCCCATTTCAAATTCAAAGCTTGATCCAAGCATATGCAAGTAAGTAAAAGACATGTTTTACTTCTGGCTGCGTACACCAAATCAGACCCAGAACTTCAGTTTAGATAATTTTGTTTTCCCCAACCAGAGCAAGATGACAGTCAGTTTAGTAGCTGTTATTGTGTGCTGTGTGTAGCTATTTCAGACACCTAGCTCGTTTTTAAAAACCATTCTTCAAACAACACCTCCTCTACACACACAATTTGTTCATAATACATTTCCAAGTTTGTTGCAAGAAAGCATCCTCCAGAGCAACATGTTTAAATTTTCACTCTTAAAGGGTCTTAGCTAAATTGAGACTTTTCACAGAAAGATAAATATAGTTTTTAAGATAAACACATTCTTACTAGAACATTCGGTTGAGTGTTACTGTAGTAACAGTAGTATGTACTTGTACCTCATTACAGCTAAGAAAAATAAGAAGCGGCTGACTGTCAGGCAAGTACTGAAGCAAAGTTCTCGAATTACATCTGAACAGAAATGGTCACATCAGCTTCAGTGGCATCTGGCAGTGTGACTGATATTTCAGCAACTCACTTTGGTTTTCATTAATGCCGATTCGTACAATCCAGCTGTCAGGTTTAGCCAGCTAAGCTGCTGCAGAATCATTTCCTCAACCTAAAACTGCACGTGCATACAGTGCTGGGCACCGTCAGCAGTCATTTGCATGAGGCAGAGCAAATGGGAGTCCAAGGCTCCTACTACAGGGAGTACACAGCCTATTGCACTCAGATGTACAGAAGAAACAGACTGCCTCAGAAGTCAATTTAAGTTCATCAACAAAGGGACTATATACTTTTAATTGTCTATCTGAAGGGAACAGGAACCAAAATTGACCATTTTACGTGCACTGATGAAGGAAAACTGTGAAGCCTTCAGTTTTCCTAAAATCCAACTGCGTTACCTAGTTTCATTCGGGCACCTTGCTGGCCCCATTTGCCTTTGAAGCATGTAGTGCTCAGCCTTTGTAGAGAAGACCTGGGTTATTAAAAGCTGCCTGAGCCAGCTCTACAATACTGCTGAAGGGACTTTGCCTCTGCCATGCACCACAAAGTATATGGTATGGGGGAAGTAGCCATTCTGACCTCCCAGGTGTGCCAGAGCCATCCCAAGAGCATTCCAGAGGGTGATAATAGACTTGGTCAACAAATGAGGCTTTGAGACAAGTACCAAGTCCACTGTACAGAGCCAGGGACGTGAGCAGTCACAGTGAGGCAGTAATATCAAGACAGTAATAGCTCAAGGGAACAAATCTTTGTATCAGCATGGCAAATGACAGGTTAAGGATGCTGCAAAGGAAAAAGCTAACTTCTTCAGCAGTGACAAAGACTTTTCCATACATGCAAGTGGCTATAGCTGTGCTAACAGATGCACCAGCACTGTTCCCATACACCTTCACAAACTAGAAGAGGCTTCCAGATAAGCATTCCATTTGAAGCAGAAGTGACAATCTTTCCTTTGAGATTAATCTTTTCTAGCTGCTTATCACCATTAGTTTATATGATCAGATTCAGATTAGGTAGGATGAGAAAGACCCACTAAGATCACAGACATACCCAAGACAGACTAGTAAAACTGGAAGGAGCTTCCTTATCGGCACCTTCACATTATGAGGAAAAGCATTTGTTGTGGCATAATGCCTTAACTTCCCTTACCTCACCAGCATATTTTTTATCAGCACAAGCATTTATTCTGTTGTGATCAAGTCTACAGCACCAGTACAAGTAACAGCATTGCCAAGGTGTCATCCTGCATCAGTGCTTTGCCAGGTAAAGTGTCAAAGATGGAAGCACAAAACCCAGCCATGTAAGAGTAGAAACAATAGATACTACTACATTCTTGTTGACTCTGTCTTTTTAATACCCACTGCCCCCTACCAAAGAATGATTGCTGCAGAAAAGGTTACAAAAAACCACAGGTGTATGAAATACTAGCAGTGCAATGGTAAAACTAGCAGCTGGGGACAGCAAGCACACAAGTCTCCCACGAGAAGCAGCAAGGGAAATATTCCCAAAGGCAGTACTGATCCCTTACATTTGATCTTATCCCCACTTCACAATCTACACGTTGTTTTCTGGCAAGATGACAGGTAGATGGAGAGCAAGTCAGTGGGATGATTTGGCATGGTACAAGAGGCACGTATCCTTACAACTACAAAGTCAGAAGGCTTAGCAGAACCGCCCTGTTTACTTAAAGTGACGTAAGCCACACAACCATGCGTGTGTAGCCTTTGTTCTTTCCTCCAGCTATCCCTGGCTTTCCTCAATGCCCTCCCACTAATTTCAAGTCTAGCAAAGTCATCTGTAAGTCCTAAAGTGGGTACTGCATCTTTTTAATGTGCAAGCATGGTCTGAGTGGGCACCAAGTACTTGGTCTTGATATGCCTGAATACAGTTGTTGGCAACAGGAATGTTCCTAGAAATTCTGTACATATATTTTACCATTACTAAATTCTCCTTCAGGAAGTTGAGCACTTTGAAGAAAAGATGATGCCTCACAAAGTATATATGAATGTTTCGTTATACTAAGGAGTTACCAAGCAATTAACAGATGGTGTTATACTATCCTAAGTTCAATACTTTATGGTGATCTACATAGAAGGCTTCACCATATTTATTGATGTGCTTAAGCATGCTGCTCACATGTATAACAAGATTACATCATCCATTAATTATATTGAGGATAAATACCCAATTTATGAAATGTGACAGAGAAAACAATTGCATAACACAATAGCAGACTAAGTGGTACATAGCTCGGCTGAACTGTAAGATATTTGCCTGTACATGACAATTAGGATAAAGAGAATCACACCAGTTTTTATTATTATGTTTAAGTCTCGGCAGGCTTGTTTTCAGTCATTTCAAGATCTTTTGTCATTTCATTACCCAGAGAGACACAGAAATCACAATGAAGTTGGACAGCTTTAAGGGAAAGTCACATCCCTCAGCTAAGACTGTTTTCACCTTAGAAAATGCAGCAGAATGTCATAATCTGTATTTTTGTCTAAGTAAACATATGAAAACCAAGACTGGACAAAAGGCTATGAGGAACCAAATACAAGTTGTGATTATTTGTATTTATTAAACAATGAATATATTGTTACTGTTTTCTATATAGAAGCCCAGGTTTCCAGCCTGATGCAAGCAGCACCACAGGAGGCAAGGGGTTGAGCCTTAAACTGGGGTCTGGCTAAGCAGGGGAAGGGGGATGCTGTGGCCTGCCTGCAGCTCCCTGGCTGGCAGCACTGTCAGGGAGGCTGGGGAACCTGCAGCATCCAGCAGGGACAGCCCAAGCTCCTAGTACTGTCACAACAAGGTGTTAATTTAGAAAGAAGTGAAGAAGAGGCTGGAACTTCCGTAAGTACACAGGCACACTCCAAACCCTAATAAATCCACACGCAGGAAGTGAGAGGTTGTTTACTATGAAAGAGGGAGCTGATCTGTGTAACTTCCAGTTTACATAGTCACCAGAGCTGGAGATGCCTCAGCAGTGAGTCATCAGTTCCCATCAGTCAGAGGTGACCAGCAAGATGGACAGATGCTCTCGGACAGAGCACCTCCTCACACTGTATGGAGGGCACCCAAGCCCTTCAAGGGACCTTGCAGGCAGCTCTTTGCCCTGTCTGGAAGCCCAGATGCAGTAGCCTTCCAGTAAGCAGGTATTTCACAGCTGCAGGAGCCGTCACTACTGCCCCTTGCCTCATGAGCTGCCTGGTTGGCAGAGGAAGGGAGGGAATGACAAGGCTGTTGTGTCAGGGGAGATCAAGTCCTCCTGCCCAGTGTTATTAGGTAAACTGATCACTAATCTAAGAACTTGACAGACTGACAGTAAGCCAACTCTGCTATTATAGTGTCTTTTAAAGAGTTATTTATATCCATCTCAGAAGAAGATACAGCTCACCTCCTTCTGAAATGAAAATAAACAGCATTTGAGCCAGCCAAATAATGCCACTTCATTCAATTCAAAACCATAATGAAACTGGAAGTAAAAGTGACGTTTACTTCATTATCACAAGCTTTGATACATGCCTACGATTCTCTAGCCAAGAACACAGTTGACCAAGATGATCTGAGAAGCTGTCATTGAACAATATCACTTCACAAATTAAAAATGAAATTTGAAGACAATTTCACATCAAATTTTAAGATTTGATATTGCTTAATATAATTAGTATTTTTGTAAGAATATTACAAGTCAGGTATTTTATATGTTGAACAACACCACACCAATTGAAGAAACAAAGGTTAGAGATAAGGTACCTAGGAATTACTTAAACAAGGATGACATTTCTAAGGTATCATTTTTTCCCCCCTACATCATTGGTTGGAGGAACTAGAAGAGGTCAAGGATCTTAATGGTACCTATGCTTCTTCAAGGCCTGCCTTTCTTACACATCATATCAAGAAATGGTCAAGCAGACTGAGGTGCTATAGTAGTACTCTCAGAATAGATAATTCCTTGTCCTGAGCCACCACCAAAAGAACGCAGCACCAAAAAAGCCCATTACACAAAAACCCCACACAAACCAAACACACCAAGAAAAAAACCCATTCTCCAACTCCAGTAGTCATCACATCTTCCAATTGACCTCATATACCCCACAATACCCCAGAAATTATCAAACATAACAAGAGTTTTCACCCTCCAATTTCACTTTTTCCTTTCCAGATAGTTGTTCTGAAGCTTAAAGCAGGTTTATAACATTGCAACCTACGTAATTTCCCTGTTCTGCAGAAAAAAGCTTGTATTTTCATCAGTGAATCAGAGCGTGAATCACAAATAAGTATAGAAATTGCATACTTACCAAATTCTTAGAAACTTAGAAGCTTTGCTTTGAGACTGAAAAAAAAAAATGCCATCAGTACATTTATACTATACATCAGTATAGTGATACAACAAAAGTGAAGGTGTGCTAGGAAGTATCAAAACAGCAATCATAAGAAACCTTTGTAGGTTCAGGCAGACACCTGAGAACTGAGGTTCACCTCTTTCTCCTGCCTAAAGCAATTTCAGGCCTGTATTTTGATGAGGGCAGACAGTGAGACCAATGACCGCTACCTAGGAATCCTTTCACATCTGTAATATTTTTTGTAGCTTTCAAAATAAAGTACATTGAATTACAATGTGTTGAATTACTTTTTGTGCATGTCGTTGCTACTTAGCAAACATCAAGGCTCTAATCAATGATCCAGAATTCTTCAGCAGCAATAGAACTAGTTTAAGGTATTGCCACTGTTCAGCCCCATCTTTTGAACCTCTGCACGGCCCACTCCAGTTGTGCTGACGTATTAGTCTAGCCAGCTGCAGACTGAACTGATAAACTGGAAGATAACCCAGAGACTTTACTGAAGCCAGATCAGCTCACTCTAAGAGCCGTAACACAGCTGCACAGGCAACTATGCCAGCACAACTACAGGGTGCAAGGCAACATTTTTGCTGAATGCTTCATACCATAAAGACACAGCCGAGGAACCTACCTTTTTAAAAGTTCTTAAATTCTTCTGTCTTATCCATATTTATCGATATATAGGATTCAGAGATCCCACTTAAATCCAGCCTTAATATTGGAGCACAGCTTAATCCTAGATAGACCGTAATCCAAAGGTTGAACAAACACACCCCAAGTTACTTTTAAAAATCATTAAAAACCTGATAAGAAAACACTAGTACTGGGAATAACATTCTCAAAAGAATGAAAACTTTAGTTACACAAAAGCCTCTATCCAGACAGCATTCCCCTGGGAGAAGCAGCACTCCACTGGATTATATCCTTTTTGCTTTACCACAGCAAAGAAATTAGAAGTTGTTAATACTTGGAAGACACAAAAGTGTTTCTGAGAGGAGACACTGAAGGACTTCACCATAACAAGACCAGGTAAACACAGAAATAGTGCTGTATTCTGTCAGAGCACTAGGAGAAGGTATCATGTATGTACTGCCTGGAGCAGACACCCCCAACATGCCTTGAACAGGCAGCAAGGAACAAGCAAAAGTGATTCTGGTTTGCAAACATCGCCAGAGTAAAATTTGCATGGAGCTAGTCTCCAGCCCTGTCTACCAAGGCTGGGAAGAAGCATTACACATGACAGCCACCTCATCCCCAGCTTGTCATAGCCACTCACACTCATCAGGCTGTCGAGATAAAACTGCCAAGGACCAAGTATCGAGGCTGAGTTCTCCCAGCCCTCCCAAGGCACAATTACTCTACAGGAGCAGAGGACTTTGAACTTCAGGGCCACTGCATGCGACTGCATACCGAGGCTGCACACTGAATATGTTGGCATAGGACTGCCAGGAGACCTGAGGCCTTGCTGAAGGGAGGGAAGGCAGGAGAGCCTGGTGACACTGATGTTATTGGGATATACCCTGGAACAGAGCAGGACCTTCCTGAGAATCTCTGTTCCCCCTGCTTTGTGCTCCTTTTCCCTGCAGGACAGCATACAGCCATCTGTATCCAAGAGCCTCTCCAAACACCTAGCAGCCTGAGAGTCACCAATGGAAGTATCCAAATAGACAACTTCAGAGACATTCAATGCTTTTTTCCTTGCCAACTGCAGCAGCAAACAGACCATTTCACCAAACCAGCACAATCTGAAGCACAGCACCATGGCTCACAGAAAGGTAGTCATCTGCACCTACCACTGGCCGCGATAACCACTCCACCAGAAGCCATTTAGAGAGGCAGAAAATGTTACTCTGTTCAACTCCTTTGGTTATGCAATATCCTGTATCAGAGTGACTTCAATTGCTTTCCCCATGAGAGATTTTATGGGCAGTACAGCACATTTCAGAGCCCAGAGGCCACTTCAGAGATCAGACAAAGCCTCGAGCTGGTGAAGCAGAGGAGGGAGATGTGGATGGCATTGCTCTACAGGCTCAGAGACACCAACACTGACAGCTTCCAGCTCTACATGCCAAAGACAGCTGACCAAAGAAATGCAGCAAAGGGCCCTTCAAACACAGTAACAACGAATTAGTCATTAGCCTCTCTATCAAAATATTTCTCAAGAGAGCCTATCCCATTTTTCCATTCCTTATGGAAGAGTAGCAAGGTTACTACAATACCCTCAGTGTTCTCTGAGCTCTTCCAGATGCAAGAAAGAAGAAGAAAATTCAGCAGTTTGCTTGGATACAAGATTATTTGATGCACATCAGGATTTAAGTGAGGTTTTTAGGATCACAGTACAGAACACAGATGGAAACATGGAGTCCAACACCAATGCTGCAGGGACAGGAGAATGGGGTATAGAAGGCTGGAATACATAGGTTGGATCCACATTCACACTGAACTGCTATTGGCACTGTAAGAACTTTTTGGTGCATAGAAAACACACTGTTCTGGAGATTCCCACCACCAAGCTGGCAAGGCAGGCAGCCAGAGCCCAAGTGAGCCTAGAGCTGCATAGAGCTGCTAGAGCTTATTGAAAGAAAGCTCTCAGCTGCTAGCACAGAAACCCTGGCTTTGTGACAAAAGTAACCTAGTACCTACATCAACTTAGCAGGCTAAGTAAAAAGAGCTCTCTCATGTTTGTGGCCTTGTTCACCAGCCCTGTGCTGATGGGTATCCTAAGGGCTTTACTGCTGAAGGCCACTGAACTGAACAGCTTGATGGAAGGAGACTACCAGTGTAGTTCACTTTGCACCAAATAACATCCTCAAAACCCAAACATGCACCACCCTATGAAGTATTACTATTAGCAAACAAAACCTGAAGTCACTTGTTGACTGAAGTTTGTTTATGGGAAGGCATTTATTAGGGCCAAATAAACAGATACAAGAAAAGTTTCTATAATTAAGTTCAACTAGTCATTTGCCAAATAACGCTTACAGCCATGTTCAATAACTTTTTAATAATAGCTTCCAAACATTGTATTTTCTTGCAGACTGCATTTTTGGGTTTTTGTTTGTTTGCTTTAAGTCTCTGCTCATACATCTCTGTATTTCATTATGTAATAATAACAGCAGGCTTAAAAAAATATAATTAAAAATCAATAACCCAAACAGTATTACTACACACATTAAAAAGGAGATGAACGCTTGCCAGGTTCCCATCCCAAGAACATGGAAACTCCTAAACTGCTCTGCCCCAAACATCCAGATGTAGCCCTGTTGGTCATCTAGTCCTCTGCAGGATCATACCCTTGCACCACTCTCATCTTCTTCAGGATTGAAAACTCTGAATCCCAGCAAAATCAGCACTTTTAAGTGTTTGCATTATGTTATGCATTATTAATTCACTGCCAGAGGCTTGAGAAGCAGTAGGAAAATGCTTTCCATCTAAAGAAAGAAAGCAAACAAACAGGCACAGTGCAGCTTTTGAGCAACAGTCTCAGTTCCAGATTGGATGCCTTCACAACCCTAGTTTAACCCAGACAATCCACACAGTGAACAGGATGTTTGCAGAAACAGATAATATCTGCTTTGGAGTCTACGTACAGTTATTTTCTCATTAGAGAGGACTGATAGGACATCACAGCACCTGGTCTCACATCAGAGATAAGCCTTCAGGAGGTACACCTTACTGTGCTTTCATATGACGATAGGGTTATACAGAGGATGCAGATCTCTCACTAGGTCTGCACACTGGCTTTAAGATCAAACAGTATCTCAACAAATCAGTCTCCCACTTTTCCCCAAGACTACAGAAGTACACAATATGCTCAGTTTAGTCACTCACTAAACACTAAGGCTCATAGCACCATACCCTAACATCTCTGCATTCTAGGTCTCCTTCCTTTACTACATGTCCTAACATTTCAGCTTGGCTTCCTAGAGAAATATGTTGTAAGTAACTTCAGAGCATTGGCTTTTGAACTCTTTAACCAACAAAAGGCTCAACCACAACAGATACTTAAAAAAGTATTAAATTATTAAAATTTGCACAAGGACAAGAGAAAATCCCTTTTCATACCCCTTCCTAAGTTAGGGGCTTTCTTACGAGAAAGACTATCAGTTACTCATACCTTGTTAGACAAAAGAAAACCTGGAGATATCCAAGCAGTTCATTATCTTCTCTGCTTATAGAGCTCCTTATTCACATCTTAGCTCTCTGCTCAAGTCACCCATAAATACCAGCCAAAACCTTTCTTTAACCAATCCCTCTCATCCTGGAACATTTTCAGCCTGATTTCTGGTAGCCTTTTCTGTAGCCACACCACAGTGATTGGAACACATGCAGAAGCCAGAACAGGTGTTTCTAGACTCAATTACATTATCAATGAGTAGGTGAGGATTTACTTACATGAAAAAAAAAAGGCAAAAGTTTGATATGTAAAAACAGTTATAGATGGCAGTTTTGTTGCGCAGTTCTACAGCCCAATCTAGCTCCCACTGAATTCAGTGAAAAAACTACCTTTGCGTACACAAGTGATTTGACTGAGCCATAAAACATTATAAGAGGAAGTAATTTGGTTTACTGCTTTCTCTAGCAAGAATATCAGGAGTCTGAAAAGTGGAGTTGACTGTGTATTAAAAGCTTTCATTTAACTTTTTTTAATACCTATTATTTAATATACAGGCCTTTATATTTTCCTTCTATGAACAATATGGTCATTGATCAACACCCTAAAGCCCTGGGGTGGCTTTGCTAAGGAAAACCATTGCAAGAGGCTCTCAGCTGCTATAGATTGACACAGATTTCAAATGGCAGACACCTGCATTTTGCGGCGGAGTAGCTGGCACAGATCTGGGGCTATCACTTAGGATATAAATATAGACAGTTGGTATAAAAGGCAGGTGTCTATGTTTGAGTTAATCAGCTTATGCTTTCTATAGAGCAGAGAGAAAAATAAGCACACCACAGGGCAATTTATCTGTCCTGCCTTAGATACCACTCCTGAACTAAGTTGAATCATACCCTAGTCAAACATGTTTCTTTGCATGAACTGTACAAAGATCTAGAGATGCCTAAATTAGACAAGAATGCCTAATGCTTAGAGGTCTGATATTAGGTAAAACGAATCCTGACTGTTGTGCTTGTATTGTACTGAAAACCCACAGAACTGCTTCTGGTGAGGCATGTGCTAAGTTTTCCTTAGGTAAATAATAAAAGGAAATCAAGTTGAGGGGATGGGTACTCTAAATGTGACCCATAGTGCTTGAAGTGAGTAAGGATTTTTCAGCACATAATAAATAATTGCAGCCATCCCACTGAAAGTGGGAGTTGCTTTTGAAAGGAAGAGAGGAGGAGAGAAAAAAAGGGTTGGGTTTTGGTTTGGTGGGTTTTTTTTTAACTACATAGGGTTTGTGTTCTCTATAAAACTGGATGAAGTAAGAGTAAAGAGCATGTCTAGTCTTCTGAGCAGATCAATGCTGTCTGGTAAGGATGTTCAAGAGCAGCTTTGTGCAGGCATGTTCATGCAGCTAAGAATGAATGCAGAGAGAGGATAAAATATTGCAGATTCAAACAGCCGGATTCTACATCCCCTGTGCAGAGGCTTAAGTGAATCCATAAGGAAAAAGGCAGATGTGATTTAGGTCAGACTAAAGCCATTGTTAATACAGGATGCCTGAATTAGTTCTTACCTTTAACAAAAAATGCTCTTCTATGCAAGAAGATACTGTGTTCAGGCAAGCTATGCCCTTAGTAACCCTCAGGATAATCTCAGGTTATCTAGATGGGGTGATTCAGCACTTAGTAGAAGAGACTAGAGCCTTCTTCCATTTGTTCTTTTTTGATGGATTAGGAAACAGCCTGGAAATTTTACAAGCATGGGCTTTTCCACAAGACAAAGAAAACCCAGCGTTTGATTTTTTCTACACATCATCACTGTTGGGACAATGGACTTAATGAACGAGAGGACTTGAAATCACATATTAAAGAAACTAAGGAAAGATGTCCATGTTTCTGTTCTCTGTACACATCCAGCTCTACAACTGCTACCGCATAGGAATAACTTTTCTGACACTGATGAGAGAATTCCACTGTGAATGAGCTTTACAAGTTCGTGTGATGTGTGCAGGTCTGATTTGCAAATGTTAATGATTGCAACTTTCAACTTAAGAAAAAACTTTCAAAAGTTTCCCTTTGGAACTGTGAGCTCTTACCATTTCATTTCAATAAACAAAATTAACATGGAGATGGAAAAAGGCAGCGAAACACAAGAAGCTTAATTTTTGTTTATTTACAGTCCTCTCTAATATGTATTTTTATTTAATGTGGTGAAAGGCTAAATTAAGACTCTGTGCCAAGTTTCAGACAAGTGTGAAATTTCAAGGCTTATTAGGTTATTAAGCTTCTGAAAGGATTTATATTTATAAAAGGAAGTGCTGACACAACCTGAACTCTTGAGCAGTCATAATGCCACCACAACAACAGCATGGTTCACTTGCAATGTGAACAGCCCAGATTACCTTATCCTAATAAAACTATAGATTTAAACCAGAGGAAATTATTTCAAATATTTTATTTGTAGTGCTGTCATGTGTGCAGTCACATTTGGATTTAAATGATACAAAAACATGAATCTATTTATAAGTTCTCAAGTTACACCCACAAAACAGGATCCCAGAGAAATTCTTGCAAACAGTTTGCAAGAACACAACAGAAGTGTGCGTAGATAGGTGTGTGTGTGCCTAGGTGGATTATATATGTAATCAACAGGTAAAGCTCCATAATGCTGAAAATAATAAATTGTTGTGAATGTGTAAGGGTGGAAAGTGCAGTTTACATGGATTATCTGCCCTAGTTCCTGTTCTTATTTTTGGAAAGCAATCAGCTCTTCGTGAGAACTCAGCACCATGCTGGGCCACCCTGGGGCTTTTCACGGCCCAGCCCTTCACTTTGCATTATCATCTGTTAGGAGCCACATCCTGTGCAGACTGATTCACTACAGCCAAAAAGGCAGTGAGAACAGGAGGCCCTCTGAATCCTGAGGTCTGTAATCACTCTAACATACTCCTCTCACTGTACTATATAAAATAAAGCTATCTTTTCAAAGGTATTTACAGCCATTTTTGTTACTATTTCAAATAAAAGTTTATTTTAAGATAATGTGTAATTTTGCCTCAAGATCTTTGCAAATCACCTTTACTTAGAAACTTTCATACGTCTGCTTTGCAATACCATTTATCCCAATTTTAACCAAACATAAAACCAAGTAATTTTGACTGCTTTTGCTTAGTAGATATGGACAAATGCAAAATAATAATAATAAAGATAATCAGGTAATCATAGCATGATCCAGGTTATTTATTCACTGATGAATATGAAATAAATTATTATTTTCAACTATGGTAATACTTTTGTTTTCTGTGAAGCTGAAGCTCATGCAGACAGAAATAATATAGTAAATTGAACTTGTATTTTTAAACTCTCAAATACATTACTTTTGAAATGGTACAGTTTCCTGATGCCTAACTATTGAACACAAATGTGTTAGAAGTCAATCAAAAAATTCAGATTACTGTTACAATCTTTGTAGTATTTTCCATTATACTGGATATTACTATCTTAATATCTTACAGCACTTCTAAGCATGACTTTAAATGTAAGAGCAACTGTGAGATTCTTGCTCTACACACAGATGAAGAGACTTCAGGGATAAAATGACCAGCCCTCAGTAGCTGGGCTGGATATACCAATCTGCAATCTTAAACTTCCAGCTTTCAGCATTAACTCCAATCCTTTAAAACTAAATTATGTGGTTGGGTGTATTTGTTTTATAGTTGCAGTGTAAAGCTGAGTCTCTACCGAATATTTTCCAACAGTCCCCTGTCATGATTATAACAATAGCAGGACATAAGCAAACACTGTGTATAAGTAAGTTATATGACAGAGTGGCAGAAATACAGTTGCTGAACCATATAGAAATATAGTTTGCTGGCACCAGTGCACACAGGGACGGATGTGTATTGATGTGGCAATAGGAGATCTGTCAAAAAGCATCAGTGTGGGCTCAGTTCATGAATCCCATTTGTCTCCTAACATGACTGATTACAGCTGAATTACAGAAACTTTAAACGTGTCAATTTTCAAAGCTAATTAAGATCAGGGAGGCTGATCTTAATCATTTTATACAGGATACTGTAGAAAATACACTCTAATCAAGAAAAAATTGAATATATATCTCTGATTCAAATAGAAACTTAATAGCTGGAGTTCAAGGGAAATAGTGCTACTAATAATCTGTAGATTGCCCTTTTACTGTATCACTTATACCAGAAACCAAACAGGAATAAACTGCGTTTGCAGAGACATTGACATATTAATCTATTTTTCACAAAGAATCAAGTTTCTTTGAGGAACTAGTGTGACCCACAGGAACTCCTCAAAAAGACAGCTAAAAAACTACATCGTGGATATATAAATTCAGTAAGCATTACTGCAGAGACCTTACACTCATAGTCTGCAAATGGCTGAAGGCCTCTTAACAATCATGATGCAACTGGTGTCAAACCCCTCCCCGCATCAGCCCGTGCCTACAACAGCATAAAATAATTACAAGACCAATGGAGGTCGGCTAATGTTTAGAAACAAGAAGATACTTTTAGAAGATTTTCCTCTTTTAGGTCCTCATTGCCCGCGTTAAACCAGCTTTACAAAAAGACCAGTCTTGGCTAACCAAGTCACTGCAGCAAAGGCAAACACACTTCCTGACACTCTTCACTCACAAACACATCCTTATGATACCCAACTCAGTGATGTTCCGATAAAAAACCTGGTAAAGCTCTCAGGGCAAAGGGCATTGAAATGGGAAAGGGATGCAAATGTTATGCTCCAAAGGAAATTATTCTTATTTATCATTCATAAAGTGGTAACAGAAGATAAGCAGTTACAGGGTTGAGGGTACCTCTCGACTGTGTCTAGTGGCTGAGGTATCAGGCTTCACACCTTTACCTCGCCTGACCTAAATTTCACCATTCTGCTATTTTTAGAGAAGACCTTGAAATACAGCAGCTTGTGAGCCAGCCAGGAGCCCTCAGCACATTTAACAAGGCTCAACACCCCTGCTAACCTTCTCCTTTGTCAGTGGACTCAGAGATTAATGCAGTGATTAGGTGGCTTTCTTAACTGAGGTATTGTTTCATTTCAGCAATAGGAAAACTAGAGTGCAAAAAACAATAAATATTTTAAACCAATCAAGCAGCCTAGAAGCATATCTGTTTCCCTTAGGGCTCAATGTGTCTTGAAAAGCTAGGAAAACCCATCAGTTTTCTCTCTCCCTCTACACACCTCACAGCCAACAACCATATTCGACCTTCTCTTTTCTAACTATTCTGTCATCTTTAGCTCTTAATTCTGGTGGAGCAGCTGTGTAAATATAGCTAGAACTAAGAAGCCACAATCTTCACAGCTCAGGGATTATCATCTCTTATTTTCCTGAGCTGTTTGCAAGCACTGTCTGGCCTCCCTGCCTACTTTTTATCCTTAGATTTTGGGTTTGCCTTTGAATAAAATCAGTGTATGAGTACTTGGTGACTGTGCCCTTTGCCAGGCCCCATGGCAAGCCAAGCAGCATTGTCCAGGTGCCTCAGATCACTCACAGCCAGTCCCAATAAAACAGGACACTGCCAAAGAGGAAACACAAGCTCTTAGTTTGCTGCTGGGGACTTTTTTCAACTAGGTCTTTGAACCTGCAATGTCGCTTCTTTACAGCTGGTTTAAGAAGACTGACTAATGCTTTACAGAAGGGCAAGGTACCAGCTGTGTATCAGCCCTTTATTTTGCTCTTGTATGGGTAGGACATCTGTGGGAGTCCATAGGACAACCCCAGGCGTCAACCTGCTGCCAAGTCATGCTGTGTATTTCCCCTCAGTTTAAAAACACATGCAAGAGTTTATCCACAAAGCTCTGCAGTCTTATCCTGCTCCTAAAAATAATGACAGCCCGCAGAGCAGCGTGAGCTGGGGGGAGCCCTTCACATACCTGTGTCAGTCAGGATTAAAGAAATAATAAAATGCTTTCCTCATCCCTCAGACTAGATAAACAAGAGACGATGCCCATTCACAGCTACCTACACATCCCTTCCAGCAGCAACTTCCAGCAGCAACAAGGGTTGCTCTGGCTCCAGCACACAAAGCTGTAGGGCTGTCAGTGGGGCTGGAAGCTGTGACCCTCTCAAAAGATTAATTGCCCACCAGTGAAGTACAAACACTGATCCAAAAAGACTGATTCATGCCTAGCTTTCTCTCTCAGAAGAGGTGAAGACAGCATTATAAGCACTTTACCTAGCCTTCATGTATTGCAATCTGCACAGCTGAATAAATACTGCATACTAGGTTCAGTGCTGGCATAGCATATGCAGGTTGCCTACGCTTGCCACGCTCTACCTTACCATGTCCTTCTCTTAACATCACTCCAGTATCTAAATTCTCCTCAAATGCCAACAATGACACTCAGCTCTCAACAAAAAGTTTCATCCAGGCAGCAATTAGCACCCTGCTATTTGTAAACAAATGATCCAAGATGCAGATAACCCCCCCAGAAGGCAGACCTCTTGGGGTCCAGCCTGACTTAGCTAGCCCCCACCAGCCTGCTTTCAGCTCCTTGCTGACCACTGGGTCCCAGGTAATAAACTCCCACAGGACCAAAGTGCTGTGCAAGGTGGTACAGAAGGACCTAAGTCTGGACTGGCTGTGGGTACTGCTGTCCACAGAAAGGATCAATCCTGTCTCAATGAAACATGAAACTTGGAGGAAAGGTTTCATCTATCATCTGTCTGAAAACCAGGATTGGTTGGGTTTTTTTTCCCCAAATGTAAATGAACATTCAGTGCAACACAACTTGAAACTGATGCTGAGAACCTGAAGGAGTCTCACCATCCTATAGTACTTTTTCTAGCTGAAATGGTCATAAGGTAGCACACAGCTACACAGCTAGAAAACAGAGACCAGATTCTGAAGGTTGGTTAACCTTAAATGATTGCATGTGCATGAACAGCTGAGGCAACGCCATACTGACTTTGTAAGCTAAGACAACAGTGATAAGGTTACAAGACTTTGTGGATTGTTCAACAGTGCTGCACCAATTTAAATGCAATTGACCTCCGTCAAGTAGAAGCAGTTTAAGATATTTAACTTACTGAGTGCCTTGAAACAGAGCATCATTTATAGCCCATTCTGGCAAAACATGTTTTAAAATGTAAGTTGCATAACTCCAGCGTTGTCACAAAATTACACCTCCTTATTCAGATCCTCTGAAGGTTTTCTTACACATACCAGTACTTGGGCCAGAATCTGTCAATTCATCGTACAGAAGAAAGTGATCCCAGGCTGACAGCACACACCAGCAGAAACTTGATCAGACAAGATACCAAATGCTCTACTGCAGTCACCATTTTGTTGATAGTTGAAGAGTTCGTCATACTAATACAGAACATCTTTTCGGAGGTACTGCTACCTTTGTATATTTTACTCACAAGAGCTACAGTAATATTCCAGCAAAACAGTTCTAATACAGATAAAGGTATAGCTTGAACATAAAACTCATCCTTCACTGAAAAGTTTTCTATTTCTAAGTCAGTATTAAACATGATAACAACCATGACATTTTAGAAACACTGCTCTCCACCTTCTCTCACTTCTTCCTCCAGCCTACTAGAGTACAGACCAGTCAAGACTTCGTATTTAAAAAAGTCATCTGAAACTTTTACACATAAAAGAGTTTAGGGAGCCTGTCACCAGATAAACACTGGCATGGGTAATATGCACAATGAAACACAGCTGACTTTTTTAAGCAGGATGCTTTTTCAACTATTCCCAGTAGAAGTCTGATGAATACTCATAATGAAGTTATTATTTTGTATTACACAGTTTGTTTACTGGGTACAAACAGCCAGCCTGCCAGCTCAGCTTCCTCAAGCTAGTAGTCCTGTACACCCAATAGGAAGGAAAATGTTATCCAGGTTATACCAATTACACCCCAAATTCATAGGGCTCAGCATCACTAATGAAGCTTTTTGTCAAGACTGACTGTTAGTAACCTGCATTTTGATGTGCCATGTTACATAAATAGAAATGAAAACATCTGGTTTTTCAGAGATAATTTTGGATATTCATGTTCAAACTCAGCAATTTTGGGTTGCAGGCTAAATGAAGCTTGTCTTGTCTACATTCAGGTCCTGAAACTAATTAGAAGCTTCCATGTTCTTGTCACATTCTGCTCACTCCCATAAAATCCGAGGAGGAAGTTTATCCAAGGCTTAAGTATGTGCGAATCCCTCAGATGGCTTCAGATACAGGAGCCTGAAGATACTAAATTAAGTACCACCTGTGAGTACATGTGATAAATGCCCAACATTGCATGCGACACAAAGTACGTTCAACTATATGAAAGATTTTTCAAATTATGCAAGATCCATCACTTCAGAAGGGAGTCACTGCGGTTAATTTCATCCGTGAATACACAGACATGCCACTGATTTAAAGTTTTTAACGAGATACTGCAATTTATAATACTTTAATGCTTACGAGCCTCACCACGCTTACAAAACTTCGGTTTTCAACAGGAATAGTTCTACTGTTACTGAAATGTCCATGCACAGGGGTAGGTGAGAACATACTGCTGCAGCACAGGAAGTCAGACACCTTCTCTCTGCAGGCTTATTTTGAATTGTTTATTGAGGTTTAAGAAGTCATCCACATTTCTATAAATATAGACATTACTCGAGTAAGTGACTTACAATGTCACCAGTGCAGGTACATATATAACCAACATACAAAAGCTCCACTGGAAGCTACTTCAGTTTATTCAAAAAGGACCAAGATGTCAGAAAATGAAAAAAAAAAAAAAAACAAAAAAAAACAACCACCCAAAACAGCTGTCACTTTCAGTTATTGAAGACACTAAAGTGCATTTTTGGTTACCTCCGGGACCAACAGCTGCTGGTTAAAAAGTTTGATTTGTATTCTAAAACATATCTAAGTTACATTGATTGACATTCAGGGTTGTAGCTGTCGTCCTCCTGATACACAGCAGCAGGTAAGAAAAACATATTCCTTTGCTGGTTGAGTAAGAGGAGGAAGTAGATTTTGCTTTTTTGTTTTTATTCCCCCCCCCCCCCCCCCATCTGGTATTTCCAACAAAAGTTTGAGGAGAACCTAACATTCTGATGAAATTTTACAGCACCACTAAAAGTTAGTCTTAAAAATCCAGGCTCTGTTTTAGCCCTTTTAATTGCTAGCCAAGTATCTAAAGAGCTCTGTACCAGTAAGAAAAACTACCCTCCCTTTTCCATCAAGCACTATCCTGCCCAGTTAACACTGTTTGCACACTCTGTAAACAAGAACAGCTTAAAGCATAATTAAAGCAGAACACAGGCCTATCTTGAAAATCTTCTTTCCCCACTCCCTCCCTCCCCCCACCCCCGGTAGTGTCAAATGTTTGAGTGTATAAAGCATTAATACATTCCTAACCACAAAATACTTGAAGAGTCACGATAAAAAAAGCATACATTGAAAGTGACATAGCAATTACCACTTTAATCAAATGGGGTATTTCAGGGAAATACAAGATGTGCTCTGCTAATTTTAACTTCATCTTTACTTCATTATAATTTTGTTTCATTGCCAGAAAAGTCACTAGTAGAGCTAAGAATGCTGCACTGGTTAGAACCACAACAGCCAGAGTTGTTCTTTATAGCGCCTTTACTGCAACTGATTTACTTCTAACTTGCTAGGAGGAGGCCATAATACTCATCATTCAGAAATATATTACTAGTTTTGAGTAACAGTTTAAACCTGATTAGCACTGCATAATGAAGAACGGCTACTTCTAAAAAAATAAAGACCTTACATACCAAAACCATGCTATATGTTGGGAAACCACTTTTTCATGCTCCATCATGTTGTTTACATTTTTTACTTGTCAGAAAGTCTTTTATCAGTTGAAGAATCCGCAGCACTGAAATTTCAAGTATTTGAACTGAACATGATTCAATTTCAAAAAGTGCCAAATTGAAAAAAAAAAACAAAACACCCACAACCCTACACATGTAGCCAAGCTTTCTTAGAAATCCCCAAACAAGGTAAAAAAAAAAAAAAAGCCTCTCGAAAGAATGGCTTTCTAGCTTCATACGTATTTTTAAAGCTGTATAATGTTCACCTAAACACTCCACTTACGAGTATTAGAAGTTTAAAAACACAGAACACCTTCAATGCAAATTGCTTGCAGAGGGTACCCTCAAACATGAATACAACACTAAGCAGAAAACCCTCATTTTATTTGGCTATTTAGACATCCATGTCACATATACCCACCCATTCATTTCCTGATAGTATTACATCATCTATTAGGGCTTCTGAAATAATGCAGAGCCAGAAAACTCAGAAGAGACTACTGTAAAAAACACAAAACAAAAGAAAACCCAAACCAACAAAAGTTCCATGACTGCACAGCCTTCCACACGGCGAGACTGTGCAACTGACTATTTAATGTAACTAAGCTTAAAAGCATCCAAACAAGCAGGCTTGGGTTTGGAAGCTGTCTCATGTCAAATTTTGACCATGTTACTACTCTAAAATAGAAATGTCAAAATAGAACTCATCTCTTCTTTTTCTGTTGCCTCAGCATTTTCCTTCGCTTAATTATCATATCATGTAGCTTCTCCAGTCCCTCTTTGAGTCCATCTCCAATGATTGCACAGGTAGGCTGCAAATGCCAGGGTGTTGAAGAACTCAGCTCGCTCATCGCTAACATCTTCTCGATTTCAGAAAGGGAGAGAGAGTTCCTCAAGTCCTGCTTGTTAGCAATGATAAGGACAGGCACTCCTTGATTTTCGGATATCCTAGTGATCTTATGAAGTTCTGTTTTAGCCTCCTCCATTCTCTCAACATCGACGGAGTCCACCACAAACACAATGCCATCGGTGCACCTCGTGTACGACTTCCACAGCGGCCTCAGCTTCTCCTGGCCGCCTACATCCCAGAAGTGGAAAGTGACCGTTTTCGAGTTGCCCAGCGTCACTTTGATTTTCTCCGTGTTAAATCCTTTCGTGGGGACAGTGTTGACGAACTCATTGAACTGCAGTCTGTAGAGCACAGTCGTCTTCCCAGCGGAGTCCAGTCCCAAGATGACAATGTGGAAACTCTGGAACGAAGGCAAACTGGAGAGGATCGGGGTCTGGTCCGAGAGTCCATTCCCCATTGCCAAACGGGAAGGTGACAGCAGACTGCCACAAGCAGAGGCCGGCTCCCACGACTACGCTGGCCGCCGCGCTACGCTCGGATCCTGCCAACGACACAACCGACGTTAGCCTTCAGACGGTCCCTCTCCACCACAGTCGGGCTTACGGGGGCGCAAAGCGCTGGCCAGCGACGCCGCCCCAACTGGCAAGGCGGCCGCAGGCAGCGCGACGCGGCTCGACACACGTCCCCCTCCCGGCCCAACGGGCTCTGCCGCCCCGCGGCGGCGGCGGCCACTGCTGACACTACAGCTCGCGTGGCACCTGCAGCCCCTCACCGCCGCCCCTCACCTACCGCTGTCCCTGTGGGCGGGCGCGTCCCTCACCGCGGGAAAACGAGGGCAGCTCGCGACCCCATGCCCGCGCGCCGTGTCCGCCGCAAGCGCCACAACTGCTCCTGCTGCCGCCGCTACCGCTCCCGCTCGGCTCTCACTACCAGCACCGCGACAACTCCCCCACAACTGGCGGCAAGGCGCCTCCCAGCCCGCGCCTAGCCCTGCGCGCACCGCCCCGCGGCCTCCCATTGGCTCCGCCGCGCGGCGGGGGCGGGGAGGAGGGCGCGGTGCCCTTCGCCTATTGGCCGGCGGTACAGGCCACTCACCGGAGAACCCGGGTTCTATCGTCCTCAGCCTGACGCTGCGGCCGGGCGAAGTGCCGCGGACCTCCGCAGCGGCCGGGGCGTACCGCTCCCGCCCACAGCCTGCCCGAGCCACCTCACTCCAGTCTCCGCGGTCCCACTCCCTCCTTGCGGGGCGGAGTCACTGCATGACACGGCCGCCTCCGGGAAAGCTGCCATGCTCCAACGGGCGGACAGCGGAGCCCGCCCCTTCGCCGAGACGCGTGCGCCCATTGGGTGCGGGCGCTGTCACTCTAGCCCCGCCCCTTAGCGGCCTGGGAAACTGCTCGGCCGCGCGTAACACCGCATCTGCGCCCCTGCCGGGGGTACCCTGGCCAACCTCGCCTCTGGGAGCGGGACCCGGTGGCAACGCCCTGCTACGGCCACCGCTCTCTACAGGAAGCCCCCGGGGCGGCACGGGGGTACGTGCCGGGGCCGCTCCGGTCCCCTTGCCGTTGCCTTGCTTCCTCGCCATCCGCCGGCCGCTCCAGCAGCCGCCGCGCGCCCTCCCGTCGCCTGGCAACGGGCTTCGAGGCGGTGGCCCTGGCCACGTGACCCGCGGCGAACAGTGGCTGCAGGGTCCCGCGCGCCCCGGTCTGTGGCGTTAGGTCGGGGTACGGGTACGGTGGGGCTGCTCTGTGATGGGGAGGTCGGAGCGCTGCAGTGCGGTTCGTACTGCTGCGGGAGCATGAATTGCCTTACTGAGCCCGGTCTCTTCGAGTGACGCACCAAATACTGCAGGCTGCAAGCCGCCGCCGCCTAGGATCACTGCAGACACTGACAGGGGCGAAGCGAGAGGGGAGGGAAGTGCTGTGAGCGGGGTTTCTTGCTGGTGTTGCATAAATAAGAGAGTGGCCCAAGGGCCCAGGCCCGGTTGTATGTTCTTACCGTACTCTTACTGCCTTTTGCTTGTCCCTAGGAAACAGGAAAGGAACAGTTCGGGAGCAGCTGAGGATAAGAGAGTAGATGAAGTCGACCTGTTGGATGCCTGACACAGAAAGGGCAGCAGTGCGCAGTTCTGAATCAATGTAATGTCACCTAGGTTAGCTACAAGGAATGTTTCCCACGGCACAGGGCTATGTTAAGTTATTCGTCATTTTAATATTTAAGCATGATTTGAACAATGAAGTCTTTCAAAGTCAGAACTAATTACTAGCATATAGTAAGACATTTTCCTGCGTTATTGCTTGCAGATCATACAGGTTTTAGAGGAGGACTGCAGGAGTGTTTTATCTCTGATATTCTTGCTGTCCCACCTTCATTCCATTCCTTTTCATGGAACAATTTTCAGTTAATGCGTTTGCTACAGCTGTAGGTAGTTGTAGCAATGTGGATGGTTACTTCTGCCCATGTTGGATGTACACCAGCTCGATGTAAAATAGCCGTAGTACACAGACGGATTTGCTGGCTTCAGAGCAAAGCATGCTACAGAGGTCTTCCTCTATAACTGTTTCTTAGATAAAAAATAAATCAATCTTTTTGAAGAAAGCACATGTTTAACTGCCAATTAAAGCTCTTGTGCTGGTGAAGTCTACCATTCTAAGCGTGTTTTCTCTACTTTGTACCAAAATGATCTAAATCTTTGACCAGTTGGTTTCCAGTAAAAAAGGTGTCATTTTTGATATTAAACTTGCATTAATTTTCTAGAGGACTTTCAAATTTCTTGGCGTGGCTGCTGAAAAGGGGTGAATTTTTAAGAGTATTCTGGCAATCACGTCTTTTTTCCTTTAAAATCATTGCAGTTTATATTTTAAATCACAAATAATTGTGATGTATAAAAGAAGTAATTTAATGGAAAAAAAAAATAAAATCCACAGTGTGCTGTGGACAAGGTTTCATGTAAAGTGTTAAGAGGTCCATTATGGCCCTACTAAAAATAGCAAAATTCACATTTGCTTACATCTGAGATTAATGTTTCACTGCTTTTATCTTAGTTATTTACATCCTGATCTTCCTCTCTTTGGAGGAAGTGGCCTGTTTGTCTAGGAAAGTGCTTTTACATCTATGGAAAAGTAGGGGTAGGTTACTACCTTTAAGGCTAGCTATTAAGGTTTCTGATTTGGCAGTATTTTAACCTACTTTTACAAAGCATAAAAAACTGTGCAGCATACAATGTGAAAGAAAAGCACTTTCCATGACAGTAAAGGCAGGCCTTAATTATTCCTTGGATGGTTTTCAGTAATTTAAAATTGGTAGAAACCAAGATATACCTTGTTAAGGAATATTACCAGAGGTAATAGATTTATTCATAAAATTTGACAAGCTGAAATAAATCAAATTGACCTTTATCTCCACCTACAAAATGATGTATTCCCTTTTTTAACGGAAAAGTAAGCCTATTAGATATTATAGCCTTCTAAACTTTAATGTCTGATTGTTACCAAGATCTGTTCTCACTTCCAATACAGCTTTATAGTAACATATTTTACAATTAATTCCACAAGGAGGGATATGGGCCAGCTCCTGTTTTATTGGAGTATTTTAATTTTAAACATAAAATGAGGAAAAATTGCCTTTATCTTTTGCTCTGCTGAACACCAGTCAATACATAATGACAGATTTTGGTGCCCTTGAAGAGGGAAGGATACAGAGTACAGCATAACCAACACGCATACGCTAGGTGGAGAAGGAATGTTGTAGGTGTTTCTTTGGAAGAAGAGTTTTATGACATCAGAGAGCTAATTTTAAAATCAGAAATTGATATCTTCAGCAAAATAAGCATACTTCTATTTGCAAATATATACTTATGAAAGTGATCCACTCTGTCCAGAAAACACTTGGAGAAGTAGATTGTACTACTCTCTCCCTCCCTACAGTTAATTTATCTCATCTGCCTGTTGTAACTTGCTATAAAGTGAATTATGTACTCTCTGGGGCAGGAACTATTTTTCAGTGTAAGTCTTCTTAGTGTTTAGCACCTGATCTTAATTAATGCCTGTAGGCATTTCTGCAAAACAGCTATTAAATAACAATCCAAGTTGATCAACTCCTCCCATGCACTTCATGCTACTTTAGAAGTCAAACGTGCAGAGTGGGCAGGTGTTCCAGGTGTTATGAAGGGAGTAATGGTGTCTAAATTAGTGGGAGTGTAAGAAAGCTGACACATTCAACCTCTGATAATTGAAGGTAAGGGTGAAGCAAGGCTTTGATTATCCCTTAGAAGTCCTGGATGAAGGAGCTGTACAGAAAGAAGCATTTTTAACTTTCAAGTATGTAGCTAAGTGGGGAGAATGGGCTGTTACCAGATGACAGGTGAAAATAACAGAAAGATCCCTGTATGAGGAAACAATGGGAAAAGACTTGAGCCATGTGCAGACTTTGTAATGCAAAATGAGGAAGTGTCTAATTTCTGTGTTGGGTTATTTCACATACAGATTTTTTTTTCACTTCCTGTCTAACATGTCCGTGGCTCTCAATTCTTGCTGGCTCAGCATTCCTTAGCTCCTGAAAACAACTGCCACTTCAGCTTCTCTAGGCTAAAAACCTTCTCTTCTTTGATACCAATTTACCAAGGTACATGGTAATATATTATTTTCTACATACTTTTTGTACATATAGTCTACGTATATTTTCCACACAGCTTGGAACAAACCTTTGTGTTCCAAGATAAAGAAACAGAACTTGCATAACATGCAGCTTCTTTATTATGGCAAAATAGGATTTTTTTTTTTAATTCCTAAATGGTCCAGGGATAATTTTGGTTCAAAGCACATTTGGGAGGGACATGCCTGAAATATGAAACCTAGATAGACCTTATTAGAGGTATGGACCATGGAACTGGTTGAAAGATTATCAAAAGAGAATCTGCATAGAATGGAAAGTGAAAACTCCAGAAAATTTTAACATTATTACACAGCAGAACCTTAGGTTACCTTTTAATACACATCACCCTGTGCACTGCAGGAGCTACCTCGCAGTGCCCAAGTAACAACAAAACCGCAAAGGATCTTCAAACATCCACTTGCAAGGCTGCACATGTACTTCACAAGGACTGCCTATCATATGGAAATAGAAATTAATGGAAATTAAAAGCTAGCCTTTCAGGAGAGACTCACTCTAGCAAGACACCGTATCAGAGCTTTCACTTAGGGCTGGCCATTTTAAAGGTAAATTCCATTCCAGCAGGCATGACTGTGGTTATACAACCCCATCTAGGGATGCAGTGTAAGAGAAACTCTTTCCAAAGCCAAGTCAGTGGGCTTAATTTCCTTGGCCAGATAAGCACAATACTTTTGTTCTGATTAATACCATAATTCCATAGAACAGACTAATGACATTAATTATCCAGTTCAATAGCTATTCACCTTAGCAGCTATTTTTTAGCAACACCATGTGTTGTGAGTAGCATGCAAATCAAATGAAAAGTGAAACAAGACAGATGACCCACATCCCATATACTGCTGATGCAGAGGGTTACAGCCAGAACTGTAGAACAGCCAAGGACAGAAACAAATGAAGAAAGGAGAGGGAGAAACCAGCTGCATCATGGAGCTGAATCAGTTGTAAACCACAAAGGAATGGTCATAAGGAAAATTTAATTACTGCAAAGTGCAGTGCACTGCCAGCTACAGAAGGCTGGCATATAGCAATGGGGTCCCACCACCTCTGTCTTCATGAAAGAGATGTGTTGGCAGCCTCACAGCACCAATTCTTGTGACTCCATGTGGAAACCAAGCAGATTTGTCAATGTGTATGAAAGAGAAAATTAATTGCATTTCAGTACAATGACACGGCAGGCCTAGACTAGAGTAATAATGATTAATGTATGTCCAATAATAATGGTCATTATTACAGTAACCTTTAGCTTGGTTGTACGTTCAAAAATTGAAGCTACTCCTCTTCAGCTGTACTCTAGATCTAGAGCTAAAAAAGTATTCGATATGATTCTATGTTATATGCTCCTAAGAATATCAAGTTCCTACATAAAATACTACAGGAGCCCCACCATGAATTTTGAGAACCCCCTTGAAAATAAGCTGTAACAATGAAATTGGTGACAAATTGCAACACATGAAGTTTTGCTGTTAAGACCATCTCTTAAATTGACATACAAAATGTTTTGCACACAGAAGCCTTTTATCATCTGTGCCACATCTGCTGAATTTATTTGTGATAACTTAAAGGCTGCATGAATTATTTTGCTTTGATTATTAAAAAGTAGTTGGAGGTAAAAAATCTAATTTATTTCCTCACAAAAAATAACAAAGCTCAGAGCAGTAGGAGATGGAGTTGCTGTGTGTTACAATTTAAGTTGCCACTCTGATTAGACCAGTTAATTAAACCTATTCTCATTTCATACATACTTTCACATGAAGTCCAACATTTACATTTTGCTGCTTTCATTTTCATAAACAAACATCTTGCCATATAGCAGACTAACAAACAAAAAGCCTCGTTCCTTTATACTGACAGCCACACTGAGCTGCACTTTCAATGCTGTCTAGGTGTGTTAGCTGCAAAGCAGTGGTACTAGCTCAAATGTTCTTAGTCATACAGAGCAAGTGTTGTCTCAAGGTGACTAAAATTATAATCTCCACCTTCTAAGTTCTGCGAATTTTGGTTGCATCTTCCCCTGACAGGATGGCTGCATTGGTGGTGACTCCAGGCATGCAGAGCACAGGGAACAGTCCAACAACTGCCCATGCATGCCATTGGGTGAGCAGTGCACCTTCTTCCTGAGGCTGGGTGGAACAGCATCTGTGCATTAAGGACTTGTATCACAAACCCTTGTAACGTACTGATTGTTCATTCAGTAACAGCATGTGATTCATAAAGGTTAAGCATAGATCCTGTCTTCATACTGCCTTCATCAAGGCAATGTGTCTGTAAACCTGGGGTTAAAATTAATTAATGGAGAATACTTGATCGGTGGGAGGGAGAGAAAGGCAGCCATGAGGGGTGATGGGAGATCATGCGGGAACAGGAGGGACGGCCATGAAAGGTGAGAGGAGATTGTGAGGGGACAGGAGAGGCAGTCATGAGGGATGAAGGGAGATTGTGAGGGGAGAACAGGGGTAGCCATGAGGGAAGATCATGAGGGGAGAGGTGGGACAGTTGAGAGGGGAGACTGTGAGAGGACAGGAGAGGTGCAGCCGTGAGGGGAGATCGTGAGGTGAGGGCATGGGCAGCCATGAGGGAAGATCATGAAAGGGGTGATGGGGCAGTTGTGAGGGGAGATCGTGAGGTGATAGCAGGGGCAGCCATGGGCTGTGAGGGGTGGCCATGAGGGGAGATCTTAAGGGGAGATGAGGGGTGGCCATGAGGGGTAGGGGCAGCAGCTATATAGTGTGGGGCCATTACGGGGGGACAGATGAAGGGTGGCTGTGACTGCAGATCATGAAGGGGAGGCATGAGGGGAGATAAGTTTGCCTTAGTAACATGGTTTAGCGATGGGCTTGATAGTCCTGGGGTAACAGTTGGGCTCAATGTTCTTAAAGGTCTTTTCCAAACTGGTTGATTCTATGATTCATATGATACAAAGTTTATAGTCACAAACTTCCAGCCCAGACTAGTTAAGGTGCAGTTAAAGGGTAGAAAAAAAGCATTATTGTTGCAGATACCCCTGGTTTCCAGCCTCCTTACCGCCTTCACAAAGCAGCTGGCACTAAACAGCAAAGATGTTTCTTTAATAAATGGAAAAAATGCCTCCTACCTTAATCCTTCAGTGCATGAGGTAAGACTTCCGCACCATGAGAAATTCAAGTGTTCAATGTGAGATACTACATCTTGACCTACATATTTTCTTCAGTGGTTTTATACTGATCAGAGACAACTGTACTGTCACCACAGCAACAGGTTCTTCACCTTCCACCCACCTGCCCCAAGTTTGACACCATTTTTGTTGTTTTGGGGATTTTTTTAAACAAAATTACTGACTGGAGCCAACCACACTCTTCTGCAGGGAATGCTGGGCTACTCAATGCTGCTATTCAAAATCTTGCCAGTTACAGCACTGGTTCCAAGAGCTTTATTTTTTCATAGAATCATAGAATGGTTTGGGTTAGAATGGACCTTAAAGCTCATCCAGTTCCAACCTCCTGCCATGGGCAGGGACGCCTTCCACTAGCCCAGGTTGCTCAAAGCCCCGTCCAACCTGGCCTTGAACACTGTCAGGGATGGGGCAGACACAGCTTTTCTGGGCAGACTGCTCCACTGCCTCACTACCCTCACAGGGAAGAACTTCCTAAAATCTCATCTAAATCTACTCTGTCAGTTTAAAACCATCCCTCCTTGTCCTATCGCTACCTGCCCTTGTGAAAAGTCCCTCCAATATTTTTCCCCCAGAAAAGCCATGGACACTTTAGAACTTTTTTGTATGCCAGAGTTATTCTAAACAGTTTAAGATTCTGTCAAACTGAGATTTCAATATCGGCCACCATCTCCTCACAATGCTTCCTTTGAAGAGGGTTGCACAACTTTTAGCTATATCACTGTTATACAGTGGAAGCAGTTTGCAAGCAGATTAAGAATCCTACAGTTTCAATACAAGAGCAGCATCTGTTTTATTTTGTCCCTGCATAGCTAGATTCAATGTGAAGGTATTTTCCTCCATCCAAATAATAATGCAAATAGTAGCAGTGTATCAGAAACTGTTTGGTTTGCAATACTGTGATCATTACTAGCAGAGAGTAACAATGAAGAAAAAAGAAAAGTACAGTTAAATTCCTGCTTTTCTAAAGAATTTTCTAAATATTGTCTGAGTATTTAACATTTATGCGTGTGCTGAGGTTTGCTGGAATTGTAAAAGATCAGATAAACAGACACACCTTGCACATCAGAACTAGGAAGTCTTATTTTTTGATGAATTTGTATCTCAGCTGATTGACTGTAGTGGAGAAAGAGATGCAAGTTCTGACTGAGGCTTTCTGACTAAGTGGTTGTGGGATAAAACATTCATTAAAGCCAGTCATTTCATAATAATCCATCCACTTCCAACAGTTACTTATTTCAAAGCTATGCTTTGTTCTTCAGGTACTGCATGCATCCCAAAGGAGGTACGAGCATGGGAAGAAGCGTGTAGCACAGAGTTCACAGAGTAAGATTTAGCATACAGTTAATGGAATACCTATATGCCAAGTACAGCACACTAAAAGCTGCAACAAGAGAATTTCACAGGCGACCTCAAGAGACAGAGCACTGAAACCCCACAGATCTGCAGGGACTGGCATGTCCCTGTGGAGGGTGCAGCAGGGAGCACATGTTCGGTGTGCACAGAGTCAGCTCTTGGATGTGCTCCGACCCTTCTGGCAATAGCCAAGTGAAGACACCCATACGCTACACTGTAAAAAACAGCAGGCTGTTGATCTGTAATTTCTTTGTGTAAATCAAGTTCAGTGCACACCTTGAAGAACAAATTCAGTTGCTCATCTCTCCTTAAAAAGGCATAACAGCAATAGAAAAAAGATTTCACAGGGATTGCAGTGTATTGAAATAACATTTTATGGGAGATACACCTAAAACCCCAGAAGGGCTCTGAAAAATCTAAAGTCTCTGCTTCAGTGTATAATGTCGTAGGTAGTTTAACGATAACATCATGGCTCCTTGAGCATATTGTTCAGAGGCAACAGCTAATGTAAGTCTTTCTGAGATGATAAAACAAAGCGCAAACAATTTGTTTGATGTTCTCCAACCACTGTTGCATGATTTATCACTACTCCTAATAACACGAGCTTGTGAGTGCTCCTTATAATTCCTGGTCATCTACAGAACAAACACGTATGGAATATAGCTACTCATTGGCTTTGTGAGAACATCTCTTCCTGAGTAAAAAGAAAGACCTATTAGCTCCCTAGGTACAGGGAGAGGGCTTAGTTTCATTTTTTAAAGAAAGCAACAATTTATTAAGAATTTTAGTCAGATAGCAGAACTGAAGTGCAGTTATAATTTCTTTAATGAGCTTAGATTTACTTGCAATTTCCACTCTTCCAAGCCAACAGCACTCCAAAATATGGCTCACACAAACCACAGCAGCTGTGCTGGTCTGCAGCTTTTCCAGGTGTGTGGCAGTTGCATCCAGCCCCTGAACTTGTTTGGATTTTGATCAATACATTAAATTCCATTTCGGAACAGAAGGGTGCTAAAAAACCAGCTTTGCAGGAGGCAGTGGAAAGAACAGATAACTCTCTTGCTTTGATTTCTAGTATTAAAAAAGACTTCAGTCAGCAAAATATGAACCATAACTAAGTGTTCTAGATTAGATTCTTCTCAAGCCCAGGGTTGTTTGGCTGCAGGTGATAAGAACTACAAAGTTTCAGTGCAGCCAAAGAGTTCTTTTCCCCGGGGCTATGGACAGTTTCACCAGCCAGCCTGAGCTGCCGCATGAAGGTTTCAGCCTCTTAGGTGGAGACACAATGAGCGTCTGATGCTCATGTAAGTACTGGATATTTGTTGCAGTTTCTAAAACTTCAGCAAAAAAAAAAAAAAAAAAAAAAAGGTAATTATTCTTCGCAGTCACAATGCTTAAGAGTTTCAGTTAGAAACCTGAGTCTATAATTGTGTGCTGTATGAACATCGCAAAAGGAAAACCAACCCTTATCCCAGGGAGCTCATAGGCTTGTGTTATGGTTAGGTGAAAAAAAGGAGGAAGAAACAAACCAAAGAAGAGAGGAGGATGAAAGAACCTGCTTCCAGGGAAGACAAACATTGTGTGGGTGGGGAGCAGCTTTTTCAGCTTACTGCTCAGCTGTAGTCTGGAATTTTGAAGTCTTATCAGCTCACTACATCTTTAAATTACCAGTAGATCTCAAAATTACTTCAGTGAATGCAAGATTGGGCTGTTTGCTAAAGTTTAAAAGCAAAGTCAATTGAAAATTGATTTGAAAGCTGATCATGAGCATGCTAGGCAGAAAGCTTTTTTTCTTGTTCCTAAGTTTCAATTTTTTGGATGGAAACAACAGTAAACTCACTTTGAAGGCCTTATAAAAGCTGTCTCTGAAAAATTATTTTGCTTTCATCTCACAGAGAATATGATTCAAACAAACCACATTATACATTCCAGTTTCATAATATCAAAAAAAGAGTAGAAACCTTTCAGAGAATCTGGCACCTAACAGCTGTTGCCACTAGAGCTGCAAACTCTACTTACATAAAAACCTGCCATAATATTAATTTTTAAATGCATACATTTTTAAGCCTTATGTTGACATCACAGCTTTTCATCACAGTGTAGGTTCCCCTTGTTCTGGCTCTCATGGCCATGCCATGCTACTTAGCAGGCTTTAAACAAAGTAAAGAAGGCAAATAAACAAACTTAGGGAGGAACAGATTGTTCAGCTGCGATTTTAATCACATCACTTAACTCCAGTGAATGGAGACAATGCTGCAAGTGGTTCCGAGTTCTGCAAGGGTAAACTCTGCAGTTTTCACCTCGCCTTTGAAGGCCTCTACACCCCTACAAGGACAGGGCACAAAAAAGATTAAGAAAGAGTCCAGACACTCTAGGAAGCAGAAGCAACAGTGGGATACTATAAACATCTTATTTTTTTCCTAATTTACTTATTCCATTCAAAGCCTCTCTACTGCTGGGTTATAAAAAGAAAATAAAACAAATAATACCTCTTTATGTAAGGAAAAAATAAGCATGGACATACTGGAAGTGGAAAGGAACTATTTTGGGAAGCCTTCAAGCTTTGAAGTCTTTAGATTTAAGATGGTAAGTAATATAATAGATATATGATGTTTATAGTTTATGAGTACATGCAAACCCCAATCTGAATCTTCAAAGTATGCATCAGAAAGCTTTAAAGAGGACAGTCATATCCCTTACCCCTATTTTAATGATGGAAGGTCTCTGAAACCATAGGTCATTCTGTGAAAGCCTGATATTAAGTCTCAGAGGTCCTACCTGCTGAGGTACCTAGCCCTTTTGTTTAGGGACACCGACGTCGGCAGTCTTTCATCTCAGTACAATGCCAGATAGAGAGCTTTTTAGGTGAGCACCACTGCACTCCCTTCAAATCACTGATCTTTGAGTCCTTGCTGAGGATTTATTGAAGGCCCAGCAGTCTAGCACATAAAACATATACATTTTTCTGTGTTTTTTCAGACCTGTGATAACTCAGAGTTGAGATAAAACGACAGCCATTAGCAGTCACCACAGCATTCCCAGCTCCAAGATTTTGCTATTACAGAACTATGAAATTCTTCCTTTCATGCGAAACCAGCAGCCAACAGACATTTCAAGAGTGGAGATACCATTAAAACGCAAAGCCAAAGCCTCAAACTGAATCAGATATTCAGTAGTTATCTTCATCCTTCCATTTGTAGCCAGCAGGTACTTTTTAGTCCTCTCAGTTCATATACTTCACTGTGGACAGGACCCCTCACACCCAGCCTCCTCATTGAAGCCATGTCAGTGGATATCTATTACCAGTATAATTCAGCAATGAAAGAAGAAAGATCCAATAAATTGCCAACACCCACAGTCCTTGAGGCACGCAGAAAATACCACTTGCTAGAAACAAAATGAGCAGTACTACAGAGAGGCTTCGTGTCTTTAACAATAGTGGCAGAAAAATGTAAGGACATGGGAGATCAGACAAGTTGACAGACCTTTTGAAAGCAGATGTTCTCACTCTTCAGGTCAAAGTAAAGTGGCACCTGAGGATTTTGCTGCTCCTTTGTAAACACAGCAGAGCCTTGTCTTCCCCTCACAATTACTATGCCCAGAGCAGCTGCTCCTGATCTGAAGAGGAATTCTTTTGAACCTAATGCACATGCACCTGGAGTTACAGCTTATGGAGCGCTCTTGACAAAGCAACCCCAGACTTCAGTGCTTGGGGAGTGTGTGTATTTTTGCTTATATCATGTTAAATCATAAAATCTTCACTTCTCAGCTGAGCTGGCTCCTGCCCCAGTGTCACTGTTGGTGGCACTGCACCCATGTTTCAGCAACTCTCCAAGACATTGCTCTTGTCTCATTGTCTCATCTTGCCCTTAGCAAGTCTGTGCAGCTTGGCACTAATAACCCTGGCAGCTGTCTGGATTCTGAGCAGTACCTGCAGGATGACAGTGTTGAGAAGTGACTTCACTAGGTCAAGCACTGTACAAACACACAGTATAAGACAACACAGCTTAAATAAACAGGGAAAGGATGGAAGAAATCCTCATTTAATGGGTGGAGAATAGAAGCACTGAAATTCACTGACTTACTTCAGGTTACACAAGGGCGCACAGGCCACAGGAAATGCAGGTTACCAGAGTCCTTGTTTGCTGCTTAAATACAGGACAAATTTCCATCTCCTTTCCTCACACAATCTTAAGAAAGATCACTCTGAGCTCTGGGAATTCACAAATGGAATATGTAGCTAGTGGCTGCTGGAGTGCATCTGCACATGCCAGGCTGGGACAGACTGGCAGCAGCAGGTGTGCAAGATACCTACTGTTGAGTGGGACTATCTAGCAAGGAAGTAGGGGATTGTCAGTGGGCCTCCTGCCTGTTGTCCTTGCTGATAAGACATTCACTGACACTCCTGTCTCTTCTCCCTGCTACAACAACTCATTCTCACCCAAACCTGGTAGGAGAACAGCTGGTTAGTGGTGGTAAGGACAGCAATCTCTGGCACCAACAGATACTTATAGCCCACTCAGCTGATTAAACCAGGACTCAGCAGCAGTGCCTACCTGCCCCAGGAGACCTGTGACCCTTCTGAGCCACCTCTGTAAAAATCTAAGCCTGGAGGGCAATTTGCCTTAGGCTCCTCCCAGCAATGGTCTATTTCAATCAGGATTGCTGCTGTAGCTGGTTCTTCTGTAGGGAGCGTATCAGGCAACACAAAGCATGGTGAACTGTCAGGTTAATGATGTGAAAATCACCTGATTGTATTCAGCCTTGATGTTAATATTGCCGGCTGCTGTGAAACCACCCTATGAGCTACCTCTTCAAAATCTGTCAAAGAACAGCAGGGAGGGCTGTGTCACTGGTCAAGCTTTGTGGTGGGATACTGTTCAGATTGTCCCAGCCTCACTGCTTGGTTTTCTGATATATTCCCAAAGAAACATTACACATACCTTCACTGGCTTTACTTGCCCCTGTCCAGGTAATTTTCTAAGCAAATAATCTATAGTCAAGCAAACAATAAAAATTACTGTTTTCCATGTGAGGCTTTCATTTCATGTATGCAGAGACCCATGTTTCACTGCTGACTGATTAAATGTGTTGGTAAAAAGTACAGTCTTTGGGATCTCAATATGCTCATAACATCCTTTTGAGGAGAAAGCATTTGCAGGTTGGAAGTGTGGATGCATATAGGAAGGAGCTTGATGCAGGCTGATTCCCTCCCTTCTATTTGCTCCTCTGAAATAGCTCAGTTCGCTGTTCTTTAGAAGGGAAGAAAAATTCTGTTCTATAGGGACAGCCTTTTTTTTTTTTTTTCTCCCTGTAATGCAAATATTTTTTAATATCAAGAGGCAAATGACATGCAGGGGGAGAAGGGCACATACCAGGTCTCCCAATTCCCATTGGTATGCCCTTCTCTCCCTTGCACTTCAGAAGCTTTAATTGAAGAGAACATAGTTTATTGATTTTTAGCATAAGGCAACGTGTTAATAGTCAGAGGAGGTCAAAGTAACTTTAGGCCAGTCTAAAGAGGATATAATGAGAAATTAAGGATGTGTAGTAGATTAAAGATCTGATAGTGTTTCCAATTAAATCAGAAGTTCTTTTGATTTTAGCAGCAAAAGTCCCAGCCATAAGGAGGGAAATGTGTACTATTACTGTATCCAAAGACAAAAAAAAAAAGTCAGCACATTAAAATATTGTTTAACTCTGATTTTATGAGATAATTATTTTTGTCTTATATACTTGCACTTGGCTCAGTTAAGCCACAAAGGCACAAGTTCAATGGGGTGCTGAGGGAGCAATTGTATTCTGAAGTAAAGCTTCAACTTCAATCCATGGAAATAATGGGCTTGTTTTGGCCTTTTTCTTTCTCTGGGTTTTTGGTTTGGGTTTGTTTTTTTGGTTTTTTTTTTTTTTTTTTCCTTCTCCTTTTTAGATCCCATAAAAATGAAGACTACAAGAAGATTGAAAAGTTTATAACAAGAAGTGTTCCTGTAGCCTATAGAGATGTCTCATTCTATAGTCCAGTCAGCAAATTACTTCCTGTATGATTCCTTAGTTCTCCTGTGAGGGACAGTACTACAATCCCACCATCTACTGTCTTCATCATTTTCTTGTTGTTGAAGGTGAAGCCCATGTGTATCTGAACTGGCAAGAGATCAAGCTGTTCAACTGAACTTAGCAGCATTTAATGTGACCATTTATAGCAGTTCTGATGCTGGATAGTACTATGTGCTGTGGTCAAAATGGATATTAAAGCAGAGATTCCAGAGGCTGGCTCCTCTCCTCTGTACAATCTGTAGTTATATTTTAACATTATGCTATTTTATGTAAACTACCAATACTATATAGTATTATGATGTCCTGTTGTCTCCAAGGATTCCTAATATTTTTGTGCTGCAATGAAATTCTATAAAACAAAGAGGAAAAATGATGCTGTATTTACAGCCAAGTGAACATATGAATGATTGCTGTTTGGTAGCATAATGAAACTGCTAACTCAGGGTTTAATTTTGCCATTACAAATAGAGTAGATATATATTATTACTGTGTGATGATGATGCAAGAAACACTTTATTCTTGACTGAGATTTATACATCTGTACTTTTTATTTATTCTGAAAAAAAGGGAGATAGGTTCGCTATACGCATTTGTAAAGTTATATGCTTTAATATTTTCTTGGAAAACAGCTTAATCTTTAATAATTCCAAGCACTCATAGTCCATCCTGTCTGTTCTCCCTCCCTCTCTCCTTCTTCAGAGAAAGGGAGAGAAAGAAATACATCTTTGTGTGTACTGCACATATATGTATGAAAAATAAACTTCCTCTGTAGCAAGTAAACCCAAGAACAATGTTGCTAGCAGCTGTTGTGCTTAAAGCCCAGTGCAGAACACTGGTCTGTTATGAGCTTTCAATGCTCTTCTCAACATCAGTAATCAACATGCCAGTACAATGTATTGTAAACTCAAATGCCCAGGCCAGGAGACCACAAAACCTCCTCTGTTTTGTGTGAATGAACTGAAAAGTCTTTCACAGTGCTGCAGAATATGCTGGCAGACTGCATCGGTTCAGAGCCCACAGTGTTCCAGAAGATGGTTATGTACAAGGAGGGCAAATCTTGTCTAATCCTTGACTAAGAAGCTACTATAACTGTTACTTAAAAAATGAGAAGAGTCATATGTATGTCTCAAATACAGCCATTGGATAATTACAGGCTGCCAGTGGCTGCATGAAGTGCAGTAGCTGAGGAACAGAAAAGGTCTTTGTGTTCCTTCAGCAGGAGAAGGACATCTTATCCATTCTCACAAATAAAAAGCAAGACCTATCCTTTAAAAACAGACATACACCTATTTCCTCCTGGTTTATCAACTAGTTATTTTCATAGACAATCATTTTTGCAAGCAGAAAGTTACAAAGCCAAGGAATTTGATAACAACAGTGGTAGTTTTTCTTAAAGGTGAAATCCCAACTAACAAACACTCAGTCCTATGATTTTCACTCAGGTTTGTACATTTGAAGTTGTTGGGAAGAGTTAACCCTACACTGGGTAAAACAGCATCAAAGTAAAACCAAATAACTTCTCATTGCATGGTCTATCTAAAAAAGAAAGTACCTACTGGGATTTTTAGGAAGCTTTGCTAGGTATCAGTGGAAGCAACAAGATGTTAGAGAGAGGAAGATCAGCTTTGCAAATAGAACACTGTTTTTTGTAATTTTATTTTAAATGAAATTGCACTCAGATACAGCCCGATTATATTAGCAGAAATTTAGACAAATGTTTAAAGCTAACAAACTCCTGTAATTGATCTCTTAGCTTCACAATTCTTTCGTCATTGATATTGATTATAAGCTCAGACTAAATTCACTCTTTTGCATTACCCAGATTCAAAATCACAATCATGTTAAAGTACAAAAATGTCTTAAATTTCACCTTCCACCCTAGCTTACAAGAGTAATAAAACCACTGAAATGCCTTCATTAATAAGCCACATTGACATGATATAAAACTGTACAAACTGTTGTTTAAAACAAGCATTATAGGGTAAGTTATCATAGCAGCGCTAAAGATTTTAAGCAGAATTTTTCCCACTGTCCTTATGTAGACTCTTTAGACTAAATTACAAATAAAAACCACTTTGAAAATGTACTCTTAAATTCACCAGAATAAAAAAAGCCCAAAAAACTGTCTTGAGAGAAAAAGCTATATTCTATGGTGTGTATTCACACTCCAGATTCCCAGGATGTGGAACGCTATTGGAACAAGCGGTTTCCTCATGCTTGATGTACTCAGAAACACATCCTGCACCTGACAAGGTGAGCAGTTTGCACGCTGGAGAAATACTGAGTACTGCTGAGTAAGGCAACTGAGATAAAATATGGCTTAAGTCCAGTGTGGTTAAGGCAGAGCACATATTTTGAAGCTGGCACTTCTGCTTCCACATAAAAGCACTAGTGCTCTAGGAATGCATATAAGAGCTTTGGTTAAAAAGACCTGCTGGAGCTGGAGGTGGTTCCCAGAGATAATCACTACAATGAGCTAGACAGTCCCTAAAAAAACCCCCTTGTTTACTTCATATTCTTACAGCCATTCAGTCCAAAGCTCCAAATATATACATATGTACTAAAAAGACAAACATGTTAAGCACAGCTTTCTCAAAATACCCACCCCTTATTTGTCCCCTGTAAGACACATCTGCCCCTCTGGATCAGGCATCATCTGAAATTTTACCTGAGTGTGGCAATACTTTGGCCTAATAAGTAAACCAGGTCCAGTCCTAACCTTGCAAAAGTTGGAGAATTAGTGCTTTATCAGGCCAAATTCTGCAAACTATTATGCTGACCTCGTTCTACAGGAATTTCTGTGGCATTAGTTTAGATTAGTTTAGATTTTCAAGTGAAGGCAAATTGTAGCCCATTTTAGCCCATTAAAATAAACTGACCCACAGCTTCTGTTTGAAGAATCAATAGCTTAAACAAAGCATTGGCAGCACTTTCCACGTTTACTACAAGAAAAGCCCCACTCACCCTATTTGACAAGTTTTCAATTATTATTTATCCTTTCCGGTGCTAAGAATTTCTACCTTATCCACAGAAAGACACCAAAGCTCAGGAGAGCGTATCAACAGGGGCGTCATATTGTTGCATAAGCTTACACTTAAAAATACCAGAAAGTAGCTGGGCTCTGATCGTTCTTTGGCTTGAAGCTGGAGCCTCCTTGGATAGATCAGTTCTTCCATTTGTTGGAATCCCATGCCAAGAACCAGCCTGTGAATGTTGGGGGTTCATGCCCCTGCTTCACGATGACAATGGAGGTCCTCTTATCTCTGCCAGAAGGATCTGTTTCAATATAGCGTTTGGCTAAAACCAGAGAGGAAATATAACACGTAATATATTAGTTCATTTCTTTGGTATAAAAAATACATTAAAAGCCCTAGTGAAAGAACCCAGGGCTACTATAACACAGTATTCAATTAAATTATTTCAAAGGCAATGAAATGTTCAGGTAATTGCTGATTTCTCCCAGCTGCCAGTGAAGGAATTTTCCACAAGGTTGAAACAGAGGGATTGTTGCTTTGATTGGTTCATTGCCATACAGCTGGGTTTTTGGCTCCTGAATAGGAGAAAAAAAACCTGCTAGTGCTGTGTAGATGCACAAGCTTCATTCCTGCTTTTCTTATGTAAAAGCAAGTATAGTTTCCCTTAACATCACAATGTGACATCCATACAGATCAGAAACACAGTCAGGTAACCCCAGATGCTCCAGGGAAATACCTGCAAGTGTTTTTAACACAAACTTTGTCAGAAGAGCTCAGCTATGTGAAGTCACACCAGAGAGAATACATGATTTTCCAAGGAGGTGCACTCCACATGAGTTGTCATGTTTTGTTCTGCAGTTGGAATTTCCTCCTCCTAATTTAAACTCAGTGAAGGGTGGCAGGGGAAGGACTTGAGGATTTGTTGGCATGCCTTTGACTGTATAAATTAGTGTAGGGCACAGCTCAGTAGGTATCTCCCCTTTTCAATTCTTTCTCAGTGCAGTTTCTTTTCATGGAGCTCTCCTATATATTCCTTAAAAAGCTCTGCAGCCTAATAACGCTATCTTGATTAATTTTACCCTTCATATGCTTACAGATAATAAAGATAAAATTAGTTTTAAAGCACATTTGAAGGAGAAAATAATTTTCTCCAGGATTAAATCCTAATAAGCTCAGTAACTCCTTTAAACACTGTAAACATAATTAGATTTCTTCTAAATCATCTTTTTCACTTCTTTAAGTAATATTGATGCTACTTCACTCAAAATTCTTCCAAATTGATTTGATTTACCAGATTTAACGGATTCCTGTCGCTCAGTTTCATTAGCATCCTTCCCAATCCAGACAAAAACCTGCAGAGGAAAGATATAGATCCCATGTTGTTACAAGGATGTTGCGTACAGCAGGTAAAGTACAAAACAGTTGATTTCACCAGGAGAAAGAATACACACTATAAAAAGACTGCAGAGAAATACAGCTGTCACAAACCACAATTGATTTTTGTTTCCCTTGCGAGAGATCGTAGTTCTATCCTCCAAAATCCACAGAAGAGGTAATTAGAGTTCCCTTCACCACAGTGCATAAAGGTCCATACTTCCAGTGTCAAGAGAGTGGTGAGATTTCAGAGGATAGAATTAGTCTCGCAAGGAAATCAAAAGCCTCAGTCTGCAGTCCCCACTTAGTTGTTTGGGTTTTTGGTCTTTTTTTCTGTCAAGGATCCTTTTGGAGACCAACTATATGTCTCAGACTTCCTTCTTTCTTACCTGAGTCACTATGTCCCAACTACTTTCCATCCAGCATTTCCACCCACCTTGTCCTATCACTCCTTTATACATGAAGCTTTGACATTCCTTCTCATTTCCCAAAAATTCAGCCATTTTTTCCTTAAGGATTAGGCTAAAGAACACAAATAAAGCATGGGATCTGTGGCTTCCTCCTCATTTTCTTCCAAGGGAAGAAGAAGGGTAGAAAATATACTGTAAGAAACAGATGTGCTCTATGCACCCCCAAGTAAGTTTACAAGTCATCCAAAAAGCTCTCAACATTCTCAGTTTTCAGTGAACCTGTGAAAATGACAGAGACTGTTTCTGCCAACCTCCACCCAGTTCATCTGAAGAAATCTGTGTAAGGGTTTAGTCTTTGTCCCCTTCTCTAATAAAACCTTTTGTAGGTGCTGCTGCTAAATGGATTTTGTGGCTTCTGAATACCTTTTATGCAATAACTTTCTTTTTCAAAAATCAATAAACTTTATTGATAAAGTCAAGAACATTATTGAGAGCCTTTCAGGGACTCACACTCTTGCAGCATCCATTGGTTTTAATGGGGAGTGCCTGCCATGATCCTACATGAGGCTTGGAAAATCACTAGTGTGTGTTCACACTAGCACATCGTGTAGCTCAAAAAATATAGCTCCCCCAGTATAATTTAAAGAAAACAAAACCTATTCTCAAAAGAATATTTTTCCTCCCATCTTATGATCTAAGTGGTAAGGAATAAATTATCCTCTTTACCATGAAAAGCAGTGGTCAAGGACACAGCTTACCTGCTCCCAAGCATCCAGCAACATGACATCATCTTCAGCCAAATCATCCTGAGTGAATTCTCCTGGGACCTCCTCAATCTGAAAAGGACATTATGTTTTGGGGGGTTTTTGTTTCTTTTTTCATAATTTATCAAGATATTCTGATTTTGCACAGACCAAAAATACTTTCAAGAGGGTGAGACTAGAAGCTGTTGCATAATTATTTTTGCTCCTAAAGGGTCAAGCTCTAAACTGACTTGATGAATGTGTCAAGGGTGTTTCTTTGAGAGGAAACAAATCACATAATTGTATGTCCTATAAAATCAGCTCACAGTTTGTCAGGATTGATAGGATATCCTCAGGAGGGGCAGAGGTTTACATTTGTAATTGTGACTGTTGTTAAGTTGGGACTGAGGCCTGCCAGAAGAAGGCAACAGGGAAATTCCCATAGAGCACCTTATACCAAGCAAATCAATCAGCTGATCCCAGCTGATGTATTCCTGCAGCTTACATTCATTAATAAGGGAAAGAAGCTGCATTGGTCTGCGGTGGGTGAGCTCAGTGATGAAATACACACCCAAGCAAGTTTTCCAGTCACTTGACAGTGGGATATTACAGTTGACCTAAGGCATCTCAAGGCTTAGTCCCCAGAGGAAATGCAGACTGTTTGCTTCTTCCAAGGATGTGCAGGCAGATAGGAAAGCAGTTTAGTATTTTTCTGTGTGAGAAGGAGAGATAGCAATGTAGCTAGTGGTCACCCCTCTACTTTTAAAGGACTATCAAGGGTGTGGCTATGCTTGGTCATGTAGGAGTGCCGAAGGGACAGTGAGCAGATGGTGCAAAAGACACTCCTTTTCTCCACCCTGTGTTACAGTGCCAGAAGGTCAGAGTGATCTGACCTACCTCTTATGGTGAGCTCTAACAGTGATGATTCTATTAACTAGAGAAATGCTTCAGGAAAGAGGCAATTTCACAGAATTTGGAGGGAATTTAAAACAAAAACCAAACAAGTGCATAGCTCCCAGAACACTATTTACAGAGAGATTTGTTCCTATATTTCACAGGACTGTTTTAGAAGCTTGTTAGGAGAATACACTTTACTACTCTTATTAAAAAGTAATCCTTATTAAAAGTTCCTATTTGTTTTATCCCTCTTCAAATGAATCGGCTATGTTTTAAGGAGACTGCAGAGATGGTGGCAAACTATGTCTCCTACCTAAAAATTAGTAGATCCTTGCCAGAGAGTGACACAGTGTTGCCCTCCCAGAATACAGTAATAAAGCCTGAATCACAGGTTTAATACACAGTACCCAGTTTTGGGTATTTCTGCTAAGGAACTAGGACTTCCTACCTCTTGAGCATAGGCTTATGCCTCAGATGCATAATTTCATGTCCTAAATCTCTGTGGAAAAATTCAGACTGCTAGGGAATTTTGGCAAGGAACATTTCCTCATCAGCACTATCAAACACATTAAGGGTCAAGGCATTGACCTGCACTTTCTCAATGAAAGCAGTCTGGCAGTGCTCTGCAAGAACACTATTGCTTTCAACTGAGCAAACACCTCATCATCTTTTTGCATCTGCAGGCCTCTAGTCCCTGGCTGGAGCAGGCTCCATGTGTAGACTTCTGCATTATTCATTCTTCTGTCCATCCATTGCATTTGGATTGATTTAAAGCATGAAACATCAATTCTCCAGCTCTTGTCAAGCACAGCTAACTAAGCCAGATCCCCAGATTCATTTAATGTCTGATGATTCCCAAAGCAAATATATCAGAAACTGTACAATTAAACAGACAAGAAAGTATCCCTCACAATAAATCTGCCAGTCTTGTTAGAACAACCATACAGGCGAGGGGGGTGATCTTCAGCCTTTGTCAAGAGTTGTGATGATGTCTGGTACTTCTTTTTACCTCCAAGTGCTTTCCAGAATTCCTCTGAAATACATAGTATATAATTTATTCAGCAGTGGGTTTAATATTTGATGGCTTAGCTTGTTAGATACATTTCAAGAATCCCCAAACAATATCTTTGCTGTCTCAAATATGAGTACATTTTCCTATAGTTCTTCCCACAGTTTGTCAAAATAGTAATGAAAATATCACTTGCAGACCTAGAAAAAGCAATGTGCTATGTCCTTCTCCCCTCCTAGGCACTTGTGGTAGTGAAAGGACCACATTCCTCTGCAGCTCCTGCTACTGTCCTACAGACTTCCAGGGCATCACACTGCTCATGCGTCAGCCAGTTCTGGATGGATCTCCATAGTAAATGTCAGGTTGGATTTTAAAAGGGAAAGAATGAGCATATAATTCTGACTACAAAATATATATGATCACAAAACCCCATTTAGGTTGTATTTCCATGAAGCACTCGGTATTCTTAGCTACCTATTAGCAGCCATGCGGCCTCATACTAACCAGGTTCCTGGCCTTCATTAATCTTAGCAGTCTGGCAATTAAGAATGCTGGCAATGTATTGAGCTCCATGGTCCTCTTCTTCGCTTGATCCTTTTCCTACCCAGGTGTAGCCAGAGTTGTTTGGCAGTTTCAGAACAAAGACATCATTAGAGTTTAGAGACATTGCATCAACATCAACCTAGATCAAAAAAGAAGCTGCTTAATTCTTCATATTTGCAAAAAATGTAATCACTCTTTTGCATGTTTATATAAACTGTGTAGATAGACGTTAATCAGCTATGCTTTTTTCCTTCAAATTTTCCCTAGATTTATACAGATATAAGTTGAAGAACTTAACCTGAGACAGGGAACCTACTTGAAGGGCAAAACTTAGGACTGTTTGGCAGTGGGAAAGACTATCTCATAAGGGCTGCTGATTCTTGTCTATTCTTCGTCAGCTAACTCTTCACTACATATTTTCTTACAGTTTCATCTGAAAGCTGTAGATTGGTTGCAGCCAGTTACAGAATATTCTCTTTATTACGTGGATTGGTCACTTAGGGCAATGGATTTGATTTGGAATTCTGCATTCCTACTAGATGTGACTACCCAACAAGATTGGTCAGAGAGGCTCATGGCAGCTATACCATTTCCCATGGGGAACAGTTGATTTACCTAGCAGGTGATCTTACCTCTGCAATCCTAGTAATAGCTGCAAGGTTCCTGCGGATTTGGAAGAGTCGTGTCGGTGGAGTAGGTTTCTGACCTTCATTTCTGGATGTCCCATCCTTGTAGACAATAAGTGGTTTGTTTTTGAACAAGCTCAGTAAATGCGCAGGCTCCTTGCCTTGGCTGACTCGGATCTGTACATACGTAAAGAAATGCAATAAAAGAAACAAAAGGACACAGGTAGTTATTTTTGGTCTTTGTTAAATAGCATAGGGGATGTTAGCCAATAATGTGAAGTATGTTAGCAAAAGGGAGAAGTGGCAAGCAGAGAAGATCTAAAAATATAGTTCCAGACACATTAAAGTTAGAGCATTTGTGAGGTTTTTTTGTCAATCACACTGTCACAAAGACAAGATTCAACCTTCTAACATAACGTTTAGCTGATTAAAATGGCTGCTATCTACTGTAATGAGAAAATTACTCTTTTTCAAAAGAACTGTCATTTCATAGCATTTTATAGAGTGACTGAGGAACTATCGTGGAAGTTTAGGTGCCCTGTATTTAAGCAAAATAGAATGAGTATTCATCCTTTTCATTATTTCTACTCATATTTTATCTGCAAGAGGTTGAAAAAGATGAGCATAAATCTACCTTGCAAATAACTTAGATGACAAAAATTAACTTATATCACAGATGCAAAAGATATTATTTCAATCTCAAAAAAACATTGAGCTATGGAGAATGGATATTTTTAGGTTAATGCATGATAAAAGTTACTTGGATACAGGGGGGTTGGAACTAGATGATCTTAAGGTCCTTTCCAACCCTAACTATTCTATGATTCTATGATTTATTCTTCCTTTGTATCAGTACCACCTGTCAAGGTGGAAGGCTGCGACTACCTGCCTTTCACACCCTGAAAGAAAGAGAAAAAAGGGAATGAGGCATGCTGCATAGCCAACAGAGAAGAAGTGGAGAGCTCCAGCCCCTTAGCCCTGCTTGGTGAGGCTTGTGGCAGCTGGGCAGCAGTGGTCATGCTGGGCAGCAGGAGCAAGTGTATCTACTGCAGAGACCACTACAGCTGCCTGATGAGGATACCCTGGAACACATACACTTGTGTGTATGCCAAACTGCAGCAGGATTTTACAGATGGGGAAAAAAACTAGCCACCAAACAAAACAAAATAAGCCAACAAAAAACCCTAAAGGAAACATGTTCTTGCAAAACAAATAGGGAAGAATGACTGGTTTTAGTCATTTGTACTGTAGTGCCATCTAGCGACCACAGAGTAGTACATTTAAACCTTTCAAATAATGCTAATACAGACGTTAAACACAGGCAATATAATCTAGGTAGGTATGTACATGCATACAAATGCACACATATGTGCATGTGTATATACACATACATATATACATTCCTAAGTTTATTTCAGGCTAAAAGTGCTTTTAAGTATCGTGTCCATTGCACCGAGATGGATCTCCTTCAGTTTTAATAAAGAGTTTTTAAGCACATTACTACTGCAGTTGAAAATAGTAATATTATTATTACTGTAGTATTAGTATTGGCCTTAGGTATGAGGCTGGCCCACATTGTGCTGGGCTCTGTCCAAATATAGAACACGTGTCAGGAATATTTCAAGGAGTAATTACCCAGAAGTGTTCTAATCCTTCCTTACTATAATTTCAATCATAAATCATTACTGATTAATGGCTAAAAGTATAGTCTGCCATCTAGATTAACTGTACGTTAGTGGGTGGGGGAAGCCTTTTACTTTGGTAATTTAGAAATGGCAATCACAGAACTCTCTGACTGCCTAGAAAAATCTCTGTCCCTTGTTCTCTTACAGGTTTAGCTTTTCTGTGAAAGGAGGAGACCTCTCACCTCTCCACCTACCCACCACTCCTCACTAGTGATGAAAGAACAGCACACACCCTAGTCATGCTAGGACTAGCTTATCTCCTCACACCTGTTAGCTGTCAGTGTCCTGCCCCTTGCCTTGCACACCCCACTTCTGCAAGTGAGGGTGTGTATCCTGCTTTGATGGCTCTGCAAGCACCACAGGATGGGAAAACCCAAGTTACGTTCCTCAGTAAGGCAGGCACAAGCTGTCACATGGTGCATCCTATCATAGAATGGTGAGGTTTGGAAGGGACCTTAATTATCATCTAGTTCCGAACCCCCTGCCATGGGCCAGGACACCTTCCACTAGACCAGGTTGCTCAGCATCATGTGGCTTTCATATCTCCCAGTTTTGGCCCACTAAAAGTCAGGTATCTTGTCTGGGCTAAACATCACAGCTTCCTCCATAACCAAAAGGAGACAGGCTAGCTCCACAGGGGTATCACCCTGCCAGACACCTGCTTCAGAGTGAGTTGCTCTGGGAGGATCTTATCATCTGGTCTCTGCTGACCATGTACAGCATCTGTAAGTCTATGCAGGACTAAAACCTAATTTTTAGACAGTGAAAGTCAAAGGAAAGAGAAGGCAGCTTTAGGCTGTGTTATATATGTGTTCTTCTGAATATCTATATTCAGAAAGAATGATTCAAATGGGGCATCTCCAGTGACTTTAAAAGGAGCCCATGGTGCTTGGCTTAATACAGATTGTGAGCAGTTAACTTTCCCAGTCTTCAAACACTACCTGCTTCTTTCAGTTCCTATAGAAACTGGCATATCTTGCATGCTGTGTTGAATTTTATCCAAAAGACGCTAACCTGCACAGCCTGACCGTTCAATAACCGATCCAGCTGAACAGTCAGAAATGCAGACGCAGTCAGTTCATCTTTTGTAGCATGGGCTCCTTGCCTAAGAAGGAAAGATAAAGGCAGTGGTTAAGTCCAGTTTCAAAATGATCCAGAACTTATACTGCATAACAAATGCACAGTAAATGATCTTGCATTTACATGCGGTTCTACTGAAAAAGCCATAAATTCAGCATAAAATAATATCCACACTCTGGAGGTCTGTGCAAAGCCAACCAAACATACCATGTGTAGATGATCTGTCCTTTAGGGTAAGTGTAGAGGATAATGTAGCAGTCGCCACCATAGAACTGCCCGTAAGCCTCAGGTCCCACAGGAACTCTGCCACTGCTTTCCACACGCCAGATCTGGGGAAACAGAGAAATCACTGGAGTATGCTGCACTTCACCCTGAGACTCTGCAAGAAGCAATTCACTGTGTCATCTCTTTGAGTGATTTTTGTTTCTGTTCTTAAGTGTTATGGAATAAACCCAGGAAGGATTCTTCACGAAGTAGATAGATACACCCTGCACCCACTGAATAAATTAATAATGACCATCAACAAGCCAATGCAGTGCACTTTTCTTTGTCTGATGCTTTAATGCTACATGATTGTCTCACAATGCTATGTTGAACTTACTTTAAGATCTTAAGACAACAATATGACATGAATAGCACAACATTATGATTCATCACAGTACTACCATATAATTTGGGAGAGGCATGCTGCAGTCAGATAGCATATTGTTATGCAGATTTCTTCCTATTTGATTCATTACAGCCCAGTTCAGTTAACAACTGCTGTCCAAAAGCATACTACTAAAATTACAAATCAAAAAATGCTGCATATCAAAGCTGCTTTGGCTTAAGCCTACAGACCATCCCAAGTATGATGTTAGACACCTAGAAAATATAGCAATGAGACTGTAGGTATTTATCTCTTCTTTTTCTTCCGGAATCCCAACACGCAGACCTGTATTCAACAGGGTGTATTGCTACAATGCCAAACCAGCCCTGTGTAGTCCAAAGATATTCCTGCAGTGGGATGTGGATAGATCTAGAAAGACTGTACAGTCATTTTTTCTCTCCCAATCCAGTCTGAGAAACACAATAGGAACAAAGAAGGTTCCTCTAGAAAGCAGACTGGATACATACATGAAGACAAAGAACTGCATTTTTTGACTCCAAGGGCAAGTCTTCCCATTCCAGATTTCAAGCTGATATAAGCCAGAAGTCTTTCCTTAGGCTAAGGATCATATTTGAAGTACATCTTTAACAGGTATTGAGTAGAGATTCAGTTTCTACTTCAAAGTAACTTTTCTGATGATAGAAGTAACACTGCCACTAATGTAGTGTTTCTCTACACAACAGTGTAAATGGCAAAACATAGTGTAGCAGCCTATCCCATTACAAGTAACAGACTACACTGGTTATGTGGGATACAATTTAACACAACACAAAAATTACCTCTACTTTCCCTGAACCGTCATCTACCATGTTGTGCTGGGCAGCCATTTGTGGAGACTCATGTAACTTGGTAGCATCAAATTCAATCTGCTCAATTTTAGCCACTCTCTCTGTGACATACACTTTGCCAAAGCCATCACTTTGATCTTTATCCTTCCAGTCTTTAAAAAATTGTTTGAAAATTGGCGTTTCACCTCCTTCTGGAAGGACTTGAATCTGAAATGAAGCAAGACACATGAAATGGAAGGAAAACAAAACTGACACAGTTACTCAAACAGAAACTTTTCTGAGTTACTTATTAGTGAAATATTGTCTTATGTCTTACAAGCCCTTTAAATATTTTTTGCTGATTTAAAACCAAAGTTTTTAACAGAACTCATGTTTTCCTGGTATGATCTTATAAATAGATCGCACCTGTGTGTTGGCAGGGTAATTCATCTGCTGTATGAATTGTTCAGCATTCTTCATGGCAGCTTTTCTCTCTTGAGGATTAGCATCTTTGCCTGGTTAAAAAGGAAGGATAACAATACATGGGAAAGCGTAATGAGTTCACAGATCCTGCAAAACCAAGGCGTCCTTGAGCCAGGTTCTCTCTGACATTGCTCTTGCCTCAGCCTTGAACAAACACAAATGCTGGACATAGCATGAGCAAGAAGACCCAAGCAAGAAGACATAAGCTGAATGGCCAAAACAGCGGCTTTGAAAACAGCTAAAATAAAAATAAAAATGGGGACATTATTATTATTTTATTTTTTTCTTAGAGTGTGGGTCTCTACCAAAAAATGCTGTTTATAATATCTGCTTGGTTCAAGGTACAAGAACAACATGGTGCTTTTCTCTGAATACTTTCCTTACTGGGCTGCAATGTGGTAAATAAAGCTGCTGTCCAGAACTGCCTTTACTTCTTCAGGCGGTGCCACAGTCTGTGTTAAAGCAACTCCCATTTTGTTTGGCTGAGCTGCGGGATTTCCACCACCCTTCCCCACCCATTGCTCCTTTTTCAGCCTTGCTCAGTGTTAGATATCTCAGGAAATCTCTGTGGGATGATATTGTCTATCAGGTCTGTGTCCCAGCTGGCTGTCAATTACTATACTGCAAAGATCTCATAGTCTAATAAGATGCTCTTATGAGCTATTCATGGTATTCCATTCTGAATGAGATTATTAGAAAAGTAATTCACACTCCTCAGCTTAGCGGTCTGAAGATTTCCAGCAGAGATGATAACTGCAGCCTCCCAGTGCAAGGGTGAGACTCATAGACTAATGTGAGTCATTATTGTTACACATTATTTTTACCAACAGTAGCACAGTGAGAATGCACAAAGGAGCAAACAGGTTCACATTCAAAGGGCCTAAATTGTATTTTATTTATTTTATGCCTGATCCTATTGGCATGGTTCTTTTTGAAGCTCTCAGGTAGAGAGTAAAAATGAGGAATCAAGGGATCAGGTAGACATTAGGCCATCTGAGCACAATGCTCCCAAAACACTCCCTTTTAAAGGATGCTTCCCTAACTGCAAATGAAGTTTCAAGAAAAATGCTTACACTGCTTCCTGGACTGACTTCAGCTGTTTGACCAATGCATCAATTAATTATTTGCTATTCACATGGTAAAAAGAAATGCAAATGCCACAGAATAACTAATACAGTGCCTCAGATGAAAGAGGGGAGATACTCAGCATTGGAGGCAATGGCAGCACCACAACAATCCAGCTACAGGGTGTCCAGACCTAATTCCTCACTAGAAGTATTCTCCTGGGAAATGTTCAGTCAAAGCAATTTCAGACACTCCTAACAAGCATTGATGATACTACAGAGAGATATTCACAAGAGAAAAAGAAGCAAAGTATATGCAAACTTATGCTTTTACTTGATGCCTGACACATTCATCTTGCAATTTCACACTTCTGTGGAGCAATGTACAGAATCTACCCATTATCAAAATTTACGTGTCCAGATTTTGTCCCAGAAGATAGGGATTTGATGACAGTATATACAATTCGTAGAATTCTTTATGCTTGAGTTGTAACTGCCACTTAGATAAGCACTCAGGCACCCAGGCTTACCAATACCTCAGAAATAACCAGGATCCTTGGACAAGACTTGATTTGGAGGCTGTTACCCAAATGAGCAATCTGTGTCCATCAAGAAACTGCACCCGCACCAAGGAAGACTGTGTGCAGGTTACTGTGTCCAGCCAATATTAAATTCTTGCTAGTGTCCCCAGGGGGTTGTGTTGACTCCTTAGGTATATCTGTGTGGCTTCTGCATTTGCAAGAGAAGTGATCTCTTACCTTTCCACACAAAGATCTTCCTTGCAGCACCATTGTCCAAAATGAAACACTCCTCAGACAAAAGCATAGCCATGGAGAAGGGGTTTTCCTCTGCTACCAGGGACACCTTCATGGATCCACTTGCATCTGACACCTAAGAAGCAAACATTTCAAATTTAGAGCAACTCTGGCTTTTATTTCCAAATTAATTTTGGCTCCCAATATTACTATAATGATCAGCTGCCATTCCTATATAAATGGCTAGATGAAATCTGTGTGCTCCTGGAAAGTAAGGCAGGCTGATGACAATTTTGTTTCATTCCATCTTACATCCAATAGAGGGAGATGTAGCATTAGTTTTAATGAGTTTGTTGGATTCCTGTCTAACAACTTAAATCTATTTCTTTCCCCTTTCAATTCAACTGCTCATTCAGTGAACACCTGACAGTTAAAAATCTGTATTTTCTCCAGCCTCTCCTATATGCTCAGCTGAACTAGTGGAGTCCCTAGGTATCTTCTGCTACCAAGCAACCTGCATGAAGCCAAAAGTACACATGCATGCTAACAGCAACATTTGAAATTGTAACGAAATAGTCCTACACTGTTATTAACAATAAATACCTATATTTATAGTATATAATTTGTTAACTGGAAACTGTAATATAAGACTTGTTACAGAATCTGTTTTGTAACCTCTACTACCACTGTATGTTCATGTAGATTTTTAAAACCTTCTAAAATTCTCTCCTGCATGGTGAAAGACCAATTGTTACTATTAAAAAGAATTTATTACTTTGGTAATAACTTTTCTAGAAGTCTTTATTTTCTTTAATTATTAAGTATAAATTATAAATATACCATTATATCTTACCTTGTGTATTATGGAAGCACAAGATGGCAACTGCATACAACAAATAAAACTATTATACCTATCGTGAGGGCTCACTGTAGTCCTGCCTCCTGACTTTGACACTCACTGTTATATTGCAGCACATCTAAATTTAGCTAACAGAGCCCTGTTAGCAGGACAGGTATGATTAGAGGAATTTATTAGATATTCACACAATTTTCTGAGAGTTCCTAGGATTCCCAAATTTACTGCAAGCAGTTTTCTTTAGTCTTGTCCTACTACAATGGTCCTGATCATACCTGCAGGTTTTTCTCTTTCCCCAGCCCCAAACCTTCCTATAGAGTTAAATATGTGCCAGATTTTTGGCAAGAATGGAATGATTAATGGGAACTGAACACAGCACACAGACCACAAGGACTAAAAATAGCCTTGTAACAATGATCATCTCATATAGGCTTTTTGTAAACCCCTGCACCCCATGTAGGTAGGGGAAGAATCATGTTATAGGCAGGGAGAGAGGGAGCTTTATCACTGTGGTCTGTGGGATGCAGGCGCTGCAGAGGGAGGGACTCACCCTCTCTTATGCTTCACAGCAGCCTCAAAGCTACTGTATACAGCACCTAAATGGTCATACACATGGGGATACAGCAGCACATAGTGCTGTCAGTGTTGCCACTTGTCGACCAAATGCTTGCTCTTAAGTGACTATGGGGAAGACAAAAAAGTACATTGTATGCCAGTGAAAGACTTTTCTGTCACACAAGGTAACCTCACTGCATGAGCCAGAACACAAAATACAGAAGAGAAAGGTCCAGACCTCCATGCTAATGAAAGCTTGTAAAATAAATACTCTTCATGCAGTCTTCAGGATAAAATAATCTTTTCTTATTGGGAGGAGGGAGGATAATGTGTTTTATAGATATTGTTAAAACATTCCCCTTTTCCAAGTACTTTCTTACTTCTTTTCTCAAGTGGGAGAATATGAAAGAAAGAGGAGCTATGGGAAAAAATAAAAAAATAAAATAAGAATACAGGCCTGAAAATAGTTTGGATAGTTTGGTTTGGGGTTTTTTTTGGTTGTTTTATTTAATAGTAGTGTAGCTTTGTGTCCAGGTAAGATACTGTATTGGAAGTTCAAAGAATAAATTCCATGCCTCTTCTAGGGAAGAGCAGTATGCCAAGCATGATGTGAGGGAAATTATTAACTTTACAGACCGCAATCGTGAAATTCCTACTGATTTAAATGGAGTCAATTTTCTTCTGGCAGCAGCACTGTCCTAGTCAGTGTTAAGCAATTGCAGGTGAGGAAGGAAGAAAAGGGCATTGGGAAAGAAAGGAGGTTTACATTCAGATTCCTTTGAATTTATATATAAAATAAAACACAACTGTCCACCTTTCAAACTTTGTTAAGAATAACTTAATCATGTATGCTTACTAAAACTCTCACTGTTAAAATCTAGAAGACACAAAATACAGTTTGATGTAAGACCAGCTAATTCTTCTTTGACCTGAACTGAATGCCTCATAGGCGATGCTTAGCTTCTTTCCTGAATAAACAAGATATAATCCTTTTTTTTTTTCCCCCTGAAATTATCTGGGCTGCCTTGATTGACATCCCTTGAGAAACTTGTCCACTGGCTGCAAATCAACTAACACAAAGGCAGTTCTGTAACTGAAGCCACAACTCCATGCATGAGAAACAAATGAATGCATGAATACCGTACAGTGTTAAATAACCAAATAAATTACTTACCATATATAGTTTAGCACTTCTCCTGTTTGTAATATCAGCCAGCTCATCATCATTATCATCACACTCGGGAAGCTCGGGCTTGCTCCCTAAAACCTGTTCAACGAAAGAGCAACAAATTCAGTGAAGAGAGAGAGTAGGTGCTATAGTATAAATACCCAAACACTGTAATGGTTCTTCCAGTAATTGATTAATCTGCATTATCTTTACATGTAACCCAGTCTAAATCCAAACTCATGGGTGATTTGTTCACCCACGCTTTTGTATTGCTAGGAACAACTTAGGTCATTCCCAACACATATTAATTTCAGCCAGTTGGTCTTAGAGACTGGAGGATGACACAGAGCGCAGAAGGGAAAAATCTGTACTTAAAAAAGCAATTTATGCTGAAAAAAATAATGTTAAATGCTGTCCCAAAGAAATGCCTTCCAGAGAAGGTGTCTTTCCTCCTTCTAAGGCAAACTTCCGTGCCGCAGCTGAGTCCACACATAGCCTGGGTGGTATGACAATTGATAATTTTACATGAAGATTACCAAGTGTGTATTGAACAACAGCTAACTGCTGCGCTGGAATCAGATTGTATTATTACCTAAGCATATGGCTGGCTGAGCTGCAGCTTTCCAGGGCACCTCACCATTTTACAGATAATCCTCATGTGATGCATCAAAAAGCAAACAAATCCTGCCAGCTGAGACTATAATCAAAGGCTCCCAAAGCTTTTCAGCAAGGTTCCCCAATAAGATGACTTAAACCAAGAGACAGTTTAAAAGATATTGAGTCTTCTGATTTTTATCTACATATACTCTTCATTTCACACAAATCCCATGGTAGGTATATCCACACGACCTTGCTCATATAATTCCCCCTATGCAGACAGACAGGCTGCTCCACTGGGTCTTTATACCTTACAATCCAGCAGACTAAGAGCCCTGGGCTGCCTCTCCTGGGCTGCTCTGAGGTTTGAAACCTAGACTGGCAAACCTGCCAAGAACTGAGACCCACAAATCCATCCTACACACCTGAAAATAGCAGTGCTCTCTTGGGGATGCAAAACAGCCTAGCTACATTTTACCCTAGACTCCCAACCGCACTGGCAACTTCAAACCATACCTCTCACGAATACACAATTGCACACACAGGTTTGAAAACACTTTTTAAAATCATCAATTGTTACCCTTTACTGCTGGAATACTGAAGATTATTCAGATTAGAAATACTCTAAAGAATAATCAGGGGCCCTGAAAACATACCCATGCCTCAGCTTCTTCATTCTTTGGCCTTAGCATCTTTGTTCACAGCTGCCGATTTCCAAACCACAGACTCTTCATATCACTTCACCTAACCTGTCATTGACAGATTAAGGTGCCAATCCAACCCTCACTCTCTGCTGCTCCACCACAGAATGATGCTTATCCTCTTCCCATCATTTCTTCTTGCATGCAGGTTTGTCCTGGAGGAAAGCATGAGCAACTCTGGCCTCAGCAAGGTGCACAAGTGCTGCTATTCTGCAGTGACCACCAGTGTGCACACTCTAACCGCATGGCATATGTGATGTTGTTTAACCACTTGAGGCTTAATCAGCTCCACAGCTGTTTCATACTAAGACATGCCCACAGCTGGCTATGGCAGAGCCCACCTTGCCTAACATGGCTATAGTCTAATGCCAGCTTACCTCTCAATGAGAGCTTTGGAATGCTAATTTAACATTATTTTATCAAAAGTATTCATTAACTACACACCTTTAGATCTTGTCTGAAGGGGGAGGGATAAAAGAAAGTCAATCTGCATTAATTTTCAAAGCTTTGATTCTTCAAGTTTTGTTAAAACTTTAAGTAAGTTTTGTTAAAACTTTAAGTTTTGTTAAAACTTTAAGTTTTGTTAAAACTTTAAGTTTTGTTAAAACTTTAAGTTTTGTTAAAACTTTAAGTTTTGTTAAAACTTTATTTTTACACTCTTTGGCTGGTGCAAGAATATCATCATGAAAACCAAAAGAACATCAGATTCTCTACAACAAGTGCCCAAGTTCACTCCTGTCTTATGGTAAGTGCAATATATCTTATCCTGCCTGCATAACCATAATCCCCTTTCTTATTCTCATGTGCACAATCTCTTCTCTATAAGTATCTGCATCCCCCAGAGGAGTGCAAAATACGGAGACAAATCTTTTACTGACACATGAAATTCTACTCGACCTGAAAAAGAACAGAAAAAAACCACAGACAAAAAGTTTCTAATCTGTAGGAATGTGACAAGGTAAATAAATCAAAATAAACCCATGAAAAGAAGAAATTTAGCAAACATTGTCTTCATAACCGGAGAAGCCAGCTCTGCATCATAAAATAGTTGATATTGACTTTATGGGAGGAACAAGTTTAAAGACTTCAGTGAGGCTCAAAATCCAACTTGGGAAACAATACTCAAAGAACGTGTCAGGTGAAGGTTAATTAAGAGAGAAATCCAGTTTTGTAGAGTTGAACTTGTGTACACTAGCACTGTGTTTGTGTTTCTTCTTACTATGCAGTTTGGGTTAGATTTCTGGGACTGAAACTGAACTATATGTTGTGGCTGTGATCCCAAATGCCAGATCTCAAAAACCTTGAATTCCCCTCTTTATATGCCAAAACCAATAGAAAGAAAAGCAAGACATTTACATAGCTTAAAGCTGTCTTATGGTCCTGATATTTTATTACTTAAGACTTTCGGAAAACAAGATTAGTAGGTCATCATTTACTCTCTAGCAGCCTCTGACATAAGCAAGTATATCCTGCTCCAACAAACTCAAGCTCCACATGCAGGCTGTGATGGAGTATAAATCCTCAGTGCAGGTCAATAGGCCTGAACTACAGGCACAGCATGGCCTCACTGACAGACAAACACTTAGATTTTTTATTAACCTTCAAAGCAAAGAAGAATACTACAAGGAATGTCTCTTTGAAATAAATACTGCCTCCAATATCTACTGCAGGAGTTTGGAAAAGAAGATTAATCCAGTAGAGAGAGGAAAGTATGAACGTGATGCAAGCTAGTAACCACCTGGCTGACCCCGGGTACCAGAGCAGAAGCGCACCCTGATGCTCATTGTGCAAAGGTGACTTTAGGACTTCGCTGCTGAAGTAACTGAGCAGTTTCATTTCTAATCATTTCGACTTTGTGGTTCTCCTGCCAGAGCACAACCACTGCAGAGGACACTGTGGTCCACTCACAAACTTTTGACATTGGTCAGATTATGAATAGCTGAATATGCTTATTTCACTGGTTACTGTAACCTGAAACTCTTTCTATCAGTCTGAGCAAACATTCAAAGGCTTAGAAAAAATTACACTCCCAACAGGAAAAAGAATACCCTTTCACTAAACTGCTCCCAGGTAGCTAGCAGGATATCTGCCTGAAATTGCCTCTCACTAGCAATTCCAGCCACAACAGATGTCATTACATGCTCACCTTGAGCAGAAGACCTCCCACCTGCCTGAACAGAGATTGAAAATAAGATGGAAACAGCCATTAGGTGCTGAGCAGTGGACAAAAATAATGGTTTATACCAACAAATAGTTCCAGAATGCTGTTAATTTTGAGGGGGTTACCATGTAATTCATCAAAATGACTTCCTAGCATTAAGGTCTAAACCTGATCTGTATGCATCCAGATTGCTATGAAGTAGCAAAACACATCAGTTGCTCAGGGCACTTTTGACACTTAAATTATGGCCTACATTTTTAGCCATCTTCTGTTTTCTCAGGAATTTCAAACACAAATCACAATTTTATTCATATCTCTATGCTTAACTTCCGAAAAATAGGGCATTAGTCCTTGGCAGCTTTTCATGCAATATTTGCAACTTTGCATATCTGTCTGGGGTAATTTGAATATAAATCCCTTACTGGTATGACAGTGATATTCTAACATTCATTTTCTGCTCTGTGAAACAGGCCATGGATAACATTTTCATTAAAAAATTATCTAGATCAGTCTTGAGAGTACAAAATTGATGTTTTTAACAGTTTGCCTCCAAGGTAAAACAAGCTACCTTCTGTCCTGCTGGGACTGCACAGCTGGCAGTACCTAAGTTAGATATTTACACTGCAACCGGGTGTGTGAGAAACGAGTTGAGGAAAACCCCCAGCCTACATTACCTTCAAATGTCTGGCTTTTGGGATGCCTTCAGGATGAACAGTGATTCCACACTAAAGAAACCGTGAGGGTAAATGGCAGTAAATATGCACGCACAACAGCCTTTTTGTAACCATTAGTGCTGCTGAGCATTGAGAACTGACTTGCCTACCTGCAGCATAATTAAAAATGCAGTAAGTAATCATATATGTCTTTTTCACATTTATACTCATTTTTTAATCTTATTCCTTTGCTATATGCTCCTCTGATACCACCAGAACTATGAGAATTGAGGCCCAAATCCTGCAGAGACTTGCACATGTGCTTGAGATGCCTGTTTTTTCTGCTTACTGGGACATAAAGTCAGGCACACACTGAAGCCTTTCTAGCTTTGCAGATCATAGTTTGAAAGCCTTGGAGATAAAAAAATCTTATGTGCTCCATGACAGTGCATGTTTATATGTTGGAAAATAATAGAAATAAATCAGTAACTAATGCCAACAGGAAGCCTCAGACAAAGAATACTTATCTGCTAAAATCCATGAAACTCATGTTTTCATACCTTAAGCGCCTCCACTTTTGCAGCAGGGCATTTGCAGTGCCACCACATAAGCAGGTCCTGAGGCTGTAGCATGCTGGATCATATCAATATTGGGGTAAAAAAGAGGAGTATGGCAAACTGTGAAGCTTGAGCTGTAGGCAGTAGCAGGGGTTGGCAGCCACTGACCCTGCTAGAAAAGCAGTTCCCAGGGGATGCACAGCCACTGGAAGGCAGCCATGGTGAATAGCAGCATCAGGAAGAGCAGAGAGAGCTGCAGAAAGGTGTTTCAGCACTTAATTCATAGTATGGGAAGGTGGAAAAAGCTACTTGGGGCACTGAAATATTTTCCCAGCACACCACTGGCCCTATGCACAAGCTCAGCACTTCTAGTCCTATAGAGCCCAATAGGGGTTCTATATCAAAATTAAATCAGCCTGGGGATCCTCTCTGGTATGACACCCAAACTCTTGCATCCAAGATGGAGCATACATTTGGACCCTAATGTTTAAGAATCAAACCAGAAAGTATTCTGATAGTTTTTCTCTAATGCCTCCTGCTGAAGCTTGGAGTAAATTAAATGTTCATTAGGATAGAAAAAAGAGAGAGAGCAATAATGTTTCTTTCACCTTTTTGTCTAGGAGATGCATCCTGCTTAGCTCTTTGAAAATAATTTCCTCCTGCTAGTTTAGGTGCCCTCCATTAATTGATTTCTGTTCTTAAGTTTCTACACCTCCTCAAATTTTGTGTAAATGAGCCAGAATGTTCAACAAAGGGGCTACGATTTATAGCTCTTAAAAATTAGTTGCCACACTTATTACTGCCGCATTTAAATTCATTTTAATTACCTACCTCTTATTTTTACAGGTAAAGCCAGGTAGTATCAAAGTCATGGGCTGGTATGTAAGCAGAAGACCTGGCCCTAATAACCTGCTTTGCAGTAAATACAGTTATTATATTTACACATTTCTTCAATGTTACACACTCGGTGGTGGAAATACTGAACTGATCCCATAACACATGGAACGGTTTCTTCTATATAGCTGTTCTTCACCCTTGCTTAGATGTGAGAGAGCTTTTACTCCAGTGTTGTACTGCCTGGATAGGGAACAGCAATCTGCATATGCAGACTCCTGTGAGAAAAAACCTGCGAAGTTTTCCTTCCTGCACTGCACAACTTTCACTAAAGAGAATTCAAAGAGAATCTTATCCTTTGAGAATTACTCTGCACAAGGGCTGGGATGAGGCAGACCTGGTGGAAAAAACCAAAACAACCTTTCAAGGTGTATTTGTCTTGGGGAGATGCAGGATTCCAGAAATAGCACATCCTTGAGCTTTTTATACAGCAAAGAAACTCTGCCCTTTCAGTTCTTCTCCATGAAATCCCCTCGTTGCTAGATAGTATGTGGAAATAACAGCTCCACGTGGAGATAACTGCTAACAACTCTTTTCTTTGGCCTTGCCTTCTTAATTATGCTCTTTAATAACTGAAAATTATAGTGGGTTTTCATCAATAGATTTCTTGATAGCCTAGCACAGAAAGGAAAAAAAGCCATTACAAACTCCATTAATATTCTAACATGTAATTATAAGATTATAATTGAGTAATGTGGTAACCCTGCAAGCGCTACAGCTGCTGAAGCAGAAAACATAACAAAGATGAGTGGTTTTCTCACCCACAAGAATGCAAACGAGACATATTATAATTTAATTGCAAGCACTTACAGAAATTCATTATGATTTTAGAAATTCACTGAAATTACCTCCTATAGAAGCATCTTTCTTAATGTAAGAAATTAGGTTTTCAACTATCTATTATTAGAGCTGTTCATAAATGATTTAGCTCATGCCATGCTGTACAATACACCTGAACATATTCTGAAGTAAAATTTCTAATGCAGGCACTGAAATTCATATTTAGAGACTTAATTAAAAGCCTGACTTTCAGATGTATTTGCCACCTGCAGCTCCTATTCAGTTCCCTGTCATTTAAGTACCTGGCTTCAGGCAGCCAAGACTGAAAACTGCAGTTTGAAGAACATTATGGGTAACTCACAATGTAGCTGAAGAGTCCTCTGCCATTCTTGGGCAGAACACTTGCTGATTTTCTACCTGGGCCTGGGGAAAACAGTGGACAAAATGCTCAGCTGGTGCAAAACAGCTAAGCCTGCTGAAATCCAGGCCATGCATGCTTTGTCTGAGCACAGGTTGTGTAATTGAGTCCTTTCAATGGCAATTTGCATCAAGAAAAAAGACTGCCCTTAATGAAGGAGATCAACCCAGTAATTAGAAAGAAAACAGGACACCTGGGTTTGACAGCTTGAAACTGGCTCCCTGCAGGGCAAGGGGTTTGTACTTTGCATCCACATTCATATCCTATCATAAACTCTAATTAAAGAGCGCAATGATAAATAAACTGACACTCCTCAGACTGGACAGATGTTGCTATGAAAGGTGCACAAGCATGTGTAGTATTTTTCCCCACGGACTGTTTTCAGTTTATATCCTACAAACTCCTACTGTTTGAAATGGCAAGATCCAGACTGTGTTCTTGCTGACACCTGCATATACCCAAAACCATTCCACGAAAGAAGCATTGTCTTCCTGAGGGGTAAATTTGACCTGTAGTTTCAAAGCAGCCTGAGAAGGTTCATTTGAGTACCTAATGCAACTACAGCTAGTAACTATATAGTTATAGTAATCTGCTGTTTTCTGCCCATTAGCTTTCTTCAATTTTTGCATTCTCATATAAGTGTAGTTAACTTCTCTCTGTGTGTCCGACTGCATATATGAGTCTTTGCACAGGGGACTGGTACAATTTTCATTGTCCTCACCCCTCTCTCAATGGATTCATTTTCCTTTGCGCACAACTGTTCAATACTGCTTCTGCCCTGGGACTGAAATTAATTTCTAGCGTTTCACAAAAATCCGTGGAAGTTTGTCCATTTTTTCCAACTGCCTCAATTTAGATAGTGAAAGATACTACTTTGGCTTACATATCCCCAGAGCCATGGATAATTTGGCCTAATATGATTTCATTAAGGTATCTTTCATATTGGGCATTTTTTTGCAAGCTAACAGGTCAGGCTGGACCATAATAGTTACATGCAATTCACTGCTTATGAACTAATAACATTTGAGGTTATCATGTAGCTGTGTACAAGCTACATGATTAAACAATAGCTTAATCCCTAATAAATGCCTGGAATTTGTATTCTACAAAAGAATTTACCCCTCCTCCGCCTGCATCACTCTCACTGTTTCTCCACTCCTCTGTATACAAAACAAACAAGACTCTCCTTATCATGACTCATAATACAGCCAAAAGTAAGGGAACAAGAAAGCAAATGCCATGAGAGCAGCAGTTTTTACAGGGTTGGGATGGCAGATCCTACTCTTGCTGCCTCAGAGAAAGGAGCAGGAAACAAACTGGTGGGGCACGCACTGCTCTTCGAGCCTTATGCAATGATCCAGGTGACAGCACCAGGGGACTGCAGGAACCTGCCTAGCTCCTTCAGAGCAGCATGCCTTTGCAAACCCACTTATGCTCCTTACAAGCCTCAGCAAGCCTTAGTTTTTCCCAGCTACCTCACTGTGTTTTGTGCTGCCTTTGGAAATTATCTTTGGTTTGCAGCAAGTAATTTTTAGGGGCTTGGATTTAAGGAGGGAGGAGATGGTTCTGCTCTTCTGTCCATATGGCCAGACATCTATCCCGCTAATTTAAGCTTTACTGGAGCTTGAAGCTGTGGTGATGTTTGCATTACTTGGGTCTCTAGAGAAGCAGCGTCTGTTACTTGCATTTGTGATGGGATCTTATTTTCTCTGCTTTTGATATTTTAGCCGCATGACTGAGTTAGGACCGTGTAGCACGACCAGCCCCTTTCCAGTTACAGAGGTAGAAAGGCATGACTGGCTGTAATATGATCAAACCATTACCATATTTCTGTGTAGTATTTAGTCACACTGTTAGCAAAAACAATCACCACTGAACACAATGGCATTCAGGAATTCTCAGGATTAAGTGTCACTTAGGAGTTTTAAAGAAAAAAAAGGGAGGAGGAGGTTGCATTATTAGAAAGGAGGAAAGGTGGCCCCTGCTGTTCAATATTTAAACTAGATGAATATTTACACAAGTGTTTCATGAGGAGCGAGTCTGAATTTATCTGGGGTAAGGTCACTAGAACTCTCACAAAACCAGGAACACGACAACTGCAAATGCTGAGCAAACAAGGTTGTGGTATTTCTTTTGTTTGAAGGCAGAAGAGCAATGTCAAAGATGCGTACAAACATGATCCTTCATTTTCATGTGGTTTTAGGCTTCAGCAGGCATGTTCCTCACCGTTTATTGCTCCAGACATGAACATCAAAAACCTTTGCAAAAATTAAATAAAAGCCAAGATCCTCAGCAGTAAAAACTGCAGCAATCACATACTACCAAGAGCTGCAGTGTTAAGGGAATAATTTGTCAGTGAACAATGAAGCAGTATCAAGAATCAGACAGTTTTGACTTCATGGAAAACAGAACCATCTTGAAAAGTGTTAGCTGAACACTTCATGATTAAGCAAAGGGATAGATGCACACTCAATACTTAGCTTAGTTAAAACTCAGTCTATTCTCCTTTTTGACTGGCTTTTATAGCCTCAGACACGCTGTCAAACTGCATGAGATACTTTAAATGTATCACAGGGAGATAAGTCCATGTAGTCAGCACAGTACTGTCAAACTAAAAATCTTTCAAGGTGTCTAGTATTTCAAATTGCACAAATATAGTAAAACAACTATACTAAGACTTTATCTCCTCTTCTAGTTCATCTCTAGAGGTATCATATCAGATCAAGGTTTTGGTGTGCTACAAATGGAGGACTGGGTGCTTTGCATCTTTCTCTTGGATGATGAATTGAATTCCTGTTTCCTGCATTACTGCAAGCACCTTCACCTTCCTGACCAACTAGTAAACTTCACAAACGCAGATGTTTCCAATTCCTTGTTTCTACAGTTTGCCATTACTCTGAAAACAGAAGCACAGCTCACACACTCACTAGCCAAACAGTGGACAATAACTTCACTGAAAGGAGACAGGGTACCTCAGTCCATCACTCATCCCACTCACCATTTCCCATGACACTACATAATGAGATCGTGGGAAACTGTTTTTAAAATTCATCTTCCCCAGTGTTGTCCTCTCTTCAGAATTAGAGCAGAGATTCCAGCTACAATTAGAAAATTGTCTGTCCTGAGCGCAACTACCTGGTACTGCGGCTGCTCTCTCAGACCTCAGTGGTCTTGGTGATCTCTTGGGTATCCAAATGCAGCGCAGTGACATGTCTACTTACCACTGCAAGCAGTCAGAAAGACAAGCAACAGGGTCCACAATGTACCCTAGAGAATTTGGGGTCAGTTTTGAAACTGCATATTTAGTGTTCCTTTTGGTTAAAGTTAAAAAAAGAAGCGTAGCTACCTTTAACCCTAATGTGGTCACCCTAGAGTAACCAAACTGACTCAAGCATTGCTAAGACCTATTTTTGGATTGGTCTTCTGCAGGTGAAAAATTTCCTGTAACACAATTTGAACATTCAGGCCCAAAATCCAGCAGAATGAGTAACTCTATTCAGCTGTCCACATGCAAAAATAAGGGCAGAGTTGGCATCTGGTGAATTTTAATATGGGCAGCTGCAACTGTGGAGACCAGTCACAGTTACTGAGCAGCAACAGCAGCAATTTGCCCAAGGTGGTCTGTTACTTTCTGAATTTATGAGGCAGCAACCCTATACAGCACTACCGGTTGGTACCTCACCTCAAGTACAAACAGCCAGATCGAATACCTCTGATGTGCCTGCACAGAAAGTTTCTGCCTTGTCTTTGCAGTCAAAGAGTTCTAGTGATTCCTGAAGCATCTTATGAGACCTTCTGTGCTCTCACTGCAGGTCTGAGCTTTCCAGCCACACTGCATTTCCTGAGTGCGAGCACAGGACAGTCACTGTGTTCTCAAGTGGCCCCTGGTCACTATGGCAGATGAAAAATAGGCTTGCTGCTGTCAAAACTACTCATGTGCCCAGCTTCTGGCTGCTCTCCTTTCCCAGGGTGAGCAAGCTCTATCTTGCTGGCCTGCCACATCAATTGATCCAGCCCTCCAGCATGCTCCAGACAGCTCTCTCCCATGAGCAAATTGTTCAAGCCGTGCCAGCCTGTTCCCAGTTCTTGCTAAAAACGGTAGCTGTGAGTAGGCAACTGCCTTTGTCAGACTTGCTCACCTCACCCGCAACTCCCCAGCTGCCAGTGGGAAAGCGACTGGCCTGGAAACAGCAGCCCAGCATGGCCACTGCTACCTCTGCGACCCCCACAGCAGGACAGAATGCTGGCAGGGTTTGTTGAATCAGCTTGTGCCTGGCCTCTGTGGGCAAAGCACAGTAGTCTTGCTTTGCTGGCTGGGAGTAAGGACTCTGTGCTTACAGAGCAGGGCTACGATAGCTGTCGGCTGTTTACCTCGGTACTTGTGGTGGGTATGTCAGCCCTTGCCTGGTGAACACTTCTCTAGCAGCACTGCATAAGCAGGTTTAGCTGTTTAGCCACTGGTATGGAAGCAGATTTCTAGCTCACAGGAGGGGAAATCATTCCTGACAGTTATCGGAGATAATTTCAGGAAATCTCATTCCAATTTCAGAGGCACGCTGGATGACAAAATAAATACATAAAGTACATAATTATTTTCCCTAGTAAATAAATCAACCTTATTCTATGAAAGCTAGAGATGGCAAAAATCCACCCTTCCTGATGCAGGGCAGTCAGCCCGAGTAAGGCCTATAGCAAATTAGAGACAACTTTATGAGAGCAAGGAGAAATCAAAATGAAGAGAAACAGGAACTGGATACCCCTTTAACAGGAAGAGGAATTAATAGGTTTTATATGTTTGTGAGGTTAACTACCCTCCTAGTGTGTCAGCAGCACATTTCAGAGCTTGAAGTGGGATAGCCACAGCTGAGCTGCAGCCCCTGTTACGTGAGCAGCACTTCCTAAAGCACAGCTACCTAGCATAACACAAGCTAGAAGGTAAGCTCTGAATGACAAAATCACTCAAATCAGGCTCATTACAGTGGTGATAATGGAAGCCATGAACCTACTTGCTCTGAACTAACCATTTTATTTTGCTCTATCTTCACAACGCAAAAAGAAAAAACAAAAACTTCTCCATATTTTATTGAGCAAATGAAGAAAAGATTAATTATAAAAATATTAAATATAAATGGAAACAAAATAAACATAAGATAAATAACTAGAAAATTATAAAAACATTTGTTATTGGAGTGAGTCCAGAGGAGGCCATGAAGATGATCAGGGGACTGGAGCACCTCTCCCATGAAGACAGGCTGTTCAGCCTGGAGAAGGCTCAGGGGAGACCTTATAGCAGTGCCTAAAGGGGGGCCTGCAAGAAATCTGGAAAGGGACTTTTTCAAGGGCAGGTAGTGATAGGACAAGGGGGAATGGCTTTAAACTGACAGAGGGGAGATTTAGATTAAATATAAGGAAGAAATTCTTTACTGTGAGGGTTGTGAGGCCCTGGCACAGGTTGCCCAGAGAAGCTGTGGCTGCCCCATCCCTGGCAGTGCTCAAGGCCAGGTTGGAGGGGGCTTGGAGCAACTTGGTCTAGTGGCATTTGTCCCTGCCCATGGCAGGGACTTGGAACCAAATGATCTTTAAGGTCCCTTCCAACCCAAACCATTCTGTGATTTCGTATCCTACTTAAAAAAAAAAAAAAAGAAAAGGCACTACAGGATCAGAATGCCACCTTGCTGTTTTTCCTGCTCTTAAACGTCTGTCGAGGTTGTTACAAAACAACAGTTGCACACAGCTGAAATGTATGACAAACAGATGCAGGGGTGAGGCCAGCCCATCCCTGCTGCTCACAGCCTGTCAGGGGGAGGAGGCAGCCAGCCTCCTGGCAGTCGTCCCTGCGGCCGCCCTCATCCATGCTGCAGCCACACAGAAGTATGACTTTGCATCTGCATCGCAGTTGACAAGAGGTGCAAAGTGCAGCCTTTCTGATCAACGCTCCCAGCTCACGCTTAAGTGAGCTTATCAGAAACGCCCTGCAGAGCCTCGAGCAGTAACCCTGGGATCTACGTAGCAATAGGAAACTGCTGCCAGGGGATGGTGCCAGCAGGTTCCCGGTGCCACCCAGCCATGGGCCGCAGTGGGCTGCAACGCAATACTGTGATTCAAATAAGGAGCAGGAGGCTGGGCTGTAATTGTCAGCTTGCGCTCTCTGCATAAAAGTTATAGGTGTAAAGCATGTGCCACGTCAGAGCTGGCGTGAGAAGTCTGTACAAGGAAGTAGAAAGCCAGAAGAAGCATTGTTTATTTGGGTTTGTTTTTTTTTAACCCTTCAAAAAACCTCTTGTGTGCTGGGTGTCATCACCCCTACTTTGAGCACAAACACATGTGTATTTACAACCCATAGCAAAAAAAGCTTTTGAAAGCAGATATATAGATCATCCAAAGGGGTGGTGATCACTTCTAGCATGGCCACAGGAGGCAACTCAGCACCTGGCACGTTTTGTGCTTAGGCAATAACTATTTATACTGCGCATGACAAAGCTGAATGCAAGCATCACCAAAATTTATGGCATACCTGCATGCACCATTAGCATTACCTCCTGAAGTTAATCTAAACTACAAGACAATATTCCAACTGTACATTTTCCATTTTATTGAAGACTGCTTTATGACCCTGCTTCCCTCTTCCTTCTTTTTGGAGAATGAATAGAAAAGGCTTAATTTAGCACACAATGAAAAGTGACAATGAATGCTTTAATTAGCATGTGTGGCCTGCAAAAACTCATCAGTGCTTATTTTTTTTTCCCAAGATCTGAAAACTCCATAAATCATAACATTTTTTCCACTCTCTTTAAAGTAAATGGTTAAACATTTTAAATACACAAGGGTTACTAGACGCTCGGCTCATGAGAGTTTGTCCTAGAAATGGTTAGGCAGCACACTTGGCTTCATCAATTTCCTTGCAATTTGCTACATTTTTTTGCTTCATAGGCATAGTAATTCTGTATCTTTCCTTTTGCTCGGCACTGTCCCACCTCCATGCTGCTCTTTCCCCATACAGAGCAGACAGTGTGGTTGAGGTCTGAGCTACGCTGTTAATTCCGACACCTCATGGCTAATTCAACAAAAGGCAAACATTTAGTTCCTGAAAAGGTATTCTCAGACGATTAATTCTCTCAGATTCTGCTGCCCAATGAATTTAACAGTGCTTGGATAAGGAAGCATAAACTGGCCTCCCATAACCTAAATCAGACTTCCTGGAATCCTTGCAGAACTTGAGGCTTGAGACAAATCTTATTTAGTTCTTGAGGCATAAAAGCATTTTATTCACAGCTAAGTTAATAACTGGTATGTATATCACAATACCTCTGTGAGCTGGTCTGGTTCACTCCCTTCTTCCACGGTAATTAATTTAGACCTTCCATTTCGTTCATTGTCCCGAATGCCAAGAGCAACTTGAGTAGCCTTCAGCCGCTCATATTTATTACAGGATGAGCCACACCACTGATAGATTTCCTATAACAATTAAAAGCACAGACACATTAGCAATAAGATTCAATGCTGAGGCAAATTATGAAATTAATATTTTATTAATAATTATGTGACTGGTCCTAAGTCATGAGAACATCTGTGAAGCTACGTCTTTCAGAGGTACTTTCCCGAAGAGATTTGCTAAGTCACCTAGATATTTATAATATGCAAGATATTTACATAATGTAATTTAGTATCCAAATACTAGGAGATCACTTAAACTCAGAATAGTCAGAGTGCTGGTTTGACTGAGTTTTATCCCAAATACAGATATATCTTCATATATATATATTTAAAGAACCAGAAAGTCCAAAATTTGCTACTGCAAATTGGTTTTTATCTTACATCTGGCAGTTTCTCATCTATGCTATTCAGCAGCGTCGGTGCTCACCTGTGGCAAGAAACAAAGTAATTTCAAAATCTCAAGGAAATCCTGACTGTATGTGCTACTCAAAAGTAATGTCAGATCTTTCAAACCAGTTTTTATTTTGTGATTTTTTGTTGTAGAACGATATTTGTTGCACACTCTGCAACAAATAAACAACATCAAACCACATCAAACTGATGACATCAGTGTTTTCAATAAAAAGTTTTCTTCACCAGAAGATTTTTCCTCAGTGTACAGCTGATCTAATGCTCATAAAATTTCATTAACTTCATGTTAATGCTAGCCCTTCCAACTCTTGTTATCACAAATGTCTTTATAAATTACTTCTAAAGATTCACAGATTAGGAATACCCTGGTTTTCTGGTCAGTTCTTCACCAGCAGAAGACGGACCCTTCCTGCCTCAGGAACTGACTAAAATAAAGACGAGAGACACATTTGTAGCAGATCTGTTCAGGAAATGCTGCAAGCAGTCACAGGTAACCTGCTGACCCAAGGGCCAACCGTGTGCTATTGCCACCTTCACAAGGAGCTCCTCAGGCACTGCAGAAGCTGCTCTTCACATTGATAAGCGAGTACACTAGTGGCAGTAGCCCACCCCTAGATACCATCTTACAGGCATTCAGGATCTTCCTCTCGCCTGGCTGAAGAGGGAGCAAACAGGCTTGTGCTGCACGTGACTGGGAAAGTGTAATTCGACCAGAATAGAGCATGTTCCCAAGGCACCTCTCAGAAAGGAAAGCCACCAGAACCAGCCTAAGACAGGTCACCTAACCCAGTCACACCACAGCCCAAGGACCCCTATTTTTGGCAAGTCCCATTATTCATCCTGAATGCAAAGCATTTCAGAATAAAGAATTTAGATCTCAGTCTTGAGGAAAATTACTTAAAAAAAGCAGAACATAAGCCACAGAGCTGCTAGAGGCTGAGCTGGAAAGAGCTAGTCAAAGGGAATTAATTAGCTTGGCTGGTTTTTTTCCCCCTCACTCCCTTCTCCTGGAAGAAAGTGATTTGTTCTATCAACTAGCCCAAATAGTACAGAAATAAAGGTACCCTATAATTTTCAACTTTAAAAAAGATTTAACTGGTTTGTGTTCACGTACAAAGCAAACAAGGATTTAATCAGGACCCTCACTGAGTTAAGTTACGGGGTCTTAGTTTTACAGGCTATATACAGCTGTATAAAACTTAGTTTTTTGGATGAAAACCTGTTTCATTGAAAAAAAGCTTTTAAAGCCATTTCTGCTGACCACTGTTATTTAACAGTACTTGAAATAGTAGTTTGCAACAAGTGAGAGATGAAGCACAGCTCCTCAGTACTAGCAGATGCAGACTTTTAGAAGACAGCTAATATTGATGCCACCTGCATGCAAAACAGTGCTAGCAACTTCTGATATATACTTTTTGCCAGCTCGGATATAAAAAACAACAAACAAAAAAACCTCAGTGATCTCATAGCCAAGTTCCCTTCCCTTTGGAAGCATCCTTCAAAGAAGAAGTTTCAAGCTTACGTCAGGATTATACAGATTCCCAGAACTGGATGCCTTTCAACTTGCAGATGTTGCACAACAAAAGCTGTGAGGTTTTCAGCTTGCCTTTAGCAACAGGACTGTAGGCTTAAGACAAAGAAAAAAAAAAATAATAAAAACATCTGCTTCCAAATTCTGGCTTAAATCCTGTCAGTTTACTGAGTGTCCAGAATCTGGAGACACACTTGGCTTTGTGCCTGAACCTTATCTTAAATCTGGCTTTCAACGTTTCCACAGGAAAAGAAAATATCGGTGCATATTTGGGGAAACAGGTTTTTTTTCTAAATAACTAATGAAAGACTGCCTTGAGTCTGTAGAAAGTAAAAAGTTTCAATTTCAGCAGAGGTTTTAATATATTTATTATAGCCATGCACTGCTTTAGACAACTTCTCCCAAGTTTTGGAAGACTTGTCAAAACACAGACCCCTTTAATTTCTGAGAATTTCAGCACCCAAACTTACTCATTCTCATCTTGGCTTACTTCCTACTAATTGAGCTTATTCAAAATTACATGAAAAAACAGGAATCACTAAAGATATAGCAGCAACTAATGGAAATTTTTTAGTTGCCTATCTAGAAGCAGTAAGAGGAAGAAGACATACAGAATTAGCTAAAGAGGTTATGCAGCTATTGCCTTAGTGTGTATGCTACAATTCATGGAGACTACTCATTCAGAAGGGTTACAAGGTCAGTTTCCAGTTATATGCGTCTGCCTTCTCTTGGTCTTTTGGTAACTGGCCATGCAATCTCAAACAAGAATTCTCATCTACAAAATAGACAGTATTCCCTCTACTGACCACAAGGATATTGTGAGAACTAAATTGTCACTGCAAATTACAAAGACCTTTACTTCTCAGACAATAAATCTACATTTTCTTTTCTTAGCATGTCTTAGCATTAGCTGTCCCACTGCACAGCTACCCTCTGGCTACCCTGCATTCACAGTGCTTTCTCCCAGTCTGCCTTCAGTCAGCAAGTGACTAAACTAGGCTCTCCTACAGTCCACTGGCTCCAGACTGCCAATAAAAATCTACAGTAATGGATTTCAGGTCTTTTGATTTGCAGACTTCATTATTTTCCTTATGGAGCCCACATTCCTGAACTACAGAAACATTCCTCCAAATAATGTGGCTTAAATACTTTTGTCTGAAACGAAAATAAATAAACATGAAATTGTGTTAGCTCTAACTCTGAGAAACCTTGTGTGGTAGGGTTTTCTCCTGCTGCACAAAAAAGTTGCATCAACAAGCAGTGTCATACCCTCCCTTTAAGCTTCATCTTCCCCAGTTACTAAAAAAAACTACATTGATTTTAAAAGCTAGAGAAACAAAAATCTGATTTTTTTCAGCACTAGAGAATAAAGACAGTATTCTTTATTAAAACCGTGAAAGCAAAACTTCATATACAGTATAATCTAATAGAAGGAAGCAAGCAGCCACAAGTCACAAAGGTGTCTCAAAGTATATAACATTTTACTATATTGACTATGAGCACTAAACAAATGCCTTAAGCACTTAGTGCTACTAGCTTTCAGGAGCTTAGATTTAGTTCTTTTCTGAAGTAAAATCATCTTTATTTTTAAATATATCTATTTTTGAGGCATCATGGTAGAAGTTCAGCTGGATATTTACAAGCCTGTCTTTCCAATTGAGTTTATCCATTTCAATCCCTAGGCAGATTGGGGGTTTAACAATTTAAAGCCAGAAAAAGATAATATTTTTTAGTTAAAGCCACTTCTTGACAAGACTAACATTGTAGACCTATATTTATCTGAAATACAGTCAGCTAGTTATCTAACCATGTCCAACAGACCACTGAGCTTTTGGCTTGTATCTTAGTATTCATGTATTTATTTTTAGACATATATTACACATATAAACTGCTCAACTAGGGTCATAATATGGTATTTAGCTTTAGCTCACTCAGTACTTTCACAATTTCTTAGGTGTACTACACCTTCACTATTTTTAGGCTTGTTTTGCTAACCTTATTTTGAATTGGCAGGCTGACAAAAAAAATGTTTCCATTAAAATGAAAATAGACTTAAAAGTGTTCACATCCCTCAAAAAAAAAAAAAAAAAAAGGAACTTCATTCATCACTTATTCATATTCAGTTTATTTTTGGAAGTTTGTACTAGCAGGTTTGGGTTTTTAATCTCTTTAACAGAGTTTGAGAGAGATGATACAAAAGAGAGCTATTCTACTACCTGATATTGTTTGTTGATATCAATATACTGGTCACATCACAGTGGGACAATTAGCAATTAAGGGTCAGCAAATGTTATCATAAATAAGCACAATGATGACCCTAGAGCTCCTGAAGGAGGCTGGGAAGGCAAACCAGATCTGTGCCATACACCCCACAGTCATAGCAATGTCTCTCTTCATCTGTGCATTCTGGGAACACAGTTTGGTCTTCCAGTTGTAGCGCAGCTGGATTTACTGCTTTTATTCCTGATAGCTTTTGGTCTGAGAGTGACCTTGAGCAAGTCATATGAGATTCCTATAGCACATTAAAAATGACCCAACATTTAGCTTCTATACAGCAGTGCGTGGCAGGATAGTTATGCGTGGCTCATGAGCAGGAGTACCTTGGCACTTTTTGCTATTTGGAGGGGACTTGTGAAAGTATACCACCTGCCTTCCCACTCCAGCCCCAAAGGGCATATAGAGCAAAAGAAGGGAAAACAGAAACAACATGCTTATTTCAGGAGTGACATGAAACCAAGTTTTCCCTCCTAACACACAGCCACCTCTGTATTCAGCTGGCAGCCTGCTCAGTTTGGAGGCGAATGAAAATATACTCTGCATCCTGGTGTCTTTTCTGTAAGTCTTAGGGCAATTAAAGCAAAACCTAAGAAGCTTAAATCTGTGAAGAACTCAGTTTTGTTTTGGTTACAAACATGTCTTCAATATTGAAGTGCTTTAAACCTGTATCTTTGTTGAAATACCTAGTAATTTCCAGGCCCATACTATAATTTCTGATTTACATTCTCTTACATGAAGAGACATTAAAAAGCTAAACAAATCAGATAGGTTTCTAACTCTAATTCAAAGCAAATTTGTTGTGAAACTTCAATTTGGTAGAAAATAGCAGTGGCATGTTTAAGAGACTAAATCTCACTAATCTTAAAATATTAAAATAAAAAAAAATAAGCTTTCAGTAAGGAAAGACTTTAAGCAAAGTACCAACAAGCTGCTGCACCTACATTCTTTGTCAGCAGGCCCTGGGGCACCCTAAAGCTGTCTACCTTTGCTGCATCTGAACCAGAACATGCTCTCAAAACATAACCACACCTCAATTAATATATATATATATAAAAATGTTACCACACTTAACTAAGTCAATTAAAACTGTAGTGTGAATCCTGTCATGTCAACATGATATAACTTATTCTGACTTAAAGTATGTCAGTCAAGGTGCTGTCTCCTGTTCCTCTAAACCACAACAGTAGGTACAGAGGCAAGGCTATGAAGCAGAGGGGCTTAGCCAAAAACAAAGCAAAGGCCTTCAGCTAAATCTGCTTGCTCATGTGAAAAACCATACTACATTCTCTTTATCCTCACAACTCATACAAAAGGGTTACAGCAAGAGGTTTGTAAGTTTATTACTGCCTTAATTCCTCCCTTCCCTTAATCTTAGATGACTCCATTTCTAAGAAAGAAGTAGATCAGAGCTTGAGCAAATAAACGAATGACAGAAAGCCCCTGTTGTGCTTTTACTGGGGGCAGGTAGAAGAAAGGATTATGAGGCATCTAAAGAAAGGTAGGTCAGGAGGAGAGGTGCTGTGATTCAAGAGCTCTCAAAGAAGCCTGCACTCCTCATGCTCCCATGTGAGTGAACCCTAAATACCACTTCTTGAGGGAAACAGAATAAAACTAGCAAAGCTAGAGGCAGATTGAACATGCAGAAATATTAGCAAAGCTTCTATACATATGTTGTCATGCTACTATCAAAATAATTGGCATGCACTCAGCTGAGACTCCATCCATTCTTTTCATGGTCATTAATAAAGAGCTGTTCCAATAAGGCAAGAGTTTATTTTAGCTGAAACTGTTCTTTATTAAAGTCTAGTCTCTTAAAGTTATGATATTTAAAGGAAAAATGACAACATAAAATACAAATAGACTTGCAAAAAAGTTTTTATATAAACTGCAAACAACAGAAATACTTCCAGTGCCTTCAGTTCTCAGTGAAAGTGTTTGTAAAACAAAGGCACATTACCCTAGTGTTTGTACTTCAAACACCAAGTTTTTGGAAATAAAATGGAGAGCCCAGAAGCAGGAGTGTGATGTGGGCTTTTTTTTTAATTATTATTTTTTAATAAAAAAAGTGCTAAATTAAAAAAAAAAAGTCCAAATAATGTAGAAAACTTTTGATTTTTGACATATATATTAAGAAGAATGTTTAGATTGAACCAGGTTAATATAAGCTTCTGCAGACATTTTTCTACTTAAATTATTCAATGTTTTTTTCCTGTCTTGGCTGTTGAATTCTTGATACAGGCGGGGGGAGTGGAAGTCATTTCACATATTCATCCAATCTCCTTTTACATTTGTTAAACTGGGACACACTGAGCCATTGAAAGTTGTAGAGTTTTGATAATCCAAAACAAACTCTCAATTCACTCAGAAGGCTGCCAGGGCCACCATCAGCCTGGCCCTGGTATAATCTCAATAGTGGCTTTGTAACCAGTCTTGGAGTCTCCCATTTGACTCAACTGGAACAAATTGCCAGGCTAAAAATGTCATATGTACCACACTCATACACTTACCACATTCATTTTTCCTCTCACACCTGTTTTGACAGTGTCACATCATCACACATTAAATGGTAAGCACCAGGAGGATATTCATTCTAAATAACAGCTGCTCAGAGAGCAAAACATCTGGATTTCCTACAGTACCAGGAAAAAAACTAACCTGACTGAATCCCTGTGTATACATATATGTCCTGTCCACCTTTAGCTTTAATGACCATCTGTTTCAGCCACTTTTCTGCATAAAAGTGGGGTTGAGGGGAAGCTTTCGAGTCCATACAGTATGAAGAAAAACTACATACCCTGGAAACTCGAATTGAAGTTGGGGGAAGCTTAGTGTTTATATTTTTTTTTCCTCTCCATCTGATGACTGTGGGACTATAAAAATGTCCAGAACGCTGAAGTTAAAACTGCTGGAGCTGGGAAAATAACTGGTTCATAGAATTACACAAAAATGTATGCTTGCTTACTGAGATACACCATGCATAGACAGAAACACACTTTAAAGTCCATAAAGTTAATAAAGAACAAAAGCAGTTTAGTTCCTCAAGCTCCTCTACTCTTTTGGCAATTCTCCACTACAGCACAAGCAACAGTTCAACTCTTAGCTGGGGGAAACTGGGGAAGAGGTTAGTTGTAGGAGAAACAAGTGAATGAAAAACATAGAAAAAGCACATGACTAATCAGTTGTTAATGCCAGGGAAGTCAACGAGAAACATAAACTGACAAACCCCAGTATGCAAGAATCTGCTCTTCCAGTTCTGTTTACATGCAAACAGTGACTTTATTAAGACAATTAATATGCTGATTGTAAATTGGTTTCTCTGAAGGAAGAGAAGCAAAGCCACCTAGAAGAGAGTGGAGGCAAGAAGCAAAACAGGAGCAAGCAAAACTACAACTGTGCTTAACATGCAATGTGATACCCCATAGGCATAATCATAAAGAAAAATACATGTCCTCTTGGTCTTTTACTGTTAAAAAGCAGAAAAAAACAGAAGTTTATTTTCTTTTTGCAAACATAATTTAATCTATAGGAGGTTAACAGGTTTTATAAAAAGCAGATGTGATAAAAAGCCAGCCTTTTTGCTTTTATTTTTTCCAGTGTCTTTGTGCAAGACAGCAATCTTTTTCCTTTTGACATACCTATTAATTCAGGAGCTCAAGTAGGAGCACACTGACAGATACATGATCACAACAGCTTTACTCAGTCTCATACTTTTGAGCTCTAACATCATAATTTTCTCTTGTGATTCATGGAGCCTTCGAGAAGGTTACTGGATGGCACAAGTTGTTTTTAAGCACATCATAGGCTCTTAAATTTCAAACCAACAACCTCATGGCTTGTTAGAATTCAGTTTATAACCACCACTATAGGAATAGGAAGAATGGACGACTGGCTGCAGTCTACCTTCAGTCTTCACTTAACTTGAGATATAGTTATCATCTTACTGCCTGCATTCTTCCTTTGGGAAGAAGAGTAGTGTTTCATCAGCAGAACTTTGATTCTACTGACAAAACTCTCCAGCTTCAATCAGGTCCAGGCTCAGAACTGTTTGGTACTTACCACACATTCCTCATTTCCCCTTATTTTAAGGGCTGCCTAATTTCTTCCAGAAGGCTGAGAGGTACACAGCCCTCTCCCTGCCCTCTGCAGCCCTGTGGCTCATAGCACTGCTGCTGCCACCCATCAGGAGGGAAGTCAGCCAGACGGAATCCAGTCCTACATTTCACAAAGCTCTATCTGAACAAATGTGTAAAGAATAGTTTTGCCGATCAGTAAGGATACAACTTTAGAGAGCCTTCAAACAGCAGAGCTTCCTGAACTGAGTTGAGAAGCTCTCAGTAAAATCAGCTGATCACTTCATGTTGCTTTATTGCTCTCCCATTACTTTAATTTTTTTTTTGTGAACTACTGCTAAATTCAACTCAGAGCTCCTGTAAAGACTTACGCATTTACAGTGGACCTCTAGTCATGGGAAATGTCAATCTGAAATTGTTATTTCAGCTTGAAACATAGTTCCTATAAAACTCACTCAAGATTGCCACTGTGACAGTGTATTTTTGACCACCCCTATTTTTCTATAGGCACTTCACCAGACTTGTGTATCGTCATGTTGAACTACGTCACACATTGCCATTTCATCTTCCACAGGAAACATCTGCTTTATATAATAACCTATGATGAAATTCCTACAGATGTCTACTGAAACACTTTTCCTTAATACATCCAAGAAAGCACATCCCTCACATACCATTGACATGGCAAGACTAAGAACTGTTATTAGTCATGTGATTTGAGAGCCATTTCCCATACCATGGTAAAAGAGATGTTGTTCAAATCTAATCTTTCTTCCTGCAAAGGCACAGGGTTGCATTGCTGCTTGACCTCTCTTGTCAAACAGGAAATCAGAAACCAGATTGATGCTGCAGTAAGAAAAAGGCTCACAGTGTACATTCAGTATTAGAAATTAACCTATATGGCATTTAAATAGTTTAGTGACAGCATTCCCCTCTTGACAAATCTCATCAAAAAGGATGAGCACCAAGATATACATGTAACAACACTACATATTAGTGTTATTGTCATGCCTGCAGTGTGACCCAAAAAATTTCTTTAGGTGAACTGGGCAACTGTAACACAATGAGGGTCAGGACTAGTCAAATTCATAGAGTACCCCAGTTCCACAGCATGTTTATGGGAGGTGAACTCAAGGCCTGTGACAGCCTGACTGCGAAAGCAGCATTTTCTCTATATATTCAGTTCCAAATTAGCCATCTCCCATGTGTTAACTTTGCAAAGTGACATTGAGATACAAGTGTTGGGATACTGATCATTAGAGTCTTTCAGTTGATTAGACCACACTGCCATAGGAGTAATGGGATAATGTTGGCAAAACACTGGTTGGTGTTCTGCCTGAAGGTTGCTAAGCATTATAAAAACCAGATATAATCAATATAGCTACTTGATACTAACAATTTCAGTTGTCACACCAGGGGATGCTTTTCAGAGGAAAAAGCCAAATGCATAACATGAGCTCAGAAGAACTTCTTTTTCAATAGGTCAGGGAACTCTTCTCTGAAATCTTGCTAAAGTAGCTGATCACTTCCTTGTGAAGCTTTACAGTTAAGACCAACGGAAGATGCTGCCTTGCAGATAAGCTATTTTCCATCATACGTTGTTTTCTACTTGCCAGCATATCAGGCATAGGCATTATTTCAAATTGATAACTAGCATCTAACTGGAGGGGACTACAACCCACTTGCTACTTTTAGTATCAGTCTTAATTATGATGTGACAGTACTATATTTGAAATCACCCAAAGCAAGCAAAATTATCTGTCCATGTGCACTGTCTCTACTTGTTTCGAGTAGAAAACCTTGAAGTATAGGATTGCTTCTCAAGAGATCTCTTGAAATATTAGTTTTATAACACTTTATATGACATTTATTAACACAACTGCTTTTGCAGCTATTCAACAGTTTTAGGAATATGAAGAAATGCTCTTAAGAGAAAGGTCCAATCTGCATTCTGCCCTGAACCCTAGCCCTGATCTCATTCAGCCGGTCAGTAGTACCAAAGTTAGTCAGAACTTACTGGGAACATGTTAAGTTTCAAATATCAGTAGTAAAATATGCCAATGCCTAGAGTGGGAAAGAGAACTCTTTCCTGAAAGATAATATGTGCATACTTCAGAAAACATTTAAGGCAATTTTGAACCTTCAAAGTGTTGTGACACAAACTGATCTTCTAAAGCAAATTCTTCCTATCAGTTTGAGTGAGTGACAAAATCAGTTGTGCATTTTAGGGGATGATTCAGACCTAAGAAGGGATGCTGCACCTCTTACTTTTCAGTATATTTTGCTCTAAGAAGTACTTACTGTTCCAAGGTCAATAATGAAACAATCTCCTTTGTTGAAGCTGGTCCAAGCAAGGGGGACTTCCGTGGCTCTCACAACTCTCCGGCCCTTGATATGCAGAAGCCTTTGGGCACTCAGATCATTAGTAACAACATGATTAAATCCAGAGGCAACACCACCTGCCTGAATAAAATGAAACAAAGCAGCAAGCTTCATTTCAGCTTGATTTTGGCAAACTTTATCTTACAAGTGAGGAGCTACCAGGATAAAAAAGTAGTTTATGCAGTGAGAGGTGAGGCAAAATAATATACTGTTTAGCAGTGCTGACCACAAACCAGACAGACACAGCAAACACTGCTGCTGCTCAACAATCAGGTGTGAACCGCTATCAGAGGTAGCAGACATCACCATGTTTCAAAGGGTTTTCAGATGAATGGGCAAAGGAAAAGCACAGGATTTACAGCACTCTGCTGCATCATCCAGAGGATGAGGTAATACTGAACCACACTGTTAGGACAAAAGTCATTAGGCTTTCAAATAAGGACTGAGGAAAAGCAGAACACGCAGCCACTGTATAAGTTCTCCTCAACTTCCTTACATCTCAGAGGTCTGGGTTGTTCTCGTGGCCAGTCATGTGTAGCAGAAAGAGTAATTCCACAGCAGCTCTGTAATTCTCCAGAAGGAATATTTGCAATGCATGAGCAACCTAGCAAGGAGCACCAAACTGGGGGAAGTGAGACCAAACTATTGATTTACAATCTATAAGGTCTAAATTTAAGCGTAACTTATTCCTGTAAACTGGCTTGGCTGTCTGCCTCTGTGAGAGAGTATTCTCCACTCTGCCAGGAGACACAGACTTTTGACTGGAATAGGAACTGGCTCTTGAAATTACAAAGAAAGAAAAAAGTTAAAGGCCAGGTCACTGCCAAGGTCGCTTATGCAAGCAGAATAAGAAGCTTCAAATTGGTTGTTTAAACTATAACAAATTGCAAACCTCCATAATGGAATAAAAGGCTGACTGAGGAACAGCTCCCAGCGTTCCTGCTATGGGGACATTCTCAGAAGATACATTACTTTATTCATAAAAAAACAACAAAGATGTTGCAAAAAAGAAAAAAAAAATCTTTCCAAAGATTCAGCTTCTGGAATTGACACAAGGGAGCTTTAAAAACATCTTAAAAAAATAAAAAATCATTAAAAGTATTTGGGAGGTATTATCATCTACCTCAAAGCAAAAACCTGCAGCAGGACTGCAAAAGCACCACTTTTAGACTAAAGTGAGGTTTTGGTCTTTTCCACTCTGTCCATGTTCTTAACCACTTAAGCACATTGGGTTCTGCATTTGAACAAAGTGATTCAGTCTATAACATAGACTTTTGCAATGTTTACTATCTCCTAAACACAGAGTCCCTACTGCGAGCTCCCTTAGACACAGATATGAAATCTCTGGATAGCTAGATTTAGGGGGGAAGAGGAGGGAAGGTTTTCACATATCAGAGGAGGCACTGGTAAGCAATCTGTTGCTTTCTGTACAATTACTGGGTCTCATATAGTTTAAAATATGTAGCTCAGATCTAAAACCACTAAGCATTAAGAAATTTTTAAACTTTCCATTTACAAAGCAAAATATATTATTTAGGGCACAATGTTACATATATTTTTAGAATAGATTTTGACAGCTGGATCTTTACCTTGTATTTAATTCCTCCTTTGAAGTAGCTCACAAACTCAGTAGACTCATATCCTTGAATTTCTCTACTCTGCACAGGCTTGCCTCCTAAATAGTCATCCATTTGAACAGCAAAGATAGCTGCAGCTGTGCTTTCATCCTGGGTACATTCTTTCCCTGAAACAAGATGAAATATTATAAAGCACTAATAACTTTGAATCCCTTTGGAGAAATTGTTTGTGTGACAATCAGGCAGTGCCTTCAGCAGGCTGTACAGCTCATGTATATGTTGCAACAAAGCACTATGCCATAACCTTGTTCACCACTAAATGCATGACCATACAGAAAATCATTTAGCTACTTGTAAAACTGCATTCATAAGGAAAAAAAAGTGAAAAATAGTGAAGTTTTTCTTCTCTCATCCTCTTTGAGCAAGAGAACATTTTAATTAATTTGTTTAGCAAGTGTCTGCAGTAATGACTTTTGGACTCCAAGTTGAATTGCAACAAAGGAAGTTCACATCATAGGTCTGATTACATGGTAAACCGTACATTTATGCTAATAACTCCCCAAGCTATAAAGTCAAAATAGTTCAAAAGCAGTCCTCTTGACATTACAATGCAAAAAAGGTATTTTGCTTAGATACCTTTTATTAGATTGCCTGGAACAGCTTGGAGAAAGAAAAGCAGCTTTGGGGCTCAGATATTTGCTTCATGAGGTCACACTTTGCTTTGTACCTTTCAGGGATTAGCCTCTTCACAGAACTGCGGCAAAATGGCCTTCTTACCTAGTGCTTTGATTGCCTAATCACACTGCAAAGCAGGCTATATATTAAAACAAAACTTATAATATGGGCTTATACATTTTCTGATGAACATTTTCAGCAGTTCTGATTGCTTTGAGATGAGCACAACAATTCTCAAGAGCAGCTTCTCACTTACATTAACGATTTCCTTGCTTCTTAGGGGACCAAGTGGAAAAAAACAGAGTCCCAGGCAGCCTGAACAGAGATAACTTTCAGACTGTGGGAGAAGGGGAAGTGTGTAGTATGGTATTGGTGTCACCTCACACCATCGTGAGTCACTGGTATCACGGGAAGCCTGTCGGTAAGGTATTAAGAAAGAATAAAGCATGGGAGAGGGGGAAGAGGGATGGCTATGGGCACCAATGACCTAGCTCCTCTCTTAGGGAAAGAGTGCCTTATTCATGGCCCAGCAGTGCAAATACCATAGGACAACTCCCCATTGCCCACCACCAACTGTGCTTCTCCCAGGAGTAGTGCCACCATCACAGCTTTTGTGGTAACATAGGTGCAATGGAAACCTCCAGAAAGCAGCAAGGATGAACTAGGGAAAAGATCTAAATAATAAAAACAGCATAGGGAAGAACAAAGTATGAGGTCCACCCAAAAAAGGTAAAATAAATACTAAAAGCAGGACTTAACACAAGAATATCTGGGGAGAAAAAAGTTCCCATCACTCAGTGACAGAAGAATCATAGAATAGTTAAGGTTGGAAAGGACCTTAAGATCATCTAATTCCAACACCCCTGCCAGGGGCAGAGACACCTCCCACTAAACCATGCCACCCAAGGCTATGTCCAATCCAGCCTTGAACACCACCAGCGATGGAGCATTCACAACTTCCCTGGGCAACCCATTCCAGTGCCTCACCACCCTTACAGTCAAGAATTTCTTCCTCATATCCAATCTAAACTTCCCCTGTGTAAGTTTGAACCCATTACCCCTTGTCCTCTCACTACAGTTCCTCATGAAGAGTCCCTCCCCAGCATCCCTATAGGCCCCCTTCAGATACTGGAAGGCTGCTATGAGGTCTCCACGCAGCCTTCTCTTCTGCAGGCTGAACAGCCCCAACTTTCTCAGAGCTCATTATATGGCAACATGCTTTCTGAGACCTGGGTACCACCTTAACTTTGGTGGTAAAGCTGGGGGGAAGGGTGTTTTTTTGTTTGTTTTTAGAGTTATCCATGTTCATTAGAATTGGATCCTTCAGATTTATTGCTTGCATTTACACAGTGGTTCAGGGCCGAAGAAAACTTTGTTCAGAACATTGCTAGAGATAAGAGCCACTACCAGGCTTGGTCTGATAGCTGCTATGCAACACAATACTCTGCAAAACCCTGTTTAAAAACCACAAATAGGCATCAGTCTAAGCAGAGGTTATTCAAGCTTGTATGAAAAACAGATTTACCTTGAGTTTGAGGCACAAACAGGTATAAATGAGGCAGAAAATATATATGTATAGGAGAAAGATCAAAATTTTTGCTAGACTAGATCCTGGTTCACATGCACAGGTCTTATCACTTACTCTGAAGACAAGGGTTAAAAGAAGAGATAAGAACACCATGCATGATTTTATTAAAGATATGAAGTGAAGTAGAGCTAGTTTTACTCCCACGAGTAGTCTTATACTGGCTGTTTCCACTAGTGATAGTTTCGAGACAGCTCCCTTAGGATTAGTAGTTCAGTTGCTAAAACATCCCTCAAGTGCCAGAGCAGACAACCAGCCAGGGTCTCTGAGCAAAGTTAGAAATGGACACAGCTACCACAGCACTGGTTCACACGGATTGCTTATCCATGCCAACACCATTGCAGCACATGAGTTAGATTGTTCAAAATTACCCAACCTGGGCAGCATTTCACTGATATTTGGTAAAACAGTGGCTTTTGCATAGGAAGCTTCAGGCTGATTGAACTGTTTGGTCACTTTAACCCTAGGATGCCAATCACAGCACAAAACTGTCAGCATACCAAGGGCACAGACCACCCTCCCATGATCTAGACCTCCTTCTGGGTACACCCAAGCAAGACATTAGGAGGAAGTTTGTAACTAATATGTTATGAAAATTCAGTGGTCTTCTAAATTTGGGACATATTTGGTAAAGTCAGAATCCATTCAGACTCAAAGCCACCATATGAGGCCCACACAATAACAAATGCCACAGATGCCATGCAGAAACAGGACTATATCACCAAATAGCAAGGCCCATTAAGTATCTAAGCCCAAAGCCTGCAGGGCTTCCACCTATCCAATTTCACAAGGGTTCCATCCCAAAATCAGGCTGATAACTGCTGCAGGTGTTCAGAGACAGCTTATGGGAAGTATTTAGAAAGATCCTACCGAGGTCTCACTGGCCCACAGGTTATATATACAGCCTTTGCCAATGAGGAAAAGCCTAGTGTGTGTAACAGCAATGAGAACTGGTCAGGAAAAACACCAAAATGACTCAAACTCTTGCCCTGGGTGTGACTACCCTGTACACCTTCTATGGAAGAAGTTCTGGCCTTCTGCTGCTATTAAGCTTGCAGCAGCATTTGAGCATCTCCTCCCCACTACTGGTGCAAGCAGGAAGGGATTTCCAGCAGTTAGCCACCCTGCAGTCAACTTGCCAGCTACACAGGATCAGATCTGTTCTGCACAGGTGAACAGATCTCCTGAAGCAACCTGCAATACTGGGATATCACCACATCAGCACAAGAGGTGCAGGATTTACCTCTAAAGCTCCTTGGGCAACAGAAAAGATGTTTTAATCAGTGCAAATGTCACTGATTTGATATCATTTCCACTTGCAAAGAGTCCTTGCACCTTTCCCTAGGAAGTGCCTACTACACCTTAACTCCTACATAAGTAGTTCTAGCTTCATTAACAAAGGTCTAAACAGCCAAACCCTGCTACTAACTAGCAGTACTGCTGGCATAAGAACATCAGCCAGAAATTCATTTACGCTGCCATCATGATTATACTCTTGTCAAAGACAGATGTTAACCCATATGCCAGCTGGATAATTCATAACACATGCAAAACTAAACAAGCTTGAAATATTTATGTGGAAACAATCCCAGCTTTATCTGCTATTCTTTTTCAATGCACCCAAAAGTACACAGCAACTCAAACACATTAACATTAATACACATTGACCTGTCTTTATGTGCATTCACTGAGATGATTGCCTACAAACACAAACCTGATGGTTAAACAAGAAACAGGCAGCTACACAGCAACCACTGTGGCTGGATATCTTGGTGACCAGACAAGGAAGTCTCACAAGATCTCCAGAAGATGAGGAAGTCACCTAAAATGCATCCTCATGTCAGACTTCTATTTTACGCTAAACACTGTGCTAGGCAATGCTAAAGGCAAAAGACATCAGCCCAATTGCATGGCTCCCTGTTGCTTTTGACAGCTTTACAAGGCTGTCAGACTGATATTGAGGAGGTTTCACAGGAAAACTGGTGACTTTGCCTCCAACCTCTGTATAATCAGGAAACATCTGGAAAGGCAACATCTAGACACAAAACAGTGCAACAATGCCACAGGGAGAGAGCAGAGATGGAGTTGTAGCTCTAGTAGAAACAAAGGCAAGAAAACTCCCCATCTGAATGAAGGCAGAATTTCATTTGGTTGGATGCAGCCAAGACTCGACTATAACCCTTCAGCGCTTTTCCAAGCTACCACCACAAAGCAAGCAAACGTTCACCTTTCTGTCACACCGCACTTTCTCACCCACAGAGCCCGTTCGCACTGCTACACGGGGCGCAGCGAGGCTCGGCATCGCCCCGATCCTTGGGTGTAGCGCTGTCACTGAGCACCTCAACTTGGAAGCTTCACGCACGCAGCCCTTGTGAAAAGGGAGGGGGAAAATTCAGTTCCCCATCCCCTGGAGCCCAGCCAAGCCGTCAGAAACTTCACCAGCAGCATCAAGTACATACTCGCTGTAACTCCCTCCCCCCCGCCGGACCCCTCACCGTCCCGCTGCCTACCGAGCCAGTAGTGGAGGCGGTAGGCGGCGGCGGCGGGCCGGCGGACGGTGTGCAGCACCAGGTACGCGTCCCCCACGAAGAAGTCGCCGTGGCGGCTGGGGGGCACCGGCACCGGCTCCAGCCGCTCCACCCTCCACACCTGCAGCCCGCTCTGCTGCCCGGCCCCGGCGAAGGCCGACGGGGGCCTCTCAGAAGCCATAGCAAAGAGGAGGGAGTAGAGAAGCACCAGGAGCAGCCCGCCCCTTATAACGCCCTTTATAGCGCCTGGCCCGGCCCGGCCCGGCCCGCCGGGAGGAGCGGGGAGGCCCCGCCCGGCAGCCGCCGGGGTGGGAGAGGCACGTCCCGGCGGGCAGCAGGGTGCGGCTTCGCTGCCCGGCCCCGCTGCCGCTCGGTGCAGCGGATTTGTTACTTTTCAACCCGCCTACTAAACTCACCGGTGGCTGCGGCAGGGGAGGGGTAAAGCGTCTGCCTCCCTTGCTGCTAATGGGTCGTTTTCCTCTATTCTAAAATGAGAAGGAAAAAACCCGAAAAAGTCACGAAAGCAAAGCACAACCAGCCTGACCCAATACTGCTGAGTGTTCCAGAGCTGTGCTTGTGCGTGTATAGAGATCGCACCTGCCTTGGTTTTATAAACTGCTGGTATCAGAAGGCAAACAGTTTCTATAGCTTGTGCTTGCTGTCGGGCTCTGGTTTTACCCCAGATCGAAATGGCAGAGCGCAGCTCTCTTTTTCCATCCAGCAGTTTCATTTTGTTTGTCCAATGTTATAAGGAAGCTTTTTGTAAGGGGAAAAATCTTGTCTCTTTTGGAAGATGCCAGACGAAGCCCAGAATGTATATAAATCCTTTCTCAGAAAATGGAAAAAGCACTGTGCTGCTGTTTTCTCAACACCACACAACAACCATCTAGAAGGTTTGAACCCACCTTGTCTATTTCCTTTATAAATGGTTGGTACATCATCTTGGCAGGCCATTACAACATGAAAATTAAAGCAAATCACTGTTTTCATCTGATATTGAGAAGAGGTAGATTAATCTGGGGAAGATACAGGTAGAAACAGCTGAAGCTGTCAGTATATTGAAATACAGGTTTCAGAGAGGGTTTTGCTTAGGATATGATTTTATTCACCTAGATGAGTTTTGAAGCTCATGATTTCACCACTGTGTTGTTTTATCAAGTTAACACAAGAAGAGTGCAGGTATCCACCCGCGGGCAGTTCAGGGCTACCTCAATAAGAGGGAGAGGCACTGCTATATGCAACAAAGCAGCTGGAGGCATCTTCTCTGGCAAAAAGTTAAAAAAAGCACCACATCTAAGAAATCTAATTATGTTCCCTGCCTTCTTTCTATACTGTCTGGTGCACAGTTTAGCTATGAGAGAAAAGATGCTGTTACACCATGTGTACCTACTACCGTGTTCCATTTTGGTGAGCATCCTCTCATCAGCTTGCCAGACTGAGGTGTACAGGCACCCTAAGCTCTATCCCCACTGTTTAAAAAGAACCTGCAGGTACTCTGCATTGTCCAAGCTCCAGCTGAACATGTCACAGCTCACCTTCAGCAGTTCATGGCTAAGCATTTTATCCCTCATTCTGCCAAGGCTGCAGGCACCGTGCTTGATAAAGCACTACGCCTCCCAAATGAAACGCCTTTCTCCAGACTGTTCACCATATGAAGAAGAAAAACAAACTTCAGGAAGAGCAGCCAAAAAATTCCAGCAATTCCAGTTTCAATACAGTATCAGATATTTTGAAATATTCATAAATGATTTCTCAAGTTTACCCTTCCATCTATGCCAGTTGTTCCGTTCACTTTTAGTCACATAATTACGTGAAGCATATTTTCTCATATCATGCCTTTTGCATTCTTGTGCATTAGTTTGCTTTGGTCAGTGCAGGTAGAATTTACCACAAACTCTGTAATTGTAGGGCTTTACTAGTTCTTCTGAAGTTGGCCAGTTGCATTTGCTTTAGACCTGTGCTGGGTTTTGCCCGTACATGAACGAAAAGCAGTCCAGTGTTATGCATCCTCACGTCTCCTACCTGTTCTGCCTGTTTTGCCAAGCTGAGATTGTTTGTGCACAGATTGCACAGGCCAGTTGGTCAAATTTACATCTCTTTATTCTAGCTTTACATTTTCAGATCACAATCAATCACAGACCAAATGCTGCTCTCAGCTGTAATCCCCCTTGCTGTCATGAGATGCACATTAATGTTTGTTCAGCATTGACTGTGCCCAGTATCACACACCAATGGCCAAAGTTTAAAGACACAAGAATAGTTTAATTGTTTTGTCTCAAAGTCTGTGACACTACTCGGACACAAAGGATGTTAATACTGACAGCAGAGTTTTCTCATGCCAAAATTTGACTTTCTGGGATTATCAACTATGCAATCAGCTACTGGCTTCGCAAAGAAAACCTTCAGTTGAAGTAAGTGCCAAGGTATTTCTTCAAACTCTTCAATATTAATTTATGTCTGTTTGCAAATCTTGCTTTTGCAATCTCCTTCCTTAAGAAAGTAGTACTGTCTTTTGTCTTGGCCCATTTCCATCTATTTTTTTTGTAGCAAAAACAAGCACTGAAAGTGTTAACATTGCAGATTTTCATAACATTTTAAATATCAAAAGCTTTCCAACATGTAGTTATTCAAAAGCAAAATTTCAGAGAAAAATGAGATGTATCCTCAGATTTGAACATTCGGAAAGAATATTTAAAATTACTTTTATGTGCCTTTGCATGGTTTTTGTTGTAGTATTTGAAGCGGAGAAGACTACAAAACATTATTGGTTTTGTGACTCAGAAGTCCTGGGTCAGATTGTAATTATTGCACTCAGTAGAAATTGCACTGTAATGGACTTTCAGACCACCTTAACTTTTCAAAGATTTCGGTTCTAAGTTCCTAAACATTATGTTTTGCTGATCAACTATGGCTTTCTAGAAGAGTGGCAAAGGCCTAGCGCTGTTTCAGCTTTGTAGTAACAAAGGGAAATAAATTTGCCTCACACCCTTTTCTCAGGGGGAGGTCAGATACAGCAATCAGCTGCAGTTGCAGACCAGGAACACAAAACTGTAGATTTCTACCTGCTTGATTGCGCTGTTTGAGGTGTGGCCATCTTTAAATGTCTGCTTTTTTCCCAAGAACTGAAAGGCCACACAGGAGTGTCAGAAGGTGTTCCTGTTCCTCATTTAGTCCTTAAAAAAGCTGAGATAGATACAAACATAGTGAGTTCAAAGGTTTGATATGACTTAGAGAATCAAGGACTTGTTAAAAAATTTACCATTTGATTTTGCTCATTTACTTCCAAAGTCTTTTGTTGCATTAAGGGATCTTCTTCCCTTAAGTATCATTGCAACATACTGCATATATGCAGATGTGTATACACATCTGAAAAAACAGACTGCAGTGCCCTTAGTTCTGATTTTTGTCCCGGTCTGGGATAGGGATTGCAACAAAACAAAGTGGTGCTTGCAGGTGATATGCACAAGGAACCCAAAAGAGCTTCCAGAAACTGAGCCCCAGCATCTTTCCCAGTAGGAATAACTTTCAGTATGGATTGCTGATGTCTAAGGTTAGAGTCGTTCTACAAGGCTGGTGCCCAGCATCGAATTAAAATTCCAGGAACTAACAATGGAAGGAATGAGAAGGGAATGTGAGGAGAGAATATTTTCAAATGTCACAAGTGTTTCCTTCTACAAAGCTTATTTCTTCTTCACCATGTATGCCAAATACCCTCTTGAACTCTGTGACCCTACCTCAACAATGGGACTACAGATGTTTAGTTTTAACTCCAGTGTCATGTTACAAAGTTTGCTGTACACAGAGTATATGCCTCAAAAGCACACTCCTGCCCAGTTGCAGAAGTCAGCCCCTGTCCTCATCTGTTCTGTTGCTGAATTATGAATCAAATGTTATTTCAGATTTATCCCAAATCAGTAACTCAGTTCACAGATCTAAGCTAAATTCCTATTTGCAATATGCTCCTAAAAAAAAAAGCCACACCAAAAAAAAACCCACCCCAAAATCACTGACACTGTATGAGCAGAAGGAGAATTAGACCATACAGCTTAAAAAGCAGTTATCAAAACCAGGCTTTAGAATGATGTTACACTTGCTAATTCTTTCCGTTCTCTCATCACCCCTCAAACCATCCTGCTCAGTATCCCAGCTTTAGCAAATCTAGAACATGCTGAAGAAAGACTGAAACCCAGCTTTCCTCCTCACTGGCAAAGTTTGAGTCATGAGGCTACTAACAAGATGAGAGGTATGCAGAACTTCAACCTATCCCCTGACATAAGCAGTCAGTCCTCCTTTACCGTCAAGAGAAGAGTCTGCGTTTGATCCTCCAAGTCCAGAGCAAATAAAGAGCTTTAGTGCACAGCAGGTATCTAGGCATAGAGAGGGTAGGATCGCAGCTATGCTATGTGATCCACTTGGCAAGTGGCTGGCTCCTGCTTACGCTCTGCTCTGCTTGTATGAGTGCTCTCTCACTCACTATGGCAGTGTCTGTGCCCCCTGTACAGGCAGTGAGGGATTCTTCAGTGGCACCCAGCACTTTCAGGAGTGCAGGTAAGGACATTGCATGCCCAGCAGCTTAGAAGCTCTGACTCTTCAAATTCATTCTTCAGCAATGGTGCTGGAAACATTCTGAATATTGGCTTCCATCAAAGCACCTAGGAAAACATTTTTGACACTGGGCTAGTAAGAAGTGAGTGTTAATTATTAAGTATATTACATCTCCCTGCACTTTTTGTATGTTCTTCCCCTGAAATATTCAATGAGCAGCATTAAAGTTTAATCAAGAAATTCTGATTATATGTTCATCTGAAGCCACAGTATAATGTACCTCAAGGAGTCCGAAAGAAGGAATTGAAGCACTCCTTCAGCAATCCTCTATCTTCCAAGAGACGGAAGGTCTCCTTTATGTTTATATGACATTTCATTGCATGTCATGGGAATAGACAAGATTCAGAAAAACATTCTCAGACTCACAATTTTACCCACCTTGCCTATCTAGACAGAGAAATACTGTCATTATTCACATCAATGATTTATCAGCCTGTCCAAGTTTCCTGCTCATTTGGTCAGCCATAGGAATAAATCATGCTGTTCTCTATGGATATACAGCTCAGTGAGTTTCACCAAAATAATCCCACTGATCCTTAGGTTTGTTTCCTTACGTTTAGATACAGCCATCTCAAGTTTGATGGGGGAAATCTCCATCTCTTTGCAAAGTTCAAGTTTTCAATGAATCAGTGAAAAATGGAAAGGCCATTCTTTATTAAGGAAGATTCAGAAGTATTGGCCAGAAATTATTAATCAGAAAGTTTAACTGAAACCCTTTATATCTGTTGATAACTTTGATTATTGCTACAAAATCTCTTTCACTTTCTTTTATCAACTCCTGCAGTATTGCAGGGATTCAGTGTCCACACTGCTTTGTGAAACAAGATGCCTCATGAAAAATGGTTGGTTCCATTCATATCATTCATGTCATCACGTAGTGCACTAAAGGTTATATCCTGTCATAACACAGAACTCAGTATCAGCTGATTGCTCCAGCTCCTCTATTTGTTTTAGAAGAGTAAGTGGCAATGTGCAAGACAGATTGGTGACTTTTTTTCCATTACAAAAAATGAAGCAACATCACTTTCCATCACAGAGGATGGAAGGCAGTAGGGAATGAAGCCTTGATTTCTTGTTTGCTTTCTCACATAAAATTCAAGTACATGGCCTTAAAGGGCTAAGTATTAGGTAGTTACAGAATTTATCTTCATAGACTGACATTCTGCAAATGTCAAATAGTGGTATTTATTCATTTTGAATTTGAAAATACTGTACTTCTGATCCGACTATGATTTCAGAATGATCTTTTGAGTGCCAAGAAGTGGTAATTGAAGTTTCTTATTTGTATGTTGCAGCATACAGGTTTTGATGATGGTTTAAGTGATTTTTGAATACTTGGAAAAAACAGGAAACTGACACATTCCCGCTTGCCATTAGCATAGTAATTGAAGTTAAAAGCATCTAAGTAAAACAAAGGAAAAGAGGTTTACCCAAACACAGGAAATAAGCAACAATTTGAAGAAAGCAAAGTCATCATATGGATCCATTAATTCAATATGCAACATCCATTAAGCTCATAGATCAACTGTACAACAAGAGATCCTTAAATTTGTGGAAGGAGTGCCTGAAGTGTTGTATAATTATACCAGCACAAACCACTAAGATCACTAACAAGAGTCCTGTCACAGCATTTTAAAATTATCACCCTCAGCATTGCTTCAGTTGAAGAGGGCAGGAAAACTTCCCTTGTTGGCCTTCCCAAATTAAGTCAGTAGTTTCTAAGATCACTGACATTTATTGGGGATCTGCCCACTGAATTTAGCAGATCTACAAGCAAAGCTGTCTGAAGGAGAACAAAGGCATCCATAAATTTGTTTCTATATCAGGCTCACCAGATTTACAAAATCAACTTCTTTTTCTCTGAAATGTTGCAAGAATATGAATTTGCTAAAAAGCTGCTGAGATATGCGAACCTGCAGGAGGCAGCTTCTAAAATAATTATCTTTTGGTAGTGTGTGTTCAAGATGGGGTCTTGCTGCTGTTCATGAGGCCTAAGAAAGATCTATTTTAAATCAAAGCTTGGGACTGATTTCTGTTTCAAAACTCTGAGATATGCTTACTGAAAAAGCACCCAACCTCCCTGTTTTCTGAATGGAACTATGCATAGAAAGCATGGAGCCTGTTATTCTAGAGAAAGCATGTCCTCAGGGGCACAACAGACCCTGTTCTGATTCCTCCAATTTGATTGTCCACTGTCAAAGTGTGGACACCAGATAAAATAAAGTGTAAGGTAAACTGCTTAACTGATGTGAGACAGTGAAGTGTTCAGATTATTTACACACCCTCAATCCTAACTAGCAGTAGTCATAGTTCCCAGAATAGATGAATCCAGTAAGAGCTCCAATATTTATCCGCCCCTCATTTCCTTTGTGTCAATAATGCTGTATATATTTGTGCTCCCAAACAGAACTACAGCATTCACTTCTTACAGAATAAAACAGTTGAACAACTATAAAGCACCTTTAGCTCTTTTGCTTCTCCTCCAGATCATTAATTTAGGTACCTCTTCCCTGGGTATCCAGTTTATCCTGCTAACATCCCGCCATCCTGGTGCAATGTTCTGAGGTCTCTGGCACTCTCCTATCCTGTGTTTCCAAGCTCTGCTCTGGAGCTTTCTCAACTAGATCTGTCTAGAAGCCAAACGTAAATATTGTCACTATCCAAAGCATTCCTCCTTCCAATATAAGTTCTTGGAGCATATTTCTCAAAATACTACTTTTAAAAATAAAATCCTGAACAGAATAAAAGACTAAGGGATGCCCACCCTTATGGGACCTACAATGGTGTGAAACTGATAAACTGTGTGGTGATAGGAAAAAAATCAAACCAAAGCAACCAACCAAAGGACCCCAGAGCAATGAAGTCAAGAAATAAATTAATACTTTCATGTTCTTATTTTCTCAATTACACAGCAACACAGCACTATGCACATTGGATTGTGTGCTTGAAGTTCCATATCTGGAAGTCACTTAAGGCTTTATTCAACTCTTCCTGGATTCAAGAGAAACATGTTCCTTGCTCAGTGCAAGGTAGCCAACATTATGTGATTCCACAGCCTCTGTGTGCTTGGGCTCATGTTTCACACAGGGCATGCCAGCCAGTTTTTAGAGACATGATCAGAGTGAAGAGTGCATATTGATACATTATTTTAAGGCCATTATGTTCCCTTTCCTTCCTTGCTTTTTCCACAAGGTCAGAAAATTTCCTCTGTTTTGGAAAAGAAAAATCCCTTTGGTATCCTTTGCCTTTCTCTGTTTCTAGTTATTTTCACTAATAACACTGTTACTTACTTTCAAAGGTACAGAATCATGAACAAGAATGATTACCCTGTCAGGGAAATACATACAGGAACACATCTGTGTATGTCTCCATGCTTTGACTTTCCACTGGTGCCAGGTGATTGCTGTTTTCCTATCCATATCTTGAGATGAACACTCAAGGAATATCATCACTACTTAGCTGCCATCTTCGTCAACTATGTAGGAAGAAAAAGAAAATAACTGTTTCTCTTTACAAAGTAAAATATGAGAGGTGCAGAGTCAGCTGAGGAACACACTATTACAGATAAATTTATTGTACTAAGTATAATTTTAGTACAACTACATGACAGACACTTCCTTGTTTTATTTTTCCTACTAAGAAAAGGCCTCTGTGGAGGAAAAGTAGCACTTCAGTGTTTATAAAGCTTTATGTTCTAAAGAGTTACAGAACAGACCTTGTGTGTTTCATGTTCTGCCTGTTGGTTTCTAACTTGAGGAAATCCCAGGGTACTAAAACTGGACTGGCTTTTCATTAAAAGAACCACGTACAGGAATCCTCCAGTGACAGCAGCCTTTCCTGCTGGCCTGTGAGCATCCCGCTGCCCCCTCCAAAGACCTCTCCCCATAGCTGCCTACTCCCCTCCTCTCCAGTCTCCTCTCTGCTTGTCATCATTTGCCATGGTATGTGCAAAATTCAGCCAGAGAACTCCCAACAGTTCCTGAGCTGTTGCGGCAGTTGGTGGTGAGGTAAGAATATTAGTCTTATCTAAATGAAGAGAGGCATCCCAGAACACTTTTCATTTCAGCTTTACTCATTTATTTAGCACTGCAAGCTCTCCTATGTGTCTCTTTGGATGCAGTTAGTGCCTTTGTAAAAACAGTCCCTTATTTAAAACAAATTAGTATTTTTCTTCCTCATATTCCTTTTCCTTAGCAAAGTGTTGTCTAACTGCAGTTGTGGTATGAAGGTAATAAAATTACTCTGTTATCAAAGCAATGATTAATGGAGCAGAGAAGTATGTGGCAGAAAATGATTCTTTACATTTTTTCCAGTATGTTAATTTTAATTGTGGTCAATATGAGATATTTATTTTTATTATTTCAAACAAATCTGCTATCTGCAATCAGCTTTTGTAGATCAGGTCTCAAAAAGATCTTCATAGAATCTTAGAAAGTTTGGGTTGAAAGGGACCTTAAAGCTCATCTACTTCCTACTCCACTGCCACAGGAGGCGACACCTTCCAGTAACCCCGTCCAACCTGGCATTGAACACTGCCAGGGATAGGGCAGCCACACAATTCTTTAAACTTTAGATTGTTAGTCGATTGTTAGGTTGACTGTTTCCTGTCTTTTTATGAATTTGTTCTACAGGAAAGGCATGAGATTTGGTATTTCAAAGGTTTAGTGTGACAAGCATATTAATACTTTCAGTACCTGAAATCTGCTGACCAGCTGAGTACTCCATGTGTATGTGCTTAATTTATCAAATATATGTGTTTGTGATGGAGGAAGGATAGAGAAAATTGTCTTTTAGTTGAACTTGGGCGTAAATTCATAGAATCATAGAATAGTTAGGGTTGGAAAGGACCTTAAGATCATCTAGTTCCAACCCCCCTGACAGGGGCAGGGACACCTCCCACTAAACCATGTCACCCAAGGCTATGTCCAACCTGGCCTTGAACACCGCCAGCGATGGAGCATTCACAACTTCCCTGGGCAACCCATTCCAGTGCCTCACCACCCTTACAGTAAAGAATTTCTTCCTCATATCCAGTCTAAACTTCCCCTCTTTAAGTTTGAATCTGTTACCCCTTGTCCTATCACTACAGTTCCTCATGAAGAGTCCCTCCCCAGCATCCCTATAGGCCCCCTTCAGATACTGGAAGGCTGCTATGGCGTCTCCACACAGCCTTCTCTTCTCCAGGCTGAACAGCACCAACTTTCTCAGCCTGTCTTTATATGGGAAGTACTCCAGTCCCCTGATCATCCTTGTGGCCCTCCTCTGGACTTGTTCCAACAGTTCCATGTCCTTTTTATGTTGAGGACACCAGAACTGCACACAATACTCCAAGTGAGGTCTCAGGAGAGCAGAGTAGAGGGGCAGGACCACCTCCCTCGACCTGCTGGTCACACTCCTTTTGGTGCAGCCCAGGATACGGTTGGCTTTCATGGCAAATAAAATATAAAAAACTTACAGAAATGCTGACATAGATTAGAATTAGGAGACCTGTGTATAATTCAAACACTGATTTTAATCTGCATGGTAATCATTCACATGAATAGGTAAATCATTCACATGGTTAAATCTAGCCCAAAAGACTTTAGAGGTAACATTGAATTTGAAGTATATGGGGGAGTGAGAGGGTGGAGGACATCCTGAACAAAGGCCTTGAAAGATTTCTGTCTGTTTTATAGTTAAGAGTTTTACCCATATGCAGAAAGATTTTTTTAATAACCTACAGAATCTGCTGATTTGTCTTTATAGAGTCAGTATGCATGGGTGGCAGATCTGAAGATACTTTAGTGAACACTTGCTTCTTGTGGTCATTTATGAGATCACAGTATTTACAGTTAACCTGTAACCCTGCCTCATCCATTTAGTATTTTAGGAAGTATTGATATTCACTCTCTGCATTTATATAAGCTGTAGAGGTTTTCATAAAGCATTTCTGAAGAACAATCCAATAGTGCTGCCTGAAACAAAAGTATTCACCTCTGTAAGTCTGTTCCAAAGTACATCAAAGTCAATGGAAAAATACCAGCTGACTAAAGCAGATTTGAGATCAGTTGGCATTGTTGGTGATGGATACTGGTCGTTTCTCATACACTGGACCAAGAGGTGACCACACCACAGTTGACTGTGTGCCAAATGGCTGACATAGCTGTCAGCAAGTTTTACAGTGCAGTTGCACCCCCACAATGAGAACGCAAAAATAACAAGGATGAAGAGATTTTGTATGTATCTCCAGCTGCTGAGGCATGAGAACACCACTTCAGCCAGTCTTTGATACAAAACCCACATTTTAAGAGCTTTGCAAAGCATGTCAGAGGAGATGGAGATCAACCTGGATGGCAAACATCTCTGAGGGGGAGCCTCAGCCCCCTTTGGACTCTGACAGAACTCCAGTTCTAAGATGGGGCCAGCATGAAGAGTTACCACAGTGCTCTGCTCAGGTTCTGTGTTTCATCCAGGTGCAGCTATAAACCTTTGCAATGGGCAGTAGTACACAGAGACACAACAAAAGGCTGGGCTCTGCTGGTTGCTGGAGTGCACCAAGCCAGCATTGTGGCAGATACAAAACTGCTCTCCAGAGAGCACTTAAATCTCCATGTTGAATGGCACTATCACCAGTTCCTTCAGACCAAGCCACTGCATTGTACTGGTTAGCCTGGAAGCGTAATTGGGGTTTCTAGCTGCACAGCTGGATGGCAGCACTACATCTGCCCTTCACAAAAGCTTCAGCTGGATGTCACACCCATGTGGAAATCTGGAAGCAAGGCATCTGTCTCGTCACTAGCAGTAACGGTCTTTAAGCCGCTTCCTACCAAAGGTATGCTGTCAGAGAAGAAAACTTCATACTTCTTAGTGTTCTTAACAGGAACAGTTTTTTCCTTAGTTGTTTATATTGCATATGATAAAGGTATATAGTATAATTACATCAAAACAGGTGAACAAAAAGCCTGCATTTTCAAGGCACCCTTAGGTTTACAACTCTCAGTTTAGGTTCTTAGGACATCTCTCATTGGATATTTAGGAGTAAAGAGCATTATCCATGCATAAATAGATTTATTGCAAGTACCTTAGTTTCCTTAATAGCTTTATGTACCCCAGAGGCTCCAGCAACTTGCACTGTCCTCACTGCAGAGCAGCTCTGTGGCTTTTTTCCTGGCTCCTCTAATGAAAGAGTGAAGTTGACTAAGCCAGGAAATGAGTGTCTGCAACATGCCCGTCTGTCTCACTTCCCACTGCAAGCAAACACAAGGGTCAAAAAGGATCAGAATGAAGATACACCTCTGTTATTGACATTTTTGAAGAGGAGTTGCCATGCACAGAGGTTAAAGACAAGTTTATTCTTTTTTTTTTTTTCCTCAGGAACACTGGAAGTACCTCCACATGTGTGATAAGAGATCAAGTTTACCTGTAAGTTTAGGCTGTAATGGACTCTTCCCTCAGGCTTTTGGGAAATTCATTTACCTGCTCTAGGCCTCCTTTTTCCCATCTGCAAAAAGACAAAGTCAGTGGCATTCCTTTGAAGGACTGCTGTGGGCATCACTTTATTATACTGTCACCCCTATTGATATGTGTAGGCCTAGCTAATTTTTTATCATTATCCATGATAGCATAAATACAATGCTATTATATTATGATTATGTCTACCAACAAGAGGTCCAGATCCTAACAACCTCTGAAATAGAATTTGTCCTAAATCTGTCATTGTCATGCACAGAGAAAGCACCTTTTGCTGGACTGGCTTTGTCTCGTGTTCAGAAAACAGGGAATTTCCAGGCAGACTAGTGACATTATTCTTTCCAAACTCAAATCTGGGGAACCCCAAATTTCAACCAAGTGTCTGGAGATGTAACACAATTGCTGCCTGCCTTGTAGGAAGCTCTTTTTAACAAAAAATATGCCTTTTTCTAGTATGAGCATCTTACACTTTTTTTTTCCACTAAGCATTGCATCTGGAAAATCCTGGAGAAACATCAAATTCTACAATAGTGCACACAGAGCTGAGATCATTGCTTAAGGAATTCTTCCTAGCATAGAATCATGGAATAGTTAGGGCTGGAAAGGACCTTAAGATCACCTAGTTCCAACCCCCCTGACAGGGGCAGAGACACCTCATACTAAACCATGTCACCCAAGGCTATGTCCAACCTGGTCTTGAACACCACCAGTGATGGAGCATTCACAACTTCCCTGGGCAACCCATTCCAGTGCCTCACCACCCTTACAGTAAAGAACTTCCTCCTTCCATCCAATCTAAACTTCTCCTGTTTAAGTTTGAACCCATTACCCCTTGTCCTCTCACTACAGTCCCTAATGAATAGTCCCTCCCCAACATCCTTATAAGCCCCTTCAGATAATGGAAGGCTGCTACAAGATCTCCACTCAGCCTTCTCTTCTGCAGGCTGAACAGCACCAACTTTCTCAGCCTATCTTCATATGGGAGGTGCTCCAGTCCCCTGATCATCCTTGTGGCCCTCCTCTGGACTTGTTCCAACACTTCCATGTCCTTTTGATGTTGAGGACACCAGAACTGCACACAGTACTCCAAGTGAGGTCTCAGGAGAGCAGAGTAGAGGGGCAGGACCACCTCCCTCGACCTGCTGGTCACACTCCTTTTGGTGCAGCCCAGGATACGGTTGGCTTTCTGGGCTGCGAGTGCACACTACCGGCTCATGTTCATTTTCTCATCAACCAATGCCCCCAAGTCGTTCTCCGCAGGGCTGCTATCAATCTCTTCTCTGCCCAACCTGTAGCTGTGCCTGGGATTGCTCCGACCCAGGTGGAGGACATTGCACTTGGCATGGTTAAACTTCATCAGGTTGGCATCAGCCCACCTCACAAGTGTGTCAAGGTCCCTCTGGATGGCATTCCTTCCCTCCAGCGTATCAACCGAACCACACAGCTTGGTGTCCTTGGCAAACTTGCTGAGGGCGCACTCAATCCCACTGTCCATGTCACTGACAAAGATGTTGAACAAGACCGGTCCCAACACTGATCCCTCAGGGACACCACTCATTACTGATGTCCAGCTGGACATTGAGCCATTGAGCACAACTCTTTGCGTGCAGCCATCCAGCCAGTTCTTTATCCACCGAGTGGTCCACCTATCAAATTGATGTCTCTCCAACTTAGAGACAAGGATGTCATGCGAGACAGTGTCAAACGCTTTGCACAAGTCCAGGTAGATGACATCAACTGCTCTACCCCTGTCCATCAGTTCCGTAGCCCCATCATAGAAGGCCACCAGATTGGTCAGGCAGGATTTCCCCCTAGTGAAGCCATGCTGGCTGTCACCAAGCACCTTGTTGTTTTTCATATGCCTCAGCATGCCTTCCAGGAGAATCCACTCCAAGATTTTGCCAGGCACAGAGGTGAGGCTGACTGGTCTGTAGTTCCCCGGCTCATCCATTTTCCCCTTCTTGAAAATGGGGGTTATATTTCCCTTTTTCTAATCATCAGGAACTTCACCTAACTGCCATGATTTTTCAAATATGATGAACAGTGGCTTAGCAACTTCATTTGCCAGCTCCTTCAGGACCCGCGGATGGATTTCATCATGTCCCATGGACTTCTGTATGTTCAGGTTCCTAAGATGGTCTCGAACCAGATCCTCTCCTACAGTGGGCCCAGGGTCTTCATTCTCACTGTCCCTGTGTCTGCCTTCCAAGACTTGTGTGGTGTGGCCAGAGCATTTGCCAGTGAAGACTGAGGCAAAGAAGTCATTGAAAACCTCAACCTTCTCCAAATCCAGGGTAGCCAGTTCTCCCAATAGCTTCCAAAGGGGGCCCACATTGTCCCTAGCCTGTCTTTTATTTGCAATGTACCTATAGAATCCCTTCCTGTTATCCTTAACATCCATAGCCAAGTTGAACTCTAAGTGTGCCTTAGCTTTCCTAACCTGATCCCTAGCTTCCCGGACAACATCCCTGCATTCTTCCCAGATCACCTGTCCTTGCTTCCACCTTTTATAAGCCTCTTTTTTCCTTCAAATTTTCCTCAGCAGCTCCTTATCCATCCAAGAAGGTCTCCTGGCCCTCCTTCTGCACTTCCTGCTAGTTGGGATGCATTGCTCCTGAGCTTGCAGCAGGTGATCCTTGAATATCAACCAAGAGTCTTGGGCCCCCCTGCCCCCTAGGGCTATATCCCATGGAATCTTACTGAGCAGGCTCCTGAAGAGACCAAAGTCTGCTCTCTTGATGTCCATGCCAGTGAGCTTGCTGCACGCTCTTCTCACTGTCCTGAGGATCTTGAATTCGACCATCTCATGATCGCTGCAATCAAGGCTGCCCTGGAGCATCACATTTCCAACCAGCCCTTCCCTGTTGGTGAGCACGAGGTCAAGCAGAGCACCTCTCCTTGTCGGCTCCTCTATTACTTGCAGAAGGAAGCTGTCTTCCACACAATTGAGGAACTTCCTGGATTGCTTGTGCCGGGCCGTACCATCCCTCCAACAGATATCAGGGTGGTTGAAGTCCCCCATGAGAACAAGGGCCTGCGAGTGTGAGGCTGTTCCTATCTGTCTATAGAGTGCTTCATCCACCAAGTCCTCTTGGTCAGGTAGCCTGTAACAGATCCCCACAATAACGTCTCCCGTTGCTGTTCTCCCTTTAACCCTGACCCACAAACTCTCTATTGACTGCTCACCTGTCCCCAGGCACAGTTCCATACTCTCCAGCCTATCCCTAACATAAATAGCAACTCCCCCTCCCCGCCTACCGGGCCTGTCTTTCCTAAAGAGCCTGTAACCTTCCATTCCAACACACCAGTCATAGGAGCCATCCCACCATGTTTCTGTGTTGCCTATTATATCACACCCCTGTAGACATGCACACATCTCTAATTCCTCTTGTTTGTTCCCCATGCTACAGGCGTTTGTATAGAGGCATCTGAGCTGAGCTCCAATTGAAGCTGGCTCATTGGCTCCCATGTTTTCCACTGTGATGTGTAGCTCATTGTCTTTTGGAAAAGGCAAAATAATCCAACATGCAATTTTCTTATGCTAAATCACTATCTGAAGTGCACTTTTAGCGTAGCTTATTTGCTGTTTAAATCTAGAGGCTTGAGTCCAAGTCTAGCTTTGGATATCTCTCTAAAGACCTCAGCAATAGAGACTGTGGCTAAAAAGTGCTTCTCCCTGTTGCACTGAACACCCCCCTATACTGATTATAATAGGAATTGAAACTATCTGACCATGTTGAGATTTCAGCTCTCAATCCTTAGTAATTACAGTCAAGAGCAAAGCTGCTGTTCCTATGAAAGGAAGAAGTGTAGGAGGTTCATTTTGGCACCATCTTCTAATCACCAGCACTAGGGTGGAGAGGACAGGGAGTTTTCAAAGTAAGCTTATGATGTCCCTCAGCCTCTCTAGTTCTCAGGACTGTGATGGGCTGTGCCATTTCTTTTACCTCCAGATGGTTGAGGGACTAGTTAGAGAAAAGAATCAATGAATTAAAGAGTTAGTAAGTAATTTTTAGAAATAGAGAGAAATATATATTGAGAGAAATTTGTTAAGCAGAAAGAGATTGTAATACTGCCTTTCATGTTGCACCAAAAATCAGAACCTGATAAGGGAAAGAGGTAAAATACTCACTAATAAACCAGACAAAGTACATTTAGTGTGTTTCTGTTCCATGCTGGTATTTACAGTAAACCCCAGATATTTTGTTAAAATATTCAAACATCATTGATAAAGGGGGCTCTTTGTGCCAAGTTTTGTACTGTTTGATCTAAGCCTGCTTTGTTACAGTGGGCCAGGACTCTCACAGATCGCATACCTGACCTCACAGGATATACAAAAGACACCATTCAGGACCACTAGTATCTTCCATAGCATGTGAGATGAACACATTTCTTGGGACCAGAAGGTTGCTACATTAGTGTGGATAACGGTATGGAATCTGCATCACATTGCTTTCTTCTGAGCACCATTCTGTACAGGCTGAAGTTCCTGTGAAAGGAAAGACATTGACATTTAAATACAGTCATCACCCTGCAAGGTCATATCAAGCTAATACCAAACATGATGGGAGAAAATGCAGGTTTACAGGAAACTGGTTTTGTCAATGAGAAGTTCAACATTTCCAGCCATGAGAAGTTTGTTCTAGACAAGATGGAAAAAAATGGTGTATTCTGTGGGAAGTTTTCCCCCTGGGACTCGGGCAGCCAGGCATGGGGACTGTGTTGGAGGGCACTGTAAAGTATTAACAACCCAGGAACATTGAAGGACAGGTGTGTTGGCAGCTAAAAATATGTCTCCTAACACATTAAAAAGCAGTCCTACTTTCTACTTGCCTTAGAAAGCTGCTCACCAAGATCCTGCTTTGAGTAAGGGTTACTCCTCAAGAGTAATCTCTTTCAAGAGATAAGACAAGCAGAAACACAGATTCTGACTAGCAGCAGAGGACTCTGCTCAGACAGATGCATTTTGCCAAGATGCACAGGCTATTCCACAAAGATCAGTGTTGCAAACGGCACATTTTCATTGCTTCATCTCACGTAGGATAACACTGCAACTCAGACTCGGGGACAATGCTACATTGCATAGGTACACTGAGCTCATGTAAGCCAGGGTCATCCTTGATGCTGTATCTCATTTAATAGTAACTTTTCACTAGTGCAAGCCAGCTTGAGGAAAGGCCAGCCAAACTATCTGCATTTTTTGTTCTGGTCTTTTCAGTTTAATTGGGTGTTGGTGTCCTCCTGATTCTCCCAAACCAATGAAATTATGGCTCATTTAAGAGCCACAGGAGAGCAGAATCATATTTGCTGTCACTGGACCCAGTGTCCCTACTCTAGCAGAATGGACATTCACACCTTTGCCTGCCTCTCCCTGATGCAGCCACCACAGATTTTCATCCACGTGATCCAGGAAGGCAGAGTAAACACCACAACGCCATCTGTTCCTCTGAAAGCAGAGAAATAGAGGTATATCAGAGATACAAAACGAAACAGGAGTGGCTGTCATGAGAATGATCTTTATCAGGTTCGGCAAAGAACTTATTTTCAGATGTGTTTCAGATTTCAATCAGAGCACAACATGTTGAAATGCCTGGAGACATTTGTATTCAGCCAATTCATGTGTTTTACAAATGTGCATATTGACTTGCCACTATTCAATAGAGTTATCTCTTCAACTTGGAATTGGTCACCACCTACACCAGGGCTTAAACTGTTTATTTTCCCCTCAGCCCACTATTTGCTAATGTTCAGTCATGTTAATAGGAGCTGGTTTAAATGGAAATAGAGACACTCTTATTTTGGAGACCCCTACATTTAAGTATTTGGTCTATATATAGAAACGATCAAAGCATCCATGCAGTTCCAACCCCCTGCCAGGGGCAGGGACACCTCACACTAAACCATGCCACCCAAGCCTCTATCCAACCCAGCCTTGAATACCACCAGTGATGGAGCATTCACAACTTCCCTGGGCAACCCATTCCAGTGCCTCACCACCCTTACAGGAAAGAATTTCTTCCTCATATCCAATCTAAACTTCCCCTGTTTAAGTTTGAACCTGTTATAACAATAGAAACAGAACACCCTTCTAGAGAAAGGAACTGTGATACAAAGAGCACAGGGGGTGCAATTTCTTGCAATAAATATGTTGCATGCTTTAGAGTTATTTACATTATTTTTCAAACCTTTCTAGTGAATTTTATTAATCATTAACACACCCTGCAGTCATCTGTATTACAACGAGCTTATGAGCTTTCTGTTGCTGGGAGAACTTATGAGAGGGCTGAAAGGAAGGCTGAAACAAAGTGGGGCTCATTGAACATCAATGACACATCATTTCTTAGATATGTGTTCTCATTGCTTGGAAGCAAGTGTGATTTTGCATTCAAAGTGGATAGGATTTTAAGTAACTGGTAATGCTTCCTGCCAGTTGCAAAAGGAAATTGTGAGTTTGGCTGCTGGTAGTGCTGCGTTTCGCCAAAGCATATTTTGCAGAGTCATATAAATGTAGGAGAAGATATGCTACCAGCACATTGGTCTTAAAATCTTTAAAAGAAAAAGTATCATAAGAGGGTGAGTTTGCTCCATCAGCCCGTTCATGGAAAACAATTTGTGGTTTCATGCAGAGGACTTATATTAGACTACATTGCTAGGCACATGGTTTTGACTGATAGTTTTCCCTGATCTTCACAGGTGGGAATGGATAACATTTGATTTTTTGTGAGTTACAAGATAGAAAATAAATAACCATGATGTTTAGGAAGTATCAGTATCATCTGCATGAATAGGAAGATATGTTTTTTTTATTAAATGAACAGATAAAATGGTGGGGTTAGGCGGTTAGGCAGTTAGGTTAGGTGGATATGTGAAGTCAGGGAGTGAACATAAATGGTGTGCAAAGTTACATGTTGAAATCTTGATGGTAGTGAATGTTTAACTGTGGATTGATGGGTGTGATACATATCAGAAATATACAGGGGAGAATGCCGCAAGGAGAAAGAAACACCGTATGCTATTAATTGTCCTGATTTCAGCTGTAACAGTTAATTTTCTTCCTAGTAGCTGGTGCAGTGCTGCATTTTAGCTTCAGCCTGAAAACAGCACTGACAACACTCCAATGTTTTAGTTGTTGCTCAGTAGCTCTTACCCTGATCAAGGACTTTTCAGTCTCTCACGCTCTGCCAGTGAGGAGTGGCACAGGAAGCTGGGAGGAAGCAGAGACAGGACACCTGACTCTAGCCAAAGGGGTATTCCATACCACAGCATGTCATGCCCAGTGTATATACTCAGGGGAGTTATGCAGAAGGCCCAGATAGCTGCTCGGGTCTGGCTGGGTATCAGTTAGCAGGTGGTGAGCAATTGTATTGTGCATCACTTATGTTTTCTGAGCTTTCATTTCTTCTCTTGTTGTTTCCTGTTATTATTATTATTGGTATTATTGGTATTCTTTCTATTACCACTATATTTTACTTTATTTATTAAACCATTCCTCTCTCAACCCTCAACTCAAATAGAGTTTGCATTCTTTTGATTCTCTTCCCCATCCCACCCCGGAGTGTGGGGAAGGAGGGGAGTGAGAAAACAGCTGCGTGGTTCTGAGTTACTAGCTAGGTGTAAACCACAACATTAATTTACATATCTTACTTGCTGCCTTTCTTTTAATACATTCTTTTTCTTAATTTTTTTCTGAATGAGTTCTGATTTCCATATAATGTAGCATTTTCTATTGGCCTGAATGCTGAAGAAGAGACTCCCTGTCTAAGTGAACACAGAAATTGCCTCTTTTTGTGTGTGCAATATTAAGGAATTTTGGACCAGTGCAGCTAGTCTTTGGGTACATTTCTGATTTAGAGATCTTGCACTGAGATTGCTCACTACCTTTTAAACTCCTGACACTATCATTAAGGGTTGTCGCCAGGGGGCATTTATTTTAGTCAAGAAAAAAATGTAAAATTCCCTGTAGAGGCAAGTACTTAGTTCTACTGAATTTCCACCACCGTACAGTCTACAGACTGCTAGAACTAAATAGCCTGAAGCTTCAGTTGGCCAAAAAGGTAATGGTATGTCAAAGCAATGAGTCAATATGCAGTGTTTTCTTCCAGACATCAGAGTGGAGATCCCCTCTACCTCTGGATCAAGTCCTGAGAAGAGTCTGATAATGTGGTGTTGTTGCCAGGAACATATTTGGGAATATTTGGTCACAACTTGCTTTTTTGCTTTTTCTTTGTTTTTGTTCAGACTTGCCGACTTATTTGTTTCATTCAGGTAGAATTTCAACAAAAGAAATCATTACACCTGACCCGTGACACCAAAAGCCCCAAACACAGTGCCTGATTCTCAACAAGGACTAGAAATTTGAGGTCATGCTCACAGCTTGGTCATGCAGTTATCGTACTTTCTGGAATTAGATTTTGGAGCCAGTCAAATTATTAAAGCATTAGTTTTCTCCTGATATAGAATGGGGAAGATTCTGAAACCCTGAGAACATTTCCTAAGATACAGATGCTATAAATTATCTTGCTATATTCAGGCCCTCTGAAGTGGTGACTTTAGAAAGCACAACATCAGAGTTTTGCAAATTTCCATTACTGGTCATGACTTGAGGGAAAAATAAAGACACATTTACTTAAAGAAAAAGGTTTTGTTCAGGTTGTAAGAGAAATTAGCATTTAATTACTATTATGGAACTTGAAATAAAGCAAATTTTCCTTGAGACAGAATATTATTGGACAAATTTCTTTCAGCTGCAATAACTAACTAGAAGTTTGCTTTTAATTACCTTAGGTAAACTCAAACCAAGGGAAGTTAAATTCTGGCTATAGCAACTTGGCAAATAAATGAAGACTTGATTTATACTCCCATGAAGATGGAAGGAGGAAAAAAGTATTGTTTTCCTTTGAAATGTAACATTGGCTATATGCCATTTATGAGGTTCTTCGATAAACTACATGTCCAAGTATAAACATTTGCTTAGGAGAGCAGAAGGGGTTTTGTTTACTGTCTCAATTTTGTTTCTTATCTTAGAAATAGAAAGCTCTTTGGGTGAGATTCTTTGAAGGGCTCAGAGGAGAGGAGATAGGAAGGTCTGTAATTAAAAGTTATTTGAATATGGATAACAATGAACCTTAATAAAGGATTATTCTTCTCTCTGTTTTTATGGCATCTGATTTTAAAATACACAAACTTTAAAAAATGAGTCCTTGAAAGAAAAAAAAAAATCTGAACAAACCCCTTTAGATTTAAGATTTCTCTTCCTTAGCAGTTTTAATGTTAAATGCACTGGTCTAAGGGGAATGCACTGATCCAAGTCGTATCTTGGATTTTTTAATTTGGCTTGCAATTTTCTTGCCATATATTATGAGCAACAGCAAGCACAGTGCGATGCTGGTCTCAGTTAGGGCTGCTGAAAAATTACCATAAAATACTTCCACCCCCATGTCAAGCTATTCAACTGTTAGCTGTTAATATGGGGAAAGCAGGAAGTACAGGCAGCCGTGTCACAGGGAGCAAGCTAAAGATGAAGTGATTAGCCCTGATGTCCCTATTTTAACTTGCTCTGCCAAATGAAAACCACCTTGTCAGGTACAAAGCACATCAAAACACAGAGCTCCAAACCTGTACTCGTCAGTGTTCCCTGTAGAAATCTTTTTGGCAGATAAGTGGCCACTACAACAGTTCACGATCAGAGTTAGAGCCCCGCTGCGGTAAGAACTGCGGGGTTTTCTTTATTTCTGGCGAGTGAGACTGACATCTAGTGGCTGCATTTACTGATCCTGAGGCATCCTCTCCGTTTAGCGAGTTTCCTTTATAAGTATGGGAGCCAGATACTTTACCTGCCTATAATCATGCGATTTGGGGTCTTTGTACATACTAATCTTATACATGCCATTCTTCACAAACAGTATTTTGGCCTCATAAGTGCTGATCCATGGAAAGCGAGTGACAAAAGAAGGCAAGTCCCTTTTTTCTGAGAGAGAATAGCCTAGACCTCAGCCTGGAAAGCTGTTGCATAACTATGGACTCAGAGGTTATTTTTGGCTTCAGTTCCCCTTTTCCCTTCCCTCGTGACTTCTGAGAAAGGTTGGATGATCTATAGAGCCGGTAGCTAAAATCAGGAGGCTGCTTTAGCCATACGTCTGTATTGGCTTTGGGTTGCTGCGCTGCATTTTGTTGCTGGTAGAAAGGCCAATTAATAGCAGAAAATTTTGATTGACTTTCAAATAAAAAGTGTCTCTTGTCTTGGTGAAGGGTGAACGTAACAGCCCAATGATGGTTTTTTGGTTCTCAAATGTTTTAATACCTGGCAAAAAGAAAAAGAGAACAAAACAACACACACATGCATATACGTATACAACAGAACTTTTGTTCTTGACTGTTACTTGCACTCTGGCTATCCTTGCTTGTATAACCTAGTACATTTATTAAGGATAAATGTGTACTTCTAATTTAATGTTATTTTGCACCTATGTTTACATGAAGAATTATTGCTTTTTTATTCCCTCTTTCAGTCCTGCAAACTAACCTGAAGAAGCAAACTCCCAACCCTAGTGAAACCCCATGTGAAGCCAAAAACATGGGTATTCAGGACTCTACACATTCACACCAGCCTGTGGGAACTGGAGCTCTGATTTGTACTTTGCCTGAAATACTCATCACTAAATAAGAACACAAATACATCCTCCCATTCACATTTTTATTCTTGTCTCGTTAAACAGTACATCCTTGAGGGAAGACTAAACCTGTGCAGGGATTTGCACAGTGGGGATTTGCTGTTAGCTGGGCTGTGCTGCATGCACACTAGCCTCACTTGGAACAAGTAACAGTCTCTATCCTTCCTGATGCATTTTCATGTCTTTCCACATTCCTGGGCTACAACATTAGTTAGAATTGCCCCATTACTATCCTAATATGTGCCCAGGTGTTATGTCCTGCTGTGGGCTATCTCATCAGCCAATACCACTCAAGCTTCCCTTTTTTGCCCAGAGGGAGAGGGAGGCCCTTTCATATACCCAAGGATGCCTCTGGATAGGATGAAAAACCACTGAAGCATCATTAACTCTCTAATAGGTGCAAAGTATTTAGCACAGTGGGCAAGCTAGATCTGTCCTGTCTCTCACTGATCTTACAGACAGTCCCAGCCTCTGCTACCTTACACTGTATCTGTAGCAGCAGCTTTAAAGAGCAACTTGTACACTCTGCAAAATCAGCAAGACAGAGGTCGTTAGGGTATTGTAACAGGACCCAACACAATGCAAACCATTTTTTCCTAGTTCCTTTAATATTCAATGCTTAGGAAACCCAAGGAAATCTATAACCTCACAACTTTCTCTTCTTTGTGCTTATTCATTCTGAGGACAGAGTTGGTTTTTGTAAGAGAAGGTGGTGGTTCATTGAAGTATAAGGGCAAATGGAAATGTGTCCTGACAAAAAAAATGTGATTCTGAATAAGGATTTGGGTAGGCAGCTTATTGGAAGTAAAGTAAGTTCCCACAAACTCGTTTTGGAAGGTCACAGTTCTGTCCTCTCTTTTCCAGTTGATTTTGGTTCTCAAGCCATGTTCCACTGCACTGTGCTGTCAATACAGGCTCCTTACAGCCCAGGACTCTACTGCCTGGAGCAATCCCAGCTGTAGGAGGGCCCGACTGCAGGACGCTCTCCAAGTATGGCCAAAACGCACACTTCCAACTCCACAAATTGTTCTTAGGCTGCCCGAATACTGAAGCACAGCCTGGCCCTCTTCCTGACTGGGAAGAGATAAGCAGGCTGGGGTGGGCACTCTGCTTTTGTCCTGCAAGGTGGCCCAGACTTCCCAGCAAGTGTGTGTATGGGGCAGTCTACAGGTAAGCCAGCTGTCCCCCCACGATCAGCTGCTGTGTTTTTAATACACTGGGGAGAAAAGTTAACAGCTAATAATTCACACATTGAAAGCAGCCTTTTCTTGGTTTACAACTAAATAGGGATACTGGCAGACTAACCAGATCAGAAGGAATAGCAAAGACTCTTCTGCTTTTCTAGTCTACGACAAAACTAATGACCTAGATTTTGCATTGCTGCTGTTGCCATCCTGAAAAGACTATGTATGCCTTTACCACTCCACAGGTGTCGGGAGCAGCAATGGTCAGCCCTGCAGTTATGTCTCCTTCTCTGCCCCGTCTCGTCCTATAGGACTCTTCCCTTTCCATAGCAGTGTCAGTCCCACAGCTGGGAGGCAGCAAAATTCAGATTTTGCCTATATTGACAAAAAGTCTCAAAGGTCTGCAGCCCTTTGAGGAGATTGTGTTGAAAGGGCAAATCCTCTCCATTTCATACACCAGGTAACACACCACTAATTTACTAGTTGCACAGAATCATAGAATAGTTAGGGTTGGAAAGGACCTTAAGATCATCTAGTTCCAACCCCCCTGACAGGGGCAGGGACACCTTCCACTAAACCATGTCACCCAGGGCTCTGCCCAACCTGGCTTTGAACACTGTCAGGGATGGAGCATTCACAACTTCCCTGGGCAACCCATTCCAGTGCCTCACCACCCTTACAATCAAGAACTTCCTCCTTATATCCAATCTAAACTTCTCCTGTTTAAGTTTGAACCTGTTACGCCTTGTCCTCTCACTACAGTCCCTAATGAAGAGTCCCTCCCCAGCATCCTTATAAGCCCCCTTCAGACACTAGATGGCTGCTATGAGGTCTCCTCCTTACCTCTCAATGCTCCACGTATTTTCTCCAGCCCCAGTTTTTTTCCTAAAGCCAAGGTTTTGTATCCAGAGGTTTCTGAAGTGATGCACCTCTATGGTTCTCCATTAACCTCATGAAAACAAGAAGTCTGTATATTTTCACACATCCCACCTCTACTATCTTTGTTATCATTGATTTTCCTTGCATATGTTTGTATCCTAGAAACTGAAACTCACTGATCCATGTGCACAGTTATGAATAAGGACCCCAGAGATGCAGTGAACAGAAAAGATAGAGATACCACTCACCGCTCTGCAAAAACAGGGACTTCTGCGCAAACTTCATATGTATCACAGAAGGCTTCTCTTTCCTCTCTTCTAGGAGAAGTTAAGCAAAGGGATGAACTTGCAGCACACGCTTATTCAGGGAATTGTTTATTCTTCCATTGTACAACAGAGCTGGAATATACAGTCTGCCCATCTCTGTTGCTAAGAAACAGGGCGCTGTTGCCTTGGGACTTGATTCAGAATTCAAAAGCAAAAGTAGTGTCTCAGTAGACTGCATAAATGCAGCTTGAAACCTAGCAACAAGGCCGCAAGTTCAATGTGATTCCCTTACATGTTAGAAAACAATGGTGTTAGAAGGAAAATATGACTGAGGAAAAGAAAACAGTAATTTGAAAACAAAACAAAGCTGTTGTATCACCAATTATCCTAAGGGAGGCAACTTTCTTTTACTAAACGTACTTTTATGACCTGTAGGATCTGATACTTTACTATCTTGTGCTTTGAGCAGGTTCATATTTACTACAACAAGCAAATACAAAGCAGCATCAGTATTTACACCAGTGTTTCCTGAATATTCAGCTTGTGCAGTAAAAGTGACAACACCAGAGTCAGGGTAGCAGAATTAATTTCCAGTTTGTGTTTCAGTTTTCAAGCGCTCTGCTCACAGAATAATTTAATAGTTGCTACATGCGCCTTGAAGTGATCACTCTTAAAATGGTATGGATTGTATAACTGGGAACAATTACTTAACCACATACACATGGACTTTTTTCTATATTCGCTTATGTACAAGTGAAGTATGAGTAAGAACACAGCACATATAAAATTATAAATACGTTATCACATCCTTTCACCTTAAAGAATAGTCATTATGTGCTGTTGGAAATTATATTTTTTCAATCAACCGTTTCACTGTAAAACCTGTTCCCTCTCATTGTGGAACTTCATTACACAGCTGAAACTTTGGCCAGCACTCCAGCAGACTAGGCCAAATTTGAAATGAGTTATAGTTCTCAGCTGGGTAAACAGGGCTCAGTTGTTTGGGGTTTTTTTTGATGTTTCATCATAAAATAATAAAGAGATGTTTTTCAGCTATGTCATATGACAGTGTATGTAGTGGATTTAGCTGGAGATGAAGGAGGAAACAGAATCCTGTAGTGACAAATCACCCAGGATCACCTGAACAGTTTTCACGTTCATTTCTCCTTGTGTTTCTTCTAATAAGTAAATTATTTCCAAAAGAAAGAAAAGAAAAAAAATCTTTCTTAAATGTTTCTAAGTTTGCAGCACTTCCATGTGGTGCCTTCAACATTTTGGTTGTTGCAATAGCTCGGACTCTGGGCCTAAACAGAATTTGGGAAAATACGTTTGCTTTCAGTTTGGTTGCTTTTGAATGACCTTCAGAACCCTTTGGAAAGGTACACTGATACAATGCATTTTTCTGTGTTTTTAAGCAAATTAAATTCAGGGTTTCAGCTGAAAAGAAAGTTAGGTTGTAACTGAGAATTGTGATAGGGTATTGTATTAGTTCAAATACAGGAAGATCTCACAGCAGTTCTAAAGTAAATAAGACATTATTTGCAAGTCTATGCTGCTGAGATACCTACAGTTTTACTGAAGAGAAAATATCAAACAAAATGCCTTAAAGAAAATAATTTCGTATTCCCAGTAGATGGCAGCCTGTTACTTATTTTACAAGGTCAAGGTGTTTTAAAACTGGAAAGCGAAGGATTAAATCTTTCTGCTCTACTGCAGTGTAGCAAGAGGGCTTGACATTTCCCTACACAAACCCACTTCATGTTTTCAGCTAAATATAAGTCCCTTGTAGACTTAAATAAGATTAAGGAGACCTTAAGAATACAAGATGGAAAAAGCAGTAAAGCTAGTCAGGATCCTAGTCTGAGCTGCAGAATCTTCTTAGGGACAAGAAAGCACAGATGGAATATCATACCCAGATTTAACCTTGAAAACCGTAGCCAATGGTGTCTATACTTTCTACCTTGAAAGTATTTCAGAAAAAAAAAAAAAAGAAAAAGAAAAGAAAAAGAAAAGGAAAAAGAAAACCTGCCCGTTCATTATTTATAAATGGTGAAAGAAAAAGGGATGAAAAAAAATTTGTTCAATCACCATATCATAAAGAAGCATTACCAGTCAACATCCCAGCCATAAGGAAAACACTTAACTTGGCAGGACCATTTGAGCATGTTGTGTTCTTCATTATTTTTTAGTATTTTTTAAACTTGAATTGTTCTATGCTGTATTGATTCCACAGTCAATTAAAAAAAAAAAAAAAAAAAAGAGAGAGATAAAAAGGAGATCTACTTTTTATTTTGAGAACAGACAGAAAAATCTTATCACCAGTTTCCAGCCTATGTTAGAAATAGAATCTTTCTTCTCCTCAGGCTCTCAGCTTTTTGGGATAGTGACCTACTTTTTGGCAGTCAAGCCAAATAAGTTCAGGGCACTTGTTTGGGCTATATCATAACAAAGCTCCAGTGATAACTGCAGCAAATCAGGAAGATGTCACTAGGTGTTTGTAGTTCTGATTTAGTTCTTAAATTCAAACAGCATCCGAGTGTGTCCACTGAAGTTGGTGTCAAAGCAGTGTGAATCAGAATTAACTATTTAAAACCACTGCTGGAGCAACAGAAAGATTAAATGACAGAAGTTTGCATTACTGTGTAAAATGCTGATCAATATGTGATAACAGGGCAATATTTCATTTTTCCTCAATAAGGATGTAAAGTGGTGTTTGAGGGCAAATGGTGGCTTAGTGTCCCCTTGCTGTAACTCATGTAAGTGAGGAACAAGCTTACAGATTTCATAAATCCGCTTCTTACTTCTGAAATCTTATTAGAGACTGAGTCGAATAAATCCTGGTTTACACTAAAATAAGTGTTCCATTTCCCTTATTGTGAGTATCTGTTCACTGAGCCAGGGAATTAGAGGCATGTCTACACCATGAAATGCAACTTTGAAATGTTCCAGCTAACTCCAGGATCAATGGCTACAGGTCCAGGTCAGGTGACACATCCATCCTCACTACTTAGTCTTCGTATTCAGTGTCATGCAAACATTACTCTATTGCATTCGTGATAGAGGTAAGAAATGCAAGCCAGCTCAGAGCTTTTTAGGCTTCTCTGCATTTCACAAGGAGTTGTAAGGATAATTCCTTATGATCATTCCTTCCTCAGAGATGAGACAAAAGAGAACAGTCTTAAAAGGCTAAGTAGGGGCAATCCTTATTTCTTAAAAATGCAATGGACAGGAAAAACAGCTGGAACACCTACAATAACCACATAAAACTGGAGAGAAGATAAACAGCAATAAAGAGTAGTCAGCAGTAGAAATTATAACACTAAGTTCTTTTATGATTTGCAATGTCCTTCTAAAACAAAATTAATCCAGACAGCAATTTTCTTCCCCTCATATGTCTCTTTTTCCAGTAAAAACCACAAATGTGTGTGTGTGTATGTATATAAAATCAGCTTGCAATATTTGGTTATTCTACACCTTAAAACAATTATTACCCCATAGTCTCCATCTAAGCCAAGTTATGGCCTCAGTCTTTATCCTCAAGTTCTAAATCCCTCACTAACAGGATTTAATTTACACACGATGATGACAAAACTAAACCAGGGAATCTATATTGCTGTGGACTTAAGTTATTATATTAGCTGCTGCTGAAGTAATGATGTTCCCTTTTCCAAGTTTGAGTCAAGTGAGATTGGATTCCCTGAATTTTTAATTAATCAAGATCTAGAAACTAGAACAGATAGTCACAGTGCCTCAACACGTATAGATTACATTTATTTTGTTAAATAATTCAAACTTTTTCTTATGAGCTAGTTAACTTATCATCATACATTTGGTTTTTATTTGTCTGGTCTCACTTTTCAAGGTTCTTAGGTTTTGTGCTCTTTTTTCTGAAATCAGTCTTTTGGAGACCTTTCTGTGATCTTCATAAGGCTGGAAATTAATCCACCTGAGAAGCTGGAAAATAGCCACCAGAACAAGAGTTGTGTTGGATTTGGCTTGGATAGAGTTAATTTTCTTCACAATAGGTAGCATAAGGCCATGTTTTGGATTTGTGCTGAAAACACTGTTGATAATACAGGGATGTTATACGTTATGTGTTATGTAGTTATTGCTGAGCACTGCTTAAGCACGACCAAGGCCTCTTTTGCTTCTCACCCCCCCTCACCAGCGAGGAGGCCGGAGATGCAGAAGAAGCTGGGAGGGAACACAGCCAGGACAGCTGACCCCAGCTGGCCCAAGAGATATCCCATACCATATGGAGTCATGCTCAGCATACAAAGCTGGGGGAAGAAGAAGGAAGTGTTGGGGATGGGATTTTTGGAGTGATGGCATTTGTCTTCCCAAGTCACCATTACACGTGACAGAGCCCTGTTTGGCTGTACACCTGCCTGCTGATGGGAAGTGGTGAATGAATTCCTTGCTCTGCTTTGTTTGTACATATGGCTTTTGCTTTACCTGTTAAACTGTCAATATCTCAACCCATGAGTTTTTTCATGTATACTCTTCTGATTCTCTCCCCTATCCCACTGCGCAGGGACTGAGTGAGCAGCTGTGTGGGGCTTAGCTGCTGGCTGGGGTTAAACCACAACAGGTCTTTACATACATGTAGATGATATATGAGGAATAAAGTATCTGAGTTGAAGGCACTGACACATCCAATGTCTGCTAGGGGAAAAAAGGGGGAACAACTTATCTTCTACTTAACTTGTGCAAGACTGTTTCTGTCATGAATGACAATTTTGAGTGGCTATAATTCCATTTTATCACACAGATAATGTAGTTTGGAGTCAAAAAGTCATACAATCAAAATCTAATAAGAAACATTTACCATTAGCTGATTGTTGCTGCCTTGTTTAAAGTATTTCAGCCTTCCAGCTGGGGTGCATAAACACCTCATCAGGACTGCAGCTTTTATGCTCTCCTACATCCTGGGCACATTCCTACCTCACACTAGCAGAGAAGTAGGAAACTGAAACGTTTGAAGTTACCTGTCTGAAGTTACCAAGTCAGATCACTCAATCAGTGGAAATCCTCTGGAAAAAAAGGTATGTTTCGAATTAAAGGAGTGCTGGAAGAGTTCACTGAGGAAAATGTCTTGGCTGAGGAAGAAGGTTTCAGAGAGATATAGGAGGGAAAACCCTGGAAATGGTTTTCTTTGGGAAAAAAAGAGGACTAGAGGTAGAGCACTGCAATTTGTTCTTAATTGTGTGTCCTAGGGAAACTCATACTGCTGTGTGTCACTTGTTTCCCCGCACTCCTTTGTCTGTGTGACTTGTCTGCCCTTTCTTAAATACATTTTCCCAGCAGTGCCACCATCTTGTCTGAGGGACTCAGGACAGTAGCTGCGGAACCTGCTGGAACCGGCCAGAACCTGCCGTGTCCTGTACGGAGCAGCCCCAGCCTTCCCTCACAGAGGCCGCCCCGCCACCACTGCTGCCAGCGCCTGGGCACTGACTCACGGTACAGCTTCTCATATACAAACCCTATTCATCTCAGGTCTAACAGTAGAATGCACAGCATCATCCAGTACAATAAAACACACCAAAAGAATTCCTTACAGCCTCATGCTAGAAAGCCACAAACTGAACTTAGGGAGGTAATTATTTCATTAAGAGAGCCACAGAAATTTTTTGTTCTCTTTCAGTCTTTTTCATACACTGGAAAATATCTGCCTTAAATTAACCAGTACCATGAATCTGGGGTCCTGCAGCATCCACACTTCTCTTCACTGAAGACTCCTTGATGGATATGAGATCAGGATTCAAGCTTCATCACAGCAATTGAACACAACAAATTTAACAAGTTCGAGCACAACATATGAACAGTGTATAAAACATAATGAATGTTCTGAAAACCGAAGAGATTTTGTATATTACATTCCTTTGTGTATTAATGAAAATTATAGTCTCATTCCCACCTCCCCAGGAGTCCTGGGTTCAGCAGCAGCAGTCATTTTTCTCCTTCTTGGTAGCTGGTGCAGCACTGTGTTTTTGATTTTGGGCCTGGGAGCAGCGCTGATAGCACCAGTGTTTCGGTTACTGCTTAGTGATGTTTCCGTCTGGTCAAGGACTTTCTGAGTTTCATACTCTGCCAGGGAGGAGGAGAGCCGGGAGGAAGCAGAGACAGGGCACCTGACCCAAACTGACCAAAGAGGTTATTCCATACCACAGCATGTCATGCCCAGGATGAAAAGCAGAGTGCAGAGACCCGGAAGGGTGGGGGTGCACTGTGTGGTCGGGCTTGGTTTTAGGTGGTGAGAAATTGTATTCTTTCCTTGTATTTGCCTTGTCATTATTATTATTGGTGGTAGCAGTAGTGATTTGTGTTATACCTTAGTTACTAAACTATTCTTATCTCAACCTGTGGGAGTTGCATTCTTTTGATTCTCCTTCCCATTCCTCCGGGAGCGGGGGGAAGAAAGTGGGGGAAGTGAGTGACAGAACGAGCTGAGTGAGTTAGAGAGGCTTAAACCACGACACCAGGTTAAGTAGGGAAGGGGTGAGAAATAATATACTCAAGTACATAGGAATACAAGAGTCTAACTTCACCTTACAGATCTTGGCTTCTTTAAACTTTACAGAAGCATGTATCTGTATCAGAGCTTTATGATTAAAGACAACTTCTACACATCAAAAGTAATAGAAAGTATGGTGTTGCTTTTAAAAAGAAGAAACAACACAGCACAATAAATGGATAATCCTGTTTCTTGAATTAGTCATTCGTACAACCCACTGGATTGATGCAAATTGAATCCTGAGTATCTAAATCTCCTCTTTCAATATGCTCTTTCTCAGTCTTGTGAACTACTTTTATAGCCAGGTACCTAACCTGGAGGTATTAGAGCAGTATGCAACAGAGCTCTTAAAACATTATTTTGGATATATCCTACTCCTCAGTATTGATCCTGCCCCTCTACTCTGCTCTCCTGAGACCTCACTTGGAGTATTGTGTGCAGTTCTGGTGTCCTCAACATCAAAAGGACATGGAACTGTTGGAACAAGTCCAAAGGAGGGCCACGAGGATGATCAGGGGACTGGAGCACCTCCCATATGAAGATAGGCTGAGAAAGTTGGTGCTGTTCAGCCTGGAGAAGAGAAGGCTGCATGGAGACCTCATAGCAGCCTTCCAATATCTGAAGGGGGCCTATAGGGATGCTGGGGAGGGACTCTTCATTAGGGACTGTAGTGAGAGGACAAGGGGTAATGGGTTCAAACTTAAACAGGGGAAGTTTAGATTGGATATGAGGAAGAAATTCTTTACTGTAAGGGTGGTGATGCACTGGAATGGGTTTTCCAGGGAAGTTGTGAATGCTCCATCGCTGGTGGTGTTCAAGGCTGGATTGGACATAGCCTTGGGTGACATGGTTTAGTGGGAGGTGTCCCTGCCCCTGTCGGGGGGGTTGGAACTAGATGATCTTAAGGTCTTTTCAAACCCTAACTATTCTATGATTCTATGATTCATAAAACATACATTATAGCATTTTCCTACTTCCACAAAGGTGTGTCCATCGTATTTGGCAGTCAGGTGAAGTTCCCGATGACTAGAAAAAGGGAAATATAACCCCCATTTTCAAGAAGCGGAAAATGAATGAGCTGGGGAACTACAGACCAGTCAGCCTCACCTCTGTGCCTGGCAAAATTTTGGAGCAGATTCTCCTGGAAGGCATGCTGAGGCACATGAAAAACAACAAGGTGGTTGGTGACAGCCAGCATGGCTTCACTAAGGGGAAATCCTGCCTGACCAATCTGGTGGCCTTCTATGATGGGGCTACGGAACTAATGGACAGGGGTAGAGCAGTTGGTGTCATCTACTTGGACTTGTGCAAAGCATTTGACCCTGTCTCACATGACATCCTTGTCTCTAAGTTGGAGAGACATCAATTGGATAGGTGGACCACTCGGTGGATAAAGAACTGGCTGGATGGCTGCACGCAAAGAGTTGTGCTCGATGGCTCAGTGTCCAGCTGGAGACCAGTAATGAGTGGTGTCCCTCAGGGATCGGTGATGGGACTGGCCTTGTTCAACATCTTTGTCAGTGACATGGACAGTGGGATTGAGTGCGCCCTCAGCAAGTTTGCCAAGGACACCAAGCTGTGTGGTTCGGTTGATATGCTGGAGGGAAGGAATGCCATCCAGAGGGACCTTGACACACTTGTGAGGTGGGCTGATGCCAACCTGATGAAGTTTAACCATGCCAAGTGCAATGTCCTCCACCTGGGTTGAAGCAATCCCAGGCACAGCTACAGGTTGGGCAGAGAAGAGATACAGAGCAGTCCTGCAGAGAACGACATGGGGGTGTTGGTTGATGAGAAAATGAACACGAGCCGGCAGTGTGCGCTCGCAGCCCAGAAAGCCAACCGTGTCCTGGGCTGCATCAAAAGGAGCATGACCAACAGGTCAAAGGAGGTGATCCTGCCCCTCTACTCTGCTCTCCTGAGACCTCACTTGGAGTATTGTGTGCAGTTCTGGTGTCCTCAACATCAAAAGGACATGGAAGTGTTGGAACAAGTCCAAAGGAGGGCCACGAGGATGATCAGGGGACTGGAGCACCTCCCGTATGAAGATAGGCGGAGAAAGTTGGTGCTGTTCAGCCTGGAGAAGAGAAGGCTGCATGGAGACCTCACAGCATCCTTGCAGTATCTGAAGGGGGCCTATAGGGATGCTGGGGAGGGACTCTTCATTAGGGACTGTAGTGAGAGGACAAGGGATAATGGGTTCTAACTTAGAGGGGAAGTTTAGACTGGATATGAGGAAGAAATTCTTTACTGTAAGGGTGGTGATGCACTGGAATGGGATTCCCAGGGAAGTTGTGAATGCTCCATCGCTGGTGGTGTTCAAGGCTGGATTGGACATAGCCTTGGGTGACATGGTTTAGTGGGCGGTGCCCCTGCCCCTGTCAGGGGGGTTGGAACTAGATGATCTTAAGGTCCTTTCCAACCGTAACTATTCTATGATTCTATGTAGTTTTGATGGGCCAGTATCTGAATACCAATTCTTATGACAAGGACACAATATGGTGTCCTTACCAGTACCTTTAACATGCTGTAAACTGAGAAGAGGAAAGCATGAGTTGCAAAAGAAGGGAGGGGGAATGGAATAGTTCCAGAGGGCATCAAAGGAATAAACATATGGTAGGGAAGTAGGAATTGAGACCTGTGTTGATTGGCACTGCATTCAGACTTCTTGCAGGTGGTGAACAAGAGAAAAACCTACTGGTTCTGTCCACTGTGAATAAGTAGGTACCTAATACATGTTCTCTGAAAGATGTCTTTGAAAGAGTTTCAAATCATTGCCTTGTCCTTATTTGCTAAATACAGATGAAAGTAATTTTCTGCAGGATATTTTTCGTAATAGGAGACTCATTTCTTACACAGTAGACAAAATTTACTAGAATTCAGTAACTGCTTAATAAAGACAATTCTTTAATTATATAATAAGTCCTTTCCTTTCTCAAATTAATTTTCCAGTAATCCTCATATGTCTCTAACAGATGAGAATAATTATATTGGCTCTGCTGAATAACCTTAAGCCATTACATTCCTTTAGCTACGCATAGGTTTATGAAACAGCCAAATGAACTTTGGGTTTGTAATCAAGATCTGCAGTCCTGAATGCTTTATAGTCTAAATACAAAATTCTACCATTAGAGGCTGGATATTATTTCAATCAGCCAGGACTCTTTCAGGTAAATTGACTAATCATTTTCTAACCCGCTCAATTGCAAACTGTACAATAAAGGGTTAAAAGTTTTGAAATCCCAGGATTCTTTGTTGAGCGTTTCAGAAGGCAGAACAAATACAATTTGCATTACTACAATGGGGCTAATAAATACACACTGCTTCTAAAGTCTTAATATCAACTTAAATAGATTGTGCATATGCAGAGCTCTAAATCACTGATTAATACATAAATTGAAATCATTAATTCAACCACTATATTACAGTAATGTGTCACATTGTAAGACTCACAATATATTCACATGAAGGTGGATGGAGTTTGTTTTCATTATTCAATATGCTTACCCCCCCACAAAACTAAATGGAAAACAATAATGAGATTGATATGGGTAGATCAGTACATGAATAAGCCTGGCTTTTATTTATTTAACGATAAAACAAATTTAAAAGAAAATGCTTATATAACAACACTCAGGGGTTTTTTTTGTTCTCTTAAATCTCTCTGCCTTATATTAATAATCTTTTTCCTTGTGAAAAGTGTGTTTGGTGAAAGCACCCTCATGCTTATAAACTAGATCTTTGTATTGTCTGAATAAACGAGTTCAATTACACAAGAGCCTTACTGAATCAAGATGCTTGCCATAAAACATGAACCTGCATGGCACATGATTAAAACTTAATAGTGCCCAGTATTTGGTGTGCCAAATCTGTTAGCATTCAGTACATGCTACCTGTGTACATTCTCTGGTTCAAAATGTAACTCTTATAATACAAGCGCAATAACATACATCAGAGCTTGACTCTTAGTTGTCTTGGCCAAAAAGCAGTGAAAAATTCAGAAGGAAGAGATATCCAGCGAGCATCTTTATTTCTACAATGTTATGAAAGCTATTTCAATAAAAATAAAACAGGATGTCATCTTTGGCACTCACAGTAGTTCATATTAATTGTCCAAAAAGTAAAATCTTTCACTGCAAATTAACTTGAGATACATGCCCATGCTAAGAGAGATCTGGTAAAAGCCAGGGCAGTGCAGCAGAAGGGAAGAAGGGCAGAGCTGAAGCCATAGTCCCTAATTCTTAGACAAGTTTTCCTTGGGAAGACAGCAGGAGAGCTCTTTGTTATTTCTCCTAGTGAAGCTGGACCACTGAGAAGTCACATATGGAAGAGCCAGGAATTAGAGAATGAAAAAGCAGGCTGACTCCATAACTCGGGTCACTATGCTGGGAGATGGAGTTGTGGGTCCTCTTACGGATTCTGCTTCGCCGTGTAAGTCATTAGAGCAATCTTTTTCTTATGCCTATAACAGCCTCTCTAGAGGGCACAATTTTCCCTGTGCTCTTCCCTTTGTGTCTGTCTGAGCCAGGCATGCAGGGCAAGCACAGTAAAAATAACATAGGACAGATAACTGAAGCTCTTTACAGATTTGTGCCTAAGCAAAAACAATTTATCACTGGTCCAAGGCTTAATACTTCATGTTACATCTAAGTCAAATGTGTTTCCCACATGATTACTCAGTGGTAGATAGCAAAAGTCTACCAGATCACACAAACAGCTGTCTTGACACAACTGAATAGACAGGTACTTCTTAAGTCAACATGTCATGATGAAATTATGGTTTACCAAGTCAGGAACTAATAGGATTACTCTAAAAAAGAGCACAACTTGTTTCCCATCACACAGGTCTTGCAGCTTCCCTTCTATTGAGTAGTAAATCCAGAATTTCACACAGGACAGTATTTCAGTTGAATACTCACATTAACAAGTTGCATGCATACTGCTGGGTAGGATTGTGCTCTTTAGTTCTGTGGCAAAACCCAAGCCCTGAAAGGTGTATTAATCAAGCTGGAAATCACAATACAATCTTTACATACCTTTTAAATTTACCACAGACTTTACACTATGTGAATTTAACTGAAAACTTTGAAACAGATCAACTATCCATCCCCTTTTCAGAGTTAGAAAGTTCTCTAAGTGTACCATGATCACTGGAATAGTCACAGCTCTCCTATGTCAAAGACTACAAAATCAATTAATTTTGTTAAAAGATTTATGACAGGTCATTGGTTCACCACTGACTTCACAGCTGAATAGTTCCTGTTCTTGCATATCTGTATACATAGCTGAAATTACAAAACTAAGTCTTGTGAACATCAGAAAGCTTTTTACAGCTCCATGGCGAAGGGCACTTCAAAAATTAATTCCCAGTAACCCACATTTCAGCCTGTTCTGACCTGCAACACCTGTGAAAAAGAACTTAGTTTATGACAATCATGATGGATCTGTGATTTGTTTTTTCAACTTCCTGAGGTCACTTTTTGATTTGTTAACAAAGTTGCTGACACATAGCATGCCAATAAAGATATGGTTTAAGGTATAAAATTGTCATATTTAGTTTTGTATAAAAGAATTAGTAATTTACTGAAAAAAATGCATTTTATATTTCCCTAATTCTATCTGTCTTAATTATGTAGTGTAACAATATAATTTAATTTTTCTCATGGCTATTTTTCCAAAATTTTTTTTGCTTACAAAATTTATCCATGCATCTATTTTAATGCAAGGAGAAGCCGCTCTGATTTGACCTGTTGCAGAAATAGGTCTCAAGAACTTCCTATTTTTCTTACCACCTACTAAAGCTAAAATTTAATAAAATTATTTTACATTGCTTGTAATTCTCTGTTACAGAATTCTGGTGTTCGCTGGAAGGTGAGCTGCCTAAAAAAACCATGGTATCCTCCTTTATAAATGGTGTAAATAAAGTAAATAAAATACAGATCAGACTAACACAAATTCATGGAGCAAGTCTGAGAAAGAACTGTGAATTTTAATTGTAATTTACATGATGAAAACAGCTGTTTGCTTTAAAGAGTAAATGGCATATTTTAGAAGGAGCACAGGTCCCCCTCAAATAACTAGGTAGAGCAGAACATCGCACTGATGCCACCACAGGGTTTCCAGAACTATGCTCACTCATTTTCAGTTTTTAATGTTTCAACATATGGACATTTCTAATGCCTCAGTAAGACATTTACTATCAAATGTCATAGAGATTAAAATCCACACTTTCTCACCAAAGCTCATCTCAAGCAAAACCTGGATCCCTATTAGCATAAACCCACAACAGGAGCCATATGGGTTGGCTCAGTCACTCTTTGGTGTTTCCGTCTGGAGCGTCTGACTGTCTTAACACCTTATTGTCATAACTGCCTTCATTTTACATAAAAGCATTTGATGCACAGAATGTCTTGGTCAGATAATGTAATTAGAAGCACACATTTAAGTCTAAAGCGAGTTTTCTTCAAAATTAGGGATATCTCCGGAAAAGTCTTGTTCATAGCAGGAATAATAAGTTATAGTAAATAAAAAAAAATGAAAGAATGGAATGAGTCTAAGCTAGCACTTTCTTTGGTTTATCGTCCTAGTTTTGGCAGCCTTAACATTGGGTGCTGCAGATGTTTTTCTTTGATGGTACTCAGATAGCTCCTTCTTTGATTAATTTCTAAGCTCTTTTTTCTTTTTGAACTATTTTAAACAATTGGTATGCCAAGCATTCATTTTAACTATGCAGTTTGAAAAAAGACTTTTTTTAAAACTGGAGATTTGATTATTTGACCAAATGATCTCTAGTCCTTGTTTTATGTGAAGTATTTATTATTCCTATTTCTTTACTTCATCCCACTCAAGTTTGATAAACATATATATGATAAACATATTTGATAAACAGCATATTCCTCATCTGAGTCAGAAGGTGAGCTTCAGCTGAGTCAGAAGGTGAGTCCTCAGCTGTCAGAAGGTGACTCTAGCTTCTGAGGAAGAAGCTGGAGTCCTCAGGTGAATAGCTCTGGTACTCTCCCCTGACCTGGAAGCCATGACTTACCATGAGTGTCTTCACCACCCTTCACTGTACATGAAGGCCCACAGACTATGAAATATGTGGGGCCCCACAGACTCTTGCAGGCTCATAGCCGTGTTTTCTGTTCCTTTCCCCAAAAAGCAAACCATTCTGCTTGCCGCTTTGTGACTGCAGCTGAGCATTAAAAGGGTGTTTTCAGCAAACCATCTACAATAACGTACTCTTTTCTGAGTGGCAATAACTAGTAAGAGCCTTTCATGTGCAGTTAAGATTATTACCTTGTTCCATGCTCATCATTTTCATTTATCAAAGCAAAGTTTCATCTGCCAATTTACCAACCAGCCATTCCATGTACTTCTTCGTGGTCCATTTCATTTTGACTACCCTGAATTATTTGATTCATCAGCAAATTGTCATCTCCCTATTCACTTTTATTTCCAGCTCTTTTATGCCTATATTGAAATCTGTGCTAAAGGTGCAGATTTCTGTGTTTCTTACTGATGACCTCTCTCTCTCTTATAATGACTACTAATTTCTGCCCAGTGTTTTTTCAGATATTTTAAATAGTTGTTATCCCATAAAATCTTCAGTCCTGCAGGAGCACCTAGAGTTAAGACCAGAAGATCAATATAGGAAATCTGCACTCTGCTTCAGCTGCTGCGTAATTCTAGGTGCCTGGGAAATTTCAAACAGCAATAAGCCTGCAAATTTACGTCAGCATTTTCCCAGTCCTTTTGGAAATAAACAGTTGGATATCCAAATCACATCATCAGAGTCCAAAAACACAGAACTACTACACCTAAGGTACCAGAAGGCTTTATCTACTGGATGCTCCCACACGTGCATAATTATCTTTCACAACAGGGTTCACTTTAAATTTCAGTAGCAGCTTCCACTTCCTTTTATTTTATGAAGATGTGGATTATATACATGTCACTGGGCGAAAATTAGGGCAAGGTTCAGGGCAAAGACTAGGTGCTTTCAGGTAAGTAAACCCAGGCTTGGCCCTAATCCTTAAAATCATAAGGTTTTCCCAAAGTCCTGCTTTGAGTGTTTCTCAGTGTCTCTGACCTCTATGCATTTCCCCCATGCAGAAGAATCAGCATGTCTTTTTTGCCTTTAGGCATTTCAGGCACAGCTCCACAGTCAGCACTGTAACACTATTCAGTGGCATTCCAGGGTTTCCTCTGTGTTCCTCCACTGATTTCCAGATGTTTAACCCATACTTTCTACCTGTATTCCATTAAGAGAAATAGTTTCCATAAAAGTAGAGATATTCTCAGCCAAAAGTTTGCTCTCCTGCTGGCATCACACTAAATGAAACATGAAACCAATACTGAAGTGATGAGGGACAGAGATTGCCAGAGTTCCAAGGTGCTGTTTCTCATTAAATGTTCAAAAAAATGCCAAAAATTTGCATTTCCATTTCAAAAGTTTGTTTTGCATTGGATGAACCTGATTCAGTGGAACACTGTCGGTCTAACAGGATGTAGACTCCTCTTGTAAAGTGTTCTGGTAAAGCAGACCCATTATCTGAGAACCATGGGGTCCATCTACTTTGTTAATCCCTCATTTTTTTGTCTTCAACCAAGGAGAAAGATTTTGTGTTCCAGCAAACATTCATTCAATGAGCCTTTTCTTTGAGAGAGAGGTTATACAAAAGGAAAAAAACCCACTTTAATCCAAACCAAACATTCTTACTCTATCAAGTTCCTTCCTGACATTGGTGTCAATGGCTGTTTTCACTAAAGATATTATTAGATGTTGCTTACATAGGCTAAATGCAGAATTGCAGAAATGTTTTCAATAAAGCCAATGTATTTGACACCTCAGAAAATGAACTTATTCTGCATCTTATTTCAGTACAATTCTTCCAGTTAAACTGTGGGAGTTGGGGAGCCAAGCTGTGCTACATACCTGAGGCACTATCAAAACTCTTCAATTTTCAGACGATATATGCCATCTATAGATAAGCTTTTCTTAAAGATGGGACTACTGACAAATATTGAAGAAGTTTTAGAAAATTTGCAGATCAGTACCAAAACAACAAAGATTTAAAGATTAGGTGCCGTGAGTCTAGGAGGAAACCAGTATTTATGTTCAACCTACCAAGATATTGGGTCCCAGTGAGAGGGAAAAATGTGTAGTTTCTTTCCTCAGTGGTAACAGAGTAGGTGCACGGGCAAGTGCTCCTCCATTCTTCCTGAAAAGTACACTTCAGAAGATGCCAGTGGTATAACATTTACATGTGGAGGGGGAAAGCTTCATATGTCTCTCATGACTTACTACTGTTTCTGAATGACTGTGATTCTCACCACTGCTACAAGCGGTGACACATCTTGCTCCATAATGTAGCTCATTGTTTGTAAAGATGGTGCATAAACAACATTGCAGCTTCTCTGTAATGTCATTACAGCTTGTGATGTTATGTGATTATGTTGCATTTTAGAAACTGCATATTAACATGAGTAAATATATTGCACATTAATTAACTATAGGAAAATATTGTCTGTTGGAAAACAAAGCAGAACAATTAATACATCAGAAATCAAACCATATAGGAAATTATCCTAGCTTACACGTTCCTGAATCAGACAAGCAATTGCTGAGTAGCAGGTCCTAATATGCTGCTACTCTGGAGTCAGAAAAGTCCATAGATCATCAGTGACTTGATGCAGTAGTTTGCTGGGGTTTCTTTCCCATGCCTCTAGCCCCCACCCTTACTGTAGTACTTGCTTGCCAGCTACCTTTCTTTTCAACAAAATACAACGGCCTCCACCTCCCTTTCCTGCAGCAGCAACCTGGTTTCATCTATAGAGGCCACCTAGCTCTGAAGTCTGCATGTCCTGCAGTACGCAGACAGAGCTGTGGGTGACTCTCAGCTGTTCTGCCATCAGCTGTGGCTGTCCAGTTGCAAGCTGCCAGGCTGAGCAGCAGGGCATTGCCTTACTGGACATTCCTGCCTATGTTATCTGCTAAGAGTTGTAAGAGGAAGTGCTCAGCAGGATGTATGAGGCCCATCTGCCATATGCAGATATGTTCTAAAGGAATGTGTAAAAAAACCTATAAATTATGCATACGAACAAAAAGATTTGCTTCTAGGCAGTCTTCCATAGTTCCACAATCTCTTCAATTTTGTTTTATTTTTTTTCCTGTCTCTTTGCAAGACAACATATTCTAAGAATATAAGGACTTCAGAAATAGACTAAAATGTCCAGACAACCTTAGAAGCAATTTCTCAGTGAGAACTTCAAAGCTGAAGAGACTTCTTCACAATATTTCATGTTCATACTGTAAATGAAATATGGTACCTTTTGGTTTATTCTCGACATACGAACAGATGTGTTACCATAGTTTAAACATTGCAATAGGTCACGTAGATGAATTAACATTTACTTGGAAAAACAGAAGGCCTATCATTCAGTTTCCGTTTATAAAAAGTGCCACTATAGTGTTAATCTGTATTTCTTTTTTCCACATACCCCAATCCTATAACTGCTTTTAGCCAATCTTATGATTATACTTTCTGGTCCATTGTAAGGATGAATAAATGGTGCAAAGCATCACACATATCCAACAACACAGAAAATGTTCCAATACTTTTACTTAGATTTAGTTAGGCCTTATTTTGGAAGAATGTACATTAAAAAAAGCAGAACTTGGTTCTCCATGATGGAATAACACACAAGCATTATATTCATTACAGTTACAAAGGAGTATGTGCAGAAGCATGAAATAAAATGGAAAATAAAGAAATACTTCAGGAAAAATTTTTAATTAAGTCCTCAAGCATATAAAAAACAAAAAAAATCCAAAAATGACAAAAAAACCAAAACAAAACTAAAAGAATTTGCTCTATATGTATCTATTAAAAGATGACAACCTCAATCCTCCCTTTCTATGACATAGAGCCACTCCTCCCAGCAGATCCATTCTTTGTTCCCAACCCAAATGACATCTTACTATTTTTTAGCCTTTCCTCTTCACACCACAGTGTCTATCTCATATAGTCCAGCATATGCCACACTTGTAGGATTGTGTCAATGCAAGACCTACTATCATTCAGAATTTTTCTATGTTCTTTTACCTCTGAAACCTTTCCCTCAGCTAACTACAGACTTCCTCTGTCTGATAATAGGGATCTATTAGCAAAATCTTTCAGAAGGTATGAAAATTAGGATTTTTAAGAAGCATTCAGTACTGCTACTCAGTCCTGTCCCCGCTGCAGTCTGTGGTAAAACTTACTTGGATTTTAATGTATCTAAATTTCTTTTGCCGCAGTTTGACAGATGTGTAAGAAAATAACAGGAAGTTCTTATCAACGATTTCAGAAAACTAAGAAGTCATACAAAGAGGCAGAAATAAGGAGTACTGGAACTGGTGCTGTCTCTAAGTATAAGCCCATCACAGCTGTATGCAATTGCAAGTAACTACAACTAGCAACTTCTCCCACAAATTTTAGAAAAGCCTAGAGCTGTTTTTACTGTTGCTGCAAGAAATTGCCTAGCCAACAAAGGAGATTGTGACAGAAATCTCATGCTTAAAGAGATTATAAATGAGGTATTTAACATGCATAGCACCTGGGATCCAGTTAAATGAGGAATGTAGGCTGAAAATGCTCAGGGGAATCTATTAGCAACAATGTCCTGCAGTGAGAGTACCCAGCAAGGTAACAAAATCATTTGTAATAAGGGTATTCCCTAGAAAAAATAAATCATTAATGTGTTCCTGCTGTGCTAGGAGTATTCATGACTTATGAAGAGACAGCGGTGGTAACTGGGCTGGAGGAGGAAAACAAGGGGTTCCTTTTACAAAATTGATGATGTTATTTTATACCAGCCAGGTATAGTGAAGGAGTAAAACCAATATGTTTAATGACAGCTCACTAGAGAGGTTATTTATGCTGTGCCAAAAGATTTCGGATGCTGAATTTAAACAGCCACCCACCAAGGAAGTGTGAAATAAGAACATTAAGTTATAAGACTTGAGACTTAGTTCAGTTTCCAGACTAAAAAGATGTTTATTGATTTTATATGAACAGTGAGATTTGATGGCTGTTTGAACTTTTGAGTTTCTCTCTTAACCAGTATCTGATTATGGCGTAAAGACCAGAGTTCAGCAGAGGCTTGGCACATGACCCAGAGACCACAAAATTTTGAAAGACTCCTACCTCACAGTCACAACTCCACTACACATTACCACTGGTGAGATTTCAGTTCTAGATTGAAAGAATGCCACCATTTCAAATGTTCTTATTGTAACGGTTTCAGAACTCTTTCTGAATGTGGGATTCAAGTCCCATGAAAATGAATGAGAGAATTCCCTATCAACACCAATAACCACTTAATCAGAGCTTAAAAGGAAAGGAAACTAACTGCATACATCAGCTCTTTCTCAACTTATACTCTTCTGACAGCAAGAGTCTCTGTAATCTGTGACTGACTTTCTTCTAACATACTCTATTTTTCATTGGCTTACTCTGGGATGCCCTTTGATAACAGAGAGTTAATGGATTTCCTGGCACTTGCAGGCTTTTGAAAATTCTGACTATCTGCTTCACAGAGAATTACTTAAATTTGCTAATGTTTACTGAATGTTTCTGAATCCTCTGAAGGAAAGCTTTAGATAGGGCGATGGTATTGTTGTTTTTCATCTTTGATAGCTTAACTTAGGATTTGCCTTGATGCTGAACAGAACATTCAGCATATAGTTACAAAGCTTCCAGACTTGGGAAAGATTCAATCCTACTTTTTCAGCAACAGAAGGAAAAAAGTTGGCATTCATTATTTTTGACCCCCTGATGATATATGTAGTTATAGAGAGTTTAATTTTTAAATTCTGAGAAACGAAACATTCAAATTTGACAGCATCTCTCAATGGTATCCTTTGAAAATGGTCGGGGGGGACGACACAAAATATTACTGATTAATTCCAGAAGTTCGGCATTTGCATGAACAGGAAATATACTCTACCATGGTCTCTTATAAGCCACTACCTAGAGCCAGGAAATTGAATGCATTACTTCATGCTTTATAACCTGGGCTTTAGGAATTTAGATAAAGAATGATTCTCTTTATGAAAGAACATGAAAATTTCTCATTTCCCATTCCTCTCGAGATTTTAGTTTCCTTTCCAGTGCACTAGTGGTGTTGATTTTCCTATTCATTCATTCTGTCATGTCAAAATACATTTGCATTCTTTTGAAAAATTATAAACAGCATGAAAAGACAGATGCTTTCAGCAAACTCATTAAGTAGTTCAATAACTCCATTTTGCTCCTCTCTCAGGTTTTGCTTACTGGAGTACAGCACATTAGCCATTGTCTTCTTCCCTGGAGCATCCTTGATATGAGAGGAGGCTGCTAGCTGGGACTGTTTAGCCTGGAGAAGGAGCTCAGGCACATCTTATCAGTGTGTACATAATAGATTTGTTCACCATGCACCTACTGTGTTTTTTGCATCAGGGATTCAGGGCAGTTTGTGGTCAAAAAGTAGATGTTTAGTGCAGTTCCGATGTTTCTAAAATAGCATCCCATCAATACCTTCTGTTTTTTGACACTCTGGGTTTAAGACACTCTTCCACTCTGAAGAGTTCCATGAGCTTATATCAGAATAGTCATATTGAAAAAAATATAATCATTTAGCCACAAACAAAGCAAACTCTGCCTCCATGAGACAATGTGTTAAGGAATGCCTGTGAGCTGTGCTTGCAAAGTAACATCCTGCAAATCCCACAATAAGAGGTAGAGTGGAAACAAAGATAATTGAACCATATGGACTGGGGTGGGAAGAAAAAAGAAAGGAAGGAAGGAAGGAAGGAAGGAAGGAAGGAAGGAAGGAAGGAAGGAAGAAAAAGGAAGGAAGGAAGGAAGGAAGGAAGGAAAGGAAGGAAGGAAGGAAAGGAAGGAAGGAAGGAAGGAAGGAAGGAAGGAAGGAAGGAAGGAAGGAAGGAAGGAAGGAAGGAAAGGAAGGAAGGAAGGAAGGAAGGAAGGAAAGGAAGGAAAGGAAGGAAGGAAGGAAGGGAAGGAAGGAAAGGAAGGAAGGAAGGAAGAAAGGAAAAAAGGAAGGAAGGAAGGAAAGAAGGAAGGAAAGAAGAAAGAAAGAAAGAAAAAGAAAGAAAGAAAGAAAGAAAGAAAGAAAAAAAGAAAGAAAACAACTGCTTAAGCTTCCATGTTCTGTCTTCCAACTTCATTTTATAGAAAACATAACTGTCTTCCAGACAGCTCTATCTTCCTTATTGTATTAAAGGAAATAAGTGACCAGATGAAAACCTGTATGCTGTCTTCTTTTGCATGGCACTTTAAATAGCCCACTTACTTAGAGCTGTATTTGCAGTCCTATTTCTACAGATTTTCTTTTCGCCTTTTGAAATCTGAATGCGTATTCAGGGACTTTAATAGCAATTCTGTTCATAGGGAATTGCAAAATTAAGTCCCCAATGTAAAGTTGGAACACAGCTGTCAAAAAAGTTACAATTCTATACAGAACTGAGACTGAATTCTGGGCTGCCTTGTACTGTCTAAGGCATAAAACAGACAGAAGAATAATGTATATCTCAGAACCTATCCAAGTTATCTGCTATTAGGTTTTCATCTGCTTTTGATTTAATTTCATAATCCTTTGGACCAGAAAGCTGTCTGGTAATTTATCTAAGAAGTAAGTAATGATCTATAGTGTAACAGTTATAAAACAAATTACAGTTCTATATGGAAGACTCTGCAAAGAACATTGTTTATTAAAGTTTCACAATTGCATCACAGGTATCACTGGAGAAACAAAGAAACTGCAAAACATTAGGGACAAGAAAAAAGGTCTTAAAACAGCTGTGGAAACAAGTACCATCTCTACAAATAATATTTTTAATGTCATCTTCTAATTCTTTTATGTCTAGCTATATCTGCTTGAGGCAGTGCAGAATGGTGCAAATGAATATGCCCATAGCATGCCAGCTGTTGCTTTGCAGTTAGATATGCTATTTTATGTCAGGCAATATTTAGGTTTATAAGAAACCTCCACACACTGTTTTGGAATAGGTGGCTCTATGGGATTTCATTGCCAGGAGCAGTAAGATCAAATATACTATCTCAGATTACAATTACCAACTCATGTTGCAGGAGCAGGAATTAAATCCACAGTCAAGAACATCAGGATGCAGAGGCAATAATCCCACCCTATGAAGCCACCCTGCTGGTTCTTCTTAAGCAAAATTAAATGGGTAGATATTCATTAAACTCTTTGGAACGTAGTAACCTTCCAGGTCCACTGAACACACTTGTTTTGGGTGGGTGGGCACCTCAGTGAGAAATCTGATTAGTAACAGATAGCTCAAAAGCCTCAATGAAATGTTTTGGGAATAAGAGACAGCCCTGCTGTGCAATATTGTTATATCTCAGCCATGCCCTGCTGGGATAACAAATAAAGCAGGAGTAGTTATAGCTATAAAATTTACCATATGACTACAATTCAGCAAAAGGATTAAACTTCTTTTAGTGATAGCACTCAACTTTAATTGTACCAGCACCACCAGAAGGGTGAAAGTGTGCTGAACAGTGAAAAAAGGCATAGTTTCACAGTTTTCAACATAGCTATGAAACATGTGGCCCCACTTGGCATAATCAAGGTCTTGGCCATTTTGAGATTTTATACCTGGGAAATTATTTGTTGCCCATCAAGATGTTATCTGATTGGTACAAGTATGGCAGAATTCAGACTGTAAACTAATATAAACTTTTGAATACACACACTAGCATGCTGACATAGAACTATGTCTTGCATACTTTAACCTGAAATGTGTTTTTTCTCCTTGGACAGTGTACATTAGGGTGCAGATGAACAACTTTAACTCATTTTGTCAAGTGCTTTGGCTCGATTTCTTTGGACAATGTCAATTGTATTCTTGTGTTGTCAAACCGTAGATCTTTTAACTCTCATTTCTGAAGAAAACAATACAAAAATACCTCTGTGAAAAGCTAGTTTCGAAGTGCCTTAGTGTCCCTCCTGATACTGCTGACATGTCAGTAAGAAATAACCAAGAAAGAAGGTGCCTTAAGCTGCTAAGACAAATTTTACTTGTCAACATGCAGCTTCTGGCAATATCAGTAACTTGTGGGCCCTATCCCAAGTTTCCTTCCTCCTTTAACTGACAATGTAGTCTGATATTTACTCTCAAATAAGATTCAGACTAGATAGGGCCAATTTTATATTAGTTGCTTTGATAGGTTCACTTGAAAGGAAATCACATCAGCAATTAAAGCTTGAGTGAACACTTTATTACTGAAATCCCAAACAGCTGCATCAAGGCAAAAACCACAGCAACCAGAAAACGCTCTTAGATATGTTTGTACTTCACTATAGACAAAAGGGAATCTGTCTGTTACACTGTCATGCATTGAAGTGTAGGAGCTTTAATTGCCTCAGGCAGCATGAGCAAGGCTGCAGAGAAAAATCGGATGCTATACAAGTACTGTTGGAATTTGGTCCCTCCAAAGGTCCCATTTAACAGATTTTCTACATAATTTGTGAGATAGGGCTCTAAAGTTAGCTCCTGAAGGCTAACTTTCTTGTCTCTAGTTTCTTCCTGCAGGAAATGAAAGTACAGACTTGTTTAGCAAGATTCACAACATAATTGCAGACCTAAGCACAGAGAAGAAATGTTAGAAATGTTGTCTTTAATAAATATGTGGAAGGTGACCTTAATATCTGGGAATTCACTTTCCTCCTGAACAGCTAGGATAAATCAGCAATGAAGAAAATATCCAAAACTGTAATATCTGGGGAGACTCCTGAGTTTCCTTTATCTCCGGTTTGGCAACCTAATGAAGTATGTAAGCCACACATTCCCCGCAGCAATTAGACCATTAAGGGAACTTGATTCTAAAGAGAGGAGCCCACTGTGTTGGTTCTAAATACTGCAAGCCAGTAAGGCTTAACCAAAAGGGCCTCAAATGTATTTCTTTGAGGCTCCAGGTGAAATAATGCCGTGATTTCATATTTGATGTCTGTTCTGGGTTCAGCAGTAGCAGTCATTTTTCTCCTTCCTAGTAGCTGGCGCAGTGCTGTGTTTTTGACTTTCAGCCTGGAAACAGCGCTGATAACACCGATAGTTTTAGTTGCTGCTCAGTAATGTTTACTCTGACCAAGGACTTTCTGAGTCTCATGCTCTGCCAGGGAGGAGGGGAAGCTGGGAGGAAGCAGAGACAGGACACCTGACCCAAACTAGCCAAAGAGATATTCCATACCACAGCATGTCATGCCCAACATATGAACTGGGGGCAATTACCCAGAAGGGTTAGATCACTGCTCTGGTTGGGCTGGGTATTGGTCGGCGGGTGGTGAGTGGTTGCATTCTCTTCACTTGTTATTTCCCTTATCATTATTATTATTGGTGGTAGCAGCAGTGGTTTGTGTTATACCTTAGTTACTGGACTGTTCTTATCTCAGCCCATGGGAGTTACATTCTTTTGATTCTCCTCCCTATCCCTCCGGGAGCAGGGGGAGGAAAAGGGGGGGAGTGAGCGAACGGCTGAGTGGTACTGAGTTACCAGCTGGGCTTAAACCATGACAATGTCCATAAGAAATGTTTTCATATTTCTTCAAACACCCAGAACTGATAATGTCATAACTATTCCGTATGCAGTCAAAGAGAGGCTATAGAATATTGCATTACAACCTACAGACATTCTCCTTTAGAACATGAAGATCAGCCTGTTAAGAACATTGTCTGGGAGCCTCCATTTCAGGACTGATTAATTCAAATGTGTTTATTTCATTTACATGTAGGTTTAATGTTACATTGGTAGAAGCCTTAGCCATATGTTAAAACCTGTCCCCCTTTCCTCCTAGCCACACTGCAGAAGTCATACACAGTGCTATCTAGTTGTTCCCAAGAACCCTTTCTTCCTTGTGTTTTGTGATTTGGTAGCTTGCAAACTCAGCTTTTGTACATAAATAAAATAAGATTGTGGTTTGCCACTGAGCTAGCCCTCAGCAAAGACAACAGGGAAACTGCTGAATCTTTTATTCACCCCTTGTTCTGCTCAAATATATCACTGGGCAACTTGAGAGCTTTGACTATAAGAACTGTAGACAGCAAATCATCACAGTTTGAAGAGTTGTCTTCTCCATGCCAATACCTTCTTCGGACTCTGGAAATTCAAGTATGTGCATTATGAGTTTCAGCCGAAGATTTAGCTGTACACAGAGCCAATTCCTTGTAAAAGTGAGACCCTAGTTTCCTCTTTCCCCCTTCTTTGATGTGTATGAGAAGGTTAAACCCCAATGCACAGCACTTTCCACAGAAAATAGACATGACATTAAATGACACAGTATTGAAGGAGGTATTTCTGCGTGGTATATTACTTTCCTCAGCATTCAACAGCACAAACTGTACTGGCACCTCTGACTAGTACATTAGGAGGCTTAAAATACTCTTATAAAACTTGAGGTAGACAGTTATGTTTCCACTTATGAGACTCAAGAAGCAATTTTATCTTCCTTGAGGAGAATAACTCTGATAATGTTTGTAGGGATAGAATAGCTATTCTGTTCATCCAGCTGGGATCTGAAGGATCATAATAAATGTCATTCTATGTATTGTATTACCTCACTTTTGTGATAGTACTTGTTTAAGTCTACTCCTCATGCTGCATTTTTTCTGTCAAGGTTAGCTCACATGCTACTAATTATACTTTTTAATTAAGTTAAATTTTTAACAGTGTCATCAATCAATTCTGAGAAATTAAATTTTCTGTAACAATGGCTTTAGGAAACTGGTACTATCTACAGACAGAGTATCCATTAGCATATGTAAATGGAAAAACATGGAAAAGAAGATGAGACCTGTCTGTGGGCTCTGAAATTATCAATCTCCAACACAAGATAAAAGAACAGCTTCCCTGTGGGAGACAATGACTTACTTCTTCATGATAGTTATTTAATGTCAGTGTACTTTATTCAGATAATAAATAAGAGGAGTTCCCCTGAACCTGATTGATTGTGTGATTTGTTCTCATATATAATTTTAAAGAGAATGAAAAGCCAAGCTGGTGTGTGAGGAAGCAAACTGACTTCACTGCCCACCAGTTCTTCCCATGTTGTTGGCTGCTCACTTGGGCAACTGGCAATGTGTCTGTAGCTAATACAGAGTTTTTCATCTACAGGCCGTATTTGTGACAGATTTACGAATTTCACTTCTATAACAAAACTAAAAGAATCTTTAAGGACTTGACCCTGAGGGAAAATTGACTACTTGGTAGATAACCACCACTGCCTTCAGCAGATTTCAAGTGGGATTGATTCTGCTTTAAGAATACAATAACCTTAACATTTCAATTTTTAAAGCCACATAATACCAGATGCTTAAGACATACAAAAAATAAATAAAATGCTGGTATCCCCGAAAGCTGTTTAATTTCATGAGCAGCTAGGTATTTATATTTAGCTAGAGATTCAAAATTTCAGGAGTCTGGCCCACAACCCACACTGTGTGAAAGTCAGTACAAAGCTGACTTTAAGTCATTTAAGTCATATTAAACTATTCATATGTAACAAGCCTCATGGTGACTTCTCCTGCAGGACTTTCATGCTGCATTCTAGCCCTTTCTACACTACCAAGTTATGCAGGTACACATCAAATATGAAAAGGAGGGTTTTGGAAACTCAGGCAGGGGAAAAATAACAAATAGCTTACAACATCTAAATCTAAAAGCTGTAAATATAGGATCCTTTTCCTAACTTCTTCCTTGTTTGGGAGACATGCGTGAGAAGGAGAAGTTATGACTGGCAAAACAGGTTACTTGCAAATACAAAGCCTTTACTGTTTGCAAGCAGTCGCCACTTCCTAATGAAAACTGGGCAAATTGTTTTGGTGTAATATCCCACTATTTTCCTAGGGACTTAGAATGTTAGTAGAGGGCAAAAGTACTCTGTATCCCCTAGAAAACAGTTACAACTGAAACTTTTTTTTTTGTGGTATGCAGGGGCCAACACTTACTTAAAATCTTACTGTATTAATTACCTCATTGTGGTAGAGTTAATTTTCTTCATAGGAGCCCATATGGTCCTGTGGTTTATACTTGTGACAAAAACAGTGGTGTTAGCACATCTGTGTTTTGGCTGTGGTGGAATAGTGCTTGCATAGTGTCAAGGCTCTCTCTCTACCTACCCCACCAAAGGCCAGTAGGCTGGGGATGGGGAAGAGGTTGGGAGGGAACGCAGCTGGGACAGCTGACCCCAACTGGTCAGAGGGGCCATAGATGTCATGTTCAGCAATACAATTTGCAGGGAGTTTTTCCAAAGCAGTCTTTGCTCAGTGACTGTGTATGCATCAGTCATCTGGTGGTGAGTGGTTTCTTTCGCAATACTTGCTTTATTTTCCTCTTTTTCTGCCTCACTTACCAAACTGACTTTATCTTGACCCATGACTTCTCTTGTTTTCCCTTTTTCCACTGTGGGAGGACGCAGTAAGTGGGTGGGGGCTCATCTACCAGCTGGAGCTGCTACACTTGTTAACTAAGTGTATTAGCTAGTACACTTAGCTAAAAGTCCTCTCTACGATAGCTTCCCCCTTTTATTGTTCAAGATTCTCAGCTTCCGAAGAAGTCATGATGAAGCTATCAGGGAACAAAGGCTTAAGAAACCTGCTCTTCTAAGCAGCCTGCCAGGCAAAGAACCAGATTCTTGCTTCACTGGAATTTCACAGGTATTTTTCATCAGGACAAACTGGTTTTTGGAAGTTTCGCCAACCTGCTCTAATTTGGACTAGGTTTTTCTTGTGCCATGCATTCATAGACCTCCTGGTAGGAAAAGGAAGGAGGAGAAAATAGGCATAGTTGGGGACCTAATTGCAGAATAATTGCTGACCTCATGTTGGCATTTTGAGGAGACTTAGAATGAATACAACATAGCTATCTATACCTCACTGGAATTTTACGTCATTCCCTCAGAATACTTTATCTGGCTCTTTGGCTAAGAAAATTCTGAGCCCACTGCCATCCTGCTCACACTGGCTATGAAGGAGCACACAGTGATGTCCTGAAGCCTGATTTTTCCCCTTCTATACATTTCTGGATATGAAAGGCAGTAGCAATTCTAACAAAGGAGTCACCACCACATAGAATCACAGAATCATAGAATAGTTAGGGTTGGAAAGAACCTTAAGATCATCTAGCTCCAACCCCCCTGACAGGGGCAGGGACACCTCCCACTAAACCATGCCGCCCAAGGCTATGTCCAACCCAGCCTTGAACACCGCCAGAGATGGAGCATTCACAACTTCCCTGGGCAACCCATTCCAGCATCTCACCACCTTTACAGTAAAGAATTTCTTCCTCATATCCAATCTAAACTTCCCCTGTTTAAATTTGAATCCCTTACCCCTTGCCCTCTCACTACAGTGCCTCATGAAGAGTCCCTCCCCAGCATCCCTATAGGCCCCCTTCAGATATTGGAAGGCTGCTATGAGGTCTCCATGCAGCCTTCTCTTCTCCAGGCTGAACAGCCCCAACTTTCTCATCCTATCTGATTATGCATCTTCTCATGAATCACACACAGCAACAATTAATGAAGTTCCTTTTCAAAAAGAAATGCACATGAGAATATGCATTCATTAGTAATGAACATGTCAACAGATGTACGTTTAAGATGATTGAGTAGAATTAAAATAGTTATATCCACAGTTGAAATCAGGGATATAACAAAAGGTTTCATAGACAGCAAAGCATATAGCTATCTACAAACAAAGGTACAAATCATGTTTCAATAAAGGTATTTTATTTTACCACATAATTCAAAATCAGGAAATTTTGACTGAGTAGAGACAAAGGGAAACTTGACAGTTGCCTCTAGCTCCAAAGCACAATGAGTAATACTCATTGGAAGAGTTGAGCTTTGTTCTTGGATCTGCTAGATGTGCAATTCCACAGATACAATACTTAGAGACAACAACCTGGGAACTATGACTTCAGGGTTTTCTGGGGAGATAAATGTTTGTGATAATGTTTGTGAAAACTCATAACAGTGTGGTTTAGTACTAATACTTTCCAAAAAGCAAAAATCCAACTGCTCTCATCAAAGGTAATGTCGTGGTTTAAGCTGTAAATCACGCAGTCACTCTCTCACTCACTCCCCTCTCTGTCTTCCCCCCGCTCCCAGGTGGATGGGGAGGAGAATCAAAAGAATGCAACTCCCACAGGTTGAGATAAGAACAGTTTAGTAGCTAAAGTATAACACAAGACCACTACTGCTACCACCAATAATAATGACAAGGAAAATACAAGGAAAGAATACAATAGCTCACCCCTTCTAATACAAAGCCCAACCACTCACTTCCCCCTCCTTCTTCCCCCCCACTCCAAGGGGGGGAGGAATGGGGAGAAGAATCAAAAGAATGCAACTCCCACAGGTTGAGATAAAAACAGTCCAGTAACTAAGGTACAACACAAACCACCGCTGCCACCACCAACAACAGTGACCAGGGAAATACAAGGAAAGAGGATAAAATTGCTCACCACTCGATGACCGAGCTGTGAACTGAACTCTTCCAGGTTCCTGCCCCCAGTTTTACATCCTGGGCATGACGTGCTGTGGCATGGAATAGCTCTTTGTTCAGTTTGGGTCAGGTGTCCTGTCTCTGCTTCCTCTCGGCTTCCCCTCCTCCCTGGCAGAGCATGAGACTCAGAAAGTCCTTGGTCAGGCCAAAACATTCCAAGCCATAACTATAAACATTGGTGTTATAAGCGCTGTTCCCAGACCGAAAGTTGAAAACACAGCACTGCACCAGCTACTACGAAGGAGAAAAATGACTGCTGCTGCTGAATCCATGACAGGTAATAGCAAAATTGTCATTAATTTTAACATAGAAAGAAGTGTGCATCAAGTAATGGAGAAGTCAGTGATACATTCACATTATGGCTCAACCAAGACACTAAAAGAATAATAAATTACAAAAAGAAGTAATAGTTTATAAAATCCTCTTAAACCTTTGTTGGTCAATTTAAAATAATTCCTTCATAAATAAGAATATATCAAACTAGACACAAAAGGGTATAAGCCTGTAAGTTAGGATACACTTTTCTTCACCTAAAAGAGCCCTTTAAAATATTTTTTTCAGCTTTTCATCCAAGAACTGGGGAATTGAAAATATTTTCTGTGACATCTAACTTAAATGCAACCCAAAACTTCAATAAAGAAACTGTTCATTGTAGCATATTAAGAAGTTAAAGATTACATATTGGGTCAATCCTTCCTGAAAGATATCTATGTTAGTTAGCTCTGAACTTTATCCCAAGGGTACAGCAAGCCCTTCAGCTATTTCCAGTTTCACTACAAAGCCTTTTTTTTTTTTTTTGCATATATAAGAAATGTGAAGATGTATTTTATACAACTTTGCCATTTTTACATGTATTTGTTTCTGTCCTTGTGCCTCTTCTCATATATATATATAGAGAGAGAAAAATATTCTTAGACTCATACAATAGATGAAGGACTTAACTTGCCCATTGATATTTCTTAGGTTATATTACAATATTCAAATTGGATCTATCGTGACTGTAAATGACACAACAGGAAAACAGTTTTCTTTTATAAGAAACTTCAAACTGGTAGAGACAAAGATCACTATAGAATATAGAATCCTTTTACAGGGATACGAGAAGCTGAACAAAGATCTGTCCCCAGTAAATTTAGTTGTGGCTAGTGTTGTCATAAAAACAAGTGGTGAGTAGGATATGCACTTCGACTAGTAAGAGCTGAATTGCAAGATAAGCCCTGAAGTATCACATGGCTTCATTCAGTGAACATGTTTGCCCATTTGCTGAGCTCTGTGTTAGAATCCTTCATCAACACACTGTTTTTCAACAGTGGTGGAAGCACTCAGTCTGTTTGTGCTCTGTCAAGGTGGAAAGAAAAGATGATCAGGAAAACACTTACCCTGGAGCAACATTCTGCATTTGACTTGGTTAAGAAAAAAAGCCGGTTTCAAAGCTTTCATTATTGTCTAACGATCATCATTAAAGCTGTTTTTAAGATTGCATCCTTCACAAGAACCTACTTGTGCTCCAAATGCTTACAGCATTCTTCATGCTTTCTGCATTTATACTTAGTCCTATTTAGAAAGAGCTTTTGACAGATGTGAAAAGTTGTCATAGAATTTTGATCTTTTATAAGTATAAGGTCATTAACTGGTTAAATACTGTAATCTAAGCAAACAAATGTTATCATATGTAACAAATATTTTTCACCTCTACCAAGTATTTAGGAGTTTATTAAAATCAATTCCAGTTATAGCAATTCAGCATATGACATTTTTGCATTCTAGGAAAATGAAATCACTATATGGGGTGACCTCCATGATCAATTATTGCTTTCATCCAGATCTAGTTTAGAAAGTCACACAAAATTAAGAGTTCTTCCTTTACATATAGTAAAAGAGGTCTCATCTGGTTGACATTAAATAACCTGTCCCTAAACTAAGTCACAAAGTTAAAAAAGTTAATAAGTTGTCTCATATCTCGTATTTCATGTGGGATTTTTATGTAATGGGATTTGTAGTCTTCATGATTCTTCCAAATATCCCATTCTTTAAATGATGGTAATACTTTACTCCATAATTGTGAAATAATCTAAATACCAAGGTGTGTGGGGAAACGTGTTGATACTGCTCCAGATTTGTGGCAGCCTTCTAAAGAGCCTGAGGATCCTCCAGGAGATGGTGGGAAGAAGGGAGGAAGAATTACTTCATGTCAGGATCCTGCTGCAGCTCTGTACATGATTACCATGAATTGGAAAGTTTGTAATCAAAATGCTTGTTCTTACATTTTTGCAGAATTTGGGCCTAAAGCTTTCTGTCTACGTGAGAAAACATGACAGAATTTGTCTTTGAGATATTTTGTTTGCAACCACCTCTAGAGACAGCTAACTTTTCTGTCCGAAAGATTCTTTTTTACATTTTTACTGAGGAGTATACACAAGAGATAAACATTTTTGTAGGAGAAAAACCCTACCCTACCAATAACAAAAATGTTGCTTTCATTTTATTATCATACTGCTATGAGCAGTTTGATATTTGGGTTTATGGAGTGTATGTTTGAAAAACTCGTGGTAGCAGAGCTTTTAAAAAAATAAAAGAGTTGTTTCTATTTTCTAGTGCAAATGTGGCTTACAGGTATCTCATCCAGGGTTTCTTCAACGGCTTTAATGTTTATTCAGTAAGCTTTTATGGAACTCTTTTTACTGAAAACTACCTCTAAAACTACCACTGAAATAACCACAAACCTGCATGCACACATGCATCGCTCTCAGTTATATAGGGTGAGACATCTTCAATTATGTCCACAGCACTTGTAAGGTTAATGCAGGGCCAAGGTAGGAGATGCTAAGAGAGCTGGGTCAGTTCAATCTGGAGAAGGGAAAGTCAGGGTGGATTTCCATCTGCTAGAGATACCAGACTGGGAGGTGGTAAAGAAGACAGAACCAAGATCTTTTCAATGGTGATTATTTAAAGGACTGAAAACAATACAGTATAACATTAGTGAAAGACATATTTCTTTCCTTCGCTCAGTGTGGCCACTTCAGGAGTCTTTCAGTCTTCAGTTTCTGCAAACTGAGCATTATGCCCTTCAAACCCAAGCAACTGGGAATTATTTCCAGATCGGGCAACCTGCAAGACTACAGGTAAGAAGGAGAGAAAGCCTGAACTGGTTTCACAGTGCTATCTCTGTTCTGTGATAAGGGTAAGAATTGAAATGCTAGACAATATTTCCAGAGCTATCACTGTAAACTTTTTTGTGATTCACAAAGACTACACAAAGGGAAAGCTGCAACTTTCTTATGGAGGGTTTAAAAGATCTTTGTAGTGAATTAACAGTATCAGGTGATATAGGTCATAAACACAAAAAAAGCCCCTATATATTAAAATGTGTTGTCTGTAATGTGACTTACACTGAACACAAAATTGCAAGACATCATGCAGTAAAAATTGTGCATAGATGCTTTAGGCAGATTTACAGTTTAAACCATAGGACAAAACAATAAACCTTTTCTATCCACCAATATCATGATGTATCCTTTATATGTGTATTTATTTACACACACACATATGTATATTCTTCATATGCATCTATAAGCATATATATACATATAAATATGTATATATTTATATAGATATATAAAAATGTATCTATATCTAAACATATATAGACACACAGAGATATAAGTTACAACGAACTGCTTCAGATCAGCATCAGAAGGAGACCATAAGAAGTACAGATGAAATTTAATATGAGAAGAAATAAAAGAAAGATAACATTTAGTGGGTTTAAGTGTTTTCTAGTTTATAAACTAAATGCTAGTCAACAGTCTGTAATACTGAAAATTGCACTGAGCTTCACTAGGCAGACAGAATACAGGGAAGCAGTGGATAATTTACACAGCTTGCCAGAAGCAAAAATGTTTTTAAACTTCCACAAAATGGGGGTTAATGTTTTAGGAAATATTTGGCAATTCCTTTCCCTGTTTGCTTTTCTACTCCCAGCAAGCTTGTTCTGGTCATTACCATGTCTACATATTTGAGTGCATGAGTACACACATACACAGTAAGGAGATTAGATCACTCAAACAAGATGATAAATTCCAGATGCAAGCCGTGGATGTTCTCCATTTATACATAAAAGGCAACCCCTTGGGGAATCTAACCACTCTTCAATTGCAAAACATTTAATGGTGCAGAGAAGATGTGGATCTTGATCCTGCAAACACTTAAATATGTGCTGCAGTGTAAGCTGTTAAATAGTCCAAAGAAGTCAAGTGTGTAAAGCTAAGTACATAATTTAGTTGCAAATTGAAGGTCTTAAAACACTGCAGAATGTATTGCTTTTAAAACTTCCAAGTTGCTTTTTTTTCCCCTTAGCAATACCATACAAAGCAGGAAGACATAATCAGAGCTTGAAAATCTGTCAGCAGAATTCTTGTAAAACCAAAGATTACGCTCAGAAGGGGCAACTGTCATAACCTTTATGTTCACAGATGCCGAAAAGATGCTGGTGGTCTAGGGATTATCTTCAAATACACAGTGCTGAGGCTCCAGTCGAACAGCAGGACATCTGTTCTTAGTATAGCAGCAAGTCTGGAAAGAGAGGTACGAGCACGACTGAGAGTCACAGATCTATAGAGGAGGAATTCCTAGTTTTACAAAGCAGCAAATTCAGTATCTCTAGCTTAAATCTGTAAAATCAAAGAGGAAAGACATAAAATAAGGTCTTACTTATATTGCTTTTGCAATATTTGATGCTAATAGGATGTGGAGTTTAAAATGACCCTTCATCCTCAAAATACAGATGAACTGGCTTCTACATATGCAGGTGGACTCTGAAAAGAGAAGCTAACGAGGTTATTAAAGACTGGGTGGGAAAGAAATGCTACAGAGGACATCTCCTGCTTAAAAATATATTTTTAGTTCTAAGACTGCCACTATACACAAGGCAGATAATAATCTTTTTGCCTCTCCTACATTATCTTTCTACTTGATTGACAGTCTCTTTTGCTATGAAAGAGTCTATACATTATGTAAATAAAAATAAATGGAATTTAAACAGCCTGTTCCCTTGTAATACATGTAAGATCAGACTAGTCTGAATACAGCACAATGAAATAAAGGAAATGTTTCATTGCATTGATTGCTTTTAATTCTAAACATCTTCACTTCTGAGCAATAATCACTGTAAGTTAGTAACTAAACAGATCACATTTACTTTCTGACAGTTAAAGAACAGCATTGACCAGGTTAACCATTATTTTCATCTGAATGCAGAGGGCATCAGCTTGGAATACTGCTGGTGGGACACAATCTACTGTGTTTGAGGTACATGTTATCTGTCAATCTGTACATGAAGCTTAAACTGTGATATCTTACATTTTCACAAGGGATTTACAAGCATTAGCCTCCGTCAATTTCAGGGCAGGTTACAAAACAATTTTTTAACAGGTGTTTGAGTTCTGTTGAAATTATGAAAAGTTTCATTATCCAGTGTTTTTCATTAGGTTGTTTGGGGTTTACATTTGTGGACTGTATTTTGAATTCACGATCTTGCAAAAGTACTACATGCAATGGAAAAATAAGACCACACAGGCAGAAGTGAAAAAAAACCCACTTAAATGCAAAGCCTTCTCTCCCTAATTATTGGAACTGTACTGAAATGATATAAATTCTATGATCAGCCTTTACCAGCACAAAGTCATTTATTTCAGTGGGGCCCTACTGGAACATCCAACATTTCCCATTCTTTTCAACCTTTCTCCGCCAACTTGCATTCAGACGTTGCTGTAGGATAATAGTATAATTTGGCTCTGCTTTTTACAGGTATTCTTCTGGTATCTTTTATGCTGATTTCATTTGACAGTTTCAGCAATGACCTGCTGAAAGTATTCTCCGAGCCCATGGGTGGTCTCTGAACCATGCAGCAAAGGAACTGAAACTGAACAGTATTACAGACCAATAGGCCTAACAGGAGATTATTATTAAGGCACATTTATTTAATTTTCTATTTTCATACCTCAGGCTCATAAAGAAGAGCACTTAAAATGCCAATAATAATAATAGGATGCTTTGCTACTGACAGTATCACAGTATTTCTGTAGCTCCTAAAAGCACAGTAGCTCAAAGATCTTCCAGCTGGCGAATTTCGCTTACTTGAAAATTGAGATACAGCAGGAAATAGGACTGTGTTTTACCAGCATTAGCCTTTATACTGCTGACAGAAAAGACAAAAAGGTTCATGGCTTTGTTCTGTTCACCTATCAAAACCTTTAGGTATTTGTCAAAACCACATTTCTTCATCAGAAAGAGGACGAGCTACTGACAAGTCTGCTGAATATTTCCAAGTTTGAAGGAGTGTTGTATGACACTAAGTAGATGAGGACTTGACATTAGTAATTATGTCAAGGACATCCATACTGTAAAATAAAGTATTAGAATTCTAGCAGTGGCATTCAATATCTTTCTCTTTATAAGTTATGTATTCATACATGTACATTGTTTAATACACCCATTTATTTAGAATTTAAAGTAATACTTTCATATTTCTAGATAGAAATCAGAGTTTTGTATATCCTTACAAAATATTTTGTACACTATAAAAGGGACACCTATGAAGTCATATTAAAAATAATGTCTTCTTTACTGCAAAGGGTGTAAGTTGCCCCAGCAGTTCGGAACAATGAGCCTTTGCTTCAGGAATGCAAAGAAGGAGCTCCTTCTTATTAACTCTTATTCTTATTAACTCCCCCACTTACATGTTTTCTCATACACAAACAATATTCTACCAAATGTATCAAGTTAATTTAATTTTGTCAGGACCAAGGATATAAACATAACAACTCTGAAGTCAGAGAGCTATGATACAGAAAAGGTGAACTTTTAAGTAGAAAAATTAAGAAATTATGTTATAATCATGGGGTTTGGGGAAGGATTAAGGCAGAGACAAATGTATACGGATAGTCTGTGTAGGACAGGCAACGTGGGGGAAGCCAATACACTACAGCCTTGTGTAAGCTGGAGAAACAAAATAGTTGTTAGGTGTTTTAAGTAGTACTATCTCTGTCTAAATTTTACTGCTGAAGTTATCGTTTGGTTCATACTTGACCTACATAGTTATTGAAGCAAAACTTCTATCATAAAGAAAGATGCCACAAGGATTTATTTTTTCCCCACTGAGTATCTGGCTTTTATTCTCAGACCTACCAATGACAAAAGATGACAAAACAGATGATTAATACTATTAAACATCAGAAAACACAAGTTGCATTCTCTTTATCCTTACTCCATAAGCCATCTCATTATCTCGTACAATTTATATAATTTTGCATTTTTGTGCTAAAGATTAAGAACATAAGAAAAGTCAAACCTTACAGCTCAGTATCAATGCCTGTGAATGACCAATACCATATTGCTTAGAGAAAACAGAACACAAATAATTCCTTGTCCTGCTCTCAATTTCTCCAGTCTGATACTTAGGGCTTCCTGAGCCAGACACTGTAGCAGCATCATGTTTAACATTCCTCAAAATTACTAGCCCTCAGAATGGTTCAGAGTAATTAACTGAGCATCGGGCTTTTAAATCTGGTGTACCGCTGAAATAATATAGTAGTGGATTTTCACATTGTTTGATTTTTCAGAAATCCAACTAGCAACACTACCTCGTAGTTTCTGACCATTCCATTTATTAGCACTTTAAAACAAGGTCTGTGCTTTGTTCCTGTGTCAACAGATTTCTGTCAGGTCAAGTTATTCTCCTTTTAAACATTTCAAAAACCAACGGTGTTAACCAAAAAATTCAGATGGCCAAACCATCAGAGAAAGAAGTTAACAGAGCACCAGAGAGAGATTGTTCTTCCAGTTTTTCAAAATACAGATGATAAAAAACATTTTCACAATTTGCTGTGCCAAGAAAGTGCTATCTGCAGTGAGATATCTTACTCCTGTCCAAGAAAAATACATAATTTTATCTGGGGAACAGACAGGAAACTTATTTTCCATTAGTGTGAGGCAGGGTGAATCTAATTCCTCTAAATACTTGTTTAAAGCCTCAACAAAACCAAATGTAAAATTGGGAGGGGGGGAAATAATCACATCTGCTTCTCTCTGTGAGTAAAATTCTCAGTTTCTTCTTACTATATAAAGATACACATGCAAACAGGAATTCTAGGTGAAACCCTCAGCAAAAATTAGTGCAACTACGCCAAACTAAAGCTAACCAGTGCTCTGTGCTTCTGCTTCTTTAGAGTGCATCTGTTGTTACCATCCCACCTTCTATTAAATAAATAAATGTTGCTTTCCTTACAATGCAGAAGGCTAAAGGAAAGACACAGACTGAGTGCAGTTTACTGCTGAGGGAATTCTACTTATGTGCTTCCTTCGTTTTATGATCCTCAGCTGTCAACTTTCTCCTTGAGTCAGAGACCAGACCTTTTCATAAAACAAAGCCAAAAAATGTGCTTCTTCTTCTTTGCTAAATGCATCTTCTCCTTACAGAGCTAGCCACAGTTTATTTGTTGTATATTCAGTGTTACCAGCTAGCCACTGAATGTGGATAGGATATTCCTCTTCTCAGAGGTGCCATGTCTATATTTGGATGCAGCCAGAGCTGGCTGCTCAGTGATCTTACTACTCACAACCAAGTAAGCTGGTCCCACATTTAAGGCAAAAGCTAGGAGGAGAAACAACAGGCCTGGAAAGAGAGAACATAGCTTTTAGCACTAGGATGTGGGAGGATTTTAAAACCCCCTTTTCTTGATGGATTTTGTTAAACCACATTTTAGTCTTCAGACGACCAAAGCCTTTGATACTAATAAAGGTAATCCAAGAATCTGAGAAAAATATTTCATTATTTGTTCATCAACTGAATAGGTTATACGCTTTAAGAGTATTTTTTTTTTTTTTCATCTGCATTTTAGAAAATAGCATTATTTAGTCAGGACCTTTAGCCAGTGATGTTAACTTTTATTTCACAAATATCAAAAATAGTATTGCAAATACAAACAGGCTAAAGTCAGTAAGACTTAGAGTATGAAGTACGTAGTTAAATATTTTGGACTTTACCAAGTAGCATTTATTGTATATAGGCTAAAGACTTAATTCTGATTTCCCACTTTTTCAAATTACAACTAAGTAAGACAACCAGCACAGGAGACAGAAAGTGAAGAAATAGCAGCTGAGTGTTGTATCACACGCAACTGATCCATGTAATTACAGGTCAGTGCCACAGTTCAGCATGGGTAAAACAAAGATTATTCCATTAATATTGCCATAGCCAAGGGACTTCCCAGACTTCAAAATATTCTGGCACATTCTGCAAAAATACAGCTAAAAGACCTTTGAGTTAAGTTTCAAGCCATTATGCAATAAAGAATATAAAAATACTTCAGAACCATAAAAGAGTAAGGGGCTAATCCAAAGACAATTGAAGTTAATGGAAAGCCTAGGACTGATTTTATTTGGCTCTTAATACTCCCTAGAGATAGATTTCCTACAATTTATATTAAACCTCCTACTGTCTATCCAAGCAAAATTACATTAGATTTTTATACTAAAGTCTTTTACTACGTAAGTCAAATACTTGTATATATACAAGAGGTCAAATATGAAAGAGAATTAGGAGCTAAAACATACTAAAGATGTCATTACTTCTGAAAGCTAAACAGACTGTCAATGCTGAGTACATTCACGTGGCAGTTTAAAAAATACCCTCTACAAATTTTAAAAGCATTTTGGAAAACAAATGTCACTCAAAAGCCATGCAGTTTTCAGAAAAAGCCGCCATCAGAATAAGCATGAGCAAATTTAACTTCTTGCAATGCTGTAATGTTAGCCACAGTATGACCAAAATAAACAAATGCATATGACCATTACTGATTCTCTGTTTCTACTTATTTGGTGTCAAAGTTAGGGTTAGTGGATAGAATCAAATATCTCATTCTGAACTGGAATTACCAATGTGTTTTAGTGTGTCTTCCTGTGTCTTAGTGATGTTTTGGGACATTAGTTTCAGAGCTGTTAAACCATGTTTTTAAATCAAATGAACCTTAGCTAAGTTAAAAGGCACACAAACTGCAATTTAAGGGGAGACTGGAATTTTACTTTAAGGACAGAATTGATTAGATTAGACAAAGAATGTTAATGATTTATTGTTTCAGGGTTCACTTGCCATTCACAGACACCAACTGGCACAATTGAAAATAAATTATTTTTACAAACAGAAAGAACTAAAAACATTAAAGGGCAAGTGCAAGACAACTCATCTCTCTCCGACGCTTTTGGATCTGCCCAGAGCTGTGGGCTATCTCTCAACCATCTGCTCCTTACAAGAGGAGTGTTTTCTGCAGAGGGCAACTCTTTCCAAACATTCAGCACTTGGCATTACTACAATAATCCTTTGAAGCTTTGCAGGGAAATTTCTCCCAGCTTCCAAGTTCTGCTTACGGCTTTATTTGGAGTTATCATCCATGTTCTATCTTTGCACAGATAACAAATAGAGCAATATAGGTTTAAAGAGCTTATTCAGATTTACCTTCCCTACAGTTCAGACCGGCTTAATAATACAGCACAGGATTCCTTTAAGAAAGACTTCCATTTGTACTCAGCTACACAGTTTGAAAGAAAATGTTTATAAATAAATCAGAGTGGGCAATTTTAGCTGAAACTTAATCAGATTCTTCCCAAATTGTTTGCCTTAGTTTACAAAATACTGCTAAGAACCTTTATGTGGCAGAACTGGGGATTCATTGTTCAGGACTGCATCCACACAGCTGCTGCCCTCAGCCCTCAACCCCTGCTTCCTCCATCCCGTGCACCGGCATTCACACTAATTACTTGTTATTCCAAGTAGCCTCCCACAAGCACTGCCTTTGTTCTAGGTGATCCCCTTATTTACCTTTGAATTTAGGGCTTGGATACAACTACAAAAAAACATTTGAGGTGTTGTCTGTAGCTAAATACTTTTAAAAGTCACAGACGATTTCTCATTTCCAGTTCACACCTGAGCAGCTATGCACACATATTTGGAGTGTACACATTTTGGCAAACCGCTGGTTGCTCTTCCTGACTTAACTACCAAAAATGCTTCAGGCTATTTGTCCTTTATCTGTAAACTGCTTTCTATCCACTTGCCTGCTGCCCACTCTGGACTGTTCTCCCAAATGTAATTCAAGATAACACCATCTTGTTAAATATTGTATAAGTCACATATTCGTATATGTTAAGTTCATTATATATGGTGCGCTGTTACAGAGATCACACTAACATGCTGGCGATAGAAGTGACAGATGAAGCAAGAAGTTGCTATGTTGGCTGCGTTTATGAGAAGATTCTCTTTTTTCTCTGTCATGTTTTTTCCAGGATTCCTGTTATGCATGCTCACACACCTGATCTCCACATTCATGAACTTATGTAAATAACTATTAAACCACAACAATCTAGCTGCGGCACCAAGCAAGGACTTAGCATCAGCACAGCTGCCATTTTTTATCTGAATTGTTAAACTTCTGCAGTGACTATTTTCAGTGTTGCCCAAATCCCTGTTTTTTGTCATCCAACACATCTGTTTTCTCCAGTTTATCACTATGCTCTTCCCTCCCTAATAAGTCAGTCCTGAGTCAGCAAAAGCGCTTCAACTCAGCACTTTAATTCATTTAAAAAATGATGTAGTTCATTCACAGACAAAATTTCAGAGTCCATCTTACACTGAACATGTATTTGAAAGCTTTACAGAACAGACTGAGAGTACTAAACTGGAAATTAGCCTTGGAAAAAAATTTAAAACCAACCTTAGATTTTTCTTTATTCACCATTATTCATAATATCCGCTCTGGGAAATGCTGCACTGTGCTTCAATGTCTAAATGCTCCCTAGCATTGATACCATTGCTCCCTGTGTCATGTTTTTAGTTAAACTTTAAACTGTTTACAACAGTAATGACTTGGACTACAGAATCATTTATCTTATCTTAAATTCTTCCTTCATGGGTTTTCCTCCCAAATATCCTGCTACTTAATAATATGCACATGCACAATTGTAGTTTGACATCATATTCCACTGTGAAAGAGAAGTTTTCAGTAGTGCAAACCAATTATACATAACCTATGATTTACTTAATCAAAACCAGCTTGATCTTAAAGATCTTCTCCAACCTAGTTGATTCTATGATTCTATGTAAATTTGTCTAAAACTTTCTGAAATCACAACCTTCTGGGAAGGCCAATGTTCCTATTATAAGCATGAGGCTGCCCTAGAATTACTTTCATTTTTTCACAAATTCACTGTCACCAACACAGCTCTGTGGCTGTGAGCACCAAGTACTGCTTTTGCAAGCTGTCAGCTCTTTTAACCACACCGTGTTCCTGCTCAGCTGTTGCTGTAGGAGGCTACAATTCTGATAGTAGCAGAGAGAGCTGGTAGAGCAAAACCAGTGTAGAAAAGATGAAAGGTATATTTAGTCCAGCAGCCGTTATTGCCACCTCTTTCGGGCTCCTGAATGATCCATGATGAAAGGTGTTAATCCTCCTGTAAATACCACTCCATCGTGACTAGCTGGGGTCAAAGAAGTAGCTCAGTGTTTAAATTTTGTCACAGCTTCTCACCTCTCTTTCTCTCTAGGTCTTTATTTTGTAATTTGTTTTGTAAAATGCCTCTTTCTGTCCTTTTGTCCTCTTTATAAACATGCAGTTGGGGCAAAAATAAAAACAAACACCAAATTAATTTCAGATGCATGCAGCTTTTCAGGATAAAAATTGGTCATATCTGGTAACAAATAATCCAGATAGTTGAATAAACAATTAAGAAAACTCATCCTTAAAATTTCCCTGAATTCTTAGGAGAAAAGTACCTGCATTGGGGGGCTAACAGAAATTCAAGACTGAATTCAACTCTCAGGCTGTGCCAGCGACTCCTTTCAGAGGCCCACTGCCGTCACGGAGCTGAACTGCTTCTTGCAATGACGACGCTCAGGGGATGTGAGCAGAAGAGGACAGAGATTGCTCACATGACACTGCTGTGCTTCTGCCTCCAATCCATGCACTGGTACCTGCTTCTGGAGGGAAAGCTGCTCTGCAAAGAGCCACACAGGGCAGAACTTCCTGGAAGCAGTCCTCACTGAATGCTTTACCCTTGCAGGTGTTCAGTGGATGGCAGCAAGCTGTGCTTCAGTGTCATCAACATTTATTTGCTTGATTTAGGTCCACATACCCTACAGAGACTCTGAAATATTTCTGTGGACTGCTGTACACCTTGGTGTGTGCAAACTAGGTCAGTGCCTGCACAATCTCAGGCCTACAAAGAAAAATGCTAGCATTACCAAATCTTAAATGCTGAGATTTGCCCTCTTTGTGCTCTCCAAGACATTTCGAAAGAGGAGCATATCCCAGCAAGCCTTGAAACTTCCATACTTGAAACTGTTCAGTGTTTGCTAAACTCATTCTGCATTAACAGTGTCGAACACAGCAAACTGTGATTGTTACTAAAGCAAAAGTATAAAACACTCTTGGTGATCTAAGTAAATGACCAAAGGTGTATAGAATCACAGAATGGTTTGGGTGGGAAAGGGCCTTAAAAGCTCATCCAGTTCCAACAACTTGCCACGGGCAGGGACACCTTCCACTAGACCAGGTTGCTCCAAGCCCCATCCAACCTGGCATTGAACACTGCCGGGGGTGGGCAGGGACACCTTCCACTAGACCAGGTTGCTCCAAGCCCCATCCAACCTGGCATTGAACACTGCCGGGGGTGGGGTATCAACCGCGTCTCCGGGCAACCTGTGCCTCACCAAAATTTCAAGCAGGCTCTTTTCCAGCATTTTACTGCACATTAGAAAGTAACACAGCTAGGGGTCGGAGGACAGAAAGAGATTGCTGTTTCATGACGCCGACCAGCCCTGGGTCTGTCAGGAATATAGAAAAGCACTTTTATAACCCCTCCGACAAGAATCACTGAGTGTTTCGCCTCTTTTCTTGCTGGAAACCTTTCCCAGTGTGCACCCGAACAAAGGCTGCCCCTGCGCACAGGGCCCAGGCTCCCCCCGCCGTGCGCTGCCGCGGACACCCCACCACGACCCCCGGCGGGGCCGGGCCGGGCCGGCTGGGAGGCGGGAGTAGGGCCGGGCCCGCCGCGACCCCCGCGGAAGGGGCTGCACTGAGGCGCGGGGTGGGCGCGCGGAGCCTCCAGAAGAGCGTGGAGGCGCCGCGGGACAGGCAGCGGAGCGCCCGTCGGACCGTCCGTCGGTCAGTCCGGCGCGGCGGGGCCATGCCCGGGGTGTTCGCCGCAGCCCGCCGCCTGTGGCTGTGCGCGGCCGTGCTCGGGTGCCTGGCGGCGGAGCGGCCGCGCCACAGAGGTAAGCGGCACCAGGCATCGAGCGGGACAACGGCGGCAGCGGGCGCGGGAGGGCCCGGGAGGGGTGAGCGGCGGGCGCGGGAAGCACAGCGCCTGCCCGCAACCCCTCCGGTCCTGAGGCAGTCCAGGACAGCGGCCTGATCAGGCCCTACCCGGCGCCCGCACATCGCTTGTGCCCCGGCCCCGTAACGAGTTTCACTGGAGGAGGCTTGTCTTCATGAACTGACAGAGTAGGAATTGTCATTGTCACAGCGCACCTGCAGGGAAACCTGCCAGAGAACATCGAAGGGTAGGACTGTGAGCGCTCCCCCTCTCTCGTCCTCGCTGTCCGTTCACCGTGTGCTGGAGCACACACAGCCGTACCTGGAACCTCAGCGACGTGCTTTGCACGACACGTGCAAAATCCAAGTCTGTATTGTTTCAGATTTCTGAGAGAAAACCCTCATAAAGGGTAGATACTGTAGCGCATTACATTGACAGCTACGAGCATAGGTTTTACTTTGTTTCAAAAGCTGCACAACTATTTACTACCTTTACAAAATACCCCTTAGGCTGTGGACATGGGTGGTTCAAAAATGTTTTAACACCTTTCAAATAAGGCTATTTTGATTCTATTTTCTTTGTTGTTCTGTGTGTAGGAGTGTTCATGTACCTCTTTCACTGCATTGCAGAGCTGTCATTGCTACAACATTTGTGATCACGCTCTTGTATGTGTCATGTCCAAGCAAATGCTATCTTTTGGGTAACTAGTTACAGTCATTTTTATGTTTTGCTTTAAAAGTGTTACCCGAAGTAATTGTTGCAGGATAACTTCTTCCAAAAAGTGAACTTTCTATTCTAGTATTTTGGAAGCATTTAAATCCACAAATACATCTAAGCCTTTTTATTAAGTGCAACCCTAGTTCTGGTTTCTGTCTTGGGATAGTGATACAATGCATCCTTTGCAGTCAATAGATGCAAGAAAAAGCATGTTCAAGGTCTAAGCGGGCACTGACTAACGGCACTATTTGTTTATCTGAAGCTATTTGCCAGACCCTCACCTTTGGGCAGCAGGAGATAGAAACCAACAGGCTATTTGTGCTTGAGGAACTGAGTTGCCAGTCCTGCCACTCTGCCTGTGCCATGCCTGCAGTCGACGAGTAGCTCCTTTTCCTGTCTCTGCTCTGGCTGGTACCCAGCAGTCCTTAGTCCCTACATGCTCCATAATGCTGGAAACATTATGGACAGGTGGAAAATTATCAGCTCCTCTCCACACATGGATTGGAATAGACATGTGAACAGGGAATTGAAAAGTCCTTCCTTCGTGGAGCTTGTTTTCCACCCGAGTGCCTCAGAGGCAAACATCAGGAGGCATTTAATTATCTCTTTGTGGAAAGTGAGTTCCTGTATTGATTTCAAGAACCTCTTTTGGTTAATGTGTGATGTTTAGGGTACCTATTACCTGACTCAGCTTGTGACAGTAATGGTACAAACCCCAATGTGTTGGCAGAGTTTTCAGCGTATCTATCTCTCCCAAAAGGCTCATCCACCAGCACAATGCTATTGTTATATTTAAGATGTTGCAAAAGTTGAATTCTTTCCCAGCTAAGGGTCACATTTCTCAGTATCTGGCAGGACCAAGTAGGTCTGGGATGGATCCAGGCAAAGCTCACTGTATTAATCCTGAAGACAGTCACGAAAAAGCAAATATGGAATGAAATTCTTCTTGGCATGCAGAGACCTCAGTTAAAGAACAGTAGAGAGCCATATGCAGTACACAGGGTGTTTGTGGAAAGCACAGAATGTGATAAGTAAACTCAAATTTTAGAGAAACAGCTGCGATTTTCCCAAGACAGATTGCTGTTTTCAGCAGACAGTATGCAGCATCTGAACCTCCAAACAAAATGGTAGAGTTTGAGTTTCTAGAAATAAGTCCCCTCAGACCCTATTGTACGTGTTGCCTTTAGGTTAAGTGAAACTAATGGGCATAATCTACAAGGGAAGCTGAATGTCATGGCCTTAATTTTTAAGTACTCATTTGTATATTTTATAATTAGAACTCCAATATTCTAAAGGAAATATTTAAAATTAAAGCTATTAAATCAGTAATACATTTAAAGGTATGAAAAGAAATACTAAAAAAAAATATTCCCATATATAAGGAAAGATTTCCATCAAGAATAATCATGTTTAAATGCTAAATTCAGTTACAACTATCATGACTTTTCTGTTTTGTGTCAGAAAATGTTAGAACACTTTGATTGTGGGTGAAGTCGAGTCAACAGTAGTACATACATCTTGCTATACTTTAATGTTCCTTCCACATTATGCAGAGCTGGTAGGTAAGCTTGCCCTGTGGGTAAGCTTCCTTAGTGCTTTCAAGTCATCAGACCTTGTTCTCAGTTCCTTATTTTTTTGTCAGCCTTGACTCGGGCTGAAAATTGCTGGGTGTTAGACCTGGGTGAAGCTTTGCTGGAGCACTGCAGCAAAATCAGTATTTGTAATTCTGAGACTTAATTTTGAAAGAATGCTTATGTCATAAATTATTTTTTATACATCCTGAATAAGGAAATCATAATGTCAGTGGAAAATTTAGCCAACTTTCCTCTTAAATGCCTTTGATTTGAGTAGGGATCTGCAGGGGCAGCTTTTTCCATACAGAACAGAGCATTAATTTCTTGTCTATATGTCCTTAAATATGATAGTTTTATTTGTTTCTGCTGTTGCTAGACAGTACATCAGTTACACTCAGATGTGTAATAAAATAATTTAATTTTTATTATTGATGATGACAGTTGTTTTCAGTTGTTTTGCAGAATGGGAAAAAAAAAAGGAAAGAAAGAAAAAATCAACCAGTTTTAAGCAACATGAGATTTCCAAACATTAGCTATGGAAATATTAGCATACTGCTAAAAAGGAAGAAAGAATACAAGAAGAGCTGGGTGACATTTTAAAGTGATGTGCATAATAATAAGAAACGTATCATTTGATCCTTAGTAGGATTTATGACCTTATTATAAGTGAGTACAGTCAGCTGTTTTAAAGATCTATCAAACAATGATCTAATTAAACTTTGGAGGAAAAGAAAATAAAGACTTGTCTCATGTTTAGCTTGATTTATTAATGGGAAAGGTAATGGATATTAATTGTATCAGGAGTGATTCAGTTACAGGAAAGAAAACTAATGAGAGTGCTGTATGAAAGGGAGAATTCCAATAAAACACAGAAGACAGGAATAAACTTTCACCATGGTTCGTAAACTGCTTGTGCTGTAGCTTGCTTGGAAAACATTACAATAACACACATGACTGACCTGTGATTCTTCAAGGGCTTTTCTTCAAATTCCGATGAAGGATAAACTCTTGATAAGGTCAAATTGTGTGGACACAAATAGCCTACAGGCTACTGCCAGCATCACAGAAGCAGTGGTGGCACAGTCAATGACATTGATTTCGCTGGGCCCTTAGAGGACAGAAGATAGAGCTATTGTTACCTGCCTGGGTAGCCTAAAGCCGTATCAGATTAACTCTTCAGTTTTTAAAAGACTATAGGATTCTCATACTGTGCTTGAAAGAGATTAAGTTCATTCTTTCACTGGGACATCTTCTCCATTTAAAGGAAGAGAATTACCTGATTTTGAAACTGTTGCATAATTGTGGTTACAATGTGGTATAGTCATGGACAATGACATGAAAAATGTGGAAGATTGTGCATTATTGCATGATTAGAACCAAATATGTTTGTGATTAGTGACACAATTGCACTATGCAAAATATGGGACAAATGCAGAAAAACTTGGATGTGAAAATTGAAGATCTGAGTGTTAATATTAAAAATGTAAAATTATACAGCTTTTCTTATAGCTGCATTTTTAAAAAATTCATTACTAGCACAGTAGTGGCAAGAATTAACTATATCATTCAACATAACCTGAAATTCTTCTCACAGTCAACATCAGTTGGTATCCATTTTTAAAACCAAGGTTAATAGATAGGTGCATTTTAAAATATAATTTGTTTTTAAATATTCTCTTACTTTATTTTCCCCTACTTTAATTTTCCAAACACATTCCTCAGCAAGAATGACTATTCAGTATGTTGCATGCAAATATGCCATTAGCCAAAACCTTTATTGTCACTGACTTTGACAGGAATCAACTCAGCTGCCAGATCAGACTCAGAAATTCTGGCATTCTGCTTTATTTTTGAATGAGTTTGCATTTAAAACAAACTGTTGTAAAGAGCTGTTCAGATTCTCATCGTTCATTGCACCTATCAGTAACTTTAAGAAATTTTTTAGCCCACAAGATCTCTTAGATGTTCAAAAATGTTTGTCAGTTGTATTTAAATTATTAAAATTTAGCATGCCAGTTATGCAAATTTTCTTAAAATGTGTACCTAAGTGTCTGCCCATTTCAATACACACTTCTGCTATGATGCACATGTATACATGCAAACTGTATGAACTACCTCTCATCCATCTGAAGGAATTCTTCATTTCATGCATAGAAACCCTGTAAAATAGAGCCTATTTCCAAAAGACCTATTGATAATCCTTACTCCTCTTGAGGTAAGATTCTGATTCTCTTATATCTGACACTCCCTTTTTATTCAGGTTGTTAGATTTCATAAACATCAGTGGAACTAGAAAGTCAAAATCCGGAGAGAAAGTGTAAACATATTCCTTCCACTGTTTTTATGTCTAGGGTAAATGGCTAATGTGATTATTAGTTTGCATTTATTGTCAAGTTAAAAAAGGGAAAGTTATCACATGAGGAATTCTGTTAAATTTTTGGAGTGCCAACATACCTATTTGTTGTTGCTACTAAGACTTCAATGTGGTTTTCAGTAAAAGTAGCTTCACATCATATTGCAGTATATCCTCGTTTTCCCATTACAAATACTTAACACCTTTTCTAACACACTTGTTAGGCATTCCACCTTGATACTTCAATTACTCTTGCTCCACAGTTCTTGAATGCTCCCCTGGTGGGCATCAGATCCTGCAGAGCCCTTACCGAAGTACTGATTTTGATTCATCCCACCTCCAGCAATCAGCTATTCAGGATTTAATATGTGACCATTCCCTAACACCAGGATGGTATCGCTTTATGGTATTTGATAAGCCTGCTGAGATGCCGACCAAGTGCGTGGAGGTATTGTTATAATTCATTTGATTATGAAAAATATATATTTATTTGTAAGAATTTTCCAGTAGGGTGCATACAAAAAAAGAAGAGGGTTGTGGAGACTTATGTAGAGGAATACAGCGTACCTGTTCTCTCTAAATACTTGCGTATAATAAAATGTATGAACTGGACAATGAAGTCTTAGTACTGAAAATTTTATATTGAAAGGACAACAGAAGAGGATAATAAATTACATCTCTTTTAGACACTCAAAACCTGTCATTCTCAGTAGTAGCATAGCAGGGATATCACGTCCTAAAGCTGCAACTGTGTGACGGTCAGTCTGTTAGGCAGGCCATGCGAAAGCTGTGAAAACACCTGCAGCCGCATGAATCCAGTAATTGTGGAGCTTTTAAAGTGGTCATATTAGGAGAGATTATTTCTAAAATAACTTGGACTAACAGAGCTAACTGAAGATTAGTTGCCTTGTCTCCTGCAAGTCCCCTAAGATTCAAAAATTACTTGGAATATTTAATACTTTAGACTTATAGTCTTGCAGTGCTTTATTTTGGAGCATACCAACATCACTGTATGGTTATATCACAAGAAGGTATCTCTTTGTAGTTTCCTATTTCAAAACATTTCCTTCTTCAAAAAAAGATAAAAATGTTATTAGAATATTTTACCCATGATTTTTCTCATTATTTGAAATTGCCTGATCATCGTTTCTTTAAAAAAAAAGCAAAGAAAAGCTCAAAAATAAAAGGCTTTAAAGTAATATTCACCAGTTAAAACATATTAATAAAATTAAATTGAGTTTATAGCAGCCCCTCTTTTTTTAAATTGTGTATTTTATAAAATCTTTACATTAGTATAAAGACATGAAGTATCTTTAATGTGCAGCTGACCAAAGGACTCAGAGGGATGTGTTACTGAGGCTACTGTTATCCAGGCTTTTATACTGCAAAAACCTATCAAAAAGTATGATTCCTGAAGGAATCTCTTTCACTTAGTTTTAATACAAACAGATTAATTAAATTGTCGTATTTTCTCAAAAAAGGATACCTTTATGCAAAGAATGAACGCGATAAACCAGGGGAAGAACCAGTGTGTTTTGAAGAACAAAGGTTAGACTAGCAAAATACCTGCTCAGATCATCCAGGAAAGTTATAGAAATCTGACCAAAGTTCTCAGTCAGTCCTTAGTAAATATTTGTTAAAAATAGGCTACCATGCTAACATAGAGGTGCCCATATAATTACAGCTGGAGAGAGATAAATTCAAAACTTACTTAGCAAATGAAATTTATGCATTGACATCTGCTTCTTTGCATCTGTTGACAGAAACAAGACATCTATTTTGAAATCTCAAAGTCAAAACATTAAAACCAAACTAAAATGGATGTCTTGTTTAGGAAGTTTCCTCCTTTCTTTCCCTTTAGGAGAACTTTTATTCTAGCTATATTTAATCCTTGTCAGAGATTCAGACTCTGTTAAACAATCCATCCTATTTCTGTCTATTTCTCATTAATTCTATCTGCTGGATTGGTGGTGGGCTCAAATATTCTAGATTAAGAAAGAAAAGCATTCTTTTGAGATGAGTAATTGCTTAACGAGTCTGCAGTTACTCTTTAGACCATGAGGTCTAAACACGAGATGATCCGAGACTTTGTTTCACTATCAGGTCAAAGAAAGGAATACTTGAGGTATGAAGGTTCTCCAAATCTCACAATTTCAGATTTATAGTTTTCATGTAAATATTTGCCAGATGCTGGCTTTAACACACTGTGTCCTAGGTTTCTCTTCAGTTTGGTTTCTGCAGCACATGAAAGACAGGAGGTGATCTTTAACTCGTTCGGATAACTCATGAACCAGATTCCTCCTTTGTCTCCTTTTCTCAGGATTCGTTTTTCTCTATTTCACTGATAAACTCTTATATCTGCTAAATCAGATTTACACTACAGTTACCACAAGTGGTACTACTGTTAAGTTGTGACCAGCAGAGCAGCTTCCTTGACCTGAAGACCTCAGGTAGCCACCTGCAGTGGTGAGGGGTGAAGGATATTATTCCACATCACACTTCTCATTCCATGAGAAAAAACATTGAACAAAGCTTTTGCTCTCGAGAGAGGCAAAAACAGCCCTCTTAAATCATCTGTTCAATCAGTATCTGAACCACAGACTGTGGAGCCTATTGCTTTGTAAACACCAAAGGATTTAGGGTTGCTACAAAGCCACTGTGGTTGTTACAGGGGGGTGCTACAAGCATATCTGTTTCTAAAGGTGGGTAATTGAAAGGCAGACAGGGCTTATCAGGTGTCTTGCATTTTTGGTGGGGCTGAAAGTCCTTGCATCAGCTGGCCACATTTCTTAGAAGAAATCCAGCAGGTTACCTGAGCCTTCAGTCCATGGCAAAGGGCAGATGACATATGTCAGCTTTAGCACCTTTGGTTGATCTAACCCACATTTGCTGTGCTCTGGTCGCATTCACAGTTTCTGTAGGTTAATGGTCATGGAGTAACTCACTAAGCCATAACAAAACTGTTAGCTTTTTGGAGCAAGATACTCAGGTGTGGCTCCTGGTTAAGTTCTTCAGATAGTGAATTATAGCCTGCTTTAAAAACGCAAATTCATTGGACTCAAAGGAGGACTTAAGTCTGTTTTGTGTGTATTTGTATTTAACCTTGAGAAGGAAAGTAATCAAGCCCTCAGTTATACTGTCTAAACTTTGTTAAAAGCTCATGCAGGAAATTAAATGTATATGAACCTCTCATTAAAGCACAGCTACAGTTTGATAAAACATTAACTGTTTTCTGATTTTTTTTCTGGTGCTGAAGATGAATCACTGTGGTACTCAAGCCCCTGTCTGGTTGTCTCTGAGGGAGTCAGAATCCATGCCTCGACCGGGTGAGATCAAACACTTAACAGCTTGTGCTACATGGCAGTTTTTCTTCAGCACTTCAAAAGACTGCTGTCTTTTCCGAATCCCTGTCAGTGTGAGGAACTGCAAAGATTTCTTTGTTTACTTGCTGCAGCCCACCCAAGGATGCATGGGGTATTGTGCAGATGGTGAGAAAATGCATGCTCTAACTCAGCAAAGTGTGTGTGTTTATGCGTAGGTGTGTTTCTCTGGTATTTTCTGAACAGAAACATCTGAAAATACTTAGATATGTTAAAATTTCTTGCAATCCTTATTTTTAATACTTATACAAAGGAAAATCATTCAGTATGGTTAGATGGGTTTACATCACCCCTTTCTAACTTACATTTAGTATTCCAGTATTGTTCAAAGCCCACAAACTTAACCCTTGAAATTTTCCATATGAGGTGAGGATGTAAGATGCATCTAGAAGTTGAAATTCAGAGTACCTAACAATGGCACTTATAATTTGCAAATACCCATTACTGGATATGTGTACAATTGCGTGTCAGAGTAAATTTTGTTTAGTAACTTGACCAAACTCTATTTATATCAATTATTGTTTAGCACTGTTAGAGGTATTTTTTTTTACTGTAACTCTTTTATCTTTCTGTAGAGCATACACATTCTTGTTAGAAGAAAATTCAACACAGAAATGCTCTACTGATACACACTTTATTAGTATTATGAGAAAGAACTTGAGTCCTTTTGCAATTTCTTGCTTTGTGCTGCAAAAGTGTTCACAGCTCAAAACTTCCATATTTCATTACCCATGCCACATGTTTTAGATAACTAAAGGATGGCATGGTTAAATCCTCACAGTTACAAACTGTGAAGCAGTGACAAATAAGTGGATTAGGAAATTCTAATCAGCTTGTATAACATGCCTTTGTGAAAGTACTAGCAATATTTCTATGCATCATATACTGTATTGCTCTAAGTCATATTCTGTATTACCAAGTGCTTTCAAAAGCTTAACAGCAAAGCTATCAGTGGGCTTTCTGGTGCTTTATCAGTCCATCAGTATACCTTTAGATCCTGTTGCTGAAGCATTCTGCAAGGTTTCATTGACAGCAAAATAAAAGGCCAGAAATGGGGCATTTCAGCATGCCAGTGACTGAAACTGTGAAGAACTCCTGCACTGTAGGACTTTGCATTTAGTTTGGTGATGGCTCATGAAGAGAAAGAGGATATAAAAAACATAGGCAGTGAGCTAGCAAATTTTTACTGCCTCAAAACAAAGGAGGCAAGAAACATAACTGGTTTGGCTCTGCTGAATACTGTAAATCTGAAATGCATTTTGAGTTTAAAAGCCCTCTTTTAGAATGATGTTTTCATAAGAAGTACATTGTATTGTCATGCTGCTTTTTACATATAGGTTACCATGGGTACTGTGTTTTTCTCTTTAACACTCAGTAGCTGTGAACACCTGATGCAAATTTTCAATCTCTATATGCTAAGGAATTCAAGCATTGTAACACTTGAGTAGAACATCAAAATTGCTCTTCATTCTTTCTGGTAAATGGGGTTTTCAGTGTTGCCGATGCCCTTAGGACTTAATTTGAGTGGAGTGGCTAACCTCTTTCTACTCCTGGTACAAATGCATTGGTGTTTTAATGCTTAATGAAAGTTCCACTTGATTATTTATTTGTTTTATAATATTCAAAGTACCAAACAATAGCAGTGCACAAGCACTTTTTTTAGGCCCATGTAAGAAAGATGATTTTTTTCAAGGAAGGTTTGTACTATATTTGGCTGTCCAGAGCTACAGTTAATGAATGAGCATTCAGACTGTGGAGTTGGGGAGATTAAATATATATTCAACAGAATAATTTAATTCCTTTTTATTCCCTAACAACATCTATAAATATTGGCTGGGTACATCTGCAGTAAAAGATGTGGAGGTGGTGGAATATTCTGTACCCTTCCTCCCAGGTGTAGCAAATCTACTTGTGGTTACCAACACAAGGCTTTGTACTGACTGCTGTGATAGTTGTGTATGGATCTGATTACAAGATCGCTCCTGTTCTGCTAGTTTAAACTTCAATTAGTGCCATGTGATATTTGGTGTATTTTTAACACAGGGCAGTAATTTAAGAGGATTGGTGTACATACTCTGTATGCATGTGAATATACAATTTAAGAGCAATTTATAGTTGTTTCAGATGCAAAACCACAGACTTGTGATCCTGAGGGAAGGGAAATTCAAGGCGCCTGTAGCGGTGAGTATTTTGTTTTGATTTTCAATATTTTCTGTGCATCTGTGACACAATAACGTCAACACTTTGTCATATTTTGTCTTGAATAAAAACATGTTCATGTTCTTAGCAGTGTTGCTCAGTCTGTTGCAAAATGAGCTGTTTGGAGGTAATTTCAGACCTTGGTTTACAGAAGTACTTTCTCAGCATAATGTGCAGAATAAATACCAGAGTGTTAAAAAGCAATTTTAAAAATGCTGATTTACAGATTGCATTGATTCTTTGGGAGTCAGATATAAGATGAATCTACAGCTCATACTGTTGCTTAATCTGTTCCTTTTTACATAGCACCTTTTGTTTTTCCTGTTTCCTACATCTTCCCCCCCTTCCTTTCTTTGTAAGTAGAGAAGATATTCTGTCAGACAGATTCCTTTGCAGGCTACTCTCTTCTGTCAGATAAAATAATTAATTGTATTTTATTCCCTTGGAGGGGCTTTTTGTTTGTGTAGTTGTTCTTGGTTGCTTTGGGTTTTTTTGTTTGCCTTCTCTTCAGTACCTTCCTATTGGCTAGAATGTAATCAAAAATTGAGAAAGAATTTTTTTCTCCTTTTAATAATTAATATAAGGAACATACCTATTTTCTGATTCTCTAAGAAACTATGTAATATTTCCCCATATAAAAAAGTAAATATTATTTGACAAATAAATATTTAAATATTTTTTGGTAAATATGGCAAAATATATGTCAGTGTCATTTCATCCGATACTGGTTTCACAAAGAATAAAAAGCACAAACCACACTTCTGTTTGACTAGGTAACATGGCTCCTTCATTATCTGCAGCGGTGTCACCACCACTACCAGCCATTCCTGAAGTTGTAGCAGAGCTGATCAAAGGCAGCATTTATCTAAGATGTACCTTTGGCGTTCCTTCTGTGAACAGCTCAGTTGGATTCGCTGTAACTTGGTCAAGACTTTCTCCTGAAGGTATCAAAGAAGAACTGAAACATGAAACAGCATTTCATGGCTTCTCACTTCTAGAGCTAGATGGGATAAGCATCAGACTGGGAGACAGAGTATGTTAAAATGAAATTATTATCTCTTTGTATCTTTGTGAATATGTCTCAGTAGACACTAACAGTTGCTAGAGACAGAGTTCCAGCACCTTGCTGTATAATTTTTCTTGACAGGAGCATACTGCCTCTAGTTGTTGCTTACACAAACAGTGCCCATATGAATGTGGAAATACCATGGAATATATCAGTAATTATTACTGCCATTAATGTTTTGAGACTGTCTGTCTCAGGACAGTATAGTGTGCCTCCAGGGGATAAATGTTTATTTGAGTTGCATCTTCTTCATTCTGTACTGTGATTTTCTTTGGTACTATAAATTAAGAGGATCTTTGCATGCAACTGCATCTAAGTGAGAGGCTGTAAGAGCCAGAGGTTGTGAGAAGCTGTGTTGTTGATTTGTTAGATAGATTTCTTTACTCTGAATCAATAATGCACTGCTGCTTGATGGTTTTGTCTCTAGAATTGGATTTCAATGGTTTTATCTCTGCCACCAAAAGCCATGGGAGTACCTGTATTACCTTGTGTGATAGCAGAATCAAGACCTGGGCTTGAGAAGCTTAAGCATTGGAAAATCTATAAGCTTTCTATCTGTGTATACCAAAATACAGGTTAATTTTTCTTGGCCAAACAAAAACACAGAAAAGCACAGGCTGGCATGCATGTATGTTCGAGCCAGAGCCAGGCTGCTTCCATGGCCTATGGACAATAACAATTGCTAATCCTCAGAAATCCTTTGGAGACTATTTGAATAGCTGCCTGACAGTGTTAGCTCAGTGATGTTCAAAAGTAAAGGCACAGCCATAAACATGCCAGGAAAAGGTCTTGATCTGTTTCTATGTTTTCCTTAAGCAGCACTGTTGGCAATTGGTAACTTGTGATGCAAATAGATGACTGGGCCTCATGAATCTATCAACTTGACCCATGATGGCTGGGTTTTGTCTTCACATGACCATTTCATACCAAAAATGTATTCTGTTATGCTGGTTTTGCCCTACAGGTGTACTGTAGCAGTTCTGCTTTTTTCATGGAGAAGCCAGATATTCAAAGTTCTTCTGTTGAGAGCAAGGAATTTTTTGCTGGCATTAAGGTAATTTTGAAAGAAAATGTTTTACTTAGTGGGAATCTGAGTATTGCTACAGCAGTCAGACCTCTCAGTAGAAGGCACTCAGTATGTATTAATTGTGAATTAATAGCATATGTTGTTGGTTATAATGAACCGAAATTTGTCAAAAAGCAGAAGAGTCAGAGTTGTCTCTGTGCTCATCAGGGTGCAGGAAAGCTGAATTGGCAGCTTACACATGTAGTGAAAGACTTGATTTCCAGCAGAACTTGGATCTGAGCCCTGGTACTCTGTTATCCTGCTCCTGCTTTTTCTGGCATGATTTTTGATTATGCCAGCAGGCTCTCCCAGCACATGGTTCACAGGATAGCCCAGGCCAGGCACCCTTCTAGGTGGACATGGGGGTAAGGGAAGGGTGAGGCTGACCTGGTCTGGGCTTGGAAATGGAAACTGGGACATGAGCTGTGCCATGCCACTTAGTCAGAGGCCAAGCTCCAAACTCATTTTAATTCCTGCTGTGGATATAGCTATAGGGACCCATTTGCTGGCTAGGAATGAGACCCAAATCCCAGAAAGATATACTGCATGTCATTACATGTTTGGAATAGACCTGTTGACTTAAAGATTTGCCCTTCATAAAATTAAGCTTGAGCTTATGTTTCTGCAGGATCATGGCCCAGATTTATCTCATGTAAGTGTGAATATGCAGTGTACACTGCAATGTGTGAATGCATTACTTTTGTTTTCCTGTGAGGCTGTGTTCAGGATTTCGCCCAGTGTACAACACTCAGCTGTAGGCCTCTGTTATTGATCTCTAGTTGCATTTTTGGCTATGCATCTATAGTGAGCTGTGCTGTAAGTTTACAGAGAGGAACACCAAGAGAAATATGGTACTTCCAAATTCCTTTGGGGCATTGCTGCCTGGAGGTAGCTTCCCCTTCCCTTCCTCCCAGACAATACAACTTATTGTATTGTATTTTAGCTTTCAGAAGTTACACAGAGAATACATTTCTGTGGTGCTCCTTACCTTCCTATCTAGCCTTTACTCTTGTCTTTTCCTTATCCATGCCCCTTATTCCCACCTCTTCAATATTCTTGTATTTTTTATAATGTGTCCTCATCTTTTCCCCAGTATGTCGCTGTGCTTCAGACCATCTAAATAAGCCTGATGAAATGGAGCAGACCGTGCACCATGCCATTCCATCTCTTTAGGTTTTTATACTGTATTCCTTGATGGTTAATAAGCAGTGCTGTAGTTTACTCTCAAAGCTTGTGTTTTAAGTACAATTTCTTCTGTGCTAGATACATCCAGAAACATACGATATAACAGAAAATGGGAAGGAATACAGACTGGCAATAGAAAGTAGCATTCCTATTCCTTGTCCTGAGTTTAGCCAGCTTGAAAGTGACTGCAAAATCTCATTAACGTTACGTACTGTTGATGACGGTAAGTATTGCCCTGATTTTTCTTGCATTTTGTATATTTAATGTGTTTTTCTGAATATTCCCACTAGTTTTGTTCTTTGGAGAAGCTGTTACATTGTAAATACTCCCAAAAATGTGAAAACAAAATATTCACAGGCTGTATATACTGCTGCTGAAAGTATGGAAGAATGTGTCCATAACCCATTACTTGTGAGTAGGTGGTTTTGGCAGCTATGAATATCGGACCTATATTCTTTAACTTGAATAGACAGAATGCCCAAATGCTTGCAAAGTTTATAATTTGGTTTTGTTAGCCTGTTGTGTTGCAAATGTTGTATATGCAGTCATTAAGTCCTCAGTTTTTACTATTACTACTACCATTTTCTGCAGTACTTTCTCAAGCCCAAGTCCTGTGAACCCCAGGAGGAGCCTTGCCTATGCAGACAACTGTTTTTATGTCACATTAACAAGCCTATCATGATTTCCATTTGTCTAATGAATGTAAAATTCAAACCATTTTTCTTGGCTGGGTGTATGAAGATGTAGAGAGGGGGGTATGCATGACCAAACACAAGAAAAATGCATAATTATTTTAATTTATTATAATATTTGTAAATGAGTTAGTAACTATATTAACAGTAGTATACAAAATGTGACTTACTTAGCTGAAAACTCACTAATGATATGTTTTTATTAAAACAGGTAAAGAGGAGTTAGGTTTAAACTTGGCTCTTTCTTCTTGTCATGTGGATCTTCTCCAGAAGCCCTGCAATAGTGGAATCTGTAGTCAAGCTGTAATTTATTTCACTGCTGTGACAGACTTTATGCAGGATGGAGACAGAATTACCAGAATTGCAGTCGAACCTATATCCAGTGAGAATTTCCTGTGGAATGGCTATGTTCCAGAAAGCACACAGGTTGAAAATCTTCATGTTAAGCTCTGTAAACTGCCCAGAAATGTGGCTGATGTTAATGAAGCTTCTATTTCAGTTAGAACTTGCTGACTCACATCAGGATTTCTAAGTGGTCAATTTTCCATTGTTTTGTTTTCATTGAATTGCTGCATTTTCATTTGAATTATTATTTACATTTTAATGTTGACACAACAGCTGAGATTGATTAAAAGTTTAATATAATATTTATTAGAGTGTAAACAAGTATAATAAAATAAATACCTGAGTCTGTCTGTTTCCTAATCTGACATTGCTTACTATGTGCTTCTTTGTTTTGAAGATTAGAGTAAAGGATCTACCCACTGCCTACTGCTACTCATTTACTGACCCTCATATAATTACATTTGATGGAAGGTAATCACTAGATTGCTGCCGTTAATTTTAAGTGTGTTGCGATTTTTTTTTTTTTGAAGGTGGTTTTTGGGGAGTTGATGTATTAGCTATCTGTTATTTATTTATTTACAATCTGTATTGATGATTCAAGTTAACTGCACTCTGTATTTTACATTCTTTTTTGGGCAGTAAGAATAGTTATGCCAGTTATGATGATGTTTGAAATATTTGTATTTCTAAATGCAAGTTTTGGGTTTGTGACAACAGGGTGAAGCAAACAGACTATTTAGAGGAGTATGCTAAGAGAGGAGTAGTTGCTGTAGAGTCTGTTGACTATGAAAGAAATGTTCTTAAATATGAACAATGATAAGATGATTGATTAGCCAAAACTGTTTTAGTGCAAAAGTGCTTCCAATCTACAGCATAGTTTCCCTATTTCTGGGCTTCAGTATCTGAATCCTTGCAAGGATCAAGTTGCTAGAAGTTATCTTCTGTCTGTGTAACATTGTGCTGAATTCATTAATGGCACTGAAAGCGACCTATTCACTGCTGTTACTTGTACATCACTGACATTCACAAAGTGAAGACAGCTCCCTTGGTCAAAGCTGGCATGTTTTTTGGTATGCTTCTGTCTTTCAAAGTGTTTCTAATTCATGGAAGGTGTCAAAACAAACGCAAACACTTGGGACTTATGTACTTCTGCTGAGCAGAGAATATAATTCTTCAAGTGGCAGGGTGAAGAGGAGGATATGTGGCCTCAAAATAAGAGTGTTCAGCCCACAACCCCATTCTTCTGTGAAATTCATAACAGAAGGGAAAAAACAAGTTGCAATTGCTTCTCTGATAGTGCTGTGACTAGGAATAACCCCAGTAACTTTGTTATTATTATTGTGATCTTGTGGTTCCTCCTTCAGTGGAAATTTTAGGGATAGTCTGACTGAGCATTTTAACCATCAGTGCATTATGATCAAGCTTTCTTATGAAGAAATGATTTACTGTGATGTGGTCCAGCTGGAAGCATGATGCTGAGGGGAAATAACTTTCTTTTTAAGGATGATGTCTGTTGCTACTTAATTTTACAAATTGAGGAAACATACATTAAAGGAACTGTCCTTGTTGAGTCACAAGTAATCCTATTCAGTCGCAGTGGGGTAGCCATCTGCAGCTTTTCTGCTGGCCCATTATACACAAAGGAAATAGCCATTCTGCGGTTTATTGTCAAATGCCATTCATAGCTAAGAGGCTGTTGACTTGTAGCAAAAGCTGGGATTTTTTTCTTTATTTCCTCCCGTTCCTTCTTACCACTGAATCATTAAATTGGCTATTTTAACCTTGCTTCAGGGAACAGGTGCCTAACCCTAAGGAAAAAAAATTAAGTCCTTATTTATGGGTTTCTATCCATGGTTTTTATCTTAAATAACTTTCAAATCTTTGTGAATAAGTGCTCCTAATCTCTGTCTTGTTAAAACAGACCTTTTTAAAAGTATGTGACTTTCTAAATCATTTTGTCAAGGGTGCTTACATGGTTTTCAGCAGCTGTCCCTCACCCCCCATGCACACCGCTATTCATCTCACTGCTCTTGCTGCATAGGTGTACAGCTGTAGAAACACAAAGGTTGAGAAGTACCCTCCAGTTCCCTGTTATAAGCACTGTTAAAAAAAACCCTAAACAGAATGGCAGCGGCTTCATGGTTGTGTTTCCATTCACAACCATTGCCTACATATGCTCTACCCATTGTCATTCTTTTATTCCTTATTTTTCTGCTGTAAACGGGTTTATTTTTTTTTATTTAGAGCTGCATAGAGGAAGTTATGATGGTGTTTGTTCAGAACAAAGTTATGTGGTAGTTTGCTGGCTGAACTGTTTGGGTTTTCTGATGCAGCAAAAAAAGTTGTGCTATCAAAGTTCATCAAATATTAGAAGTCTGTTATAAGATGAAGTTGCTGGCGTGTTATACCATTATTTTATAACTAAACTGATATCACATGCTATTCTTTTGATTCCAGGCCCTATGACAATTTTAAAAAGGGAACATTTGTTCTCTACAAGAGTACATCTCGAGATTTTGAAGTTCATGTTCGCCAGTGGGACTGCGGAAGTCTTCACTACCCAGCATCCTGCAACTGTGGCTTTGTTGCCAAAGAAGGAAGTGATATAATTGCATTTGACATGTGCAGTGGTCAGCTACACGAGACACAGCCACACTTATCAGTAATAACTAGAGACACAACAGGAAGCAATGTTCGAATCACTGAATCCTACCTAGGAAGAAAAGTAACAGTAAGTAGTAAATAATTGCTTGTGGATGCAGTGGTTATCTCTACAGTTATTTTTACCAATTCACAACTTCAGAACTAAAACATTTTTTATTTTCTGCAATTAAGCAGTAGCATAATGGTTATTTTACAATCATAGTCCTTTGGCTAGTGTTTTTTGCTTCTAAGTGAAAAATGATGTCCTTGAAACCTAGGATGTGTTGACATGCATACCTTTCTGGAACCATGTTGTCAACCACAGAATACAACCCTTGTGATGAAAGTGCGGTTTTCAGATGCAGTATGCACTTATTTAGAAATCCTGATGTTCCAAAATGGTATCTGTTTGCTCTGTTTCACTCATGCCAGTGTCACCTAGGAAGGCTGTGCACGCAGATAATGAATTGTGCCAAATGACATCCACAGAATTAGAAGTGCAAATGGTCTTTTTAGATAATGCAGCCCTCAGTTAAAACGTTCACATTTACTTTTATAATTTCCTGTAGCTTTTATTTTGTAGATAGAATTGCTGTAGGACTCCACTGAACTTCATATGAAGCAGAATGTTAAAATGAAGCCTTCAGCTGCTCTTTAGTCACTGTTAATCTGGAAGGCAAGCCATAAAAACAGATATGCTTTACAACTTGGGTTTGGCTATTGCTATAAAACTATTTTAAATATTTAACTTTTATCTGAAGACTTCAGATAAGAAATATTAAGATGATATTAAGCAACTGAGAAATTAAAAGGATATGAGGAACAAGAAAACTTAAATTACTTGGATTTCTACAGCAAATTAATACTATAAACAGTATTTAAGCTTGCAATGGATTTTGTTATTGAGGCTTCTATATTTCTTTCAAGATACTTGTAAAGTTGCCTAAAATTAAATAGTAAATATTTGAGGCTATTCTGAGCTTTGTCAAACATTTAGAATCAGCTTTGCAGGTAGAAAGTGATTCTATACTAAGCTACTAACACAGGGAATCATGTAGCTGAAAAGAAAGTTGAGAAAGGTGCTGGCAAAGTCTATCCATTTATTAGAATCATCCTTTTCCATATGTTAACGTATGAAGTGTGAGCAGCCCAGCTATCTTTGATTCTCTGTGGTTTTGCAGTCACTGACCTTCAACAGTATACCTGCTAATGGTGGGAGAAGTTTACGGACCTATAATGCACCACCTAGCTGCCTGCTAAGGTTGAGATGTATAGGGGTTTTATTTACAGGGCTTCATGAGAAGAAATAATTAAATTTGTCAGATCCAGAATAGCTACATAAGAATTTGATGGGACATCTTCATATGCCTGTTGTTGTTTTCCAATTGCTTCTTGCCAGCAAACATACCTGGTTCTATTATGTAAAACAAAAATGTTTCTTGTGATGATATCATCAATCTCATTTTAGGTTTTGTTTTCTTCCGGTGCTTTTGTTCGTGCTGATGTGAGTGAATGGGGAATGAGCATAACACTGAGGGCACCCAGTTCAGATTACAGACATACAGTGGGACTCTGTGGCACCTTTGATGGAAGTGCAGAGAATGACTATCACACCAAAAGCGGGGTGGAAATCCCAAGCCATGCTGATGTTCCTTACTCTTTTATTAAGGAATGGAGGTAACAAAATACTTCTGTTTCAATCAAATGTCATCATTTTTTGATTCAACCTTTCCTTCATGTTCTTAAGAACCTGTCAAAAAAAAAAAATCTAAGTTTTTAAGTTAATGCTAGAATGCTACTGTTATATTCCAGAATGAATTGAAAATTGAAACTGAAGTGCCAAAATGATATTTAAATAGTAGAGGTAAGATTAGTTTGAGTAGGTTTTGAACAAAGTATCAAAGAAAATATCCATTCTTAGTTCTTCGGTTATAAGTTGCTGTCATAGTTTTGTGATTTAACTGGTTTATAAATATAGCTGTATGCTGCAGATTCTGTGATCTATGAAATATGAAATAACAAAAAGCAAAAAAAAAATCACTGTTTTACTAAAACAATGAAAATAGTTCAGATACAGTTTCATCTTTGTCTTTCTTCTCTAGAATTTCACCAGGAGACAGCTTGTTTGATAAGACACCTGCTTCTTTAACATCTTCTAGAAAAATAGTCTTTTGTGACTGTGCACTTGAAGATGCTGGACTATATAGATCAGTGAATAAACTAGAGACAGTTTCACAGTCAGAACTTTCTCTGTCTTGTAAAGAAAGTGAAAATGGTAGATTTCTTTCTTTGATACCAGGACTGGATGTCACTGCTGAGTATCTTGGGCCCGTCAATCTTGTCAGAGGCTTAAAGAAACATTCGTCTGCACATGAAATGGATTCATCTACACTTCTGCATGGGGAGGATAATCAATCCAATCTTCATAAAACATCACTAGTAAATATACGTGTCTCTGCAACTTCAGTGGGAAATACTGGTGTAGAAAGAGAAGAAACTTCAAGCTCTGGTATTAGAAGAAGTTCTCACCATTACAGTAGTCATCGTGACAAAACTCAACCTGTTACAAGTAGGGGGAAGCGCCAAAACTATTATGAATACCATCCGGTATTTCTATTCCAAAGTCTTAGCCAAACAGACTTAGAGGGATATAGTTATTTTTTTCCAGAGGACTATGCCACTGACACAGACCAGAAGTTTCTCCCTTCTTGGCCCACACCCTCTGGCCTCACAGAGCCTAGTGCTTTGCTACTATGCCAGCAGGCAATAGCTAATTCCAGTATAGGAAGATCTTGTGGTGGCCTTCTTGGCCGGCGAATAGAGGATGCAATCAATATGTGTGTAAAAGATTTGCTGCTGAAAGATGACCTCACTTGGGCAGAAGCTTCCTTAGCTCTTCTGGAGAATGAATGTGAAAAAAGAGTTTTAGAAGAAATAAATTACAACCAAGAGGAACTTGAAGGGTCAGTTGAGAGCCTACTTACAGCATTAAAATGTCCTGGTCTCTGCAGTGGTAATGGGGAATGTACAGAATGGGGCTGTGCATGTTTTCAAGGCTACAGCTCGTATGACTGCAGCATACTGTCTGGTAAGTGGGATAGAAAAATGAGATTTAATTAATAATGCTCTCAGTGTTTCTGCAACATGCATTTATTTTACTGCCTTTCTCTCCTGCTATTGTATGCCAACAAGGGTTCCCTACAGTGGCCCTGTTCATTATCCAGCAAGTTCCATTTTAATACAGCCATAATTGTTTTCTATTCGGCATTCTTGTTTCCAAACGGCAAAACATGGGCTTAGTTTCTGGTGTGTCAGATTTTAAAAATTTAGCACTCAGTGGGTTTGCAATCCAGAGTATTGTCCCAAGAAATTAGCAATGTTTCTGCATGCTGTCTTCTTCAGGGAAGATCTGCCACATCCAACCATTCCCTAATTTTTTATAGTCTATGTGATTGTATACTGTAAGTGGGGTGTTTTTCTCTCTGGTGATGTTACATCTCTGTAAGCTAACTGTTAGATATGGTGGGAGCAGAATTGATGATGAAGGAAAAAGTACAACAAAGAGAGCTGGGCAGGTTGGTTTTGTTTTGGGTCTGGGTTTTTTTTCCACTAAATAAGACAGTAAAAATTCAGTAAGCGGATAATCAACATCTTTGTCGGTGACGTGGACAGTGGGATTGAGTGCGCCCTCAGCAAGTTTGCCAATGACACCAAGCTGTGTGGTTTGGTTGATACGCTGGAGGGAAGGAATGCCATCCAGAGGGACCTTGACACGCTTGTGAGGTGGGCTGATGCCAACCTGATGAAGTTTAACCATGCCAAGTGCAAGGTCCTACACCTGGGTTGAAGCAATCCCAGGCACAACTACAGGTTGGGCAGAGAAGAGATTCAGAGCAGCCCTGTGGAGAAGGACTTAGGGATGTTGGTAGATGAGAAAATGAGCATGAGCCAGCAGTGTGCACTCACAGCCCAGAAAGCCAACCGTATCCTGGGCTGCATCAAAAGGTGTGTGACCAGCAGGTTGAAGGAGGTGATCCTGCCCCTCTACTCTGCTCTCCTGAGACCTCACTTGGAGTATTGTGTGCAGTTCTGGTGTCCTCAACATCAAAAGGACATGGAACTGTTGGAACAAGCCCAGAGGAGGGCCACGAGGATGATCAGGGGACTGGAGCACCCCCCATATGAAGACAGGCTGAGAAAGTTGGGGCTGTTCAGCCTGGAGAAGAGAAGGCTGTGTGGAGACCTCATAGCAGCCTTCCAGTATCTGAAGGGAGCCTGTAAGGATGCTGGGGAGAGACTCTTCATGAGGGACTGTAGTGAGAGGACAAGGGGTAACGGGTTCAAACTTAAACAGGGGAAGTTTAGACTGGATGTGAGTAAAAAATTCTTGACTGTAAGGGTGGTGAGGCACTGGAATGGGTTGCCCAGGGAAGTTGTGAATGCTCCATCGCTGGTGGTGTTCAAGGCCAGGTTGGACATAGGCTTGGGTGGCATGGTTTAGTGGGAGGTGTCCCTGCCCCTGTCAGGGGGGTTGGAAGTAGATGATCTTAAGGTCCTTTCCAACCTTAACTATTCTGTGATTCTATCCTAGAAAAACAGGAAAAGTACTACAAAAGTCAAAACTATTTTGAAAAAAAACTTGTTAATATTTTGTTTCCCAATGGTGTTTTTCTTTTAGTGACCTATTTAAAAGCAAATAGAGAAAGAGATAAGAGAACGATGAAATATTTTGTTCCTTTTGAAGTCAAATAAACTGATTTTGCTCATAAAAACTATTTTTGAGTGCTCTAATTTTAGCCAGTTTATTTGCTGAAATAATTTCCACACGAGATTTTTTTGTTTAGTTAAACAAAAAACTCCCATTACAAACTATTGCATAACTGTAGCCTCTCCAGTTTCATTACTAGGGCCTGAGTTTCATTTAGATTTTATTATGCAAGATGACCAAGCAAAGCACTTATTCAGAAGTGTTTGTTATCACATGAATATTTTCTCTTCTTCGTAATACTCAAGTTCCAAGAGAAGACAGAAGTTTAGCTTTTAGTTAAGATTCTTTTTAACAATAAAAAATGTTTCTCTTCATGACTTTCTTCCGATAGGTCCAGGTGTTGTTAGCTGGATAGAGAAATACACATATTGCTTAATGAAAATGCATAAGAATGAGTGAATATACTGACATTCATTGTCTAATCTCTTCTGTTTGAAGCCCAGGCTCCAGAAATTACAGAGCTGGAGAATGCTGGGCTGTGCGATATTCGCCAGTATGACTGCATATCAGTGAGAGCTTTTGGACACGGTTTCAGGGAGTCACTGAGTCTGAAATGTGAAATTGTCAAACTACAGGTAGGTCTCCCTGAGTAGTAAGAATCGCATCTTAAACTTTTTGGAGAATGAGGGGAAAATAGTGTATTATTCGTTGATGTGGGTACAACCTAATGCTTTAGTAGAAGGTAAAAGCAAAGGCAGTCAGCATTTTGCAGCAGATACTCAAGCCTGCAAGATTGCCATTTCCTCCATGATAAGAGAAATACAAAACAACAAGAATGTTTAGCAGCCAAGAGGGAGACAACTGCATATGGCAGCTGTCCATCAGAAAAGGGCAAGGGCAGCCCTATTAGTAACAACCAGTACGTAGTTGTTCAGGTTTTTAAGTGCTTATGGAGAGGAACTGAAGTACCACTTCTTTGAAAAAGGATGACAAGGTTAAAGACATTATTAGATTTCTCTCTCAAATCTAATGCTTGAAATAGCCCTTTTATAAACATAATAAATCTGTTATGAAAAGAGAAAGGCATTTTTGATGCATTGTCCGTTTCCTTGGGATAGAAGCCACAGCAATTTAATGATATGTGTCAGCTCTATACCCCAGGTTTGAACAGATTAAAAATGTCACACTATATGGAGAGACTGTTGTTACTCAGATCTAGAATTTGCTCAAGGAAAGTTTACAAGCAGTTTACAAGTTTTAGCCTGGAATAAGCAGTTGGCAATTACAAGGTTTTATGGCACGTTAGACATGAGAATAAAAAAAAAACTTAACAATAAAATTGTGTTTCATTGATGTAATGATGCTGGGGGCAGTTGGTGGAAGGGGAGCCATTCAATGGGAAAATTTTGTTCTTGAGACGAAAGTTTTCCTCAGCCTAGTTCCAGCAGATGCTGAAATGATTTTGACAGATAAAGCAATGCTGGCTATAGATTTGTCTTAAACGCAACATGTATCCACTCATCTGCAAGTTGTCTCGAAATGATAAAATCGAAAGTTTACACTCCATTAGGTTAAGAGACTTTTAGACCAAGCTCACAGTGAAACAATTATTTGGAGTTTGAAATGTCTTAGTTTTAACTCATGGCAAGCTATTCTGATATAACAGTGTTTGTGGTGATGTATTTGGCTCCCAACTACAAATACTTCCTATTTTATTGATGGCCTTGTCTCTGACAAGAGCCAGATTAGAAAATGAACACTGCTGTTATTATCTGCAGTTGAGGAGGAAGCTGGGAATTTTTTCCTTGAAAATACCACAGAAGGATATTTGTGGGTTTTTGTTTTGTTTTATTTAGTTTTGTTTGTTTAATTTTCAGGCTGGAGTAGTAGTGACTTTATGCAAATGTTAACAGACTTGCAACAGTAGAGAACTCCATGTATTTCAAGATTAAACCTAAATGACCAAAATTTCATAGAAGAGGCATTTTGGCAGAATTTAGAGCTAATACACACTGAATTTCTTATTTTATATATTTTAATTTCTGAAAGTTTAAATCCATTGTCTGTGGGCTGTCCTACCATGTTAAGGAGCATATAGGTCTCATGCTTGATGCTAGAAGAAATGTTTTAGAAAATTCTATATTGAAGTACCTCACAGATGGATGGTTACTGCACAGCTCTTGATAGAGGTTTGTGTAGGATGTCACCAAGGAAGCTATAATTAGACAGGCCCAGAATTTAATAAGATTTTTGTGAAGGATGAGAGTGTGTTTTAACCTCCCAAAAACGAAACCACAGACTTAGTTCCTTCTTTCTTAAGTTGAATTGCAGAAATAAGTTTTTTTATGAACCTAACAAGCTAGAAAATAGTAGATCTGAAAGTTTTTTAATTGTTTTTTGGAACGTTAATCTGTTTCTGAAAAAATTATCTGAACTTGCCTCCAGCTCCTACCAAAAAGTTTTTGGAGAAATAGACTGCGTCACATTGCAAAGGTTATAGTGCTAAATGCACTCAAAATTACATATGTGGAAGTATTTCACTATTACACTTTTACTCACTGTTGCTGTGAATTCCTTAACTGAATATAGGATGAAAGACAAACAAAATGGTTGGTTGGAACAAAAGTAGCTCATATGTCATTCCAGAAAAAGCTTTTATATTTCTTTTATTTTTCTGTTTGCAAAAAGCAAAACAAAACAAAAATAAAATGCAAAGCCTTACCAGCAGATGACTCGCCTTGTCAGGATTGGGACTGCATAAATATCGTGACTGGCTTCAGTAACTGAAAAGATGTGCCAGCTCAGTAAAACCTATTCAAGCTTAAAATTATTTTGATCTTGCTGTTCTCTTAGTTCTTTGTCTGGATTCCTGCTTCCATTTAACTTCATTTTCAGTATGCTTATCCCGGCTTCCACATCAATACTTCAGTCAAATAGTATTCTCATACCTATTTTGTTACCTTGAACTCCCAGGATAGATCCTTGGATGACTTCTACTCACTGCAGTTTAGAAGAAACATCTTCAGGGTTAATGGTATAATCTATTGGTTTGTGCAAGGGCTTAACAGCTAGCTGCCAGTATTCCCCCAGCACTCAGAATGATACCCAAGCCCTGCCAAAAACGTCATCTGTTCCTTCAACTAAAGCTTGTCCTCTCACGGGAGCAGAGATGGAGAGGGGTAGAGGCACTTACACATCAGATCAGTGCTGTTAGAGGATCACCCACTGCTTAACCCTCCCATTACTCTCCAGCTGGAAGAATTGCTTGTCCTTGGCAATGCAGTGCCAAAGAACCATGTGGCAGGAAAGACTTCTCTGCTTTTTCTTCCATGGGAGCAGACTTATGCAGAAACCTATGTGTACAAATAACGGCATTTAATATTGCTGACTGTATTCTAATCCAGAGATATTAGATTTGTCCAAACTATGCAATACATGTTATTTTTTACTCTGATAAAAATATTTTCTTACTGTATTTCACTGAAAAACAGATTTTCTGTCTTAACATTTAGTATAGTGGTGGACAATGGATTCCTGGAGAACCTCTGTCTATGCCAGCTGCCTTCCAAAATTCCAGGACTGTCAACTGTCAGTTACCAAATGCTGGCCAGCAGTCTGATGTCATGGATCTGGTTGATGATAAACCCATTGCCAGGTGGCAGATAAAGGTGCTTGCAGAAATTTCAAGTATTCACTTACAGATGTTCTTACTGAAATAAAAAAATACTGCATAGATATTATCCTTTTAAAAATGGTACTAAAGGTGGGATGTGGCTTACTTGGCTCAGTTTCATCACCCAAGCTAATGAGTTGAGTGTCATTTGAGAGTGCTCTACTCCAAGGGGGCCCCAAGGTTTGCCCTAGGGCCTAAAAAGGCACGTGTTCTTCAAGGATAGAAGTTAAAGGCCACATAGTTACCCTACTGAATTTAAAATTGCACTAGACATATTTATGAAAAAATTGAGTTGAGCCCAGTCTACTTGTATGAATCTTTGTGTGAGGTCAATAGAGCCTACACGCTCTACTCTGCTCTTGTGAGACCTCACTTGGAGTATTGTGTGCAGTTCTGGTGTCCTCAACATAAAAGGGACAAGGAACTGTTGGAACAAGTCCAGAGGAGGACCACGAGGATGATCAGGGGACTGGAGCACCTCCCATATGAAGATAGGCTGAAAAAGTTGGGGCTGTTCAGCCTGGAGAAGAGAAGGCTGCGTGGAGACCTCATAGCAGCCTTCCAGTATCTGAAGGGGGCCTATAGGGATGCTGGGGAGAGACTCTTCATGAGGGACTGTAGTGAGAGGACAAGGGGTAACGGGTTCAAACATAAGCAGGGGAAGTTTAGATTGGGTATGAGGAAGAAATTCTTGACTGTAAGGGTGGTGAGGCACTGGAATGGGTTTCCCAGGGAAGTTGTAAATGCTCCTTTGCTGGCGGTGTTAAAGGCTGGGTTGGACAGAGCCTTGGGTGGCATGGTTTAGTGGGGGGTGTCCCTGCTCCTGGCAGGGGGGTTGGAAGTAGATGATCTTAAGGTCCTTTCCAACCCTAACTATTCTATGATTTTATTCAGTTTACTCTAAAGTAGACACCTACATGTGGTTGGTCAAATATCTATCTAGACTTATTGGCAGCATTGATTAGATTTCTGATGACTGTTAGTGTTTAAACAGGTAAATGTAGGTATCTATCAATGAGTTGAAGCTCATGTTAGCACTCCATGCTGGTGATATGCTGATACCTGTATGAGTTTATCCATTTTTACTGTGCATCTTGCAGATTTCTAATGATGGAGTCATTTATAGCAACTCTAAAACAGTGATACTGTATGATGGTGCCTGTCAGACATGTGAACCACAAGAACCTGGGTTATGTACATTAAAGGTATGTATTTCATTATTCTCTCTGTTTATTATGAAAGTAGGCATCATTTCAGGCAGAAAAAATCCCTAGAAAAATGAGCAGATATATGCTGTTATGGTTTCCAACAGGGAGTTGCCATGCACAGAAATGATAAGCACAGAAAGAGAAGTTGGGATGAAGTAAAGCACTTCATATAATTACCAGATAAAACCAAACATGCTGTCAGTTGTTTAGATTTAAAAACAACTTATTTAGTGGATGTGCAGATAGATTTGATTTTATTTGACACTTTACAAATGTATCCAGTTTTACTGTTTAATAACCCAAAATTAATGAATCACATTGTCATTTCTCTAAAAGGAGAAAACATGCAACATAGATGGACTCTGTTATGGTGAAGGTGATGTGAATCCAACCAGCCCTTGTTTACTCTGCAGACCTGACATATCAAAGTTAACTTGGTCAGTTGTTGAAAGTAAGTTCTAAATAGTTTTGGGGATTTATTTTTATTTTGTTGTTGGCTTTTCTTAATAGCAAGAAGTTGTAAATATACTAAGTTTTTATATATGTGGAAATAGTGAAGTTTTAACTAGTGAAGTTCTTCATCTAAAACTTAGTACCCACAACTTTAGCTTGTAATTTAATCTTGATGTTTCATCTGATGTTTTTACTAATTTCTGATAATGATATTTTGTTTTCCACACCATACATGTAGAAATTGGCTTCTTCTTCCCCTCCCCCAGTAGCCTTTGCAAATAACTAATGAAAATTTACCACTCTCAGCCTAATTGACTGAAGTGGTTTGATATTTGGCACAGCTGTATCCACAAATGTTTGTCCTCAACATTTAGGAATAAAAGCTATTTTCCAGCAAATTATTCTGGTACCAAACAAGAGGAGAACACAAACTGAATTAAATGGTGTGTCATTATTTATTAGCCACTTAATATTTAGACATAATCCATTTTGATTCTGTGATTCTAAATACAAACATTTCATCAGTGTTTTCATGAATGAATGTGCTGGCAAGACTCTGCCTGGATTGGAAAGGGTCCTGTGTGAGTTGGACTTCTTGTCAGCAAGACAGGTGCCTGTCTTGCTGAATCTTTTCCTAGTCCAAACTTGTTCTGAAAGCCTAGGCAGCTATAACTATTCCAAAATAATGAAACCTGAATTAAATGAATGAAATTAAACTCATCCAATAGTCAGGGAGACAAGGGATTTCCATCTTACAGCCATGGACTGGAATTCAATATTGCCAAAGTAAAAAATGGAAGAGGCAATTCCATAAGCCAAGAAGTACAGCCTTTTCTCCAGAGTGGATGACATTCGGAACAGGGTGTCAGAATCAAACTGCTGAGACACAGATTACAGCTTCTTCTCCGTTCATGGTTTCTGCCACAGTGGATGGGTTCCTGCGCAGAGCAGTCATTTCATTGTAACCCAGAATTTAGCAATCTTAATCACCGTCCTATGTTCCAGCTTCAAAACTTAAACTCTCCCCAGGGCATCTGCTTCTGTCTTTCACTGATCTTGTCATTGTTCTGGGGTTTTATTTATTTGTTTTCACCTGGTGTCTCTAGAAATCTAGTTATTCCTGACAAATAGTTTAGAGCTCAACAGTGGAGGCATCTCAAATAGACTAAGATTACCAGTAATTTGTTGTGTGGTTCAAATCATTCCTAGGAACAATAAGTGAATAACCTATTCCATCACCTCATCTCAGTTTTGCCAAGGTAGTCAGTGCAGCCCATTCCCAACTATTGCTTAACAATGTCTATTCATTTGCTAATGGAAACAGCAATCACCTCTTTTTTTTATGGCTTCCTGTACTTCCATCTGCAAACTGTCTCTACATAGTTAAAATACAGCAGTTGAATTCGATAAATTCTGAATTCTTTTTATGCCTAGATGCACTGCATCTTTACAACCTCTTGTATTGAATAAGTAATTTCTTGGTTATGTTGTTACAGTTTTAATGAAAATACCTAGTGCTTTTCCTGTACTATTCAAATTACATTAGAATGTAAGAGAAATAATTACGTGTGACTTCCATAATAGAAAGATATGCTCCTTTTAATTTTTATTAGTATATTGCCACTTTTGCTTAAAATAGGGAAATATCTCCTTTGTTACAGACAACCAGCCTCCAGTGCTTGAAAATTTTCGGGTTATGCTACAGACTTTTTATGGAGAAGATTTTGTGTATCAGTTTTTGGCTTCAGATCCAGAGGGCTCTGCTATTCATTTCACATTGGATTCTGGTCCAGAAGGTGCCAGTCTTTCCCCATCAGGTCTCCTTTTGTGGAAAGCTGTGTCGATGAATCTCCATAAATTAACATTTTCTTTGACTGATGACTGCAACGCAAAGACTAAGGTAGAAATAGAGGTAATGCATATTACAGTAAAATGACACCCACCAGTAAGATGTTTAAGATATCTACTTACAAAACTCATTCCTAGTTCATTTTAAAAAAAAAAATGTCTTATTGGGCATGTCTTGTAGGTCAGTGTAAAATCCTGTGATTGCCTAAATAATGGCTCATGTGTGACAAATATTAATTTCCCACCTGGAAGTGGAAGATATCTTTGTGTGTGTGTGCCTGGATTTGAAGGTGATCTCTGTCAAGTGAATACTGATGACTGTAAACTTAACCCGTGTGGTATTGGCAGATGTGTGGATGGAATAAACAGCTATTACTGTGAATGTCCACCTGAACTTCAAGGTAAATTGATGCTATCACATTTAGTGATAAATAGTTTCAAATTTTATGTCTATGTTGTTTGGTGTTTTGTTGGTTTTGTTTTTGGTTTTTTTTTAATTTTTTACTATAAATAGGTTACTGATAGAGTATGAAGAAATTTTATGGTCTTGTGATAAAGTTATAGGACTTACTTCAGGATTTTTCTTGCATGAATACAATGGTTTTTTATTTTGTGAGAACAAATTTGCATGTTTTTCCTCCACACAGGTGAACTCAGCAACATGGTGAAACATAGGAGTGATGAGTTTTGTTACAGACCAATTCCCCTATGCTCACAGACAAACATGTAGCCCCACAGCCTGTCTTCTCCACATTCCATAATAAGCAACATACTGATAAAAGATGTAAAAATGTGAATAGCAAACCTAGTCAGCTGTACTTACTACACTGAAGTACTATGTTGCAATTGATAGCTGCCCTTTTTATATTTCAGCACCTGCATATGTTAGAATCATGTTCTACTTCTATCTTTTAAAAATATGCTGTCAAAGCCTATTGACACAATATTATAAAAAAATCTGTATTTCAATGCAGGTAAAAATTGTCAAGATGATGTAGACGAATGTGTATCCAGTCCTTGCTTCCCTGGAGTGTTTTGCTTCAATACTTTTGGTTCTTACTATTGTGGTCCATGCCCAGATAATCTGCAAGGAAATGGGAAGTCATGTTACGGTAAAATTACTTGTTTTACAGAAGAACGCTGTTACCTTATTGTCCTTCAGATAAAATGCCTTTTGGTTGTGCTTCATGTTTCTAACAGAAATTTAGAACTCTTTTCAATAGTGAGCAAAAGAGGACTGTGTCTCTGACTTGGTGGCTGGGACAAAAATCTCAGTTGATGACAACATCAGACTGCGCTCAGTCACATAGCTCTAAAACACTTTTCCAGGTGACTAGAAAAAATAGATACAAACTAACCTGGTTTTTTGCATCAAATTAGGACACAATGAAATGTATTTTTTTTCTGCACTATTTTCATAATGTAAGCAATTACTGCTAAAATATTTTTCTATTTGATAGCTTAGCATAGCTTAACATTGCATAACCGTTTATCCAAACCAAGGCGCTTGCCAAACAAGTGCCCAAGCTTTTATTTAGAATGCAATTACTGAATAACTTGTATTTTTAAAATACTCTAAAGAAAACTTTTAAGAAACAATTTTTGCTCTCACAGCTTTCTGAATTTTGAGTTATTTTTAGGTACTAAAACTTTAACTCTGCTTGTAATTTATTTGCAGCTGAAGCAGAAGTAACTACTAATGTTCCTTCCCATCTTTTCTTTTTAGAAAGCTTTGAAACCACTAACGTTGAAAGAAAGGATTCCACAGGAGAAATTGGAGGGAATAAAGGTGATTTTTTTTTCATCAAGAAAATGGAATTTCTGATTCACATACTGATAAGCATATAGCTGACAAATAAAGGTTCTAGTCAGTTTTATGTTATTCACTTTAATTTTTCATTTTGACTCAATTTAATTCATTATTGGTGGCGTATTCTGGTCTGAAAAACTAGTCTGAAATGTCAATATCAACAAATCCCTTAGGTCAGTCAAGTAATTTTATTGACAGTGTGATGTATGACACTCTTACAGTTGCCTTTTGTTTTTGTGACTAACCACTGACATAAAGTAGGCAACATGGGGATAGGAACATCTGTTATATGAGATAAGCAAAAGTTTGTGGCATTATGTCGAATGACATTTTCCTACTTTAATTCAAAGGAACGGTGAAGGATATGGCAAGCAAATGCCCTAAGTTCAGAACTCAGTAAATGCTGTTGCTGGCATTTCCAGCTCTGTGCCTACTGAGGCTTTCTTTGCAGGAAATTCTCATGTGTCTTTTGCCTTTATCTCTGAGTTGCTAGTGGGGGAGGAGGAAAACTCTTTTACTGTGCTGCCAGCGCTGGATCATTCTTCAGCAGCTGTAAAATGGTTTGCTTTTCCACAGTGGGAGACAGCACACAGTGATACGATTTAGTAAAGTTTAACCTTTTGTAAACCATTCTCTATTACTGCAGTAAATGGGATTAGGGACTGAGCTCAAGTTAGGTTGGATAATCTTCTCCAGTTTCATTTCTCCTCTGTCCCATAATGTTAAAAACCCCATATACAGCATTCTGCCTTGCCAGGATTACACTGCCATATCACACCAGGCCACCTGCTTTTCCTGGGCAGAATAGGAAGAATATTTCCTTCATTTGGCGCTCTTTTCCAAAAGGAGGCTGCGTCAGTCTCCTTTACTTATAGAACATCCCACTAATAAAACCCATACAGGAACTTCAAGGAAGTTGAGAAAAATTTGGAGAGCAAAATATGATAATTCTTTTGGTAAAAATAATTCTTTTGGCAAAATATGATAATACCAGGTGGTGGATTATTCACTTAAAATACTGTCCGTCAAAATGTATAAGCAGGTACATGATTGAATGTCTGCTTCCAGGCTCTGGGCTTATTATTAGTGCTCAGACAAACTGGTGAACCATAAGCAGTATCTTTTCTTTAAATTTTGTTTCAGTTATCTGCTTGCAAGGAGTAGATGGAGCTGGTAATTTGCTCTGACAGTAAAGCTGGTTATTGACCCAGTATAGAAAAATCTCTGCTGCCTGCCTCATATATATGGTGCTTTCTCCTTATTTTCCAGCCAAGAAAAGACATGGTGAGAGTTGGAAAGGATGTAGCCAGAATACTTTGATCTTCTCCAGTTCTGCCAGTTAGTTCTACTGCATATGTGCTTTCTAATGTACCAGATGGAGAAACTGTGAAGCAAAATGAATGGGCTGTATGTTTTCCTGTTCAGAAGACATTCCCCATTCTCACAAGGGACAAAAAAAGTCTCATAATATTCCTGTGCTTCCCCCCTTCTTTCTAACATGCTGTAGGTTTTCAACAATCATTGTTTGAGAAGGATTTAAGCATCTTGAGCTATATTTCCAGTACTACAGATGTCCCTGAGAGATTTATTTCCACAGAAGTGGTCCGTAGCAGTGCTCCACCATCTTCCACAGTAAAAGCCATCACTGCTTGGAAGTCACTTCATTCTCAGAGAAGCTCTTCTGTACAACCTGCTGTTATTGGAAACATTGCTCATGCTCTCAGCACCATCAGTGGTCACCTTGATAACATGGAAGAGAGTTCTTCAGTATATGCTGTGATGCCTGCATCTTCACAGAGCCATGTTGCATCACCTAAGGAGAAAATAAGAGCACAAGTTGAGGCCTACAGCTATTTTGAGACCAGCAGGAAGACTCCTTCTCGCAGCACAAAAAATAGAAGCAAAGGGCTTTCTTTGCCAAGCAAAGTACACAAAGGTGGAAATGTTTATAGAGTTCAACAACTATTAGTCAAGCATAAGGCAAGCCCTTTTCCTTTTGGCCTTGTTGAAGTCACTGCCTCTCCAAAAATGCTTCCTGAAGAATTGAGTGAAATAATGATTCCTAAAGCAGTAACCTGTACTGATTTACCCTGTTTTCCTGGCGTATCTTGTGAGCCACATCAGGATGGAGGTGTCAAGTGCGGTCGTTGTCCTTATGGTTATTATGGAGATGGTTTCACTTGCAGAGGTATTACAAATAACTACACTAAATGCTTTGCAGAAAAGAATCTTTTGACATGTTTATAACTTTGTGATCAGTGAAATGCATAAAGTATTGAATTTTCTCATTTTCATTAATATTGGCATAGCCTACAGGCTTTTAGTAGTATGTATGCACTTAAAAATGCTTTTCTGATGTGTCTCAGGCTCCTCCCTTATGGGAAGGGACCTAAGGGATGTTATGTGATCTGTTCATTATGTTAGAAAAGACAGTTGTGCTGAAATGCCACTTTCATTTTCCTTATTCCTTTCTTCGTTTTCTTCATTGCCTTTCAGCCAGATGTAGACAAACATGTGGCAAAAACATGGAATGTGTGGCGCCTAATATTTGCAGGTGCAAGCCAGGTTATACTGGTTACAACTGTCAGGCTGGTGAGTATGGCATTTTGATATGGCCTGTGGTAACTCATATCCACAAATTAATGATTTGAATATTCACAGTTAATTTTTTTGCACAGCTCTTTGCAGACCTGATTGCAAAAACCACGGGAAGTGCATTAAGCCCAATGTCTGTGAATGTCGACCAGGATATAGTGGCTCTGCTTGTGAGGAAGGTAAATGGAATATTTTTCATTTTTGAATCCGTAAGTGCCTAAAGAATGCTGTAGATAACTTCCATGACAGCAAAAAGATGTGTTAATTTTACTCTAATAGAATTCTTTGAGTAACTCTATGAGTATAGCTATGTACCGTACTTCTTCTATATACACTGTAGATGTTGCTTGTGGTTGAATAGTCCTAAATTTAGCTTTCTCAGTAAGTAGAGGAGTTAATCAGTGAACGTAGATGCCTCTAATGTAAGTACTCTCAAAAAGTGGGAAGTCCTGTCTGGAAGTTTTCTGGGATTTTTTCAGGGTGTCCACCACTGTTGGGACTCTGTGTATTCTGTTGGCATTAAATAGCTCTTGTTACTTTTTCCTGTCACAAGGCATTGTATATATCTTCTTATTTTATTTCCAGTTCTTTGCTCACAGTCAGTTAATAACATTTCCCTTTTTCTAAGGCATAACCAGTCCATGCATCTTTTTAGATTGAGCAACGTAATTCTCTATCTACAGCACATTGTAAACCACCCTGTCAAAATGGAGGCACATGCTTGGCCAGAAATCTCTGCACCTGTCCATATGGTTTTGTGGGACCAAGATGTGATACAAGTAAGACAAAAAGCATAAGGGAAGAACAAACAACATTTCTTATGTTCTTCAGGAGAAAAAAAACAAATTATGGTTTAAATTCTTTATGCACTCTGTCTAATGCTGGCAATTGACTTAAACCCACGGCACTGGGAAGGCTCCCATGCTTGGGCCTTTCCAACATTAGTTAGATCGTATTTGCATGTAACTTTGAAAACGTTATGTACTGTGAAAATTGCAAACAGTTCATTATTTATGATTTATGAATGTGGAACCATTGAATATATTGCGCATTATAATATTATCTTCAGAACAAACATAGATGTTTAATATGTCCTTACAGCTTTTTAACTTCTACCATCTTAAATTTGTCAGACACTGGCGTACATTCAAAAGTTGGTATCAGGGAATGGCAGTTCAAAAAGTTGGGATACAGGAAAACTGAATTCAGAAGGACATTATGGAGTCTTTTCTTTTTTGTTTTTACCTGCCAAGAAGACTGGGAAATTTGCTGAAAAATTGTAGTTAGTCTCACATAAGTTGTCTTTTGCACATTGTATTCTACATGCTGCAATTTGGCAGCCCTAAATTTTGAATATAGATTTCACACTGGTAATTTTTATTATTCAGAGGGACCAAATTTAGATGTGCTGTTTATCATTCCCCTGAATGTGCCACTGCATTTTTGACCCCAAATTGAGAAGGTCCTTTGTTCAGCTACTTCTCAAATCCCAGGATTCTTCATTCTCAGTTTTTCAGTTTTTCTTGTTCTAGTTTCAGTTGTGACTAATTAAAAAAAAGCTTCTCTTTGCTAAGCTGCACTACAGAAAATGAGATAAATGAAATGCTGTCCTGAAGAAGTGATTCATGGTTTTCCACAGCCATGATATTTTAATGTCTTTGGTTGCTAGTGTCATGTCACTCTAGGCATGCAGCTGTGCTTGCTAAAATGATGGAGGACATGTGTGAATTTTCTTGGAGTCCATCAAATTCATCATGTCTCTTAGTATTGAATTTCTCTCTTTTTTTTTTTTTTTTCAATTTATTTCATATTTTCTAGATTTTTAACACTGAATATAACCAGACTGTAGATAATTGCATGGAAAGACATTTATTTATCTTTATATTCCAGTGCTAGCTTTTTGTGGCTTTGAGACTGGATTAATCTATTCAGGATTCCATCTTCAATTAGTGGAATTGTATGCTATTTCCAGTGTTAATGTCTGGGAAAGAACTAAAAAATTAAGTGCAGTTTGTAACATATCTCTTTCTTTCTTCTCCCCACCTGCTGCCTCCTTTGTTCTTGCCTAACTTCTTGGATGGAAGTGGTTTGCAACAGGCACTGTGAAAATGGTGGTAAATGTCTTACTCCAGACACCTGCCAGTGTAAACCTGGGTGGTGCGGACCTACATGCAGTACAGGTAACACTCCTACAGCTTTTGTATTCCTCAGAGAGCATCTCTAGGACCTCCCATAGTTTGAAATTTGGAACCACATGGCTCAGACAGCAGTGATGTCTCTGTGTGTTAGTTTGCTGCCAGCAGCACCTCTAGAATGTCTAATACTGATCCTAAAATTCTGGTAAAGGTTTTATGTGAATGTTTTATGTTTTATGTGTTACTTGCAGTTATCTTAAGTGTTTAATTCCTGTTGTTGCAACAGAAGCATGTGTGTTATAGACTTTATTAGGATGTCATGCTTCCCACCGTTCCTGACCCTGTTTCTGCAGCAATGTGTGACCCCGTGTGTCTTAATGGTGGCTCCTGTACTAAGCCAGATGTTTGCCTCTGTCCACATGGATTCTTTGGTGCCCAGTGTCAGAATGGTAATCTTTTTTTTTTCCTTCCCCCTCCCCTCTTAGCTGCCATTATGAGGAAATCTCTGAGAAAACATCATTGTCTTAACACAAATTCCACAATCAAGTCACATACCTGAGAAGTGGTGCAAAGCAGAGACTAGATTATTCTTTTAGATTTTCTGGCTGATTTAGTGAATGTCCAAAGAGAAGTGAGGCTCAAAATTTGCCTTGTCTTCCACTCAACTTTTGAGCATTGTTCAACCAGTTCCATTGTGTATTAAGTACTCTGGTTACTCATGTACATACATACAGTTACCAAACTTGACCCATTATTATCTGATATTGTGTTTACTGTTGACATAGGCACCAATTCATATTAATATAATTTTTATGAGATGGGTCTAATAGTCCTGAAAGTCTCTACAAGCAGTCAAAATTTTAGTGTTGCACTGTTATTACCTAGAAGTGTATTGTTAAGTCAAACAAAATGCAAACTCCAGCCTTTCCTTCCTGTTTGTATCTTCTAGCTGTCTGCAGACCACCTTGTAAGAACGGTGGTCATTGCATGAGAAATAACATCTGTACTTGTCCTGAGGGGTACACAGGCAGAAGGTGTGAAAAAGGTAAGGCAGTAGTAAAATCCTTCCAGGATCCAAAAATAATCAATACATTATTCTGTAATCAGTTAAGTGTATTAACCAGCAGATGGTTTTGATTTTAAGGTGTCTGTGAGCCAAGGTGCATGAATGGAGGAAGGTGCGTAGGACCAAATGTTTGCTCTTGTCCTTCAGGATGGAGAGGAAAAAGATGTAACACTCGTAAGTGTCTTGTAGTTAACAAGAGAACCATACCTTAAAAGTAATATATGACTAAAGGACAACTCTGTTCACACAATTAATACAAAGTTAGTGCCAAAGAAATCAAGAATGAGTTGAAAGATAATAATCTATAAGTTGGCAGCAAAATTTAGGATGGAGCACCAATACCATGCACTTCTTAGGCTGAATCATGAGACCAAAATATCTTTTAAATTATTGTGCATCAAATAATATTCACTTCTTTTTAATTCTTGTCCAAATAAGAAACATCTGTATTTCTGCAAAGAGCTGAGTCAGTGAAGTGAAAGAATTTCAGTTTGTGCTGTAGGACATAAAAGCAGATAGAATAGAAAAAGAACTGCAGTGAAAGATTGGAAAACTGTGAAAACAGGGGTTAATGATTGGAATAGAAGATGCAAAGAGCATCTTTAGACCCTCTTTAGAAATAGGACTATGACGGTAGCACAGCTGTGGGTCACATTGTATATTAATGAAGATATTGACAGTGCATAAATAAAATGTGGCAGCATGGATAAAAGCAGTCTGCCTGAAAGTCAACATGAGGATGAGTAGTAAAAATCCAATAGCTAAAGTGTTAGCGTCTGTCACAGCATCCACTTGAGGCTCCGATACTGATATGGCCAATAAGCTCTAATGGCATGGAGGGAAAACAATTTTCCCTGTATTACTTTCTGTAATTAATGGAATGTTTTACCAAAAAAAAATACTACCCATATTAACAGGGGTGAGATATTCTTGGGTGCTGTGTAAGAGAGATTTGATTATCAGACAGTTAACCAATGAGAAATGATAGTGGTTTAGATTATGGCTTTATAAGCACAGATGAATGTGCAGAAAAATGAGTCTTAAAAAATAATTTTGGATCAAATGTTCATGAGTTGATTCACCATGTGTTAAGCTGCATGACTGAGAAAAGATCTCTCCCTAAGGTGTGGGGTTTAGATAAGGCAATTTGGAAAAAAATGAAGCTAATTAGTGGTGCAGACTTAAACCACTATTTCAGGCTTTTGTAGCAATCTGTGATTCATCAGAACATCTCAATGCATGCTCTGGATGTAGGGCTTTTTCCTCGTAGTTGCTTCTCTTTAATATCCTGCTGAACTTGGATGGATTTTCAGTGAAGATGATGTGACTCTTTTGTATGGAAGGCACTTAACTTCTTGTGGGCATCCTGAAATGCAAATAATAAGTAAAAGTAATCACTTGGGGTACAACCAAACTCTGTGATGATGTTTGTGCAGCAATCTGTCTTCAGGAATGTGAGAATGGTGGAGAGTGTATTGAGCCAAACACGTGTCATTGTCCTCCGCAGTGGGAAGGAATCCAGTGTCAAACACGTAAGATCAGTGTGACCTGAAACCGTTTGCTTCAACACAGTTATGAATGCTTCAGCCATACATAGTAACTAGAAAACCTATATCCTGGTTGTATTTTAACCCAAATCGGTGTCAAAGGCAGGATAAAAAGTAAAGAGTCCTCTACCAGTTCTGAAGACTCCAGACTATGATGGTAATCTGGGATCATGGCAATATGTGATGGCTTGCTCTAACACAATATGCTGCTGCAACAGCCCTGAGAGGCCATTGCAACAGCTTGAAATAGTAAGATGCGTTAAACCCCACTTTACTCACCTCCCTTGCCCAGTCGTGTGCATGCCCTCAGCATGTTTCCATATTAAATCTGCATGAAAGCATAATGGGGATGGGATAGGTATAAGAACATTGTTGGCTCTACATGACTCTGAAATCTCACACTGAAGCATGTTTCCCAATGAAAATACCTACCACATTCTCAGCTCCTGTAAGCAAGCAGAATAAGCATATAGAGATAGTAGCCTCTTTTCCTTCACCACGTTGTTTTCAAGAATAAAGCCAAATATGTACCTCTCCTGTTTTAGCTGTGTGCAACCAGAAGTGTCTGTTTGGAGGCAAGTGTGTGTTGCCCAATGTATGCTTGTGTCGTCCTGGTTATACTGGAGTCATTTGCGGCAAGAAAATTCAGGTACGTGTAGAGTTAAAACACCATCACAAATACAGCAATTTGGGAGTCATTATCTAGTCCACTCTTGTCCAGTGAAGCAGCACAAAATACACAAAATGTGTTTGTCCAATTTCTTTTCAGTTTCCAGTGAGAGTAAATTCATAAAATTCCTAAGAGCTATTCCAGTAATTTATCGGCAGTAATACTCACAGAACTGTTCTCAACACTTAATGTAAATTCCCTTTGTTTCAAACTAAGCTCATTATCTCTTGTTGTTCCCTAAGTGGCTGCAGCAGGAATTGATAATTATCCTCGTACAGCCAATAATCTTTTCTAGCACCTGGCTCCATTCTAGGGAAGACTGTCTCACCACTGATTGTCTTAGCTTGTGTTGAGGCAAGCTCCGATCTTGACTACAATGTCACTCAGTTCATTTCTGCTTTACACAAACTTTCCGTATCCCCAAGTGTAACCTTGAGAATAGCATTACTTTTTTGCATTAGAGTGAATGATGACCGTTTCTGGGCTTTGTCATGTAATCTGTTGTATTCCTTTGCTCGAGTGCTGACAGCCACTCACAGAAGTAATTTAATGAAACATTTCATTACAACTAAATTTTTAGGATGTCTGGAGTAGAAAGCATTCTGCTCTTCTTGCATCATCTGTAATGTTTCTCTTAATTTCAACATATTTAGACACTTTCTGGTGCTAGCAGGTTTCATTTGGTGGAGCTGGGACATAGCCCAGCTGACTTGAGACCGGAACGTGAGCACTGTTCCTTTGTATTCATCCTTAATTATATGCCACTATTCATACCTGTACTGCGTTTCATTTTAAAAACAATTCAGTTCTTTGATCTCCAGCATATTCTATCCTTCCCATCTTTCCTTTTCTTAAGTACTTTGCCGCATTATGTCTTTTAATGTAAAACCTATACTGTGGCTGCTAAATGTGCAGGCATTTTTAGTGAGAAATGGGTAGAAGACAGGGAAGAGAGCAATGGTTTAACTTTCATCCATCCTCAGTTCCTCCCAGTTAAATCTACAGGGAGTTCAGATTGTTTTTCTACTTCAAGGCAAATATACGATGCCAATACCATTTGTTCATACACAACATGAAAATATAAAACTACACATCCTATAATGAGAAGACTATAATGTTTGCCATATGTATTTCCAAAATATGACCTAAAAAAGGAGAAATAATTTTTATTATCCTCCAAAGCACTAGTACATTTTTAATCTAGAAAATACATTGCTGATCAGACAACGCTGTGTCATACACTGACCAAAATAGCACAATTTCTTAAACGAATAAACAAGCAGAGCTTCTATGCACAAGTTTAACCTAATGTGGTATTTTTTGCATATCTGGAAAGCAGAGATTCATTGAAATTGTTTCTTAAACTTTATCGTAAAACAGTGCTGTGTTATTAAAGTTTCTTTTTATACTTATTTATTTTTCTCTCCAAGGTACAAAGACATCATGGCTGAAGGAAGAAAAGTGTATCATCAGTTGCAATGCTGCATGTATGAGACTTGAAAATAGCAAAAGGGTTGAAGGCAATTACAGAGTTTATTTAAATGAATATCCAGAAGCATTATTTTAAATGATTCGTATGGCAGTCTTGAATTTTGATTAGCTTCAAAACAACAATGCTGGAGTCATTAAAACATATGTGTATTTCTACAAATTTTTGCTACCTCAGGCAGAAACCCCAAAGCCTCTGATTCTTCTCTGGACTCAAAGACTTGATGAATGATGCAAACCTAAAATTCTGCAGTTTGTTGATGTAGTCAATGGGACTATGAGATTTCCCTTGTGCGGACAAGATTGTAGCAGCTGCCAAATGGCTGAAGGAAGGGAGGCAGCACTTCATCACTTGTGAATGGTACCTTCTGCTTTTAAGCAGTGGTTACATACGTATTATTTGGCTGTGTACAGAAGAAAAAGCAGAACTGGTTTTCTTTTTTTTTGCTGTAATGACTAGCAGCTAGTGAGGAAGAAAGGGGAACTAACGGGCTACTAACAACAGAGGCAAGGCCACGTGTCTTGTTCATCAGATACAGAATAATTCTGATTGATTTATTTTAGCAAGCCTTTGCAGACCATTTTGAGATGACTTCCAGTAATTTTGTCTCTGAATCTCTTAAAGAACTTGGGACAATGCTTTTGGCCATGCCAAATCTTAAAATCTGATAGGAGGAGGAATTTTCTGTAAATCGTGCCATCCATATGCATCAAATCCGAAAGTATTTGTAAAAACATCATAGAAGAGTTTTTTCTATTACCTATTGCTCCAAGGAACTGTTAGAACATACCAGCTCCCAGATAGGTTTTGAACAAATAAAACTCTGATTTTCCCAAATTTTCCTACAGAGGACCACCATTGTCTTCCCTTACAGCTGCGTAAGACATCTTCAATTCCTGCCACAACCAGCTCTGGTAATAGATACAGAAGTGCATTTACCTAAGCCATTGAACTCTACTGTTTTACTTTGTTTTCTTTAAACCAGACATAAACATCACAACTTCCTGTTCTCCTGAGCAATACTTAATTTACATACACCAATTCTGAATGGGAAGAATACAGAGCTCATTTTGCCATTTATTGCCACTGTGGGATGCTGACTGCCAAATCATAGCTGTTACCAGCTCTGTGCCTATATTTCTCCTCACCTTTTGATAGTCCTCTTAAGTCATTCTGCAAAGTAAGCTGGCATTTTGAGAGCTCAGCATTATTCCAGGATAGTACCTGATGGATTTCCAAGTGCCTGACTGCTGTATTTAGAAATGTTTTCGATTTCCCACTTGCATTCTAAGTTTCAGTGTTTCCATAGTTTCTTTCAATCTAGCATCTGAGTGGCTGATAGCCTGATCTTCTGGGAACTGTTCTGTTATTTAAAACCTACTCCACCTGAACACAACTCACAAAGATCTCTGAACAAAACCTGACTAGCTCTTGGAAATGATGCCTCAGGATGATGCTTTGAATACACAAGGTTCTGAAAATGTTTTTAAAATGCAAACACACCACTATGGCATAATCTCATACTGTAATAACCCCCTTCCATTTGCCAGTTAGGTGTCATGCTAAAGAGAGAGGTAACATCTGCCAGCAACACTGTTAATAGTACTTTGGTTAATGAGCTTGTGCAGCCCTCTAGTCACAAAGCTGAATCAATGTGTATGTGCCTTTCTAGGATTTCAGGCTGAATAAAGAGGCTTTTTTAATCATAATTTTTAGTATTTCCCATTTATTTTGAATGGTTCTAAAGGGAGAAATTATTTCTTTTATATTTTTCTAAATGCAAGCTGTGTGAACAAAAGCACAGCCAGAGTTTTGCTGCAGTAGTTAAAAATTGTCAGTGCTAAGCTGTGCTATTTTCCAGCCAGCACATGATGCAGAAAAATTACTAGTACATGCCTGAAGACAAACAGCCACTTCAGAACTGGCCAGTAATTATGTGGTTAGTTGAAACTATTTTGTTACTAGATTGTCCATCGACACATGAAACTGAATTGATTGTAATTAGAAAACACGTTGCAACAATGCAATAGAATTGCTCAGTTTAAGAAGAGGCAGAAGCATATGGAGGGCTTGTGTCCACAGGCTAACAAAGTTGTTCTAAAATTGCATAATGCAATCTGAAATGAGGCCTGAAAGCATTGGGGGATTTGGAAGGGGGAGGGAGAAGGGCTGCATACTGCAGGAGCTGCCACAGTTCCACTCTCATAGAATGAAGGGCAACTTGCACCATACTGAAAATCTTGCAGTGATTCTGTGCACCTTTTACAGGGTACAGGTATCTTCACTGAATTTTCTTGCACGACTTCTGTAAATACTAAACAGTGCTGGAAGGTACGTAAGTACATCATCCATCTGTTACCTGATTGTGCTAAAGTTGCTCTGCACGCCAGTAGAAATTCTGCCAAGTGCAAATTAACTTTTGCCCTTAAAAAGACCTTTAAGGTTTTAAAAAAGAGCGGTATAACCTGTTTTCTGAAGGAAGGACTTGTAACCACGGAAAATAGGTCTTAGGCACGGAAGGTCTTAGCGAGGCCTCAGTTTCCTACATTTAAAACAGTAAAAAAGTGGGCCCCATGTGAAAGGCTCTTTTTTCTTTACACAATTTAATTACATATTCTCAGAACTGAGAATAGAAAGCAAGTTAACATTTCCATGTACCAAAAGCAAGCCCATGAAGAATCAGCACAAACCCTAACGTAAATCAGTGTAACAGCTTAAGCTACTTGAAAAGTTTGCTATGTCCATCTCATTACATGACCAAATAGGACAATCTGAAGTTTAAATTTTCAATAAAATATAACACCTGGGTACATACACAAAACCAAACATGGTGCCTGGAAAGTGTTGCTAATGAGTGAAGATACTTATGTTGCTTCTCTTGTATAAAGGTCTCACAAAGTAATGTCGGGTCATTTTACTCAGCTACACAGCTCAGTTTAGCCAGTGAAGGATAGTTTACAGATAAACCAAGTAACTTGATTCTCGTGACAGCCACTTAGGGTAGAAGAGAAAATATACATGGCAAAATGTGCACGTAAATAAATTGAAAAGAAGAAACTTCTCAGCTTTCCACGCATACTCTAAAAAGACAGGATATCAAGAACTCAGCCCATGCTCTACCCCTACAATTTTCCCAGTCGTTTTAAGTGAAAATCAGAGCATCTGTCTAAGGTGTTATGGTTAGCTCTAATAAATAAGGGAGGTAATCTGTTCTGTATTGGGTTTTTTGACCTTTGAGCTGCATGCATATCTAGCTTCTCACAGCAAGACACATCCAGCTCTAAAAATTACCTGCTGTAAGTATTATGTGAGTGGAAAACAAACAAAAGACAAGGAATAGCAACAGCTCTTATAGTACGTATTTGTAGAACTGTGTAAACAATAATTTGGGGACCTGAACTATCATTAATAATACATTCTGAGACTGTTCTACCTTAAAATAACTGCTATAAAATTTACTTTTAAACTCACTTAAAACATAATTCTATGGTTCTATTATTGCGGAAATTTACATTACATCTCTTAAAAACAATACCAAAAAACCCCAGCGAAACTCCCTATAGCCAGTAGATGGTGCTACATTCAAGCAGTGTTTCTAAAATATGCTATCAAAATACCGCTTACTTACCTCAGTCATTTCAGGGAACTGTTTAAATCAGCGTTTGCATTGGCCTGCTCAGAAACACCAACTACAGGCCTCTCTTACTGATGGCTTCTGGTTTCAGGCTCCTAATGATGCTGATGCCTCTTGGCTTCTAATCATCATTATTGTCACTTTTGGCTTTAACAGTAGAAGACAGTCTCTTCAGGAACAATATTGAGATGATATGCCACTCAGCATTTACATACTTCTGCTCCTTTACTCTGAAATCTTGGGTCTGAGGCAATTAATCTTTTTCTAGTCATTTTCCTGCAACCAGTATGTCACCTAAGGTATGCGGCTTAACTCCTGAAGTTCTAAATTATGGCATTATTATTGTAGTGAACTGTGATTGATACAAAGAATTTCATCACTGTAAAGCCTACTCCAGAAGCATTGATGAGATCTTCTTGTTCCATGCATGAAAACCATATTTTTCCACCAGCATGTCTGAAATATCCAGTGTATCACAACAGCAGCAGCACAAAATCCACAATTCTCTTACTCTGTCCCCTGCCTCTGCCAACAAAACCCGCACAACACATGTCTGTGGCAGGTTTCATCTGAACCAAATGCAACAGCATTCAAAGCAAGGGCAGATTAAGGCTTCTCAGCTACACTGCACAGCAATTTCTTGTAACAGAAAATGGGAGTATTAGGAACTGTATCACTGTCTTTGATTTGCCCTCCATATGCTTGTGTTCTTGTAGAGAAGATTGGTAACTGAGAAGACCCCATTTTGTTTGCTTCTTGTCAATGCTGGATGGCTTGCAATCCCTGGAGAAACATCTCCACATAAATCACTCTGCTTATGAAAGCTGCACGTTCTGGTAAGGGAGCTTGTACACTGACGAAATGTTATTCCACCAAATGAATTAAAATAATACATAGACAAATGGATTAAAGTAATGCATGGTTGAAATTCTCCCACCAAAAATTCCAGTTTCACCTAGAACACAATGAAAAATCAATCGATTCCTCAAAATTGATTTGGGCAGCATTCAGGAAGTTGACCGATTTAACTTGCACATTCTGGCAAAACCTTCCTCAAGTGTAGCATCCAAGAAAGAGCACAAATGAGACATGCAGCAATGAATGTAGGAGTCTCACTCTGATCTGCAGCCTATTCCAAAGGCTGCAAAACCTAAATGAGGACAAACTGGAACATGTCCAGAAAACAAGCCTCTGCATCCTCCATACAGGTGATCTGTGGCAGACATGGCTTTTCCTCAGGGCCAGTCTGTAGCCTCCCATTGTATTGCTCATGTAGCAACACAATCTTGAATGGGAATTAACCATCAATGCCTACATCTCCAGAAGGGAGATTGGGAAGTGTGTTTATCTCACTGGGATGAGGAAAAGAAATAATTGGAAGTTGACAGATGATCAGATAATATGATTGTAGAAGTAGACAAGATAAAGACTCTCTTCGAGTATCAATATGGATTAAGCTTTTAGAAAGTAACTGCAGAACTATCTGCACAAGTACTGTGTTTTGTTTTTCTAATACTACTTAACTGATCAAGATCCAAATCAGATTGAGGGGAGAGGCAGGAAGCATACATAAAGCTATAAGCAGAGTTTTAATAAGATGCTTTGCACTTTGCTGATGTTCCAGAAAGATGCAAACTCTGCAACTTTCCTCTTGCAACTCTGTAATCTTATTGAAGGTAAATTATACTTGAACTAACATCCACTTCTGATAATCTGAATCAAGGCAGTTTTGTTCCATGGGCTTTTTAAGAACACATCACTAATATAACGCAATAATTCTGATCAAAGGGGAAAAAATAGGAAAGAACATAGATCTATTCTGAAGTACTTTATTTGAAGAGTAAATTTTATTTCAAGGTCAGTTTTATCAACCAAGACACAATACTTCTGCTTACGAATGAAAAATGAGAACAGAAAGAAACGTGTCATACACTACACATACTTGGATACTTATAACAGCTTTGTTACAATCAGCAGTACTTTTCTTTCATACAGAAAAGTGTTTACTTAATATACTGAAGACAAAGAGCTATCTGAAATCAATTAATTAACATGTTTTTTCTAAGGTCTCCCACTGCAGCAGACTTCATTTCTGGGTAAAGAGTTACATGAAGAAAACACAGCTTATCTTTGCGGAAGTTGCTTCATTCCTTCCTTTTCTTTGTACACTGTAGACCAGAGTAAGGCAGTCGGCATCTGCACACGTTAGGAGCTATGCATTTTCCTCCGTGTTGACAAGGTAGTTTACATACAGCTGCAATGAGACACCAGATACACAGTATGTCTCAGCACAACACAGGATCATTTTTCTTCTTTGTCTCACTGTGCTAGCAGAATTGTTCCCTAGTGACTGCACTGGGACAGTATAAATAAAAGCATAATGGAAGAACTGAAAAGCAATGCCTCTCAAGTTATGGCATCGTGGCCCTCACTGGAATACAGCCACAGTACGTCTAGCCTTATTCATGCTCCATTCCCCTTTTAAAATACTATCATTTCTGCTGTTCTTTACAGCACAGGCTATTTTTGAGATGGATGCCCCCATGAAAGGGAGGCAACAATAAAAATTCCTGCTGAAACTTAAGCTGGTTCTTGAATCCGTGAGGAAACAGTTGCCGTATCCTAGCTTTTGCTCACACACTACTCTTCTGTTCCCCCACAGGAAGGGCAGGGGAGGACTAAGCAGGCACAGCTTTAGTTGTCCCCCACTAGTTCAGTTAACAGTTATCCCCTAACACCAGTTAATATGCCAGGGGCTGCAATTTGCTTATGAGCACCTGTGCCAATAGAAGCCAAACTAGATGCAAACCTAGTTATCTCAGGAACAGTGATAGTTTTGACATGAAGAATCTGAATACTTCGACCATTAGTGTTGGTGCAGGGAATAGAGTTAAGCATTTTATAAGTTTTTTGCATCATCCATACTTAACTTTTAATATCACTCTCTACCTCAATACACTGATGAATATGAAGGATAGGCATTTTGCTGGTGAAATGGGAATGCAAAAATATTATTTGTTAATGCTTACTTGACTATATACATAATAAATATTGCAGAAGAACTAATAATAGCTGCTTTGGATTCCCACAGGCACAGAAAAAATTGAAATGCAGAGGACTTCATCTGGAGACTCTGCACCCAAGATATCCAGTTTAAAAGCAGTGCTTCATTGAGCTTTCTCTCAGTCTCAGAGAGCAAACCAAAAAATTTCCATTTTTACAGTCTCGCGATAGTACCTTTAGCACCAGGGCAGTGCTGATATATGCATAAAAAGCCCTGCCCAGGAAGGGTAGATTAAAGTCTTTATAACCATCATCTGCTTTTGTGAATCAGAATTTGGGAAAATGCAAGTGGTTGTTCAGCAAGAGTGTCAGTCAGTACTAACCCTAATTATAGGCAGCTTCCTCTTTTAAGAGCACCTGCAGTTGGTTCTGCCAACTAATCCTCAAAGTGAGAAACAAGTTTCAATCTTCCATGACCATAAAATTTAATGAAGCTTCTAACCCACATCAGTAGTGAGAGCATTTCTGTAATAACCATTTTCAGTTCTTTATACCCGGGTCTTGGCTTACAGAAAATATTTCAGAAATAATGACAAGATGTACCAAGTAATGAATTTGTTCACACCTAAAATCTGAATTTAAAGTGGTGAATTTCTGTCTTTCTGACCAAAAGATGTCTTCTGTCATTTTAAAGATGTCTTCTGTAAAGCCATCTACTCTTTATGGGTACTTGTAAGCTCCCTAGTGTGCAGAAGCAGCTCTCATTTACTACTCTGAAGATACTTTCCTATCAGCTTTGTTAAGCACTGAAGATCTGAACCCCATACTGGTAAATCAAACAAGTACAGAAAAAGATAAACTAAAAATGTCAGAAGTCGTTTACCTAAGTGACATGCTCCACCAACCCATCCAGCTGGACAGCTACAAATCCCAGGAGCCACACAAGCTCCATTATTCCGACAACCTTGAGGACAAATTGCTAGAAAAAAAGAATGGACAAGTCAGCAGGATTTATAAAACTGGTATAAAAGAATCCTGACAGAATGAAAGATTCAGGAGGATACAAATTAAAATAGCAAAACGCATTTTCTTCTAGGCCGGATACTCAACTGGTATAACTCTAAAGGCATTTTCAGGACCATAGAAGGAGAAAAAAACCCCAAAAACTTATATACTGTGTTAAAAATTTTGGTTTAATATTAACAGATGTACGCTTTAATGTAAAATAATTTGATGCAATTTTACCTGAGTATGTGCCAATAATGAATGTCCTTCATTTTTGTAGTAATGCAATGACATTTCCATAGTTACCAGCCTCTTAATACTTATAAAATGTTTTTGTTACTGCAGTTACATTTTCAATCAATATAAATAATTCCATGAATGTAGATACCCACCTTCTTGGCATCTTGATCCTGTCCAACCAGAAGCACAAAGGCACTTCACAACTCCATTGACAGAGATGCATTCCCCACCATTCTGACAGCCTCCTTCACAGCTTACTGCAAAAGAACAGCATACATACACAGTGCATTTCAGAAGCAGCATAGGACTTCAAATAATTACCTTTAAACAGCTGGTCTGCCATCAACTACTTATTTTGCTACATATGCAAAGACTAAAATTTCAACTATTATGAGCAAGGCACAGTTCTGTAAAGAGTGAGTGAGGATGACAGAGCCACATCTGCAAATGCCAATTCAAAATGCAGTTAAAATTAAGGATTCACTTAAAAGCTTTTTGAGCATTTAGCCTGAGAGTACCAACAAACAAACATGCTTATTGCTATGGCACACTTCTTCCTCCCCAGCTGTGAACCAACTGTTCATAACCTACACGACAGTAACTACTAGCATGTATGTTCTGACTAATCTTGCCAAATCACAGCTGGTAAGCCAGTAACATGTGACCAAGGATTCACATATTACCTTACCTGACAGGACATATACATAACAAGCGGAAGAAAAGAAGGGGATATTACTTTGACAAATGAACCTATAAACATAGTCAAGTTGAGTGGTGCCTTCCCAAAGGTCAGCTAAGTCAGCCTTCTCATTTCAGATTTGTTCTACACATCAAAGCCCTGAAGGCCTCATTAATGAAGTGTTATTTATGCCAGACATATGATTGGTATCAACTGTGGGGTGCACCATCTTTGAAATATGGCATAATCACTGTTCTGTAGAAGCAAATGTATCCTTTCATAAGCTTGAATGTAAATATATACACCACATTCACTGTATTGAAAAGAAACAACTATCCTTCATTATAATGACAGACAGTTGGGATGTCTTCTTGATACTTGGTAGGAAAAAGTATCTTTCACAAGTTTTGAGCATGATTTCACCTAAAGGATATTTGGCACAAATGCTGAACATACAAGGACACACAAGTCAACTCCAGCACAGCTAGGAAAGCTCTTCAGAGCTTGTTTGCATATTTCTTTGTTATACATTATAAGTTAATGTGTTTAATACTGACTGCATGTGATTGACCATGGTGACTGGGAGAAGTGCCTGAAGACTAGAGGAAAGCAGGCATTAGTTCGATCTTCAAGGACAAATTGGACCAGAGAATTACAGGCTGAGGAGTCCCAAATTAATTTTGTCTGATTTCAAACTTCTTGTCTTTCTAAGCTACCACTTGTTGGGTCTTACTCACCTTTATGACAGTATCTACCCCCGTAGCCAGGTGGACACCTGCATTTTCCAGGCCTGAGGCACTCCCCACCATTTTTGCATTTTGGATAACATGTTGCTGTAAGAGAGAGAAAAAGCCAAAGCTTAGGTAAATATTGATGTGGCTTACCAAAGGCACAACTTCAGTACATAAGAAATTCACATTATTTTAGTCTCCAAGTACTCAGTTTGTCTTCACATTTCTTAAGATATATTTGCCCTGCTATTCTGCATGAGTTGAAACAGTTTCTCTTACAGACAGCATTCCACCATTTCATGCTTTTAAACACTCAAAACTAAGGAAGCTTTTGGATGACATAGACGATGGGCAGAAGAAAAAGCCATATTAAGCAGGAACACAGCTGGACTACCACAAAAGTTTTTCTCACCTGTCATTTCTTGACTTCAGTTATCAAAAGAGGTGATAAGAAGAAGTTATTTAATTAAAAAAGCTGCAACTTAAGGAGCATAGTCTGATTCTTATACTTCACTCTTTACTAGATTCCTACAAGTGTCTCCAGAAAAACTACATGCTCATTTCCTCATACCCCTTCTCTAAAATGTCTCCAGAAGTCAGCATTTCCTTCTACTCCACACTCTTTTTTTTTCCTCAGCTTCCCTTTCGGAGACATATGGTGTTTGCCTAGAAATCATCTGAGATAAATGTAAGCTTTATCATAATTGTAAGTATATGTTGGGAGAAAAACATCTATGATCATCAGATTCTGTAATGATCATTGCTGACATCTTGGACAGGTTGAATAAGGCACAAATAAAAATCTTCATTTTGCTAAATTCTGGGTAAATCCAGTCAGATTGCAAATAAACTACCTATAGTAGAGATCTCATTGCTATTCATAAATCACTTCTGAATCAGCCCTGGTGTTTGAGAAATCATTTTGTTATTCACACACAACTTTTAAACACCCAAGTGTTTGAGAGGCTCATCTGGATTAACTGCAGGTGTGAGATGAGTTCTCTACACCACATTGCTTTATATTTTCTGGATGGGCGAGAATGCTGAAACAGAGGAAAGAAAAGGGAAAAGACAAGACATGAATAACCACACTGACTTTGCCCTCGTACACTTACAGCACTCTGAATCAACCCAACTGAAGAACAGAGGATTTTTCTCATTAGTATCTGCAGGAAGAGTATTTGCATGCAAATACACGGACATGTAAGAAAGAACCATTCAGCACTCAGCTCTTCATAACTGCTTTCAGTTCTTTGGAAATGCCATACCAGAGCTCACAATTTAACTAAAACTCTGTTTCTGTGTTATTTCACATAGTTTTCAGTTCAGTTCTCTTGACAGAACAGGCTATGAAGCTTCATTTATCCAAATTTATTTCTACATTGATGACCTTATCAGAACAAGCATTCATTAGTTCCTTAACAATTCCAGACAGTTTACCTCCCCAGCTCAAAATCAGATCTAAATCTCCAACAACCTTTCATATCTCCCCTAAACCCAAAAATGTCTAGGATCCAACAGTTGTTTGGAACAGTGCATACAGCATAGCTATTCATCCCACTATGCAGTGCATTAGCAATACATCATTTGTCACCACCTGCTAGTCTTAGCTTCTAAATAAAACAACGTTCCATGAATGGTTACAGCGCTGAATGAAATTTCCAACATCCCATTTCAGAGTTTAAAAAAAAACCCAAAACACAAAAACTCAATGAAGGACATTCAGAACTAGAACAAATATTGTACAAATTATATTATCTCTTCACACAAGACATGTGAAGCAAAAGAACTCCTGATATTGAGTGACTTCTAGCAATTAATAGCCACAATGCTCTACAGTTAAACTTCTGAAGAAAGGAATAAGAAATCCAGCACGTTATATTAAACACGGTTTAAACAAAAACTCTTTCCCCAGTGTTTACTTTTGCATATTCCAGTACTGAAAGAGGGTAGATCTAGATTAGACGTGAGGAAGAAGTTCTTTGCTGTGAGGGTGGTGAGGCACTGAAACAGGTTGCCCAGAGAAGCTGTGCCTGCCCCGTTCCTGACAGTGTTGAAGGCCAGGTTGGACGGACTTTGAGCAACCTGGTCTAGTGGAAGAGGTCTCCATCCATGACAGGTGGCTGGAACTGGATGAGCTTTAAGGTCTTTTCTAACCCAAACCATTCTATGATTTTCAAAAATACTGTCTCCTCTTGGAAGCCAACAGGAACAGACTTCAGTTCACCCTAGCTTTGCATCTCCTACCATGGAAATGGGATGTACAAATGACCACGTGGGTCAGGTATTATGTATTTTTTACAATCACAACATATTCTAAATAAACAAGAGATCCAGAAAAGAACCTACTTCCTATACACTTTATCTTTTCATTAGTCCTGTGCTCACTAATCACACTCAGTTTACCACTTCAACGTTGCTGAGGGTCAGAAAGCTGTCAGCCTCTAAAATTCCTTTCTCGGGGAAGTGTTTAAGCATACGCAGTAAAAATAAGAAAAGGAAACCAGTGTCAAAGCCTGTCCAGAAAGTGGACGTTTACCCAATGTCCAAGTGGTAAAACACTACCTACAGACAATACAGCCATTTCTGATGGCTGGGTCTACTCACTTACATGTGTGCCTTCATAAAGGAGCTGGCTCCTGCGCGCACTCTACCAGTTCGCTATCATTGCCTCGCCTCACCAGAAACTGAGAATCCTTACCCCTCTTCTTTCACCACCGCCCTTGATTTACATCCTCCGCAGCATCCAGCCACCAGCCTCCCACACTAGATCCAAATCCGAGCTCTTCAGACCTTCCCAGAGGGACAACTTGTGGGAAGGCTGGCAGATCAGTCACCTGACACAGGTACTTGTGCCCAGCCCTGCTCAGGCCAAGACGCATGCCCAGGGACGACCGCTAAGGACCAAGTCCCCACAGCAGCGGGCAGGCTCCCGGAGCGGCCTGAGGCGCTTCTCATCTTGCCCCCACGGCCCCTCTCCCACCATCGCCCGCGCCGGCTCCGGCCCAGGGACCCCATACAACCCGCCGTCTCCCACCCCGCGGTGCGTTACCGTGCTGGCAGAGCTCGCCTTCGTAGCCCTTGGAGCAGAGGCAGGTGCCGTTGCCGAGGCAGAGCCCGCCGTGCTGGCAGCGGGGGCTGCAGGCCGCCTGCGGGTCCCCGCCGAAGGGCAGAGCCGCTCCGCGGGCGGGCAGAGCGCGGGTGCCGGTGTCGCCGCCGCGGCACAGCCCCCATAGCGCCAGCCACAGCAGCAGGCGGGGCAGCCCCGTCCCGCCGCCGCCGCCGTCCCGCCGCGCCATGGCCCGGCAGCCGCTGGCTCGGGCAGCTCGCTGCGACCCGCTCCGCTCCCCGCGGCAGCCTGCTCTGCGCTCGCTCCCCTTTCACCCCCGCTCCCTCACGCCCCCCTCGCTTTTCCCCTCACAGTCTTTCCCACTCCTCCGCCTCCTCGCCCCCACTTCAGCGCCGGCCCCCTCTCGCCTCGCCGCCCCCCGCGGCGTGTCACGGAGGGTGGATGCCCCTCCCGGGCCCGGGAGTCTGCAGGCCCCGAGCCTGGCGCGGGCAGGGGAGCAGCCCATGGGCAGCCATTTACCAGGGGTGATGTGTGCGGAGGTCGAGGGGTCTGCCTTGGCATGAAGCCTCAAAGCGGGCCCCGCTGTCTGCCAGCCCTTCTGCCTGTTTATAGATGGCACAGCTCTTACCCCATAACCAGCCAACCTCCTTCTTTGCCACCTTACATGCTCTCTGATTTCTATTCACTTTAAATCGCTATAAGATCTGAATATCATGTCACAACATTCAAAGGTGATTTGAAAGATAGGACAGATGTACTGAACTCACTGCCACTTTGCAGGTGGGAAAACAGGAGGAATGTGGGTTTCCTGCTGCTGTCTCATCCAGTGTGCCATTTCTGGGAGTGGCTTGAATACCGTTCTGCGACAAGATAGCGATATACTTCAGTTCAATTGTGAAAATGTCCTCAGTTGCAAGAATACAAGTGTAGATGGTCAGAAGACATTCCCCCCTCAATGTTTCCTACCTTTCAGAAACATTTCCTATCATCTTAAATGTTTCCCAGAGAAAGCACACACCTTCAATGGCAAGACTGAGCCCAAGAGAATCTTTTCAGATGAGTTTGATTGGCCAGTAGTGATTAGAGGAGAGTGCAAGGACCTACAGAAAGCATCTACACAAAGTGGCGTAAACCTCATGCCTTTTGAAAAACCAAGGAAAAAACAAGTCCGTCTTCAACAGTGAGAGCTGACTTTGAATTAGTTTTGTGAGTGGCACAAAACAGCTTAATTTGTTGTCTAGGTGAGGCAGTAGTGTGATCTGGTAACTGCATTCACTTTGACTGGAAATTAAACTTTGCATAATTGCCTGGTAGAATAAATGGCAAAAGTACTTCTGTCAGAAAACTTTCTTTGATCCTTTTTCACACCTACAGTGTGGGACATACGGTTCCCAGAGGGAGTAGAACACAAGGCAAAGCTGTTACTGATAGCATTAGGTGCTGTCTGGCTTCTGACAAAGGTTAGGACACATGTAATATGCTTTGCAAGGCTGTATTTGGCCTTTAAAGGAGCAAAGTAACATGTTAAATGATTAAACAAGAGAACCCTAGAAGTGCAACACTAAATAATTGCCTAAAATGGGCATTGTTCCCCTCTTGCTTATGCCTAAGCAACCAAAGCAAGTTTTAGATGATACATACATACAGTTAATTCATCCTGTGCAAACCCATGTTGCAAATATCTTTTCATGTAGTACTGATGCTGCAAAAAAAGTGATCTAGTTACTCATGCATAAGTTGCGTAGTGTAGTAATTTGCCATCTAGAAAAAACACATCCAAGTCCTGTTTGTATGGTAGCTCCAATTGGGGGGGGGGGGGAGAGAACAGGGTCTTCTGGTTTTGGATACAGTATTCCCTCTGGCAAGTACAAGGGTAGTTGTGTTGTGCAGTGAGAATACTCACAGCAAAACTGCTTGCCAGAAATATATTGGGGAATAAATTTTTCCCAGAAGGAGCAGCTTGCTTTACACCAACCTCACGAGAGCAGAGGGAGAGAAAAAAAGGAACTGAGTCTCTGACTCTGGGCTGTATTGTGAGACAAGGGGGGCACAAAAATCACAAAATTAAATATATAAGCCTTTAGAATCAGTTTTAAGTGATGTTAAGTTTGATGGCTTTGTAACAGTAGCAATGGAAAATTACTGAGGTGCATGATTCACCGAAAAAAAAATAGAGTACAGCTACAGAACATACTGAGAATTCTTGTATAAGATAAACTGTTGTAGTTTTAGGCCTTTATGACCTTAGTACAAAATGAGTGTAAGAAAAACAGTCTAGAAGAACAGGATGTAAGGATAAGGAGTATCTGGAAATGGCAGGGGTCCAGGATGGGCTGCAGTTAAACTAACTGATAAGTAGAAGAACAGAATGATTGTTATGTCCATGGTGTTAACAAACCAATTAAGCTGGTAAAAACATCTACTGCGTGTGCTTCGAAGGCTGCCAGAAGTGATGAAGATTGTTGGAAGAAGTAAACGACCCTTGGAGACCACTACCACGTTTTTGTACGCATGCGGGGAACTTTCTGGAACATGATGTAATCCATACGTAGCCTCATGAATATGTATGTATGCCCAGCGGCTATATAAGGACGGCTTGTGTAACAATATGGGGCACGTTAGGAGGTGCTATCCCCAGCATCTCCTGGCACCGCAATAAAGAATACCTGCTTGTCAACTTAAAACTTCGTTGGCAAGTTTGTTCCTGGAGTTTTCTCTGAATCAGTTGTTCTATGGGTATATCATAATTTTGCACATCCCTGACTTTTGCCAGTAATTTTGATCATATTGAGTTCTTCACAGAATTATTTTTTCCATTTTTGTCTTTTCTCCACAAGACAGCTTAATGTGCAAGTGTGCCTCTGTGATATTAATGCATAGCAACAATTCATTCATACACAATTCTTTTCAGGCTTTAACAGCTATTCTTCATTATTCATGTAAAGAATCTGATTTTTAAAGTACTATTTATTGGCAGTCCATATCCCAGCTTCCCTATTCCAAAAAGATGACTTCTGGTGGCTCAGGTTAATTAAGAGCCCGTTTTTTTCTTATTTATTTCTCTCCAGGTTTCCTTTGAGGATCTTAAAGTAATTAATATGAAAGAAAATAATCATTTTTTAAAATATGACAAGTGCCCCTTCAATGGACATAATTAAATAAGCTTGCCCAAGTGTTTCATTGAATGAAATAAATTTGTTTAAACATCATCCTCCATAGGAAGGATTAGTCTGCTTCACCATCTTTGTGAATCTAAATTAATCTTATATCTTATCAAATTTGCTGAGCGTGTGTCTGCATTTTTAAAGGGATCATGTCATGTTAACAGAGGTTCTCACTGAAAACAGAAATGGTTCCAGCCACATGCTTTAGCCATAGAAGCACAATCTGATAAGGACTGCAGTTAATGGAGGTGCTAAGTACAGAGTTAGACAAAGAGAATTCTCATTCATTCATTAAGGGTTGTATTTGATACTTCGTTTCAACTTAAAATAAAGCAGTTTTAGGACTAGGACATTCACAGGCTCATTTTTTTCTTATTTAAACAGTAAAGAGTGTCAGCATCCTTCTATTGCACTGGGTAGCTGTGTCATAGACAGCAGTATGTGATAGCTTCTTGGGGGGCACTGCTGTCCAGTTTGCAGAGGAAGACAGGGATGAAATGAAAGCTGCATTAGAATTGAAGCTAAGATAATCAGTGGCATACTGTAGGAAAAAAGATACTCACCTGGAGTTTGGAATTCTGCTCCATGTGAGGCATAGCAGGTACAAGGAGTGGGCTCTCCCACTTCTAGCCCACTTCTACCCACTTCTACCCCACTTCTACCCCACTTCTACCCATCCTGAGGTGTGCCTGTGTCTCCTGCCAACTTAAAATACTTTTATTCCATTACAGCCTGAACAAAAATATTCAAGCATAATAAGCTCAGATCTTCATGTGTCATGGGATTTTACAAGTCAGCCAGGCATAATACAGCACAACCTGTTCTCAAAAAGTAGTGACTTTTAGGAAAACAATAAGCAGAGAAATCGGGACACAAAATTTTAGAGGGTGCTTGTGCCGTGGTGAGGCACAATAATCTAATAAAATCTCAGTATGTCATTAATCAAGTAGATTTAGTGGGGTGGCATGTATTATACAGCTAACCTCTTGCCTAGCACTGTGCAGCCTGTGTGGCTCCAAAGCCCTGAGTCAATCATAGCTGCGCTGTTAGAGCTGGACTCAGTGCTGTACTAAAGTACATCTAATAATACAGCATCCAGAGTTGAGGCTTTGTTTCTCAGTGTGGTGTCCCAATAAGCACCCACATTTATAAATACTTTTCACCATAATTTGATCTCCATTATACCACATGCAAATGAGCCATCAGGTAATGATGAGCCATCAGGTAATGATGCAGTTAAGTAGCGTTAATCAAAGCTGTATCCCAACTCAAGTCCACATCAAATCTTTCAGATAATAGGGACTTATGACCAACATCAGTCTTCTTTGTTGACAGTTTGAATACTGATCTGTCTTTCCAGTGCAATTGGGCTAAGGTGGCATTTGAGAAATATGTATGGAAGTCACTATAATTCTGCTAAAAAGAGGAAAATGATATATGGGGTTTTTCCAAATGTGTGAATTAGGCAAGCAGAAATATTAGATATATACAGGCTGTGTACAAACTTTCATCCACAACTGCCATGCACATCTCTTGTTAGTATCCAAAATTAAGGGCCTCTATGGATTGCACGTAGATTGTCCCCATTAGCGCACCTAGCCCAGATTCCATAATATGAAATATTTTATCTGAAACAAATACATTAATCTGAAAGATGCCAGCCGGTATGCAACTTTCAAACTCATTATTCTAATAAGTAATTTTATTCACATAACAGCAAACTCTCAATATATGGTGTTTAGTCAACAAGACTGATGTGCACTGAAGTTCTTGTTCACAGATTAATCTTGCCTACTAGATAGTAACATGGAAAAGTATACATTCATGAGGTATTTCAGAATTAACACTTTAATCATTGCAATTAGTTATAAATCTCTTACACTGTCACCTTCCCTAAGCATTTGCAATTAGAGTGCAGGATAAATCTGTGCCTGGAGACTCTGGGTATCCCAAAGCAATACAAGAATATTGTTAAAAGACCAGCCAGCCTCACTAGAAAGAGTTTAGCTCTGTTTGAAGCTTCATTTTATGCAAGCCAAGGTCACCCAGTCACTACTCCCTCTTTTGAATCCTGGATGTAAATTATCTGACAGGAAAAGAAATGATGTTTCTTTTCCCATTAAAAGATCACTGAGCTAAAAGATCAAGGCATGTCTTACTCCCTGAGGAACAGCTCAGCCTTCAGCTGTAACCTCAATTACTTCTTGGATCCGATTCTATCTTTTGGGAAAGTTTGGTGCTGTCTAAGCTAAGAAACACTTCCGAAGTGGGCAGGCCAGTGACCCTTTATCTGATTTCACAACTTAAAGCGTTACTTCAAAGTAGCAATTTTATAAAATAAGGCCCTAATCAAACTGCAGATCACCTTGGTTACTCACTCCAACAAGGGGCGGACACCAAGTGTTTACACAAACATTGCCCATCTTTTTTTTGAAAGCTGAGGCCAGTCTCACTATACCTAAGGAATTCTCTGCTCATGCTGTAGGTCTTAGGATCGGCCCATGTCCTGGGTTCTATAGATGCACCCTTTGAAAGATGCTGAGCAGATACTTATCAGCAGAAACCAAATATGAGTCATATACAGAAACTACTGTTAAGGACCAAAGTCCTGATAAAGCAAGACTGTGAGACACTGAAGTATTACATCCAGCTTCGTTTAGAGACATCTGGAAACTTCCTTATTTTCTTAATCTCTGTAATATCAGGCCACATCCTAGTAAATAAAAGTCATAATATTGCAAGGCACCAGGTACCTTGAATTTTTACTTGGCCTGGAGTTTAGAGGGCTCTCAGTATTTCACAATGCCACCAAAGTCAAACTGAAATAGCTCTGCTCCTATCCCCTTTTCCTTCTTCACTGTACTCTGCTGAGTTGCTGAAGTGAGCTTGCAAGTAAATGAAAAGAATTTGATTTCCTCACTACTCGTGGCCTCTAAACCATGTCCCTCATAAATAAATGATTTTTTTTTGGTCACTGAATGTTATATTCTGCCTTTAAAGAAATCTGGCATAATATCCAGTGAATATAATAATTGATTAGCACTTGGTGAAACTATTGACTGTAACTGAGATACCACGCCACTGCACACAGTATACTGTTAGGCTAATATTCTGTAAATTAGTTGAAGTGGAAAGTCCACATTCACAATTCATCCTGATGAACTGAAGGAAAAAACCCAAGAGAGTAAATACTAATTCTACTATAGGGGGGTTTCAGTAGTGAATTTTATATTATTCTAGTAGTTAAATCTCTGGCTCACAAGATACAGCTTTATATCCATCAACGGTCCGCAGCACCAAATATTATTAATCACTTCATATTTGCAGTTATTACTGTACGTAATCCTTACACACACTTATCTGTAAGACAAAGCAACACTGCTCAAGCTGCTTCAGAGCAAAGCCAGTGTCTGTGGAAGCATCCAGAGAATCATCCTTGAGTCATAAAGATATCACTTTGTCTGCCCCAAAATAGTTGCCAACTTAAGGGTGAATGTGGCTACTGTTTGGCAGGGCACAGCAACACAACCCAGCAATGTGGAACAGGAAACGAATAAAAAAAGACCACGTCTAATTGATTTTTAGATATTGTAGGATGTAATTACTCATGCTGGAATTCATTCAGAGCACCAGCACTCTGAATGCTCCCTTATTACAAAAAAAAGTACAATCTGTTCTTTACTGTCCATCAGCAGAGAAGACTTTTGTTTGGCATCTGATAGTTAAAAAAATCGGTTTCTATGTTTTTCATGTCATTGCTATGTTTGTTAAGTTATATTACCTCAAACCTATCTCTGAACAAAGAAAGTGGTAGCTCAAGTACATAGTGCTTAGAAGTATAGCAGCACTTTATGAGTTTAAAGTTCATTATAAATATTGCCTGCTTGCATTAATTTTCAAAGCATTCCTGAGGGAAATGGCAAAGCCACTCTACAAATTGTGAGACAACAGAAAGTTGTTAGTCAACTAACATTTAGAGCTAATAAGAAAGCTAGAGTGTGCATGGTATTACTTGCTTGGGCCACATTTCAAATCATGACAGCATGTCTAATGCAAATGTGTCTTCATGTGATTTGTGTAATCTGCCCAGGAAAAGAGGATGTGAAAAGAAGGAAGTCAGATAATAGCTTATTTCTAAAGATCTGTCATTCTTCTGAAAACCACTGGTAGACACCATCTTTCCTAACTGCATAGATATGATCATATTGAGGGATCACACCTCTAATTTGAACAGAGCTGGAATCTGGGTCCAAGAAACTTAAAAAGTGAGAGTTGCTAATCTGAATGCTTAATAACAGAGCAAACAGGTTAACACTGAATTAAAATTGATGCTAGCCAGCTTACAAAATAGTGAAAATTATCACTGACGTCAACAAAAGTATCTCAAATCTACCTCTTACTTGTGTGTGTAGGTAACAGGTAGGGGAAATTAATATATCCAGGAAATTTTAACATTCCTAGAAAAAAATCCAACAGGATCTTTGTCATTGTCATCTTTGTTTAAACTTTTACCATTAAATAGGTGCTCTGCAGTGGACCAGTTCAGCTCTCTCTGCCATTTATGCACTGTGCTGCTAATGAAACTCAGCCACTTGATGGGCACTAACTGACCCTTTTGCCTGCCCTGACTGTGAAGGCTTTTCATGTTGTATTTAGTGGTAACTCATGTTTGTGTATTGACAGTATTGCCAATTTTGAAGGGTTTTCACACAGGTTGTGGTTTGGGTTGGGATTTTTTTTTGGAGGGGGGGTTGTTTGGTTATTTTTTTTTGTTTTGTTTTGTTTTTGGTTGCTTGGTTTGCTCTTTTTTCCTCCCTCAAATCTCCAGATTCTGGAATGCTATGAGTAGTTTTGATACTTTATTTTAAAAGCTGTGAAAAAGAGCCAAGAACGTGATCCTAGAACCCTCAAGTTGTTAAATTTCTTTCCTTCTGCCAGCTTCTTAAAAATAACAGTTTTTTTCAACTAATTTTTTTTGTGTCTATCTTTTGAGTTCCTAGGATAGGCAACACTGTCCATAATTTCACTTTTTAGAAATGCAAAACGGCAACTTTGTGCATACATGCACACCAAAGAACACATTTGTGAGAGTAGAGCCCGAGGTTGCCTGACATTCTAGCACAGTCCCAGTCCAAAAATCCTGAAAATCAGACTTCCAAGACACAAGAATTTCCATTTGCCAGTACTGTCAAAGATAGCAGTTACCAACATCCGGTGTCCTGACCCCCACAACTGGTAGTTCAATGTAAATAAAAAGAGAGATCTTTCTGCACCTAATTGTCAACCACTGGGAGACTTAAAACTTTAGAGGTCCTTGAGTGAAATGTGCCCCATAGGCACAAAATGATCACACCACCCTGTGTATGTATATAATCTATATATTATATAGATAATATTCTATCTATAGCTGTATAATGGATGTTGTACTGCATATATAGGACTTAGATGCTGAACAGAGGAGCGCACATCTGCTGCAAACACCACTCTGGGTTGAAACATGATAGAAAAAAGCCAAGCAAAAACATTTCAAACAACTGAAAACAAAACATTGACTGTATAAATTTAACTGGGTATACTTGACAAAGATAAGCATAATAAAAGCCCAGCTGCTCATCACTTTAGACTTTCAGCTCACACTGCTTGATGATTTTGCTTCCAGAATGAGTGTTACTGTCTGGAGATTTGTAGGCAGACTGGACACATGCACTATTTCTCATTTTAGGAGAAAACGAAAGATAAACAAGTGAAATTGGAAAACCAGCCTCAATAATGCAAACACATTATAAGACAGCCTCTTCTTCCCTGTCATGTTTAATATTAATGTTGAAGTCATTACTTTTTACTGGTTTCAGTGATGAAAATGTCCAGTCCTGCACTACTTAGCCTCTCTTGTGCTTTAAACAAGACAACCAGGCAATGCAAGAGCAGACCTTCCCCTTCTTAGCATAGAGGTATTTTTCAAACTTTCTTTAAGGGCCTTCGCAATTTATCTAAGGCAAAATGGAACGCAAGATCATAAATACGACTTAATTAATACTGTCAGATTACAATATCTCCATTCCCTCTTTACAGCTATGCCCAGTGGCAGCAGTTTCCATTTCTAAAAATGGTTTCTAATCCATAATTTCATTTTGTTACAGTGATAACTAGTAACATAAATGCCACCGATAATACTTACCAGCAAAGTCTTTCAAAAGGTATCATATCTGCATTTACATTGAATTACCAGTTGTGGGGGTCAGGACATTGGACTTTGGTAACTGCCACCTTTGTGAGTACTGGATTGAAACCAGCTTAAATTAGGTGATTAGGTGCTCGGTTTTGGAAACATATGGCTCTGTTTTAAGACCCTATATTGGTTGACAATAGAGGTTGGCAAAAAACATTTCACTAGAGGATGTCAAATGTTGCTCTTCAAAATTATTACAAGAGCCTGTTAATGTAGATTGCAGAGTCGATGTAGATTGCAGGACCCTGGTTTTAGGCAAATCATTGTTAGAAGGTGCTTGACAACTTAATTTTTCTGGGGCAGATATTTTCCTGCTTCATACTGTATTAGTTTATGGGCTAAAATAAACTGCATGGCTTCTGAAGTAAAGGATGAAACTTTTGTTTTCTGCTGTCTACTAGAATTTATGAAGTTGCTTGCTTCCTTTGATAAACTTGGTATCCTATTGCCCTGCTACCTTAAAATAAGCCTGCCCTCTAAGTACAAATCAATACATACTTACAAGAAAGAAGGTGACAGAAGAGTCATGCTCATTTCTATAAATCATACATCCCCCATTTCATTTCCCTTTTAATGTCAGGCAGAGGAGCAGATGGGCTGGAGATCACAAATACACGGCCATTGCTTCCCTCCTCAGCCAGCTCAGGGGTGGCATTCAAGCCTTCCAGGCACGATTCATGCTGACCTTTACACTCAGTAATCAATATGAAACACCAGTAATGTTTGACTTGCCATTAAAAGTGTTATTTTTGTTACACTGCTGAAAGACAACGAGGCCGATGGGAATCTGCACCATGCCAATGGCTGTAAGGACACCTGGTCCCCACAGCCCTCCATAGCACCCTGAGCCATCCAGCATCACCACCCTGCACAAACTAAAACTCCCAATGGATAACATCAGCCTCCGAAGAAATGTGTGTTCCAGTAAAAGAAGGCAAGAGATAAAAACACTGCCAAAACTTTATTTGTTTAAACCTGCATAGAATTTTCTTAGTGAAAGCTTAGATAAGCCAAATGACCCAAAGAAGGAAACATTTTCTATCATAAAATACCACACCAGTGGTTTCCTGCCAGCTCAGTCTGCAAAAAGAGGACACCAGCTCCTCTTGAGCTTCACAGTCAAAGCCAACCAAGTTTTGCCTACCCAAAAATTAGCCTACTGGAGTTAACCCCATTCAAACCCAGTGTTATTGGCTAGGTACTGGCCAGTAACAGGCCCATGCTACTGCTCCTGGGTATACTTAGGGATATTATTTTTGTGAATTACTTTCACCACTGCAAGGACAATGAGGCTGATCACAGAAGTAAAATACGTGGCATATAGGCAAAGCCAAGCAAGTCTGATTTTAAAGTAGTATCAAACAAGGGAAGTTGCAAAAAATACAGTTGTAAAAGCTTGGGTTGTGTTTCTATTTCATAACAAGATGGTCCAGGAAAATAAAGTTTTATTTCCTATTTTCAGTGCTAAGAACACCTACGTAGAATAACACTATATTCATAGCAAATCTTCCTCTACCGCTGTTGTCTGTGAGCTAAAATGGAAGTCAATACACAATACAGTCTAGTGCAGTGAATGGAGTTATTATGAGACTGCAAGAATTTGTATCTCCTTTGCAATCCTCTCATTCAGTATTGGCCATTATGGATTTGCAATAGGAGATGACCCAGCAATCTGTGCAGCCCATATAGTAAATCACTTTGTCTCACTGGGACTTGAGACTTCACATCTAAGCTGTTCACAGTTAATGTATACAGAGCTAAAATGGAGTGTAAATGCCTTAATGTCTTCCTTGCGTATGTCATTCCTGAGCATCAGCTCTCCATTTGTAGAATATTGTCCAAGCTGCTACAGTTACATCTATTCAAATCTGTCTCAATTTTTATCTGACTGTGTCTTTTTGACACGTCCCATCAAACAGCCAATAATGATGTATTTTTTGGCATTCCTAAAACCGCTTCCTGTGTCCCTCAATTACTTCCCCCCAGAAGAATGGCTGCAGTTATTAGCTGGTGCTTCACTGTGTCATTTGTGTTATTCTAGTTCCATGTGAAGTATGACTTCCTGCATTTATTTGGTAATGGTGACTAGCTGCCTTCCCCCCCCCCCCCCCCCCCCCCCGCCCCCCCGCGGTTTTTTTGACTCTCCAAAAGGTACTGGCCAGAAGCACAGTTATACTTCATTGTCAGCATATTCCTCAGTTTCTTTAGGTTCTGTTCACATCTAGCAATATAGGTACTAGAATTACTTAGTAACAACGAAAATTCTAAGGTGTAATTAAGAGGTCCCAAATCCAAAGAGCAAATAATATACTGAAATAGACAAAAAGTATAACCTAGAAAAATGCCTTGTGATTACGACTTTGTGTGTGTGTGATCATCTTAGATTGTAGTCTTCAGGTCCAAAATACAAATCCATATTAACGTATGCACAGTAATGATGTAAACAGCCTTGGCAGAGGTTGGTTTTTGTTTTGTTTTTGTGCAGAACATACTGAATTTAATCTACTTGGACTCAGCCAAAAGTAAAGCCTGCTGAAATTCACTCCTGTGTTATTTCCATTTGTCAGAAGACAATCACAGTTATTTGGTATATTTGTTTATTCAACCTCCACTAAATACTGGTTATTGATAAATTCTTTTGTGCATTTCCTGGCATCACAGATTGCTAACCTGGATTTTGCTGATGAACTGCTGGTGGGAAATTGAAAACCCTAAAAGCCAAACAAACAGGAAAAACAAACAAAGCAAAAAAAATGAAAAACACACAAACAAACAAAAAACCAAACACAAAACACCAACCAAAACCAAACAACCAAACCAAACCAAACCACCCCACACCAAAACCCTTACATCAGTGTAGAAGGCATAGGGGCAACAGAAGGGCGTCTATCCTACAAAATCCCATGTTCTGGCCTACTTCATTATTCCCTTTACTGTTTTGTGTATACTGTACTTCCAAAATGTGCAATTAGCAGATGTTCTGGCACTGCTTGCTATCAGGAGGGTAGGTAGACTTTAATATCACAGAATGGTCTGGGTGGGAAGGGACCTTGAAGATCATCTATTTCCACCTCCCCTGCCATGGTCAGGGATACCTTCCACTAGACAGGCTGCTCCAAGCCGTGTCCAACCTTGCTTTCAACAATGTCCGAGTTGGGGCAGCCACAACTTTTCTGGGCAACCTGTGCCAGTGTCTCACCACCTCATAGTGCAGAATTTCTTCCCAATACCTAATCAAAACCTACCCCTTTTCCTGGTATTTTGTGGTCTGTCGAAACAACAAAATGTGCCCAGACCTCTCAGTGTTCAGTCTCATATCCTCCTGACCATCCAGCCTTCCCCTCCATGCTGTGCTAGTGAAGGTGACACTTTTAATCATTCAAATCACAGATTTGTCTGACAAGATTAATTTTGGATGTGGTGAACTAAGTCTACAGCTAAATAGCAAGAACTGGTGTGAAACTCGCATGTAAAATCAGGTTTACAGTCTGCAGCCTAACATGTAAGCAACACAGATATAGTTGTAACCCTTACAAAAGGACACAAATTAGTACTCACAGCATTAGTCAATAGTCCCATGCTTTTTGGTGGTTTGGTTTTTTTTTTTTTTGGAAAGTCATCAAAGAAAACAATAATCATTAAAAAAATAAAACAGATCTGTCTCTCTGTCAGGTTCAATATCACTAAAAAGCACAGAAATGAGAAAATAAACCTAAACATTGTGACAACTGTTTATAAAAAAGATAGCTGAGAAAAACAAGCAATCTGAATACATTCTGGAGGCAGCAAATGTCCCTCTGAATTGTGTGCACCTGAGGGCTCCCATGTATATCCAGTTCACATAGAAATCAATGTAAAGCTCTAACTATACTGTCTATTGCTCAGCAACTCAGAGAACATCAGCCTCAGTCTCACAGGAAACAAAGGCTAATACTTCCACTTAGGAGCCTATGATTTAATGCAGATAGTGAACAAAATTTATATATTTTAAAATCTTTTCTTGTTTGTTACAACAGAATCTCAAGAGAAAATGTTCTAGGCCTCAACCTGAGTTCAGTCCTGTTCAGTGTTAAGAAAGAAAACATAATAACACCTCTGACACAGTGTAAAACAACCATCATCAACAACAAACCTCACTCTTTCCAGGATAAAGCTATACAACTCCTCTGAAGCAAGCACAGCAAAACTTGCCTTTGCTTTTAAAGCATGATAAGCATGTCCTATAGAACAAAATTCACCCTCCTGATCTGTGAGTGGCTTGGCCTCACTTACACCCAGAGTGAGTCCAGGGCTTTGAGCATTTCCATGTAGTGGTACCAAAGGAATAGTTGTTGGCAAGTACGTCTGAACAGGCATCTCTGACTGAAGCCTGCAGAAGCTAATTACAAGCCATAATAAACAAAGAGGATCAGATGGAAAGGTTAAATCATTTTAAAGCTACAATGGTAAATTCTCCTATTTCCTAAAGGAGTTCTTATCTATAATGCTGCAAGGGATGGAAAAATCTGCTTTCCTCTTGGCAAATTATTTCAGCTGTTAATTAACATCCTGAGTGAAAATTTGCACCTTACCTTTACCGTGATATTTTTAGGTCTTAAATACCTTCTTGTGAGAAGACTCTTCTGGATTCCTTTTTGCAGCTAGAACAAAGACAAATAAAATCTGATTTTATATTGACACCGGCCTTGAAACGGCTCCCAGGCAAAGCAGCTCCTTAGTTACACAGGCAGTATACATGTAGCCTTTAAAGACAAGGTATCTGGCTGCAAGGATTTCTCCTGTTTCTAAAAGATACACTGTTAAATAAACAAAAGCTTCAGGGCTGGGCATGAAGGAATGCAAGAATTAAAAACTCCCTGGCACAGCTCTGTTGCAAACAACCTTCAACACAGTGAGGTTTTAGATAGGAAAATGTACCATTTTTGTGCGTGGAACTGATGAAAAGAGGGCATGGTAACAGGAAGGAGGTTCAGAACTGCCCCTTATGAGTAGAGCACTTTTCTGCCATCTAGTAGGCCAGAAGAATTAAGATATTAACCCTGAACATTGACAGTGTGTGTGAAATGGGTACAGCTCCTGGCCTGTGCAGAAGAGGGCTCATGTATCTCAGTACACAATAGGACGCAACCAGCAAGCCAGTGCAGACTGCAACACACCCCTTGTCCTTATTAATGCTCTTTGGGCATGATATAATAGAAAGGCCATTCAAATGTGAAAGTGAGATTAGGAAATGAATTTCCCAATGTTACTTGCAGAAGAACAGGATTTATGTTGCCTGCCACTATAATTTCAATTTACTGCCCCTGTGGCTTTGATAAGGCTTTGACATGGTTACATATGGTGATCTCACCAGGAGATGAGGGAAATGCACTGGGGGAGATGAGACTGCTGCAGGGTAGGAGGAAAACTGAGGAGAAACACCCTGAGCCCTTTCCAATAGCTCTCTGGCAGAGTGGGAGGGTGTTCTGCAGAGGGTTCATCAGTGTTATATAGCCCATAGCTCTGTACCTTAAGCTAACCCCCATAAGCAGCTGTCTCAGCCCGAGAGAACTCAGCTATCTTAAAAGATATGCAAGAAAATGATACACATGTAAACTGGTGAAAAGGGGATTTTGTATGTCTGGTTGAATTTAAAATAAATAGGTTAATAATCTTTCTGTTTGTGCTGTGTGGTTTATGTTTATGTGGTTTTGTGTTTATGGCTACCAGCACATCCAGCAGCTGCTGATGCTGCAAGAAGTTTTTGTAAGCCTACAGCAGTGTCCAAGTGACAGTGGGTGACAGCAAGTGGAGCATTTTAGAAGCCTGGTTATGCTTCCCTTGGGACTGCTTCAGCCCCTAGCACAGTAGAGATTTAGAAAAGCACAGCACAGATTTAGAAAAGCACAGCTATGTCTTAAGGCCACCTTAGCCCACGTTTCCTTGAATCTCACCCCCACATTTCAAGGAAACTGCTTAGTGCTTCCTTTTTAAATATGAGACCTGATTAACCTGCTTCTGGTGGATATTCCCCCTCATTTCAGTGATTCAGAACAGGTACAGCACTGTGGCTTGCACAGTGAGAAGGAAGGAGGCAACATCTTTCACGTTTAAGGGAAGCTGTAGGTTTGTTCTTCTGAAGAAGCTGATATTTCTGAACTTAAAAATCGGACATTACGCCATGAAAAATGTGCTTGTTCCACATTACTTGATAGCTTTTCCATCACTCTATGAATACAGGAAACATTTTCAGCCCATTTACACCTGTGTGGCTCAGTAATGAAAGTATATGTGAATTAAAGAAAAAAACAACTGGAGGAGTTAAGCCTAGAAGCTAGTCATTACTCTTCTTGTCAGTGGCTGTATCTCAGTGAACTTTATCAGTAATTCATGATGCTCCTTTTTTTTTTTTCCTTACTCCACAGCATAGTGGAACTATCCATTGAGACTGTGATTCCTTGTTGGGCTTCACAAAGAGTCAATGGTTGTCCAAGAAGTGACAAAGGAGGTTTGTGAATCTGCGTTGAACTGAGGGGCTATTACATTTTTAGCTAAATTTGAGAGGAAGAAAACGTCATCTAGAAACAAAAGGGGCATACTCAATCCATATGTCAAAGCCTAATAAATCCTGGCTTTGATTTTGTGATTGTGAATAGATCAATTAAATGGATGCTACATTCCTGAATGAACCCTTGTAGTTTTTATCTGTCTGTGGCACGAACACACTTTCCTGAGTGGGAACAAGGGTTCAGGAGACAAAGGGCTCTTGAACCCACTTTCATTTCCTCTTCCCAAAAAGCCCAAGTCTGAAATGGTCTTCAGATGAAACCAGAAATTAGGACTCCGTGCTGAAGTGAAGTAATGAATGAAGTCTCTCCACAACAGTCGCACATCTGGCTAAATGATAAAACATACAGACAAAAGCATTTCATGAGAGTGCTTCTGAGAGGCAAGAGCACTTCAGAAGCTGAGGACCATTTGCTTCCTCCCTCTCACAAGCTATAATTATCTTATAGAATATGTAAAAGTGGCCAGGTACATAATTTTCCATCCCACCCTCAGGAAGGCGAGGAAGCCAGGAGGCCAGGTGAAGCCAAAAGCTGACAAAGTGCCTGCAGTTCCAATTCACCTATACAGAGCTATGCCATAAACTGAGCAGTCACAAAGGCCAGGGGCAATGAGCACATTAGGACCCGCAGGAGTTCTACTTCACAAGATCAAGATGGAAGTGGAGGCTACAAGCACTGCAGCACTGGCCAGCAGTGACATAAGTTTAGTGGCAACTGAGCTGGGAAAAAGAAAGGAAAAGCAGAGAACATCTCAGCATGGCTCTGCTGAGGTGCCCAGTGCCATGAGCCAACGAGCTGGGTGCTCTGCCCCTGGCACCATCGCAGTTTCTCTCTCCTCCCCATGACTGGTAACCCATCTCAAAGGCAAAGACCCATCTCAAAGGCAAAGATTTCAGTTCCTGCCAGTTGTTGAACCTCTGCCTTCCACCTTCCTCCCCCAGACTGGCAAAACACCAGCCATCTCCTCCTCATCTAAGAGCTGAAATTGGTGCAGCATGTGGATACTTGCACACTGCAGTGACAAACACAGATACAGTTAACTTTAATTTTGCTCATGGCTGCTCAGTTACATGATGTCACTAATGACACTTGGGCTCTGTAGCTCCAAAAAAGTCACCAAGAGAACAGAATCCAGCAGTTCCCATAAGAGGAAAGTTAATGAGGACATTGGAGAAGAAAGATTAGCCATACATTGCATTTATATAAGGCTCTTCCCAAGTGTCCCGGCACCAGAAAAGGGGGGTTCATCTTCATCCCTCCCTTTTTCAGGTGTGTGAGACTGGAATACAGAGAGAGCAAATGACTTTGCTGAGGTTAGTCTTGAGTCACGGGTGGAGCAGGACATAGATCCCTGGTGCTAGGCTTATTCATGCCATCCCCTGCCACCAGCACACAGTGACTCAGCAGTGAAGCCACTTTCAGAAACCAGATCCAAATCCAGTTCATTAAAGTTGCACAAGCTCTTATGAAAGTTGTCTACATATCTCATGAATAAGTTTGTTCATTCGTGCTCCCTTCCTTACTATGTTCTGCAGCTGCAGGGTGCAGTGCAGAGCAATTGTCAGGTTTCACACATTCAAGTGGGATTCATTTGAATCCTGCATCATGAAAAGCCCATTTACAAAGGAGCTTTGCAAGGCTTCTCCAAATCAAAATCATGTGAATCACATCTGTGGGTGAAGCAGCTAATAATTGGAGTCTTAATAAAACAGGGACTATTGGCTTTTAGCTTTGTTATTGAGAAACAAAGTTTAAGAATACACTCAGTCTGTCTGACCTCAACCTGCCTAATGCCTTTGAACACATTAAGCACCACCAACCAAACATAGAAATTAAGTCAGTTGAGATATCAGGCCCTTGCAAGTGCTGTGAAAAATACCCCCATTGTAGGAAGGACACTGGGGAATCCACATAGATATGGTCCTACTGCTAAATATCTGATCAAAAGGATTTGGTGATTTATTGCTGATTTATCTGACAGAGTAATTGTTGCTTTAAAAAATATCAACGAAGAGAAAGCTCCTGACAGTGTTATAAAAGTTTTAAGGAAAGGAAAATTATGTGTACCTAGATTTCCTAAACCAGCACCCTTCTAAGAAATAAGTCCCAAATGATTCAGTGTCATAGATAATCCTGTAAGAGCCTATGCTTCTGAAATTGTGGGTTCAAACTTTTTTGCCATGGGAGTTAGAACAGATAAAGGGGATAGGGGAACAGTGTGCTGATTAAGGAAAAAGAAAAGTGGTTTGCTCAGCAGATGTCTTGTCAAAACCACATCCTTTAATCTGAAGAACAAACACTAAGACCAGAACTGCAATGATCTGTTTTAGCCATTAGAGTTTATAGTATTCTGGGCTACAGCAGTGTCGAAGATGAAAGAAGTACAGTCATTAGGGTGCAGACGAACTGCAAGGTAAATGCCTTTCTGTGAAAGGATAAACACCGTTGTCTAGACAGTTTCCCACCAGGAGGAACTCAGGAGCTGGGCACAGTTGTTAACACTCCAGTGGGAAGCATGGTCCCCTGTGGGGGCCCCAGGGATGGGCTGGTCTCTCTGCTAGGCCTTTTGCAGAGAAAAGATGCTTCGTGCAGAGCTCATCATCCAAGCAGCATCATCCTCACCTTTGACTTTTGCCATCTGTCAACTGTACTAAAACACCTTAAAGTTCGCACAAAACATTGTTGAAATGGGTGAATTTAACATGCTCCTCCCCAGTTTAACAGTTCAGAGGAGACTGTGAAACAGTACCTGTCCAGTCAGGAACCAAAGACTGTAGACAGTCTTCTGCAATGTTAATTCACAGTTCAATCATGGTGTTGAAAGCATAACAGCAGGAAAAGTGACTTTTCCAGGAAGAGACCTGGGAAAAAAACCCATTGGCATATGTATGCACAAAGAACTCTAGGACCTGGTTCAGTAAAGCTGGCTGCAGTTGGTGCACTGCATAAAACTAGCCCAATGAGGGGTGGAACCTACATTGCTCTGCAAACTCTTAGCATAAGAAATGTCTTTGTTTCTTTCCCCTCATGTAATTAAATTACATTTACAATTTGTCAGAATTTGCTCAAGGGCTTGAATTTAAGACGTGACTCTTAACTCACTCATGCGAGCGTATGTTGTTTAACAATATAAAACAGAGTGGGAATTGTATCTGCAGTATGAGCCCCCACAACTTTGCAATTTGTGAAAATGTAGATACATGACAAAGAATATGTTCTCTACAGTATTTTCTTCCTCATATCTAACAGTGCAGACACCTAATTCATTTGAGACTTTACAAAATAACTGCATTTATGATGGTTGCCTTTTTTTTTTTAAATTCTAATTAATTCTTTAATTTTTAATTCTATTCAGTTTTCTGAATACAAGTTTGGTAGAAATCTCACTAGTGAGTTTGATTAAATATTAACAGCATATTACACAGGCATGTATTTTTCCACCTAAATGTACAATGACCCAAAGGTACAAGGATGTGAGCATGCATATAAGAGCAAGTAAACACATACACAAAGCCACTGCCTTGAATGCAAGCATGGAATTCAGATTAAATAAACAATTTCTGTCCACGGACATAAAATCCCCAAACTGACAGGTCCTGCCAAGCGGGGTTTGTCACACTGAGTGACAGCAGTCTCCTGAGGAAAGGCTTAAGTGACTTTGCTGCAGGATGCATACAGGGCGTAAGTGAGCACACTCTCCTGCCACCCCACGTCTGTGAAGCAACGTTCAGAGCACCTGCTGGGAAAGGCAGAAGCACACAAAAAGCCATGGGCACTCAAAGAGAAGGCACAAAGCAGTGCAAGAGGCATCTCAACACACACCTCATGGTGCTGACTGCACCTGAAACTGAATGGACACTCTGAAACCCTGGCAATGCTGTCCTGCCTTCAGTCACTGCATTTCCAGTGGTGAACTTGACTAAGTTCACCAGATGAGCAGGCTTGATGGTCCTTCAAACAACTGCAAAACTAAGGGCTGTTTTCCAGTTATCCAACAGGACTGTCATCCCCAGTATGTGACCACAGGAAATCAGTCAATGTCCAGACAGCATTTCACATTACATTAAACCCCCTAGGTATTATTTGGATAAAATGGCATCTCCTGTCTCACTCCTCCCCAGTTCCAGCTCTGTGCCACTCCTGAGCAGAAAGCAAATGTTGCCGTAGCTCTAGAGATGCCAGCCTTTCCAGACCACATCAAAATCAGTAACAGGATGATGACTGCCAAATCTAAAGTTTAAATAAGCTTATTTATCTAATCTACAACATTCATTGTAGATTTAAAAGAAAAAAAGACTTTTCTTCTTATTTAAATTATATTAAAAACCTTCAGTAAGACTTTAACATAACTTTTGACCAAAGATCTCAAAAAAACCCCATAAACCTCACACAACTCTTAGTGTAATAAAAGTTATCATTAAAATTTTATCAAAGTAAATAACTAGAGTTTTAGCAAACACTAATTTCCTTGATTCCGGTAAAGTCTGCTCCAAAATCCTTGTTCAGTGAAAGTCTTCTGCTGACTATATTGAGGCTTGCACCTAGTCCATAGCTAATTTGTAGCAGAGCAATGAACGTTTAATTCTCCATTCACAGTTTCACTTGGGTTTTGCAGAATGCGACACAAAAGGATGTTTCTGACAGAATGCTGTAGATTTGCCAGAGGTGCAGGAAGAAGTTTTGCTAACAATTTTGTCATGAATATTATTGACCTTGTATTATTATTCATGTTTGTTGCTGCAGATCCCTCTACAATCCTATGTATGAATTGTGTATTCTGAACATAGGCACATGTATTCATGAGAATAAATGGAAACAGACAAGACGGAAAACAATGTTTTAAGCAATCTCCTGCCAGTAAAACATGCAATTATTTTTTCTGGAAATGACAATAAGTGAATGTGAGAAAATTAATCACGAGTTGGCCCCTTTGAAAACCACCTCCATACAGAGGTGAAATGGGAGGTTAAAACCTGTATGTTTTAAAATCTCTATTCTAATCTCTTTCCTTCAAGTCTGCCAGTGTGCTTTGTGGATATAAAGTAATTAATTCCCAGAACCTGTAAGCTTCTAAAGTTTGTTCCTTCCTCCTTCACTGTCCCACTCCACCTGCCTGCCTGGGCAGCCGTTGCAGATCATCTGAAACTATCGGATCCTTCATCTTTGTGGTTAGGCACAAAACCACCCTACCTACCTATGGCAGTGTAAGGCCTACAGGGCCATAAGGTGCACTCCATTAGTGGACACACAGTCAGTTTCATTCTGAGTATCCCAAGAAAATACATGGACTACTTAGGTATGCAAATGTTAACTTTACTATTCCCTTTCAATGCATCTCAAATGACAGTTAAACTAGAAACTGTATTTTCAGCATCATCCACTTGTCCAGGATTATGGCCTGTGGGCATGATTGTGGTTTGCTTAGTATGCTCTCATATACAGCCTACAAGCCAGACACTTCCATCACACGTTATGAATAGATGCTGCACCATCTGTAGCCAGGAATAAGGTCAGAGGAAAGTGGGAAAGGTTACTGAATAAACGATGTCAGGAAATTTTTGGATAACAACACACAGAGGAGAGGTGATGTATCTCAATATACGGAGGCTGCCTTTAGCTTGATATACTGTCATATGAAGACTTTGGTCTGTGTGTCAATTCACTTTGGGCCATTAGCCATTTTTTCTGCAATCACTCTGTTCCAGAGGGAATGTCACTCTAGAGACAACACTAGATGATACAGTCATTATTTATCATCATGACACCCCTCCTGGGACTGTTAACAAATGAGTCTCACATGTCTCCTGAAAATCTGCCAAGACCATCAGTATATTACAAAGAAGGCAGAGATAGTCATGATCTAATAATTCATCTGAAAAAATATAGTTTAAACAAGGCAATATTAAAGCCTAATAGCCTGTTTATCATCAAAACCCATAATAATCCTTAGACTCATTGATACCATCAACATTTATGTCTTCTGTCATGGGCTTTCAGTGTTTAATAGATCAAATGTGTGTTTACATATGCATATATGTACACATATACACACCTCTTCATGTGCTGGAGGTCAAAATTACAGTGCACTCTTACTGAAGAGAAACCAAACACTATGGATGAAGGCTGTCATAACTTCAGTAGTGTTGGTACCATCACTTTTCCCATGCAAAAATTTCATGTCTAGTCTCATGGTCTGTTTTTGTTTCTAGCAGACAAACTAACCATGGTGATTGGCCTCATATTGAAGCCTTTACCAAACACAAATGCCCCTCATCCTGATTTAATCAACCTTAGGTCCCCCAAAACCTGGTGTCAGCAATACCTAAAAGATTCCCTGGAAACTCTGGTGTGTTTTTGTAAGCCAAATCCCCCTCTCACAAACCACAACAGGGACTGGAGCTGCCTATGGGACCCTGCTCCTACAGCCAAGTAAAATACATTACCGATAACATTTTTGTAGTTTAAGTTCCCAAATCAGATTTTAATCAGAATATTGCTCCTGGAAATTTTCTACTTTTAATCTTGATTCAAAATTAAAAATTTTTTTTCCATGGATACCAAATTTCAGCCAGCACAGATAATTTAATGCTAAGACTTAGGCATTAGAGCAGTAATCTGTAAACATTTACAGGAGAAAATGTAAAAGATAAATAAGCCTATAAAAGAAAGATCAAGATATTACAATGACAAAAGTTAGATGTATCTCTGGAAAATTGTTTTGGACTTTGAGTTTTGTACTACACTCATAAAGCAGCACTTAATGCATTTGGAAGGACTCAGTTAAAAAAAGAAATCAAACAATTTTAAGATAAAATCATAACAGTTTGCGAGTGATTTAATCTCTGAACTTCCAAAATACATTTTTAAGGTACATGACACTGCTTCCTTGGTATCCTGATTATCTTATACTGCTTTCTAATAGAGTTAGGGATTCAGGGGATGAATCATCCTTTCCCATACCATGGCAGAGTTGTGCATCTTTCTATCCAACTCCTTGAAATTCTACTAAAATTCTATTAGTTACACTTTACTTCTTGCTGCACTTGAATGACTGCTTTTCTTACACATGGCACATTTAATATTTCATTAGCAGGACGTAAAATCACTTGGTTTCTACTTCTAATTGAATGATCAAGTTGAATAAGGAAAACACCAAGGTATTTGTAACAGGGGAAAAAAAAAAACTACTACAAGATTCCTCTTTCTATGAAAAAAGAAACAAAAAGAAAAGATGAACTGATAATCAGATGAGTTGTTTTGCTAAACAATGCTGTGAGATGGATTTTTACACTTACTTTTCAATTCCTCCCTCTGACACCTACTTGATGATTGTGCTGTTACGCCGGAGCTCATTTTAGTTTTGAGTTTTGGGGTTCTTTTTAGTCAGTTCATTGGCAGTGATATTTTGCACAGTTTAATTTCTCTAGGTTGCACTGTTTCTTATCAGCACCTGCCAAATGGAGAAATAAAGAATTTAAATCTCTTAAATAAGAAGTAATATTCCTGTCCAAGAAAAAAGAACAGAAGCCAGAAGTTGGATCAGATGTGTATTCATTCGTCTTCTAAGTGTACGTCTTCATTTTGGAAAGTACTACACAGATGCAAATCTCATTAATTTTCTAGGCGATATTTAAAAACTGATCCACTTTATCATTATACCAAACACAGAGTCAGCATTTCAGTGTAAAGTACTAGCAGAAGTAACACATCTGTTCTTCCTTCCTCGTAGCTTCTATTGGGATATTGGAGATACAGATATACGCACACACATATATATAAAATCAATCTATATAATATGTATTATTAGAAATTATATACAAGTATATATGTACATAATTTATATTAGCTATACATGTGTATATTATTTATTTTTAAACAACTGATATTTTGTTTTCCTAAATGATTCACCAAAGCTCTTATTAAGGAATGTATCACATCGAATCCAAGGGAGCTAGTTTGCCATTTGAGAGAGAATTTTACTTATAAAAGCTTAACATTTTGATAACATTGCATGTACCTATGTGTTCAGATCTTTCATGAATTATGACAATACTTTGCTCGTTAGACAAGGATTCATTATTTGTCATTTGTATGGGTTTTTCTTTTTCCCCAGGATACTTGATGCTATCCAGTGAAAGTGCCCACTGATCTCAAGTTAAAGTTGCAGCACTGTACAACCAGCGGTAAAGTGTAGAAATAAAGATCTTCCGTGACTTCTATACTTTCATCAGTTACAAAGTCAGCTCTAAACTTCCCTGATGACATTGCTATTTAGCAATTGTGCAATCTGAATGGATGTTTTTCAGAGCAAGATATGTTTACTTTAGCTAAAGTATAGTTGCAGAGAAAAGGAAAGGTATTGTTTTACCTTCAAATGGAGACCCCAAGCCATCCTTTATGAACAGTATTATGCCAACAATAAATTTTATTACCATGAGTTTTCAGCACAGTGTTCAGAGGCTTAAAGGAGAGTCTGCAAATGCAATGGATCAGTATCCCACATGGGAAAATGTGCACACATATGCAGGCACGTACACACATACCCAGGCTAAAACACCAATCATCTCATATTCCTCCATAATAAAGTAATTGATCTTCTTGACACTTCAGATGAGATTTAGGTCAGATTCTGTACAGACACAGCTTATGTCTCCTGGCACACCTCTGTGCTTTCCACACCTTCCGCTATCAATCAGCCATCCTAATGGAGTGACCACTGCTGCTGCAAGGCAACAGCAGCATTTGCAGCGTGCTCTCACAGGAATCCAAACCCCAGGAACCTGAGTACATTCATTTGTAAGGCTCTTTGGTAATTAGTTCAAATGATCAGGCTTGGGAAACAAAACCAGCAGAAAAACCCCTGCACTGCTGCACTATAGCAATCCATCAGAGGTCACGGCCAGTGTCTGGCAACATGACTGCATCTGCTGAAGTTTCAGAATACCAGCTGCGAACCTAGACCCCAATTTTCCTGAAAACAATGGCAAAGAAACTCTGGATTGCTGGAAATAGTTAATTGTACATGCTTGGACTGCAGGTATCATCCAGAAGAGTATTGCGTGAGATTCCACCACTCGTGGTTCAGTATTAGAGCATTAGTAGCATGCAAAGGCTGCCTAGATGACTTTCCCAAAATAAAATAGATAAGTTTTATCCAAGAATGTATTTAATGAAGCCCATAATGAATACATTACATTGCCACATCAAGGCTATACTGATTGCCCTGTAAGGTAATACTGCTAACAGTATCTATTACTCAGATAGCTCAGGAGACGAGGAAAATAAAAAACAATGAAGTAAAATGCCTTCCTCGTAAACCTAACATCCCAGACCAGTTTGTCTGCTGTATGGTCACTGCAAATATGTCCTTCAATGTCACAGATGTCCTTCAATGCCCTATAGACTAAAAACTATGGTGGAGCATGGACGTGGAATACCAATGAATCTGCTCACTGCATGTGTTGTAAACATTTGCACCCTTCCAGTGAATTTCCTTTCCCTCAGCTATTAAGAAATAACTCAGTCAACCCAGGCTATTTTTATTGACCAGATACACATTTTACTACAAGATAAGTGTTTATGAAAAATAGATGCCACTCTGGATACACTGTTCATACCACAGGAAAATTGCTTTTCCAAATGTGATTGCATTAATAGTGATGATTAACTGTCCTGGGTTCAGCAGCAGCAGTCATTTTTCTCCTTCTTGGTAGCTGGTGCAGTGCTGTGTTTTTGACTTTTGGCCTGGGAACAGTGCTGATAACACCAGTGTTTTCAGTTACTGCTTGGTAATGTTTTGGTCTGACCAAGGACTTTCTGAGTCTCATGATCTGCCAGGGAGGGGAGGAAGCCGGGAGGAAGCAGAGACAGAACACCTGACCCAAACTGACCAAAGAGGTATTCCATGCCACAGCACATCATGCCCAGGATGAAAAACAGAACAGAGACCCGGAAGGCTGAGGGTGCACTGCTTGGTCGGGCTGGGTATAGGTGGTGAGCGATTGTATTTTTTCCCTTGTATTTCTCCTGTCATTATTATTATTGGTGGTAGCAGCAGTGATTTGTGTTATACTTTAGTTACTAAACTGTTCTTATCTCAACTTGTGGGAGTTGCATTCTTTCGATTCTCCTTCCCATCCCTCCGGGAGTGGGGGGAAGAAAGAGGGCGGAGTGAGTGAGGAAAAGTTTGTGAGTTATATAGGCTTAAACCACGACATTAACTTACATACAGAATCATAGAAACATAGAGTAGTTAGGGTTGGAAAGGACCTTAAGATCATCTAGTTCCAACCACTCTGCCAGGGGCAGGGACACCTCTCACTAAACCATGCCATCCAAGGCTATGTCCAACCTGGCCTTGAACACCAACAGCGATAGATCATTCACAACTTCCCTGGGCAACCCATTCCAGTGCCTCACCACCCTTACAGTCAAGAATTTCTTCCTCATACCCAATCTAAACTTCCCCTGTTTAAGTTTGAACCCGTTACACCTTGTCCTCTCACTACAGTCCCTCATGAATAGTCCCTCCCCAGCATCCCTATAGGCCCCCTTCAGATACTGGAAGGATGCTATGAGGTCTCCATGCAGCCTTCTCTTCTCCAGGCTGAACAGCCCCAACTTTCTCAGCCTGTCTTCATATGGGAGGTGCTCCAGCCCTCTGATCATCCTCGTGGTCCACCTCTGGACTTGTTCCAACACTTCCATGTCCTTTTGATGTTGAGGACACCAGAACTGCACACAATACTCCAAGTGAGGTCTCAGGAGAGCAGAGTAGAGGGGCAGGATCACCTCCCTTGACCTGCTGGTCAAGCTCCTTTTGATGCAGCCCAGGATACGGTTGGCTTTCTGGGCTGCAAGCGCACACTGCTGGCTCATATTCGTTTTTTCATCGACCAACACCCCCAAGTCCTTCTCCACAGGGCTGCTCTGAATCTCTTCTCTGCCCAACCTGTAGCTGCGCCTGGGATTGCCCCGACCCAGGTGGAGAACCTTGCACTTGGCATGGTTAAACTTCATGAGGTTGGCATCAGCCCACCTCACAAGTGTGTCAAGGTCCCTCTGGATGGCATTCCTTCCTTCCAGCATATCAACCGAACCACACAGCTTGGTGCCATCGGCAAACTTGCTGAGGGCGCACTCAATCCCACTGTCCATGTCACCGACAAAGATGTTGAACAAGACCGGTCCCAACACCGATCCCTGAGGGACACCACTCGTTACTGGTCTCCAGCTGGACATGGAGCCATTGAGCACAACTCTTTGCGTGCGGCCATCCAGCCAGTTCTTTATCCACCGAGTGGTCCACCTATCAAATTGATGTCTCTCCAACTTAGAGACAAGGATGTCATGTGAGACAGTGTCAAACACTTTGCACAAGTCCAGGTAGATGACATCAACTGCTCTACCCCTGTCCATCATTTCCATAGAAGGCCACCATATTGGTCTGGCAGATTTCCCCTTAGTGAAGCCATGCTGGCTGTCACCAACCACCTTGTTGTTTTTCATGTGCCTTAGCATGCCTTCCAGGAGAGTCTGCTCCAAGATTTTGCCAGGCAGAGGTGAGACCAACTGGTCTGATACAATATCTTGAAAATATTATATCGTCGCAAGTGCCTCTGTAGCGAAGGGGTAAAATATCCGTATTTTCAAAATAAGGCAGTTTGCTCTTTAAAGGTCACAATTTGAGACCCTGAATAAATTCAGGAATTTCTTGGTTTTGTCAAGAAAATCCAGGAAATAAACTCCATAACCAGAATGACATGTTAGAAAGTTGGCATTACTTTATTATCATCAGTACTGGGTGCATAGGTGATCTCTCTGCCTGTCATGCACACCAAAAAGAGACAGTTTATAGCTTATATACCTTAATTATATACATACATTATAATTGTGTGGAATTATAATATATACATTATACTTCCAATAAATTCCCAATTCACATTACTCATGCATACAGTAGTTTGGCTAGATAAGGCTGTGGCACAGTGCCATGGGTTCAGATTTAAGTTATTTTTCTCCTTTGTAGCTGGTGCAGGGCTGTGTTTTGGACTTAGCCTGAGAACAATGCTGATAACATATTGATGTTTTGAGTTGCTGCTCAGTAGCACTTGCTCTGATCAAGGACTGTTCAGTCTCTCATGCTTTGTCAGTGAAGAGGGGCACAAGAAGCCAGGAGGAAGCAGAGACAAAACACCTGACCCAAACTAGCCAAAGGAGTATTCCATACCACAGCACACCAAGGCCCAGATTGCTGCTCAGGTCAGGCTGGGTATCGGAGGGTGGTGAGCAATTGTATTGTGCATCACTTGTGTTTTGGTTTTTCCATTTCCCCTTTTATTTTCATATCCTTTTCCATTGTTACTTCCCTTATCATTATTATTATTGGTGGTAGCAGCAGTAGTTTGTGTTACACCTTAGTTACTGGACTGTTCTTATCTCAACCTGTGGGAGTTACATTCTGTCGATTCTCCTCTCCATTCCTCCAGGAGCAGGAGGAGGAAAGGCGGGGGGAGTGAGCAAGCGGCTGCATAGTTCTGGGTTGCCGGCTGGGCTTAAACCATGACAGTTCTTTGTGGTGCCCAACATGGGGCTTGAAGGGTTGAGATAACAACAGATCTGACCGGAGTGTGTCTAACTGTATTTGTGATAAGCATTCATTGTTTCAGATTAATAGTCACTCGTCACAACGCTGATTTACTGGCTCTCAAAGTTGTTGCTCTTGATCTCGGAGTTTCAGCGTGTCGTACCTTCCTTACAGCCGGTATTTGCCGTTTTAGTGTTTAGTGCCTTTGGTGCCTGGGCTAAGGTTCTCATTTTGTTATACTTTATGATAATGGGGCTTGTAATAGAATAGAATTATTGATCATGAAACTGACCTGGTATGTATTCTCAGCGCAGTCATTACCTCTATGCTTTGGAAGCCATGCAATAGGAATTATTAGCAATTATGCCTCTTTCCCGTCCCCCTGCCCCCTCATTTTTTTCTCCCAACCTATAGAGGAGATATCCCCTCTCCTGCACCTTCCACCCCCCACCAGCCTATTTACAGTAGCATTTGAGAATTTTAAAGATTTTGAATATACTTTGAATACACTGCCACGGGCAGGGACACCTACCACTGGACCAGGTTGCTCCAAACCCCATCCAACCCAGTCTTGAACACTGCCAGAGACAGTGTTTCATATCCACAACTCATTGGCACGTTTGCACAATGGAAAGGGTTATTTTCCACATTAGTACTGTGTAACACAATGTGTATTTAAAGACACCACTTTGCCATGTTAAGGGCACAGTGATCTTTGTCTGACACAGAGGTCTTTGAGCTGCTTCAACAATATCATATGTGCCCCTGGGATAGAGTCCACAGCAAGAAAGCAATGTTTAGATCTGAAAAAAACAGATTTTGAGTTTGGCAAGGCCGGAGTAGCTACACAGAGACAAACAAGGGTTGTTCAAACACCTTTCACTGAATTAAACATCTCAGCATCAACACTGAGTTCTCACTGCTACTCAGCTAATACATATTCAGGTCTCTTACATTTTCAAATCCCAAAGAGACCTCCAAACAGGACTATTTCATACATTCAGAACAGAAGTCATATACTGGATTTCTTAGATTAAACCTCCATTTCATCCAACCAATTTAACTGGAACAGCCCTGCTCTTTTCTGGAAGGTTATTTTTGCTCCGTGCTGCACTGAAGCACTGGGGCAGGGAGGGTGGTGAAGGCCTGGGAAGCAGAAACCACCTTTTCACACAGTTCCCTTCCTCAGGGAACACTCTTCAGCTCCTCAAGCATCCCCTGAGGTGCATCCACCTCGCTGGGGTGGCTGCTGCCACCTGCACATGCTGCAGACTCCTAGCACCACCTCTTGAGGGAAGGCAGCACAGCACACCAGCAGCACAGAGTGGGGTTCCATATCCAAAAATAAAGATTAAACAGCACCAGAATACAAACTGGGGGCCTCGGACTGTACATAGCAAACAGTTGAATCTAAGAATCAATTGGCAGTAACAGGGAAGAGCAGGTTTTTTGGGGGGGAGATGAGTGTCTTGGGGGACAGGGAGTTCTTCCTGTTTTTTAAACCAAGAGCCCTACATACACAATACCCTGGGTTTCACAGGTCTCATCAAGGTTACTAAGTAACCTTGAGTTGTATTCAGCATTTCCACTGCTCTTTCGGGAAGGAAATTGAATTCTTCCCTTGTTTGTGAAACCCAGCCTTCAGTTTAAATAGGATTTTTCAAGTATTAGCATGTCAAGCAGTGCAGTTGTAAGCATGCGACAAAAAATTAGCACATTTTATTTTTTCTAAGCCACAGCTTCCTTCTGGCCTTTTGCATTTTTAGTGAGAGCAAACTAAAGGCAAGCATAGTAGCCATCCGCAGGAGCAAGACACAGGCTTACAACCACACAACAGCTTCATTTGCTTCCAGGAATCAGAGCGGCTTAAATCTGCTGGCTCTCCTAAAGTCTACAAGTCAACACTGCAGTCCTGACCCCCAAGAATATTTGTCAGTACTGAAGAAGCTGGATCCTGGCATGGTACAGAGGGTGGTAGAAAGTCTGGATACACTCCTGAGCATGAATCTTTCAGAGGGAAGTCAGAGACATCAGATCACACAGCACATTAAAAGTGGTAGGGAAACAGCAAGTCTGCTCCATCTCTGGATTGCCATCAAACAGAAGTGGTTGTAGATGGCATGAATTTTAGAACCCATAATCTGCAATAGTTTGGGCTTCTAAGGCTTATTTTAACATTTCTTTGCATATCTGATGAAAATTTTCACAAGGCCAGTGTCAGTAGAGAAAGTGAAATAGTTGCACCAATTATGCCAAATTTAAATATATTGAACATAAAATTTGTGCACAAGTTAATGGTGGATGAATTAAATCTACCAACAATTGAATACAATCACCAACATTCCCCAAATCTAAACTATTTAAGACACGTTTAAGAAAGAATACACACTGCAGTAGAACATAAGCCTTTAAAACTTGTTAAAGGCATACCAGGTCTTTATCTGTTTTTTTTCTAAATGTTGCCATCTATTGAGGTGATCCTTGTATCACTCCTCTGACCAGTACCAGAACATCAGTCCTGTGGTGTGGTTGTCAGAAGGAAAGTGAGACAAAGGCAAACAATATTTATTTCTCAACCCCAACTATATTGGCTAGGGCTGCTAGAAGTATTACTTCCTAAAAACCTCTCAGAAGCAATACACATCATTGCCTTTCAGGCATCCATAACTGCAGTCAGTGAGATGTTACATTACGGTGATGCTGAAGCTCCTTAATCAAGTTCTATTTTTACTTTATTAGGCGATTCATTGGCTCACGAAAAAGCAGCTCCATTACAGAGCAGGGTCAGTGCCACATTGCCCATGACAGCCTATTAAACTGTGTGGCAACTAGTACCCCTACACAGGAACCACAAGTGAGGCATCCCAACACTCAGGCATGAGAGGCAGGATTCCTGGAGAAGGAGGAAAAAAAAAAAAAAAAAAAAATCAAAAATCAAAGCAAGGATGTAGATGGATCTTTACCTCATGTGACACCAAGAGACTTCTAGTGAAATTAACTGTGCCATTTAGTATTCCTTATGTTGCCAGGTAGACATCATCCTCACACTGGAAGGCAATTAGTGTCATTCATCACTAGTACACCAGAAGTCCTCTCAGGTTAACACATCAGCACAAGAACACATCCCAAGTATGTGCTCAGTCATTGTTACATAGAAAGCTGCATGAAATTGAGAAGTAAAAGGAAAGCAACCCACAGCCTGCCAGGGTGAGCTTTGAAATTGTTTCAGAGGTTTCTGACATTACGAGGTCTCTTGGCTCTATTGCATTGATAATGCACTGGTGTTTTGGCTAATGCTGAGCAGTGCTCATACAGCACCTAAGTTTCCTTTCTTACTGTTTCCTCCTCTTTTTACTCCCAACAACTCCGCAGTGAATAGGCTGGGGATGGTCAAGGGGCTAGGCCCCTAGCTGACCAAAGGGATACTCCATATCAAGGGATCATGCCCGGCAATAAAAGCTCAGGGAAAGGAGGATAGAGAGACATTCAGGGTTATGGCATTTGTCTTCCTGTAGTAAACAACTGCTGGTGACAGGAAATAAACTTCTTATTTTGCCTTGCTTGAGCACACAGCTTTGCTTCCCCTGTTAAATTGTCTGTATCCTGATTCATCATCCCACCAGGGGGAAGAGTGTATGAGCTACTGGGGGGGTGGAGAGTGCCTCACCTGCTGGCTGGGGGTCAACCCACCATACCAGCCTGGGTTTTTAATTCAGTTACTGTAGTAGCCCAGTCAGACAACAACAATTTATTCACAGGTGGTGCTTAGCTTTCAGATACTGGAGTTTATTACAGACTTAACACAAAGCATAGTATAAAAAAAAAAAAAGTGCAAAGTTTTCACATCACAGAATGCCAAAAAAAAAAAAAACAACCAAACCCAAAACCAAACAACCACGACCCAAGCTTTTTTTGATAGAAAATTTAATATCATTGAGTCAACCATGTCTAGAAATATATATTCATAATGAAGTTAACTTTAGATTTTGAACCTCTAAATAACAAGATCCCTTGTCCCAGTTAACTTATATTAAGATAGCTTGTATCCTACAAGTCATTCCCAAATACCCCTTGACTTCTAGTTTATCATGCTTAAGTTGATAGATGGTTTGTTACACAAATACAACAGTTTACAATTAAGTTACAAAAATAGTTATCACTCATTAGTATTTCTATACATATCTCAAGCAATTATATGGACACTCAGTACAGTGGATGTTAACAGTGGTTAAGTTTGCTTCCTTAAACAAAAAACTCAAACTAAATCACTGGCAGTCAGACCCAAAATATTCAGGCACCATAATCTACTTTCATGACTGGCACTAAGTATCCCTGCCCATGCAAAGCAAAAGCAGCTTCAGTACCAAAAGACGTATGCATCCAGGTGGTAAGACCCATATGATGGTTGGTGGAAGAGAACTGTATGAGGATCAGTACATTACTGCACCAAACAGTCTCGCAGTGCACTGGGGGACTCAACACTAGCTTGAATTCATATAGATTCCTTGCAGACAACTGTTCCTGTCCAACAGGCCTGCCTAGGGGCAGAAAAGCAATATGGCAAAAGCTATAGGGCAGCAGAACCAACTACCCCAAACTACCCCTCCAGTAATGAGAATTCTCCAGCTAAAGGAGTAAAAGCATGAAGGTGATTTCTCAAGTAGACAAACACTGGATGTCTTTGCCGTACCCAAATTACTGTTTTCAGCACATTTTGTGTGGGTTTTGACTTGAGTTTTATTACTTCACCCCCCAAAAATAGAAGTCTAGATTTTTTTGGCATGATCAGAGCAAACACTAACAAATGTTTTGCTGGTTCCAAGCAGTCCATTATTGAAGTCCATTGGTGGCACTTACATTACTTATTCCTTCCTTTCAGAGATAACAGTAAACCTGGAAGCATTGCAAGGGTTGTGGCATTTGTTAGGCAAGTAAAAAAATTAGTTCTTAGACATATGACTGCTAGTGTTACTTATCTCTTAACTTCTGATGTCCAGTCTAACAGATGTTAAGCTTCATGTAGCTGCCCAACTCTGAAACAAGTCACCTGTTTCAGAAGATGCTGTTTGGGAACAGAGACCCTACTAGAGGTCCAAGGGGTGTGAAGAAAAGCAAAACCACAACTAAACCACCACCAAAAACCAACCAAACAAAAAAAGGCCTTAAATGCTGCATAATGACACTTTTTAAGATTTTCTGAATCTAGATATCCCTCTCATACTCACAGTACTCCAAGTACCCTCATGAAGGAGGCACCGCACTTCAGTCAGATGGTTAAAAGACAATTCAATTCAAGGACTTTAGATTCAGAGCTGAAATGGTTAGCTTTATATGCCACATGCTGAAAAGCCCAGCCATGTCTGCAATATACTGCCATGAAAACATTTATTCACTTTTAGAACTTCAAGGACAATCCAGGTCAAAGACAACTAAGGCATGTACTTAAGTCTGCCAACATAAGGCTGCAAAATATAAACACCACAATGTCAATATCAAGGTCATGCAAACATCAGAAGTGCATTAAAAACTTCAAAGCTATACCACACAAGATTAAGTAATTATCCTCTATCAAGATGAGGAAACAAATCATGAATGAGCTTCTAAAGGCTCTTTCCCACACCAGGAATTCAAAAGTGTCAGGTACTATATGTTTTAGTAACAGAGCCTGCCTTTACATCTCTCCAGGTGGCACTTGATGGTTAGATCTTTTGTTTGGTGCCTTTTATTCATTCATTCATATTTAAAGCATATTTAAAATGTAAAATGATTTTGTTTTCCAAGGCATGGAGAATGGCCAGATAACCAACATTTTTACACATTTATGAGTTCAATATTAAGTTACCTTAAGTTATAATTTTGAAGTTTTACAGTTACTTTATACAGAATACATTAAATTTTGGTTTTCAATGGTACCATTACACCGCAGCTTCTGGACCACTATTTTAAGATATAAATAACAGAGCTTCCACTTTAAAGTGCAAGGTTTTAGTAGGGGAATTCAAATGAAAAGAATTATACTAGAAATAAATCCCTTGGAACACAACACTACAATGGCAGTATGCATGTATTTGATAGCATTCTAAGGTTACAGGGAAGTTACAAGTGAAATACCAATTGCTTCAGAAGTCCTTCAGAAACCATCTTATACACAGGAAAACAAAAAGAAAATTATGATTCTTCAAGCTGACCTTCTGGAGAGAACCTGTACTTACCGATTTACAGGGAGCTGAAAGGCTTGCCTTTTTAATTTTAAAATCAAGATAAATAGATGTGATATAATTACAGGTCTGTCACTTGGATCTATTCTCATAGCTGATATCCAAAGTTACACAAGTTAATACTGACTTCTGTTACTTGGAAACTAGCATGCTTCCAAGCTCAGCTACATAAAAATTTAAGCCTAAGTTAATTACTCAAAAAGATGCTTACTTGATGGGATGCTATATTAAAATCAGTTAAATTCAAATACTTGTCTTGTTTGGTTAGTAACATGCTGACACATTTTCAAGGACATACTAGCATATGCAGAACCTTCAGCCTTTGATTCTCCTGCAACTGACTTAATTTGAGGATTCATCAATAAGATCTTTATCCACCCTTTAAGATAAGAACTCAGTCACATGCAGCATGTCTACCACAAACTGACAGTGTTAAAAGTTTATATCCATTAGATATCCCAGATGACAGACATTGACAGGTGCATCCTCCCCTTCCGCCATATACATGGGAAGAGTAACCCATAATTCTTGATTTTGAATTAGCCAATACCAACAATTTAATGCAACATAAGAGCCACAAATTTATGTATTTTGTTCAGCATGTCTGCCAAACCTTCAAAGACCAGTTTGAATCTGAACACTGCATAAACAGTGTAACCTCCCCCCACCATGCTTGCTCTAGCAGCATTCATTACTGTCACCAAATAATTTTATCATTGTGCCATTCCAGTTACTTTGGATTACCTCTTATCCTTTGAAGAAAAAGTTGTTGAAATTTAAAGTATCTGCTTAAATATGTTTTCTTATTTTCCTATTAAAAAACCAACCAACTGAACAAACAAAAACAACCCATCAAGCCCCCCCCAAAAACCAGCCACAAACAAAACCAAACTCTAGGTGTAAATACTTAGGCCAAGAGACAAAAAACAACCCCAAAAACTGTATCACTTACTGGCTATCTTCAGATCTGACACGATCTAAATCGGAATTCTTTCCCTAATCTTCATTATAAGCATATCTTTTTACAGCAGGTAACAGAGAAGAGTTTACCTCTGCTTCTAGCCAGCTCCCCACTATCCTGGTCTTTAGTTATTACCTGTATCTTTTCAAACTAGCAGAAAAGGTTCCGCATGTATTTTTGTCAGCCACAAGACTGAACCTCATCTATACTTTAGGAAGACTAGAGTCAGTAGCGAACTACTTTCCTTTATGACTATAAGCTGTAATAAGGAATGTTTCCTTTCAAGTACGCAGATTCAATAACAGTTTTCAGAACATAACCACAGTAAGTAATCAGAACCGACATTCCAGTTCCACTTCTCCAACACCAAAAGCTGGCATCTTCATGTTATTAACAATTATATGAAACTGACAGGTTGGGTTCCAAAATCTTTAATAGACATTTAGAATAAGTGCTCAAAGAAATTCAAACAGAAGAGGGTTTTTTTGTACGGTTACCTGATTTCTTCTAAACCAGTCTTACATCATCAAAATTCTTTTCCCCACCCACCCAGTTAGGTCCACCAAAGAAAGGCCAATGAAGAAAAAAAGAGTAATACAGACATGTGCCTTCACTGAAGTACTGAAGCATAACAAATTGTTAGTTGCAGTAAGTTATTCAGCAGCCTTTTTCCATAGTGTTTACTGCCAAATCATTCTATATAGCTTATTTCCAGGAGATGGGCAGCATAAAAACCACATCTACTTAAAAAAAATTATTCATTACAATGCAACAGTCTCAATAGTACCTTCTTACAGCTGCATCTGATCTGATTCAGAAATAAAACAATTCTGATCCAGTTAATTAAAAAGTTTTGTACCTGACCCTTACAAGAGTCAGTCTTAAGAAGTCAAGCAACTTTGGACCCCATATTTACAATCACCACATTAGATAATAACCCCAGAATTTCTCATTGTGCAAACTATCCTACTGAAATTATTTCATAGCTTTGTTTTAAGTCAGTCTCATGATTACATCAGGATTTACATTTACAGAAAGAATTGCATTAATCTCCCTTACAGAACTTTGATGTGAATTTTGAGTGCTCTGGAGATTCAGGTGGCTACTGCATTGCCTACTGAGCCTGTGCACTAAATATGCACACCCCAACATATTAGCACTTACAAGTAGCTTAGATACATAGTATATTAAAACAATAAAACATAAGAAAATTTACAAGCTGCCCAAACCCGTGCTCAAACAGTACACCCCCTAGTTCCAACTGTACAATCTTGATTTTAAATCAACAGTTGAAACTCAGAAGTTTACTAAAAATCAAAGTAGAAACACATTAAGTCTTCACTCATTCATTTACTATTGTCTGGAATTTTTCCTTTGTCAGTAATGACTATGGGGGGGTTTGGTTTTTGTTTTGTTTTTAAACACAACTTTAAATCTAACATCATAAATTCTCCTTGTAACATCCCAGAGGAAGCAGGAGGGAATACAAATGAAATTATGCCAGATTCTGGAAGTTGCACATTCAAGTATAGTGTCATCCAAGAGAGCTTTCCTGGCTTTCACAGACTGCATGACACCTCTAACCATGTATAGCAAAGAAAAAGTAGAACCCCAAAATAAAGAACTATCACCACTGGGTTATTAACAGAAGTCTAACAGCCAGATACCTCAAAGCAATTTTGTTATTTAAGTAGTAATACTGCCAGTTTCAATAGTCAAATATCAAGAACTTAAGTATGAACTTAAAATTTATGAGTATCAATTTTTCTAAAATGCTCATTAGTGACACATTTCACCTAAACACAGACGTACACATGGTTACTCTAAGTTGATGTACCATACTGTAAGGAAAGGTCCCAACTCAATTCAAGAATTTGATATTCCCCTTCTCCCTCCCACCATGACAGAAGTGCTTACAGTAATAGAAAGCAAACAGAAGGGGAAAACACAACATTTAACAAGTGCATCTATGTACATTTTGCACCTTTTCCCTCCTGGCATCTAAAGTGAACAGGTCATCATGTTCACTATGCTTCACATGCATATATTCTCCCCTTCAGGTAATACTAGTCCTACTCAAAGGATCTCTGCAAGGATCAGCAGTCATTCCACACTAACCAACAGGTGCTTTTACTGTGGAGGCTGAAGTACATTTAAATATTCTGACTGGCCCAGCTGGTAGGTTGTGTTTCCTCCACAGTCCACATACTGGTATCTCTCCTGGGACGTCTGCTCAGAGTGGCCAAAGTAAGAGGATGTCACTGTCACTCTTAAAAAAAAAAAAGACAAGACAAAACAGAAGAGAGTTTTCTGTAAAAGGCTTGAGTTTCCTATTTTAAAGATCAACATTTTTACATTATTAGGGTTTTTAAGGAAAATGTTTTGGAACAAAGTAAGTTTTAAATAAACTTAAAACCAATACTAGCTTACCAGTTTACCACAATACACTTTCTCCATGAAAGACATTTAGCTCCCCGAGCACAGACTTCCTACCCTCTCCCCTCCTGGAAGAGGGTAATGCTTCATGAAGATCCCAGCAACTTTTGAACAGTGGCAGATACACAAACTAATTTCAAAGTATCTGAGACCTTAGTACTGTCATGGCTACGGCCAAGCTGCAGAGCAGATACAGTAATAACAACTCTGCCTATTCAAGTGTCTTTACAACACCAGAACCTGTCCAAAGACACAGTTTAGTTTCTAGAACTATGAACCTACTACAACAGAAAGCAAGATGATTTCATTTTCTAAGATGCACAGGTGCCAGGATTATGTATTTCAGTAATATTTCAATTAGAATTACATGGGTTTTAAAATTGTTTCAAACAAGATTTCCATACTTACTGCATCATCACTACTATGTTATGCACTTTGATATATGCTAAAGTACAGAAGTCACTGCAAAAAAAGAAAAACAACTGTTAGATTTGCATCAAGCTTTTACAGGCAATTATCTGAAAAGTAAGAACTGTGTCTTCAACTCAAAATTCTGCTACCTATGTACATAGAGACTACAGAGTTGCTGGCAATGGCAACAAAAACACTTGCTGAAAAACACTGCCACTGACTGTATGTTCACCTATGCTTACTTTTATATACATAGTGTTGCTTTCACAGGATCTGTATTCCCATGTGCTTGCCTACATGTAATGCTTGCCAGCACAAGCGTCCTGCGAAATACAGTCCACTCCATCTTTCAGAATCTAACTGAAGTTAACCTGAACATGCTTTAATCCAAAATATAACCTGTGACATAATACAAAGCCAGCTCATATCTAACAGCACATACCAGAAGATAAGCAGAGGTACAGCACCAACACACTTTTTTTCCAAGCAGGTTGATTTCCTGATACTCTGAATTAAAAAAAAACAGAACAAAAAAATCCCCAACAAAAAAATCCCCCACAACCTAAACCCACAAACCAAAAAACCAAAATGAAAAATCCCAACCCCAAAACACAGCACGAAACAGAAAACAGTAGCTAGGAAACTACGCTGAAGTTGAACTCCACATTGAGCCAGCTCTCCAAAATAAATGTGTGGAAATGCCTTCTATGGTGCTGGTTTCATCATACAGGTCTGCTGAATCCAGATGATTGTATGCAGATAATTCAGGACTCCAAGATTTCCTGTATTCAACTTAAGCTGATTTTATGGGACATGTACTCTCCAGTATCCAAACAACTCGCTAGTTAATGCCTAACTAAGACCTAAATCAACTAGCTGGTAAAACACTGAAATGTGATACTGTACAACCCCTGATGCTATAACCCACAGTACTAATACGGCCTGTGTTAGAAAGATTATCCCACAGCCATCACTGGAAAGGTTAATATTTGTGTGGAGAAAAAACCCAAACATAGTGAAAAATACAAAACCCCACTAAGACCAGGTGAAGCTGCATCAGTTGGGCATTCAAACTAAGGAAGCTCACTTGCTGTCTACAGAGCAGACTACTGGCACTGACACATGACAGTTTCTCTGCTTCTATTCCAAGAATTCACCATCCAAGTCTGAGCTGAACCAGCAAGCACATCACTGTTCCACACTACTATCAAGGCTGCAGCTATAACAGAAGAGCCTGAAATCCATTCAATGCAGGCCATAGGCAGATAAGCTCTTGCCTGATCGCACCTCTCTACATATCCAACTCACGCAGGTGTTCCTAAGGTTAGCCACCTTTCAGGTAAAAGTTGCAGCTAGTGTTGGGAATAGACCTTCAACAGCATTACTGAAGTTAAGGCCACAGTACTGACCATGATAAATTTAAATGCATTACTGCATCAAAAGCATGACTAGGTAAGTATTAGCATAAGTTCTACAAAGGCCACATTTATCTATTCCCCATGCATCCAAAGGATGAGTAAATTTGAAAGATTCAGTGTTTACACAAAGCTAAGTAACATTTTTTAAGAGTGACAAAAGTTCACTTCCTGCTTATTTAAAGTTAGTGCCCAGTTTACTATTTCATACCTATTTCAATTTATTCTACTTCAAAAGCTGTAAGGTGTTCTCCCACCCCAAAGTGGCTGGGATCCACTGGAACGGCACACAGACCTGAAGTTTCAATAGTTAACTCTTTCTGTTTAGTCCGCACTTCAGTGTGAGAGAATATTTGGTTTTGTTAGCAAGATATACTGAGCTAACAGTCTGTCGGTTAAATGAACTTCAGAAGCTCTAAATAAAACCGTGCAAAAGACAGGTTGTAAACACTGCTTACCACTGCATACACATGGTCTGACAAAAAGAAATACAAACTTGCCTCAAATTTGCATAGAATTAATACAAATTCCCTCTACCATCAGAGAAATTAGCGTGAAAGTTACTAGAAAACTTGTTAGAAGAACACATCTGCATTTTTGCCCCCCAAAACAGCATGTCCTAGTTATTGCCAAGGCCTAACACATTGGGATAAGAGATACCATTCAAAGTGCTGAGAGCCAGGTACTGCAATGCACTATGTGCAACTATTGCAATAACGTTTTAGCTACTTTTCAGTACTATTAAACTCACACAAAGAAAATGACACATCTCTATGAATATATTTCTGCTGACTTTGAAAAAAATTTGGTTTAACACCATTGTAATTTTTAATATTTAGAGGCAAGTAAACTTACAACATATAGCTCATTTCATCTTGTATGACTGTGGGCACCATATAGTCAATCTAAAAAAAAGAATAAAAAAGCAACAAAAACACAATGAGTGTATTTATATATGAAGATTAACATGTATTCAACTTTGAAAGCCTATCCTATTTACCTGTTTCATATCCAGAGGACCAATGTTGGTGATGTTGTTTAGCCTTGCTTTGCCAATAACTGTTTTTGAAAACTGAACTTGGGCTGTGATATTTGCCACTTCAACAGAATAATAGTTGTTATTCGTTATATTTAGTGTGCTCTGAAAAACAAACAAACCAAACATAAAACACTAACAGCTATCCATTGTGTGTCTCTTGATGAGCACACATTTTGAAGTTTGTGCTTGAGACAGTGACACCTGAAACCGTGCAAGTATATTCCTACCTTCTAGGATTGGAGGTTGGAAGCGGAGGGGAACAGGACGACATACAGGACACAGGACATAATCCCTTAACCTCTTTCTGGGTTTTTTTTGTGAGTATCTTGAGCTGCAAAAACTTCAGCACAACTTACCTGGTGACTACCCTCCACTGCAAATAACGCATTTCTTTCTATCCTCAACTACTGCTTCCGGGAAATTTAGTTATCACAGGACCATCTTCTCCCATGGCTGCCTTGCTTTATTTAAAATGAGGAACTCTTACCAAATGTCTTCAGGTTTTCTGCATTGACTGCATTACCAAGAAGTCAGGAAACATATAGAAAAAATAACTTTAAAGTTTTAAGGTGAATAAAAAAGTAATTTTCCCTCAAAACCAGTTTTGACAGATGCACAACACCTGGACAGCACTTAATAACATCCCCACATTACATTTCACTCATATTCCAAAAATAATTCAGAGAACTTCAAATTCACTGTTCCCATGAAAATAGAAAACCCAGTGGTAGCTTGCAACTCAGCTCTATTAGCTATAACTACAGGAGCCAGCCACAGCAGGTCCAGTTACATTCTTCCAACTGGTCATTACATCTGCTTGTATTTCTTACGATACTAACTAGGCCTACCAGCTAGACCACAATTTCTATGCATATTAAACTGTTGCAGTAGTATCTCCTGTTGCACTTACCCATTACAAACATTCAAACAGACAGCTAGACTTACCGTGATATTGAGATATATTATACGACTACTCCGTTCGTAACTGACGTAAACTGACTTCACACCAATGTATTCAACATCGATTGAGCGAGGAAACAAGAAGAATACAGCCAGTCCAGAAAGTAGTAAACATACAATTACAGAAGCAGTCACGTAGAGCTTTCTGGAAGGAAAAAAGAACACATTTCAGAGTCAAAAGCATATTAAACAATAATGTAATTTTATTTTCTTTTAAGTGATAGATTAAATTAGTTATATTGACTAGTCATGCTCTCTATTTCTAACTTCCACTAGTGCTCAAGAGGGGGGAAAAAAACCCATTATGCTGCACTTCACATCTGTCTCTGAGATGTTCCTTCTGTATATACATCAGGAATCAAGTTTCAAAACATAGTTATCCCAACATTGGTAACTTGGTGGAAAACAGAAGAGGTAAATATTTATGTACTTTGAAACATAAGCACTTCCTCTTAAAATTTGTTTATAGCAGAACTGTCGCCATTCTGCAGGACTCTTAAGAATAAAGCTCTTATACATCTAATATGTGATTCTTTCACATGTAAGACTGTCAGGAAACTGTCAGACTCCTGCTAAGGAACAGGAAATTCATAATTAACCTAGTGTTGTAGGTGTGTTTGTGTAATGAAAAAAAAAACATAAGCAAAAGGCTCCACTGCAGCTCCAGTTTTCACAAAATTAAAGCTCTACAAGTAACAGATCTCAAATTTGTACTAGCAGAGCATCAGATATATTATCCAGGACAGTATTACAAGTTACTGGCAACCATTTCTGTTTACTACAGAAACACACAAATATTACAGGTAAAAAAACCCCACACAAACATTACAGGTAAAAAAACCCCACACAAACAGAAAGCATCAGAACAAGAAGCCCTGAGCACTTCAATTAAACCTTTAAGTACAGCCTAGTAAAAAAAATATTAAATATGCTGTACTGGAATGATGAATTTTTTTATTTTGCTAGCTGCTCAGAGCTTTACAAACTAATTTCCAGGTGACTTATTTTGTAGTTATCAAGGAAGCTATCAATTTACTCAAGACTTTTAACACTGAAGATGTATCTGCTCAGATAATTAAGATGCTACGAAGACTGATGAATACTTAACTACTGTAGACATTCAGATAAGTATCTACATGAAGAGATCATACAGCATACTTAGCACTGTAAGACACACTCATGGGAGTATGCACACCAGTAGTATGCGTATCTGTTAAGAAATAACTCTCCAAGGGTTAGAAGTTAAGGCTGATAGTACTCATGAGCAGGGCTCTTTCAGTACTGCAAGCAAATAAAAATGCCAATGATTTTTGCTTGATTCTTCTTATCACTTTTTTTAATTTGCTGAGTTTCAACTAGAAGAATTAACTGTAGATTCATGTATCACAAGTAACTATTGACTTACGTCCTCCTTGGCCTCAGCCTCTGATCACTGTATGGAATTAATGCTACCAGCTGATTTTCCTGTCCTGGAAACAAAAACACTCTTTCAGAATTTAAACAAGCAAAGAATAAATGTTGTTGCAGCTACTTCAGAGTGCCCATTAGGACTTAATGGCACCAAAGAATAAACACTAAAGAGAAATATTTACCTTCCAAACAATGATCCAAGTAGAATACTACTGTATTATGTCACTTTCTAAAATAGAGCATGGCTTACACAAGATGGAAGAAAAAAAAAACACCAAGACCACAAAGACCAAAACTGCAACAAATTCTGCCCCTGTGCTGCATACATGCACAGGAGGCAGTATGTCTCTGGCACCATTTCCTCAAAAGAAACAGAGGTATGTAACAGCTTCCAGCTCTCTATGCCATACCATATAAAGTCATGAGACAAACTATTCAGAAGCTCAGGCAGCAGGAACAGATCTAGAAGGCATTCTGCATGTACTTTCCTGAAAAGCAGAGGTCAAGTTTATTTAAAAAAAAAAAAAAAAAAAAGTATCAATTTGGGTGGCTTTGGTAACACAAGCAACACATACATTGCATTCTGTAAATCACTGGTACAGACAGCCATTTCTCATGGGACTGAGCTGCAGCACCCTGTAAGTCAAAAAAGGATCTAAAAAGTATCTACTGGAATTTCTCCAAGCAACTAGGTACTTCATGAGACAGTATTCTTACGAGGGGGCTATCTCAACAGCAGAAATTAAGAATAGAAGCACAGATGAGCTGTTGAAAATACATGGACTACATCTGCTTGTATAGCTTTTTCTATTTGTTGTACAAGAAAATGGAACCGAGATTCATCCATATAAGAAGAAACGCCTCAACAAAAAGGTGTTGGGACTGATCCTGTTCAACATCCTTGTCAGTGACATGGATTGAGTGCACCCTCAGCAAGTTTACCGATAACACTAAGCTGTGCGGTTTGCCTGATACTCTCAAGGGAAAGAATGCCATCCAGAGAGAGAGACCTTGACGTGCCTGAGAGTGGGGCCTATGCCAACCTTATAAAATTCAAGAAAACAATGTGTAAGGTCCTCCACCTGGGCTGGAGCAATCCCAGGCACAGCTACAGGTTGGGCAGAGAAGAGATTCAGAGCAGCCCTGCGGAGAAAGACTTCGGGGTGTTGTTTGACAAGAAACTTAACATGAGCCACCTTCAGTGTGTGCTTGCAGTCCGGAAATCAACTGTATCCTGGGCTGCATCAAAAGGAGTGTGACCAGCAGGGTCAAGGGAGGTGATCCTGCCCCTCTACTCTGCTCTCGTGAGACCTCACTTGGAGTATTGCATACAGTTCTGGTGTCCTAAAAATAAGAAGGAAATGGAGCTGTTGGAGCAAGTTCAGGGGAGGACGACAAGGATGGGAGGTGCTCCAGCCTCTTTATACAAAGACAGGCTGAGAAAGTTGGGGCTGTTCAGCCTGGGGAAGAGAAGGCTGCGTGGAGACCTGATAGCAGCCTTGCAACATCTGAAGGGGGCCTACAAGGGCCCAGAGAGGGACTCTTCATCAGGGCCTGTAGCAATAGGACAACGGGTAATGGGTTTAAACTTAAACAGGGTGGTCAGATACTAGAACAGGTTGCCCAAAGAAGTAGTAAATGCTCCATTCCTGGCAGCGTTCAAGGCCAGGTTAGATAACGCCTTGGGCAACATGTTCTAGTGGGAGGTGACCCTGCCCATGGCAGGGGGGTTGGAACTAGATGATCTTAAGGTCCTTTCCAACACCCAAACCATTCTGTGATTCTAAAACCAATTGATATTTGCATCTTTTAAGCCAAATTCAGCATCTGACCAGCATTATCACTTAGCTAATCAAGCACTTAAAAGTGATTCCATACTGAATCATTAAGCTGAGTAAAGCAGTATGTAATATCAACCTTCTAAAAAGCCACTACCAATTTAAAACAGGTTTTCATCTCAGCTTCAACAAAGCATCTTCAAGCTTTGAACAAGACTGCACACTCCCACTTACATAGTTTGTCATAGTGAAAAGCTAAAGCTGTCCAAGTAACAAAACAGGGTAGCCTCGTATCAGGTGTTACAAGTCTTCCTTACTAGTCATGCAGCAAACAATTTTCCCCTCTCAAAAAAACCCTAATTTTTTTTCCTAAAATATGAGGAATAATTAAAAAGACAGCCTTGTCTGCTCTAATAATTCATTTAAAGTTCTAGCTTTAACTACATTTTTTCATTAGAATGTACAGGCAACATGCATTTTTAATAGTTACTGAAAAATATTTGATATATTATCTCACATTTGTTTAAGTATTACGTTCAAGAATCCTACAGTCAAAGAAATAAGCTTCTGAACACAGGAATCCTGCTATTACTGCATTTTCGTTAGCACTATTTTAAGTATGACTTGCTATTGATACTAAGTATTTTAAGTTAACATGCTAACAGAACAAACTTCCTTCTCTATAGTCTTTCAGTTATAATTTTTAGTTGTGTAGTTTTTCCACATTTCAAATTTGCCAAATTCAGAGGTACTCAAAGAAAGCATCATAGTATGAAGTTTAACAGCTTAACTACAAGCCTCTTATGATATTTGCAACTGCTTAAATATCCTTCGCTTCCTGTCACTTATTCACACGTGAGACAGAAGTATTTGTGAACTATACCAGAACCTGATCTGACTGAAGCACACATACAAGGACAACATCGCAGAGTCAACTTTCCCAAGCTACTGGTCAAAAATCAGTTCTGAGAGCTTTTACACTGAATAATCTACTTTATGTAAGAGTTCTGCCAAAAGCAAAGCAGCTCCAAGCATGAAACCTTCTCATCAGTTCTTCCTTGCCATCAAAGGGAAGATCTTATGGCTGAAGCAGGAGGCTGACACATGTAGAGTGCCTCGGCACACTGTATTTGCCACTCTCTCCTTTTGCCTGGTTCAGCTACCCTGCTTTCAATGGTCTCTTCCTAAATAGCTGTTCTGGTGACTTACTGTATAGGAGAGAAGCACAAATAAAGCAGAATATATTTTATTAACAGGAAAAGCAAAGGATGAGGGCAGCTAGGAAACAGAAACAGGCATGAAGACTAATGCTGTGCAGCCTACTACCTCCCAGGGCCACCAGAAATCTTATGTATTTTCAACACCCAGCCGGGGTCCTTTGCCTAGCAGGGACAGCCAGGACAAAGGGAGAGTAAAGAAAACTGAGGGGCACTGGCAGCAGTGAGGGCAAGAAAATTCGCTATAAATGAGAGAAATGGTGTTGTAGCACAGGCCTACTTTTAACTCTCTGCATTTGCAGCCATATTTGCAGAATTATAAATTGATTCAAATAGCTTAAAATAGGCAGTTAAAAAAAAGACATAATAAAATGCCACAAAAATCAAGGTTTGCAAATTCAACTTGCAAGAGCTAGGGTTACATGCAAATTAAAAGCTGAGAAGCAAAGAACATCAGCATCGTACAGACAAAAGAAAACCCAACAAGTAACAGCCAAAGCTGATTCAATTTGTTTTGTTCATTTATTGTAATCATAACAAAATACTTAAGAGCTACAAAGTCAAAAAGATGAAAAATGTCATTTTAAGTAGGAGAGTAGTTTGTTACGGATTATTACAGTTTCAACAGCACATGGTTATGAAGTAATGTATAGGTAACAAAAATAAATAAAACTCACCTCGTGGAATTCTTCCTGTTCCCTGGCAAGTTGGGCAGGTAACACTGTCTCTTCCTGTAAATTCCACATAGGGAAACTGTGACACATCTCCACATCTGCTGTCTTCGTTGTGTGATTCTGAGTTAACTAACCCATTCCTCATATTATCAGACACTGTGGCTCCATTGCAGCTATCTTCCTTGCATGTGTGCATAGGCAAGTGAGAAAGTGATTTTCCCATGTCTAAAATAAAAGTCAGAAGAAAGTTTTCAGGAAGAAAAAACTTGGCTTGCACTTATTCCTCTGCATCAGGTAACTGTTAGTCAATGGCCATCACTCTGACAAGACTCCTGTTGCCCTCTGTTCAGATTCCTTAAGACCGGCAAATCACTAAGGCCCTGTCAAGCTGGAGTCAACCCCAAGTTGCAAGAACCTTAACTAACTGGGAGCTTTGCTCAGATACTTCAATACGTACAGGTTGGTTGGAGGCCAACAAGAGGCATTTAAGTTAGAACAGTACAATGGCTGGCAAAGGTTGTAACAGTCCAGCTGTGCTTTTCAAAGGATTGTTATTGTACAGACCTTCACAATATACAATCTTTGTACAAAAAAAAAAAAAAAAGGAAAAAAGATTACAAGACATGGCTCTAGAAAGCAAGTTCGCAATTTTCAATGGATTCTACACACACTACAGACCCAATTCAAATGAGCTTTTCAAGCTGGACTTGTCTTCAGAACATGGGATTAGCTACTGGTTTCCAAGCTAGAAGTCTTCAGGTGTTTGAACTGATGACTCCCTTTAACCTAAAAGAGGACTGATGCACAGGAAAGTCAAGTGAAAAATGGGAATTATTTTAATATAGCTGCTGACAATGTGCTGCAGTTCTAAAGACTTCTTAAAAAAAAGAAAAAAAAACCCAAAACAGTATTAACCACAAAAGCATTTTTGCTACCTACAAAAATTTTCAAGTATTCTCCTTACTGTAGTTTTTCAGCCATGACATTGAAGCTACCTTAAAACATAACACATGAAACTAAAGGCTGTAATCAAGTGATGCAAGTAGAAACCCTTCTCATTTTTCTAAATTGCAACAGGTGGAAAACAAATTCAAAGTTGAAAAAATAAATCTGTACAGCAGTAGCAATCAGTTCTCCTGCTTATCCCCAGAACCCATTTTAACTTAACACCCAGCCACCAGCCACTCAATTCACCAGTGTCTTAGGGAATAGGATGATTTAAAAAGAGTACGCAAAACTTTTTTCATTGTAACTGATATTTTTAAAGCAGCTATTAGTAATTATCATGCTGGCTCACCAAGAAAGGAAGCCCTAAGAGGAAGATCAAGAGAGCAAGAAAGTCAGAATATTTTTAAACCAATCACTCAGAACAGAAAGATCTCAAGTACGGTAATGGTAACACAAGCACAACAATAATTCATTATATTGCCACAAAGGCTAGGTGAATCTAAGACAGGAAAAGTAAGGAAAAAATGCCAACAAGTCACAGTTACTGTTCTAGCAAACACGCAGCATAATTTTCTTAATATAAGTTATTAAACCCTTACAGGAAGAAAAACTATTTGTTCTTATGCCTCTACAGCACTTTTTAAACATCTTAAGTTCAGGAGCCATTCAATAATGGAAATGGTTGAACTGAAAACTAAAGTTATTGAGCTACTGAAAAACATTTTCTGAAAAGCTGTTGACAGCACTGACAATTATTCCACATGGGGTTTTTGCTTACTGTTCTCCTTGTAGCTGACCTACAGCCTTTAAGCTACAAAACTTGAGTCTTGCAGCTTAGGCAATACCTGTCACAGTTACACCTCTGAAAGCTTAGCGATCAATCCCCAGTCCTGTTGAGCTACAACTGTATTCACCTTACCTGCTCTACTGATATGCTCAAGCTATGCCTATGTTAACAACTAAATACAGAACAAGCAGCAACTCTGTAGAAATAATAAGTTTTTTACTGTGAGGGTAGTGAGGCACCAGCACAGGCTGCCCAAAGAAGTGGCAAATGCTCCATCCCTGGCAGTGTTCAAGGCCAGGCTGCACAGGGCCTTGGGCAACAGGGTCTAGTGGGAGGTGTCCCTGGCCCACAGCAAGGAGGTTGGAACAAGCTGATCTTAAGGTCCTGTCCAACCCTAACCATTCTATGATTCTACGAATACTGAGGATTCAACATTCACACTATACATGTGTATTTCATACTAGCTCTTGTCTTTACTGACAACACCCACTCACAATTGAAGTGCACCTTTTAGTTTCAGCTTCTTCCAAAAGGGTAAGAGCTCACTTTCTCCCAGTCACACTGGGATGTCAACCAAAATGCAGTAAGCAAGGATGACTAGGAATTCATTTCAACAGTACAGCCTTTATTTGAATTAAAATACTAATACAGGTATAGCCTCCAACACCAACTGTACCTGATCTTCAATAACTAGAATAGTGTTGTTCTACTGCCAGAAACTTAGGAGAAACATCTCTATTCACAAATAGAACTGTTACCCACCTTCAAGTGAAATGTGTTCCTCCAACATGCTTCCCCTCCCAAGCAAGCACTAAACCTTATTACAGTTTAGCAAATATCATTCTTTTATCCAGCACTCATGTACTGAACAGTAGCAGCTCTAATATCTCTGCTTTGTATGTGACAGCTTCTATACTGTCACCGGAGTCACAAACCGGAACCATCTTCTCCCCTACCAGCTGCGTCTCAACCACGAGCCTCACTAGCTCCTCCAATACAGAGGACGCAGCACGATAAAGCAATGACTTAGCAGCCACAAAGTTGCTCGGTGGCGGTAGGCACGTTCAGCGCTGCCGTTCAAAACCCGTTTACGGACCGGTCCCCGGGGCACGGCCTGCTCCGTAACGCTGGCGCTGCCAAGAATACAGGAGTCAGCAACCCCCTGGAGAGGTACGGGCTCCCTCGCATGTCCAGCCAGAGCGGCGGCCGCTTTCACAAACATGGCAAAGTTTCCACCGGCGGGGGTGGAACAAGGCCCGGCAAACTCGGCGCCGCTACCGGTGCCCCGGACGAGCCCTGCTCCGGCAGGCGGGTGGCGGTCTCGGGTTGGAGAGACGAGGGCAGCCTCCCGCAAGCACGCCCAAGCCCCGCTGAAGCCCAGAAACCTCCGCGACAGCAGCCCCCACCCGGCGCCCGGCTCTGCTAGGGCTTCACAGCCGCAGGCCGCGCTCGACCCGGCGCTCGGCCCAGGCCCCCCACCCGCCGCCGCCTCCGCCACCTTCCCCACCTGCGGCGCAGGCGCCGGTGGCCGGCCGAGCACCGGGGAAGGACACGACCAAAAGCCCCCGGTACAACACAGCAGCCCCGATGTTAAAGCCCCGGATTAGCGGCGTGCGCAGGCGCAGGGCAGGGGGCAGACCCGCGCCGGTCGCGTCCCGCCGCTGCCGGCGGTGGGCGGGGTTGGATTACGTAGTGCGTGGCGGCCGGGCGGCGGGGGTTCCTCTGTGCTGCTCGCTTGCGCCGCGCCCGCGCTGCTGAAGGGGGTATCGCGCTGAAGCAGTGTGCAGCGGGAGCCCGTGCCCAGGCTGAGGGGTTTGGGGTGCTCCCCGGCCCGGGGAGAAGGAAAGGGAAATCAGGTGGCGGCGCAGCCTCTCCTCGCAGCTAAGGGCGGGGGGCACAGCGGGTTCCCTCGCTAAGTTCCTCTGTCCGCAGCTTTTCTGTCTTCTGCCCGCCGGTACGAACTCTCCCGCCCGCTGCACATCAGCTCCGCGTTGCGGTGGTCCCAGGGCTTCGAAGAAGCGGGGAGTTTTCTTTCCGCTACTGAGTTTGTTTCGTGGTACCTCCTAACCACCATGAGTTATTTTCTGTTCCCTGTTTGAGAGATCAGGTGGAAGTAACTCGACACACTGCTGCAGGGGAAACTAGCTGCTCCAGGAAAGCCATGGCAGGTCAGCAAAGAAGGTGTAGGAAGTGAGGCACAGTACCACTAAAATTCTGTTTTCTAACTCATGGGTTTTATATCTCATCCCCTCCTAAAGGGGGCCTACAAGAAATCTGGGGAGGGGCTTTTTTCAAGGGCACCTAGTGACAGGACAAAGGGGAATGGCTTTAAACTGACAAAGGATAGGTTCAGATTAGGTATTTGGAAAAAATTTCTTATTATGAGGGTAGTGAGACAGTGGAAAGGTCTGCTCAGAGAAGCTGTGTCTGCCCCATCCCTGGCAGCGTTCAAGGCCGGGTTGGATGGGGCTTTGAGCAACCTGGTCTAGTGGAAGGGGTCCCTGCTGTGGCAGGTTGGGTGGAACTGGATGGTCTTTAACATCCCTTCCAACCTAAACCATTTTGTGATTCTGTGATTCTATGCCACATTATACAAGTCTGCCTGTACAGCTGATGGTTATTCAGGGCACAGGCAAGTGAGATGTCTGCTGAGCAATTTGCCAGGGCAAAATGAAGTACACTGGAAGTGCATCTGACCATACCACATACGTCTTTGAAGGCAGAAGCAGGGACTGTGAGAATGAAGACCCTGGGCCCACTGTAGGAGAGGATCTGGTTGGAGACCATCTTAGGAACCTGAACGTATAGAAGTCCATGGGACCTGATGAAATCCATCTGCAGGTCCTGAAGGAGCTGGCAAATGAAGTTGCTAGGCCACTGTTCATCATATTTGAAAAATCATGGCAGTCAGGTAAAGTTCACGATGATTGGAAAAAGGGAAATATAACCCCCGTTCTCAAGAAGGGGAATATGGAAGACCCAGGGAACTACAGACCAGTCAGTCTCACCTCTGTGCCTGGCAAAATCTTGGAGCAGATTCTCCTGGAAGGCATGCTGAGGCACATGAAAAACAACAAGGTGGTTGGTGACAGCTAGCATGGCTTCACTAAGGGGAAATCCTGCCTGACCCATCTGGTGGCCTTCTATGATGGGGCTATGGAGCTGATGGACAGGGGTAGAGCAGTTGATGTCATCTACCTGGACTTGTGCAAAGCGTTTGACACTGTCTCACATGACATCCTTGTCTCTTTAGTTGGAGAGACATCAATTTGATAGGTGGACCACTCGGTGGATAAAGAACTGGCTGGATGGCCACAAGCAAAGAGTTGTGCTCAATGGCTCAATGTCCAGCTGGAGACCAGTAATGAGTGGTGTCCCTGAGGGATCAGTGTTGGGACCGGTCTTGTTCAACATCTTTGTCGGTGACATGGACAGTGGGATTGAGTGTGCCCTCAGCAAGTTTGCCAATGACACCAAGCTGTGTGGTTCGGATGATACGTTGGAGGGAAGGAATGCCATCCAGAGGGACCTTGACACGCTTGTGAGGTGGGCTGATGCCAACCTGATGAAGTTTAACCATGCCAAGTGCAAGGTCCTCCACCTGGGTGGGAGCAATCCCAGGCACAGCTACAGGTTGGGCAGAGAACAGATTGATAGCAGCCCTGTGGAGAAGGACTTCGGGGTTTTGGTTGATGAAAAAATGAATATGAGCCGGCAGTGTGTGCTTGCAGCCCAGAAAGCCAACCGTATCCTGGGCTGCATCAAGAGGAGGGTGACCAGCAGGTCGAGGGAGGTGATCCTGCCCCTCTACTCTGCTCTTGTGAGACCTCACTTGGAGTATTGTATGCAGTTCTGGTGTCCTCAGCATAAAAAGGACATGGAACTGTTGGAACAAGTCCAGAGGAGGGCCACGAGGATGATCAGGGGACTGGAGCACCTCCCGTATGAAGATAGGCTGAGAAAGTTAGGGCTGTTCAGCCTGGAGAAGAGAAGGCTGCATGGAGACCTCATAGCATCCTTCTAGTATCTGAAGGGGGGCTGTAAGGACACTGGGGAGAGACTCTTCATGAGGGACTGTAGTGAGAGGACAAGGGGTAACGGGTTCAAACTTAAACAGGGGAAGTTTAGATTGGATGTGAGGAAGAAATTCTTTACTGTAAGGGTGGTGAGGCGCTGGAATGGGTTGCCCAGGGAAGTTGTGAATGCTCCATCACTGGCAGTGTTCAAGGCCAGGTTGGACAGAGTCTTGGGTGGCATGGTTTAGTGGGAGGTGTCCCTGCCCCTGTCAGGGGGGTTGGAAGTAGATGATCTTAAGGTCCTTTCCAACCCTAACTATTCTATGATTATATAACTTGGAATTGTTGCTCTTTGTGTGCCTGCCTCTGGTCTGTGGAAACAACTGCTCAGAGCAATGGGAACACAGGTGACTGCTCCTCTGTGGGGATGTGGGTGCACCAAAGGGTGGTGAGCTGTGCAGAGGGGACACAGCTCAGATGAAGGAGGCTGTGCACCAGGGCGAACTGCCTGGTTTGAGAGCCTCATCCCAGCTGCAGGAATGAATCAGGAATGAAACCCTGTAATTCACTCCACATATCAAAGGGCAAGTACAGGGGCAGGGCTTGAGGAAAGGAGAAGTAAGTGAGATCCCTACAGCAGTTTGGAGTGATCACGAGGCTGAGGCAAGGTGCCAGGCTGCTCATGAGGCTGGGAGGAGACAGGCTGCCTCCAGCAGCCACGCAGAGCTGGTGCAGAGGTGAGATCACCTGCGGTAGAGCCCTGCCAGCAGCATGCCCAGCACCTGGCTGCAGGTTCAGCAAGTGATCAGCATGGAAAATAACCTTCCCCTACAAGAACATATGCTCAGAGGAAAAAAGGCATCTGAGAAAAAGGCACATGTCTTTACCAGCACATTTATTCCCTTTATCCTTGGAACTTTTTGGTGTTTTCTGGGAGTTTAAGAAGTCTTGGCTAGCAATAGTCCCTAGCTGCCATTATGCAGTTCAAGTCCTGCATGTTGCTCACTGGCTGCTTTACTCCTCTAGTCAGGTATGTGCAAGCTCCTGGCAGTATTGGCAAGAGCTGGCATGTCCCTTCTCCCTCTGGTAGACCTTCATATGAATCTTCAGCCTATCACTGTCCAAGGTTCCTAAGGTGCCTATGAAAAGCTCTCAGTGCAGCAAGATTGACCATGGTACTCTGTGGGCTCCTAACTGTAAAATGGTGTGTGTAAGATAGCTTGAATAGATTCCTGGCACACTCAGGACCTATATGGATTTTGTATCTTGCTTTAGAATACTAGCAGATGTCGCATGATGTGAATTCTGTAGTCTCAGGCCTGGCTATTAGTTTCACTAGCTGTTGTTTTTGGTTCTGGCTCAGCTTTAGAGTGATCAAAGGAGCACGAAGCACAGTGTGAAAAATTGTCATAGCTTTCAGATATCCAAACAGAAAGGGGGAACACCAAGTCTTTGCCTTTTACATTGTTTTAAATAATGGCAGCTAGGCACATTGACCTGAATCATCACACAACCGAGGATGTGCCCAAAAAGGTTCTAGCAAAAAGAGTTTTGGAACAGCTTTGTAAGTTCACACTGAGTTCTGGCAAGTCAAAGTTACTCAGTCTGACAAATTCTCTCAGTGCAGATCTATTCAATTGAAATATTCCTAGCACAGAGATTTTGATTAAATCAGAATCTTGCAGCAGTTTTTATTCAGTACTTCAAAACCACAGCAGTTTTTACCCAATACTTCTAGCCCTCAAACTAATCTATAAGGTCATGTGCAGAAAAGGATTTTACAAGGTTACCCGAGAGTGTTTCCCTTGCCATGACAGAAGCAACAATTGAAATCGCCATGAGCTTCTGTCATGGTTTAAGCCACTATAACTCACGCAGTCGCTCTCTCACTCACTCCCCCATCTTTCTTCCCCGCGCTCCCGGAGGGATGGGAAGGAGAATCAAAAGAATGCAACTCCCACAGGTTGAGATAAGAACAGTTTAGTAACTAAGGTATAACACAAGACCACTACTGATACCAACAATAATAATAATGACAAGGGAAATACAAGGGAAGTGTACAGTCGCTCACCACCTATACCCAGCCCGACCAAGCAGTGCACCCCCACCCTTTCGGATCTCTGCTCTCTGTTTTACATGACGTGCTGTGGCATGGAATACCTCTTTGGTCAGTTTGGGTCAGGTGTTCTGTCTCTGCTTCCTCCCGGCTCCCCCTCCTCCCTGGCAGAGCATGAGACTCAGAAAGTCCTTGGTCAAACCAAAACATTACCAAGCAGTAACTGAAAACACTGGTGTTATCAGAGCTGTTCCCAGGCCGAAAGACGAAAACACAGCACTGCACCAGCTACCAAGAAGGAGAAAAATGACTGCTGCTGCTGAACCCATGACAGCTTCAGAGATAGTTCTGTGTTACTGTAATCAAAAGAGGTGTTTCCTATTGAGGACTTCCCACTACTTGCCATAGCTTTTCCATGTAGCTTTGACACAAACAGAGTCATTTGGGGTTTTTTCTCTTTCTAGCTGTCATGATGGAGGAGGACATATCTGTGAATATGTTTTCTTTGTGTTATTTCACATAGAAAATATGTGTTAAAGGTATCATTTTAGAAAGAGAAATTGAAACACTGGAAGGATTAGTCTCACCCATTAGTGGCGTCAAGCTCATCCATAAATCCTAAAGCTTACCTTAAATATAATTTATTTGCTATAAGCTAAAGTAATGCAATGTAAACTGAAAATAAAAATAATATAAAATGTCATACTGACTGTGCAGGCTTGAAAAACATGAAAAATGCATGATAACAAGATGTACACATTAAAAGCACATTAAAAGTGCTTAAATATGCGATGAGGTGCTTGAAAGTGTTACTGAAATGGGCCACTGAGCTTGGATTAATCAAGACATGGTTCCTGTGATTATGGAAATTTTGCAGTAAGGTATTTTGCAGTAAGGAAGTACAGGCTGCATAATATCCAATATTGCTGGTTCATGAACTGAATAGATTATGTCTAGATGAGGATTGCGTGCTTAAACACCAACACAAATGAATCAGTTCAGAAATGCATGGCAGAGGGATGGTATGCAACACTAGTGCTAGTAGGAGCCTATGAAATAGAAACACTCAGATAGCAGAGAGAGAAAAGCTGAGATCATCACCTTTGGACTGAGTTATGGGACTGCTGCAAGTAATACGAGCTGCTAGTTCTCATAGAACACTAAACAGGTGTAGTTTATACTTCTGATAGTACAACAGTAAAGAAATCCAAGTGATGAATCTGGTTTGAAGTTGAGTTTTATGGCTGGGTGAGTGATGAGTGAGTGAGGTTCTTGAAAGGGCTGGAGTTAGCAATCCCTGTAGCAGCCAGCTGTGCCAGTGTGGAGCCTCACGGATCCTGTGAGCACCTGCAAGAGACATAGACCTAAGAAGGGTCAGTGAAGAATTATATTTACTTCTAATTTCCACCTGACAATGAGTAGCAATCCACTAACATTGGTTACCTGAAGAAACTTCAGACTGCTCACATTTATTTCATCCTTCAGAAATAAAAGCTGCTAGTTCTGTAAACACCAAAGGTAATAAAGCCTGGTTTCCTATGGATTTGCCTCTTGGTTGGCTGTCTATTTACCTGAATTATAATAATGTTTTCTGTTACAGCTGCATATACCTAGAATCTTCTCCTGTGGAGCATTTTGGCAGCAGCATGTGGGCTGCCACTTTCAGAAATGGAAGTCTGTTGAAATTTGCTGACTGGCTAGGAAGTTTTGTTTTGGCTAAAAATGTTTGATCCCTAGTGTCTCATTTGCCTGGTTATCTCTTTTTGTGAAATTTGTATAAATATTATTCTCTTTCAAACTCTGCTGAAGCTGGTTAACACCTTCAAAGTTATCGGAACTTTGGACACAGACACAGGGACAGGGTGATTGCGTAAACCTTGTTTTCATACTGCCTACCAGGCTAAAAAATGGATGGCATGCTGTCTGAATGCTGAGCTAGGTACAGAACCCGTTTTTATCTTCAGGCTATCTCCCAGTCCAGAAAAACAACCACCCTCCACCAACAACAAAACCTGCAACAAAACCAAATAAAAAGAATGTAAAAGCTATAATCCCCATCTAATCCAGGCTATAAAGTAGCAGTATGGGGAATTGTGTCCACTTATCTATTGCTGGTGGGAGAAATGATACTTAAGAAATCCTGTAATTACTTTAGGTTCATCATTACATTACTGGGGAGTTTATATATAAGGAAAAGCAGGCTTTGCAGAACTGTTAGGAGTTGTCTGTGTGGATTACGTTCTTCCTCCAACATAATTAGTCCAGGGAATAGTTGTGTTGCCATGTTGTAAAGATCAAGATTTTTCTAAAGTTCTCTCTATCACTAGTTTGTGAGGGCACCCAAAAGAAAACATTGATACCCTAAAACATTATTTTCTTCTTGAGAAACTTCAGAAAAGAGGTAAAAGTTAACCTGATAAAAATAAGAAAATCCTAATTTTTAGGAATTTTGTCCTTGATCCAATAAAATGACAATACTCCTGGTTTTCCTAGTCACAGGATGCACTAGACTGAGCTATACAGTGGTTACAGCGGTGCTTTGTGCCCGGTCTCATAACTCAAGTGTAGCTAAAGTCACAATCAGGCAAAACTACCTAAACAAAACCAAACAAACAATGACCTATAGAAAAATAGGAATTCTGCAAGGCATTTCCAATTTAGGTGTACATAATCAGAGGCAACCTTACTTCAGGCACAGGACAGAAAGACCCAGCCTAATATTTGTCCAGGAACATGCTGCTCACTTTTAGTGTTTTAGCCTTTGTCCTAGTGCTGCTTTGAGGAGTGGCTGCACTAAATATAAAGATTTAAAAATGTACATTAAAAGAAAAAAAATACCAAACAAACCCAAAACACCACAAAAAAACCCACTGTATGAATTTGGTCTGTTTGGATTTTTAAAAAAGTTCATTTTCAAAACATCCCTTTTTCCACTGTATTCTCCATATTTCAGAATTGCAGATCTTAATGGTATTCTGTAGTAAATATTTTGAGACACTTTTAATACTTGAATATAGTTTGTCACAGATACTTTCATTTCTATGTATTTTCTGATGGTAGGGCCTGTTTATTTTGCATGAATAAAACATAAACAGCCTTTTATAACTGAATTTTTCTCTCATATTGCACAGCTACTGATAACTGTCGTTCTTGCAACACTCCACGGTTTTCTGCAGTGTATACTTTATAGTTTCTCTTTGTTCATTACATGTGCACAAACCTTAAATTCCGCATTAGTTGTCAAATGAATGAGATGATGATATTCTATGAGGACATAATTTCTGCCCATTCCTCAACAATTCTGATGCTATATAAGAACTGCGGCTCACTCACTGCAGTACATGCTTCCAATACTTTCTAGGAAAAATAGCCCCTATTTCTCCTGTTCTTATATGCTCACCTTTATTTTGAAAAAAAAAACAAACAACCCTGAACAAAACTTCCACACACACACACCCCCCCCCCCCATATAGGTGAATATTGATGAGGAAAAAACAAAACTGGCAACAATCCACAAAGAATAATAGGTCTTCTGGTTGACTGGGCGAATGACCTAGTGATTATACTTTAATGCTTTTGAATGGCTCCTTTTAGAACAAGGTTTTTACAAATTAGGTGCAGAATCATTTGTCTTTACCTTAGAGGAGTGGCAGTGGTTGGCAGCTGTAGCTGCCCTCAGCCATGTGTGAGGACATAGAATAATACCTATTGTATAGCCCCACTGATCTTAGACTCATCTCATTTACATATGATCTGTGCTGCAGTTGCTGATGGAGGAAAATACAAGCAAGGAGATTGTAGCTTTAATTTTTCTAATGTGTGGCTTGACTAGCTTTAATCAAATGGGCTTTATGCAGAGTTAAACCTACTATTGAGAGGCTTTTTAACTTGCATAGCTCCCCAAGGGGAGACTCAAACACCCAATGGAACATTTGGCCTTTCAAATTCACGTAACTTTAAAAAAGAATACATTTCTACACACATCTCGGAGAAGTAATGTGTGTGTAAGTTGCATAAACCCCTGAGAAGATCTAGCTTCCTGCATTTGGAAAGTTGTGTGAGTGATGATGACTCATTATCTCATTGACTTCTCTAATGCAACACAATTAGTATGTCCCAATGCAATAAATAAATGGGGTTTTCTATTGCTTTATTATTATGTAACTTGATTAGCACCAAGAAAATCCACTTGTACTTTAAAAAAGTTCTTTTTTCTAAAACATCTCGGGGGAAATCTGGTACTAAGTCCTCCATCTTTCCATTAGGACTCTCTCGGTATAAGACTCAGAAGTCAATCTGTGCAACCTTCTGCACAGTTTATTCCATCATTTATATATAGAAATTGATTTATGGCATCAGTCTAACAGACACATAGAGTACTTTTTTGAGCCACTATTAAAATAGGAGACATTGTGCCCATAACAGATAAGTAAGAGCTAACAGAAGATGCAGCATCAGGAGTAGCAGTGTGTGGAGATAACATTGAGGAAATTATTTCACATCCAGCCTGAAGCCATCTTGTTCCTGTCTTTTTAGCTTAAATGTTTTTTTCATTGTATTTATCACCATAGTAAATACCATATTCATCAGTAGCATATGTCAAGACATCTTTAATAGCCTACCTCCTGCAGCAAAATGATAGTTTGGCCAACATTTAAAATAACTTTGTGTTAGCCTGTTATGTAACCTACTTGCAAATATATACATAGTTTGGGAGTACTATTCAAAATGTTAACTGTGTAATGATCTCATCTTTCTAGCCTTGTCTAAGCCTCTTCTGAAAGTTTGCCAGGTTATATGGCAGAACATGTAAATTTTTATTTATTGGAAGATGGATAGAGGCAACCAGCTCACAGATTGCATTTTGAGAGCTTTGGCTTTCAAGCAATTACAATTTTTATTCATTACTGACTAGACCAGAGTCAAAAGCATTGTAAGGGACATTGAAATTGGTAAGTGTCCTAAAAATGGAACACCCTAAATTCCCTCACCTTTCAACAGGGTCTTCCACATAATGTTGATAGTTATTTTTCATTCTTGAATGCTCAGCTAACTCTTTAGATTTAATATTTTATTTAATAAAAGCTTGCTTCCCCCCACCATGTCCCTCTCCTACAGGTTTATATTAGAAAACCCTTTTTATTATAAAAACGAGCATCATAGTTTGTGAAGGCAAATGAAAATAAATAGATCTGATTTAAGTAACTATTCGGACAAAGATTATACTTGCAAGTGCATTTCCTTTCTTCAGAAAAATATTTTAATAATCATTTTTAGTTGGGATATTTGCTGTGCAAAAGTGCTTCCAGAGACAGTGTTTATCTTTCTGTTGTAATATATTCTGCAGAATTCTAGTGGATACATACATAAAGAGATAGAATTAGACATTAATATTTTAACTTATCATCAGAAAAATGATTTATCATTGAAAATGTTATCATATAATTGCATGGCAATTATCTTAATGAGTATAATCCGTTATGTCCAATTTTTTGTCCACTTTAGCACTTCTTTGAAATAGAATCCTATTAAAATGTTTTTCATTATTGCCATTATTGTCATGACAACTGCATCAAAATATTTTACTGAAAATTTATCAAACCGACTACTGTCTGATCTCTTCCTGAAAAAGTAGTTTGTCCTGGATGGTCCTTTTGCAAAGAGCGTGTTCCTACAGAATAGTGTTTTTACACAATGACAGTAAATGCATTACTTTAGAGAATTCCCATTTTATCTTGCATCTGCAGATTTTACCTTCACAGAGCCTTGGTTGATCTTACCTATTGCCTCAGTAAGGCACCTGGTTACAGGATTATATATCTGCAGTTAAAAGATCCGTGCCTCAGGTAGAGCAATGATCATTAGTAATAAATAAATCTAACTATGCACTTCCCTTTCTAGCTGTTTAGTGTGTTATATGCATTCCTGTAATCTTTTAACACTTGGTTTCCCATATGTGTGCATATCCTAAGTAGTGCCACTGAAATAGAAAATCTAAAAGAAATTGAAGCCAGTTGTGAATGAAAAAGCATCTGTATAACATTTGTATAGTATCTGAAGACGTGTTTAACAGAGGTAAAAACGCCCCTTTGACTAAGTGTGAGATTATAAGTAATTCAGTTTATAGCTAACTGGTTTCAAGTTAAGCACAGAGTTGTAATACTGTTCAAGTAGCCTGAACATTCAAAGCAAAATGTGCAACCACATTTATGCTCATGTATAAGGCAAACAGTAGAGTGGATGACATCAATTGCCCTAAGTTAGACCTTGAGGACATAATATTTGGAGATGAACATATTTATATCCTGTCCTGGGTTCAGCAGTAGCAGTCATTTTTCTCCTTCTTAGTAGCTGGTGCAGTGCTGTGGTTTTGATTTTCAGCCTGGAAACAGCTGGGAGGAAGCAGAGACAGGATGCCTGACCCAAACTAACCAAAGAGGTGTTCCATACCACAGCACATCATGCCCACTATGTAAACTGGGGGCAGTTACCTGAAAGGGTTGGATCACTGCTCGGATCAGGCTGGGTATCAGTCGGTGGGTGGTGAGCGATTGTATTCTCTTCCCTTTTTCCCTTATCATTATTATTATTGGTGGTAGCAGCAGTGGTTTGTGTTATACCTTAGTTACTGGACTGTTCTTATCTTAACCTGTGGGAGTTACATTCTTTCGATTCTCCTCCCCATCCCTCCAGGAGCAAGGGGGGAGAAAAGGGTGGGTGTGAGTGAGGGCTGTGTGGCTGAGTTGCCAACTGGGCTTAAACCAGGACAAAACCATTTAAAATTGCTTCTTAGGTTGCTTAAATAGCAGGAAAAAAGAAGTGTTTGAAGAATAGAGTTTTTTGAGTAGTTCACAGCTTGTTCTGAAAGCGTGAACATTTCACTGATGAAATATGGTCATTGAAATCTATGTTTCTGAGAGTGTGTTATGTGCAATGTAGAGTGTTTGGACATTTCTGTGAGCATTGTGAAGAGCAAAAATATTTTATCTCTCATTTGGAATTAAGCATATGGAAAAGACTGGGTTAAATTTTCCCAGACTGCTGCTTTGACTTCGTTTCATTTCATTTCGTGTTCTGTGAGAAGAATGCTGTTCTCCAGGGAGAACACGCCACCAGCATACGGGTGGGTGGAATGCAAGGATATCTGGTTTACTAGGATATCTGGCTAACAGGTAGTCACCTTAAAAGACAAGGAAGAGGCAAGAGAAGTAAATTAAATAGTATGATACCGCAAACACTAAGGAACAGGAGATAACAAGACAGTAACAAATACAGGGATCCTTAGAGCATTGATTGATGGGCCACTAAAGGAACCTCTGAATCATGGCCTTGAAGAGGTTCAACCAGAACTTTCTTGCTTATAAGAGAGAAGCAAGTTTATAATAGATCTCATGGGAAGATGCAAACTTCTAATGGGATATTTGAGGGGACTTGAGAAGTTTTGTAAAACTTCTAAGGCTCTTTTATGGGGATTGTGGGAATGAACAATATTTCTTATGGCTCATTTAGGAAGGGGTCCAAATGCAGGGAAAAGGAAGAGATGGAAGTGGATCAGAGAAGAATGAGTGGAAATGTAGAGAGGAGAAAAGAGGGGTTGGTCATGTCTAAAACAAGCTGCTGACCAGTATGCTTCTCTGGCTAAGCCTTGGACTTGATTGCCTCACTGTAGCCCATCTAGCTATTAAGCTCTCTTCTTCCCAACTATTTTCCCATATGGATTTGCCTGATGTCGTGGTTTAAGCCTCTCTAACTCACGCAGTCTCTCTCTCACTCACTTCCCCCTCTTTCTTCCCCCCACTCCCAGAGGGATGGGAAGGAGAATCAAAAGAATGCAACTCCCACAGGTTGAGATAAGAACAGTTTAGTAACTAAAGTATAACACAAATCACTGCTGCTACCACCAATAATAATAATGACAAGGCAAATACAAGGAAAGAATACAATTCTCACCACCTAATACCCAGCCCAACCAAGCAGTGCACCCCCGCCCTTCCAGGTCTCTGCTCTCTGCTTTTCATCCTGGGTGTCATGGGTTCAGCAGCAGCAGTCATTTTTTCTCCTTCTTGGTAGCTGGTGCATCGCTGTGTTTTTGATTTTGGGCCTGGGAACAGTGCTGATAACACCAGTGTTTCGGTTACTGCTTAGTGATGTTTTGGTCTGGCCAAGGACTTTCTAAGTTTCATGCTCTGCCAGGGAGGAAGCAGAGGCAGGACACCTGACCCAAACTGACCAAAGAGGTTATTCCATACCACAGCACGTCATGTCCAGGATGGAGAGCAGAGAGCAGAGAGCCGAGACCCAGAAGGGTGGGGGTCCACTGCGTGGTCAGGCTTGGTATTAGGTGGTGAGAATTGTATTCTTTCCTTGTGTTTGCCTTGTCATTATTATTATTGGTGGTAGCAGTAGTGTTTTGTGTTATACTTTAGTTACTAAACTGTTCTTATCTCAGCCTATGGGAGTTGCATTCTTTTGATTCTCCTCCCCATCCCTCCGGGAGCAGGGGGTAAGAAAGAGAGGGGAGTGAGTGAGAGAGCAAAATTGCGTGGCTGATTGGACTTAAACCACAACACTGGGCATGACGTGCTGTGGTATGGAATAACCTCTTTGGCTAGTTTGGGTCAGGTGTCCTGTCTCTGCTTCCTCCCGGCTTCCCCTCCTCCCTGGCAGAGTATGAGACTCAGAAAGTCCTTGGCCAGACCGAAACATCACTAAGCAGTAACCGAAACACTGGTGTTATCAGCACTGTTCCCAGGCCGAAAGTCAAAAACACAGTGCTGCACCAGCTACCAAGAAGGAGAAAAATGACTGCTGCTGCTGAACCCATGACACCTGATCAACAATTTGCTTCACGACAGACTAGCTGGTGGCTGGGAAGAGAGGCCAGGGTGCGGGCACCTGTATGTAGAGGCCATGGGTCGAAAGGACCCATAGGTTTAGGGGACAGTGATTGGATAGATGGGTCAGCTGCCAGAGGGGCCCATTTGTATATGTGTGAGACAGCAGCTCAGCTGAAGTAGCTGGTGAGTTGGGCAAGTGGACTGTGAGCCTAATAGTGGAGGGGCTGGAGTGTGATAGTCAGATACTTGAGGGGCATAGACCTGGACCAGTTGCCAGAGAGCCCCATGTGCATGCATGCTAGCGAGCTTTGAGCCTGATTAGCCAGAAAGTACAAACACAACCAGGCCACTAGGATTGTTCATGTTATGTAAATACTTTTGGTGTAAACCTGTGGGTGTGCAGGTGCTGCTGAAGGCCCTCTCCCTGGATTGCTGTGTTGTGCCAGATGTATGCATATGCATCTTTGAGCTACCTGCCTAGCCAGGCTGGTGGCTGGACCTGGCAATGGCCCCAGGAAAAAGCTCTGGGATCTTACAGCATACCAGATTTATCTTACCTTAACAGCCAGTACCATGGCCATATGTCTGCCTTTTAGCCTGCAGTGTACCTACACAGTGTCCATATACAAGCGTAAGAGCTGGGTATCAGGAACTGCAGGAAGCAATTGTCTGTATGAAGTCTGAATGTCAGTAATTTATAGTATTTCTTTTTAGTACATTCTCAAGTGGTGGTGATATGATTTTGTAAACATACCTGTGCCCCGGGATTTTAAAATTTCCTAGAGAATAACTGAACCTAATGTGCAAATGCAGCAGAGAATTCAGAAATGGCTATCTGAAATGTAGGTGTGTTTGTAGGAGCCATATTCATATATTATAGTAGCACATTGATTCAATAACATATTTCAAGTCCACCTCTTGGATCGCTGGGAATGACATAGCTTTTGCCATCAATATGATCGGGCTGAAAAGTTGCTTTTCTGTCTTCATTTTTATTCCCAAATGTACACTTTTGACACTTGATTTGTGATAGCTGACACCTCAAAGCTGATATATGGCTCAAGAGTTAAGCAGCACAGGGCTAGGCAGAATGAGCTGGCTATAATCTCTCAAACATACAATACTCTCTGACATCAAATGTGAAAATCATCAGCATGTGTATAGTGTCATATAGAAAAAAATATTGAAGTAGAAAATTACTTGAGTTTTGACACAGAGGAAGTTGGGTTTTTAAACTACCTGGTATATATTTTTTTGTCTTTTTCCATTTCTTTTCAACGATATAGAAACCAGAATTGTATTTCTGTATTTCATAGCAACTCCTGTGTCCCTATTGCTGAGGGAAGGGAAAAGAAGGAAAAAGGGAAAAGGAAAAGTGCATGAATAAAACTGTCAAAGTCTTTCCCAGAAGGCTTCTGGATTGTTCAGTACTGCACTAGGAGAAGGGGCAAATAAGCTACAAAGATAGGCTTTGTTTCCTGTATTTGCTTTGAAAATGATTGAAATGAAAATAGAATTTACCAGTTTGTGTTGGTTTTTTTTTTTTTTAGGGAGCAGGAGATTTGAAGTTGCTATACCCTGAGTTACTGTACCAAACGTGTCTGTTTAAAATCAATTTGTTGTAAATCAGTAGTTTTCCTGATGACAATAAGCATGTTTTGTGTATCTTTAAAAAAAACAGAAGGAGACTTTGAAGGTTTAGAAAAGCAGAATGCCACTGCTATGTGTGAGCATATACAGACAGCAATTTTAACAGCTCTGGTAGTGGTCAAACTGGAGTTTGGATGAGAATGAGCTGCCTTCTCATAAAACAAAAGATGTGTCAGTGGTTATAGTACAATATGTTCATACAAATATATACATATTATACTATATACATATATCAATATATAACTGATAACCACTAAAAATGGTAAAGAGGAGTATGAGGCTTAGGAGAAAAGACAAATACATAATTTCAGGCATCAGTATGTGGTCTGCTAATACAGTTTAAGAGTAGCCACACTCACAGTTTGTAGAGTGAAATCTGAGTGTATGGAAAAGGCTATTTCAACCTGATTGAATTAAGAAATTTTCCATAGTGCGTGAAAGCAATTTCCAGCCACTGAAAGGATTTTTCATGGCAGAAAGTCAGAAGGCCTTTCAAAAAAGCCGAATTTCACAGAATCATACAATCACAGAATAGTTTGGGTTGGAAGGGTCATCTAGTCCAACCCCCCCACAATGAGCAGGGAAATCTTCAGCTAGATCAGGTTGCTCAGAGACCCCTCCAGCCTGGCCTTGAATGTTTTCAGTGATGGGAACCTGATCCAATTTTTCACCACCCACATCGTAAAAAATTTCTTCCTTATATCTAGTCTAAAATTATTCTCTTTCAGTTCAAAACTGTTACCCTTTTACCTATCATAATAGGCCCTACTACAGTTTGTCCCATCTTTCTTATAAGCCCTCTTTAAATACTGAAAGGCTGCTATAAGGTCTCCCTGGAGCGTTTTCTTCTCCAGGCTGAACAAGCCCAACTCTCTCAGTCTGTCTTCACAGGAGAGGTACTCCAGCCCTCTGATCATCTTTGTGGCCTTCCTCTGGACTTGTTCAAGCCAATCCATGTCCTTCTTGTGTTGGAGTCCTCAGATCTGAATGCAGTACTGCAGGTGAGGTCTCACAAGAGGAGAGTAAAGAGGGAGGACTGCCTCCTTTGACCTGCTGGTCACTCTCCTTTTCATGGAGCCCAGCATATGTTGGCTTTCTGGGCTGTGAGAACACATTGCCAGCTCTTTTCCAGATTTCCATCCACCAGTACTCCCAAGTCTCTCTTCTCAGGGCTGCTCTCAATCCTTTCATCTCCACCCCGTACTTACACACCGGGTTGCCCCAACTCAGGCGCAGAGCCTTGCACTAGGCCTTGTTGAATTTCATGAGCTTCAGACAGGCCCACTCATCAAGCTTGTCCAGGTTCCTCTGCATAGCATCCTGTCACTGAGGTGTGTCAGCCACACCACACAGCATGGTGTCGTTGGCAAACTTGCCGAGGGTGCACTAGATCCCACTATGTCGTTGATGAAGATATTAAACAGTATTGGTCCCAGTATGGACCTCTGAGGGGTACCACTTGTCACTGATTTCCATCTGGACATTAACCCTACTTCTGCTAATTCTGCCTTGTGTCAGGAATCAGAGGAAAGACCATATGCCATTACTCCCCAAGACAGATCAATAAGCAGGTTTCAGCAGAAAGAGATGTAAAGATACACTAAATAGTTTGTTTCATTGAAGAATGTTTAAATGGGAATCAAAATCAATCACAGTGTCAGGAAAAGGCTTGCTTCAGTTCAGTAGGACAGCTTTTTTTCCATTTTGACCTAGGAAAGAGAATCAGTATTGTTTGGCTCTCTAGAGTGTAGGTCAGGAAATGGATATTTTATGATCCCATTGGAATGGTATCAATTGCACTGAAGCTTACTACCTAGCAGTGTGAATAATACTGTTTTACAACCATGTTTTAAAAACAAAGCAACTGCTACAGTATTTTATGAAAGGCTCAGCTCTGCAGCTGAGTGCCAGCTGTGCTGTGCACACATCTGTTGTTAGGTTCAAGCTTAAGTTATTTTGTTCTAATTCTAGGTTCCACTCAGGCTTACAAGGAAGGGCAGATGCTAAACTCCCAAGAAGGGTAGTTTGGAGTTCACATAGAACAGCAGTGACTGGTGTGCTGCTCAGGGGGCCTTCATGGCTGTGAACATAAAGTGCATTATGAAGCCTAAATCTTCTTTTGGATCTGGCTGATATTCTAGACATTTTTTAAATTCATAGTTTAACTTTGCTTTAAAGATCTGAAGAGGTGCTGAGTAAGCATGGGAAGATTAAGATTGCAATCTGAAATCTGTTTTTCAGATCTGGAGATATTAATGTAAGCATGCAATGCTGAGTCAGGTTTTTTTTGTCTTTCAGGCTTGTATATAAATTTTTAATAATAAAGAGTCAACAGACTTATATTTTTACAACAATATGATCCTTCCCCTTTGCATTCACTACTCTGCCACCTGCCCTGTAGAAGTGCAGGCTAAGCAATAGCAGAATACTGCTGCCTTGGGTTAGGTCAACTTCAGCAGATGAAGAATCCTCAAGAAGTGCTGTGTCTGAGTATCTCTCTGGTGTCATCAGTTAGCACTTGTGATCTTCTTTCAGCTTAGTGCTTTGGTGGCTTCTTGTTACTAATACCTCAGACTGAACTTACATGGAAGATTTATCTTTCTTTTATTCTTTGTTTCTGCAAGCTTTTAAGGCTTAAGAAACAATATATTCTTTAACTATCTCACTGTAAGTTGTTTAAATGTGATTTTTGTTTGCTTTTGGGTAACAAAAAGCTTCAGTAAACTGATACACATGTAAAGATAACATGTTTCTTTGTAGTCTGGCTATAGCTTTGGACAACATTTTAAAGCCTACTAGCAACTGTAAATCAATATATGTCAATTAAATGTACATGTGGCTGCCAGTTCAAATTTGTTCTGTATTTATTTACTTAGGTTTGGCTGCTACCAGTTATTTCACCTTTTATCAACTACAAGCAGCATGAACCTAACAATGAAGAATGATGCAAATATAATGATCCTATTGATTGAAGTAGAGATTCATTCTGTGAGAGAGATTGAATGCACCTACTGAAACAGAAGCTGCTTAGGTAATGTACTTAGATGAGCTAAATATCAACTGAAACTCTTACAGAATGGACATCATGGTATTCACGTCTTGAGGATATCTAGATAATAGTAAATTCGTCTCAGGTGTACTGAAGCTATGCTTCAGGGAACATTAAGGTGCATCATAATGGCCTCCACAGTTCACGACAGTTCAGAAATACCAGTGAATGAAAACACGAGGGGTTTCACTTCAAAATACTGAAAATGGCTCACAGCTATGTTTTTTCTCAGCCTTATTGAAGATACAGCCCCTTCTTTCTTACCCCTTGCCAGTTGTGTGGCTAAGTTTCCTGTGCGTTGATTTCAGCCTTACCTTACACTGCAAGACAGGGGTGAATGTACAGAGCTGTTAAGACCCGCACTGTTTCCTCTTAGGAGCAAACAAAGAATCAATACTGCCTGAACTCATTATCTGCTGGTGCATCTGCATTGCCTGCATAAATTTTTATTCCTAATAAATGACTAAATCATCACGCATTAATCTACAATAATGTGATCATTTCAAGATTTTGCTTTATTTCAAACAATCCTCTAGACAACTGCATAGTTACAGGAACATGCCATTTCTGTGAAACTATCATGGTTGAGTTAAAATGTGTGATGGGAACTTTGGCTCATACACTAGAAATGCTCTTTCCACTTTTGCTTTTAAGATACATGAATCAGATATTCCTTGTTTATCCAATGGCCAGTGCACAATGAAATCTCATCTTCCTGATGGAAAAAAGTCCAGTCACTTAATTGCTTAAAACCTGAATCACTCACCCAACTTCAGTGCTGCCTTTTAAAATATATTTTTAATGTCGACTTGTAAGTCTTCCAAGCTTAGTAGGTGACTGCCAGTTATGGTGTCCCAGACAGATGTTTCTCTCACAGCACTGAATTGGTTAGGGTCCTCACCCTGTACTTGCCCCTGTGCTAGGACAACAGCTTTGGCTCTATATATGTCCCATCACTTGAGACAATTGCCTTAATCCTTAATATTCACCCTCTGGGTTTTTTTCCCCCCCACTTTTAGAAACCTTGGTTCTGTTCATTTATTCAAATGAGGTAATTCCATTGTGCTTACAATAACAGTCCCCACAGAAAAAGAGCTAAAGACAGGAGGAGGAGGTCCAGAGACAATAACTAAAGTCAGCCACTGCCCCAGGATGGCGGTGCAGGACTACAGGGGTACAGATGGGCTAAGGTGAGGCTGGCATTCCAGCTGGTTGGTTGGAGGCATCCCCACAGCCTGACTTGAAGAGCTCTCTCCATGATCACCGGCAGCACCATCTCTAAGTTGGTCCTCAGCCTGGGCAGCCAAATCCCTAAAGGTAAAGGATACACTCAGATCCCTGTCCCCTTGAGAGGAGTTTTTTTTCTAGAGGAGAAGAATAGTAAAATTCAGCTTATTGGTATGTAGAGAAAGATTTTATGTGTGGGGCTTGAGGTTTTTTTTTTTCTGTGAGGTTAGATACATAGCTGCTATCTTTAGTTACAGCTGTTGGAATGTGCCTAGAGAAAGGATGGGACTGAAAAATGACAAAACAGAAACAGTGTTTTGCTGGTGTTTAAAACAGTCGTTTTGACTCCTGTCATTGATAAGATAAATATTACTTTTTCAGGCAATTTGACAAAGTGCACTTGTCATAAAGGTTGCTCTGCACTGTGGGGAATTGTCCTCAAAGTTATCCTTCACATGTGGGAAGTATGCTGTGCTATGCAGTGATCACACTCCCAGTACACTGTGCCATTGGTTCATGAAGCACTGTAGGGAATATCAGGCTTTGTAATTTCACCATTTTTGCTCTTTATTTGGAAGCTTTGCCTAAGCTCAATATGCCTGAGTATATTGAGATAGGCAATATTCTTAACATTCTTTCTTCAAGTACTACCTGAATTCCTGGACAAGAGCTCTTGGAGCAAAGAGCTCTTTCCTCTTGCTTTCTGCCTCTTCATTAACAATACATTTTCTGTTGTTAATATGCAATTTCAATAAAAAAAAGTCAGTTTAACACAGATCAGTTTCATCACAGATCAAATTAGTTTATTGATTAGAACTATGAAGAGCATAATTATTCAGTGATGCAGAAAGCACATATCCTAACTCTGCATGCTTAGGGGTAGTATTTTTACTTCTAGATAGGTATGGCTAGCAGCCAGATTTCATTAGCTGAAGTAATAGAAGTATATAATATCCCAGAGTATGCAAAAATGTAGATGGATTGTTGGACGTAATGCTTGCAATCTAGGTACACCTAAAAGCCAGTTTATCAGGGTTCATCAGTTCTGGCAAGGCATTATAAAGGAGTTCTGTAGTGCTCTTCTGAATGTATTTGGTTCCAGCAGGTTTACTGGCTGGGTAGAAAACCAGTTTTGATCTGCTGTGGACTTGAACTTATATATTCTCTTAGAAAGGGGGCTCCCAAGGAGTCCCAGCACGTAAGTGGTTGTCCTGGGTTCAGCAGAAGCAGTCATTTTTCTCCTTCTTAGTAGCTGGAGCAGTGCTGTGGTTTTGACTTTTGGCCTGGAAACAGCGCTGATAGCACCAATGGTTTTAGTTGGTGCTCAGTAATGTTTACTCTGACCAAGGACTTTCTGAGTCTCATGTTCTGCCAGGGAGGAGGGGAAGCCAGGAGGAAGCAGAGACAGGACACCTGACCCAAACTAACCAAAGGGGTATTCCATACCACAGCATGTCATGTCCAGTATATAAACTGGGGGCAGTTACCTGGAAGGGCTGAATCACTGCTCGGGTCAGGCCGGGTATCGGTCGGCGAGTGGTGAGCGGTTGTATTCTCTTCCCTTTTTATTTCCGTTATCATTATTATTATTGGTGGTAGCAGCAGTGGTTTGTGTTATACCTTAGTTACTGGATTGTTCTTATCTCAACCTGCAGGAGTTACATTCTTTCGATTCTCCTCCCCATCCCTCCAGGAGAGGGGGGAGGAAGGAGGGGGAGTGATCAAGCGGCTGCGTGGTTCTGGGTTGCTGGGTGGGCTTAAACCACGACAGTTCTTTTTGGCATCTAACGTGGGTCATGAAGGTTTGAGATAATGACAGATCTGACCAGAGTGTGTCTAATCGTATTTGTGATAAGCATTCATTTTTTCGGATTAATAGTCACTCGTCACAATGCTGATTTATTGGCTTTCAAAGTTATTGCTCTTGATCTCACAGTTTCAGCATGTCGCACCTTACTTACAGCCGGTATTTGCTGTGTTAGTGTTTATTGGCTGGGGGCCTTGGGCTAAGGTTCTTGTTTCATTGTACTTTATGGTAATGCCTTGTAATACAATAGAATCATTGATCATGAAACTGATCTGGCTTGCGTTCCCAGTGTGGTCACCACCTCTATACTTTGGGAGGTATATAATAGAAGTGTTTAGCAATTACACATCTTTTTTCCCCTCCTCGGGTGGTCAACCTGTGAAGGAGACATTCCCTTACCTTCCCAGCCCTCCCACAAGACCGTTTACAGCATCATTTGAGAGTTCTGAAGGTTTTGAATGGCCTTTGGGTACCCTTGAGACCTGCCTGCTGATTGTGATGGGGATCGCCATGTTGGCATGTATAGAGTGTGTTTTACCCAAGACCATTTCATCTGATCTCGAAAGTCAAGCAGAGTTGGGTTTGGGCCTTGTTTAGGGTTAGACAACAATATAGGAAGACCAACAGATTTTCCCCAAGTCATGTGGCAGGGTGTGTGGCATAGTGTGGTCAAGTATCTAGTCCACTGGGCCCCTCCAGTGCTTTGGAACTTCACCGCAGAACAAGTGCAAAATCCAGAAAAATTAGTAAAATATTTAAATGAGGTATGTTGTCATCATGGTTATACCAGAGAGGGACGAATCATGGCAATGTGCTGGGGCTTGGCCTATGCTTACAGAGCCCTGATCAACATCGTCCTGCACCTTCAAAAGGAAAAAAATGTCCCTGGATCTGATGGCAAAGCAACAGAAAAAACAGCTACTCTAACTCCAAATACAGAAGCTACACCAGCCCCAGTGACAAGTACAGCAGCTACTCAAACTCTGAGTACAACAGACAACACAGCTAATCCAATTCCAAGCACAGCAGCTACACCAACCCCAGCAACAAGTACAGCAGTAAGCCAAATACTGACAACAGATACAGCAGCCACTCCAACCATAGTGATAATCACTGCAGCTAAACCAGAGGACTAATTTGTGCCAATATCGGTTGCCCTTGTACACAACGGGAAAAGCAAAAAAGAGGCAAGAAAGATGAAGGAAGATGAAGAATCATAGAAACACAGAATCATAGAATAGTTAGGGTTGGAAAAGACCTTAAGATCATCTAGTTCCAACCCCCCTGACAGGGGCAGGGACACCTCACGCTAAACCATGCCACCCAAGGCTATGTCCAACCCAGCCTTGAACACCGCCAGCGATGAAGCATTCACAACTTCCCTGGGCAACCCATTCCAGTGCCTCACCACCCTTACAGTAAAGAATTTCTTCCTCATATCCAATCTAAACTTCCCCTGTTTAAGTTTGAACCCGTTACCCCTTGTCCTCTCACTACAGTCCCTCATGAAAAGTCCCTCCCCAGCATCTCTATAGGCCCCCTTCAGATACTGGAAGGATGCTATGAGGTCTCTTTCTCAGCCTATCTTCATATGGGAGGTGCTCCAGTCCCCTGATCATCCTCGTGGCCCTCCTCTGGACTTGTTCCAAAAGTTCCATGTCCTTTTTATGTTGAGGACACCAGAACTGCACACAATACTCCAAGTGAGGTCTCAGTGAGAGCAGAGAGGCAGGATCACCTCCCTCGACCTGCTGGTCACCCTCCTCTTGATGCAGCTCAGGATACAGTTGGCTTTCTGGGCTGCAAGCGCACACTGCCGGCTCATGTTCATTTTCTCATCGACCAACACCCCCAAGTCCTTCTCCACAGGGCTGATCTCAGTCTATTCTCTGCCCAACCTGTAGCTGTGCCTGGGATTGCTCCCACCCAGCTGTAGGACCTTGCACTTGGCATGGTTAAACTTCATGAGGTTCGCATCAGCCCACCTCACAAGCGTGTCAAGGTCCCTCTGGATGGCATTTCTTCCCTCCAACGTATCATCCGAACCACACAGCTTGGTGTCATTGGCAAACTTGCTGAGGGTGCACTCAATCCCACTGTCCATGTCACTGACAAAGATGTTGAACAAGACCGGTCCTAACACCGATCCCTGAGGGACACCACTCGTTACTGGTCTCCAGCTGGACATGGAGCCATTGAGCACAACTCTTTGCGTGCGGCCATCCAGCCAGTTCCTTATCCGCCGAGTGGTCCACCTATCAAATTGATGTCTCTCCAACTAAAGAGACAAGGATGTCATGTGAGACAGTGTCAAACGCTTTGCACAAGTCCAGGTAGATGACATCAACTGCTCTACCCCTGTCCATCAGTTCCGTAGCTCCGCCATAGAAGGCCACCAGATGGGTCAGGCAGGATTTGCCCTTAGTGAAGCCATGCTGGCTGTCACCAACCACCTTGTTGTTTTTCATGTGCCTCAGCATGCCTTCCAGGAGAATCTGCTCCAAGATTTTGCCAGGCACAGAGGTGAGACTGACTGGTCTGTAGTTCCCTGGCTCATCCGTTTTCCCCTTCTTGAAAATGGGGGTTATATTTCCCTTTTTCCAATCATCGTGAACTTTACCTGACTGCCATGATTTTTCAAATATGATGGACAGTGGCTTAGCAACTTCATTTGCCAGCTCCTTCAGGACCCGCAGATGGATTTCATCAGGTCCCATGGACTTCTATACGTTCAGGTTCCTAAGATGGTCTCGAACCAGACCCTCTCCTACAGTGGGCCCAGGGTCTTCATTCTCACAGTCCCTGCGTCTGCCTTCCAAGACTTGTGTGGTGTGGTCAGAGTATTTGCTGGTGAAGACCAAGGCGAAGAAGTCGTTAAGAGCCTCAGCCTTCTCCAAATCCAGGGTAGCCCTTTCTCCCTATAGCTTCTAGTGGGGGCCCATGTTGTCCCTAGTCTGTGTTTTATTTGAAATGTACCTATAGAATCCCTTCCTGTTATCTTTCACATCCCTAGCCAGGCTGAATTCTCAGTGGGCCTTAGCTTTCCTAACCTGATCCCTAGCTTCCCGGACAACATCCCTGTATTCTTCCCAGACCGCCTGTCCGTGCTTCCACCTTTTATAAGCCTCTTTTTTCCTTCAAATTTTCCTCAGCAGCTCCTTCTCCATCCAAGGAGGTCTCCTGGCCCTCCTGCAGCACTTCCTTCTAGTAGAGATGTATCGCTCCTGAGCTTGCAGCAGGTGATCCTTGAATAGTAACCAAGAGTCCTGGGCCCCCCCTGCCCTCTAGGCCTATATCCCATGGAATCTTACTGAGCAGGCTCCTGAAGAGGCCAAATTCTTCTCTTGAAGTCCAGGGCAGTGAGCTTGCTGCATGCTCTTCTCACTGTTCTGAGGATCTCAAATTCGACCATCTCATGATCGCTGCAATCAAGGCTGCCCTGGAGAGTCACATTTCCAACCAGCCCTTCCCTGTTGGTGAGCACGAGGTCAAGCATGGCACCTCTCCTTGTCAGCTCCTCTATTACTTGCAGAAGGAAGCTGTCTTCCACACAATCGAGGAGCTTCCTGTATTGCTTGTGCCGGGCAGTACTATCCCTCCAACAGATATCAGGGTGGTTGAAGTCCCCCACGAGGACAAGGGCCTGCGAGCGTGAGGCTGTTCCTATCTGTCTACAGAGTACTTCATCCACCAAGGCCTCTTGGTCAGGCGGTCTGTAACAGATCCCCACAATAATGTCTTCCATCGCTGTTCTTCCTTTAAGCCTGACCCACAAACTCTCTATTGACTGCTCACCTGTCCCCAGACAGAGTTCCATACTCTTCAGCCTATCCCTAACATAAATAGCAACTCCCTCTCCCTGCCTGCTGGGCCTTTCTTTCCTAAAGAGCCCGTAACCTTCCATTCCAACACACCAGTCATAGGAGCCATCCCACCATGTTTCCGTGATGCCTATGATATCATACCCCTGTAGACGTGCACACATCTCTAATTCCTCTTGTTTGTTCCCCATGCTACAGGCGTTTGTATAGAGACATCTGAGCTGAGCTCCAATTGATGCCGGCTCATTGGCTGGAGTGGCTGGAATATCTCTACATTGCTCTGAACGTTTACTATAGGTGCTGGCAACTGAGCTGGTGTGTTGGGATAGAATGATGCCCCCCTCCCCCAACACATCTAGTTTAAAGCATCCTTGACCAGTCTGGCAAGCCTCCTCCCAAATCCACTCTTCCCTTTCTTGGTCAGACCAGCTCCACCAGCCCCCAGTAGACCTTGCTTATTAAATTGAGTCCCATGTTCAAGGTACCCAAACCCCTGACTACAGCACCACCCTTCTAACCATTTATTAACCTGGTCAATTCTCCTAGCCTTTTTAATGTCCTCCCCTGTATCCTGGAGAATTGATGAAAAGACAATCTGAGCTCCAGAGCCCCCAACCACCTCTCCCAGAGAGTTATTATTACATGAATCAGAGGAAGAAGAAGAAGAAGAGGTGACTTCTCGCACCTAGATCTCAACAGAGCTACAGAATATGCGAAAAGATTTTACCCGTCAACCAGGGGAGCACATCATCACCTGGCTGCTCCAATGCTGGGACAATGGGACTGACACTCATGAACTAAAAGGTAGGGAAGCCAAGCAGCTGTTATCACTTGCTAGGGAAGTGGGAATTGACAAAGCAATTGCAAGAGAGAAACGGTCACTCAGCCTTTGGAGGTGGCTCTTGGCAGCTGTGAAAGAAAGGTTTCCATACAAGAACGATGTTATGAGTCCTTCGGCCAAGTGGACTACTCTAGAGAAAGGCATCCAGTCTCTGAGGGAATCGGCCATTGTAGAGATGATCTATCCCAGGCCAGGTGCTGGGAAAGGACCCATACATCCAGATGAAGTCAGATGTACACAGCCCATATGGCAGAAATTTACACAGAATGCACCGTCATCATATGCCCATTCATTGGCAACAGTAACCTGGAATGACACAGCACCACTAACAGTGGATGAAATGATTCATAAACTCAGAGAGTTAGAAGACAATCTCACCCTTTCCATCATTTCAGCTGTGGAAAAACTGTCTCAGGAGTTCAAACAATTGAGAGATGATCTATCTGATCTATCCAGCTTCCCACGTGTACCAACCCCATCTCAGCTATTAACAAAAGGTGTCCTACGGCTCGAGAGAGAAGATATAGGAGGTATACGCCATGGGCCACCCTATGGTTTTACCTGTGGGATCACGGAGAAGACATGAGGAAGTGGGATAGAAAACCTACCTCAGCTCTGGAGGGACAGGTACATGAATTGAAGAGGAGAACAAAGGTCAAGGATGATCATCCTCTGAAAGCTGCCGCTTCAGTCTCTGGTGAGCAGTTCCCAGATGTAGTGGAAAAGCTGATTTTACTCCCGCTCCTGTGATAAAGACTAATCCCTGTCTACAAGATGTAAGTGTCCAACGTTGTGATGACTATTAAAGGGGCCATGCCTCCAGCCAGGTGGAGGTAGGGGACAATCGGATTTACTGGCCTGGCACATCAGTCCCACAGAAGTATACGGCCCTAGTAGATACCGGTGCACAGTGTACCCTGATGCCATCAATCTGTCAAGGGATAGAACCCATTTCTATTTCTGGAGTGACAGGAGGATCCCAAGAGTTGACTATACTGGAGGCTGAAATCAGCCTGACTGGGAGGAAGTGGCAAAAGCACCCCGTTGTGACTGATCCAGAGGCTCCATGCATCCTCGGCATAGACTACCTCAGGAGAGGTTACTTCAAAGACCCAAAAGGGTACCGATGGGCTTTTGGTATTGCTGCTTTGGAGACAGAGGAAATTGAGCAGCTGTCCACCTTGCCTGGTCTCTCAGAGGATCCTTCTTTTGTGGGGTTGCTGAAGGTCGAAGAACAACAAGTGCCAATCGCGACCACAACAGTGCACCGGCGGCAATATCACACCAACCGAGACTCCCTGAGTCCCATCCATAAGCTGATCTGTACATTGGAGAGCCAAGGAGTGATCAGTAGGACCTGCTCACCCTTTAATAACCCCATATGGCCAGTGTGAAAGTCTAGCGGAGAGTGGACACTAACAGTAGACTATCGTGGCCTGAACGAAGTCACACCACCTTTGAGTGCTGCCATACCGGACATGCTAGAACTTCAGTATGAACTGGAGTCAAAGGCAGCCAAGTGGTATGCCACGACTGATATTGCCAATGCATTTTTCTCAATTCCTCTGGCAGCAGAGTGCAGGCCACAGTTCCCTTTTACTTGGAGGGGTGTCCAGTACACTTGGAACCGACTGCCCCAGGAATGGAACACAGCCCTACCATCTGCCATGGACTGATCCAGACTGCACTGGAACAGGGGCAAGCTCCAGAACACCTGCAATAGATTGATGACATTACTGTGTGTGGTGATACAATGGAAGAAATCTTTGAGAAAGGGAGGAAAATAATCCAAATCCTGCTGAAAGCCAGTTTTGCCATAAACCGGAGTAAGGTCAAGGGACCTGCACAGGAGATTCAATTTTGGCAAGATGGACGTCACCAGATCCCCACAGATGTGATCAACAAGATAACAGCAATGTCTCCACCAACTAATAAGAAAGAAACACAAGCTTTCTCGGGTGCTGTGGGGTTCTGGAGGATGCACATCCCAAATTACAGTTTGATTGTAAGCCTTCTCTATCATGTGACTCAGAAGAAAAATTATTTCAAATGGGGCCCTGAGCAACAGCAAGCCTTTGAGCAAATTAAATGAGAGACAGTTCATGCAGTAGCCCTCGGACCAGTCCGGACTGGGCAGATGTAAAAAATGTACTGTACACCTTAGCCGGGGAGAATGGTCCTACCTGGAGCCTCTGGCAGAAAGCTCCAGGGGAGACTCAAGGTCGACCCCTCGGCTTTTGGAGTCGGGGATACAGAGGATCTGAGGCCAGCTATACCCCAACTGAAAAAGAGATACTGGCAGCCTATGAAGGGGTTCGAGCTGCTTCGGAAGTGATTGGCACTGAAGCACAGCTCCTCCTGGCACCCCGGTTCCTCATGCTGGGCTGGATGTTCAAAGGCAGGGTCACCTCTACACATCATGTAACTGATGCTACATGGAGTAAGTGGGCTGCACTAATTACGCAACAATCTTGAATAGGAAATCCCAGTCATCCAGGAATTCTAGAAGTCATCATGGACTGGCCAGAAGACAAAGATTTTGGAATGTCACCAGAGGAGGAGGAGCTGATGCGTGCTGAAGATGCCCCACCAGATAATAAACTGTCAGAAAGTGAAAAGCAGTATGCCTTGTTTACTGATGGGTCCTGTTGTATTTGGGAAAGCATCGTAGATGGAAGGCAGCCATATGGATTCCCCAACAACAAGTTGCAGAAACTGCTGAAGGAGAGGATGAATCGAGTCAGTTTGCTGAGGTGAAAGCCATCCAGCTGGCCTTGGACATTGCTGAACAAGAAAAGTGGCCAGTACTTTATCTCTATACTGACTCATGGATGGTGGCCAATGCCCTGTGGGGGTGGTTGCAGCAATGGAAGCAGAGCAACTGGCAACGCAGAGGTAAACCCACCTCGGCTGCTGCACTGTGGCAAGATATCGCTGCCCAGGTGCAGAACCTGGTGGTGAAGGTATGCCATGTAGATGCTCATGTTCCCAAGAGTTGGGCCACTGAGGAACACCAGAACAACCAAGAAGTAGATAAAGCTGCTAAGATTGAAGTGGCTCAGATGGACTTAGTTTGGCAACATAAAGATGAATTATTTTTGGCCCAGTGGGCCCATGATACTTCAGACCATCAGGGCAGAGATGCAACATACAGATGGGGTCATGATCAAGGGGTGGACTTAACAATGGACACTATTGTCCAGGTGTGGAATAATTAGGAAATATAGAATTAAACTTATATTTGATATGCAGCATTGTCCATACATAAGGGAAAAACGGACTTTCAGGGCTTCTCAGGGCGAGATGCAGCAACACCTGGTATGCCAAGAATATGACTCCACAGTGGTTCCTGTGGCAACACAGACTGAGGGTAGAGTGAGGTGGAGATCTTGCAGTTACGCTTTGTCCTAGCCTCAGCACAAGATGGGAACTAGGTGGTGCAAGAAACTGATAAGCTGCATACTTGCTACCCTGAGCCCGCAGCCTGTCATCTTTTGACAGAATGCTGTCCTCTGTGTGAACTTTGCTTCATTGTAATGTCATTATAATGCATTTACATGCTAAAATACACTCCCATCTCCAATGCGACCCCCCCCCCCCAAAATGAAACCACCCCTCTCTGAGCATGCTCTCTGAAGTTTTGGTGTCATATAGCTTTAAAAGCGAAGCAAGAGAAATTTGCACCAATAGTAATAAAGGTATCTATGACTAGAGTCACTCAAGCTCCACCTTGAAGGTGAAAATAATATAAAATGACCCAAGAGAGAGAGGGATATCAGGGAAGATACCATCGTGGATGAGTCAAGGAAGATAACATCAACAGACTCCTGGGATCGGTCGAAGGTCTGGACCTCTCTTCCCCCACCATAGGGACGCTCGTGGGTAAGACTTGCACTGTATTCAATGCTTTCCTAGGAAAGCTTAGAATCTTTATAGAGTTACTTTTCCTGTTACTTTTTTACTTTAGAGCCAGGCTGTGTTAACTTTACCTAGCACTTGTATCCATGTAACTATTATTCGCACCTGCTTTTTCAGACTATTTAGCAGTGGCAATCCATAAGAACCTGTGCCTGTTGCATCAATAAACTGCACTGTTTCGGTAACCGATCGTAATTTTCTCACTGAACACGACCTCATCTCTCAGTGTGGCCATGAGAGTTCATGAGCACATTCGACTGGCAGTGTGGTGCACTATCAGTGAATCTGGATCAGCAAAGTTCGAAACAGCGAACACGGACGGACTGATAGCTGCCTCTGATTGTATTGGGCAGTGTGGCGCACTATCAGTGAACCCAGATCAGTAGCGAACACGGCCAGACTGGTAGTTGCATATTGGAGCCGTTCATGGCCCCTCTAATAAAGCAAGGGGTTTATTTTTCCCCCTTTAATGCAACACCAGGTCATTCACGAGTGTGAAACGTGCTGCAATTAAGCAAGCTAAACAGTTAAAGCCTCTTTGGCATGGAGGACGATGGCTGAAGTACAAATATGGGGAGGCCTGGCAGATTGATTATATCACTCTCCCACCAACCCGCCAAGGCAAGCGCCATGTGCTTACCATGGTGGAAGCAACCACCGAATGGCTGGAAACATATGCTGTGCCCCATGCCATGGCCCAGAACACTATCCTGGGCCTTGAAAAACAGATTTAGTGGTGATACAGCACCTCAGAGAGAATTGAGCCAGACAATGGGACTCATTTCATATAGATATTTGGGCCAAAGAGCATGGCATTGAGTGGGTATATCACATCCCCTACCATGCATCAGCCTCTGGGAAAATTCGAATGGTACAATGGGCTGTTAAAAACTACACTGAGAGCAATGGGGGGAGGGACTTTCAAACGTTGGGATACATATTTACCAAAAGCCACCTGGTTGGTCAGCACCAGAGAATCTGCCAACAGCGCTGACCCAGCCCAGTCAGAACTTCTACATACTGTGGAGGGGGACAAAATTCCTCTGGTGCACATAAAGAATTTGCTGGGGCAGACAGTCTGGGTTATTCCTGCTTCAGGTAAAGGAAAACCCACTTGTGGGATTGCTTTTGCTCAGGAACTCGGACATACTTGGTGGGCAATGCAGGAAGATGGGGAAGTCCAATGTGTACCTCAAGGGGATTTGATTTTAGGGGAAAACAGCCAATGAACTCAATTGTATGCTACTGTCTGCTATGTAATACTTTTATAGCCCACCAACTAGATGTCTTCAGGTCACCAGTGACTGGCCCTGACTTCCCTCCGACCATCATCCCAACAAAGAATGAACTTTGATTAAACCAGATGAGTTCTGTGGTATCATCAGCAGGCAACAATCCAACACTGCACACAGCCTCTCCTGCCCTGAAAGACTGTTACAAGAGATGGAGCCTGACATCATGGACCGGATGAACTCCGCAGCTTTATAGGGATTGGTCCATGCACTAAGGAGTGATCTCTCTCTTTGTGTGTGTGATGCGAGGAATAGTAATGGACTGAGGAAAGGGTTAAGAGTATTCTTCAAACTATGCATTGTCTCAACTTACAATAGGGAGCAGGTATGTTCTTGTTCTTGCCAGTTAAACTATAACTCAGAATAGAACAGGTAACCGAAACACATTGTTTAAAATCAAGAGACCCTTTTCCCTGAAGAAGATGAATGTCTGACAGGAACCTGTTTCAGCTAGTCTCTAAAAGACTTGAGGTTGCCAGCTGGGAAACTGTGCCAAGGGTGGAGAGTGCATAGCAAGGAAGACTTCTTACTTCATCAGAAGACCCCGGCCCAAGACCACCAGATGGCAGTGCGCGCATAGAGGGGAGGGGAACGGTGTTAATGAGTTCTTGGAACTAATTGTAATAATCTCCTCCTGGTCTTGTGAAATCTGATGAATGTTTGTGTGTAATAAATATCTAGCTTGTTGAGCTCTTGGTGTGCAAGTTAGGAGGAGCGATCCCCCTCACACCTGTGGCCGCAATAAACATACATGCTTTATAGCTCTTGAGTTGTGAAGTTCTATTCTGTAAATCATGTGTGTGGATGTATATATATATATATATATAAAAGACAAGAGTGATGGTATATTGAAAAATGTGAGATCTGAGCATGATGTGAACGGTGTTGAATAAGGGGTGGATACTCTTCTGGGTTCAGCAGTAGCAGTCATTTTTCTCCTTAGTAGCTGGTGCAGTGCTGTGGTTTTGACTTTCAGCCTGGAAACAGAGTTGATAACACTGATATTTTTAGTTTTTGCCCAGTAATGTTTACTCTGACCAAGGACTTTCTGAGTCTCATGCTGTGCCAGGGAGGAGGGGAAGCCAGGAGGAAGCAGAGATAGGACACCTGACCCAAACTAATCAAAGGGGTATTCCATACCACAGCACGTCATGTCCAGTATATAAACTGGGGGCAGTTACCTGGAGGGTTGGATCACTGCTCGGGTTGGGCTGGGTATCGGTCGGTGGGTGGTGAGCGGTTGTATTCTCTTCCCATTTTCCCTTATCATTATTATTATTGGTGGTAGCAGCAGTGGTTTGTGTTATACCTTAGTTACTGGACTGTTCTTACCTCAACCCATGTGAGTTACATTCTTTTGATTTTCCTCCCTATCCCTCCAGGAGAGGGGGAGGAAGGAGGGGGAGTGAGTGAGCGGCTGTGTGGTTCTGGGTTGCTGGGTTTGGTTAAACCACGACAGTGGTCATCTGTGTGACACAGCCAATGCTCATATTGTACTGTGCCTGATCCAGTAAATTCTGCTGGAATTCATCTGGATAATCAGTAAGATGGCTTTGCTTATGTCTTTGGACTAGTTATTTGCAACCCATCTGTACTGCTGCAGAAATTAACCTATTCTGTATTCCAGGTCAGGGTGCACAGTTAGCACTTGCTCACACCCCACTCATCAGTCTTTAGTTGCCTATATCAAAGTTTCCTGTTGCTTTACTGTATGATTCTGACTCATATTAACCCACATATTATTTAGTGCTTTTACTTTTCCTAAGTGCGATAGAAGATCAATAAAAGAGACAGGAGCAGTCAAAATTCATTCTTTTAGAGGAAAGTCCTCCTGCTAAATTTCTTTGCCTCCTTATTCTGCTTTCTTGCTAGATTAGTGCCATTTCTTTGTATTTGTTTATAATTTAGAGGCCTATAAAGTTACTTAACATCCATCAGTTTACCTCCAGACTGAGAGTTTAAAAGCATCAGGCACATAGATTACCTTTTACTTATGGCCATTCACCATGAATGCAGAAAACACGCAAATCGTGGTCTGATATTAAAGCACCCACCCAGAGGTTGACTAGATCAGACATAACAAAACTGAGCCTGAGCATAAATGCATGGGATTATGGAAATGTTATTTACAATTCATTACAAATGCCTTATTATAATGAAGAGTAACGTAGAGATAAAATGCTATGCTATGATAAAATGCAAGCAGTTTCCATTACTTATAAATGAACTCATTCAGAATTTGGGGAAGATCATGTACATACATTTTTTTTACCTCCGTATGAGTGAGGATACAGTGATTAAACCAAAGGGGACCAAATCTTCATGAAGATTTTTTAGGGTCTATCCTAATCAAAGAATAAATTATTATTTTTTTTCTAATGAATTGATGTTGCTGCTCAAATGATTAAACAGAAAATGTGGTTAGCCATCAGAAAAACTGTATAGGGTAATTTCACACTATTGGAAAGTGTACAAAAGAGAGAAACATGAATAGTGAAAATGCTGATTTTTTTTCTTTTGTTTGGTTTCTCCTAGTAATAGGTATATTGTAGTGATGTATGTTGAAAATATGTCCAATGCTTTTGATGAAAATATAATTTCCAAGTGTAACCCTTGATAAATTATCCCATACATCAAAAGAATTGTATCTTAACTGGTCTATTTCTGTCAATACTATTCGTAATTTCCCAGGACATCCAGTTACTTGGTTTCAGTACTATTTGCAGTTTCTACTAATGATCTCCCAAATTAATGCATGGCATCAAATATTCATTTTTACAGTGATTGTCCTGCTAGCTGGAAAGTCAGTCTTCTACTGAGGAAAATACTTTAGCAGATGAGAGGCAGAGAACAGAGAGATTAAACAAGTTCCACATGGCAATAGCCACCAGAGATCTTTTCAATTTTGGCTGATAGGGGATGAGACAACAACGTATCATACTGCCAAGCCTAATTGCAGCAATCAGTAAGGGTGCTGGTAAAATATGACTCGAGTTTGCTGATGTTAACTTCGCTAATAATGAGAGGTTGCTCACATAAAAGAGCCCTTGTCAAAAAAGACATTTAAAAAGGTGTGTTTCCATTGCTAAAGGGACATAATAAGAAAGTGTTATAATGAAAGCACAGGAACAGTGGTTACACTTTGTGTGAACCTCCTAATAAACGTGTGCCTCTTTCATGTTCAGTAAATAGAAGATAGTTAATTTCAGGCTAGGTTTTATCCCATTTCTGTGGATTTTATTTGGTATTTCATTTAGATACAACTGTAAATCAAAGGCTGTGAATTTTTTTACTGATGTACTTCTTAATGTTTCTCACTGGAATAAATCACTTTGATATTGCAAATGCCATCTTAAATCACTGTAACCCACCTGTTCCTAAGGGCATAAAACCAGAACAGTTTGAAGGAGGATAAACCTGTCCTCTGAAATTCTAAAGCTCTCATGCAATGGTGTGGATGTTTTCTGCATTTCTCAAGTTTTTCTTAGTTTCACTGGATGAATTTCTGACCCTGTGCAAGCCAAGGGCCAATCTCCAATATGCTACAAAGGAACCAGAGAATCACCAATTTTTGCTGACTTTTTTCTATAATTTCAAATGTTCTATTTTTTCTCTTGCTAACACTGTCCTTCCCCATGCCTTGCTTTTCTTAAGTAACTTCTTCTAATAAATATGTTCATAATTAGTGAAATAATTATTACTATTGCTGTTTTTATTACTTGCAATATTCATGGTGGTTTATGAATTTTCTTTAAATATATTGCCATCACAGTGGAAAAAATACACTTGTTTCAGCAGGCATTAGATATTTTATGTATCAGAAAACTTGACACACTGTGTCTGAGATCATGCCATGTAAACATATGTCCTGCATTTCTGTTAGTGCATTACTGAATTGTGCTATTTTGTGCTTCTTTACTGGGACCCTGGACCCCACTGCCCAGGTTACAAGGCACAGCATGCTGAAGAATCAGTAATGATGTTACAGATCAGCCAGACAGCTGAGTCCTCAAAATAGCAATTTCTCTAAATTCAATCAAAAGGGAAGCTAAACCAAAATACTTGGTTCTTCAATTTGTGGCTTGTGCTATGTGTCTGCCTCTCAAGGGATAACCCTATTTTCTGACGCAGTCAGCAAAATGCTGTGAAAATGTACAAAGCATGGAAGAATAAAGGCACAAGTTCCACTCAAAACTAAATCATAAATTATCATGTGATTAAGATGTGAGACTTATTTTTGCATCTAGGAAAGAAACACATGCATCATCTGATCTTTTTTCATTGCAGTATGACTCATGCTACGCAGTTCACCGGAGTTCATCTCTGCGAGTTTTGGGTTGTTTTGCTCTTGGTAGTACAGATGCTTGGGGTTTTCACTCATCGTACTCTGAATATGTAAAGATAAAATATAACATTGCCTCTTCAAGAAAATTCAAAGGTCAAAATCATAGATAGGATCAGCCAACAATTAAAATCAGTAATATGACACCAGCTAAAGAACACAGTTGACACATGTCGTGGTTTGAGCTGTAAATCACACAGCCCGTTCTCTCACTCACTCCCCTCTCTTTCTTCTTTCCCCCGCTCCCTGGTGGATGGGGAGGAGAATCAAAAGAATGCAACTCCCGCAGGTTAAGAACAGTTTAGTAACTAAAGTATAACACAAGACCACTACTGATACCACCAATAATAATAATGACAAGGGAAATACAAGGGAAGAATACAATCGCTCAGCACCTATAGCCAGCCCGACCAAGCAGTGCACCCCCACCCTTCCGGGTCTCTGCTCTCTGTTTTACATCTTGGGCATGACGTGCTGTGGCATGGAATACCTCTTTGGTCAGTTTGGGTCAGGTGTTCTGTCTCTGCTTCCTCCGGCTTCCCCTCCTCCCTGGCAGAGTATGAGACTCAGAAAGTCCTTGGTCAGGCCAAAACATTCTAAGCCATAACTGAAAACACTGGTGTTACCAGTGCTGTTCCCAGACCGAAACTCAAAAAATACAGCGCTGCCCCAGCTACCAAGAAGGAGAAAAATGACTGCTGCTGCTGAACCCATGACAACACATTAATATATTAACTAGAAAGGGTGAAGAAAAGAGCAGTGAGGCTGTTAAAAGATACATGAGAAACAACTAAGCAGGGTAGGACTCCTTAGCCTCAGCTCAGACAGCTGGACAGTAGAGGTATATAAATTATGAGTAACATGGTAATGATAAATAGGAAAGTAATGATTATTCTGTATAACTAAGAAATGAAATTATTAAGTGAAAGTTCAAAACAAATAGAAAAAAGTGTTTCATTGCAAAGTAGAAATTACTCTGAGAAAATAATTTCTATAGACTTTTAGGGATGCCAGAAGTTTACACAGGTACAGAAGCAGTTTGACACATTCACTGAAGAAAAATTCATCAACAATTATCTGCATGGAGTAAATTTACATTGAGATTTCAGAAGGATGGGTTTGTGCACCTTTAAGCTGTTCTGATTTTATGCTCTCAGGTAAAGATGTGTTGCAGTGCTCCAAGATGGCTTTCACAACCTCAAAGTGATTATTCCAGTGAGAAGCCTTTGTAGAAGTACATCAGTACCAAATGTCATTAGCCTATAGTCTGATTTACAAGGTGTTTACAAATCTACTTTCCGGTTGAGGAAGTCCTTTGCTGCAGGACTCTGCCAAATGCATGTGTATACTGGGTAATTACCACCCTATGTTCTACATTTTCACCCCTGTTCAGCCACTGTCAAGGACAGGTTATAGACTAAAGGAACATTTCGTCTGACCCCATATGAGTTTGGGGTTTATTTAGTACTTGCATGGCTATATCACATATAGCTTGTAAAGCAAGAAGTCAGTGACATTTGATGAGAGTGTATCTGGAAAGCTCTAGATAAAGCAGTCATGTTAAAATGTTGAAATCACACATAACATCACAGATTTTGCAAATTTTTCTTTCAGGTACTCTTAAAAGAGCTAAAATTTTAAGAAAATACTTTCTCTTTTTTTTTTAATGTTTGACTAGATAGTTGTCAAAAAGCTGGGTTTATCTCTGCAGCAGGAGATGAGAATCTGACAAGCAGTATAAAGAACTTCTAATGTAAAAGTGTTTGACTTTGAAGAAATGTTTCCATGGAGAATTACAACTTTACACCTTTTTGAGAGCTGCGTAAGAAGTTTCTTTTTAAATATCAATCTTTCATTTTTTTACTACATCATTGTAATTTTTTAGAGACGTCCACGTGCAGAAGAAAAGAACAAAACATCCGGCAGTAACACTGTTGTTTTAGCACTAGCAAGGCACAATGCTCTCTGGTTTGCTCAGAGGTTGTAATAGTTATGATCTAGCTGGCTTTCTATAAAATACAAAAGCAGAACAGTTGTAGTAGAATATGCTGTAAATCTCCCAAGGATCATTTACATGGACTTCCATCTGTTCATGTACACACAGATATGGCGTCAAAATGGTCCTTTTGTTCCTGTGGCTTGCACAGAGCAGTGCAATCTGTTCATTGCTATAATGGACATTAATCATTATTCATACATATGTGTGAAGTTTTCATTTATCACTCAACCTGATTTCGATAAGAGGCATCATTATTACAGTCTTCATGAGTTAATGAAATGGTAAATGCTTCTGTCGCATGCCTTGGAAATGAAAGCAACAGAGTGTGGTGAGATGAAACATGGAAACTTGAAATATTGAGCAATTCACTTTTTTAAATGTAGCCTTTATAATCAGAAAAATCTTCATAGTTTTATAAGCTTTTTTTTATAAAAATAAAAATTTACATAATCTGGTTTTAAAGCATAAAGACATCCTCCACATTTCATCCACAGAAGAGGGATGGTGCACTGGCAGGCTGCAGCCACACACAGGCTCATCAGTGCTCCTCCATTAAGAATGTGATGTCCCTTACGAAGAGGTGAATGGATAGTATAATTTTCACCTTCCTTCCATTTCTGACAATTCTGCCACAGCAGTCGGCCTGTATTCTGACACCGCAAATCCTGACACATGTACTGATCTGCATGAATATGAGATGTTCCTGTGAAGACAAGGCTAAATACAGAAAGTCTTTGAGTCAGTGACACTGCTTATGTGCATAAACCTCTGCAGACATCTGCAAGATCAGGGCTCAGGGGAGCAATTATTACAGATGGTTTTGTGCAGTACATATCTGTCTGTCAGGACCTGGCCTGAGACCAACAACTCATTTTGCATTGGTAAATGAGTAATGTTTCATATTAGCCACAGTTTACCCATGGTCCAAATGATGAAACAGGATTTGACCTCTTAATGGGCCCATTTTTCTTTACAAAAATTTGCTAATATTTCTATTTTTTATATACTTCTTTAAAATTCAATTGAAAGTCAATCTATACCTACTATTCTTTTACTATACATTATCATGAAACACATAGTGAAGATAATTGAACTAAATGAATGCTTGAATATTTTCATGGTCTAATTCACTGATGTTCTCCCCTGGCTGGAGTTAGCATGACATAGGTTTCTCACTGTTCTGAAAGAGGCTGTTAGGTTCTCTTACGTTCAACCAATTTTCCTCACATGCGAACTGTAACTGACTTCAGACCTAAAAAGCCATTTTTTGCATATGCGTGGCCTTTTCTTCCTGAAGGCCCAATAAGTGACATCTACCCTCCAGTTTATTCCTTTGAGAACACATGCTATTTTAAACGTGAAATTTAGCTATATTAGCAAACCTTGTTTCATTTTAACCCTATGTCATGATTTAAACCCAGCTGGTAACTCAGAACCATGCAGCTGCTCTTTCACTTCACCCTTTTCCCCTGGACACTGCCAGCTGGATGGAGAGGAAAATCAAAAGAACGTAAATTCCACAAGTTAAGAACAACTCGGTAACTAAAATATAATATAGAACTACCACTAATAATAAAAACGATAAGGGAAACAACAAGGAGAGAGATTATAAAACTAAAAAGGGAAGGAGGAAAAAAAACCCCAATAAACACAAGTGATGCACAATACAATTGCCTGCCACCAACTAACCTAAACAGCAATCTCCACCTTCCAGGTGACCTCCCCCAGTTTATATACTGAGCATGATATGCCACGGTAAAGAGTCCCCCTTTGGCTAACTTGGGTCAAGTGTCCTGTCTCTGCTTCCTCACAGCTTCTTGTGCCCTCTTCACTGACAGAGCATGAGACTAAGTCCTTGATCAGAGTAAGCATTATTTAGCAATGACTAAAAAAGTTGGTGTGTTATCAGCACTGTTCTCAGATTGAAGTTGAAAACACAGCGCTGCACCAGCTACTAAGGAGAAAAATAAACACTGTTACAGCTGAATCCAGGACACTCTCCTCACTAAATAAGCAGAAAGTCTAATTAGATGTTAGCCCCCCTGGTGTACACCGCCACCTGCAGAAAAGGGCTTAGATCACAGGTGTAAGCCTGTGGGTGATTTACCTCTCCCCTCCTATCCTTTACCACACTAGTTATTTTACCTTTGAATGCTAATGGATGGCTAGCTCCTGAGGTGTGATGATTCTGTGTAGCTGGGTGGGTGACAGTGAAGTAGGTGGGGGAGGACAAAGACAGGTTTGTTGTTGCTTGTGCGGTTCTGTCTGGAGGGAGACTTTCCTTTGATAGTAGTAATTTAGTCATGCAGTAATTATGCAGTTTTGTAGTTTCATTAGACTTATGCAACTGACTGGGGGGAGGGGGAATAGCAAAGTTATCATGATCAAAACCTCAGCATCTATTTAAAATAAGAGTCCCTGTAGCACCATTGTCTTAGTTTGCTAAGAGTGATTTTCTACTATTCTGCATTGATCCACTGATTTTTTCCCTCATAGCGCAGGGCAAATAGAGTAAGAGGATGAAGATAAAACTGTGGTGAAAGGAAGGAAATAGGTAATACACTAAACATTTGTCTATTTAATTTTATTTTTAATTCTTTGTTGTTCAAAGAAACTTCTAAGATATTTTCTATCAAGATGCTACACTTTTTGTATGCAATAAAGAATATTTTTCCTATCTGTCTTGAAGTACCCACTCCAATGGGATGGATAAGACACTTTAATGTTGGCATTCTGCATTTAAACTAAAATGCAAAACTCCAATCCTTCCTAAGGCAAAGGAGCCCAAGGGCAAACTAGCAATTAACATGTGAAAGTGTTTGGGGGGTGGGTGGGGGGTGGTGGTGGTTAGAAATTTTATTTATTAGCATGCTAATGTAAATTAGAAATGAATAATTTTTTTTGAATAATTGAGGTGATTTAACATTTACAGCTTTGTTTTAAATTTGAAATTATGCTGCTGAAGTTTTTCAAAACTACTTGTGCTCTCAGCAAGGTGACACTATGTGGAGTGATTTTAGTATTTGTTCTTTAGTATTCTTTATAGTTCTTTGAGTTTTGCTTTGTAATTGATCACAGGAAAGATGTGATACTCCCCTGCTCCCTGTAAAGGTAAACTACACTGAGTACAATTTGCAAGAATCTATGATACCTTGAATCTATCATAAATTATTGGCATTGGGCTTTACTAACAAAATATACACGTGGACGACATGAAAGGAACTTTCTGGGGACATTTTTGTGTAACTGAAAAAAATCATGAGCTTCTAATCATGCTATCAGAGAAAAAAAATAGTGTAATTGCTATCATAGGAAAAAAATACAGAGACAATTACATGGAGATAATGGAAAACTCATTGAAAGACAAGGATTCTTCTGATACTCAGCAGTTTTATATGAAAGAAATAAGTTCTTATTGTACGGTGGTACGCAAGAGGGACGTACAGAAACTGCCAAGTAGCTTTCTAATTCTGAAGTCATCTTCAGGTAGAAAATCCAACTAAACCAACAAGACTAAACACTAAAAGGGACTACTTAGTTTCTTCAGTCTTAGATGTGCCATAACTTGACTCCAGAATCTTTACACAGATTATCTGTTAAAGGGTATATAGATAACCAATGCTTCATCAGTCAAGTGTATTTTTTTTCCTAATTTCTTCCTAGTCTGTAGCATCCTTTTTACTCTGACATGAAGTTATTTTTTTATTACAAATGAATTGGACAAGAGTTTTTGAATAGAATGGATATTAGGCTTAAAAAGAAGAAGAGAAAACTGAAGGAAGGCTGTAAAGGGAAGCTTTCCAGAGATATTCATGATGTCTGGCTTTGGCAAAGGATGATCAAACCTGTCAGCAGGTGCTTCTATGGATGAGGCTTTTTCCACCCAAGTGATTGTTATTTATACAAGTTAAGAAATCTTAAGAACTTTAAAGAACTGAATACTAACTTGAATGAAAGGCAATCTTAGATCAGATACTGATGTCAAAACAGAAAAGAACATTTTGTGTGTGAGTTGGAGAGAGGTTTTATTGATGATCTTTTTCAATTCTTTAGCATACCTAAGAAACTAGCTGACTTTTTTCAGCCCTGAACGAGTGTGAATTTTCTGGGGAATGCTTCATACAAGGTCCCACCAATCTGTTGTTAAGTATTTCTGTGAATATTTCATAGATATGGAGATTAATTCTTGCATTTCTTGTATGCAAAGCATTTCCTTTCCTGCTGCTTATTCCCACTGTGAGAAACTTTACAGCTGTGATGAACTAGTATATAAACAATTGCTTTACCAGTCATATTTGGGTCTTCAGGTATTACAACTTCTCCCTGAGTCCCTAATCTTTGTGGTGGTCCAGTCAACAGAAGGCATTGGTTATTTATTCCAAATAATTATCTATAGGGCACTGATACTCAGTATATTTTATGCTCGTATTCATTGAGGCAAGCACAAGAGAAAAGTTTCAGGAATAGTTGTAGCTGTCTATACCAATAAGGCCACATAGCTGGAAGTGAAATGAGAGATTGTCTCTTATTAGTCAAGGACAGAAATAATTTCTGTTCTTTACTTAAAGAGCTGTTAGAACTGAAGATAAGTTCCATCATTACCCTTTAGATTCTCTAATATTACAGGAAAAAACCCTAATAAAAATGGTTCTTGTGCTTTTGAGAGTCTTTGTACTCAGAGCATGGCTGTGTAGTAGAACTAAAGCACCATAATAAACCACAAATATTGTTCAGCCAAATATTTATTAGAGGAATCCAGAAAGTAAAATAAAGTTGAGGTGGATTAACGCTCTAGGGCATGTTCTAGGATACAATATCTGTGGCAGATTATGTACAAGGATGATGTTACTGTCACCTAAATTAAATGCATCTTCTTCAGTCTTCAGTGTGGGAGTGACAGAATAATGAAATTTAAATACAAATAATGACTACATTTATCTTAATTTAGAGGCTGCTCACCCTAAATCAAGGGCAGATATGAGATAAAATAGTATGAAAACTGACACTTGGTTTGTAAAAATGGCTATTCTATAAACTCTGGAAAGGTTTGTTTGTGGTTGTCTGAAGTGGTACTTATTTAAATACCAGTTTTATATTTGATCAGAACAGAAGCTAAACATTTCTACTAAACTTATAGCTGAATAAATACAAATTGTTTTGGTTTGTTTGGGGTTTTTTTAAGGAAGCTTGATATGAAGTCTATTAAACTATTAAAACTAGAAACTATTTAAAAATTTGTCATTTACAGTATTATGGAATAAAGGTGAAGAAATTTTTAGCATGAAAACATTTTAAGAAAAAATTAAAGGATTCCAGAATTAGATATTACATCCATTCCTTAAAAACTCTAAACTTACAGGATATCATCACATCTTATAAAATGTTATAAACTTAACTGGTATCACTAGCACAAAAAGGAGTTCAGCTCTTTTCAGGACTTCTCCCTTTGAAGCATGTTTTGAATCTTATAACATCTGGCCTGGACATCAATGGTAGCAATAAAGTCTTCAAAAAATATGGCTCCTGTGGGCTACTTTGCAATGTTCCTATTGTCAGAGTCAAGTATTTGCAAAGGCAGGTAGAGCAAAACCCTCTCAAAACAGATTCAGAGATAAGTTCTGAGAATTGTAAGCATTTCTGGGTTTAAAATCTGAGCTAAGAACCTGGGTTGGAATATGACAGTTCTTAATAGTTATTTATGGATGCTCTTATAATTGCAGTCCTGCTGCTTAAATTAACTACAGGAAATCCAGTTAACAAGGTAAATTGGACAAGTGGGTTACACAGAGCCACCTTCTTGATTTTTCTTCCTCTCATTCTTTCATAAATAAATGCAGAAAATTTCAAGCTGTTTGTGTTCAGATCTTTAAGATCATCGACAATACAAGCAATTGCATTTCAAATAGGATTGGGGGCATTTTTTGCCCTGGGTTTTGAGGCCAGTATTAGCATTTCATAGTTCCCTTAATAATGAAAGGCACAGCAGGGAAAACTAGTATCTATCTAATGAAAAAGAATAGTGATTGCTATGAATAAACCAGCAGATCTTCTAAAGTGTGTAATGGCAAGCTGTAGAGTTAAATGAAAGCGAGTGATGCTCATTACAGCCTACTATGACACCTACTTAGATTCATTAGTGCACAAACAAAGGTTTAAACTGTAGAAGACAGGGTTGTACCTGAACAAAAGGAGAAAGGAACAGTTATGAAAGAAAGTGGTATTGTAAAAGTGCTGTATAGGAAACTAACTCATGTTACTTGCTGCTTATCCTTAAAAAAAATAAATCTCTTTGATCTCCTTATATTACAAATAAGCATCTAAAAATCACAAAATTCAAAATGAAATAATGAAAGTCTCTGAATTGTCCTTCTGATCCCTAACAATCTTTCTGCTTCAGGATTACCTATCTCAAATCCACAAACCAACTCTCCAGTAAGGGATGTTCCTGCTGCTTGCTTGCCAGCAGGAGAGCCTGCAACAGGCCTGGGTGATGATATCTCAATTTAAAGGATGCTGCCAAATTTCCTTTTTTTTTTTAAATATTCCTTCTAGCTACATTTATTAATAAGCTAAAGTGTTATTGTTAAAAATAACATTAACATGCTAATTTCTTGGCACTACTTATGCCACTCCTTATGCCACTCCTTTCCTTTTTCACTGGCCTCAGACAAATACAATGGTCTAGATGATTTCATTGCATTTTTAAGCTGCTAACGTAATGGCATTGAATTTCATAATATAGCTATGATCCCAGCTCCTTACAACAGGAAGGGAGTTCCTGGGAACTCCTTTCAAAGGGACTTCCTACATTCGCACCCACAGTAGGCACGCGAAAGGAAGTCAGAGGCAGTCAGCTGCCGCAGGACTTCCAACCTCAGCTGTAAGGAGGTAGGAAGCCAGGAACACAGGAGATGAGCACGAGAGGTGCTCTTCTGGCTTATGGTTTTTGGTCCACACCCCATGGAGAAGTGGTAAGGATAGAGCTGAAGCAGCTGAGCACTCCGAGCCTCAATGCTGCGGCTGTTGTGTTCCTCAGCTTCTCCAGAGGTGAACCCGCTATCACAAGGAACATGAGTTTGAGAGGATCATCTTCCCCATATGGGCTGCCATATGACCACTGCCAAGCCGACAGCAGTCTCTAGGCAGAGATACATGAATTCAGTCTCAAAAAATACATACAGGTTAGTAAAAAGGTTAACCTGACCTCAATGATTAATATATTAACAATACAATTATACTTTTGTGGGGAACTTTGGCCTGCTTTCTTTATGAGGATGTTCTGTCTAATCCATAATTTGTAAAAGAGAATTGTCACGGAAGCCGCAAGAGCTGCTTATAGCCAAACTCTGCTATTTCCAGGAACAGTCTCTGATGGTTTTGAACCTGGTGAGGAGGGGCAGGGAGCATAAAACATCCAGATATCTGCTCAGAGTTGGAAACAAGAGCAGGGGATTCAGATTAGACCTTAGGAAGAAGCTTTTTTACTGTGAGGGTTAGGAGGCACTGGCACAGGATGCCCACAGAAGCTGTGGCTGCCCCATCCCTGGCAGTGTTCAAGGCCAGGTTGGACAGGGCTTTGAGCACCCTGGTCTAGTGGAAGATGTCCCTGCCTGTGGCAAAAGGTTGTAACTAAATGATCTTCAAGGTATCTTTCAACCTAAATCATTCTATGATTCTGTGATTTCTTTGCTTTTTTCCTGTGTACAATAGGATACTGGAATTAAAATCAACATTTCTAGATTTAGCTAAAGGCAACTTGGTGAATAAGCTGCTCCTGCAGACAAGCGTGTAGAGTTTATACCACTCCTGTACTTATGCAGGACACTTGTGCAGGTTTTATCAAGTGGGAGGAGGCTGCTGTTCAGATCTAGCTGCTAAATAAGAACCTGTTTTTCAGTATAATGATTTGGAAAGGATAATTGGGTAGGAACAGTCATTTTAGTGCATTACTTCATCATAATAATAACTGAATTGAGTCTAGTGAGATTGAATTACTGAGTTCAGTGTGCAGCAAATTGTATGGCTTTCCCCTAGAAAATTTAAGGTTTTTCTTAGTATTGTAAGTCAGCAGCACTGCCAAGGTTAAAGTGCAGTTTCTATCACAATAAAAGTTCAAATGCTTTCACTCACTGCTGTGTGTCTTAACAATTTCAAGTCATCAGTCACATCTGTTTCAAAACTGTTAGGCTAGATTTGAGGCATCAGGTTTGAAGCGAGGCAAATAATGGGCTTATACTCACAGGTGTTGTGTTTTATGCCAGTCTGTAGAAAAGTAAAGGTCACCAACTGCCCTAAAACAAAAAAGGAATTTTGATTATTGTCTTGGCAAACTAATTCAAGTGATGCAAATTATCTGAGCAATGTCAGGTTAATTTCTGACACCATAAATCAAAACTTTGGGTGAGCAGCGTAACCTTGCTAATTAAGCAATGCCTTCACTGAGCTTAATGGGGTATTCTCCAGCTTGGAGATTGTTAAGAATAAGGAATCTGGGCTTTTTTGCCTCTCCAGATGCCTTTTGTTCAAGAGAAATCCTACGTTACAAGAACCGGACAGTAGACATTTTCTGGGCTTCAAGCTTCTTTGCTCAATTAATTGTTTGCATAGTTCTGAAAAGAACTCATTCCTTTTCTAATCAACCTAATGCTTCTTTGGAAGCAGGTCCTTATCTCTCTGCTGGTACATTTTTCTAGAGTCACACTTGGCACAAAGGAGCTACAGGGTCTGACAAGGCCTGCTGGAATCCAAATGACCAGATTAAGAGAAGAAATTGAAAAAGAATGCTGTTTTTACTCAACACAGCATGCTGATACTGTAACACAAGCATGAAAAAAGTGTCTTGAAAGCTGTTTTAGTGCAATCCAAATGTGAATATATTGTAAGTAGTGCTGTACTTCCTGATGGCAGTGAGAAGCTGTACTGCACAAGGCTAAAATAGATAGATTAGAAAGCACCATGTTATTGTGGTCAGGAGGCTTATGGAAGGAAAGTGGTCATAGGGTTACATGACTGTGGAATGTCCACGATTCAGAGAGCACTAGGATTGGATTTACTCTTTCTATCTGCTCACCGTTCATCCAAATACTTCTGAGGCAGAGATTCTTGGAGCAAACCCTGTGCCATTTTCCCCCTCCTTTTACTTTTTTTTTTCTTCTTTTTTATCCCTTTTTTTTTCTTTCCTTTCCCCCTCTCTGTCTCTCTGTTTCTGCCAGCCCTCAGTTTCCAGGTGCTGTCCCAAAAGCATGTCCTAATGTGACATTATTCTGCATCTCTAGTGCTTAAATGCCTAGTAAATGATGTATCTTGCCACCTGCTGTGGCTAAATGGCAGATGGTGCAGAAACAGAAGGATGCACCTACCTCACTGTGTGATACTGACTGAAGCAGTGGGAGGGAATCCCCCTGGCAATTCCTTTACAGCCTGCAGCATGAGGTTTGATTATCTCATCTCTTAAGAGATACAAATGGTGCAACCATAAAATTATCCAGCTTAATATGAATATGGAGATAAGGTGATACTGTAGCAAAATAGGTATTGTGAATGAATATATAATTTAATATAGGTAAGTGCAGAAATGAGTTGTTGATTTAATGAGATGTCATTACTTCTTGTTCCTGGAGACTCAAAAAGATTGAAGTTTATTTCTGTGTGGCTCAATTATCTTTTTTTCCTTGCCTGCACAGTAAACAGCAGTCTAACTAATGACCGTGACTCATTAGAGGATAAACAAGTGCTACCTTCTTGTTTAGTCATGTATGGTATGTAATGACCTACCTTCCATTTAAATTCCTTTAAAAGCTGTAGTTGAAATCCAGTCTTCAGTTTATAAAGGTCATTCAAGAAAACTAAAACTAGTCTTGGACTGACAAGGTGCATCTGAGCAAAAAGGAAAAACAAGAAGAAAAAATAGTTGTTGAATATCTGGACAAATTAAATTATGTATCTTTTACAGATATTAAAGGTATGTGGTAACTAGGAGGAAACTTTCTGTCTTGAGGATTTAAAAATAGGCTATTAGGAATAAATCAAAGGGACTTTTAATATTTTGCAAAATAGCATGCAGACTGACCTCAGATCACAATACTGCAAATGATTATAAACATACATATTTCAATAGCATCGTTGTAGTCAATCACCCTTGAGAAACCAACCCATTGGTATGCATAACTGTTAACATGATTTGACCTATTTTTATCTTGACCACAGTTCTTTGTACTGTAACTTATTGTATTCATCAGCAGCCCATCTTTTAAAACATTTGCAGAAAGTTCAGAGGTTTGGAGAGGAGATGCAGTTAGATTCAATAGCCCACAGATGGAGATGGTGCTGTCTTTTGATATTATTAGGTCATTATGCATATGTTTATAGCTGGAGATTTAAATGAGGAGAGGGTCTTGAAAGTTATCAGTAGATGAGTTTCTTTAAAGAAATGCAAAATAAAATCTATTGTAATGTGTTTTCTTTGGAGCTTTATTAAAACCACTAATATGTTCTGAAAAGATGAATTGAAAGATGAAGTAGATTGTGCAGATAGTATTTTCATCTTTGGACACAGGAAGTGATATTCAATTTTAATGTCAGGCTGTTTCATTTTTTCATCATCATAGAAGTTTAAAATTTTAAGATAAAATCCTTTACGTTTGAAAGAACAAAGAATAGGTGTGTCAGTTATTTGTGGGTTAATATTTGTATATTTTTTCTTTTATCAGCCCTGCTGAGTTTATTCTTTTTTTATTGCACGTTATATCTTTCATGCTTTGTAGCTGTGTCTCATAAAGTCCTCTGTCATCTATTCCCAGATAAATATTACCTTGTGTACCATTACACACTTTTATGATTTTTCTGCATGAAACAGTAATTCTTGATGTATTTCTATTTTCATTTCATGCTATCTGAGCCTCTGTAATGGAATTAAATCCTTTAGTCACGGTGTTACCATGGTTTATTTAAATTATATTTTTATTTTGCTGTTCTGTTACTCTTGGAGGTCTAGAAGTCCACAGCTGATACTGGAAGGAAAGGTGACCTAGCACAGGCAAAGTTTTACAGGAATCAAAAAGACAGAACCATGGATTTTTTTTCCAGTTTGCCAATACTGTCTCAAGAGAACCTGCACTAGCCATCGTGGGGATCCCAGTGGAGGTAGCACATGCCTACAAATCTTCTCAACACAAGCTTCACTTGAAAAGGAGGAATCTGGGGGTAGAGGGACTGAGGAGGGCATGATCATAAATTATTTGTATGTTGCTTCACAGCAGGGTCAGGATTCCAAGAACACCATAAAATCCTGGCTTTTCTTGACTTTCAGGCATTAAAGTTTCTAAATAGTCTGTCTTCTGTGTAATATATTGCATGACGTAACACCTGTAAGAGTGCAGATTAGGGCATATTCTTCCTATGTTGTGGGAAACAGGAAAGGAGCAGTCAGAAAACAGCTATTTTCCTGCAGAAAAAGTGAATACGAATACTTTCCTGTAGTGCATATGAACCCTTCAAAACATAACTTTAGCCATGTATTAGCCATCTCCCAGCAATGTCACCTTGAGTCAGGCACCATCCTTTGCAGCATAACTGAAGTATAGCTCTCAGTGTTTTAACACAGGTGTTTTGGACTGGTTTTTGAAAAGAGGCTTTCCTTTTTTAACCAGGAATCCATATGGAAATTCATTCATGTATCCACAGAGAGTCTTCTCTCTAGTTAAAACAGCAGAGTGGGATGAAATGGCCAGAATTACAACATGGAAATAATAGCTATGGGCAGCTAGAGGAAATACAGAAAACTTCAAGGGCACTCGGCTGCATTCTCAAGCCTGGTGAATTAGCTTATTTTCCTGTTTATTATTCTGATAATTGAAATGTTACATCAAGAAAATTGTTTGGGTTTTTTTCTTGTTAATTAGTGAGCTCCCCGAAGTTTTGCACCTACAATTTTCTACTTGCTCTTTGCCAAGTAAACTATGGCCTTATGTAGCTGTAAAATGGTTGAGCTGGATATCAGCTGGAGGTAAAGTGGAGAAGGCCACATGAAAGTTAGCAGTGCACCAGCACACTGCCAATAATGGGGTGACCATTTTGCTCCCAGGACTTAAAAGCACACTGTTAAAATTCTTTGCAAAAATTAAGTGACCAAGACTGACAATGAAAACAGATGATAAAGTGAGTGAAACTGTTTGCTAAGCTATGAAAAGGTTTTTGCTAACAGGTGTATGTACGTGGAGTGTATAAATAGCAACATCTTTGATATACTAAAGCTAGCAATTCCATTATTGGTTCTTAGCAGATGCAGTGCAGGTTGTCTTTATAAAGAATATATTTGCTTGTGATTAAAGGGTGACTTTCTAGTAAAAATAACTGACTTGCAGCTCTTTAGATCCACTAAAGGTTGTTTCTCAAGTGTAGTACAATCCTTTTTCTTAAGAGACAAAACAGCCTTTTATGCTTGGAAGCTAATTTAAACTGAAGATTTATGTCTACAGTTTTCAAGATTTTTGTGACAGTCTTGTGTTTTAAGAAAGAGAAATGTTTCCAAAGTACAAAATATCATTAAGGTCAGAACTTCAGATTATAATGAGCACCCTAAAATCCGAGTAATGAACTACAGTAAATTAATGCTACCACCAATAAATTGTCTAGATTAGCTAAAAGTGGAAAAAGGTCATTTCAGACTACATCTCTCCTTATGAACTGCTTCTAGTGCAGGCTACCTGCTTAGTCTACAGAGAGAGAAGGGTCTCACAGTGCCTGAGCTCAAAACAGGTACGTCACTTTGCTTCACACTGGAAGGGCTGTTGACTTGATAACATTAGAATACCTCCATTTCATCCCTCCTGAGATAGCAGCTCCATTTGCTGACTAATTTACAAGTTTTCTTCAGTGTCCTTCTGGCTGCTGACAGTACATTTTGAGAGCTCTTGCTAACTGGTAGGTAAAGTGCTCTCTTCTCCCCTAACCGGCTGAACAGTCTGATGGCTTTCTCCAGTTGCAAGCAGCTGTGTTGCCGCTTTACCCCATTCTGAGAGGCTAATATTCACCAAGTCTCCCTGTTACTGTAAGGCACCATCTCTGCCTGTGTTCTTTACCTGTTTTTTGTTTTAAGTGTGAACTGGAACATGTCATCATGTTCTGTGTCTCCAGCTATTTTTTCCCCTCTTTTTTTTATTATTGCAACACAGTGCTTTGTTTGTAGAAGTCCTCTTTTTTTTTTCTTTTTTTTTTCTTTTAAGCAAGCACACCATATAGCACTAAATCAAAATATGACTTTAACTATCTCTATTTTACAAGCTGGGCTATTGAGCGGCATTGTAGAAGGATAGCTATTTGCGAAACTGCTTTAAGTAACTTTTAGTTCAGTAAATCGGAAACCAAAGGTAGAATTAAGCTTTGCAAAAAAAAGAGATTAATTTTAGAAACTCAAAAGGTTCCTCAACGTAATGTTATAAACTGACTCATTTTTCTTAGCTGTCTTCAAGCGAATCAAATGTAATCAGCAGATTCATCTCTGTAGAAAACAGCATTAGAATTGATCAAGCTTGTATTAGTAAAATGAGTGAGTCAGTACTGCCTAAAGTTATGGGAAGCTCTACTTCTGTTTCATACTAATTAACAGAGCACCTGTCCCCTTACCTTTTTCACAAACAAAATCTACTTTAATCAACAACAAATTGTTCCAAAGATGTGCATATTGTGTTTATTATATTTTTGAAATTACAAAATACAGCAGATGTTTCCCACTTCTGGCAGGGATAGGTAATAAATCCATTGCAATGAGGTAAGGAAGCCAGTTGTTGCAAAAGGCTTAAAATAAGCTGAATTGGGAAGATTTTTTGAAAGCTCTATCATAGAATCATAGAATAGTTAGGGTTGGAAAGGACCTTAAGATCATCTAGCTCCAACCACCCTGCCATGGGCAGGGACACCTCCCACTAAACCATGTCACCCAAGGCTATGTGCAATCCGGCCTTGAACACCGCCAGCAATGGAGCATTCACAACTTCCCTGGGCAACCCATTCCAGTGCCTCACCACCCTTACAGTAAAGAATTTCTTCCTCATATCCAGTCTAAACTTCCCCTGTTTAAGTTTGAACCCATTACCCCTTGTCCTCTTACTACAGTCCCTCATGAAGAGTCCCTCCCCAGCATCCCTATAGGCCCCCTTCAGATACTGGAAGGATGCTATGAGGTCTCCACGCAGCTTTCTCTTCTCCAGGCTGAACAGCCCTGACTTTCTCAGCCTTTCTTCAAGGATTAGGATGTTTTCTAATTACAATTCCACTTCACTTTTACAAAGGTAAACCACCAGTTTGTATTCTTCTCTTTTCTAAAGAGTAAGATTTTGCTGATGCCTACATCAGCGGTTGCCTCACAGCAGTGACCCTGCTGGGTAAGTCTGTCTGTGCAGCATTTCTTCCGGTGATGAGAAGCAGTGACCTGAAGTGGCACCATTCTCTGTGTGTTTCAGTAAACTGTTAGTCTGATTGCAATGTATAGAGAACTAGAAAGCTATAGGACCAGGCACCTGTGTTTGAAGTGCCAGAATTATGCATTGCCAGATCCTTGTCTGTGAGATAGTGTCCTGGGTTCAGCAGTAGCAGTCATTTTTCTCCTTCTCAGTAGCTGGTGCAGTGCTGTGGTTTTGACTTTCAGCCTGGAAACAGCGCTGATAACACCAATGTTTTTAGTTGCTGCCCAGTAATGTTTACTCTGACCAAGGACTTTCTGAGTCTCATGCTGTGCCAGGGAGGAGGGGAAGTCGGGAAGAAGCAGAGAGAGGACACCTGACCCAAACTAACCAAAGAGATATTCCATACCACAGCACGTCATGCCCAGTGTATAAACTGGGGGCAGCTACCCAGAAGGGTTAGATCACTGCGTGGGTCGGGCTGGGTATCGGTTGGTGGGTGGTGAGTGGTTGTATTCTCTTCCCTTGTTACTTCCCTTATCATTATTATTATTGGTGGTAGCAGCAGTGGTTTTGTGTTATACCTCAGTTACTGGACTGTTCTTATCTCAACCCGTGGGAGTTACATTCTTTTGATTCTCCTCCCCATCCCCCTGGGAGTTGGGGGGGGAGGAAAGGGAGGGAGTGAGAGGGCAACTGTGTGGCTGACTGGGCTTAAACCAGGACAGATCGATAACACTCCCCAGACAGATGGCTTAGCTTTCACATTTTGGAGAACTTCCATTCTTTACCTTGGCTTTGTATCTGTTGTGTAAAGATACACTAATATCTGAGTAAGTAGAGGGATCTCCTTCTGTGAAATAACCAAGATAACTCTTTTGAAGGCAAATAATGAGATCGGTCAAAATAAGCTGTGGAAGCATAGTCAGCAAACTTCCTTGGTAAAAATATGAACTGGTTGAAGCAAAGCAAATTAATCCCACTTCCAGAGGAAGAAACACTTCAATTATACCTATGGTAACAGGGTGACCTATTGATTTAAATGAGCAGCCATAAAAATACTGTAGGATTCACTGAAATAATATGATAGAACCTGGAATTAGTTTGAGTAGATCTCGGCACTTAGTAGCTAAATCAACTGCCCTTCCATTTAACTAAGAGCGATGTGGAGCTGAAAAAGTGAGCAACCGCATTTGGTCCAGTTACACTGTGACCATAATGGGGCCAGGGTTTGGGTCTAATCTAAGGGTGAGGGAATTTCTGGAGATTTTTTTTAAGCCCCCTTACTCTATTTCTGTTATCTTCAAGTATAAAATCCTAAAAGGGATACATGACATACTGTCATTCCTTTCCCTCCCCACATCTTCTCTGGAAAAGGAGAGTAACTTGAAACTTAAGAGGTCAAAGGGAGTCACCTATGAAAGCAACTTGCATGCCACTTCAGATAGTTTTGCCATATTCATAAGCCAGCATCTGTTCCTGCAAATTGGCTAATTGTGTGTGCTAGCAGGTATTCACTAATTAGGTAATCAATTATCCATTTTGCGCAAAGAGTGAATATTTGCATGCATCAAATCAAAGGTTTTATGGACAGCTAACTCTTCCCCTAGTAATGAACATTAAGCAGGGACCATCTTAAAAACATTTATCAACATTTCAAAGCTTCAAGGAAGTCAAACAGGGCTGAAATTCTCTCATGAATAAGCACTGCGTAGTGTTGCCTAACAAAGTATATATGTGGCAATATTAATATCAGAAGGTAGCAGAACGTAATATAAATGATAATTAGGAGAAATGACAGCTCAGCACAAAGGAGCGATAGCATCATTAGTGCCACTAGAGGCTTTGTGAAGGATACTCTTCACTGTACCGCTACAGAAAAGGGAAGGGCAGGGGAACAACAGCTTCTGATTAGGTCCTGTAGTTCTTTGGAAATTCATACCATTGCCTAGACAGAATGCAAAAATTGCCTGATTTTCAGAAGGGTCTAAGTATGGTTTTTCAAAGAGTTTTCAGGTAGCCATCAAAAGTGCTTTCTGAAAACAGGACTTAAGTTTAAGATTCCAGAACCTTTCTTTGACCTTCTGTCCGTATTGTGCTGGGACAATTACTCTAGAGTGACAAGCTGCTATCCCTGAAGGCTTTCTAAAATAAATTCAAATCTAAAATATAATGAACTGTACTTTGTGGAATAGATGATAGGATTTCAGGTATCTCTCATTTAACATTTCTGCCTCTTGCATGAGGATTTTTTTCTGCTTTGGAGGGATGATGTCAGTTTTATCCATGCTCATAAAACAGCTTTCTATGCTCTGAGGCAATTATAAGAGGGAAACAATAATAAAAAGTAACATATAAAGTTGAAAGTTGTTGTTACTTTCTAGCCAATATCATGTTGCTAACTTTAAAGCCATAACTCTAGTACCTTTATTGACCACAAAGTTAATATATTTTATTTGGGATCTAGAACTTCCAGTATTGCCTTCACTTTATATTAAAAAATTGTTGTATAATTCTCTGTGTACCTCAGAGTCTGTAGACAATGATAGTCAATCACGCTAGTCAATTTTGAGTGTAGGTACTGTGTGTCCAGTGCAAGAAAAATAAAAGGCTGTAACTGAAATCCCAAATCCCAGCAGCTCTTAGCTACTGAAAGAAGGTTCTACTTGCATTCAATGTAGCCTTCAAACAGGTCTCTTTTTTTTATCTGGGAAAGTGATGACTGTTCTTGTGGACACTTAGAAGCCACAGAGAAAACAATGCTTGGCTCCACGACCTCCAGCCCCGGGGTCTTGCAGCCTTTTGAGTAGAAAGGATTCAGCCTTTTTAGCCTTAAAAAGCAGCTGAGTACCTAACTCTTTATTCCTTAACTCTGCTTTTGGTTTTGTTTGTTTGTTTTCCTTTGTTTTTAAAATTGGCTAGAAAAATCCAAAACTACAATCCCCCCCCCCCCCCCCCCCCCCCCCGTTTTTTAAGTTCTAGACACTTACGCTGAAAAATAATGTGGTTTCTCAATACAGAGTTGTCGTGGTTTAAGCCTAGCCAGCAATTCAGAACCACGCAGCCGCTCACTCACTCCCCCTCCTTCCTCCCCTCACTCCTGGAGGGATGGGGAGAAGAATCAAAAGAATGTAACTCCCACGGGTTGAGATAAGAACAGTCCAGTAACTGAGGTATAACACAAACCACTGCTGCTACCACCAATAATAATAGTGATAAGGGAAGTAACAAGGGAAGAGAATACAACTGCTCACTCGCCGACCGATACCCAGCCCGACCCAGCAGTGATCTAACCCTTCTGGGTAACTGCCCCCAGTTTATATACTGGGCATGACGTGCTGTGGTATGGAATATCTCTTTGGTCAGTTTGGGTCAGGTGTCCTGTGTTTGCTTCCTCCCGACTTCCCCTCCTCCCTGGCACAGCATGAGACTCAGAAAGTCCTTGGTCAGAGTAAACATTACTGGGCAGCAACTAAAAACATTGGTGTTATCAGCGCTGTTTCCAGGCTGAAAGTCAAAACCACAGCACTGCACCAGCTACTGAGAAGGAGAAAAATGACTGCTACTGCTGAACCCAAGACAGTTTCCACCCCTTATTCAACACCGTTCACATCATGCTCAGATCTCACATTTTTCAATATATCATCATTCTTGTCTTTTATATATATATATATATATATATACATCCACACACATGATTTACAGAATAGAACTTCACAACTCAAGAGCTATAAAGCATGTATGTTTATTGTGGCCACAGGTGTGAGGGGGATCGCTCCTCCTAACTTGCACACCAAGAGCTCAACAAGCTAGATATTTATTACACACAAACATTCATCAGATTTCACAAGACCAGGAGGAGATTATTACAATTAGTTCCAAGAACTCATTAACACCGTTCCCCTCCCCTCTATGCGCGCACTGCCATCTGGTGGTCTTGGGCCGGGGTCTTCTGGATGAAGTAAGAAGTCTTCCTTGCTATGCACTCTCCACCCTTGGCACAGTTTCCCAGCTGGCAACCTCAAGTCTTTTAGAGACTAGCTGAAAGAGGTTCCTGTCAGACATTCATCTTCTTCAGGGAAAAGGGTCTCTTGATTTTAAACAATGTGTTTCGGTTACCTGTTCTATTCTGAGTTATAGTTTAACTGGCAAGAACAAGAACATACCTGCTCCCTATTGTAAGTTGAGACAATGCATAGTGTCATGGGTTCAGCAGCAGCAGTAATTTTTTCTGCTTCTTGGTAGCTGGTGCAGCACTGTGTTTTTGATTTTGGGCCTAGGAACAGCGCTGATAACACCAGTGTTTCGGTTACTGCTTAGTGATGTTTTGGTCTGGCCAAGGACTTTCTGAGTTTCATGCTCTGCCAAGGAGGAGGGGAGCCAGGAGGAAGCAGAGACAGGACACCTGACCCAAACTGACAAAAGAGGTTATTCCATACCACAGCACGTCATGCCCAAGATGGAGGACGGAGAGGAGAGACCCAGAAGGGTGGGGGGTGCACTGCGTGGTCGGGCTTGGTTTTAGGTGGTGAGAAATTGTATTCTTTCCTTGTATTTGCCTTGTCATTATTATTATTGGTGGTAGCAGTAGTGATTTGTGTTATACTTTAGTTACTAAACTGTTCTTATCTCAACCTGTGGGAGTTGCATTCTTTTCGGTTCTCCTTCCCATCCCTCCGGGAGTGGGGGGCAAGATAGAGGGGGGAGTGGGTGAGCAAAACTGCGTGGCTGACTCGACTTAAACCACGACACATAGTTTGAAGAATACTCTTAACCCTTTCCTCAGTCCATTACTATTCCTCCCATCACACACACAAAGAGAGAGAGATCACTCCTTAGTGCATGGACCAATCCCTATAAAGCTGCGGAGTTCATCCGGTCCATGATGTCAGGCTCCATCTCTTGTAACAGTCTTTCAGGGCAGGAGAGGCTGTGTGCAGTGTTGGATTGTTGCCTGCTGATGATACCACAGAACTCATCTGGTTTAATCAAAGTTCATTCTTTGTTGGGATGATGGTCGGAGGGAAGTCAGGGCCAGTCACTGGTGACCTGAAGACATCTAGTTGGTGGGCTATAAAAGTATTACATAGCAGACAGTAGCATACAATTGAGTTCATTGGCTGTTTTCCCCTAAAATCAAATCCCCTTGAGGTACACATTGGACTTCCCCATCTTCCTGCATTGCCCACCAAGTATGTCCGAGTTCCTGAGCAAAAGCAATCCCACAAGTGGGTTTTCCTTTACCTGAAGCAGGAATAACCCAGACTGTCTGCCCCAGCAAATTCTTTATGTGCACCAGAGGAATTTTGTCCCCCTCCACAGTATGTAGAAGTTCTGACTGGGCTGGGCCAGCCCTGTTGGCAGATTCTCTGGTGCTGACCAACCAGGTGGCTTTTGGTAAATATGTATCCCAACGTTTGAAAGTCCCACCATCCATTGCTCTCAGTGTAGTTCTTAACAGCCCATTGTACCGTTCGATTTTCCAGTAGGATGATGCATGGTAGGGGATGTGATATACCCACTCAATGCCATGCTCTTTGGCCCAAATATCTATATGAAATGAGTCCCATTGTCTGACTCAATTCTCTCTGAGGTGCTGTATCACCACTAAATCTGTTTTTCAAGGCCCAGGATAGTGTTCTGGGCCATGGCATGGGGCACAGCATATGTTTCCAGCCATTCGGTGGTTGCTTCCACCATGGCAAGCACATGGCGCTTGCCTTGGCGGGTTGGTGGGAGAGTGATATAATCAATCTGCCAGGCCTCCCCATATGTGTACTTCAGCCATCATCCTCCATGCCAAAGAGGCTTTAACTGTTTAGCTTGCTTAATTGCAGCACTTTTCACACTCATGAATAACCTGGGCAATAGCGTCCATTGTTAACTCCACCCCTCGACAATGAGCCCATCTGTATGTTGCATCTCTGCCCTGATGGCCTGAAGTATCATGGGCCCACTGGGCCAAAAATAATTCACCCTTATGTTGCCAATCTAAGTCCATCTGAGCCACTTCAATCTTAGCAGCTTTATCTACTTCTTGGTTGTTCTGGTGTTCCTCAGTGGCCCAACTCTTGGGTACATGAACATCTACATGGCGTACCTTCACCACCAGGTTCTGCACCTGGGCAGCGATATCTTGCCACAGTGCAGCAGCCGAGGTGGGTTTACCTCTGCGTTGCCAGTTGCTCTGCTTCTATTGCTGCAACCACCCCCACAGGGCATTTACCACCATCCATGATTCAGTACAGAGATAAAGTAGTGGCCACTTCTGTCGTTCAGCAATGTCCAAGGCCAGCTGGATGGCTTTCACCTCAGCAAACTGACTCGATTCATCCTCTCCTTCAGCAGTTTCTGCAACTTGTTGTTGAGTACTCCATACGGCTGCCTTCCATCTACGATGCTTTCCCACAATACAACAGGACCCATCAGTAAACATGGCATACTGCTTTTCACTTTCTGACAGTTCATTATCTGGTGGGGCATCTTCAGCACGCATCACCTCCTCCTCCTCTGGTGACATTCCAAAATCTTTGCCCTCTGGCCAGTCCATGATGACTTCTAGAATTCCTGGATGACTGGGATTTCCTATTCAAGCTTCTTGTGTAATTAGTGCAGCCCACTTACTCCATGTAGCATCAGTTACATGATGTGTAGAGGTGACCCTGCCTTTGAACATCCAGCCCAGCATGAGGAACCGGGGTGCCAGGAGGAGCTGTGCTTCAGTGCCAATCACTTCCAAAGCAGCTCAAGCCCCTTCATAGGCTGCCAGTATCTCTTTTTCAGTTGGGGTATCGCTGGCCTCAGATCCTCTGTATCCCCGACTCCAAAAGCCGAGGGGTCGACCTTGAGTCTCCCCTGGAGCTTTCTGCCAGAGGCTCCAGGTAGGACCATTCTCCCCGGCTAAGGTGTACAGTACATTTTTTACATCTGGCCCGGTCCGGACTGGTCCGAGGGCTACTGCATGAACTGTCTCTCATTTAATTTGCTCAAAGGCTTGTTATTGCTCAGGGCCCCATTTGAAATAATTTTTCTGCTGGGTCACATGATAGAGAGGGCTTACAGTCAAACTGTAATTCAGGATGTGCATTCTCCAGAACCCCACAGCACCCAAGAAAGCTTGTGTTTCTTTCTTATTAGTTGATGGAGACATTGCTGTTATCTTGTTGATCACATCTGTGGGGATCTGGTGACGTCCATCTTGCCATTTTATTCCCAAAAATTGAATCTCCTGTGCAGGTCCCTTGACCTTACTCCGGTTTATGGCAAAACTGGCTTTCAGCAGGATTTGGATTATTTTCCTCCCTTTCTCAAAGACTTCTTCCATTGTATCACCACACACAGTAATGTCATCAATCTATTGCAGGTGTTCTGGAGCTTGCCCCTGTTCCAGTGCAGTCTGGATCAGTCCATGGCAGGTGGTAGGGCTGTGTTCCATTCCTGGGGCAGTCGGTTCCAAGTGTACTGGACACCCCTCCAAGTAAAAGCGAACTGTGGCCTGCACTCTGCTGCCAGAGGAATTGAGAAAAATGCATTGGCAATATCAGTCGTGGCATACCACTTGGCTGCCTTTGACTCCAGTTCATACTGAAGTTCTAGCATGTCCGGTATGGCAGCACTCAAAGGTGGTGTGACTTCGTTCAGGCCACGATAGTCTACTGTTAGTCTCCAGTCTCTGTTAGACTTTCACACTGGCCATATGGGGCTATTAAAGGGTAAGCGGGTCCTATTGATCACTCCTTGGCTATCCAATCTACAGATCAGCTTATGGATGGGACTCAGGGAGTCTCGGTTGGTGTGATATTGCCGCCGGTGCACTGTTGTGGTCGCGATTGGCACTTGTTGTTCTTTGACCTTCAGCAACCCCATAAAAGAAGGATCCTCTGAGAGACCAGGCAAGGTGGACAGCTGCTCAATTTCCTCTGTCTCCAAAGCAGCAATACCAAAAGCCCATCGGTACCCTTTTGGGTCTTTGAAGTAACCTCTCCTGAGGTAGTCTATGCCGAGGATGCATGGAGCCTCTGGATCAGTCACAACAGGGTGCTTTTGCCACTTCCTCCCAGTCAGGCTGATTTCAGGCTGAAAAGAAAAGAAAGGGAAAAAAAGAGTATCACAGTAAAATTGATGATAAAGTGCAAAAAGAAAACTCACTGTGGGAAATAATTCCTATGTGTGACAAGCGCAGCATCTTGATCCTGTCCGTTGGAATAGTGATGTTTCTATTTATCTGAGCCAAAATCACAGTGAGGTGCATCCTGTGTTTTGCCATACCTGAGCAATCCAACGCAGAAAAGGACATATGAACTTTGAAATTGAAAATGATGTTGTTTAGATTGTAGTGCATTAAAGAAGACCACTTTTAGTGGTCAAGGTCAGTCTGTGCATGCTAGTCTCAGGTTCACCTGGTACCTTTTTTTTGTGAATGAAAAGACCCCATAAACCTTTATGTTTAACCACATCCTATAAATCTAGTATATAAAACATATGCTACTTGTATGGTGTCTGCATAGATACCATGCATTTGTTCCACTTGAAAAAACTCAGTATAACTTTATGGCTGAAAATTGAAACAATTGAAAGCCCAGGAGATCTTTTCTCACTATGCTGCTTCTACTCCCAAGGCTAAAGAGTATGGTCGTACTCCATATAGCTATGAAAGGGGGCTCCCTTGAGAGAAAAGTAGTACATCAGTAGGGCTGGAATGAGTGCTGTTATATTTGTTCTTCCTGATAAATTAGTGATTTCTTGCAGAACACTTAAGGATGCTGCTGTGGATGCATTGTTAGCTCTTTATAGGAAAATCCATGAAAGTCTCCCCAGTCTTCTTCAACCAGCCTGGATTTTTGCAATTCCTGATTTAGCTATGAACTGGGTCCTTTGTACCTTTGATATGTGGCCCTTTGTAGCAGGTTCAAGCCTTGTCCGGTACGCCTAAACTTCAGCCATACTGTATGTCTTGAAGTAGGATTACCTACATGTTTCCGAAGGGATGATGAGAGTAATGAGCAATTAGTCCACAGCGGGCCAGCTATTCATGAAAGATCCTTCCTTCTTTGTATGTTCTGCTTTCATTAACAGAAACTGACCTTTATATTTTGAATTGCCAGCTCCCTGGAGTTTCTCTTGTCTCCAAACCAAACTAGGGGGGGGGAAAGAACCAAAAAAGAATGTTTCAGTAAATTATCTTTTGTCAGTTTAATTCTAGTGTAAACATCATAACTGGCAAGAAAATATTCTAGTTAATTAATGTTATGAAAGTTCATTATCATTAATAAAGGTAATATCCAACTGGGGTTCCATATAGGCATTTCAAGTGTAATAATGGTGCGCAATAAAGGTTCTTGTTTTCATAAATCAGCTTTTATAATGCTAAAGCTGACATGCTTTTGTTTGGTATATATTGGATGTGCAGTGAAGAAGTTCTGACTTTCCAGGTAAGTATTTGTGATAGAAAAGCAGAGTCTAGCGCAGGGCGTGTTCCAGGGGTGTGAATGTTCCTCTCACACTCCTTGTACCTTGTGCTAAAATCAGGGGAGAGGCGGGTTAAAATATTGACATTCACTTGGAATGAAACAATGCATTTTCTATAGATGATCAGGGATATATATCACTTTGTAAAAATACATCAAGTTTTTCATGAAAGTAATAATATTTCTCTAACAGTTTAACAAATCTGACAGTAATTCATATTTCATAAAGAACTATGTACATTGCCTAAAAATATGTATACAAACAAGAGTTCTCATGTTTTGAAAGTAATTTCTAATAAAATACTATACATGAAAAAAAAAAATATTCAGTGGCTCTCCGTAGGTACACCTAGATTAGCTACAACTTGGAGACCTCAGCAAGAGGAATGAATGGACAATATGCTATACTGCAACAATGCAATCTTCTGCATTGGGATTTCAATGCTCCATGTACCCTACCCCTAAAAGATAGGGTAGACTTCGACCTGTCCTATCTCATCACTGACAACTGACATTCCTATAGGCCTGCTGCAACAGCTGTATGTTGTCCTGTCCTGTTCATAGGAACATATCCAAAATATTATGAGTGCCAGTGGACTCTTCATTAGGGACCGTAGTGATAGGACAAGGGGTAATGGGTTCAAACTTAAACAGGGGAAATTCAGGTTTAGATATAAGGAGGAAGTTCTTTACTGTGAGGGTGGTGAGGCACTGAAATGGGTTGCCCAAGGGCGTTGTGAATGCTCCATCCCTGGCAGTGTTCAAGGCAAGGTTGGACAGGGCCTTGGGCAACATGCTTTAGTAGAGGTGTCCCTGCCCATGGCAGGGGGGATGGAACTAGATGATCTTAAGGTCCTTTCCAACTCAAACCATTAAATGATTCTATAATACTAAGATTTCCTTCAGGAGACCACATGTGCTTATTGGTATGGTAAGCACAGAGGAACACAGGTATAAATTGAAGTGGATGCTTATAAATTTATTTCCTCTCTCAATTTCTTAAAGCATAAAGTGTTAGAATGGTCCCATTAACCTCGTTGATCTGAATAAAATTTTCACTGCTTATTGCACAGAGCTTTTAACTGCAAAGCGTGCAGGCCTTAGGCAAAATAAATTTACCTGAGAAGCTGAATCCCCATGTGGATTAAAAAAAATAAAAAATTAGCAACTTATGCCCTGAAAACACTTTCTTGCTTTAGTTACATACATATAATTCTCAGCTTCCAGCAGCTACTTTGCACACCTCATCAATGTTCTACCCTTGTGTCCACCCCTTTCTTGGGCAACATGATTTCAGGCTCTTCTTTTCCCCTTTCCCTCCAGGTACAATCCAGTATTTCCTCCTGTCCCTACAAAGCTTTCCAGATTTCTAACTCTTGACAACTGGAAATATTTATTGCTTTGAACTTCAAAGTATTGCTGGAGTTAGTGGTAGATATAAAAATTTCATAGTATCTCTACAAAAAGTAATCCTTTATGGTATGGTAGAACTTTTCTCAATGAGCAATTTATATTCCAGTACTTTCAAGTGTTCAGTTTTTAGAGGATACACAGAAAAATGGATTTGAACAGGAACGTACAAATGCTTCCGTCCAAGTATATTTTTCATAATCTATTTCTAGTAGATCAAATGCACTGTTAATAATTCAACTGATGTTCTAGGAAAATTCTTCAGCAATAGCCTTTTCAAGGATGTAAATCTGTTGGGAAAACTAACAAATAGAAGGCATTCTAATTTGGATATCTCAGATGTGACACGAGAGTTTTGTTTCTGCGGCAAAACGAGAGTTATCCCTAAATGGATGGAAAATTAGGTATTGTTTTGTGTTTCTTCTGCTCTAGAATGTGTGTCCAAAGTATCAAGGCAGTGCCTTCAAACTGCTCTATTTCTTATTCTTGTAAGGAATAGTCTTTGAATTAAAAAGTTAGTAGTTTACTTTGTCTTGGGAATAACATTTCAAATAAGGAAGGAAAACTACTGAAGAAGTGCTCACAGGGAAGGCAGAACCATGCTCTTCTCAGGTGTCCAGAGAAAGGACGAATGGCAACAGACACAGTTGAAGCAAGGGAAATTCTTGTTATGAAAAACCAAAGCATTCTCCACAATAAGCAGTAGTCAAAAAGTAACAGTTTCCCCAGAAAAGTTGGAATCTCCATTCTGGAGATTTTTGACACTTGGCTTTACAAGATGCTGACGAAGCTGATCTGGCTTTGAAGTTGTGTTGCCTTGAGCAGGGGGTTCAACTAGATCATCTCTAAAGGTCCTCCCCAAGCTAAATTATTCTGATTGTATATCATGATATTTCTAAGTCATAACAATGGCCTGGTTCTCCACTTGAAGTGTTATTTTGACATTTTGGTTTAAAAAAATAAATAATTTAAGCCTGATTTTCTACCAAAGTTAGAAAAGATCATACTTGTGTGCTAGACTTTTCTGCATAAGATACTGAAGGAATCTGAAGACGACTCAAGGTACAGACCTCAGCAAATCCAAATGGTGAGAGTAAGTTAAACAGCAACTACAAAAAAGCAGCACTTCTGATATTTTGTGCATTGCTTTTCTTAAACCTAATAAAAATAACACGAATTTTCCTAAATAAGTTCTTAATTATTAAAATTAAACTGGTTAGCATAGTCAACAGTTTACACATACGAGGTTAACATTTGACTATTTTTTTAATGACTACTGTAAACTGTGTTTTGGACTGTTGTCACTTTTATGTGCTTGAATAGGTGCTATTACTGAATTTATAGAGCAGGTTTCTGCAAAACTCTGAATGTCACTCTAGATTGATCACATTATTGCAGGACATGCAATCAAGCTCACAATTACTCAGTCATAGATATTGGTGCTAAGCTTATATTTAGACAAGCACTTGACATATTAATCAATGTGATACCATGAAATATTGACTCAAGTTGCCCATACCATAACTCATTTTTGTTGTGTGAAAAAATCTTAGGGCAGACTAGTGAAAAGAGGTCTACTCTCCACTTGAAACGTTTGGATTCTGCAGAATGTCTAATGTTCTTTTAGAAGCAGTGACTAAAAGCGGTGTTGATTCACTGCTTCCCTCAATGTGCATGAAAACAAAACTTAAAAACAAATTTGCTGCAGTATTTGCTGCAAGTAAAGATAAATGTACTGGAGATATCATGACGCACCTATTAACTTGCAACTTTGCAAGTACATTTCAGAATGGGCATTAAAGCAGTGATTTGGGAACTTGTGTAGTTTGCCTGGCTGGAAGATATCTGTGCGAAAAATTTCGTTTCTTTTTTATGTTTGAAGTTTCTGACATCCAGGAAGGAAAAGCCTGTACTTTCGTTATTGAGAAAGAGAACTGCACCAGTGATTGGAAACACTTTCATAATACAAAGTGAATATTCATCTTCCTAAGAAACACTTCTCTTTAAGAAAATGTATGAGACTCTGTCACTGGTTCTTTAATAATTCCAGAAGTTCAGTGATTTACGCCAGACCTGGAGAGCGCTCTGTTTGCCGGCCATCTGTCCCAGCTAATCTCCGAATTCCATCTACGAATGCGGATGACTTACAACTTCCCTGATTAACGGCATCTATCATTTTCGTCATAACGGAGCACAATTAATCTCGCCGGGTCCCAGGGGTCCGCCACAGTAATAGGTTTGGGGAGAAAAGCAGCCCGCGAAAGTCCTCTTGGGAATAACGCCGTTTTTGTCCTTTTTTATTAGCATTTTTTATTTTTCCCCTTTCTTTTATTTTTCTTTTCCTTCTTTCTCTTTCTCACCCACCCACCCGTCTCTTTTCCTTGTTTCACACCCCTGACGGCGACCAGCGCTAGGAGCTCCCTGACCCCACTCCGGCCGTGCGCCTAGGCGCGGTGTCTCTTCACCCTCCGTCCTTCCGTCCGGCCGTGGGCAAGTTCGGACCGGCGGGGGGGGGGGGGGGGGGGGGGGGGGGGCAGGTGCCCGCTCGGGCCGGGAGGAGGAGGAAGAGGAGACGCGGCCGCAGCTGCAATGCGGATGGAGCCGCTGTCTGCTCGGGAGGGGCGGCCACGCGGCCGCGTGATGCTGGGGGGGGCGGCGTGGGGCACCGGCGGGCGCGGAGCCTCCGCCCCGCAACGAGAGGGAGCGAGGGAGAGAAGGAAGGCGGTTCTGCCTCCGCTGCCCGGCGCGGGGAGCGGAGCAGCGCGGAGCGGAGCGGTGAGTGCGGGCGGGGCAACGCGGGGTGCTGCCCTTCCGCTCTGCGGAGCTTCTGTCTTCGGGTTCACCCTATGCGGGCGTGGAACCACACGGGACGGAACGCAGCAGCCTCGCTCCGCCGGCGTGGGGGGAAGTTGCGGGCGGTCCCGGAGCCGGGCTCTCACCTGCGCTTCCGTGCTCTTCTTCCTCTCCCCGGCGCTCGGTTCAGTGCCAGGCAGCAGTGCGGGTCCCGGATGCGAGCGAGCCCGGAGTTGGCTTGTTCTGTAAGTCGGTGGGGTCTGTAATCCAGTGCAGTGCATTGCAGTGCAGAGGGACTCGGGCGTACAGCTGGGAAAAGTGCTCGGGAATTTTCTGGCTGTTGTGGAGAGTTTAACAGTCGCTGCTTAGCTGTGGTTACACTCTTGGGGTGGAGGGGTAAAGCAAACTGGCATGACGTGAAGCCATGTCTATAAAAAGCAAAGAATAGGCTGGGCGCAGAGGAGCCGTCAGGAGAGGGTTTGTTTGCCAGGCAGCCCTGACCGACGCTTCGCTTCGGGAGTGCAGCTGTCAAGTTGCTTCGTGAAAGCAAATAATTGCTGTGTCTGAAAGACTTTAGATTAAAAAAAAAAGGCTCGTTTGTCAGGTCAATCTGCTCGTGTTTCAGGAGTTGGGATGTAGGCGCTGCCTTTATGTGTCGCCAGAAGTACAACTCTGTGCCTGGGAGCGTTCAGTGCGGTTCCTCAGACCGTTACGGGGGGCTTGTAACAGGACTGGGGGAGCTGATGCTGCAAGAGAAGAGAAGAGGCATGTGAAGAGAGGAGATGGGGCAGGCTTATATCGCATATGGTGGGAGTTCTAGGGGACTCTAAAACAGCCAAAAAGAACGTAAAGAAAAAGGAATAATAAAACTAACTAAATAAATAAATCAGTAATGTTGGCATAAAGTTAAATTCAAGTTGATGCTGTTTTCTTGTAATAAGTTGAATGTAAATCTGTGGCAATATGGGACTGAAAAATTAGTTCTGCGTTATGGATGTGGTTTTGTATGTAGTAAGCGCTATTTTAATGTGTAACACAGGTTGGGATGCTTAATTCTGGGTTAAAATTCTGACATGGCTACATTTATCAGCTCATAAATCAGTACTGAGTTTGGTGGAGCTGCACTGAAGAAAGCTGTTTTAACAGGCTCTGGTATTTCATTAAAAATGCCCACTTTATCAGGTCATCTTTAGTTTTAGTGCTTGTCAGAAAACTCATGAAAATTATTTCCCACTTATATATGTCACAGGACCTATCCTGTCCTCTCATAACTATACTTCTCTTTTCCAAAGATCCTATTGAGAAAGCCTTTTATTCTGAAAGGTCTCTTGGAGGGCATCTGAAAGACAGTGAGGGATGAATGTTACCCAAGTTGCTTGAGAACGGCGTGCTGTGCTTCGGGAGCAAGTGATTTTTAGGAACGCCTTCTCCATAACGTGTTACTGTTTTGGCCCTAGTATTGGCTTTATTTTGGAGTGACTTGGTTTCTTGGTTAAGGTCACTGGTATAATATTAGATAATAATCATAGAATCATAGAATCAACCAGGTTGAAAAAGACCTCTTAGATCATCAAGTCCAACCCTTACCCCAGCACTACCAAGGCCACCACTAACCCATGGCACTGAGGGCCTGGCCTACACAGTGTGTAAGCACTTCCAGGAGTGGTGACTCCAGCACTGTCCTGGGCAGCCTGTTCCAATGCCTGAGCACCCTTTGAGGAATGAATTGTTCCTCATCTCCATCTAAACCTCCCGTGGTGCAGCTTGAGGCCGTTTGGGAGCAGAGACCAGCCCCCCTCCTGGCTCCATCCTCCTGTTTAATTTATGATTTCTTTTCTAAAATCAAGATTTGTGTGACTGGTTTATTTTGTTTGACCTGTTCTGACTTGAGATTCGTCAGGACTGTAGGGATGTTTCTTTTTCTTACCTGAAGTTATCAGAAGTTTCACTGTTTTTATGGCACCACTCTGCAGTAATGCAGGTTTTCTGGTGCAATGGCATATGCTCTACTTTGCCCCTTGGAATGGATTGGGGCTTAATTGTTGTCCATGACTAGTCTTTGTAAACTAAGGAATTTAGTTGCTAATATCTTTAGCAACTATCTCTTTATTCCTGATGTTTTATAATTCATTTTATTGGGCAGTACAACATACCAGGAATTCCAGTTGTGGTTAGGCACTTGGATCTGCATTCATCTTCCCACACTGTGCATTTTATGACAAGAGGGAGTAGTGGGAAGCTGACAAAGTGATAATATTCTGACATAGTGATTCTATAGGTTATACATCATGTCAGTGTACCGTATATTACAGTGGTCCTAGGTGGTGTATTTGTCACAGCAGCCATGGGAGGTGGGGGAAGGGAACTAGAATTGCCTCAGGCATTCCTTCAGATCCACGTGAGAACAGCCAAGTTTTTATTTGGATCCTGAAGCATCATTGTGGTCAGAGGAGAAAGGAATAATTTTAATGTTTAGTTTTCACTTGATACTAAAAATCTTACTGCATTAATGAATTCAACTGAAGTAGCCCAATCCCATGCTTTCCATTCTTAGTAATGCCTTTGGTAACTGCTCAGTCAGTGTGAGTGGGGTGAAATGTCTTGTCACTTATTTTTCCCTGACCACTCTAAATTCTAAAGGTGCAGGTCACTGCTTTATTGAACTTAAACAATGTATCAAAAATTTATTCAGAATGTAATCATAAAGAGAAAGCAGTTTAGTTTTTGTCTTGACAGCTCCAAAACTGTATTAAAGTAATTCTTATCCGTAGCATAGTCTACCTGCTCCAGGTCTATTTCATTAGAGTGAAAGGGCAACATGGAGATAATCTAGGGGATATATCCTGGGATTTGTTTCTTTAATAACATGGAAAAAAAAATTGATCTTCATTACTGTCCTCACTTGCTTGTGACTTTTACCTGACAGCATTTGAAACCAGGATTAGACATGTGGTGGAGATGCAGGAAAAGGTGAGCTAGAATGCTACTATGCACATACATCACAGGTTTTGGTCTGCTGTTCTGGATTGTTGTGGTGTAAAAATTACTCTTTCTTCCAAAAGTAGAACTATTTGTGAGCTAAATATATTCAATACCTTCATTGAGCTGATAGTTTTACTTATCATAAGCAGAGTGCTTATCAGAACTGTGCCGTCTTCAAACTACCGCATGCAAGTAAGATACCCAAATAAAGCAAGAAGTGATTCTCAATTTTGTTTCAGTTTGCAGGCCACTAATAATTTTTCAGTAGAATCATTTTTCCATTTACATCTCGCTGTCAGTAGGCCCATTTTTCTTAATTATGTATGTTGGACGTCTTGGAAGTCATTTGCATATCACAGGTTGAAAATGACTATTGTAAAATTTGAGAATCCACTTTAACTTTCAGATGGTTGATGGTGGTGTGTGGATGTATAGCAGCTTTCTTGAAATTTGAATGAATGGAAACCCAGTCTCTCTTTGCACAGCTGCCCTTTTCCCTCTGTCATGTATTTGGCAAAAATGTTGGTATCACAAATTGATGCAATTGAGGCTTTGGAATAATGTTTTAATGAATTAATTATTCTTCATATTCACACATAATGTATGCAAGGTTTGTTCTTGTAACTCAGGGGGGAAATAAAGGAAATATTTACCTGGACTACCAAAGTAATTTAGCAATGGAAAAAGTAAAAACTAACCTTAGGATGCCTGAGTGTAGAGGGTTCTGAAAGATCTAATAAAAATATTAGTGTCATCTCACAATGACTTATGGTGTTGAAATGTTGTTATCACTCATTTTGAAGTAGAAGTAACTGAAATTGCACCAGGTGCTGAGAAGAGCTAACAGGATGGTCTGAATGTACAGTGAGCTTGCCTTGTCATAGAGAGATAAAGGAGATCCTGCTTTGACCAGTCAAGTGAGATGAAAGCTACTTAGGCAGGGACTCCATTTGCAAACTCAGAAAGGATAACGGAAGGGGAGCAGAACCTTGTGATAAAGGACCTTGCTGTCATGACAGCAACTGAGTATCTACTACACCAATAGAATTTTCTTGCAGAAATTTGGAGAACCATCTCGCTGTTAGAGCACGTCGGTTCTGAAACACCCAGTGGCACAGAGAGGGGTGGGGAAATACTGGAGAGGTTTCAAGATGGAGCTCGTTTATTTTCCAGAAGGGATTATATGCTTAACAGTGGTATGGGCCCAGGGAAATGTTTGCATTTAGCTTCTGTCAAAGCTTTAAATGTCATGCCACTCAATATGCCAGTCCGCTTCCCCTTGAGTCGATTTAAAATGCAGCTTCAGAAGCCCTTCATTCTGTTTTGGTGCTTGCCAGTGTTTGACCCCTCTCAAGTGACTTCTCTTCTACGTCAGGTTTAAGCTGCTTGTCGGTGCCTTAGCAGGCTATAGCCGCATTGTGTGAAGACTGTCTCTCTGTTCTTGTTTCTTTTGCCTTTCCTTCAGCAGCCTTCAAGACTGCCTGAAGTGGGAGGTTCTCTTCAGGAGAGAACTCTTTTGTCTCATTCCTCAGTCTGTCCTTTGGACTGCCTGCCCCTCTGTATGGCCTGCCACCCTCTGATAAATTCCTCCTGAAAACATGTAATATTCAAAATGGTTTCCAATCATGGCCCTTTCATAAAAGGAATATGAAAAAAGGGGCAATGTAAACATTTTTTGACATTCTTCTTTCACACTAAAATAGCAAGGGCAGCAAAGAAAGTGTCTGCAATAGTTGAGCTGAAACTGTGCTAACAGTGATGGAGAATTTGAAAGTAAAAGGGAAGACAAGTTTAGAAGAGCTTTAGTTTGGGAAATCTTGTTCTCTCTGTGTAGCGCACAGGAAAACACCAGCTTGCTTTTGTGTGGCGAGCCAGTATCTTCAACAGAACTACTCATATTTCAAGTAATAGCACAGGCTTCTGTTTCGCTCTCAGTTGTTCCTTGCAGATGTCTTTTGGAGGAATCCATTGTAGATATGCTGTAGTTTAAAGCGTACAGTGTGTCCTGTTAGTCAGGAAAGTTTGGGAAATACCACACTGTCACTTGGAGGATACTTGGGGAGCCCATATACTTTGGGAGTACTTGTCTGTCCCTTTGGGCAGAAATGAGTTTACTTCTAATATAACATTATTTAGAAGAAAGATACGTTGCATGAGTAATTTCAAATGTCATAGATTCCAAATGGAGCAAGAAAAGTGATACTACCCCCTCCTCTTCTCTGGTGCATTAGACGATCAGTGGTGTCTGTGGTGTTATGGAAGTGGAAATCCAAAAGGCGCCAGACAGTTGAGCTTGAAGCATTGTCATCATCACTCTGGTCAGCATGGAAAGAGCTGTGAGAGACGTGTCTAATCCGTTTCTAGGAAACTTGGATGAGGTATTTTTTTAAACATCACACTATGCTTATGAAATGATTTTCCTCCTCTCTGGCTTTTTATGTGCTGACTCCTGAGTACTATTCACATTTCTCCTCTTGTTTGGTTACTAATCCCTATATTCTGCCTACTCCTGTGTCTTTTAGTATCTGCATTCCCAGAGGTAAGGCAATAGAAAGTTTGAAGTTGAATTTTTAAGCAAATGCTGTTGATGTGTCTAATTTGTAAATATATAGGGTTTATTAGTATTGTTTTTAAGTGTCTGTGAGTACCTTGCAAAATGAAAAAAGTCTATTATGGAAGGTGTTATCTTGTTGTCTACTATGTTAAGACCTCTGGACAGAAATTTTGTGCAGTCTTTAGTACTAGTTTTGGTTCACAAAATTTCAGCTAGGTTGTAAAATCATTTAATTTAGGACAAATGGCCTGAGGGAGAGAATAAACACATGATTATTGCCTTAAAAAATTTACTATATGGAGTCTTTACTACGCAAAGAGTAAATTGTATTATCTGTGTGAAATGCAGATAGTTTTTTTGAAATCTATAATGTCATAGGGAGGCAATACTACATTTTGTAGCAAGAACAAAAAGGCATTCAATGAACTTACGAATTTTAATTTAAAGAATGGTGAATTATATGTTTATTGATTTTTCTCTTTGTGTTTTTGCTAAGCTTGAGACTTGGTTTTGTTTCTTTGTTTGAGGAAAGAGAATAAAAATGATGAGGAGCCTATATCAGATCAGTCAGAAACAGTTTTTCCATAATGTTATCTATCTTAATGCATGCATAGGTTTTATAGTCCTTATATAAATATGCATCTGGGTGCTGTGATTCTTCTTTTAAAAATATGCTGATCAAAGTCATTTGGTTGGAAAGCTTCTCTCACTTTACTTTTAGGCAGACTTAAAGTCTAATATAGTATTTTAGACCCCTCCCCCCCCCATTCCCGTCTTTGGGCTTTAAGAGTTCAGTTCTGGTGCTCAAGGGGCAATATATGCTCCCATTGACTTTAATACGTGTAAGATTGAATTCTCATAGTCCAGTAACTGTATAATATGGTGGTATTCATCCAATTAGATACATACAAAAAGATTAATCTTAAAATAATAGAGGACAGGTCAAGACATTTTCAGAAATCCACTACAGTGACTATGTGATTATGTGGATTATCAGTTGCATGTAAATCTCACTAAGGATGATGGATAGAAATCCCAGATAGAAACGGTTGTAACAATACACCTTTTGTGGTCTCTGAAATAAATTTAATAAATGTTTAGGAGATTGACTAATATACATATAATGACTTTTTTGGTTAGGTCAATGTAAAGTCTAATATATCTTGGAGATTAGTATTGATCAGAGTAAAGCCAAAATCAATCTTGGATTTTGAGGGTCATTACACTTGGAAATAGGGTGCAATATAGAAGATACTGCAAATGTTAGGTTGTGGAAGGCTTTTACAGTAATTATGGAAAAATAATCTTGTAGTATCTAAAAAAATTGGACATCCGGGTAAAAGATTAGTTATTTAAATATGTAATGAGTTAAACTCCTTACATCTTTCCTTAGCTTGACAGATGATATCCAGCCCTCTTGAAGTTGTTATTAAAGTTCACTTTTGCTTCAGTGGAAGAGAGATTTTGTCCTCCCTGTTTGAAGTCATGAGCTGGTGTTGAGGAAAAGGTTAACCTATGCTTGTTTAGAAATGTATTTTTTAAAATTGTTTTCTGTCTCAACTTCCTTCCTTAGATGTTCTGGTCAAATTCAGTCTGCACAATTGGGGAATGTAGGAAAATGGAAGTGAAAGAGGTAAATTACATGTGTAGGGAAGTGAAAGAGGTAAATTACAATACAGTATACCCTTCAAATATTGCATAGCAAGCATAATTGATTTCACTGAAGGTGAACTAGTGCTGCTTGCTAAATAAGAAATGTTTGAACAGAACATCTTATTTTTTATTTTAATGCATGTTTGTTTGTTTTGTCCGATATAAAGTCTCTGGCCTGGGTACCTCATCTAAAAATCTAAAAGTAACCTGGTGGAAACTTTTAAGAGCTTGAAAGGGAGTTTTCCACAGAAGTAAGTCTTTCTGAAAATCTGATTTGACTGAAATGTCTATTTTTGTATAAAGCGAAATAGCACAAACAGTATTTTATCCAAGCTTCCTCTGTAAGAGGTATCTTGCTTCCCCCTCATATTTTCAGAAAACAAATGAAAGTTACTCTGTTTATCTTCTACACAAAAGACTTCTGCTGTAACTTTTTCTGCAGAGCACTGACTGACGTCCACAATTAATTGGTATAATTCCACTGATGTCTGTGATTATATTTTGGCTTATCATCCAGCCTTATATACTGAAGTCTGTAGTTAGGCTGATAGATCATTCATTTATATTTATGAATGGATACATATTTATAATCTTAATAATGTGTTTGAATGCAAATGGAAGTTTATATATACACACATGTATATCAGATTCAAGGACCCTGTATCATTGTCCTTGAAAATGAATGTCTTATATAAATGCAAGCTATTGATATTGGAAGTGATCTTCAAAGCTGCTCCATTTAAAGATATTTAAATTTATTAATAATGAGCTACATCCCAGATATAGCATTAGTTTGTATTCTGAGAGATCAAAGAGACAAGATTATAGATAGCAGTTCTCAGGCTATGAAAGTCCTTTTACCTGAACAGCTCTTCTTATCAGTGGAATTCTGAATTTCTCATAATAGTTATCTTGAGAGAAAATCTATGGTGTGTATATTGAGAAATTCACCTTATTTGTACCTGAAATAACACTTTGAAATGTATTAGCAGGAGTTTTTAGAGAGAGAACTAGTATATGCCACCATCTACTGCGCTAAAATACAATTGCTTTGGTTTTAAAGCAGGCTTAGTTTCTCCCCTCCACCCAATATCTGATAACTGGTTTTCAGAATAAAATTATTTTATAATCAGAATGATACTATTTTTAAAAATGCCTCAGAAAATGTGACTTTTAGTGGAGAAATATTTTCCTTCTTACCAAAATGTTTCAGATTAGATTTGCAAGAAGCTTATTTTCCAATTGACATTCCCATGTGGAATACTATTGAGGTCAGTTTTACTAATTAGAAAGAGTTTGTCCACAACCATATCCTAATGCTTTCCATGCTTCTCTTTAAATGCTCATAAAAGAAGATACTAGAATGGGAGTTGTCATTCCTTAGCTTACCAAAAAAGGAAGAAGTATAGTAATATCAGTAGCATATTTTCTGATTTTTGATGTCTATTTTCTTCAGTGGAATTGTGGCATTGTGGTCAGTAAAAGTAATGATTTTTCCATTGTACTTGACCTTTATATTAATACTCTCTTTATGCAGGGATTATTAAATAAAACACAGAAAGAACTAATATACCTTGAGCTAGCTAATCAGCCTCAAGATGCGTGTGAGTTCTCCACAACAGTATGTTCTTCAGGGTATGGACTTCAAATGCTAATAATTTTAAAATGTGGGACTGTTAATGCAGAAAAAAATGTATTATGAAAAGTGATGCAGCACCTGGTTCATGTGTTTATTTAGTTTTGAAAGGCCTACTTAAAATGGGTGAGGCTTGCACTGTGCCAGCTGACCTTGAGAAAGTCTGGAGACAGTATGAAATTTGACCTGTATTTTTGATCTGGGACTTCAGAAACTGTGCTAAAGGGAAGGTCAAACTTTGCAAACTTATTTCTGTGCATAGAAATGTTGATGTTTGCACAGTGATTTAATCCTGTTCTAACAATTCATATATTAAATATGCATCTGACTTAGTGACTTTTTTATTTCTTCATCAGAATCTCTTAGGAAATAAGTGAAGTTAATTATAGTTGTATCTGTGTAACAGCAGAGGAAGCTCAAATTGCGTTTAGGCGCATGTCTAAAAAGATGATACTGGATGTCTGAAGAGCAGTTCCTTATTTTTAAGGCTTTGTTTGGGTTGTTTGTTTGTTTGTTTGTTTGCTTTTAATAATGGTGTTGAATACTTTTGAAGTAAAGCAGTACTTTGCTTTTTAAAAATGCAGATTATTATAGCACTGATACTGTATTGCAAAGCACGCGGCTTTGGTTGGTATCACAAGTCTCTAATACAATGTTTTGCTTGAACTCTGCCTTCAACTTTTTTGATATGCTATGGTTTCTTTGGAAACAGATCGCAATCCATATCTTCTGCCTCTTGTGGTATTAACTGTCTGTCCTAGAGTATTCAAATTGTCTGACTTTGACTCTGAAAATTTTACAGAAATTGCAGTCTATTCTTGGGGAAAACCCCCCCTGAGTAGCGTTAGTAAAAGCATGACATTGAGGGTGCCTGTTAGCAGTGTGGCTTTGTGTGTTGCTTTTATAGCTGCTATCATAACTCTATTTTATCAAATTGGAAAGGTGGCCATCAGAATATTAAAAAAAAAACAACCAACCAAACAAAAAAAACCAAGCAAACCAAAACGAACCATCATTTATAGTATCATAGAATCACAGAATGGTTTGGAAAGGACCTTAAGATAGTCTAGTTGCAACCTCCCCAGGCCATGGGCAGGGACACCTCACACTTGACCAGGTTGTTCAAGACCCTGTCCAGCCTGGCCTTGAACATTGCCAGGGGTGGAGCATATGACAGAAGAGCTATTTGTCCTTTAGTTACTGCAATTTTTGTTTTGCTGATCTAGTTGTTGTTTCTGAATTTCTCTATCACTTTTGTAACCCTCTAATAAGTCCAAGTAGCTCTTACTTTCCTAAGCTCTCAGCATGAAAAGAAGACCTGTCCTCTGTTTTTCTTGCATATCAAAACCTGTAGTGATCAAAAAGGAGACTCATACTTGGGATTTTTGACACTGACTGACACTTGTATTTTGTTGTAATTCAGTATTTTGCATGCATGTGTAGTCAGGCTTGCCTTTCTTGTGAGCATGTACAAGGTCCTCTTTAAAAATGAGTCAAGTGGGTGCAGAAAATGATGGCATGTTCTGATCAATTTACAGCAAAGGCAATGCAAACACTTTCATTGGATGGTGTTCTCTTGGAGCACTTTTATGTTTTCATTAGACCATTTCTACTGCATTAAATTACAGTGCTTTCTAAGCAAACCTCTTCCAGGGAACTGTGATTTTTGGCTTGTAATAAATGTAGTTTTGTGGTTTCATCTTATAGAAGTTTAGTGGTTTTCAGACACAGTTTTGCCTGCCCCATGAAAGTTTTTAGGAGCACTTGGGATTATCACTTTTTTCTTGTGGTTTCAGAAAGGAGCCTGTGAAGGCATTAAGAGAGCATCTTAGCTCTTTGTCATGATGGTAGGAGTTTTGGTGCCTAGCTGCTTTGTCAACTTGCCAAATCATTAGAAGCAAACTTATTTTGGGAAAAGAGCAAGTATTTTCTACGGTTCCACTACAATGAACTTTATACTATGAATTTGTTGTATCAGAGAAGTTTTACTCGTGGGAAGCAGTGGTACTGCATGCCTCCCATTTGAGTGCCGTGGCTCTTTGTGTCTGCTGAAGGCATAATTTGTCATAATAGTGCTACCGATAAAACAAAAGCCATTTTCTATTACTTTTTGTTTTACTTGCTCAATAAAATGTACAGACAATGAAGACTAACAACACTTACTATGATCAAGTAAAAGTAAAATCAAGCTATTCAACTGAAGTATTAGAATCCTTTTGTTGCTTAACTTCAGTGGTTTTATTTTTTTAAAGCTTGTCCTTTATAATCTTGTGTTTAGCCTATAAGCAGTTTCCTAATGTAATGTCATTATACAGACTGATCCACAGCTTAAGCCTGGCAGGCAATTGCCATTCAGTGCATGTAGCGTAGGAAGAATGGCTTTGGGTAAAATCGCTTTGTGAAGCATTTTAAAAATTAACTTTTATCACTTTTGTTTGCTTGTGTCTCATGAGCAAAGGAGACTTTTCCTCTCAGAAGTAGAATGAAAAGGTATGCTAATGATTAGAAAATTCCTTCACATATTGTAGAAGAGTGTTACAGTACCGGGAAGAACTGAGGTTCTGATTTCTGGCTTCATCAGCTGAAGGATGCTCTTTGGAACAAATTCTGCCTGAGGTCACAGCTAAAAGATTTATTTAACTAGTCTTATTATAAAGATTTAAAGACTTCCAAAAGAAATTAATAATTCAAAGACATATGTTAGTAAATGATTTAAATATCCATTTTAAGCTAGTAGTCATTCATTACCTGCATATATTTCTGAAGAAAACTCCTTCAATAGTAAATGTGTGGCAAGACTACAATAAGGGAATAGCAGACTTTGATGTGTGAAGCACATTCTTCTACTTGCCTTAGTTATCTTAACTAGGTGTATAAGCTTAAATGCTCTCATTATTTAAGATTGGGCATGGACACAAGCTTGAACACTGAAGGATGTAAATAGTAGAAACTGCAGAGTAAGGTATATAAATATAAAAATATAAATATATAAATAGTAGAAACTGCAGAGTAAGGTATATAAATATTTACAGTCTGACCAGTTCCTAATAAGTAATCATTTGGGTAATGATTTAAGCTATTTAGAAAATAAAAAAGTTCATTGCATATTTTCAGAGGAGCTCAGCTGTGAACTTTGGATAGTGCCAAAGCTTCTGCAAGGATTCATGTGACAAAATTTGCAGACTCCAGGATTTCTTTGGTGCAAACAGACCTTTTACATTTTCTTGTGGCATGACCTAGGCTTAAATCTGGATGTATATTCCACATATCTGCAGTAGAAACCTGTATGGCCTATTGTGGTATTATTTTTCTGTTTGCAGTTTCTTATTCACCAGAAATGCCATTCTGAGTCAATGGAAACAATAACTTGAGTAGTGTCATCTAGGCTTAGCTAAGTCCTAAGATTCTGTACAGATGCAGTTAACTGCATTGCTGAATTCTGTATACTATATATATTAAAAGATGAAAAAGTAGTATAGTGTCTGTCTTAGCATGGGGAGACTATTTTTTTAACTTTGCAGGTTCAGTACCTATTTTAGTAACTTCCAGATAGCTTACTGAACATACATTTTTTCTTTCAGTTCTTGGTACATAACTAAGAAAATTCTGTCAGTTCTTGATACCTTGAAAAAAATGTTTACATCTTTTTTGTCAGTATAAAGGAGATTTAAATGTTTGCTGTTTGCTGCTGTTCATTTACTAGCAATAAATATATACAATGATGTTAACATAAAAATACATTCTGTACTAAAATGTAAAATCTAAATCTGTTTTGCACTTAGAAGTGGTGGGGAATAGAAAGCAAAATTTTGAGAGTATCTCTGCTGGATCAGAGTAAAGTCGAGGATTTCCAACACTAGCAAATAATTTATTCTTAAGGAAGAGTGCAAGAAACACAGGTAGCATAAAGTCATCTTTTTTTTTTTGGAAGAGACTGTTGGCTTCTGCTGGTCAGCACTTTAGTGTATTCCAAGTCTAGATCTCTGCATGATCATCACGTTTAATGATTTATGCTTTACTACCTTCTATAAGCATCCTTATTAGCATTCGACCTTCAGAGTATTGTGACAATTAATTCCACAAAACAAGCATCTGTTAAAATAAGTCTTCCTTGCATTTGAAAATTGCCAGTAATTTTATTAGTTTGTAAGCCTCAATTTCTCTTTCCTACCCTTTGATTTTATGGACCTCTATCAGTGTATAATCACTGAGCATTTATGTTGCTATGCCCTGTGTCCTTTCTAGTTCTTCTGTATTTCTTTGTGATGGAGTAGAGAAAACAGCAACCAGAATTTGATCTACCAGGGAGCTATGTGTTTGTATCAAGTCACATTATGATGATTCTTGGTTTGCTCTCTAAATGTTTCCAATTAAGCCTCCTCCCACTTTGTCCCATTGCCAAAACTAATAGATTTTTATCTGCTGCTAGACATCAAGGTGGCATTTTCAGACAGCTGTCCTTGAGTAAAATGTCGACCTTACAAGCTAGTATAGAGCCTATCACTGTATGTAATTGAGGTTGTGTGTGTGTATTTTTTTAATGCTTTATTTTAAATCTATGGGTGGTGAATTTCATAGAATCATAGAATAGTTAGGGTTGGAAAGGACCTTACGATCATCTAGTTCCAACCCCCAACACATTTGTGATTGTAAGATTCTTCTTCAACTTTGACCATTCTGAATTATTAGCCGGTGTTTTCCCTTTGTTATTGCTTTCTGAACAGTTATCTTTTCTTCAGTTATGACTAAAAGTATATGTAAAATGTATCTATATACAGATAATATATTTTATTTACTATATATGCATATGATATATTCATAGATATATTTGTACTTACATGATGGTTTTTAATTAATTGATAGAATTCCTTTAGAGATGTATCCTACCCTCTCAGTCCTGTATCATTTATATCTTCTATTATCTTCTTTCTACTACTGATATATATACTACTGATATATACAATAGGTATCTATTCATAATCTTTTTATGTTTGCGGAATAAAATACCAGTTTACATACAGGTGTATGGGTATGCACATACACACGTGAATTCACATGCATTTTTGGTTTTAGCATCAATATAAAAGCAGAGACGTTTAATCTTAGCCTTGTTACTAATTTTATATACACTATTTAATTCTTACACTGTGTGTTTTGCAAAATTGACAGTCTTTCTGATCTAATTTTGTAGCTGTTCTTCTTCCTGTTAAAATTATAGCAGTGTTGTATCAGAGTTCATTCTGGGGTCACCAAATCTTTGATTTATACTGAGATGCTAAAAAATAGCAGCTGCCATCAAAAGTAATTTTTAATAGTCCCATATCCACCTGACCAAAATCTGCAGTGCAACATCAGCTGGAGGAAGAGACTTTTCTGTGGGCCCTGGAATATGTTTATTTTTCTAAAGTTTAAACTTAATAAGGCTCTGGCTTTGTGATTTTAACCTCTGCTTCAGTGTATAGTTAATTGTGTGGATTAGGTAAAGGCATGGGTATGTTTGGGGAGACGCTGTGTGAACACTACATGAATCCTCACCTGAGGGTAAAGGGAGATTTCCCTGTCCTGTGTGCCCGGATTTTACATAGCAAAGTAACAGGAACTTGCTGGCAACAGAATGCTGCTCATGGGCTTACTAGGATCATAAAATAGTTAGGGTTGGAAAGGACCTTAAGATGATCTAGTTCCAACCCCCCTGCCATGGGCAGGAACACCTCACGCTAAACCATGCCACCCAAGGCTATGTCCAACCTGGCCTTGAACACTGCCACGGATGGAGCATTCACAGCTTCCCTAGGCAACCAATTCCAGTGCCACACCACCTTTACAGTAAAGAACTTCTTCCTTATATCCAGTCTAAGGTTCCCCTGTTTAAGTTTGAACCCATTACCCCTTGTACTATCACTACAGTCCCTAATGAAGAGTCCCTCTCCAACATCCCTATAGCCCCCCTTCAGATACTGGAAGGCTGCTATGAGGTCTCCATGCAGCCTTCTCTTCTCCAGGCTGAATAGCCCCAACTTTCTCAGCCCAGGATATGGTTGGCTTTCTGGGCTGCAAGCACACACTGCTGGCTCATGTTCATTTTCTCATCAACCAACACCCCCAAGTCCTTCTCCGCAGGGCTGCTCTCAATCTCTTCTCTGCCCAACCTGTAGCTGTGCCTGGGATTGCTCCCACCCACGTGGAGGACCTTGCGCTTGTCATAGTTAAACTTCATAAGGTTGGCATCAGCCCACCTCACAAGTGTGTCAAGGTCCCTCTGGATGGCATTCCTTCCTTCCAGTGTATCAACTGAACCACACAGCTTGGTGTCATCAACAGACTTGCTGAGGGCACACTCAATCCCACTGTCCATGTCACCGACAAAGATGTTGAACAAGACGGGTCCCAACACCGATCCCTGAGGGACACCACTTGTTACTGGTCTCCAGCTGGACATTGAGCCATTGAGCACAACTGTTTGCATGTGGCCATCCAGCCAGTTCTTTATCCACCGAGTGGTCCACCTATCAAATTGATGTCTCTTCAATTTAGAGACAAGGATGTTGTGTGGGACAGCGTCAAACGCTTTGCACAAGTCCAGGTAGATGACATCAACTGCTCTACCCCTGCCCATCAGTTCCATAGCCCCATCATAGAAGGCCACCAGATTGGTGAGGCAGGATTTCCCCTTAGTGAAGCCATGCTGGCTGTCACCAACCACCTTGTTGTTTTTCATGTGCCTCAGCATGCCTTCCAGGAGAGTCTGCTCCAAGATTTTGCCAGGCACAGATGTGAGACTGACTGGTCTATAGTTCCCTGGGTCTTCCATATTCCCCTTCTTGAAAATGGGGGTTATATTTCCCTTTTTCCGGTTGTCGGGAACTTCACCTGACTGCCATGATTTTTCAAATATGATGAACAGTGGCTTAGCAACTTCATTTGCCAGCACCTTCAGGACCCATGGATGGATTTTATCAGGTCCCATGGACTTGTATATGTTCAGGTTCCTAAGATGGTCTCAAGCCAGACCCTCTCCTACAGTGGGCCCAGGGTCTTCATTCTCACAGTCCCTGCATCTGCCTTCCAGGACTTGGGTGGTGTGGTCAGAGCATTTTCCAGTGAAGACTGAGGCAAAGAAGTCATTAAGAACCTCAGCCTTCTCCAAATCCAGGATAGTCAGTTCTCCCAATAGCTTCTGGAGAGGGCCCACATTGTCCCTTGTCTGTATTTTATTTGCAATGTACCTATAGAATCCCTTCCTGTTATCTTTCACATCCCTAGCCACGCTGAATTCTAGGTGGGCCTTAGCTTTCCTAACCTGGTCCCTAGCTTCCCGGACAACATCCCTGTATTCTTCCCAGACCGCCTGTCCTTGCTTCCACCTTTTATAAGCCTCTTTTTTTCCTTCAAATTTTCCTCAGCAGCTCCTTCTCCATCCAAGGAGGTCTCCTGGCCCTCCTGCAGCACTTCCTTCTAGTAGAGATGTATCGCTCCTGAGCTTGCACCAGGTGATCCTTGAATATCAACCAAGAGTCTTGGGCCCCCCTGCCCTCTAGGGCTATATCAAATGGAATCTAACTGAGCAGGTTCCTGAAGTGGCCGAAGTCTGCTCTCTTGAAGTCCAGGGCAGTGAGCTTGCTGCACACTCTTCTCACTGTCCTGAGGATCTTGAATTCGACCATCTCATGATCGCTGCAATCAAGGCTGCCCTGGAGCATCACATTTCCAACCAGCCCTTCCCTGTTGGTGAGGACGAGGTCAAGCATGGCACCTCTCCTTGTCAGCTCCTCTATTACTTGCAGAAGGAAGTTGTCTTCCACACAATCGAGGAACTTCCTGGCTTGTTTGTGCCAGGCTGTACCGTCTCTCCAGCAGATATCAGGGTGGTTGAAGTCCCCCACAAGGACAAGGGCCTGCGAGCGTGAGGCTGTTCCTATCTGTCTATAGAGCGCTTCATCCACAGGGTCCTTTTGGTCAGGCGGTCTGTAACAGATTCCCTCAGTCATAGAATCATAGAATAGTTAGGTTTGGAAAGCACCTTAAGATCATCTAGTTCCAACCCCCCTGCCAGGGGCAGGGACACCTCCCACTAAACCATGCCACCCAAGCCTATGTCCAACCTGGCCTTGAACACCGCCAGCGATGGAGCATTCACAACTTCCCTGGGAAACCCATTCCAGTGCCTCCCCACCCTTTCAGTAAAGAATTTCTTCCTCATATCCAATCTAAACTTCCCCTGTTTAAGTTTGAACCCGTTACCCCTTGTCCTCTCACTACAGTCCCTAATGAAGAGTCCCTCCCCAGCATCCCTATAGGCCCCCTTCAGATATTGGAAGGCTGCTATGAAGTCTCCACGCAGCCTTCTCTTCTCCAGGCTGAACAGCCCCAACTTTCTCAGCATGTCTTCATACGGGAGGTGCTCCAGTCCCCTGATCATCCTCGTGTCCCTCCTCTGGACTTGTTCCAACAGTTCCATGTCCTTTTTATGTTGAGGACACCAGAACTGTACACAATACTCCCAGTGAGGTCTCACAAGAGCAGGGTACAGAGGCAGGATCACACACTGTTCTCCCTTTAACTCTGTCCCACAAACTTTCTATTGTCTGCTCACCTGTCCCCAGTCAGAGACATAAATAGCAACTCCCCTTCCCCGCCTACTGGGCCTTTCTTTCCTAAAGAGCCTGTAACCTCCCATTCCGACTCTCCAGTCATACGTGCCATTCCACCATGTTTACATGATGCCTATTATATCATACCCCTGTAGACGTGCACACATCTCTAATTCCTCTTGTTTGTTCCCCATGCTACGGGCATTTGTATAAAGGCATCTGAGCTGAGCTCCAAATGAAGCCAGCTCATTGGCTGGAGTGGCTGGAATATTTCTACATTGCTCCGAGCATTTATTATAGGTGCTGGCAAGTGACTGGGTGTGTTGGTATGGAATGATGTCCCCCTCCACCAGCAGATGTAGTTTAAAGCATCCTTGTCCAATCTGGCAAGCCTCCTACCAAAACCGCTCTTCCCCTTCGTTGTCAGACCAGCTCCACCAACCCCCAGTAGACCTGGCCTATTAAATTGAGTTCCATGTTCAAGGTACCCAAACCCCTGACTATAGCACCACCCTTCCAACCATTTATTAACCTGGCCAATCCTCCTAGCCTTTTTAAGGTCCTGCTCTGTATCCTGGAGAATTGACAAAAAGACAATCTGAGCTCCAGAGCCCCTAACCACATCTCCCAGAGCTCTATAGTCCTTCTCTTATGTTTTCCAGGCTACTGCTATCTATATCAGTAGCACCCACATGGATCACTAGAAGTGGGTAATAGTCAGTGGGACTGACTAGAGCAGGCAGCTTCCCTGCAACATCCCTGATCCGAGCCCCTGGCAGGCAACACACCTCCCTTGAGCTTGGCTCAGGCCGACAGATGGGTGCCTCTGTTCCTTTCAGAGTAGAGTCCCCTACTACTATGGCCTGCCGCTTTCTCCTGGTAGCACCAGTAGTGATCTTCTTTACCAGTACATCAGCAGGTTGTTCCTGTTGGGAGTATGGTTCCTCATCAACCCCCTGCAGGACAGCAAAGCGGTTCTGGGTGGGTACAACAGATTTAGGAGGAAGCCCCTTGCTTTTAATTGTCCTCTTCCTCCTTTTTTTGTTGGCTTTTTTTGTTACTATTTCCCAGCTTCCTGGGTTAACAGCCTCCTTCTTTCCTCCATGAATTACTAGTGAAGGTGAAGATTAGACTCATGTCAAAATTTTTCATGTGGTACGAAATGTTATGATTTTAAGTATTTTGTTTGAGAGAGCTGGCATACTGTCTGTATGCATTACTTTATGTCACACACAAAGCCTTTCAGATGTTCAGAGGGCTGTATTTCTGTTTTGTATGGTTACTCCTCGGTAGTTGTGTGTTTGGATGTCCTTCCACATTATGGATTTAAAGGCATATTTGAAATATGGCTCTGTCTTAGTCTGTGGTGGGTAAGAACATTCATTCTTGGATCTTATTTTTCCTCACAGTCACATACAGCAAACAGCCTGTTTGCAGAGTAAACTTCAGTAAAGAGTTCAGTTGCCTCTGAACAACAGCAATGAGGAATATCACTCTCCAAACAAACCAGAAAGGACTGAACCAATTCTTTCCAGCTGAATGGCTTTGTTAACTGAATAAATACCAGCAAAGGAGAACAATGACCGCCTTGCTTAAATAAGCTACAAGACTTTTGAAAATCTGTTTGAAATCTGGATGCCGCTTCTCTTTTATAATGTAATCAGATTTGGGGAGATGTGCTTGAGGTTGGGCCTATGTCACCCACTCAACCCTGCACTGCGGAGCTTCCAGCAGGAAGCTGTTGCAGATGAGAAGTAGGGCTTGAGTGTTGGTTTTTATTTCTCTTTCTCTCTCTCAATCTCTAGTGAGTGTGTGTTTGTTGTGGTTTTCTTTTTTCTTTTTTGTTGACAAATGCCTCTGAAGTACCCAGTATTTATTTGCTGTAATCTCTTGTGTGATATTAATTAATGTTGAACTAGGGTGCATCTGCATTTCATTGGTAAAAGAATGAACTGGAAAGTGTTGCTTAGGCTCAGTAAGTAATTGTGCTTTGTTTTCATACTGAGAAAACTCGCTTCTTGTTAGAAAAATCAGATATTTGCGTACTTCCTGAAATGGTCTGTTTTACTGGATGTGAATGTTTTTGTCCATGTTCCAGTTAAAACAGTGGTGGCAAAACATACTCTGAAGATTTTTAATAGTAGTAATAATACATGTGGGTGTTTACTTGATTTAATCTTGCCTGTCAGCTATGGAGCCTTGTGCTTCTTAGTTTGCTGCCTGTTTTATGGCTTTTGTCCGGGCAGCACAGGGTGAAAAAGCTTCTCTTGTAGGCAAATAAAGTCAAAAGCCTAAGGAGGCTGAAGCTAGTGCCATTTCTTCCCATTGGCCTCAGAAGCAGCCAGGATTAAGCCAGAAATGTTACCTGTCTTCCTCATGGATGGCATTTTCTCCAGAGCTCCTTATCTGAATGCAAAATTGCTGGGAAAAGTAGAGAAATTCATGTGAACTTTTGTTCTTCTGCGTGTCCTGGAATCTGGGTTATGTGAGAATACATTTTGCCTGTTGGTATTAGAAATAATTAAAATAATTAAGATGGAGAAATGAAAGAGTCTTTGAGTGTTTATCATTAGTGGGAGTATTAAAAACTAAAACCATTATTAACAATTTAGTGTTTATTAAATTACATTAAACTGGGGCTATAAGAATAGGAAGGATGTAGCATTTCAATTTTCAAGATAAAAGCAAAAGAAATAGTTTTATGTTACGGTTGTACATAAAAAGTGTAAGAAGTGGTTGTTTTTTTGTGTTACATACTATATTCACTGAAATAGGCTTCCTGTTCTGTGTACACCTCTTTTAGACTTACAAAAATGAACATAATGAACATGCTACTTTAAGATATAATGTGGCATATCCTTAAAGGTCCCTTTTGGTTCTTTGTGGAAAAGATTAGCATCTACTTTCGCTTTAAGCCGACAAGAAGCTGTACAGAAAGTGCTAGGCACTTGTTAAACTCTAGATGACACCTGAACAACTTTCCATTAGTAGATGGTTCTTGCTAAAGGTTTCCCTCTGGCTTTAATACAAAATAGGATTAACACCTGCTGGACTTTAATCCTCTTCTAGCATTTTGTTGCCTCAAATGAGTAACTGACTTCAAGTTTGCCCAATTGGTCCTTGCCTGGCACCTTGCAGAGGCCAGCATTGCACAACTGGTGCCTCTTCAGCCCCTTGCAGGCAAAAATGCTTCGCTTTCTTGGGCTGAGAAGAGCTTCAGAGCAGCCCTGCACAGAAGGACTTGGGGGTGCTGGTTGATGAGAAAATGAACATGAGCTGGCTTCAGTGTGCGCTCGCAGCCCAGAAAGCCAACCGTATCCTGGGCTGCATCAAGAGGAGCATGACCAGCAGGTTGAAGGAGGTGATCCTGCCCCTCCACTCTGCTCTTGTGAGACCCAGTTGGAGTATTGTGTGTAGTTCTGGTGTCCTCAATGTAAAAACGGCATGGAACTGTTGGAGCAAGTCGAGAGGAGGGCCACGAGGACGATCAGGGGGCTGGAGCACCTCCCATATGAAGATAGGCTGAGAAAGTTGGGTCTGTTCAGCCTGGAGAAGAGAAGGCTGCATGGAGACCACATAGCAGCCTTGCAGCATCTGAAGGGGACCTGCAGGGATGCCAGAGTGGGTTCCCTTCACTGGGGACTGTAGTGATAGGACAGAGAGAAATAGGTTTGACCTTAAACAGGGAAAGTTTAAGGAAGATACAAGGAAGAAGTTCTTTACTGTAAGGGTGGTGAGGCACTGGTATGGGTGGCCCAGGGAAGTTGTGAATGCTCCATCGCTGGTGGTGTTCAAGGCCAGGTTGGACAGCGCCTTGGGTGGCATGGTTTAGTGGGAGGTGTCCCTGGGCGTGGCAGGGGGGTTGGAACTAGATGATTTTAAAGTCCTTTCCAATCCTATGATTCTATGGTTCTTTGTTGCTCTTGATCATAACCTCTTGATTTTAGTGTTTTGTTCCTTTTTATTTTTTCCCTCCCCATTGCTTATGATACTACGAGAAGTTTCTGGGCAGTGCATTACCTATGAGCCATATGTTGGAAAGCCCTGACCTGCTGCAGTGTTGTTCTTCTGTTGTTGCAGGTTAGATCTGGCTGCTGGGATGGGGGCCCTCACCAGGCTTCAGGAAGCTGAGTGGTGACCAGAGCTGCAGCGATGTTAAAGCCAAGGGTCACCTGAGCACTGCAAACACAGCTTTTGACAGCTTTTGCACTGGCTGTCATTCACAGGCACTTCAGGAAGCCTGTGAGATAAATCCACTCACTGCGCACCCAAAGGTGAAAAGCAACGGAGCGTGGTCTGGCCATGCTGTCGTCCTTGCAGCTTGCAGCTGCCTGACGTGGGGACTAGGACCCTTCAGGGCTGCGTGCACCCCTCCAGCTGGCATAGATTTCACTGCCACTTAATTGGCATCCCATATTCCCTGGGGGCCATGGCTGGCTTCCTCATTGCCTTGTCCCTTGGTGTATGCAATCCACAGCATGTCCCTCTGCAGTACCACACTGCCTGTGACTTGTCATGTTGGTCTGCTAGCATGGACTGTGTCCCTCTGGGGGTCCTGTCAGCAATGCTGTCCTCAGGATTGTTTTTCAAGATATGGTTATCAGTTTAATTTGCTTAAAAGTTGCCATAAGGACAAATAGGCCATGAGGTCTCCCTTCCTGGGAGAAGGCAAAATCTGTCACAGAGCATTAGCTGCACACTATCATGCTGTGCTGCTGAGAAAAAGAGCAAGTGAAACTAAAATAGTTTGAAATCAGTTCATCTGTCTGTTAAAATTCCACTCAGTTATTCTGTATCCTATGTGCGCTATTAGGAAGACAACATCTTTTAGGAACCAGGCTGCTCTGGTCAGTGTTTTAAATCCGGAAATCTCAGGTCACTTTTTCCTCTGCTGTAGGTATTTTTGGTGTTGCATGAAATCATTACTTTCAGTGGGGAGTAAGGAGCAAATGAACTTTTGGAGAGCCTTTTCCCACAAAGTGAGAAACCATGGAGTAGATGGATTTAATACAGCAGGGTGGACTCACTGACCCCAGTAGAGATACAAACTTTTGCTGAGCCCCTGAAGTCATCTTTAATGATACTATCAGTATTAATACTTCGTAGTGGTTATGCAAATGTAGGATAAAAAAAAAAGCACATTCATGAGATCTAGATCCATGTTATCTAATGCTTTTGACTAGATTTGGCATGAGATAAAGTTTGCATCGTTGGACTCTCTGAAGGGACCTTTTCTCCCTTGTGCTTTCAAAATCTGCTGAGTGCTGACAGCAGTCAAACAGTCCTTAGTTTTCCCCCAGAATCTCTGAAGTCACTTGTTCAAAGAATCAGTTCTTTGTGTATCTGGGGAAAAACTACTACTTCATATTCACAATAAAGGGATTGTGTGTTTGTAGAACTTTATGAACATGTCTTGTTTTGAAGAATTTTCCTCTAATATTTAATACTTCATATAAATTTAATAACTGAAATTTATTTTGTTCAAACATATGTTCACAGCAAAAGCTAAACATAAATAACCAGTTACTGGTGTTTGATAGGAGGATGACTGGGAGAGAGGGGATCTTTAAGGCTTAGGATTTTTTTCCTTTTCAAACCTATGATAAAATTGATGCCATGCAAATAAAGCAGAGCAGGCTAAACTGCCACCTGATCAATCCACATCACTGTTAACCATGAGGCCACTTCTTCATCATTGACAAATATTATAAATGTTTGGTAACGATTAATTTATGTTTAGGTCTGTATTCTGGAAGGTTGAGAATAGCAAAAAGTGAAGAGCAAAAGACCAAAAGGTCTGTTGCTCCCACTCAAAACTGAAGAAAATTGTCACCACTACCAAAAGAACCGGTCCATCAGTATTGCTCAGCAATTCTATTTCTGAAGGTCTGTTTAGCATTTAATTAGCTCTTAATCTATTTTAGTATGAATTTTACGCATGGCTTGCTTCCTTCAAAAAAAAAAAAAGTATTTGTTAACATGTCTTTTTCATTAAAAAATCACATGTTAAAATAATCACACAATCTGAAAAACAGTTATTTGTGCTAGGAATATTGGCCTTTTTTCGTATGATGGCATGTATAGTTGACTTTCCTATGACATTTGCAGAATCAGTGTCACACTAAGTATAAATCTGTGGGTCATCCTTTTCAGTTGGTTGGTTTTGTTTTAAAAGTACTATTAGCTTTCTCTTTTTTTCATTGTGTTACTTCATAATCTTTTGGACTTTTCCTTTGCTAAAGCAGCATTCAAGATTCAGGGGGCTCTGTCAGCATTTTTTAATTCCCTGGGATGCATGCTTTCTGCTTATGAATACTTAAAAATACTACTTCAAATAGTTGTTATTTAAGAACCTATTTTTGTTAATAAATAGACCAACATTATCACTGTAAATCACTGATACATCATTCTAGTTCCTTAATGTGCAGGAGAAATAGCTTTTGAACGCTTCTGCCTTTTGTCTCGCAAAGAACATTGGAAGTACAAAGTTTTTAACCCTGAATTCATTGCATGGTTACTTAAGCATTCCTTTCTATATAACTACGAGAGCATCAGTGGAGCATGCGAATTTCTATAAGGTGTTTACATGACCAAACTAGCCAGAATAGTTTCAACCACAGCCTTAACCATCTTGATTTTTTTGTTTTTTTTTTTTTTTGTTTTGTCTAATGAAGCTTGATCCTAATCAATTTTTTGTTTTGTTTTATTTTATTAAGTGTAATTTCAGCTATGATTTAATTTATCTTTTTCTCAAGTCTACATTAGTAAATTGGATTCTGTTAGAAAGTAGAATATTGAAAGAGTGCAACATGGAAGTGTTTAAGGACCTGCTCTGTGAATTCCCTTTGAGTTGATTAGAGTAGACAGCTCCTGGCCCTGAAACAGCACAACTACAGAAGTGATTTTAGTTGCTAAGAAATGTCACAGCAATACAAATATTTCATTTAGAAAGCAGATTAGCTCATTTTAACTAAGGGGTGAATTTCTTTTAAACTGATTTCAAAAGGGGTGATCTGTTGTAGCTTATATATGTTGTAGGCAAAATCCTGTGGATATTTTCATTATATTATTAACACATTTAGGAATAGTTAAGATTACTGAAGATATTTAGGATTATTTTACTACTTTCCTTTTATGTCTCGCCTTTAATTTCTCACTTTTATTTAATGCCTATAAGTAAGCATTGCAATATTTTAACTTCTTGTCACGTGATTTGTCATACTCTATTATGAACTTGTAAGGAGATTGTTTTACTGCTGGTATTTCACTACTAAATTAGATATTTATAATCTCTGTGTTTCTCAGGTAGGATGGTAGTATCTTTTTTTTCGGGAAAACTGAACATCAATTCTACAGCAGAATATTGATACAACTAGTGCAAAAATTGATACAAATTAGTGCAGTCTAATTTTAGAGAAAACATTTTTTAGGGCTTTCTTTCCTGACCCAGATCATAGTAAGAAAAAAACAGCTGTGAAATAAATTTAATTGCTTGGTGAAAACCAACATGTCTCAGCAATAGTAAATCTTATAAAATCTCTTATTTGAGGCAAGCAGTATCAACATCTTTTAAAACTTCACTACAAGAAATTGCTGAATATTTAAAGATTTAGGCATCACATCAGTTCAAGATAAAATATTGTTACCTGTGGGACCGTGGAGTGGCATGAAGACATTTACTGCTGTAAGTAAAGCAGGTTTGAGTTGGTCATATTGGACCACAGCAGGTTTTAATTCACAAGGAAGTTAATGTGTAGTATATTCTTTTGTCTCTGGACTCATCAGAAGATGCTCTCCCCTTTTCGATGTCGGTCACTTATCTTCTGTTTTTTGTCATGCTTTTGTCATTTGTCTGTTGTAAATTGTAACCCATTCATACTTCTCTGTTAGTAAAGGAGCTGTTTGCACTCGGGTAGCTTTAACTATCTAGCCTAAATTCTGCAGCTTCTCATCAGCCTATGCAGCCAGGATCTTGTTGAACCTAGGTTCTCATCTGTGTGTTGATATCTCAGGGTCATGATGCCAGTTGGCATCTTGATGGCATGAAGTGTGTCCCGTTCCCCCCCCCCCCCCCCCCCCCCCCCCCGGCTAGTGCACCTCTAGAAGGACCCAGAAGACAGCCAGCTGGCAAGGGTTCATTCACGCAACTCTGGGAGCTATTGCCGTGTGCAATATTTGTATCTCTGGAATTTTATGGAACTGCTGCGTACCTTTGCTAAGAATCATTAATAATCTTCACTTTTCTCAACACAACTAGAGGACAATTTACTTCCTACAAAGCAGTCCTGTGTACTGTGGTAAAATTCGACAATCTGCTGCTTTGTTCCCTGTCACAGTTGGAAGGATGAGCAAAAAGTCATGAATGTTGCTTGATTGATTCACTGCTAAGTAATTAATGGTAGTAAGTGGTAAAGAAGTAAGAAGCTTTGTAAATAAAGGAAACCTGATGAGATAAAAGCTAAGTGCCAGTGGCCAGTTTTTTGGGTGAGTATGGGGAACAGAGATGTTAGAATGTGGTGTTTGATAAGCAGCTTTGAAAGTCTTAGGGAGCCTGGTCAAAACTCAGTTGTATATTGAAATGTCTTCAAAAAAGTCCTGTAAGTTACAAAAATAAATTCTATCAGCTTATCAGGAAGGAACCTGAAAGTAAAGGTGTGTAAGAATCTGTAAGCAGTCTGTTATAACAACTGAGTGCCAGGAAATGTGGGCTTGATTTGGCATCTTGTCTTAAAGCTTGCTGTGGTAGCAAAGTATTATAATTTGATCAATGAAAAGAGTAGGTTGAATGATGTATCAGAAATCTTAAGCAGTTGGGATATTATTTGTGTTTGACTGATAATACGGAAGAGAGAGTCTGTTATGATACATCCTTGTCATTCAAAGGTTTTATTTTTAGTTTCACTTTCACAGTTGTTTTTATTAGCTCAAGCACCAAGTTTTATGTGCTATAAAGCATACACTATAAACCATTTAGGCTGTGCATGTTTCTTCCTGCAATATAAATTGGAGTATAAAATCCATTTTACCATCCTACTGATATCACTTATAATATTCTGTCCTTTGACCCAAATTCTTCCTGCCGTGACTCTCAAGTTGCCTGTATATTAGCAATATAAAAGGATACCTTTTTTAGTGACTGAAAGCCTTTCAACTTTAGTTTAGTTTAGATTTTATTATTAAATCCTTTAAAATGTTTAAGGCCAGGTAGGATGGGGCTCTGAGCAACCTGGTCTAGTGGAAGGTATCCCTGCCATGGCAGAGTGGTTGGAACAAGATAATCATTAAGGTCCCTTCCAACCCACACCAGTCTGTGATTCTCCCCTTCTGGCATGCAATCTTAAGGGAATTTTCATAGTTAATATTGTTGAGTCTTTGGGTTTCCCATGACTGCCAAAGAGCTGAAGGAATATTGTAACTGAAATCTTGATGAAACCTAAAGAAAAGCAAATGAACTGATTTTGTAGTACTTAAATACTCAGCAAAATGGCTCTTCGTTGATTTTGAATTCCCAGGTTGCGACCAAGATACGGAGCCCGTTTTTCACAGACTCACGGCTGTCAATGCTCATCATCAATAAGAACGCTGCTGTTGCTTCAGAACTGACACTGTAGCCTGTTTTCAGTATCTTAACTCTTCCCAGATGGGACTTAGATGTCTTTTCTTTTTCTTCTTCTTCTTAAAAAAAAAAAAAACAACCCAAAAACCAACCAAACCCAACAAACCCCACAAAAAACAACAAAACAAATGAGAACAACAATAAACAAGCAAAACAAAACCCAAACCAACAAAAAACCCTGCAAAAAAACCCCAAACAAACCCAAACAAAACCCAACAAAAATAACCAACTTTTTAATGTACATGGCCTCATCCAGGCTACATTATTTCAGTCTTCCAAAGAGGGATTTTACTAAGCTCTCTTCTGTTGCTGTCAGCCAGTAAACCGTACTATGGTTTCCTTGAAGGTCACAAAGATTAAAAATGTGGTTTAAGTGGTACCAGGTTATGGTGTTCTGGAGCACAGTAGTTATTTGCTGCAGTATATGCTCATGCTTGACTGTGGCTGAATTCAGTTAGGGTAACTTTTCAAGGAAATGTCCTGTCTTCTAAATTGTAATTTGAATTTGGGGCATTTTTTCTCTATTGTCACTCAGGAACAACAGGATTTTATAGACTGCACATATAGCTGGAATTGGGAAATGTAAGTTAGATTTTAGTGTTTGTCAATACAGTTTTACAGAAATTCCAGTTACTGTCTATGGAAAATTGTTCTTGCATAACAAATGAACTTAGAAACTGTCATTCAACTGCAAAAAAAAAAGTTTAATTTGAATCTTAAAAAATGGGCCACTGGAAATGAATTTAATTAGAGCACGCTGTCCCAGAAAAGCTCCTGCTTGACTTTGAAGATCTGGAACAAAAGTTGTCACTAAACAACAGCTGACTACAGGAGAGAAGAGGCAGAAGGTTTTTTGGTTGAGTGGAGGTTTTTTTCTTAATTTAAATTGCTGTGTTCACTTTTTTTTTTTTGCTTAGTGCACATTGGCATATCAGTTCCAAATACAGCATAGTTCAGCATGAGTAAGGCTTTGTTACAATGATGGAAAATCGGGTAATTGTTGAGTGTGGTGCTGGCAGCACTGAACTAAGTAATATTGCTTGTTAATTTTTCAGTACTTTGTCGCCTTCCCCTTCACACCCCTGTTTTAATTTTTAATAACATATAATTGAAGGAAAATGATGAGATAGCAGGAAAACTCTCATGAACTCTATTTAATCAGAAAAAGTGCTAGTGCTTTACATGTTATTGTAGGCACATGCTTTTCAATACATATGTACTAGATAACTGTAAGCACTGTTTTTTTCGTTAGTTCTTTTTTTGGAATAAAAGGGACCACACTGATGTTTTAGTGGGAGGTGTCCCTGCCCATGGCAGGGGGGTTGGAACTAGATGAACTTAAGGTCCTTTCCAACCCTGACTATTCTATCATTCTATGACTTCCACTGGGTGTAACTCACCAGGATTTATTAAAATCTGCTATTCTTCATGCTGTAGACATGAAGTGTTTTTTACAAGACAAGAATAACAAATCAGGCATGTTTAACTGAAGCAGAGTGCTCTTAGACCATGTTAGATATAATCTAATATGTACTGTTTGTCTTGGTTTACTCTCTAAACCTAACTGTTTTTGAAAAATGCATGTTTCACTGTTCAAATGACTAGTTAGCTGACCAGTTGCCCAGGCAAATATAAGACTTCAAGCCATATACAGATGACAGCAGTAAAAGCATCTTGTTAGTTTCTAGTTTGACATTTGTTGATCAAATTTCTACTCAGCTCCTTGTTCTAATCTACATTTATCAGAGTGAGACTAAATTGTATTTTTTATTTTCATTACTTCTAGAACAGAAGCAAAAGGAGGTTGTGGAACATTTCTACCAGCATGCCAATAATAAATTGTGTAAATTTGATTCGTTTTTTATAAATTCTCAAAAGAGGCAATATGTAGAATAAAGTACGGTGAGTAAATTACATGAGTCTGTTCTATTTCCAAGCTCAGAATGTGTTGTTTCCTAGTCTGTGTTTCTTATTTAAACACGAGTTTGCCCTCAGCAAGTTTGCCGATGACACCAAACTGTGTGGTTCGGTTGATACGTTGGAGGGAAGGAATGCCATCCAGAGGGACCTTGACACGCTTGTGAGGTGGGCTGATGACACCCTGATGAAGTTTAACCATGACAAGTGCAAGGTCCTCCACCTGATCGGAGCAATCCCAGGCACAGCTAAAGGTTGGGCAGAGAAGAGATTCAGAGCAGCCCTGCAGAGAAGGACTTGGGGGTGTTGGTTGATGAGAAAATGAACATGAGCTGGCAGTGTGCTCTTGCAGCCCAGAAAGCCAACCGTATCCTGGGCTGCATCAAAAGGAGCATGACCAGCAGGTCGAGGGAGGTGATCCTGTCCCTCTACTCTGCTCTTGTGAGACCTCACTTGGAGTATTGTGTGCAGTTCTGGTGTCCTCAACATAAAAAGGACATGGAACTCTTGGAACAAGTCCAGAGGAGGGCCACGAGGATGATCAGGGGACTAGAGCACCTCCCATATGAAGATAGGCTGAGAAAGTTGGGGCTGTTCAGCCTGGAGAAGAGAAGGCTGCATGAAGACCTCATAGCATCCTTCCAGTATCTGAAGGGGGCCTATAGGGATGCTGGGGAGGGACTCTTCATGAGGAACTCTAGTGAGAGGACAAGGGGTAGTGGGCTCAAACTTAAACAGGGGAAGTTTAGACTGGATATGAGGAAGAAATTTGTTACTGTAAAGGTGGTGAGGCACTGGAATGGGTTTCCCAGGGAAGTTGTGAATGCTCCATCGCTGGCAGTGTTCAAGGCCAGGTTGGACATAGCCTTGGGTGGCATGGTTTAGTGGGAGGTGTCCCTGCCCCTGGCAGGGGGGTTGGAACTAGATGATCTTCAGGTCCTTTCCAACCCTAACTATTCTATGATTCTATCATTCTATGTAGTGAGCTGAAAATAATAGCCAAGTTTGCCTTAGGCTTGAGAGTTGAGTTTCTGTGTCTATTTCTGCAGTATAGCGGGTATGCCCTTTGCACCACATCTGTAGTCACTGCATAACCCATGTGGATAGAACTGATCGCTCATGTGGGTTCTGATAGTTTTCATTTGTGAAGTGAGTCTGAAGTAATGTTGAAGAGTATTGAAATTCCTGCATATGTACAGAACTTCTGTGCAAGTAAGCCTTGGAGCTGGTTAGTGAGTGCACAGTGGACATGTCAAGGGTTATAGATGCCCATTACTCAGATTCAAATGTTCCAAGTCCTTCTAGGAAAAAAATAATCTGCTAAAGAAAAGGAAGACTTTCCAGTTATGTCTTTGTTCTAGGAGAAGAGAGCTTATACTTAAGATTTTAAGATTTATCTTTTTCTATTAAGGAGGATGTTAAATCCATGAAAAAAATTAATGTTATTTTTTATTTCTGCATTCTCTCTTGTGATGTGTAGTGTCCCTGCAATCGCCTGACAGGCTTGTAAGGTTAATGATTGACTTCTAGGAGAAGCTGAGATGGCACATGTGTGCTAGCCATGTCTGATGCCTAGATCAATGTGAATTGATAAGTAACTGCTTTGTTTTTATTTTGTATTTTGTGGGTTGTGTGTAGTGGCTTTTTTTAATGGACCTCTCATGTTCTTGCAGATTCTGACATTTTAAGTGGAGATAATCTAGTGCCTAAACAACCTTGTTGTAAATCATCCCAGAGACCAAAGGTAGGTCTTTGTGATCATATGGTCAGAAGAAATAGCCGGAGGCTAAGATATCAATGATGGAAAAAAATCAGGAGATGGGTAAATGAGAGAGTGAAGGAAGGACAGAAAGAGAAGTAGACTCTCCTTGAATGCTTACCAGGAAAATGAGAGCATCAGTTTTGATCTGAAAGTGCAGAGCAGCAAGACCCATGAGTGAAATCTGTGGAGTTATCCCACTTCCAGCATCTGTAGAAGATGTGGGAGACAGCCTGGCGGTGGGGCACTGAAAGAGAAATGACACCGTGACAAAAGGTGACAGAAGTTGGAAGGTGTGGGAGACATGCTAATCACCTTTGGGGTTATGGAGAATGTCTGTGCTATTTTCCCTGTGAGCATCTGACAGCATAACACAAGATGATGTAGAGATGTGTCACAGAATGCATAGAAAGGCACATAGCTTTATCTGGGCCTGAGCTTGTGCATTTATTCTACATGTCTTATCACTTATCTGGCATAGCGGTCTTGAGTAGATCATCAGTAGGAAAATTAAATATTGCCTTACTTGTCCTCTTAATCTGATCACTGAGGTGTTTTCTAAACCCAGAATTTTCAATGGGGAAAAGAGGGATCAGTTAGTAAATGCTATAATAGCTGACCCTAAGTCAAGGTTTCACATTTGCAATAAGGTAAATCTCTGTTTGATCACTTAAGGAGGGAGATAATGTCCTGCCTCTTCCTGTGAGCTGAATTGGAAGGAAGGATGGAAATCTGAGCAGGGCAGGGTGATAAATCTGAAGAATGGGACTTGCTGCTTCTCCTGCCAGCACAGGGACATTGTGAGGGTCTCTCATTCTCTCAGGATATGCTCCTCCTGTAGTAAAAGCTGTATGAATTGGAGATAAACTAAATGATGAGTGGCTCTGTCTTTGCAATGTCTCTTGACTAGTGTCGTGGGCAACAAAGCTTTAGTGGTTGTATTGCTGGAGGTGGAAAAAAGTCCCACAACTTTTCTATGCCTTGATGATCTGCTTGCTCCTAAATATCGTTTTCTGCTTTTATGGGCTGTGCTTAGAGCAGTAGTGTAAAACTGAACTAGTTTTAATCTCCTTCAGCACCCTGTCAAACAGCCTTTGAGAGACTGTGTATCATATACTGGACAGCTTTCCTCAAATGTGATGCTTCTTTTGAATGTTAATGATAAGTTACTTTACTGAGCTTTGAAATGAATGACAGACGATCAGAGTAAGCCTCAAAGGGCTCTTTTACAGGACACACTCCAAACATCCTAATAGGTAGATTGTTTTATCCTTTGAGTACCATAAAATGCTTATGTTCACTTAAAACCTACTAATTAGATTACTGCATACAGCCTGTTTTTCTCTCTAAAAAGGTAATACTATGTCTTGAATTTTATCTTATTGCAGTCTGGCCAATTTAATAGAATTTAGCTAAACTTCAGTAGAAATAGGGAGGGCTTAACTTGGAAAAAAGCAAAGCTTAGTTTCTTACTTGTATTAATAAGAGAGTAATATTGCACTGAACAGGCCTAATTCTGAGGTAGTGAAATCAAAGTTCAAAATGAATTACCCTGTTGTAACTTAAGCTTAAACATGTATAATTTTTACAGAAAAATTTGATGCTGTGAATATTTGTAACAGAAATACTGGGTGAAGTTTGAAAATATAAATGCATGTAGTAGGCTGTTCAAAGACCTTTCCACAGTGGTATATCATAGAATCATAGAATAGTTTGGGTTGGAAGGGACCTTCAAAGGTCATCTAGTCCAACTGCCCTGCAGGAGCAGGGACATCTTCAACTAGATTAGGTTGCCTTTTTAAAAGGAGTTGAGTGTCAAATTGATACTTCTGTATAGTTTCTTTCTTTACCAGGCTATCAAGCACAAGACTGATGTGAAAACATTAATAGTAGTTGAGTAATTGATTTAGAAAACTAAACTTCCAAACTGTACTATGTATATAAGCAGAAGATTCATAATTATTCCTCTCATTGGACAGAGAAATATTGGATAACATGGCATGGATACTAAAAAAACTGAGGGGTTTTTTTGTCATTGTTGCTATCGTGATTAAACTAAGACATGCAAATATTTCTCCAAACTCAGACTTTACAAATTCTGTACTTTAGAGTTGATGTGTATTTTCAAACCTTTTTGTTCAAGAGTTTAAAAAGAGTAAGAACAATTTGATTGTAAAGTTCATGTATCTGTCTTTCATGTTAATACATAGTGGCATGATTGATCAATGTACTGCATAAATATCACACAGAAAGCCTGGTTATTTTTACCAATCATAGGATGTGTCCAGCTCCTGTGTTCAGGTTGCTATAGATCAAATTATACCTTGAAGTTCACATTGCTGCTGTCCTGAGTTCTGACTGTGTCATCTTTTGTTTGTGTTTTGATCTTTCATCTTGCTGAGTGCTGTTGTGAAGAACTGTTTTGCATTGATGTAGTTTCTGATTGCAGTAGTACTCTGCATTGACGTGCATGCCCTGAAGTTACTCTGTGATGTGCTTATCAGAAACAAGAACAAATTTTTATTCCTACCTATTTCAGGATAACAAGCATAGGTCAACATTTCTGTGGGTACGTGTTCTGAATCTGTATTGAGCTATTCCTGTAAGACTCTATAGATTAAGTACAGAATTAGAATGGTTAAGGTTTCCAGAGCCCAAGATTGACATTTTAAACCAATTTTGTGATGCTGCCCAATAGCTGGACACTATAGCAGGAGGCCCCTTGACCTCTGGGCTGGGGCTTGGAGTGGTGCTGTGGTGAAAGGCTCCATCTAGGAGTTACTGAACAAGGGCTGAGGCACAGGTGGCTGCCAAAAGCCATGTTGTCACCTCTCAGCTTTTCCCTGCTGGGACTGTCCTGGCAACCTTCTCAAAATGTACAAGTAATGCTGTGGGTCTGAGCAACTGTGAGCTTCCTGGGGTTTCACTGTGCCTGGCCCCAGCCATCTCTTCCTGGATGTGCTCCTTGCTCTGCTCCCTGGTGGCTTGTCACTCCAGGGGTGTTCCCTGACCCCTCACTTGAAGAGCCAGAGGTCTATGGAGAAAAACATGATTCGGAATGGGAAATATTAGTAGTCTGTGTTACATTGTGTTCCCTTCCCTGGAGGAGTGTCAAACAATGTGGTACGTGCATGATTTGTTAAGCCCTAAATAGTATGAACAAACTGAATTATATGTATGTAGCTTTGGTATTTAACCCTTCCTCAATCAAGATAATGGGAGGGTGGTGAAATTAAGTTAAATACAATGTATATGTAGGACTGTGTGCCACTAGTACAGTAACTCAAAGCATTTTGTTACTCAGTTATCATTAGTTTCCTGTTGGATGGTAAGAAGGTTTAGTTGTTATCTCATGTTTAGTAATCAATAAACTTGTCAGTGTTCTCACTGAATTAGTTAATGTAGCATTTTGTGTAAATGGTCTGCGTACCTTTGTAATGGTAGGCTATCTTTAAAAGAAAAAAGTAAAGCATTTGGAATTTTTTAATGGAAATGATGGTATTATGCAGTTTTTTTCTTACTATTTTAAAGATTAGTTTTAAATGCATATGAAGACTTTGTCTTCACTAGTGATTCCAAATAATAGAGAAGTAATGTAAGGATACAGTCATGCTGTAGGGTATTTGAAAATTTCCTCCAGTCTTCTCAGTAGTTCAAGGCATTTTGATGTGATGGGTCTAGCGCTGTTAGAGATCCTGTAACAAATTCTTGTCACATTTTGTATTAGATTTTGTAAGATTGAATTTACCAGTTCCCCTTTTCCATAATCTGTGGGAATAAGGGATAGTTATCATTGAAGAGATTAATGAATTGTTATCTGTGAGTACCTCTCCACTATTTGTGGTAGCATGATGTGTGTCATATTACGGGGTTATAGATTAGTAGGATGACAAAACCAGGTAGAAATGGTAATAATTTATGTGAAATGAAAGAAAAAGTGGGTGAAATCCAAGCATTTTGACCTGCTGTGGCAACTGATGATTTCATTTGAGGTTTGATTTCACCACAACACTATTGAAGTCATCTTACAAGCGTATGTAAGTGCAAGTTGTCCAGTAATTTTTTGTTGTGGTCTTTGACTATAAGCAACCTCAAATTAATAGCGCTTTTTTTCCACATTGATTTTTGGCTATTCATGACACCTGCATATCTCATTTGCTTTACCTTTGAAGTCAAAACCTAATTTTTAATGGAGGTACTCTTGGCTTGCACCATAGAGGAGATTTACTTACGTTATATGTTTTAGCTAGACATTGTGAATACCTGCCATGAGCCAAACTGTGTGTCTGTGGTTGTTCAGTCAGCTTCAGTGCACTCAGCAGGATCACATGGATACAGTAGAGATTGGAATTTGTTTAATATGGTCTATTAGCATATATTCTTTCATTGAGAATAATAGTCTGATGTATTATTCACTGCTTTCATGAAATCACAAGGATGTGTGTAATGGAAATGAACATTATGGGTTTTTTTTCATGCGTGGTGAATTGTTTAAAAAGTTTTTTGTAAACCCAACAAAAAAAACCCCTCTCACTGAGAGAATTGTTTTGGGTGAATATGTTAATTTTGTACCCTGAGTAAGACTCTATGCTTATACTAATCAGTTAATTCTTGAAAGGAATTCCAGTAAAATAAGCAATCTAGGCCCCAAATTTGTAAGCAATACTAGGTATCTATCACAATAGAAGCAAATTGCTATGGCCTAACTTTCCTGAGTAAAATGGGACAATAAGCATTTCTATGCCTTCCCTTGGGAGGGAAAAGGATTTTTGGCCTAAATTTACATTCTGATAAAGAGAAAAGACATTTTCATCCGTTGCATTTTAAGCTAATGTTACTTTTCCAACACTTGGATGGAAACTGTTCTTGAAAATAGCAGTTTGTTAAGAAACCGTAAAAATTGCAGATGCACTGGATGTGGTAGCATTCTCTCATCTAAATTTAAGAGTACTAATATGAATCTTTCAGGCTTCGTTTTTTGCTAATAGTTGAACTCTTTGGTTTTAGATGTAAATATCTGGTTTTATATGCTTTTCTTGTGCCCTAGTATTCCATATGCCTATTCCTTTACACAGTATTTCTTGTAGAAAATCCTGATCAAAGAATGTCAGACAAAATATATACGAATAATGTGAAAATAGAAGACAGGTGTTAAAACTATACATAGAGTAGTCTAATTTGAAGACATGATGTCTGGGATATTTGTGCAGTGGTTTCCCTGATTTCCAAGAGGTAATTACAGTGACAATTTGTTGTTAGGTCACTTACATTGCTAATATGATGTCATCATTGGAAGACTTGGAAGACGCTAGGGAGTGTAGTGGTAGGACAAGGGGTAATGGGTTCAAACTTAAACAGGGAAAGTTCAGGTTAGATATAAGGAAGTTCTTTACTGTAAGGGTGGTGAGGCACTGGAATGGGTTGCTCAAGGAAGTTGTGAATGCTCCACCCCTGGCAGTGTTCAAGGAATTATTGCAGTGTCAATAAGACCTATTTACTATCAGATTTATTTCTGTGTACGGCGGTTATGGAATAAAAGCCTCTATTGGTTTGGAGGGTCGTGGCAAACAATTCAATAGAAGAGAGCTGGACTGTGGTGCAAGTAGTTTGATAATAGTGTCTTGCAGATACCAGTAAAACAAGACCATAATTTGACTGAAATGGATGGTAGAAATTGTAAGCTTCTTGATACTCGAGTCTTAATTCAGAAGTGATTTTGAAGAAATGGAATTTGAGGTTCCTGTTTAAAGCTTATTAACTTTTTATGGCTAATAGTGTGGGTTTTTATTCGAGGGAGTATTTTGGGACAGCCAAAACAATTTTTAATTTCACATTTACTTTGCAGATTTATCCAAAGTATGAATGACATCATCTTTTGGCTTGGTGCACTTGTAGATGTCAGAAGACTGAGGAGCATCCAACCTTTTTCAAATTTACTAGGTAGACCAGTGGTACAGACATTTTCTTTAGTGATAAGCCTGGTATTTATCTTCTCCTTTCACTGGAGGACTTGGATCCATAGGTTTCATTGCATGGACTATGGGGAAAATATATTTTTTTGTTAATAGTTACTTGTCTTCATTGAAGCATTCTGCAACACAAGGTACTACACTTTAAGAGATTAGCTAGTTGCAACTGAGATAGTCATTCATGCCTTTTCCTTTAGTGAATATTCAGTACTGTCTTACAAAACTGTATAAACCTCCTTGAGGAAGCCCTGATGCAAATCACTCTGGACTTCAATCTCCGTTGTTCCAGGATATACAACTCTTATGGTAGCTCATAAAACACAGCCTGGCCTTTTGTACAGTTGATTCTGAGTGTTGGTGCCAAGACCTTAATGGATTAGAAACTTCCAGAGGGGCATTAAAGTCTTCAGATAGGAATTCCTTTTGCAAAAGGTGGCTTCACTTTAGGAGATGTTAGGTAGCTTCTTCAGAGCATCTAGTTTCTGTGTTGTCCTTTGTTTTGCTGTGCATCATGTGTTTGTAGTATCTAATAAAAAGCTACATGGTTTACTGTGAGATGGCTTTCCTGAAAAGGGAAGTGAGAGTGAAAGAATATGTTGCCCTTAGGAGGCCCTAAATTGTCTCTGCCTTCCAGGCTTAGTGATACTTTTAGGTTTGAAGATGAGTTAGAAATAGTTGATATGTTCTATGTGATACAGAGGAAATGCTCTGTAAATGCCAATATTAAATATAAAAACTTGACAATAGCTAAGGTATATGATTTGTTTACTTGAACTAGCTATACATAAAGTTGTTTGTATATGTGTATATATTTGCATGCTTTAGGTTCCCTGAGTTTCTGTTAGCTCTGTAGTGAAATTTTTTGTCTGAAATTCCTGATATTTAGCATATTACATGGAGAAGTAGCTTGGAAGTCTGAGACCTGCTGCTTTCGCAAAGAAGTGCATATGCTCAGTATTTTCAGCCTGTCCAAGAACGTGTCCCCCTGTGCTAGACTCCTCAGTGAAATAAAAATTGCTGTTTATCTCTAGGCATGGTTCATTGAGGTGAATGTGTGGGGCTGTCATGGTTTAAGTCCAGTCAGCCACAGTTTCGCTCTCTCACTCCTCCCTCTTTCTTGCCCCCCACTCCCGGAGGGATGGGAAGGAGAATAGAAAAGAATGCAACTCCCACAGGTTGAGATAAGAACAGTCCAGTAACTAAGGTATAACACAAATCACTACTGCTACCACCAATAATAATAATGACAAGGCAAATACAAGGAAAGAATACAATTTCTCACCACCTAAAACCAAGCCCGACCACGCAGTGCCCCCCACCCTTCCGGGTCTCTGCTCTCCATCCTGGGCATGACGTGCTGTGGTATGGAATAACCTCTTTGGTCAGTTTGGGTCAGGTGTCCTGTCTCTGCTTCCTCCTGGCTCCCCCTCCTCCCTGGCAGAGCATGAAACTCAGAAAGTCCTTGGCCAGACCAAAACATCACTAAGCAGTAACCGAAACACTGGTGTTATCAGCGCTGTTCCCAGGCCCAAAATCAAAACCACAGCGCTACACCAGCTACCAAGGAGGAGAAAAAATGACTGCTGCTGCTGAACCCATGACAGGGGCATAAGACTTGTCACACTCTGCAGTGAGTGTGTATTATGTGTCCTAATCGTGTTTCAGAAGGGCTTTTCCTGTGAAGCTTGGATAATGCAGAATCTATTTCTGCTGAAGGGTTGTGGGGTTTTTTGCCCTTTCCTCTGTAGTAGTCAATCACAGTGACATGAGGTAGGATTTTACCCTCATGTACACCCTGGCTGGGCTTGTTCAGCTCCAGGAGTCACACAAGGACATTTTAGACATTAAATAGAAAATGCGCTTGCAATATCTTTCTACATCATTTCCTTTTGCCAGTGGAAACACGCACCACTGTGTCAGAGTTATTATTTCGCCAGGGCACTTACACAGATTATAGGGTGCTGTCACAATTTCTAGTAACTTCAACAGTCAATTCTTTTAATAGAACAATAGAACCAAATGACCCTCCATCAACAATTTTTCGTAATTGTTTTATTTTGTGTATATTGCACTAACCAGCTTATATCAAACTCTTGTAGTCTATTGTTGAGCTACATGTTCAAAATGTGTTTCGTATTTTACTTACTTTTGTATAAATAGAGTGTAACAGTATAAGAAGTTTAATGACACTTAAAACAGATTATCAACAAGCTCAGCTAGCATATGGTCTAAATGTTCACTTAGAGTGGTCAGTTTGTTCAGCAAGTGATACGGGAGAGCTTGATAGATGTGACCATATATCCTGAGAAATACTAGCTGCTATTCCTAAATAATTATTTTAAATATAATTTGTTGTCTTCAAGCATGGAAAGGGCTACAAGATCAAAATAAACTTGTTCCCTCTTGTACCTGTGAAAACTGTGTGTTTATTTTTAACTTTCTGTGAGTGAGTTAGAAGGATTTTTGAACTAACCAAACCTGTTTGTTTATAGAAAAATTGAACTGCAGTCAGTGGAGGTTTTATTGTTTATCTGCTGTCTATGCTTTGTTCCTTTGGCACAACAGGGCTCTGTACAGTAGATATTAAGCTTCCCTGCCTTGAAGATAGAAAGTCCTTACGAGTGAATCTGAAATGGTTAGACAAGAACTAACAGCAATCACAGACCCATGCTTTTCTTAAATAGGCAGAAATAAGTTTTTTATGATCTTGTTTTCTATAACCTAACAGTACAGACAACTATATGGTTATAGAAATCACAACATAAACAGGAATGCTTTCCCAGAACAGCATACTGTTTGCAGTTAGGATACATGTCTGATAAAGGACTGAATTTTATTATTTATTGTCTCTTTCCAGCCAGTTTGGGAGAAAAAGATACTACCTGTACCATCAGTCTTGCCTCACTTAGATCTTCAGACCATCATAACTCTAGAAGTATACATTTAGTACTACCTAGAACAAGCCTTCACTGCCTGCATTTCTTCTCCAGTGGAAGAGGAAAGGGAAGAAAGATGATGTTTTCATATACTATAATGTGCAAAGATCATTAGAGACTCTTATGATGACAGGGATAAGGAAATCCATGAGTTCTGAAAGGAACAAGAGTCAAAATGAATATAAAGATCTAGTTTTCAACTTATTTCTTCAGTAGCTGATACCTTAAAAGTATCGGTATATATTAAATGATATGAGAAATTTCATTTCATGCACTGCAGAAGATTTGGAGAATTTCATCTTGAGTGTTGCATCTTTGAGAGACGTTGTGCTAGCTTTGTGTTTGCAGTTCAGCACTTTCTCTATAAGGGACATGCTGTGACATGGCCGAGATGGAGTTGATACTGTGTTCCTGGATGTTTTTCAGGCTATGCACACCAGGTTTAGAATCAAGTGGTCACTGTTGTTCTCTCTGAATTGTAGCCCATGTTGAAGGGTGGTAATTTTTGTATTTCTTTTTTTTTTTTCCTTGTTCAGGTATGGGTGTCTCATATCCTTAAGTCCTTGTATTCAGACACTGGTGTTAGAGCCTGATAAACTGAAGTGTTTTGTGTGTGTTTTCTTGAAGTGATGCAACCAATGTGGACTGGAATATAAAATTCAATTTTCTTTTTTGCTTAAAAGCTTGCCCTTTTCAAATAGCATCCACCATGAACATTCTTTCCATTTTGTATCTGCAGATACTGGCTTGGGTGAATAATTACTGGTGGGCTTCTGTTAACATCATGACAACAGACTAAAAATGTGAATAGATTTTTTTAATTTTTATTTTGTTAAGTGTCATTAAAAGCGAAAATGGGAGGAAGTTAGATACAAGGGTATACATCAAAAAGACTTGCAGAATAATGTCATCATTTGATGGAATTCAGTGTTTGAGAATCAGAAATCCTTGTTAAAATGCTAATCAATCAGTGGGATTGTTGTTTTGTGTTGGTTGTTTGGTTGGTTATTTTTTATTGAAGAAGGGGTTCACATGCTTTTTGTGCTGTTTCCTTTGAGTTTGGCTGAATAAGAGCGTGGAAACCTGTTTAAAATATTTTCATTATTATGATCTCCACTACTATTTCTTTTATATGTTGCTTAGGATTAAGTGCAGTTGTGCTTAGAGGTAAAAAGTTTCCAGCACAATGAAGCACAAACAAGCAATGCTTAAGTGAAGATTAAATGAATGTTACTCAGTGCTGACAGTGTGTGGTTTTGTCTTTTTTTTTTTGACCATGTCAATCAAGAAACAAGGCATTGCAATATGCAAACCTTCAAGTGAAAAAATTCACAGCATGTAGAAGGAAGGATGCAAGAATATGGGAAAAGCAAAGCCTGTTTGTGGTAAAAGCAATGTATATGGTTTTGTCCACTTATTTAAAATATTTGGGTTGTTTTTGTTTTGAAATTATGCATCCATTCAGTTACAAAGCGTGAAAAAGTCTGTAGTGTCTGGAATGTTGGAAGTAATGTTTCTGCTTTTTCTAATTTATTATTTCTCTGCCCAGCACTGTTCTAGACTGGACTTCAGTATTTCATATTTTAAAGACAAATGCATTTAATTGGAATTGTGCATTAAAGCATTTATAGATTGTAAGCATTGGTTGATGCTGTTTGTTTGTTTGTTTTTTCAGTACTACGTCCCTTCTCTGCCTCTGCAGTCTTCTGTGTTCCTCCAGCTCTTGCCAGGCTTCTGGGAATTCAGAGCTCTTGGCCATTCATATGTTAATCAAATGTCTTCATGTAACTCGTGTATTTTTGCCATTTCCAGTCGTAGCCCTTGGTCTTTTGCATGTTATTTCTTTTTTTTTTTTTCTTGTTATTGTATTTACATGGGAAGACTGCTATAGCATGTTTAAATGAACTTCTTGACCTTGTAATTTCCCTGACTGCTGAGATCTGACTAGTTTTCTTCCTATGTGTGTCTCTACTTACACCTCCTACGCTATTACCTTTACTGGCAAATTTACTTTGTTATTTCAGTTTCAATGTTTTAAAATGCATTTCTTCTCTGGAGATAGGTGATTGTGTCCCACTTCTGTAGAAAAGTATAAACCATATAATGGTCTTGTACACCTGAAATCAGTCTCTCTCACTGACTGCTTACAGCTTAAAAATGTGATTTAACCTTTTTTTCTTCATTACTGTTTTTAGCTTAATGTTCCTTTGCACCTAAATGTTCAGATTCATTGATATTCATGGTTATCAAGTTTAGTTGGCTAGTTTAAGACTATTTTTGTCAGCTCAAGAAGATATATTTGCCTTATCTTTCCTAATCTTATGTCCCATTTCTCTTTGTCTCCAGACATGATCTTTGTCATATGTTCTTGCTTTCTTAAGTTAGCAGACTGATCAGCATATCAAAAGGTTGCTGCAGGCCCATCCTGAAAACTCTGCAGCAATGACACTGGTTTCCCAGAATCACCCGTAGGGAACCATGTATCTCCCTGCCTTAATCCTTTATTAATATCAAAATGGGCAAGGACCTCACTCAGTATTAGTGCTCTTACTTTTTGAAACCCTCGACTGTATCACTGTAATAATTTTATAGAGGGTTTCTGATTGATTGCAGCCCAGAGGTCATCTCATGCTGTGCAATGATTACATGCTTTCTTTAAATCTGCTGTGTACTCTGATCTTATTTTTTTTAATCTCTCTTTCATTATCAATTATATGATTTGAAATATTCAAAACACTATTATCTTATTTCCTCGCTTATTTAAAACCAACTAGATGGGAAAGTTATTAATAATGTTAATAGCCCGGAGTTTTTAAAATAGTGCTGTGTGAATAGACATTCTTCTTTCCCTTACTTTTTTACTTCACAAAAAATAGGTAAACCAGAGGTTGCTACCACAGTTATGCTTAAACATCATGATTTTTTTGAAGTCAGTAGTTCTTCAGTTTTCAGTCTATGAGACTCTCTCTGTTGCTATGTTTAAAGGAAATCTCTAAAGAACAGGCTGTTTGAGAACCTTTGTTTTCTCTAACCAGGGATAACATGGCTGACTACAGCTTTCTTTCTGGATGATCCTTGCTCCCAGAGATTATACCTCTGGACATAAAATGGTAATACTTTTCCCAAAGTTTCTTAAAAGTATTTGTAATGCATTTCTTGATTAGATTATGTTTTGACCCATACCTGCAGCCCTCTTACGGCAGAATGCCTTTGCAAAATGTGCATGTAAATATTGACAATTCTGTCAAAAATTATAATGCTTGTTACTGTCTTTCATAAAGAGAGATCTGTTTTCATTGTGTACAGTATCAGTGTGTATAGCTGAGTTAGCATAAGCTCCACTTAGAGCTGTAAGGGACAGAGAAAGCGCTTTAGGGTATCTTTCATTTATTTGAGATGTCTGCTTGGAGAGTGACTTACTTCATCCTTAGGCAGCATTGCCTGGGAGGCTAGCTTAGGTATCTATCTACCTTATGCTTATTTTTATATGGACTCTGTGTATGATAAAAGGTTAATATGAAGACTGTAGTCTTCAGAGAGCACAGCTTTCACTTAACAGTTTTAAAATTTAGGGCAGCCCCTTGCATGAGTGCTTAGTTCAGATTAAGTTCAACGTTATCCCGGGAAATAGGGAGATATGTAAGAAAAGAATACAAAGTACTTCCTAAGGTGCTGGAATATGAATTTCCTGAGAAGAACGTATGGGTGAAAAAGATTAATGTCAAGGGGGGAATCTTTTCACAGAGGCTTGACATTTAAACGTGATCTGCCAGAGAACCAGTCATGAATATGAAATCCAAGTGTTATTTTGTGGCCGTGTAGATTTGTTTCTTTATACTGCGGATATCCACAGCTGTAAGCTATATAATCGTATTTACTATAGCAGTAACAGTCAGGTTTTATTTGTTTATTTTTTTCCCTAAAGAACCCAAACACAATAAGAAAGTCCCTGGACTGACCACTGAATTCTGACTTTCAAAATCAAAAACCAGATAAACAAATGCAGGTGGAAAGCACTTTCTGGAATTAATGCTGACACTTTTTCACTGCTCTTAGATGTACTTGTATGGTTAAAGGAAATATGTACTGGTCAGTCTGGTTCATAGATGTGAACAAGCCTGGATATCTGATATAACTTTTTTTTGATCACAGTATACTCCACTATTTTCTTTCTTATTGGTACCATTCTGGAAAGAGTGATTACTGCTCATTTTTCCTGGGTGATTTACAGACCTTACTTTGTCAAAAAATAGTATAAATTGAAATTTTTCTTTAGGCATCACAGTGAGCAGTCTCTTTAATTCTTCATTTCCCCAGAACTGCAGCACAACTTCCTAAAGTCCAGGCATCCCCAGCCACCAGAGACACCTACTGCAATGCAAAAGCTAAAGCTGAGGCCAACGAGTTGATCAAATTATAATGCTATCCACAGTGTTTCTCTTGCTTGCTAGTAATTCCCAAATCTCAATATCTAAGAATAGTTTGTTTTAGGTAATAAGAAATATTAATTGGTAAATGAACCTCTGAGATGCTAATAGAATGTGCTGAATAAATACCAATTATTATTCATTAAAATGCAAATGTGGACAGGCACTTTAGAGACCATTTAGGTAGCCAAAATAAATTAAATAAAACCAAGAACATTAGTAATTAGGCAGTTACAAGGTGTGTATAATATATTACTGTGATTGCTGGACATGTGCATCATAAAGCTCCATGGTTTTACTTTGGCTTTATGCTGCAGCCTCACAACAGTTTTTGTCTCTGATGACTATTTAATATATTCAGGTGCCACAGCTCATACTTAAATTTTATTAGATGTGTTCTAAAGATAACTTTTTCTATGGCAACTTTTTTTTTTTTAGCTGTATGACTTCCACTCAGTTTAATGAATTCTGTAGTTAGATCCCTGTATGTTGTTTAAAAAGGCTACTCTCAGTTTACAGAGCATAGTGGATTGGGATATTTTAGTTTAGCATTTAATGTGCATATGCTTTCCAGGTTTACATAGGGTTTGTACTTTCGGTTCAGTGCACAGGAAAGCCCTTAAGCCCTTTACACGCAGATGTCAGTCAAGTAATGAAGAACAGTGACGATGAAAATTTCGTGACTTTTTTCTTTCCAATGATATGGAGGGCTCGTTGAAGGAAGTGCTCAGAAGGTAATGCCCAGCTTAAGGATATTCTGTAGTGACTGTTTTGGTTTTAAAGTGCTATCACGAAATGTGAATTAAACAGCAAAGTTTACCAGGACTTTGTGACTTGGACAAATCTGCAAATGTTGTTATTAACTTTTAAATGTCCTTCGAGATCACAAATTTGCAGCAATTTGCTAATGGCTCTATGATAGCAGAGATTGCCAATGATTTCATAACAATATTGTTAGGAGACTGTTTCATTAAACTGTGTCTGTGTGTATGCATACGCATGCATAATTTTTCTAAGTATAGCCACATGATACAATTTAACCCTTCATTATCTCTTTAGATCTTAAAAAGATCAAGTAACATAAAAATAATTATAGGTAATGTTAATTAGTAATCAGTTGAACCCCTTGAATGTAGAATAAAATGGAGTACAAATACAAATTGAGTAATGGTACCGTATTTACTACTTACCACACCTGAAAGCAAATTTGGTTTAGTTATTATTGAGAACATGACTTTTTGTATTTGATAACTAATTTATTTTTTTTACTGAATTAAGTGTTTGATTTTCATACTCTATAAAAAAGCTTGTTTTGATCATTTCTTGTGAAATAATATTGTGAAACTAAATCATGTGAGATATTTTTACAAGTACTGTGAAATAGAATCGTAGAATCATAGTATAGTTAGGGTTGGAAAGGACCTTAAGGTCGTCTAGTTCCAACCCCCCTGCCAGGGGCAGGAACAACTCCCACCAAACCATGCCACCCAAGGAGCTGTCCAGCCTGGCCTTGGACACTGCCAGGGATGGAGCATTCACAACTTCCCTGGGCAGCCCATTCTAGTGCCTCACCACCCTTACAGTAAAGAACTTCTTCCTTATATCCAGTCTAATGTTCCCCTGTTTAAGTTTGAACCCATTACCCCTTGTCCTGTCACTACAGTCCCTCATGAAGAGTCCCTCCCCAGCATCCCTATAGGCCCCCTTCAGGTACTGGAAGGATGCTATGAGGTCTCCACGCAGCCTTCTCTTCTTCAGGCTGAACAGACCCAACTTTCTCATCCTATCTTCATATGGGAGGTGCTTCAGTCCCCTGATCATCCTCGTGGCCCTCCTCTGGACTTGTTCCAAGAGTTCCATGTCCTTTTTATGTTGAGGACACCAGAACTGCACACAATACTCCAAGTGAGGTCTCAGGAGAGCAGAGTAGAGGGGCAGGATCACCTGCTTGAAATAAAACGTAATCAAAATGAATTGCTTTTTAGGCATTTGTTTACCATATGATAGTACCAAAATGGGAGATTATTTTAATGTCATTAGAATTAATTATCATATATTTTGCAAATAGAAATTATGGTCCAAGTCCTAGGTGAATTCCAAGTTACATTCAAACTGCAATGCAGTGAGTGGTATTTTACAGAGGACAGTCTCTGAGACTTTTTCTTTTTGTGTCAGTCCCAGAAGTATAATGTGAAAGAGTCATTAGGTAAAGTCCCACAGGAATTGTTTTGCTCTTTCCTGAAGCCAGGCATTCAGTGACATCAAAACCAGATACAAAGGATACTAGATAGCTATCTGGAATTGTAGTGATGTGAGGAAATGAAAAGGTATGAAAAATAAATATTGCATATTTTCAATCTGGTTATGCATATCAAAGGCAAAGGAAAGGCGAAGTTGCAATAAAATGCCCTGTGTAAATGCCAAAACAGAAGTTGGATGGTTGCACTTTTTCTTTATGTACGTTGACCCTTAAAGTAATTGGGATGGTGATGTTTGTGAGTTTTCGCACTGGTATCACTCACTGCTCACCACTCTGCCAGCAGAAATGCCTCCAAATAATAAAAAACATGTCAGATCTCATTTTCATATGGGCAAGTACTTTACTTATTTTCTTTAGACAAGTAGGCAAAGTGCACAGTGTGCTGTAAATGATAGAAATGAAAATTCTCTACATAGTGGCAGGAGTGAAATAATATCACTGCAAAGGCTAGAAATAAAATTCGCATCCCCTCCCAATGAGAAGACTATGGATAACAGACAAAAGCTCATTTCTTCGAGTTTATTTCCAGTAGTTACATCAGGACTTTGTGGTACTTGTAACATAGCCTTCACTTTATATTATCTTTTTACTTATTCATCTAACACCTTCACCCATCTGCCCTGCTGTCTATTATTATATCTGACTCTTAAGGTGAATCCTAAGGTGTAGGGTATCTCTACAAAATAGTATATTTCCTAATAAATGTTTAAAAAATTATATTATTTTCAGTTTAATGTCATTTAAATGTTAGCTATGGCAGCAGTTATGTCCTGCTTGTCCCAAGGAGTCAAGACTGTGTAAATAAATCTAAAGAAAGCCCTCCAGTGCCTAAGATTTTATAGCTATGGTGGAAATTCTGTGTGAAATTCAAATTTATTTATTTAATATAATCCTATTTGTAAAATTGGTATCTCTGAGTTTGTTCTAATTCATCTGTGTCTTACAATATGTACAGTTGTAAAAATTCTTCTTTATCCTGTGTTATGATAAAAAGTATATTTGCAGATGGGACTGTTAGATACGTGTATATGTCAGCAAAGACACAATAAGGAGAGAAAAGATCCAAAGTGGATTTGGACTGCTGACATATCTGAGGTGCATAATTTTAAGCTAGGATTGCATATGTAAAATTAGGAGTCTGAGATCTGACTTTATGCTTCTGCTTGGGTTTAATTGCATAAATGGTTCTTCAGATGAGCTTGTAAGCTCTATCATATGTAACTTTTATGTGCTGTTGATTTAAAAATTATTTTTTTTTTGTTTGTTATGTGATGTCTGTTACAGATCAGGTTTCCAAAAAGCTGGAAACTTCTCACATAGTACTCCAAAAGGTAGTGGGAAATTTCCAACCCAAAAAAAGAAAAGGAAAAAGTGAGATATCAGAAATGCTGTGTGAGTGTTTGTACGCATGTTCTGGTTATGTTACATTAGAAAATTAAAATTTCTGTTGAGGGGCTAGTTATTTGAGAATGAATTGCATGAACTGTATGTATTCACATACAGTTCAACTATACAGAGGGTGAAAACACTAGATATTATAATCTAGGACTATTTAATGGATCTACATGGAAATTACAGAATGCAGAAATGTGTCATAGCATTATTGGTGTAACAGTTGTGATTGAGTGGGATATTCTGAAAAGAAATCTTTTCAAAACTGAAATGTATATTGAGGAAAAAATCTGCATTGGAAAAGAACTAACTACCAATTTGCTTTGGGAATGAGCAGATATGAATCAAACATTGAAAGACTATATTATTATTGAAAGTGAGGGTTATCAAATGATGATTAAAAAAAAGTGCAAATTGAAAACAGTGGAAGTAGTGGTAGTTTTACAGTCTATCAGGTGTTCGCAAAATATTCTAATGAGTTATTTTTGTAGGTTACATGGAATTTCATATGAAACTGTCGTGGTTTAAGCCCAGCCGTAACTCATGCAGTTCGCTCACTCACTCCCCCGTCTTCCCTTCTTCCGGCTCCTGGAGGGATGGGGAGGAGAATCGAAAGAATGTAACTCCCACGGGATGAGATAAGAACAGTCCAGTAACTAAGGTATAACACAAAACCACTGCTGCTACCACCAATAATAATAATGATAAGGGAAATAACAAGGGAAGAGAATACCACTGCTCACCACCCGCCAACCGATACCCAGGCCAACCGAACAGTGAACCCCCTCTTCTGGGTCCTTTCCCCCGGTTTTTACATCCTGGGCATGACGTCGGTGGTTTGGAATGACTCTTTGGCTAGTTTGGGTCAGGTGTCCTGCCTCTGCCTCCTCCGGGCTTCCCCTCCTCCATGGCGGAGCATGAGATTCAGAAAATCCTTGGTCAGACTGAACATTTGAGCAGTAACTAAAAACATTGGTGTTATCAGCGCTGTTCCCAGGCCGAAAGTCAAAAGCACAGCACTGCACCAGCTACTAAAAAGGAGAGAAAATGACTGCTACTGCTGAACCCAGGACAATCACAAGGTAGTGACTATGAACAAAAAAGCCACTTGTATTTATTCTAAGCTGTATCTTTTGCCAAGGATAAGAAAAATGTGTCCTCTGGTAAATAGGAGGTCCTCATATTAAGGGTACTTTAAAAAAGTTTGAGGAAGATTCCTGGGATATATATCTTTCTGTAACTGAAATTAGTACACTGATCAGAAAATCATCTGTTGTTTAGGTCCCTCTTTAAAACATTTGTTTTATTTCATGATCTTCTGTATATTAGAATAGTAAACTGAGACACTTCTGGCATTCTAATTTCAATAACCAGGTTTCTGTTTGCAAGTCAAATAACAGGATACATATTCTTGGTTAAAAGTTTTGGGTGCTGGGTTGGTGTAATGATATTTTCTTGTACAATCTGTTGGAGATTCTTGTGATAAATGGCAGCAGACAGCCCTACATTATGATTGTGTTTCTTCATTCAGAAGAAACAGCATTCACCTGTTTGTGACACCACTGTTTATTCGTGGAAGGCTCAGAACTAGCTTTGGGTTACTTTTAGAAAAAAAACCCTTTAAACTCAATTGCATGGCAGCAGGAGGGGAACATCTACATCAATTGCATTAAATCATTGGAGCTGCACTTAAGTCATAAGGGTTGGAATTGAGTCCTTTTTCAAAGGAGACTTTTCTTATTTAAATGCTACTGTCATGTAACGCTTGATAGACCAAATTGGCTTTAGGGTTGAAGTCTGAAGCATTTCAACTTGAATTTAGGAAAGGAGAAGAATCTGAATTATCTTGTTGATATTTATTTCACATCTATCAAATAGAAAAAGCCATAAAGAGTTTACTGTTCTAATACTGAGTTACTGAATGTGAACTGCATCTCATTCCTTAAATGTAAATTCATTTATTTTGAAATGTCAACAATAGGCAATCCGTCCTCTAGCAGAAACTATCTGGTACAGTAAGGGCTTGTCAGCATTTTACTATAATTCCATTCTTCAGGCTGTAAAAGATTGCTTGAAGCTGAAAGCTGAATATGAAATATCAGCCTTCTGCTAAACTTCCTTTATCAAATTTGGCTGAAATTGGCTTAATTTTAAACAGTTCAGAGGTTCAACCAAAAAGAAATAGTCTTATCCCCTATCATGAGGGTGCGAAGGGCAATTGTTTCTTGTTACTGCAGTTCTTTTATAGTAGTCAATATAAAACTGTAATGTTACACCTTAAATGTGGAAACACTTCGTACAATAAGATCTAGATTATATTAATTATTTGCATGAAATTTTGACTACATCTAAGTTTTCTGACCCTGATTTATCTCTTTCGTGGGGTTTTAATAGTCCAAGCTAAAACAGGGTAGGAACATCCAAAGTGAGATTAGGTATAAGCCTAGAATTTTCTCAGTGTTGGCAAACATGGGTACAACTAAGGAGAGAGCGGTCCTTGTTGCGGTACGTTTTCTTATATTCAGCCTGTTCTGCTCTTCTGTGTCCTTTTTAAGATGGAAGAGGAAGGTTACATTAGCAGTAAGACTGAGGATTTTCCTGGGCTTCAAAAGAGGAGTTGGGACATAGAGCAAATGGAGCAGAATACCTTGGCTACCAGTTAGGATTTTTTCTTTTTAGCTGGCATATTTCTCCAAGCTAAGGAAATGTGGGGCTGCAGTTGTCTAAATGCAGAGTCGTTCTGCTTGTGCTGTTTATTACTTGGTGCCAGTGTGCAGTACTTAGTATATTAGATTATGCTTATATCATTTGGTTGCCTGGGCCGATTCATTTATCAAGAAGTTGGACTTTTTTGATTTTAATAAGCCTCTGTAAAGATTTAATCATTTGGGGCAGTACTGGCTGGCAGGTAATGATTGTGTTCATTTGTTTTTTTTTTTAATACCTTCAGACTGAAAATAAAAATCTCTTTCAATGTATTTCAAAAAGTATGGGCAAGACTAAGCCATGATTCAGAGGAATGTCCTCTTAAATTAGAACTTTGAGATGACTGTAAGTAATGGGATCTGATGGCATAAATGGAAAAAAAAATGAGAGGAGAAAAGGTTGAAAACAGATGCCTGGCAGCAGTTTTTCACAGAAACAGAAAAATGTGTGGAGTGACCTTCCAGGCATGATTATGCTATGGGGGCTTAAATATTGGGCTATTCAGGCAAATTAGAAATCATCCAGGGGCACAGTAAGTTTTGAAATGGGGGAAGACATTAAAATCTGCTTATCTCCTCATGCTCTTAGGTATATAGAGGTGTTAATGCTGAATTGGCTATTGGTTGCACATAGTTTAGATCATTGCAACACACTGTCAGTACCTTCTTCTTAGCGAATCATAGAATAGTTAGGGTTGGAAAGGACCTTAAGGTCATCTAGTTCCAACCCCACTGCCGTGTGCAGGGACACCTCCCACTAAACCATGTCACCCAAGGCACTGTCCAACCTGGCCTCGAACACTGCCAGCGATGGAGCATTCACAACTTCCCTGGGCAACCCATTCCAGTGCCTCGCCACCCTTACAGTAAAGAACTTCTTCCTTATATCCAGTCTAATGTTCCCCTGTTTAAGTTTTAACCCATTACCCCTTGTCCTGTCACTAAGTCCCTAACAAAAGAGTCCCTCCCCAGTGTCCTTACAGGCCCCCTTCAGATACTGGAAGGCTGCTATGAGGTCTCCATGCAGCCTTCTCCAGGCTGAACAGCCCCAACTTTCTCAGCCTTTCTTCATATGGGAGGTGCTCCAGTCCCCTGATCATCCTCGTGGCCCTCCTCCGGACTTGTTCCAACAGTTCCATGTCCTTTTTATGTTGAGGACCCCAGAACTGCACACAATACTCCAAGTGAGGTCTCAGGAGAGCAGAGTAGAGGGGCAGGATCACCTCCTTCTACCTGCTGGTCACGCTCCTTTTGATACAGCCCACGACACAGTTGGCTTTCTGGGCTGCAAGCGCACACTGAAGCTGGCTCATGTTCATTTTCTTATCGACCAACACCCCCAAGTCCTTCTGCGCAGGGCTGCTCTGAATCTCTTCCCTGCCCAACCCGTAGCTGTGCCTGGGATTGCTCCATCAAAGGGACTCATGAGTAATTAGTTTAATTTTTGCCTTCTAACTTTTCATCTGCTTATTTATAGGTTTCTTCGAAGTTCACTGCACAGAGGTTACCTGTCCGTGTGGTGTTTCTTTAGCATGCTGTTGATCATGGCAGCTGTGAAGTCCCTCCCTACCAGTGGAGAATGAATGTTTACTGTGGCAGAAAGGTATGTTCAGTTTCTACTATTTATGACTTTTTAGACATGGAGGAATTGCATGTGGAATAGTAGTTTGTCTCTTACCTATCAACTCTTTGGTACTTACAGAAAATTTGAAGTCAATAGCAATTATTTTTTGCATGACTGAGACAATTTATAGGTAGAGCTACAATCTGCATGAAACAATCTTACAAATAGAGTAGGAAGGCAGACATGATTCTTATGTGGATAACAGTAAACTGCAGTTTGTCTAAATTAGATGTGGATTGTTTCAGGTGTATGTTTTTGTTCCAGTTATAAATATGTCTGAGTAAAGAAAACTGTCTCTAGGCACCATTACAAGAATTATGAGACAAAAAGTCCCTTGGAAGGCAGGTATGTCTGGATTATATACAAACTACTAAACAATAATTAAATCCTCTAGAACATCCTTAACACTGTTTTTATATAAGCTATATAAAATATGCAGTGCATATGATAGTGTAACTGTTGCATTATTGACGGTTAATTGTCCTGATAGACAGATGGGCAGTCATTCAAAACTCATAGCAGTAAATACTGTAGAATACTGCAAACAATAAAATGCCTGTTTATTCTCCTACATAAATCATACGTCTTGTATGCTCATATGAATATTCTAAAACTTTGCTAGTTTCCATTTTTTATTTATTTTTATTTTAGAAATAATAAATAAACGCTAAGTAGGATGTTAATGTTAACAATTTCATGTGACCAATTGATGATGAAATAAAACCAGAATGTTCAGGTATTCTCATGAGAAAAGGGAGGGAGTAGTAGGGAGTCTTTTTGATTGCTATATTGTATAAAAATAATCGGTTCATTATCATGATTACATTCTTGTTCATGATATCAAGGTTGAACAAAATATTAGTAGCAGCAGAGGGGTGTAATTTTACTGATTCTGGCAGATATTAATTGAGACAGTAAGAGTGTGGGGGTGCTGAAGAGGCAGGTGAATATCAAACCCAGAGGACCTCCGCTGTATTTCATATTCTTTACCATCTGTGTTAGTAATTCCAAATTCAGCCTTGGACTGGGAAAAGACGGAAGGTTGCATCTCCTTCTTTTCCATATCACTTCTTAAAAGATGCTGTTTTCAGGGTAATGTTATAGTGAAATGTATATATTTATATTTGTAACTTTAAAGTTTAGCTTTTTTATAGAGAAACAATGTTTCTGTTAAATGTTTGCGTTTTGAAACACTAAACTCTGGATTATTTATTCTGGTTCTATCAATTTTTTCCTTGGTCATTAATGAAAGCAATTAATGGTTTCAGCAAGTGAGTGTAGGCTGTTACTCTCCCTTACCCCAGAAATCTGAGGAACCATTTATTTTGACCTTTTCAGTGGTAAAAAAGAAATAGTTTTAAAGATTTATGCCAGGTGAACATGGAGAACATAAATTGAGCTTGACATTGGTTCTAAACCCAATAGAAGATTAACTGGACAGTATTAATGCATGTTCAAAGACATTTCGATTAGTCCATACTACCAGCTCAATTTACTAGGAGAGAAGGCATGGTGATAAATGTATTAAAAGAACTATGCTGAATAAGCAGTGTTGTAGTTTTACACAATCCTGGGCAATGTAACGGCATATGGAGTGTAAAGCAAAAACTTAACCAGCTGAATAAACACAAGAATGTTTGTGGGGGTTTTGTTTTGTTTTGTATTTTGTTTTCTTCTTATGCAAAACTGCTGTGGTGGTTAGAAAAATATTTCTACTTAAGTTCTCCCAACAAGTCATTTTGCATTACCTAATTAGCTTTTCTACATGTTAAGTAGACGTTCTTGGATATAAGTTTGAAATGACAGTAAGGTTACAAGGAGTATTCAGTGTGTGTCTGAAATTACAGTAGCAATGAGTTTTTCCTGAGCCTAATTGGCTGATTTAGCTAAAACTTCATAACAGTGTCATCTTGATGGACACATGGAGCTTGAAAACGTCTTCTGAACATTTGGCAAATGTAAATGTGAGTTTAAAAAAATCTCAGAACAGAAGCAGCACCTCAGAAATCTCAGAAACAAAACATTAACTTTTGGTTAATGAAATAAAGTTCTGGATCTTTCACTGATGCATCTGCCCTCAGCTGACCCCTTAAAACAAACGGAATGCAAGGAGAGAGGGCTGGGGGGCACCCAGCCACCCTGGGACTCTGTCACTGCTCCCAGCTCTGACCAGCACTGTGTCTGCATGGTGGCTGGCTCTTAGGCATTTTTGGCTGTTTGAACTAAGGACATGCTAATGTAGCTAAACACTGTAGTCTTATTTAAAAGATAAAGCAGTGTTTGCTGAAGGTGACCTTTATTCTGAAAATGAATTGGACATGTTTTACAGTGGTTACAGCACGTACAGTTTCCTGGGTTATGAAACCAGATTTCATTTTCTCATTGTGCTGCAGACCACAATGTCTTAAATAGAGTATGAGCAGTACCCAGTTTATGAAACTGTTTGAATGCGGTTATGCTAAATATTTGGTCTTTAACAATGGAAGTTTTTTTGTTTGGTTCTATCCTGTGGGTAGGTGGAGATGTGTAATTGAAAGGAAATGTTGTCACAGACACCCAAAGAAAAGTTTAAAACTGGCTCTAGTAGCTGGACGTTTCTCTTAATACATGTGTGTCAGTGTTTGGTTAAAATTATGTCACTCAAACAGAGTCACATTTTGAACAGTTAAAAAGAAAGCATTTGGATTCCAGCTGGTAATTAACCCCTTAAAACCTCTTCCTTGGCCTTGGCTCCTCTGTATTCTGGAGGGGGGACCTTATCTGTCTTTTATCATCTCTAATTGTTCTTATAATTGAATGTATATGTCTATACCCACTGCAGTGGTTGTGGCTCTGTTTTCCCCTTCAGGAGAACAGACTACTGACTCACATCTGCCACACCTAGCATTAGAACTTCAAATTTAGAGTGCAAATGGAATTTTGCTTTAATTTTGTAGGATTTGTGGGAAAGGAGAAGAAAGGGCATCTTGCGATTTTGTTGTATTGCTTTATTTTGCTTATGACATTTTTTTTGTTGTTTGTTTATATTAAATTTATATTTTTTTCCAGTTTCTGTTACTTATTCCCTGTGAGCCTGCGGCACCATTCCCTGGTGTTGCCCTTGTGCGGATTTGAGTGGCATGACTTTTGGCAATAGGCTGCATCAGTTCTCACTGCAAATAATGTTTGCTCCCTGTGCAGCAGCTAACCCTGCTCTCCAGCTTCTTGGTGAAGGAGAGCATCTTGTATCCACCCATTAATCAGTATAATCTGCTACTGGCCTTCTCCCATTAGTGCTGACTTTTATTCCTGCTTTACCCTTGCTTGCCAGCTACTATGGGACCTGGGAGCCCTCCCAGCTTCCTATGCATCTCATTATTTTTCAGTAGCTGGAAGGAAGAATTATATAGTGATCCATGGACATCTCTACAAGATGCATTTAATGGATGGCCAGGCTGTCAAATATTTGAAAGTGATGTAGGAGAAATGTTTCTTGCCAGTTTGAATAAGTATCAGAAAGCTGCAATTTGCAGTAAGTGTTAAGGTTCTCAGCTTGCCTGGGTGGCAGCTGCCTGCCCTCAAGAGCTCCGGAACTAGAAATTAAACCGTGGCATTGCTGTGCTCATAAAAATGTCAGTATTTGCTGCTGTGTTGATGACAATTTTTAGTTCTTCTTGTAAAATGCTCCCTAATTAACCACGGGCATGTGCTTCTTTATGGGAACTGATGTTTATTTTCTTCAGAAAGAAAGGGAGAAATATTTCTCAGCCAACTGGGAGGAATTTGCAGCTGTGCCTGAACTCCTTGATATCGCTTAATCGGTTATTGAACAGAAATGGAAAGCCAGATTAAGGGTTATAAAAGTTGCATGATAATTTCATTTCCTTCTTATTGGTGTGACATGTATGTGATATGCAGCTCCACTAAACCTGTCTTTTATGCGGGTGTGTATAAATGTGTTGCTTGTGCTGAGTCACACATTTCCTTTGTCGTCACAATTGAATGAGCAGTGCAGTCAAACAGCTCACTAAAAGTGGTTTAATAGTAAAATTTAGTTTAGGACAGTGTTTTAAACACTTGAAAGAGTATATCTTAGGCCTACACTCTGGCCTGTCATAAAAGGCTCACACAGAAAACTGTATTATTAAAGGTATACAGCTACTGTAATACGTGTACTGATCTTACACCCCTTAAGGGCTTTCTTGCTGTATACGCACCTGCTTTGGGTAAGAGAGGTACTTTTAGGATATTAAGTACTGCCAAATGTGAGTCAGTGCCTGAATTTTGGCACCAAACCTGGTATAGACCATTAGTCCATGCTGCAATACACTTCTTACGCTTCTAAAACAGCTATTTGTCTATTTTTTGATAGGTGCCTTATCTTTGCTCCAAAGTGGAAAATAGACATGATAAGAGAAGATCTCAGTTGGAATGATTTTCATTAAAAGGAGGAAGGTCTTAATGGGGATGTCAGATAGCCTGGTAGGGTTGTTCCAGCCGTATCTAGGAAGGTATTACAGTGAGATTTTCTTGGATAATACATTTACATAAATAGTACATTTTAATATCAGCTATGAAAACAGGACTTTGGAAATCAAGGGAGTGGGCAAAATTGAACTTGGTCTTTTTCTGCTTTCATGTGTATACATTAAGATCTCAGTCTTCTAATGCATGATATCCTGTTACGTATGGAAAGGATCTTCCACACTTCTGGCACTAGTAATGCAGCAACAAGCAATCTGGAATTGCCTTTTCAGTAGCAATGGCTCTTAATGAATAAATTGGTGCTTCTTATTTCTCTGTTTCTTACTCTTTTTGTATGCATACTATTTAGAGAACATGTTGACATATTGAGTAACAATTATTTTCCCAATCTGTGATGGTGGTATTGCAAACTCTTGGGCTGGAAAATGAAGTCTTGAAGCTCAGGTGTTTCTAAGAATGTGTGATGACTTGCAAACTTTTTAATTAATTGAAATCTTTGTCCTCTCAGGAATGTGTCTGGACTAGTGTGTAAAACACAGTAAAATAAATTTGTAACTTATTTCCTATGGAAAAAATTTAGAACAAGAATGAAGAATGATTTCTGATTCTTTGCCTTCGCACCACTCTCTGTTTTGAATGGCATTTTGGATAGAAAGTGACTCCTCAGAAATACTGTAAAATGAGAAAAGCTTAAGGGCAAGTTGTGCTGCTAATGAGTGATGATACTTCTATCTGGCAGCTCAGTCAGCTTGAATAACACAAGATTTATGTGATTTATTACCTTATGATACTGAAATAGTATCTACTAATACAAATGTTTCCATTAAAAAGAAAGGGAACTTACTAAATGCAAAAGATAATGTTTTATTAATTTTTTTTCTTGGTTTTATAGTCTTGGGCCCTGCGGCTCTAGTGCAGCTGCTGTAAGTGCAAATGCAAATACCAACTTGCTTAATGGGGTAATTAAAGACAGTAGAGAAAAGTTATGTAACGGATACCTACTATGAATAAAACAAATTCAAGCCATCCCAAATTTAAACTGTGGAATTGTCTCATGGAAAGACCACTTCTTGAGTAATTCTTCATCTAGAACTGGATGAGGAGAAAAAAAAAATAAAAAAAAATCATTCATTATTTTTAAAAACTCTGAGTTCTTTTTTTTTCATTTTACTTGAGTAGGATAATTTAATGCTTTTCCCCATTATTAACCGAGCTTCCCTATATAGTTAAAAAACAGTGTATTGAAATCCTAGCTTGCAGCTGCATGACCAGGAAGACCATTATGGAAAAAGAGTTCTCAGGAAAATTGCTTTGTCTTCAGATTATGTCCAGCATTCCTCTGTACAGCTTTGTGTAGAGCATCCTGAATGAAATTGAGGACAGAATCCAAGGACATAGTGCATTGTGTAGTTAGCAGGGGAAACAAAACCTGCATGTGTAACATGTTCAGAAATCTCTGATTAGGGAATTGAAGACTTTTGTTTTCAAAATGACGGGCTTTTAAAACTGAACTTTATTTGTCTTTTTAAAACTAATATGCAACATTCTGGGATAGCTTCCAATACACCAGGCTTCTCAGATTTTTCCAGTGGTGTAATATTTGGGCTACTAAGTAGAACTGCTTTCATGTAGTAACAAAGTGTAAAATTTAAGTGTAATTAGCAGTGTAGACGCAATGATAAGGTCATAAATATATAGGATTCAATGGACATCTGAAAGGAGATTGCTTACTTTTAAAATAATGGAGCATAAGCTGGGGTGCTATTATAAGAAATGTATATGAGATGACAACCTCATACATGTTTTAAATGAATTAAATGTTTGAAGAAAATACATAGTAGTTTAAATGATGTTTAAAAAAGTCTTTTAGTGATGAAATGTCAGATTACAATAGTGGAACACTTGGAAGGTGTGCTCTCATGGCATATGACAAATTGTCTTTTTGCAGTTCATACCAGATAATTTTAGGTGGGATCCAGCTTGAGTCAGTTGTGAACTATGAGTGCCAGTATCACTCAGTGTCTTTCTCCTCCATCCTATCCTCAAGCCTATCTCTTTTCTAAGTCGTTTTCTGATTCCTTACATTCCTTAGAATATTAGATTCTAGTTTGTCAATTTATTTCCACTCCCTGCCATCATGTGCTTTTATGGAGACAGTGTTGGGAACACAGGGCAGCTGCTTTTGGTCTGCCTTGTAGTGAGAAATGTGACTGTCAGCAAGGTCTGTGCTTGGCTGTTATAGTGATGCTTCTCGTGCTGGCAGGTTCACACCTGAGTAATTAGACTGACACACAAAGCAGAGTGTAATTGGTGTAATGAAATCTTTGATCTGTGCTCTCCAATTACTGACTCTGCTGAGAATTGCATGACTTGTGATTCTTAAACTTTTATTATAATTCTGAGAGTCCTTTCTTTTTTTTGAGTAGGTCAAGAGGTATATTTCTGGTACAAGACAGTCTCTACTCACTAAACTTCAAACTCTTCTGGCTTGAAAGAATATCCTAATAGCTCTTAGGGAATTCATTGGCCGTTGTAATTTTTTTTTTAAATTGTGCATGTTGTGTTGGTTTTTTTTATTATTGGGGTTTGTTTTTTGTTCGTTTGTTTTTATTTGGGCTAACTTCTTGCTATTCACTACTCCGTAAAAAGAATTCAGGCAAAACAAACCCTAAATCATTACCTCAAGGTAATCATCCTGAGGAATAAATTTGGTTGTAGAATAGCTAGATGAAATTAGTAATAATCAGCTAAAATACGGTCTTTCAATGAAAAATGTTAATATCAAGCACAGGCATTACTCCCATAAACTATGTTTAAGGCTAAACTTTTAGTTACAAAGCCTTCTATATACATTACAGAGACATTCCAAACCCCATCCTTTTATTTTATGGAAAATCTAATAATTTTATCTTGTTACTCTAGGAAAAATAGGGTTTTGGTTTTTTCTGTTTTGGAGAGTGGGATTGGTGGGAGGGTGCAAGCAGTTGTTAGTTTGTTTTTTTTTTTTTCAGTACAGATGCACTTCTTGCATTGTTATGTTTCATGTGTATTTCTTCCCTATCCAATGTGAAATTCTATGTTGCTTTTGTCCTTCTTCATGAACACAGAATGTAAGTCTTCATTTATTGAAAAAAACCTTTTTTTTTTACCTTTAGGCATTTGCAGAGCTAAGTTGCTGGTTTACAGTGTGGAGGCAGGGGTTATTGTGCACCTGGAGCTGGTGCTAGTCCTGGGCTACAGCAAGGCACGTGGTTCTGCTGTGGTACGGTGGGCGCTGCTCATGCCACCAGCATGTATTGAGCACTGGTGGGTCCTAGCAACGCCTGCCTCTACACTGGCTTGTTCTTTGCATCTTTTTGCATCGTCTGCATCGTTATCCTGCTGTAAAAATGATTACATGAAAATATTGTTAGTTTCACTCTACCATATTGAAGACTTAAAGCTTTGTGTTTAATTCTTTTAGTGTTTCTACCTTCTCCGCTGGATTGACTGCTAGCACTCCAAATCACAACACAATTTCAACTCTATCAATCAGCCTTCAGATTAACTCATAATATGATGCCTTTTTTTTCTTTTTTTTTTACTCTTCAGTGTTTTCCATGTGTCCCTTCACCATCACAGCTGAACACTTAAGTAAAGAAGAGTTGTACAGGGTAGCAGTTGAGTGCTTATAGTAATAATTAAAAAAGTAGCAACATTTGCTTGATAGGACATATTTTTCCATTGAAGTATATTGAATGGCACTTCCTGTGTACCTTATCTTTAATTCGTCTGTGATTTGTGTACCCTGTAAAGTATCTTAAAGTTTTCTGATAAAGATGAGGGTAGTAAACAGCCAGACTTTGATGAGGTATATGAAAGAGTCTGTGGTGAAATTCAAAACAGAAGGGTAGCATCCCATTTTAGCAATAAAAATATGAAGAAAAATGCATTAGCTTGATTAAAGAAATGTGAGTGGTCACACTGCAAAAAGAGGTAACGAGGATCATTATTGACTTGTTTGTCTTGAAACATCTCTGCTTTAGGAAACACTGATGCTTTATATTTTACATAGTATCCTGTTTCAAAATCATTGCACATGAAACTTGCAGTTGATAACTTGATTTTTAGAGTGGTGGAACAGAATAGTCCTGAGAATAATCTGGACTGGTTTGTAATATGGATTTATGCAGGCAAAGTATGATTTTGTCTAACCAAAGTCAAAATGATACATCTAGAACAAGAAGTACAAACTGTATTTTCAGAAAGCTCCTGGATCCTTACCTGGGGAAAGCACTGACTAGAGAGGGCTGAAGGACTCAGAGCAGAAAAAGTAACTCCTCCTGAGTTCCCAGTTTGACAGAGATTAGTTCAGTCTCTGACTGTGAAATAGTGCAGGGAAGACTAAAAGTCAGCATTTTAGCAGAAGGGCTAAAAGACTTGGTTTTAATCTGTGATATCGATACTGAAGTGTTCTTAGTGATGGATGTTGATAGTTTAAAAGGCTGCAGAAGAGCAGGAGAAGGTGTAGAAAAATGTCATGTAAATATTGCATGAGGAAATGGCAAACCCCCCTATTAATTTCAGCAACAACAATCTTAAGTATTACTAGATATAAGATGCATAAATCCCTTCAGAGTGGGAATAAATACTGGGTGCTAAAAATACTCTATTAAAGTAGATGTGTTTTTAAAAAATACACATTGGAGAATGGGTTGCACTTAGTGATTTGGAAATATTTGGGGAGTTTAAGGTTCAGTAATGACCCAGCAAAATCTTCTGGCCCAGTAAACCCTAGGAACCTGTGAAACTCTAGGGAAACATATTTTGTGTATAGTCAGAGGTGCTGTGTGAGGAGTACAAGTATCCAATTATATTCCACCTGCATTGTGGTAGACACAGATAAGCAAGGTTGAGATTCCATAATGCTGGCATCTCTTCACTTTGGGGTGTTTGATTTTTTTTTTGTTATTTACCATAATGATCATTTCAGTATTATTATTGTCTTTTGAAACAGTTGTTGGGGTTTGGCTTTTTATTGGGGGGGTGGTGTTCTATGGAAGTTGTAGACTAGTTTTTGGTGCCTTGCTGGATGCTGGTAGAGATGTATGTAGCCCAGCCCTCAGCTCTCAAATCTGCATTCCAATCTGGCTTCAGACTGTTTGCTTGGCTGTGGCAGCCTGTTCTTCAGGCTTCAGGATTGCTGCATCACTGCATTCTGGAGCTGGGAATAGAGGAATCTGCCCCTATTTTATTTGTTTCAGCCCATAGCTGAAGATAGCTGCACTGCCACTGCAGAAGGCTAGAAAGAAAGCAAGCTTTTTCATTAGCATTTAGCTAATGAAAAGTTTTAGCAGGTTGTAGAGGATATTCTTTTCTTTGCCTACCTAGATCTCTACATCTGTGTGTCATGTTGGAAGCAGAGAAAAGGTTCAGGATGACCTGTGTTTATGGTCCAAGTTTTATAAATATTTCCCAGTTGAAAAAAAAATAGTTGGCTGAAAGGAAACTTGTAAAAAGCATAAGAACAGGGAGTAGGCGGGCTTATGAATGGAAGTGTTAAAGAACTAGAGCATGGGCTTAATCTAATTTAGATGTCTGTGCTTTCGTAGGTAACATGGCATGTCCTCTATATTCAAGGAGCATTTTTAGTATTTTGGTCAGGATTCATCTGACTGATTTTAGATACATACTTTCAGGCAAGATAAATTTTATCTTATTGACTAGATCTTCATTGAGTATAATGAAGTATAGCTGAAATGTAGATAACAACAATGGACACTGATGAATCCTATTCAAGATATGTATTGGAGCACTCACACAGGCAGTGCAATATTGCACGTTTCCATCAAAATGAATGTACTTTCTGAAATAGTTGTGAGCAAATTATATCCCTTCTTCCCAGTGTAGCAATACGAAAGTTCAAGCACTTGATTAATGGAGAAAAATAATCAAGTGCATTGTATGGCTGTCTGATTTATGCTGAAAAGTGCTGTTTATCTTTGAACTCTCAGATTGCAGGTCAGGCTGGGTTGTGTAACTTTTCCTTTGTTTCAGAACATTCTGAGCAGATGTGATTGAACAGATACGTGCATGAAAGATTTCTATCAGACAAAAGCTGAGCAGACTCCTCCAGCTGTTGCCTATCCTGGATACAATGAGTACAGGCTTGGGAAGTGACCATAACTCTAATAAATTGCGCTAAGCTTTTAACTGGTATTACGGAGCAAGGGGAGGAAAGTTCCAATGAGTAGTTCTGTCCCATTTTCCTCAACTTTCTTCCCTTAAGAATTCTAATTATTTTACTTAATTTACTTTTCATGTTTGTTATGTATCTTTCTGCACATATGTTGAGGCTTTATTTATGTACTTCAGAGAAAGAATTTTACAGGAAGTATGAATATTTTTAAGTTATTGCCAACATACCCAAGGTAGATAAGTTTTTAGTGTTATGTCAGAAAGTAAAGGAAGCTAATTCGGTGCTGTGTCATGGTATGTGTACCTCTTGCTCCTTGGAAAGTCCATGGAAATTCTGTTTTGGAAATTATCATTTTTAGAACTACTGTATAGAACTATAGAGCTACTGGATCAGCTTATGTCTGTGTTCAAATCAGTAACTGGGAAAAAATAGAAGCATCGGATGTCTCTTAATATTTTTTTTTCTTGAAGTCTACTATATGCATATAAACTTTTTTTCAATTTTAACCTTGAGTTATCTTATTTTTGTTTCCTTTGGTAATACCTAGTGGCTTCCTCTTTATCCTTTTTATTTTCATGCATGAAACAAGATCATGCGCACAATATATTAACTGAATCTTGATGAGAAGCATGTCCATGTGTGCTAATAATGAAATGAAATCTCTGTCATTTTCAGTGTATAGTTTACTTGGACTATAAATAATTAAAGCACTGTGTAGTTCTGTGGGATTTTGGGTTTTTGGATCACAAATCCATCTCAGTGTCTTTTTTAGTTGTAGTCTGTACAATTATTGCATAACTTGGTGCTCATCTCTCTTTTTTCTATGACAGATTCATAGAAGCCAGAGCTACAGATACATGTTCCATCACTAGCAGGAAATATCTTTGTAGAATTAGTTTTCTTTTTCTTTTCTTTTTTTTTTCCTCACGGTGGCTCTTATAATTTTTCCAATAACATGTTCTTTTTCACTTTTTATCATTAGTTTGAAGTGTCAGTCTGTCCTTCAGGATTAGGACACATGTTCCATTAACTTTCATGCCTCCCTAGCAGTCTTGATAATGGAATTACAGATATTGAAATTACAGCAAGAGATAAGTGTGAGAAGTCTCCAAAAATATCTTGTACTAACGTAATGCCACACTTGAACAGTATTATATTTTTCTGACACTGTAAATTAAAAAAAAATTAAATAAAATAGTCTTGGTAGAATGATGGATTTATATGATTCCATTCTAATTTGCATATGCTCTTATGTATTAATGGAACTGTTTATAGTTTGTAGAAGTAAGTCATAACTTAAAGGAACAATGTTAGTACATCTAATTTTAAGGAGTTAGTAAGAGTTGTAAGCAGTCAATAGAACCATGTTTTTGCAGTCACTTGTAGCTTAGAACTCTCACATTTTGTATAACAAACAGTTTCCTAAAATACCTCTAGCGACCTTGACTGGGAGATTTCACAGCAGCGAATCTGGATTTGTTCCCAACTGTTTATTATTTCTCTGAAAAGAGCAGATGCTACTTGCATATGCATTTCTTTAACTGTTACCTTTAGTTTCAAATTACTGAAAGATCACTAATATTATTTCTCTTTGTGTTGTCAGCATTCTTGAGATGTTTTGCTAGAATAATAAATAATCTTGGGTTTACAAACAAGGTGTCTGGAAATTACGTGGTGATCCTCAGTGAACCTGAACTATAATGCAGTGCAAAATCTTGGATACTGAAGAGTAACACTGACTGGTTGCTTTTCAGTATTCATTTGTGTTTTCTCTGAAGTCCCATCTTTTAAAAACCACTTAGGTTCTATAGAAAGATGTAGAATAATAATAATAATAAAAAAGAAATAAAAGCTTAGGCCTTATTTTGAGAATTTATTTATTCCTGTACAAACTTAAAGCTAAGTTTACTCGTGGTGCCCTAATCTGTGGAAGCTTGTCCCACAACTATAAACACTAATAGTCTGCACAATGCAGCAATTGGAGGCTTTCCAGTCTTCAAAATATTCACTGAAAATATATGAAAGTACTCTTCAAGCTTAGAGTTGTCATTTACTCTGTACTGAGAGACCAGCTAGTGAAGGAAGCCTTGTGAAAGAGATCTTAAAGGGAAGTTTCTGTTGTTGGAAATACCTGTGAGAGGAATTTATGAGCACTGTAAAAATGTACATCTCCATTCAACAAGAGGTCACTGCAGGAGAACATGAACTAAATGATAGAACTAAATGATAGGGAAGAAGAATCATCTTTGCAGATTGAAATGCAGAGCATTTGAACAAGCAGGTCAGTGCTTTGTTCTAAAATAAAATACAATAAGCATAAAAAATCAAGCTTCGGGCAACCTATATTTTTTTCTGCTACAAAAAAAATATTTAAAACCTGAGCTTCCACAGCAGTTTGGACAAGCTAGCAGTTGATTTTGCAAGCAACTGCTTTATGGCTTATATATATCAGCTATAACTTATAGCTGCTGATTATCAATGAACTGCAGGTTTAAAAGTTGGTCCAAAAGTAAATCTTCTGAGAATCAGATTTCAGAAAGAAAATATCTGTTGTGTATTCAGACTGATTTTGCTACTAACTGAACATTCTTTTGATCCTCAAAGTACATTGTAATAACTCTGTAAATTTTAAAATTCTGTGATCACAAGTGTGAAGTAGTCAACTAAAAATATCAACATCTTTAGTCAAAATAACTACAAATAACCAATACTGTGAGGTACTTACGAGATATTCCACAAAAATAAGGTTGTTTCAACCATTGCTTTGGTCAACTTTTCCTTATTGCCTTTTTCTTTCTAGAAGATCTAATATTCTTTGCAAAACTCTGTTCTAGAGCCTTGTCAAACATTGCGATATGATGGTAGGTCAGTTCAGTTTAATGCAACACCGCTTTTCTGTTGTGGATTTCGTGTGTTCATAGTTGAGCTTGCTGGGTACCAGAGCCAATTATCTAAGCAATCTACTTCAACACACTATGTCACATCAATTTGGAGCAAAGAGGTCAAATTCTGATGTTTACCTTAACCTTTAAATATACATTCTGTCTTTCTGCTGCAGACAAACTGATGCATCAGCCAAATTTGGCTTAAAAATATTTCAAATTCATAATCTTTTGTAATGTTGGGAGAACAGCTTCATGTTCAAGCTTATTATAAAACATGAAGAATGTTTTATGCATTTCTCTAGTAACATTGCATTAAATGAAAGAAGCATTTTGCTCTGCTTTATGTTAGAATAAGTAATGTGCTTGTTAAGTTCTGTTGTTTAATACTCTAGGGCTTCAGGTTTGCCCATTACAGGCAGAAATGACCACGCATACTTGGGTATGATGCGTGAATACCTATCAACTTAGTTATATGCAATTTTTCATGCACTATTCTGTTTTTCTAGGGTTTTGAAAATTAGGTTCATATGGGTCAGATTGGTGCCCAGTGGCATAGGTAAGATAAAATGTTGTCTATAGCTGGAGAGTACTGTAAAGCTATACACGTAAGTGTTGTGAAGTCCTGCTTTATAAAGCCAGGTGCATCTACTCTCTATATGCAACCCTGTATTTGTGTAATAGCAAATGGGAAGCAGAAGGTAGAAGCTAGAGCAGTCCTAGAATAACCCAGCCTGCCTATTGGTCTGAATGATCTTAGAGGTCTTATCTCAGTGTGGCCGGAACTGCATTGCTTGTTTATGAAGGGGCATACCTTTGTGACTCTATCGTTGAAGAAATGTAGTCACCTCTAATGAAAACTACTGCTCTCGGAAGTTACATGGAATGACTGAATGCTACTCGTAAAACCACTTCATGTCAGAATACAAAAATATTGTTTGTTTGTCCTGAAAATAATTGTGTTCCAGATGTTTTATATACATTCTGAACATCATACTTATTTTTGTGTACCGCAAATAGCTGTTTGACAACACATTTTATGGATAAATACATAGTAAAACTTGCTTCTCTCTCCCCCATCATGTATCACAGATGGAGTAAATGGGGCTGCAACTCCCCTGGGTTTTTTAAAATGCGCTGCCTCAGTTCAGATGCTGTGGCTACATCACTGCCTCTCTACTAGAACTGTCTGACTCAGTGTGGCATACTGAATGCAAATCCCTGCTAGACTAAACTGACAGCTTTGCTTAAAATCTCTTTATGGATTGTTAATCACCAAAAGAGAGGCTATAATGTATTGCAAATATTTACTGGACTGCAAGTGCTATCATGCCTGGATAATCTGGTAGATTTGTAAGGCAATGGTGATGAGATGTTCGGAACTGGTGAGCAGCTATTCTGAATTAGGAACCAGGAAAAATGTAGAAGTAGTAACTGTAACAAGAGTTCTGATTTATCTAATTAAAATGCTTGTCTTTCAACCTGGCAGAAGTCTCTCTCTCCCTGGAGTTCAAGGAAAGATTTCAGGATTTACTCTTAAAATTATCATATTTAAATGACAAGAAGGATGATTGAAGTACTTTGTGTTGAATTTCCTTTTTATGTATGGAGCATGTTGGAACATAGAATACAGTTGGAATTAGTGAAAATCTGTCTGCTCATACACTCGCTTCCCTTCATTATTTTTTCCAACAAACTAATATTAATTGTGGTTTCATATTTTGTTACTTACATAAGTTGATGTAATAAAATTTAACTAACCTGTCTATTAATTCAGTTGAGGAGTTTGTTTCCTGTGAAGGGTTTTGTTTTGAAGACTCAGGACTGACTCTCTCCTCACCCAATGACAAATACATAGAGGAAGTTAATGTGCTAATCTTCTTAGAAAGCATATTTAACAGGAAATGGGGGTTATATTTAAAGCCGAAAAGGAAAGTGTTAATTATAACAGGATGTTGATGAACATAATTGCCATACAGAATTAACTTACTGTATAAATTATATCAAGAAGGTATCTAAATAGAAGAAATGCAAATTGTGGCATACGGTAAGAGATGTGTTTTGCTAATATAACTCATAGGTTGCATGAATGTATTGTGTTAGTTTTCTAGTTTCTGAACCCTAATGTTGACTGCAGTGTCTTGAAATCTTTCCCTTCTTTTATGAAGTTTAACATGTGCAAAAAAACCCAAACCAAACCACCATGTCTGCTTTTATTTTTGAAATTATTTAATTTAGGTAAAGGATTTTCCATGTTCACAGTGTTGCAGCACAGCCATAGAAGTCCCAGTGGATAGTAATCTAATGGCCAGAGATGAGCAAAACAGCAGTTGAAGAATGCCAGCAAGATTAGGATTGTTCTCATTTCAACGATGTGGCTAAGTGCTCTTGACTCAAAGGGATGTCAAGTGTATTCTTTAATCCTGTATGAATGCAGTGCTCTTACAATTTAGCTCCTCTCTGCCTTCTGTCTGATTTTATGAATTTTGAAATATTTTAATTTCCTCAGTTTTATTCACGTTTATTAGACTTTCACTATGGCTTGGGAAGCAATTTGGAATCAAGCACAAAATAACAGCATATTTTATGAAGCTATCATTAATATAAAACATTGTGGTAAAGCAGTATCTCCTTTAGAGAGAAAGATAAGGTCCAGCCTATCCAGCACTGCATGTTCAGTTGTTACCTGACAGAGAGTTGCAGGACTGTGGATGCACGATCCCATTTCCAGCATCCTTCCACTGTCCCTAGATGAGGGTCCTGTGCAACGCCCTGCTGTTGTGCTGGATGCTGAGCCCCTTCAGCCCGTTCATCATGCTACAAGCTAAGATAGCCCAGAACCCTCAGAACAGGGCTGGGTTTCATTCTTTTGCACTGTTTAATGGACTGGTTAATACTTACAATTGCAAACTTACTTTTTGGCTCTTCTATTTTGGATAGCACAAGCGTAGGCCTTGTACTTTTCCTGTGCTGATTTCCTGATTCAGAGTCTGTGCCAGTTCCCACTGACATCAGCACTGGGGCTATTCCAGTAATTGTTTTGGATGAAGAGCATAGGAGGAGGCCTCAATTAGACTCATTTTCAGCATGTTAACCATTTATTTGTTGGTCCCTCTTCTAATGACATTTTGTTTATGTGACCTGTAGTTACGGCATCATTACAATAAAGAAATGAAATTTAGGCATTACAAATAGCAAGTTAAGTAAGAGGCAGTGTAAAGGTGGCAGACATGCTTAAGGAATTTTTAGCTTCCAGTTTTCTGTGGCTACCCGTATCTCCTATTTTGCACTTGTACTCTGATAGTTATGTTTTTAAAGAACTGTCAGTCTGGCCAACTACTTGTATTGAAAGTCTGGAAGAAATTTTCTTTTGAAGCCTTTTTCTTTTTTTATCCTTTTTAAATGTACGATAGGTATAATTGGGTTAATAGTTAAAGGACTTGTAAATGTGATCTTCAGTAACATCTAGTGTTGCTTATTTTATCATTACTGTGGCCAGGGTGGATGAAAACAATAAACAGCTAAGTCTTGTGCCTGTGGAACGAGTGAGAGCCTGAGGATTTGTCAGAATAGACCTCATTATTTGGTTATCTTCATGGGCGAAGTTCAGAGGCTGAGCTGAATATTACAACTAACCCTAGAAGAGGCTGTTTGAAGTGGGAGGAGTTCAACAAAGAGGTGGCACTTACCTCAAAATGTGCTTAATTTAGATCAAAATGAAACTGGGTGCTGCTTCTTTTAAATTAAAGGCACGTCTGGAATGTGAATTTTATGAAGTTCAAGGTTTTTTTTCAATGCCTTCAAAATTTTATTTTATACTTTAAATTGTATAAATTGAGTGATGAAAATAAGTTTCTTTATGGTTTTAAAATTATTAATTGTGTAATTATGAGAATATTGATAAGTGTTTCTTAGGTAAAAGTTATAATTTTGGTACTACACATATTTTAGTTTGCTTCACTATAAATTTATGTGTATATTAATCTTTGAGATATTCCTTCAAAAATATATTTGTTTTCTGACTGTTGTAACTGCACTTACAATATCAAATATGTAATTTCTCATTCAACATCTGATAATATTCTACATGTTAAGGAATTACAGTGTAGTGCTCAGCTTTTTTGACAAGAGCATCAATGCAATGATTGGTCTCCAACTCTGAGCCATATTCGCTCAAACCTGTTGTTGCTTATTGTTTTAGTAACATAAGCTTTATGCAGGTTTAGAAGTAAGACAAAAAGTGTCTCTTCTGCACCTTTGAGAAGAAAATTTGTTCTGAAGTGTTGAGCTGTATATTGTTACTGTCTATTGAGCTAGACAGTAATTGCCACCAATGCTAGTTCTGTTACACTTGTTCTTTTCAAGACAGCATACATTCATGAATTTTAAGACATGTTGTCCTGTTCTCCATCATTAGTATTACTGAATCAAGAAATAATAGATCTTAGTTGCAAGTAGAAGTTGTGTGGGCTAAAAAAACCTCAGTATTTTTACCTTCACTTGAGTGAAAAATAAGAAGTATACTTTTACAAAAGTTTATCATTGAGCAAATATCACTGTTTGAAATAATGAAGACAGATAAAAATAAGATAACAGTGCACTGTGTCAGACACATGATCTTGATCTTAAGTTGTTTAACTTAGCATTTAATCCCTAGAGTGGGGATTATATTAGCCCCATTGCTGTTACAGGCTTTATTGTATTGTACAAAGTCAGCCACTAGTAATGTTGCCTTTTTTAGGTAACTAAAAAAATAAATGCATTTCTATTATTTTTCTTCTTTTTTTTTTTTTTTTTTTTGGGGGGGGAGTGTTTTGTTTTGGTGGGTTTTTTTGGTTTTGTTTTTTTTAGTGTTAGGTGTTTCAAATATGGAAAGAACACAGTTTTAAATGGGTAGGAGAGCAGTGGATTGGACCAAACCTGGAGAGTGGGAAAGTGAACAATGGAGGCATGTTTTCATTAGATTAGAAATATTATTCTTTGAAACTCAAGGTGCAAATTATGCTGTGCCATAATGTCCTTTTCAAACGCACAAGATAAAATTTGCATATCTAAATTGGATCAGCTTGAATGGGTTTCCCTGCTGTCTCATCCCCTCAGCTGCAATTTCTCTGAAATGGCCTGCAGGTGGATCCGAATAGTAATTTTTAAGCCTATTTTTAAGAGCATCTCTAAAAAAAATATTTTTTCTTTCAGTTTTATATTGATTTCTTGCAGTGAACATCAGCAAAAATTCTCCTATGCCTCATCTGAGTATAATCTACATGGTAATTTGAGGTTTAAATTTAATTCTGTTTACACTGACTTGTAGAATAACAATTTCAACTGACTCAATAAAATACCAATTGTTTTGTAGTGCTAAAATAGCACTAGCTTTTTTATTCTGGATTTTGGATTTTTTTCTTTTTTTTAATGAAACATAGAATCACAGAATAGTTTGGGTTGGAAAGAACCTTATGATCATATAATTCCAGGCAGACCATGCTGCCCAAGAGTGTCCAACCTGGAACATCTTAGAAATGTATAATTTCTTCATGATAAAAGTGAAAAATTTTGCCATCCAAAAGGAGAAGACCCAGCAAACAAGCTTATTCTCACTGATACTGTACTGATTCAGATTTCTCTTACCACTTTCCATAAGCTTCTTTCTTTTAACTGAAATTATTTTATTACATTCATCTAGGTGGAGGTGTATAGATTATTCCCCACTTACAACCATTATATTCTTAATAGATACTTCTCAAGTATGATTTTAGTTCATTTCACCCATCTGCTCAATTTATCTTGTGTTCATTTGGTAGAATAACTACTTCTAACAAAGAGGAACAGCAAAACGAATACTTCTGGGGACAACAGAGCTACAGTCCAAACATAGTGTTTTAGCTCTTGTAAAATAGAGTTAAAAAGTTCTAAGGGGAGTATTTTTATGATGTCTCTCCATAGTTACAATTTCAATTATGTAGAAAAAAAAAAGAAGTTTAACAGGGTCTTAGGCTATAATGGCCTCTGTATGTGACTCTAAAAAAAATCCCAAAGTTTGGATGATGTCCTGGGTTCAGCAGCAGCAGTCACTTTTTTTTTTCCTTCTTGGTAGCTGGTGCAGCACTGTGTTTTTGATTTTGGGCCTGGGAACAGCACTGATAACACCAGCGTTTTCAGTTACTGCTTGGTAATGTTTTGGTTTGACCAAGGACTTTCTGAGTCTCATGCTCTGCCAGAAAGGACAGTGAGAAGAGCGTGCAGCAAGCTCACTGCCCTGGACTTCAAGAGAGCAGGCTTAGGCTTCTTCAGGAACCTGCTCAGTTAGATTCCATTTGATATAGCCCTAGAGGGCAGGGGGGCCCAAGACTGCTGGTTGATATTCAAGGATCACCTGCTGCAAGCTCAGGAGCGATACATCCCTACTAGAAGGAAGTGCTGCAGGAGGGCCAGGAGACCTCCTTGGTTGGATACGGAGCTGCTGAGGAAAATTTGAAGGAAAAAAGAGGCTTATAAAAGGTGGAAGCACGGACAGGTGGCCTGGGAAGAATACAGGGATGTTGTCCGGGAAGCTAGGGACCAGGTTAGGAAAGCTAAGGCCCACTTAGAATTAAACTTGGCTAGGGATGTTAAGGATAACAGGAAGGGATTCTATCGGTACGTAGAGAATAAAAGGCAGACTAGGGACAACGTGGGCCCTCTGCAGAAGCTGTCAGGAGAACTGGCTACCTTGGATTTGGAGAAGGCTGAGCTTCTTAATGACTTCTTTGCCTCAGTCTTCACCGGAAAATGCTCTGACCACACCACCCAAGTCCTGGAAGGCAGATGCAGGGACAGTGAGAATGAAGACCTTGGGCCCACTGTAGGAGAGGATCTGGTTGGAGACCATCTTAAGAACCTGAACGTGCACAAGTCCATGGGACCTGATGAAATCCATCTGCGGGTCCTGAAGGAACTGGCAAACGAAGTTGCTAAGCCACTGTCCATCATATTTGGAAAATCATGGCAATCAGGTGAAGATCCTGATGACTGGAAAAAGGGAAATATAACCCCCATTTTCAAGAAGGGAAAATGGGTGAGCCGGGGAACTACAGACCAGTCAGTCTCACCTCTGTGCCTGGCAAAATCTTGGAGCAGATTCTCCTGGAAGGCATGCTGAGGCACATGAAAAACAACAAGGTGGTTGGTGACAGCCAGCATGGCTTCACTAAGGGCAAATCCTGCCTGACCAATCTGGTGGCCTTCTATGGCGGAGCTACGGAACTGATGGACAGGGGTAGAGCAGTTGATGTCATCTACCTGGACTTGTGCAAAGCATTTGACACTGTCTCACATGACATCCTTGTCTGTAAGTTGGCGAGACATCAATGTGATAGGTGGACCACTTGGTGGATAAAGAACTGTCTGGATGGCTGCATGCAAAGAGTTGTGCTCAATGGTTCAATGTCCAGCTGGAGACCAGTAATGAGTGGTGTCCCTCAGGGATCTATGTTGGGGCCGGTCTTGTTCAACATCTTTGTCGGTGACATGGACAGTGGGATTGAGCACGCCCTCAGCAAGTTTGCCAATGACACCAAGCTGTGTGGTTCGGATGATACATTGGAGGGAAGGAATGCCATCCAGAGGGACCTTGACACACTTGTGAGATGGGCTGATGCCAACCTGATGAAGTTTAACCATGCCAAGTGCAATGTCCTCCACCTGGGTGGGAGCAATCCCAGGCACAGCTACAGGTTGGGCAGAGAAGAGATTGAGAGCAGTCCTGCAGAGAAGGACTTGGGGGTTTTCGTTATGAGAAAATGTACATGAGCCGGCAGTGTGCGTTGCAGCCCAGAAAGCCGACCGTATCCTGGGCTACATCAAGAGGAGGGTGACCAGCAGGTTGAGGGAGGTGATCCTGCCCCTCTACTCTGCTCTTGTGAGACCTTGCTTGGAGTATTGTGTGCAGTTCTGGTGTCCTCAACATCAAAAGGACATGGAAGTGTTGGAACAAGTCCAGGGGAAGGCCACGAGGATGATCAGGGGACTGGAGTACCTCCCATATGAAGAAAGGCTGAGAAAGTTGGTGCTGTTCAGGCTGGAGAAGAGAAGGCTGTGTGGAGACCGCATAGCATCCTTCCAGTATCTAAAGGGGGCCTATAGGTGTGCTGGGGAGGGACTATTCATAGGGGACTGTAGTGAGAGGACCAGGGGTAATGGGTTAAAACTTAAACAGGGGAACATTAGACTGGATATAAGGAAGAAATTCTTTACTGTAAGGGTGGTGAGGCACTGGAATGGGTTTCCCAGGAATGTTGTGTATGCTCCATCACTGGTGGTGTTCAAGGCTGGATTGGACATAGGCTTGGGTGGCATGGTTTAGTGGGAGGTGTCCCTGCCCCTGTCAGGGGGGTTGGAACTAGATGATCTTAAGGTCCTTTCCAACCCTAACTATTCTATGATTCTATGATGCTAAGGAGGGGAAGCCGAGAGGAAGCAGAGACAGCACACCTGACCCAAACTGACCAAAGAGGTATTCCATGCCACAGCACGTCATGCCCAGGATGTAAAACGGAGGGCAGAGACCCGGAAGGGTTGGGTTGAACTGCTTGCTCAGGCTGGGTATAGGTGGTGAGTGATTGTATTCTTTCCTTATATTTCTCTTGTAATTATTTTTTTTGGTGGTAGCAGCAGTGGTTTGTGTTATAGCTTAGTTACTGAACTGTTCTTATCTCAACCCGTGGGAGTTGAATTCTTTTGATTCTTCTCCCCTTTCCCTTGGGAACGGGGGGAAGAAAGAGGGGGGAGTGAGTGAGAGAGCGACTGCGTGGGTTTTAGAGGCTTAAACCATGACAGATGACCTCAGGCTTGGGCCAGTTCATCTATGGTTTTACTAGCTATGCGTATATTTTATCAGTGCAAAATTTTCATGCAAGGATAAGGAGCATACTGTAAAGAAAGTCTCTGTGTTCTGTTTCATGAAGGAATAGAAGCAGGAAAGTGTATGACGTCAGCGAAGCTTCTTGAGTTCTTGTCCAAGGTGCTGAGCGGTAGAATTCGTCTCAAGGTTTTGAGATGGTACTGCACCTGCTGCGGCAGGCCTGGGCAGGGTATTTTAGCTGGTCTTCTGTAAATCATTGCTGTTGTTGCAAGGCTGTATTCTGGTGGATTTGGGGTTTCGTGCTTTTTTGGTTTGTTTTGGGTTGGGTTTGAGTTTTTTGCTGGTATTTTTTTTTTTTTTTTTTTTTTTTTTACATGTGTGTGTGGCTGTTGTGGTTTTTTGTAGGGATTTTGTGTGTTTGGAGGGGGTGTGTGTGTGTTTAACTTCCCATCTGGTATCTGTAGAATGTTAGAGTGTGATAGAAAAGTGAAATTTGGTTTGGTAGTTTTATGCAGGGATGGTTAAAACTCAACATTAGTACCTATCAGTATTGACCTTAACTCTGGCTGGTGCTTCTGTTCCTTTATCTGGAAGAACTGAAGGTTCTGTTAAGTTCTACATATAGTTCTGATTTATGTATCGATGGAGTTTGCTTCTCTTGTTCTTGCCTCAGTAATCTGAATTTTTATGAGAGTAAGCTAGAATTATTGCTTTATCCCATAATGATGATGCTCATATATCAGTCATAAACCAAAATTCTAATTAGCATTTCTGCATGTAATATCAGCATGTTTTTTTGAAGTTCCAATAATTGTCTTCTTTCATCTCAGTAATATTCAGGGCGGTGTAGTTGACCTAGAGTTCAATGACTATGTCTAACTCATGGAGCCTACTCTTTTCTGTTGCCTCAACAAGATATTAATAATAGTACTTCTGTAAAAACACCTTATATATCTTTGAGGGGTAAGGAATTTGAGATATAATCCAGTGGTTGTTCTTTGACTGTAGGACTAATTCTCTTGCTTTAGGCGTTTAGGGAATACAGTAAGTTCTGAATGTTATTTTTATTATGGAGAACATAAAATGTCAGCATTTGGGAGAAGATTCTATGTTGTGATGGGTAGAGGGGGAGTAGAACCCTGGGCAATGTGGTGAGGTTGTGCTCAATTATTAGTAGACCATGCAAGGAAGGATGGGATGTGTGAGGGAAAGCTTCTAACACATGCATATATACACATACCTCTCTTGGAAGTTAACCAACATGTGCCCTAATTAGGACTGCAGTGTTTTGGCACAGCTTAGCTGGGATGGGGGAGAATGCAGCGCTTACACTGACCGGCTGCAGTGTCAGGCTCTGGACAATGGATCTATGACAGCCTGCAATGTTCCCACCTTTGGCAAGGTCTTGGGACCTCTGTATAACCAGTGTTCTCCTTATCTCTATGAGTGTGTATGGGTTAGCCAGACAGCCACAAACTGCAGATCAAATCAGCCTACAGTAGTATTAGGGTGCACCATTATAGATGATTCAGGTGTTCTCCTCCTGTCACTTGTTGATCCATGGGCTGTACCAATGTTCATAGCATTTTAACATAAGTGCACATTTCCATAGGTCAAATAGAATCATAGAATCATAGAATAGTTAGGGTTGGAAAGGACCTGAGTATCATCTAGTTCCAACCCCCCTGACAGGGGCAGGGACACCTCCCACTAAACCATGCCACCCAAAGCTATGTCTAATCCAGCCTTGAACACCGCCAGCGATGGAGCAGCAATGGGGCATTCACAACTTCTCTGGGCAACCCATTCCAGTGCCTCACCACCCTTACAGTAAAGAATTTCTTCCTCATATCCAATCTAAACTTCCCCTGTTTAAGTTTGAACCCGTTACCCCTTGTCCTCTCACTGCAGTCCCTCATGAAGAGTCCCTCCGCAGCATCCCTATAGGCCCCCTTCAGATATTGGAAGGCTACTTTGAGCTCTCCATGCAGCCTTCTCTTCTCCAGGCTGAACAGCCCCAACTTTCTCATCCTGTCTTCATATGGGAGGTGCTCCAGTCCCCTAATCATCCTCGTGGCCCTCCTTTGGACTTGTTCCAACAATTTCATGTCCTTTTGATGTTGAGGACCCCAGAACTGCACACAATACTCCAAGTGAGGTCTCACAAAAGCAGAGTAGAGGGACAGGATCACCTCCCTGGACCTGCTGGTCACGCTCCTTTTGATGCAGCCATCATGGATAACTATGTTGTAGATCTGAAAATAGACGAGTAGAATTATTTTGTGTGATAGTGTAACCATTTGGCTTTGTTTCTATGATACCTACATATGTTGTTTGCCAAACTGTAGGTGTGGTATTTGGCTTTTTATAGGAAGTCTTAGACAAAATATCATCATAGTTTAATAATTTGTAATGAAATTCCATGCTAATGCCTGTCTGGTTAATCCTAAGTCTTTTAAATTGTGTTTACTGTATATAATAATGCCGAAGTGTGTCAGTGTAGCAAACATAACATTTGTGCTTAGCATCCTTTCTTATTTTAGTTCTGTTGAAAGTATTTACCATCAGATATAACATGGATTATGTGTTCATTAGGGAAATCAGGGTACAGAAAAGTCAATTAAAAATGAAATAGTTGCTTTTCTGTAAGACAAGAAATACCTTGAAAGTTTACCAGTAATCTTTGTTAAAAAGTGTTGCGTGTGCTTGGCATAGAAATCATTTGTTCTGCCATAGTGAAGCTAATTATTTTCAACACACACTAGTTATGTCAAATTGCGAAACAAACATCAGACTTTGTATGTTGTAGGAATTAAAACACCATCAGTTGAATTAATGAAGAGTATACAGTGAATATGATCTCATTTTTGCAATGCAGTTAAAATGAAAGCCATTTGAAGAGCTATTGCAAAAATCGTAATTTAGGGGGAAAACAATAGTGAAAATGTTTGCTATCTTTTTTAATTACTTTCTGCTTAAAGGTATACATTAGGTTTATTTATTGTTTGATTTCAAGTTCTTTATTTTAATGGTTTAAGAATACAGTGGCTAATGGTCCATTCTGAAATCGAAGGAATGCAATCTTCTGTATTCCATTATATAAAGCCAAAGAAACTCATTTGGGGTTGTTACATTATATCATTTGAAGATCACTGTGTGAAATTGCAGGTTAACGTAAGAATGGGAGTGTGAAAGAGAAGGTGAAACACAGAAGAGAAAGAGAATTCTTGCACTGGGTTTTTTTTTTCAAATGGAGAAAAGAATGAGACTGGGTTTCAGAATTACATTCCAAAGATGAAATGACAATGAAAACTGCATTCTCTATTCCTATTTTAATTATTTTTCTTTTGTAAAATTGCTTACCAAGAGAACACTACAAAAAATATTTTCTGTAACAGATGATTTCCTTTAAACTTTCCTGATGCTTAGTGAAAATAAGTTCTGTCCTGGCCAAAGACTATAGCTGTTTTTTTTTTTTGCATTCCTGTAAAAGTGATAGGAAGATTGATTTTCCTCCTTTCCTCCAAAGATCCAAGATGTGTGGTTCTTCCCTTTGTCTAAACTATGTATGCACCTAGAAAACTCAGGACATGAAGTCAGAAGTCTTGACTCTAACAGAGGCTGGAAACCCTCAGTGCACTTCACTGATCTCTTCAGAAATAAAAATTAAATCTTGGGAGTTTAAAAGAAGCCCTGTCAAACTGCATATGCCCACATCAAGAAAGATTTGTATCAGAGATCATTGTAGTCAACTCACTATAGTTGAGTTTTACATTAAAAAAAAAAATCTGATTCACAAAGGCATCAATCAGGAAAGTATTTGTTGGCTGCGAGTCAACCAGTTATTGACAGTGAGGGGGAAATTGGTGTAGGCATGTGCTTGTTTAAAGTGTTTGACATAATGAATCATATCAGTGTAATACTTTGCTAGGGCAACCCTGTAACTTTACAGGGGGCTATTTTATTGAATTGTACCCTATTTGAGCCTTAAGTGAGGTACAATGTACCCTGCTATTCAGCAACTTTCAGTATTTATTATGTATTAAAAGACCATATAATATTTAAACTTATCCTTTGTGTTCCACAATAAGATATAGGTAAACTTCTGTGTATGTTATGGTTATGACTGTGTATCTGTACGAAGAAGGAAGAATTGAAATGATCTGGGGATTTAATATGCAATTATCCTCCAAGGCCTTCAAATCAAGTTGCTTATAATGGTTTTCTAGTAGTTTTGGGAGGAAACAATATATATATTTTTATTTTCTTCATCTTCATGTAAAATTCTGAATTACTTGGTTTTGTAATTCATGTAAAAATTAGTAAAAATAGCTTTTGTGAATGCTGAAAATACCTCCTAGAGTCAGTATGTGTGATGGAGACATTAATGTTGGAGTGTATGTAGAAGTGTTTGCAGACAATGGGTGGAGGTTGGCCTACTGGTGAGATTATTTCAGCCACATATTACAAAAATTGCCATTTTCCTTTCACCATGTGGGATATCTCAGAAGGATAAGCTTCTACTTAGGCAACGATACGTCAGCCAGACAGGTAAAGTGAGGTGTGTTATATCTATATTTACATATGGGTGTTAAGAGAATTTAGGCTGACATAAATTACGTTGATATTTTGTTTGTAAAAGTGATAGATTCAATATGTACATGAAAAAGCATTGAAATGAAAGAATCAACACATTCATCTCATTACCTGAACTCAGGTTGTTGTTTTGTCAGTGTCATTCAAGCATTGCTGCTGTGGTTTCAAAATCATGCTTCATTTTTATAGCGCTCCCTACTCCACTTCATTTGTTTAGATTTAATTTCCTTGTCCCAGAGAAATCATGCTCCACTCATCCAGCTGGATGGTAATAATGGAACTCAATGCTGATCTAGAGACTTCTGCTTTGCAAGTTTCTATACTATTTCAGTAATAATGTAACTGCTGAGAAAATTTGATCTCCTCTACCATTTCTTCCTTCAGTGATCAGTGTATCAAGGTTGTTAACATATTCTTAGGAAATTATATAGATGCAACTGTCAGTTCTTTAGACTAAGGTTAGTTTTGAGACTCAAGGGAAGAATTTATGGAAGTACCAGAGCTGCCACTAACAGTTAATTGAAAAGCTTTTTATCTCATTTTCAGATACACAAGTATAATACTGATTGGAGAAAACTGTCAATAATGTCTTTTGTCACCACTGGGAAGGGCAGTGGTGCCAATTTAATGAAACTTTTTCCTGTTCTGAAAGTGTCACATCACCTTAAGCTTGCTTTGATCCCCCTAGTGAAGCTCTAATTTTAATGCTAATGTTGATAATTTAAAAGATTTTTAAGCAGCTCTCAGAATGTGTTAAGAACGTTGTGATACGTGTGCAGAAAATTCAATTATATGTGGTAGTGATGTCATCTATCTCAGTGCAGAGATGTGGCTATTTGCTTTCTTCTTGCCACAGAAATATTGGTTTAATAGAGTATAGGAGAGGATGGTGCTGTGACGGCAGAGGGGGAAGAAAAGTCAGCACTTAGGAGGAGAGGTCTTGTTAACACAGCTCAGTTTTGTGGAACTAGTTGTCTGTGTATTTTGAAATATATTATGCTTTCATTAATATAGACTTAGAATACATTAATTTTGTTGCCATCCTTACTTAGATTTAGTTTTTACATTGTAGTTTGCTACAGAGTTGACTTCAATAAGAGTGACCTATAATTTTCAATAGGAAGGTTGATCAGTAGAAACATGTTTCCTTTCTACCCCCCAGTTAAAACATCTGATTTATAATGAAAGTATGACGCCTGGAACACATTTGTGAATCTTTCATATAAAATGAGAGGGTGAAGGATTTATTTTCAGGTATTATCTTCTGTGCTGAACTTTAATTATAACCTAGGATTCTGCAAAATATTATTATTAATGATATAATGTATCTAAAGGTTTGGTTACTTGGCAAGTGACAGTTGAATCTTGATCATTTGTTTAATAGAGTTTGAATCTCACTTCCTCTTACTCCATGTCAGAATGGTGCCAGAGCCATTAATCAGTTACTTGAAGTTATACTCCTCTTGTTTATTGTTCTATTGAAATCAGTGCAAAATACGCAGTTGTACTTTTGGCGAGCTAAATTAGGACTCTTAAGAAATTAAGAAATCATTAAAAGCTATTTCCAACTATATTGTGTTTGTCACCACTACTGAGCCTATCCATTTCTGGAAACCGTTAAATGTATTGGCTAAGTTAATAAAACCCTAATGAAACAACTTACTAAAGACAGCAGCCTTGTTTAATTTTCTTACTAATTTGTATTACTCAACTAATTTGAGAATTGGTAGCAGAATGTTTGAGTGATTTATGACTTGAAAAAGAAGACAAACATTTCCCTCCTTGAAAATGGAAATTGGCTTGTCAGACATTTAGATGAAGAATGATCAATCAATAAGGTTTTAATAAGGAGAAGGTTTAAAATTGACTGAAGGTGGCTTTTCTTTAAGGTGACTTGGTATCTGCAGATTACTAAACTCTCCCTGGAGGGGATTTTCAAAGGCAATAATGGGCACTGATTTTCTTTGTTTATTCCTTTCACTTTCTGTTCCCCTTGCCAGGAATTTCAATACTCACTTCTTCAGTGTGTCTTTGAAATCTCCCTGCCTGCTTCTTAGGTTCTGTGAATTATTCTTATTTGCATTGACAACTATCCTTTTTAATTTGTTTTTCTCCAGTAAGCATGTAAACTTATTTATTTCCAGTATAAGTTCATGTTAGGCATAGGGGATAGATGTTCCCATTCATTCTAGAAACCCAAATTTCAGAAGTATATGCACACATTGGAGGAATAGAGCTGACTTGGAAAGCCCCTTGAAATTTTGCCTTTTGGTTTTCGGTTGGAAAATCTAGGCTTGGGGATAGAAAATTGGTTCTGGCAATTATGGTCACCTGGGTTGTTTTCTCCACTAGTGAAATCTGCATTAGACTCTGAAAGTGAGGTAACAAAAGTTAGATTTAAAAAGCTCTGTTCTTTGTGCAGTGTTAATCACATAGCTACACATGCTGTAGATCCGTATCGAATGTGTTGAAAGAGTAGAAAGTAAATAGCATACTGTATTTTCCTGCTATACAGCAAGTTCTACCAGAGGCTACTAAACAGATCTCTGAATTGCTGAGTAGAGATTGAAAGCTGGAATTCTCAATAGAGGTGACACTTCCTAACAGGGAACTATCACGAATGCCTTTGCAGCCAGTTCTGAGCTTTAGAAGGGTTGTGCTTCATGCAGTCTGCTTTGAAGCCAGTGTAGAGGACAATGTTCATTCACAGAGCTTAAAGCTAGAAGGTAGAATTAGCTCATTTAATCTGACCTTCTGCAGCTCTTGGGTCACTACATTTCACAAAGCTATCGATCTTCTTAGTCAAGTAGCCTTTCCTTGGTTAAAATGTATCATCAAGTCAAACCTAATATTTTTCTTTTTGAAGACAGAGATGGTAAATCCACTCTTTTACCAGGTAGCTTGATCCAAAACTGGGTGGCCTCCTTGATAAATTCATTGATTTCTTACTTGAATTTCTCTAGCCTTATCTTCCAGCAAGCAGTTCTTGGTATACATCCTGATCATATATTAATGTGCCCTTCTCACAAAGAATACTTACTTACTGTGGATGTTCCATGCCAGGGATGTTGATTGTTACCAACCAAACGGATCTACAAAAATTCAACAGCCAGCTGTTAAAATAAACTGAGAAAAACTCCACCCCTTACCAATGAAAGAATGGCTAGGAAAACTTCTGTATTAAACTAGATTAAAACCCACACATCTAATACAGTCAAACAATAACAACAAAACTCAAAAAAGAGAAATCTGGCCAAGAATTATTAACTTAATAAAACCAAAGCATTCGTAAAGTCAGAACTAGATGGCTAGATGTTTGCTGCTTATGCATTCATACAAGCAGAATGTTTATTAATTTTCCAAAAATAACTTTTTCTCGTTGCAAAGATTTTTGAAGTAATTGAGAAACAGTGAAGAGTTTAAGTATACATTATTAACATATTCTAGTAATTTTACACATGTAATGCTTTCTTTCTTCTGCACAGCTCATATACATAAGTCTTAAAGTTCCTGATTTGTCTTCCTGAAGAATGACAGATTTAACAAACAGGCGTCACGGTACTTCTAATGTTTGCAAAACCAGTTACTCTGGCAAAACGAAAAAAATACTTGTGCTGTTTGTATGAAAGAGGCAGAAATTTGCTGGGGGTTTTGTTGTGTATTTATTTTTTGGTTACAAGTTTGAAAAAAGGATGTGACATAGTATCACTCCTTAAAAGGAGCAAATCAAGGTCTCTTCTCTAGACGAATTATGCCATGGTCGAGTGTGACACCTAGAGGCCATATGTTTAGGATCCCTAAAGAATAACTTCGTCTGCAAGTTTTGCGCAGCAGATTTAGTTTTTGATTTAAGCAATGGAGCTGCCAGATTTTGAGAGATGAAGTATATTGCAACATACTAATTTTTTATTTTTTGTGTGCATGTTTAGGATACTTTTTGTGGCTTCCCTGACTAGTCTCCTTAGCACTGATTAGGAAGGAAAATAGTAGACCATTACTGAGTGTGGTGAAGAGTGCTCAGTGCTTTGCAGTAAAGCCTAAAAGAGCCCTGTACAGCTTAGTTGAGCCTGAAGTTCTCAAAATCAAATAAAATTCTTGCATGTCCCATCTCAAGAGATTCCTTATAATATATATATATCTTGTAAAATATCTGCAGGAAAGTCAGGTGCTTTTAAAATGCAGAGCTAGAAGTTTTGGCCCATGAGTTAATGTCTGGGAATAAAGAGAACAAAAGATTTTTTTTGAGCTGTTACGTGGATTATTTTTAGATCATGGATCTTGTAAAACAAACATGCATCTAATGAGCACTTTCCTATCTTCTCTAAAAGTTAGGAATGCAGTCATACCACTGCATCCCATACAGGGGATATAGCCAAGGGCATCTTAAGGTGGTGACTGAAACAGATCAAAATGTTATTGGATATTGGCTATAATAAACTCTAGAACTTTTCAGGGAAATAGTTGACTTACTTAACTTTGGCAGCACTTGTTTTTTCATATCTAAGTGAAGGGAAGAAGTCTCGGGGATAAGTCAAAATGAGCAGAGTTCAGATGAGGAGGATTTTGACTTTTCTACACCAGAAAACATTTTTCATTCTTTAGAATTTGGGTGATTTCTGTGGTATTCTTGTACAAATGGTTTAGTAGGGTACAGATGTAGGGTTTGTAAAACATCTAAGGACATAAAAGAGTGGACTAAAAACTTCTCTAAAGATTTTTGGCTTAACCAGAGTCTGTGAAATTGAAGATGGATGAAAGTGATGCTGTACCCACTTCTTAGTTGACTGTTGTTGACTCGAGAAAAAAATGTGCCATGTATATGTTGTACTTTCTGCACGCTCTCTGACTTTACTATACATAGAAATACAACATATTCAGGATAGAAAATAATTTGATTGTGAAGCTTTTATTCATGTCATTTCGTAAAAAGAGAAGGGTGCTAGCATGGAACAGCCTGTTAGCAAATGAATACCAGCTGAATGAGTCCGTTTGGCAGGCAGCAGTGGCTAAAAGGTTTATATCTTGTTCTAATTTCTCTTTCCACTAAATAAAAAGTATTGCATGGGTTTTGTTTGTTATCCTCTAATTCTTTAATGCTAGGTAGGAAACATGAACAGACTTATTCCAATATTTCATGGCTAGTTCTACCTCATTTTCATAAAGGTCTTTGAGGTTTTTTTTCCTAGAAAAGGAAGAGGTGCTAACTTGTCAGTCACTTGTGTGAGCAATTTGCAGACTCACAAAGCTGTTGTGTCTCAGATAAATAATTGTATCTGAGTAAAGGCTCTACTAGACACATATGTTGGTGCTTGAAGGTACAATGCTGATATTGTTAGCGATACGGATGCTAATATTGGTTGCAGTTTATTTCTAGGCTTTGTCTAGAGGTTTCTTCTCTGAAGTACTTAACCATTTCTTTGGAATGCCTAAGCTGTAAACAACTGATAAATTATGATCATTAGGTATGCATTAGAAGCTGTGTTGCCATCATGGGCTGGAATTAGTGGTTGAAGTTGGTAATTTGGAGGGAGGTCCTGCGTTCACTGTAGCAAGTAAGAAGAGGGTAAGATTGTATTGGATGTGCTGGGGTGGTAAAGGCTCTCTGGGTAAGGCGTGCTGATGGCAGCTGAAGCTTGCAATCAAGATACGTTGCCTCTTGTGTCCAAAGTCTAATTCGTAATGTGGATGTCTCTGCAGGCATTAGCATGCTCTTTGGCCTGTGGTTTCCCTTGCTTTCCCCTGCCCTGATTAATGTAAGATGAGTGTATGTAGTGTAGGAGTGATCTAGTGTTTGCCAAAGCCAGCTCTTCAGGAGTCCTTCTTTCCCAGACACACAAATATATTTGCACAATAAATAATTTGCACAATAAATACTCACTTTATTCTGTCTCTGTGATACATTTCTGAGTAGTTTCAAACACACCATAGCTTTTTTTTTTAAAAAAAAAGGTTGAATTATTAATTTTTAACACAAAAAAACCATAAAAAGTAGTGTGAAAACTTCATTTTTATAACATCTATTTTAGTGAAGTTTTAAAAGTATGTGGTACTATGATTGCATAAATGTAAGAAAATGTTTGAGTATTTGTTTGTGTATGTGTGCTCACCCTCTTGTGATACTGCTTTGTTCTGCTGTCAAAACCCACTTTGATTCATTGTGCCAACTACATGGATGATCTGTTCCCTGATGATGTTTCCGGATGATCTGAGTCATGTACAAAATATTTTCAGAGGCTTTTTTTATACATTCATAAAAGTTCTAGGTAGAATCCATCCTATTTAATAGCCAGGAAAAGTGTGCCTTTCCCCCAGTCACTCTGTAAACTTGATTTTTCCCCTGGTATATAGCTCTAGCTAGAAAGCCAATATTTTTACTCTTAATTTTTCAAAAGAATGTATAAAGTTATATATGTTTTATTTTAATTCTGCAAGTCAATAAAGCTATTGCCACAGATTTCCTGATGATCTTAAACTTTTTTTAAGCCTTTAAATTCTTAGTCTTATTTTTGATAAAGCTGCTGGTATTTTTAGTAGGTCAAATATTCTCAAGTCCCTGTATGTAGCATGAAAAATAATTTGCATATGACTAACTTAACCCTGAATTAATCAGTGAAATTGCTATAATTCTATAAACTCAGAAGGCATTTGGATTTAGAACAGTATTCTGTCCAGTCCAATGAAGCAAAGGCTGAAGGGGTTTTTATGTTTCCTGAAGAGAATACAGCATGATGTAGCAGATGTGAATAAAATGTATTTCCAGAAGTGCTTTAGCTGAAGGTACAACTTCTGCATCAGGATGCTATAAATTCGTTAAGATCATGGCTTTCTATGTATGCCTTATCAACCTATAATCTCTTGATTGTTGCCTGTTTTTCAACAGCTGAGGAACAGTAATCCACACTTGCTTATCTCTCTTAATCACAGCCTCATGGTGCTAGAGCTCCCTGAGCCTTTAATTCCCTCTTAGAGGCGTAACAGAGTGGAAAGTAAACAAAGACGAATATGCAACCTTCAACATTGCTAATTTGCTCTGATGTCAGAATATTTAAACAGGCAAGGACTTGAGAATTATTTGATCACGGCTGATTTTAATCTAATGTATGTGAAAAGGCTGAGTCTGGGAAGGTTGTGCAAAATGACAGGCGTCCCAGGAGAGGCTGACTGAAGGTTTCCTCTTTAAACAATAGCTCCGTCATTTTCAAACTCTGGGTCCTGTGTTCTTACTGTGTATTTTTGTAGCTGTTGGCATTTTTAATGAAGCTTTTTGCATATGATAGCAGTTTTCTTGAAAATTCCTCATTTGTTTCCCAGTTTATAGGTGTCCAAAACTGGATTTTTAGGGTTGTTATTGCCTCTGTTCACTGGGTAGTGGGAGGGAGAGATAAAGAAAGATCCCTATTTAAAAAGCTTTGTCTCCACGTTTCTGTATCATCATGACAGCCTAATGTATCCTGAATACTTTCATGTGTAAAATGATTGATAACTTGATCTTGAAATGATTTTAAATTACATGGTTGACATTTATGCATGTATACATGTGTACATACTTGCTGGGTAAGAAAGGATGTTATCTTGCATTATATATTACATGTACACTTCATCTACCACAGAGATGATGTGCTTACACATACATACACGTTACCATATACATATATTCATCTGTCCTCACAACAGATATCTATATGTTATTACCTGAAACAGATTTGATAAATATGCAAGGCAAGTTGGCAGATATTTTTTATTTTTCTTTTTTTTTCCCTGCATTTTCTTCCATCTGCCTTGTTAAGGTCTTAATTGTCTATTTAATGCATGTCTAAGCACTTATTTTTATTGTTTACAAAATGGTTAATGCAGCATACATATTATTATCTGAACCAATGCCTGATGCTCTCTTAATTAATATATATTGTTCTGCTTATATCTGTTCTGGTTGTACAACTTGTGTTTCTGAAGCGTGTCTGATGTTGATTTCTTCTTTTCTTCTCAGTATGTATCATTTGGGATATTCCAGGGAGAGACGTGTCTGGGAAGCCAGCCTTTTCCAGTCACTCTCTGTGTTGCGATTACAGCGCTGGGCTATTTGTGTTTCTCCTCATCCCTGTTTCTCTGTGTCTCTCACTCTCTCCAGCTGGTGTAAATGACTGCTGCTGCCTCCCAGAGAAAGATAACCTGCTCAGTCAGCTGGAGCCCCCTGCGGACAGCTGTCTTGCTTTTAGCTGATGGAAAACTGCTACTAACTGCTGAATGGAAGAGCGTGGAGCAGCAACCATACTAGGAACAGTAGCCGCCGCCGCTGCAGCAGCAAGAGCGAGCAAGGACTCTATTGTTCCCTGGCGTTAAACAGTTTTTCCATTTCAACTGCCATGCACAATAGCAGGAGAGAGGTTTCCACTCCCCTTTTCCCCGTGAAGAAATTCTGAAGAGGGGAATACTGTTTGAAGAAGGTTTCGTGGTCGTGCTGAGGGTTTTGGAGGTGGCAGCAGGCTGCTGGAGGCATGGGGTTGAGCAAGAGGAGCGCTGCTCTCTGCCGTGGTCCAGGGGTTTCTGCTGTGCCAGCCTGGTGCGTGGGAGTTCTCGTGCTGCTGCTGCTGGGAATCTGGGACGCTCGTGCACAAAGTGAATTTCAAACTTCATCGGTGTATTTGTGGAAGACCGGTAAGTAAGGATGCGGTAACACAACAGTAGGGTATTTATGGTTTTGTTGTAAGTAATAACCTTTTTGTGTTCTTTGTGTATGAGAAGAAAGTTAAAGCTGAATTACTAATGTTTACTTGCAGGGTTTTAGGAAAAAAAAATTAGGTCGTCTTCCAGGTATCCACCTACCAAGCAAATACGGCAATTAACCCCCACATTTGTGACTCTGTGACTCTGTTACTGGGATTTCTTATGTGTTTTCTGTGTCTTCTGAGTTTTTTCATGTCTTTTTTGGTAGCCCTGTGTTAAATAGCAAAGGTCAGGGCATTAGTGCCTGTCCACAATGGGAAGAAACGTTTGTTATATAGTCAGCAACGTTAACAGTGCTCTAAAAATATTGACATTTCACAATGAAAGATGTAATTCAGCATATCTAATCTTTGTCTTCCATGCTGACATGTAATATATTCAGTGTGGTAATGGAAGGGGAGATGGGATTGTTAAATTTAGGTTTGTCGCACAGTATATAGGACATGTGAAAGCTAATGATGGATTAGGTGAAGTAATCCAAGTGATGCCAGATCTCATAACTAAACAGCCGAAGGCAAATAGGCTATGTGGATTCAGCATCACACTAGATAGATAATTTCTTCTACTTTGATACTAATGAGTTACGTGTCTGTTTTAGAGATTACATAGTCATAACAGTGGTCCAACCTTAACTTTGCATTAAAAAACAGTGGGGAGTTTTCTTGTGTCTATTAATATATTACATTAATTCAGCACTTTAGCAGTGGTGAGTGTGTGTATTTTAGTTGTCTAATATGGTTTTAGTCCCTTAGTAAGCAGAATCAAAGTTTCCTTTAGGAAATTTAAAAATTTAAAGCCATTGCATATTTCACATTGGCTTCAGCAGCTGGCTTTCTTCCCTGTACAGTGCCAGGAATAAAACAATCCAAAAAGCAGTAGTTTTATTTAAAAACTGCTTTTCCATTAAAGGATAATATGGTAGTAAGAGAGAGTGCAAATTAATCATTTGTCTGAAAAACAACTTTAGGACAGTCTCTTTCCTGGATGGAGAGCCCCAGCCTTCTGCCACAGAAGCAGATCAATTTACAATTACAGTGATATCCTGAATTTTTTAAGAGGCTCTATCTATCCAGCAGCTCAGGGAGGAGATTAAAAGGAAATTCATTTAAACAAGAAGACAAGCTTTCCAGTAATACTGGAAAAGAGAAATCTGAAGAAGGGAAAATCCTTTGCAGCTTTCACTTCTGACTGAAAGATGGGTTGCACTATGACAGTGACTGATTTTTCTTATTCTTTTGAAGCACTAACAAATTCAAAATATATTTTTCAGTTTCACTACAGGTTTGTAAATGTTCATCACACACTTAAAAACAGATAAAATACTTAAACAGGTTTATGGAAAAGCACAGTGATAATGTAGCATTTTCATGAAACATTTTGCATTTACCCTAAGTTGCTAGGCATCAGTAAACTCTCCAGCTTTTTATTATGTCTTCGTTTAATAATTGAAGAGGTTGTATTTAAAAATGTTAAAATAGTAACATAGGTTAAGAATAATAACAACTCTAGCTAACTAATACTTGCAAACACGCACTATCAATTTGCTGCAGACTTAACTCTGTTTTCTTTGCACAGAGTACATGCGCTCTGAAGTCATGTCAGTTAAGCCAGCAAGAAGGAAACTGGGTTGTCTTTTGTTTTCTCCCCCTTCTGTCCCTTCCTGGCAAAGATCACCCTTCAGAAACTTTTGTTTAGAGCAGGTATCTAATTACGTTGCCTGATGAAGAGCTAGTTCTTCATTTCAGCTTTTCTTCTGTGACCTCTCACCTCTGTTTTGCCTAGGATAAATATGTTTATGGTACAGTTTTTAATATAACACCAGTGATTTGATGGCAACATGCTGAAAAGCAAGTTGGTGTGGCTCTTTTCAAACAATGAATGGCAAAATGCAATGAATAAGGTAGTGCATCTGTGTTTGGCTTCTGATTGAATCTTCACACTCTTAGCTGTTTACTGAGTTTTGCTGGGTTTCCTCTCCTCTTTGTGGGAGGCTGTAGGAAGTGAATTAGGAGAATCAGTGGTCAGTGATCTGACAGGATATCTTGTATGGGGTGTATAAAGTTCAGCTAAATTATCAGAGGGAATAATAAAACTGAAACAAACTCATCCAAACTCTTCTGTGACGGAAACAGGTCAGGGGAATGTATGGCTAAGACTATGTCTAGGGAATCAGCTTGATTGTATGCCTTTTGGGACTGGTTATGTCCATTTTTTGAGAAACATGCTATTTTTGTATTGAATTTAGTTGGGTGTCAGCTTTTGTAAGTGCTGTTCATGACTTGCAAGTGTCTTTTTTATTTCTAAAGATTTTTGAGGTAACATGCTACTCCATGTCTTCTATATTGGTTTACAGCGTTGTATTTTCATAAGAATGCCCTTGACAATAACCTGCAGGAGTTATGAGTTTTCAGTTTAGGCATTCTTTGTCCTATAAAATAAGAATTGTGGTATCTGGTGCAGTTTATTTATAGGTTTGGTTTTTTTTTTTTCTTTTTTTGGGGGGGAGGGCTATGTTGGCATTTTGTTTTATGGCATTTAGGTTTTTTGTTGGTCTGGGAGCATTCTTCTGATACAAATTCCAACCTATGGAAACCTCTTGGAGGTGAGGACTTTCCCTCTATTTGTCTATTACCATCTTCCTGTCTACTACTGTAGAATTTTGAGGTGTTTGTAATACTCAGATTAACCATTTTGGGGTTTAATTATCTTTGATTCAGCATGGACAATGTTGTGAACAATCTGCTCTGGGCAGGGAGACAGCTAAATGATCTCCAGAGGTCTCTTCTAATCCGCACCATCCTGTGATATGGACACCATCCTTAAGTCATCTCTACCTCTCCAACTGAAACTGCTTTGAAGTTTTGGCTTTTGTAATTTTGTTTTATCTCTTGTGAGAATTTGCTCTTGCATATTTATGCTGCTATTATGTGGTGTTTAATGGTCTTTCAGTGTTTGGAAAGGCATTTACGTGAACAGTTGATCATAGTTACTGGTTACTAGGTTTCTCGCCAAACATTCTCATTCCATTCCCTGCAGACTTGGTGTGTGCATTTTCTTCAGATACAAATACACAGCTGGTTTGTTTCGTGTGGTCACTGAGAAAGCCATCTGGTTTCTTTAACATAAACTAAAGCAAAGTCTCCATCGGTGCAGAATGCCAGGCTCTTCACAGCAGAGTGATGAAACGGCTAGATTCCCAGAGTTGAATCATGGTGTCTGTTTGAGGTAGAAAACAGCAGGTTTTAGCAACTCATAGAGCGGCAGTTGTGGTATTAAGGGGTGATGATTCCACTGGTGTGAGGTGGGTGCACGCTGCTGAGCACTGGACTTTTGAACTTGAAAGAATTTTTGAATTGCCTCTTTTGTTCTTCAGTAATTGCCCTTCTCTGAGTCCACTGATTCTATTTACAATGAATAATTGTGTGGTTCAGGTTCTATGCTGCTACACTGAACAGTGAGTTCGTGAAATATTTTGTATTTCATTCATATTCTACCTTAAGTATTATGAAATCTTACTGAATTGTTTCTATATATGCTCAAAAATGTAAAATATGTGCCACAATTGAGTAAAAACTGCTTGTGTTAGCTTTTTAAAATATAATTGTCCAGTTTCTTTTATTTTTAAGTGAAATTTTCATATTCAAGAACGCTTCATAATGTTGCTTATACTGGCCACCATAGGCTTTTTCATGGATCTGTAAGTTTTACAGTGAGCAATGTGAGGAATGCTGATTCCTAAATAGAGACTGCCATACAGTTATCCATCTTCCAAAATAAGAAGATGCGTATTTTTCTTGGTCAGTCATTTCATGATGCAGGCCATATAGACATCATTTCTGTACACAATTGACTTTAAGTGTAAGCATTTATTGTCACATCAGAATTTTCCTTTACTTCTTTCTACCCTGTGCTTCATTTGTTTTTTGTTAAATCAGCCAACACAGTGGTCTGTGCTGTGCTGTCAGCGTTGGGTGTGATGTCTGCCTACTGTTACTAATACAATTACTGAAAAGCTGCACAAAATCAAATTGGGTATAAAGAAGTTCTTACTGTGCTGAGGCACTGGAACAGGTTGCCCAAAGAAGTGGTAAATGCTCCATCCCTGGCAGTGTTCAAGGCCCGGTTGGACAGAGCCCTGGGCGACATGGTGTAGTGTGTGGTGTCCCTGCCCATGGCGGAGGGACTGGAGCTAGGTGGTCCTAAGGTCCTTCTCAACTGTAACCTTTCTATGATTCCATGATCAGCAAGGTTCGAGCAGACTGCAAAATTGCTTCTTCTGACAGTTTGAAGTAATGCACATTACACTCTCGAAGTGGAAGATGCAGCATTGTATTGATATCTCTAGAACTACAAAAGTCCTAAGGAAAAATCTGGGAGGCAGTGTCTTTACCATCATTATCTCTTTTAAAGACTATTGATCACATCTCAGATAGTATAGATCAGTATAGCTCTGCTGAATTATTTGAGCTATCTGCAATTGTGTGATACCAAGATAGCACAGTTGGATGTTTTCCCCTTGTTTTTTAAAAAAAGTAGAACTTGCAATAGACTTTCTGTAGGTAACAGTGCCTTTTTAAAATTAAGGCAAAAAAGTCTTTGTTTCCTCAAGAGAATAACTATTTATATTTTTATACATATGTTCTGTCTCAATAGGTGAGAACTCGTCCTTCGATAATAACTTGTTCAACATTTGAGGCAGTGGAGAGTCAGAGGAAAAGTGACAATATGGGTGTAGGAGACATGCAGAAGATCGCAGGTCCTCCTAGAGTAGTGGAGGCCAAGAGTGAAACCAATGTGCCAAGTGGACAAGAGGGCTTTTGCAAGCTCTGCAGCTCAAGGGCTCTCCTTAACCTCTTTCGGAACTTTTTCAGGCAGCAGCATCTCTGTGTGATTTTTCCTTTTTCATTGCCTTGGGAAGAGAATTGCACAGGGGCCTCCTTCTTCCCCTGGAGAGCCTCTGAACAAATGTTTTTGCTGTTTCAAGGTGTTAGTGTGGGATCTTGTAACAAAATCATGCTTCTTCAGTGCTTGATATGAACTTGGGTCTCAACCTCCCCTGATTTTTTTGCCTCTTGGTTTCCCACTTACCTGTGGAGTAGAACAAACACAACCTCTGTACCATCACATTCTTGTTGGATTTTAGAATTTTTACACATTCCAAGGTCCAAATCCATTTTTAAAAGAGTTTGGTGCCACAAGTGGAATTGGAGAGAAGAGGTTCTCCCACACTTCATCTGAAATTCCTCTTCTAACACCTTTGGTAGCTAACAAACATAAAATCACTGAATAAAATGTCCTTATTTTCTCTATGTATGTCTCCAGGACTGTCCTTATTTTCACAGGACTGAATGCTCCTATCACATTTTAATGCCTTAAGAAGGCAGAAGTCTTTCCTAGGACCATCAGTCCTGAAGGCATTTCAAAATGTGTCTAAATACACACTGACAGGAATGATCACAAGGGAAGAGGGAGAGAGAAATTACCTAACCATCTCTCTGCTTAAAGCACTTACCTTTCAGGGGTTGTGTCAGCTTGTTTATTGAAGCTGTTTCATCATACAGCAGAAAATTCCCCATTTGTTTCAGGGTTTTTTATTGTGTTTTTTTTGTTTGTTTGTTTGTTTGTTTTTATTTTCCAAAACCAGAGTGAGGAATTTTTTTCAGTAATCACAACTTGAGACTGGAGACATAAGCCTGTGTCAGTAAATAGAAAACTCCCAATTTTAAAGAGATTATGAAGAAATGATCTGAAGAGGCAGATTAAACGTGAAGACCTAGGGAAAATGCTAAATGAGAAAAGATGTTTGAACTTGAGGCCTGACTCTCAGGAAGGGAATTCACATGTGATGATATAAGAGAGCAATGAGGACCTCTTCAAGTGAAAATAGAGCAATGGTTGCGGCGTGATGAGCTGGTACCTACACATCTTTGAGGAGGGAGACAGAGAGGTCAAGATTTTTAACCTGTCAATGTAAAAGGTGTTTTTCAGGATTCATCTTTTTGATTCTCAGGTCTTCAGCTACAGAATAAGATATTACTGAATATTACTAAAAGCTGCATTTCATTAGCTTTTCAAAGAATAAAAATTATTGAAGCAAAATCTGCTAAACATGCTTTACTGTTACCTCATTGATTTAAAATATAAATGATCCTCCAGGACTGAACATGGTTAAGTGTTGGTTACATATGCCTTGCATACATTCATAGTAATTAGAGTTAGAATTTATCACTTCTGTTCATTCTGTAATGTGCATCTAAGCAACCACACTGTTTACTGTCTGTCTCTCAGTTAAATCTGACGTTTATGTAGTCAAATGGGGCTTGTCAATCTATGACTTGAATAAGAAAATATTAATTTTCATTAGGCATGTTCATCAGTCTTGCTCTTTGCCCTCATTTATCAAATATCCTTTCAGGTTTTTTTTTTATTCAACAGAAATTATGTGAGGCAAGTATTAAGTCTTTGATCAATGCAAAATGTTTTTAGTGCAGCCTGGCAATAAAACATTTGGCAGAGATGCAGAAAATAGTTGCTTTAAGGAAATTATTTATAAATGTTTTTAGTAATCTGTCCTTATTTAACAAAACCAGAATAAATATTTAAATGTTTGAAGAAAAAATTTGTGGTGCTGAAATTCTTATGTGGTTAGTTTGCCGTAGCTGAAATAAGAAAATAGAAATAATTGTGGCTGATATTATAAGCCTCTAGTTAAGATAAACAAACATGCTCTTGGCTAATGGTTGACTACACTTGTAGGATAGCATTTTGAAGCTGTCAGAAAAGTGGAAAATGGTAGTTGATCATCATGTACTGATGGCTGAGAATGTCTGAATTGTTTTTAGCAAGTGCCCTGAAGTGCATATGCTAACTGGTTCAACTGAATCCCTGACCTTACACAGATACTGGGATGAGAGAATATCTCAAAAGCTAGGGGTTGTTTTGTTGTGTAGGCTGGCTGCCCCAGTGTTGGATTAATTCAATTTATTAGTCTCTTATAGACAGGTTTAACTTTACAGCTCCCAACTCGGTGTTGATGTCTGCTTTTATTATGTTCATCCGCTCAGTTGTTCAGATCTCAGAAGTTTGTATTTTTGTTACATAGCTCCATATTTAGTAGGAAGCCCCATTCACATAATATATAGGCTAGTATTCTCAAAGACAAGTAATAATCTATATTTTGAGGTAAAATTTGCCATGATATGTTGCACATTAAACTATGTATTGTGGCTGAGAAAGTAATTTCTGAGGTTTAGAGTGACACATATATTTATTCTGTTTATTGAAGGTTCTTTCCTGTATTCACAGCTTTCTTCATTAAATATGTGTTGCGGTTTGTTTTTTTTTTTTTTTTTTTGTTGGTTTTTTTTTGTTTTTTCATTTGGTTGTTTGTTTTTTCTTGTGTTCCTCTGTGGTTTGTTTTCTGTCCACAAACAAGTTTTCTTCATGCATTGGGGCTGGGAGACCCTTTTCTGGATGTATGTCCACACAAAATCTTCATTTCTCTTTCTTAGACTAGTGAAGCTGAAAAAAAACCCCTGTGATTTGTTCCTTAGGTGGGTAAAGATACATTTAAATTCAGACTGACAGAAGTTGAAGATCACTTGTTTCATGCGGAGCCTCAGAGGAGGCAATGGGCTGGCAGAGCCTATAGCTGGAGACAGCAATAGTATTGACTTCTATTTATGGATTTCTTACTTCTTCTTATGTCTATTTCTGTCTACTGACACAGAAAAAATAGATAGAGTTACTAAAATAATGGAAGAATTGGAAGATAAGCACATCTAGAAACCCTAAAAATTCACATTGTTTCGTAAAAGTTTTCATAAATGATCACAATTAAAATAGCTGCTTTATTGGATATTAAATCTCAAACAGAAGTCAGTGTAAGCAGTTTTGCTACCACTAGTACAAATTAATCTTCCCTAGATCTCCCTTGCTTAATACTTTTTACATATGAATGCTTTATAGTGCTAAACATATCAGTGTCTGGGATTTCACACAAAATCCAAACGACATTTATTGTATCAGTCAGCATGTTCTCAGCATTAATTAGCACTGTGCATTTTAGTGCAGCTGATGTTTCTGAAAGTTGTCAGTAGCTCACGATAGCTGTTTGGTTTTTTTTAAGTTCACTTTATTTTGTGAGCATTCCCAGGTTATTTTGGTGGTTTTATGTGTGTGGGATAGACAAGGAAAATCTGGTGTATTTGCATGGATTCAGGGAAGGAGTGGCATTAGATACAGCGCTTACTAACTGGTCCCAGTGGAGGTTTCTTGTGTGATCCCGTTCCGTGTTGCTGGGGTCACAGCAAGCTTTCCAACGTCCAGATACTGTGTCGAATTTTGCATAGGTATTTTGAGACGGGGAAAGAGATAATAAGTAACGGTTTTGTGTAGACTGTTTATATTGCCTAAAGTGAGTTTGAGGATATTAATTGGAAATTGTTTCTGATGTAATGAGAGATACTTAAACATTTGAAAGATTGATGATATCTGCTAATCCAATGAGAAATTTCTTAATGAGATACATTATTGCTTTCCACCTTCTGTATTATGCAAAATGAAATGCTTATATTAGCAAACAGTAAAATAGCTCCCCTTATGTGTGCTGGGGAATAGCTATTTTACCACTAAGCCATTAGAGAAATAGAGACTAGAACAGAGAGAGATTGTTTTATAATGGCTTTTGGTTGTACAGTGCCTAGCACAATCGAATTCTCTTCACTTGCTGCTGTTCCTCTGTACTGCAGCTTTATACAAAATGACATAATTAAGAAGTGTTAAAGATGCTGTTTACAAAGATATGAGGATAAATTATTAGTGTTCTAAAAGAGCATTCAGATAATTCCAAATGCCAAAAATAGTTCAAATAGCTGGTATAAAGATGCTCTATTAGTTGATAATACATGAGAAAATTATTTTCATAGGAAAACAGTATTATGAAAAAACTTGGAAGCAGGATAGTTTGTGTAATAGTTTCAAAATGCATTGTTGGGAGAAACTGTCTTCAGTAGTAAGATGGTTTTAAATGTTACTTAGCATTTCCACTTTTAGAGATTTGGCAGTCATCCCGTCTTCTATTTGCATGTAGCAAAATTCTTGGTTTGAATTTTGATATGAATGCACTTGATTATCCTAAATGATCACTTGTGTTGTGTAAAGTTTTGCTTGTTTGGCAGTTTTCTACTGACGGGTTGAATCAAATGTACATTGTGATGAATTTTGTCCCATTTTATTCTGTTTTACTTGATTTTCTTGTGTTTTTTTGTCAAAATAATGCCCGAATTGGGGAAGGAGGTGGAAGAAGACGGTAGAAGCCGTTACAGTAACGTGGCTGATGTAGTTACATCTTGCAACAGGGAACATCACATTCTTTTTTTTTTTATATGCCATTATAAACTGGTAAAGAGGCTGGATCTTTAATTCAGTGTCAGCTCTACAAGCAACGTACAATCTCAAGAAACTAATGCTTTGACACACTTGTAATACCATATGGAAGTAAAACTGGATGTCATAGGAGAGATTAGGACATTTTGGAAACAGGAAGAAGTTAACATGAGTGGAGAGTACAAATATGAAAAGCATGGGGCAAGCAAATGGCAGCTATTTTCTGTGGAATGCAAGTGTTTAAAATTGATTATTAACTAACATGAGTTTTCTAATGAAACTCTGTCTGGAGGCTGGTTTTGTATGACATTTCCAGCCATGCATATACCTGTTTGTGTATCCTTGCATGTATGCTATGTATCTGATGGTCTGAAAACATTACTGAACAAAGCTGTATGGATCTAATGGCATTACCTTGTAAAATACATATAACAGAAGATTACCTAGGTCTTCAGTATCAGACTAAAATAGTAGTACAGCTTCAATTTGTGGGCATAACTAGTAACAGAAGTGTATCTTTTTTATATGCCACTAACTTATTTTAAGAAATTCCACTTTCAGTGCTGCTGCTTAGTTTGCTATTTTTAAGAGGCATACTGAAGGCTGTCATAGAAATAACTTTTTTTAACTCTAAATTAAATTCACAGTCAGTGTTGTTTTCTAGACAGCAGCATTGGAAGGACCAATTCATTCCTGTAATTTATGCTTGGTGCCATGCAGAAGATAATGAAAGGAAGAGGAGGGACAGTGATAAAGCAACTGAGCACACAAGGAAGACTTGTGGTCTTTAACTTGACATGGATGAATGACTTGTAGCTCTCTATATTTCAAATAGATATATGAATGTCAACAGCTCAGGAATAGCTCATGCAGCTGAACCATAAAGCTAGGAAATTCAGGTTATTTTCTAGACTATACTTCCATGTCATTGTAGGAAGCTGCAGGATAAGTCTATAGTCTGCTGCACAAAAGTGAGTTCTCTGAAACTCTGTAACGTGCATACTATGACAGGTTTGTATAGGTGTTTCATAAATTTACTAGTGACAAATATTTCATTTCCCCCCTCTGTGTTTAATATACTTTAGGAGCTTTGTGGCATAAATCAAAATGAGTATATATTCTGATTGTAATAAGAGTCTTGACTCTTTTATCATAGCACAGATTTAAGCTGTTTTATCAGATGTATTACCAATTGCATGTGATGAAAGAAACTCTACATTTATGATTTTGTTGTAAGTATGTAAGACAGCTTGTTTGTGTGCTAGCATCATTTTTGTCTTACCCTAACTCTGCAAGAAGTTGCTTTTATTGCCCTGGGGGACATTGTGTAGTAAATACCTGTCGTGGTTTAAGCCTCTATAACTCGCACAGTTTCTCTCTCACTCACTTCCCCCTCTTTCTTCCCCCTGCTCCCGGAGGGATGGGAAGGAGAATCAAAAGAATGCAACTCCCGCAGGTTGAGATAAGAACAGTTTAGTAACTAAAGTATAACACAAATCACTACTGCTACCACCAATAATCATATAAGAGAAAATACAAGGCAACAATACCTATACCAAGCCCGACCATGCAGTGTACCCCCACCCTTCTGGGTCTCTGCTCTCCGTTTTTCACATCCTGGGCATGACATGCTGTGGTATGGAATAACCTCTTTGGTCAGTTTGGGTCAGATGTCCTGTCTCTGCTTCCTCCCGGCTTCCCCTCCTCCCTGGCAGAGCATGAAACTCAGAAAGTCCTTGGTCAGACCAAAACATTACCAAGCGTAACCGAAACACTGGTGTTATCAGCGCTGCTCCCAGGCCGAAAATCAAAAACTCAGTGCTGCACCAGCTACCAAGAAGGAGAAAAATGACTGCTGCTGCTGAACCCATGACAATACCTTTCCTTAAAAAACTCTGAATTTGCAAGATTACGCTCTTCATAGTTTCTCCTGAACAGTGTACTGTTTAGTTTCTGTTGTATCACAAAAGTAATTGCCTTTAAGTTTCATGTTCCAAAACCAAAGCTAAAATTGGGTAGTAAAGATTTTACCTTTTGGGTGTGGAAGTAGGTTTTCCAAAGTATGTTTTTATGAAGCCGCACATGTAAAGGGCCATTGCTGATCAATGAACTAAAAATCAGCACCATGCAAACAAAGAAGAGCTTTTCAAAATGGCAAAATCCATTGTTTAAATGATGCCAGCACTCTCATTTAAGAAGTAGAAGTGTGTGCATATTGATAAGAAATCTTTCATGTTATTGTTAGACTAGAAACAGATGAAACACTGAACCTGTGTCTCAGTAAATTATGTATTGTTACTGTTCGTATGTAGATGCTAGTTAGAATGCAAGCCATTGTAAGAAAGGTGATAGATAATTTGCTTCTAAAGCGGTTTGTTTCTCATACAAAGGTTGTATATGCATCTTCTGAACTAATAAGCTTGCTGGGTTTTTATTTATTGAATATAAATAAAGGCAATGTTCAATATATGCCCACACCTTTCTAAATATATTGTTTTCTCAGCAAGTAAACCACTGTTATCAAGAAAGTTTATTATTATACATATATTACTGTATATTGTTATACATATATACTGTATATAACCCCCTGAGAGTGATAAGTAGCTCTCTTAGAGGCACGCATTCGTTAACAAAATACAGGTTTAAGTAGAGCTTGAGATGAAGAAAAGGTGCAACTTAATTACAGATAAAATATTAAAAGGAAAAGCAAAAAATGATTTTTCAGTCTTGACATGCCTATATGAGTTGTTAATACAATTCAGTGTTGCAATTTCATTTCAATTTAAGGCAGACATTCATCACCTTTTATGAAAATGTTATCAGAGGGAGTTACTTCGGAAAAGAAAGACAAAATATGTTAAGAAGCCATAAAACAAAGATGCTGTGCTTTCTGGATAACGTATTGCCTTTTTATTAACTTTTTATTTTTTCTTTTCCCATTACAAGTTTTTAAAAAGAAACAAGTTAGCTAAGGCTTACTAAGTCTTCAGGATGTTATCAAAGTAGTTTAACCTTGATAGGGAAAACAGATTAATGACTGGGAAAAAAAAACACCACAAGCATAAGACCCAAACATAAGAATTGGAGTGTAGTACATCAAAGATAGCATGGCAATTAAAAAAATTAAATTAAAAAAAATCATTTTGTGTTGTGTTGTATCAGTGTATCACTTCACCTGGGTCTTGAGCTAAGAAAGTGTTCATCTAATTTGCTGCAGTTGCTTATAACGAAGGAGTTCATTTGAAATAGTAGTGTTACTTTTGGTTTTGAATTTTTAAAGTACAGATGAAGAAGGCTCCCTAAAGATAGAAACTCATTAAGAAAGCCAAGGGCTTTTTGGAGAATACATTCTGTTCAGGGTGGTTTTTTGTTCCCCACTTTGTATGTCTGAGAGCACACTGCAGCTTCTAATGAAAAAATAATGCAGTTCATTAATCTGGAAAAACTTCTGAAAGTAGCTACATTCCCACAGTATTCTGGGAATTAGTTTGAACATAATTGGTTGGATGTCAATATTAAAGAGCAATCTAATGAAAAAGGAAATGCTCGAACTATGATAGTTTGCTTCTTCTGATGAAAAAATTAATGAGGCTGAATAATTACCCCTTCTCTCTTCTTTTTTTCCAATCTGCCATGTCTTTCCTAAGCTCTGCTTTACATTTATTGTAAATATTTTAAGCAGCAGGATTTTTGTTGGTGTACATGAAAGACTACACTATTGTCTGTGTATCACTCTCTTTTATAGCTAGTTTGCCTTTTTTCTGTAATCTTTTTCCCCTCATGACTAGGTTACTCAAGAAAAGTACTTGTCAGCTGTTGTGCCCCTCAGCTATCACTTAGCTGAACTGCAGTTAGTGAACTCTAATCTTTCTTGATAAATCAACCTATTAGTGTTGCACCAAGCAGCACAGTAGCTGGCATTTGCATAACAGTTACTCTAGTTGGTTTAATATGTCTTTAATCTTCTAACTTCAGGTTGAGAATTACTTCCTTCTGAGATATGATCATTGCCCAAATATGTATACTTTCTAGTTACAAAGTTAACTGTTAATCACTCATATAATAAAGGTAGGAAGCACATGGAAGTTGGGATTTTTTCATGGGTAACCTGTTTTAAGAAAAAAACCCCAAACAAACTAACAACATACACGCAGACAGATAAACCACAAAACCACATTGTTTCAGTAGAGGGCCTTATATTCTGATAAGTATGTTGCCATAGAGTGAGATAGTATCAGTTTGATATGATGCAGAGTTTTCTTAAATGTTTTAAATTCTAAGTACATTACAAATAGATGAGAAATTAAATATTCAGGCAAGTTCTTTAAAACACAGAAATTTTTCTGTATAGACAGAGGTTTTATTGAGTTTTCAAATCTATCATCTATGGCTCCTTCTTTCTTTAGTTTGCTTTATTTGGTAGAGATAGTTTAGGTTCCCATCCAAATTTCTCATACAGCTCTTCATATCCTCACCCTTTTCTGTCTCTGTGGGCTAATAGATGTTGTATGAGATGTTTGTCCCCATGACCTGGGTCTGTATTAGCTGTCTGTTGAATAACTGCTCAATATTCTGGTGAAGAAACGTGCTCCTACTGCCATAGGCAGTAAGAAATACTGCAGCAAGAAACAGTGATTCACCTTTTTGTGATGCTCTATTAATGCACTTCCAAAGAGAAAAAATAGACACGGACACAGTGTTATATATCTTGTACTGTCAACTCCTAAGAATTTTTATCAAAGCTGAATTAAGATTAGAATGCAAATTTTTTTCTTTTCTTAATGATATTCTAATCTGTAAATTACGAACCCTGAATATCAGTCACACCATGATGGTAATACAAAACTTGATTTTAATATTCAGCTGTACTCCATAGAGACATTTGGTGTTTCAGAAGTCATTTAGTACTGTTTCTTTAGAGCCTGAAGCCTCAAAAATGGCGTGGAATGCTAGATTAGGAAATTGATAAAGCCATCGGTGGTTTGCTGTGCTCTACTTCCTAGGTTACAATCCACTCGTTCACATATAGTGCTCATGATATCATCAGATATGTGATATCAAGAGATCACACCCTTTCCTCACTTCCAGAGAAGGTGAGAAACTTTTATTGTAAACTTCATAAGCAGAATATGACACACATCTACACAATCTCTTAACAGGAATTTTTGTCTTAATTCCATTTCATTTTTCATTTAATAATTACGTGTTTTCCCATTTTACCATGGTCAAGAGAGAGGCAAATCTGAATCTTTCTATCACAACGTTTAGTGCAAATGTATTCTCTCACTATGCAGATTGTCGTAGCAGTGTATTTCTGTGGGATTTTCTCCATTGTGAATGTAAAATTTCTAGGTTCAATTTCATATGCATTCAGCTCCTATGACTTCAATGTCATGACTAAAGGTTGCACTTCAATAAGTGCTTAACATCAGTTATGGAACATAAGAATAATGAGGTAGAAAAAACAGCAGTATTTTCTCCCAACATAATTTTTAGGTGTTTACAGAGAAGATATTTAACTAATATTTTTTATTTTAACTAGAAAATGAAGGCTTGAGATTAAAAGTATAGAAATGTAACTTCATGTTTATTAGATAAAAAGGGTGAAATACTCTCCCTGAAACATTCCTGGATGAGTTTACTCCTATTTAAATGTATATTTTATACTAAAATTTAATCTTTAATGTGTTTTGATGTTATTTCCTTTTCAGGAGATTCTTAGATACTAGGTAGATTAGCCTTTATGCTTTAGTTAAGGAATAATGCCTAATCCCTTGAATTAAAAGGAATAGGAAGCAGGAGATGAAGTTGAGCTGGGTGGTGCTTCATTTCTGCTTGTTTTGGAAGAATTTTTAGAGAAGGCTGCATCTGTATCCTTCAGAAATAGGGTGCCTGTTAGAATTGATTCTGAGCGTAACACCAGTGTAGTTTTAACAAGCAGACCTGGTAATACCAACACATGATTTTGGATTAACATAAGTCATTTTGGCATCTTTTAATTTTCCAGTTGTAATGAAGGATGCATTCTTTGACCGACAGCGAAATTTTAATGTGACTTTTTGTTAGTTCCTATAATTACTATAAGTTTGTATTTGATGGTTCAGGATCTTGTTTAGGAGTCGGGTTTATGTGCACAATCCATTCCTGTCTCCTTTTTGCATTCACCAAGACAATAATTTCTATCGAATTGAAGGAGTGAAAATGCTGCTTACTTATGTGGTTCTTGCACCTTCTAAGATCCTTTGCTTATGTGGGAAAAAGAATGTAAATTTCAGTGCAGTACAGGCAAAAAGAAATTCTGTAATAGCAAAGGAATCTCTGAGAGTTAAACTTTTCAAGTATAACTCCTGTCATTTTGAAATCTGGTACATAAGTACCCTTGGCTTGGCTGTTGGCAATGATTTTGTGTTTAAACAAGCTTTTCATTGCTATTCCATTTTCAAACCAGAGAATGTCAAGTGTGTTCAAATATAACTGGTCTCAAGAATTTTCAAACTCAGAATATATTGTTTTAAACGTGCTGAATGGAAAAGCTTTCAAACTGACATTTGCTTCATGGTAGCTACTTGTGTGAGAGGCAGTTCAGTATGGTTCCAAGCTTTTCCTTTTATCCGTCTTTGTAGAAGTGTATCAATCATCAGTGGTGGTAAAGATACAGAAATTGATCCTAACAGTATAAAAGCAGTGCCTATTATAATTTTAAAGGTCATGCATGTGCAATGCTTTTTGATGAATTAGTAATCAAGTGATCTTTTTTTGATAACTTTGCTTAGTCTTTATTTTTGTGGAGTTTTAAGATGTTTTTAATTTTCCAATATAGTATTCTTACATAGCTGTTCAGTACAATGTGGGAAGCTAAACAATCTTTCTAGTGCAGGGATAGAAGGTTAATCAAAATATAAAATGAATGTATGCCATTCTTTTGTCTCAAAGACTGCCTGCAGTTTCAGTGCCATCCATCTACTGATAGTAGCTAAGAAGACATTTTTATACTTTGTTTGCAAACAAGAAATTGGGTAAGGCATTTTGAAATGCAGTTATTTCTTCTTGGGACAGTGCAATCAAGAGTTTCTTAGTTTGCAAATTATTAGAGTCTATTTTGTTGCTACTGATGTCCTTGTAAGAACACATTTCACCTACATGACGAGGTGCTTCTGTATTTTAGAATATTTTTAAACACCTTGTGGTCATTACATATAAGTAGCCTCTTAGAAATACCTATATTGTTATACTGATGCTATAGAATTACTTACTGTAGTTTTCATTATTGAAAGATTTTTTCTTTCTGTTTCTCACTATCAGGATTTCTGACATCCTGACAGATTATTGTAGTTAGCAGATGGCCTTAGACTCAATCTTTAATCGCTGAACTCAAACTGAAGGGTTCATTCTTAGCTATGGACTAATAGTGGGACAGATGGATTCACCCTGGTCAGTGAAGTTGCTATATAGAGCACTCTATGGAGCAGTAAATTGTGCTGTGAAATACAGCTAGCACCACTGTCATTTTGGATTGTTTTGCTTCAGTTTTAATGTAATTTAAGCCACTCGTTTTTGAAATAATAAACCAGTTTTATTCCACTTGTTGCAAAAGTCTTTTACAATTTTAAAGGGAAGCTCAACTAATTCCTAGTTAACCTCTAATGTAAGAAAAGGTTAGCACCTGAAAACAAATAAGGAAACAGAAATGTAGGTCAGCAATTTCAACTTAGTTACCTATTGTGTAGCATTTTTATTGCTTGTAGATAACTATTTTTTATGAACATTTAAAGGCTGTTTAAATATGCATTCTTGAAAGTTGACTGTCACAAAATTATTTAAAAAAATTATTTCTACATGTTAAGTTCTTAAGTGCTGAAGAGATTTGGTTAGCTTTTTATTTTTTTCTTGAGAAGCATATATGTTACAGTTGTCAATAAAATGGTTGTTTATAAGTGAAACCCACAGTACTATTAATACTGCTTTATTGGCAGGTTGTTTTCGTACAATATGTTCTCTTCATGTCAGAGTACTCTGCCGTTAATTCAGTGGATTTTGTGACAGGTTGTTATAACTGCATTTCAGAATATAGAGATAAAATCATGATCTCTATAAATATATATATCTGTCAACCAGATCTATCTGCTTCTTTTAAACTCAGAGTAACCTTTCTTCCTGCCAGTTTTTTAGAAGTTCACATTTTGTGCTTTATTTGAAACAAAATTTCTAGGAGACAGAGAAAAACTTAACATTTTACTGATCAAACCTGTATTTTTCTGAGTGCTTCTTTTTTAATACTGTGATACTTTCAAGTATGAGCCTTAATTTCATCGGCATAGATTTTGAGTGTAAATCAACAGGGGAAAAAAAAGTCACTTACTTATATTGTCAACTTTTGTGTATCCTGAAGTAATCTATCTTTCTTCAAAGTTTCTGCTGCTGTTTGTTTCCCAGAGGAGAATGATGACTGGCTATCCCTGCTTAAAAGCATAACTTTAAATGATACTCTTGACCCACTCCTGGCATTTAGAAATAATACTGTTTTATATAATGAAAAAGTAATTAAGTGATTCTAAAAATAATCTTAAATGTAAAATGCAGCATTGACATGAGCCTTTATTTCTGTTATTTTGGGCAATCTTTCCTAAGCAAGGATTTATTAATAGTAAATAATCTTGCTTTGCTTAAATGTGACTATCAAATGGTATAGTTAGACCTTAATATCAGAGGTGAGAGGTCATACTAGCAATAGGGCTAACTACTTTAGAGCAAAGTAGACTAATTATTGGTGAAGTGAACTAATTATTAGTAATGGTTGGATTTTAACTCCTTTTTTCTTCTCCCTAAGTGTGGTGTTTTGGATATTCAGTGTTTTGAACTGCATTAGAAAAATACGCCATATGGTGTTGCTTGTCTTTCCTGATTGGATGTAACACCAGCTGTTACTTTGCAGATTCCTGAGTAGACAGTAGAGATTTCATCTGTAAGTGCTTGAGCATTCACTTTCGCATGCATTTTCAGCATGGATTGTCTGAAAATTAGATGATGATTTATCTGAAAATATGAAAGGGATCTAAGTATGGATATTGCCTAAAGGCAAGTGAAGTTTCAGTTAGCAGTTTAAAACTTTATATGCAAAATAAAAGCACAGCATAGTGTGGCTTATTTGTAAAGCAGAGACTTTGCTTTTATTTTGCGATGTTGCACATGTAGAAATAATTAATGGTATTTCTTAAAAAAACTATGGAGTCAGTTTTTATGTATCTCATTTTAATGTAATATAAATCACTACACTGAATAAACATTTCATGCTTGAACTCTTCTCACTTATGGGGGTTTTTAGAGTTACTGAACTGGTTTTATTTCATTAAAATAATGAATTAATGTTTTTTCAATCATATAAACACTTGGTTATGACAAAAGTTAAAAGGTTTTTCTTAACATGTATGAGTTTGAAAGTAACTGGATTAAAATAACCATGAATTAGTTTTCTGTATCAGAGGTTGGATAGTATTCATATTTATTTAAAATTTCCAGTAAATACTTCTTCTATTGCATCTTGCATATTGGGAAAGCAGAGTCAGCAGAACTGGCCAGTGATTTTGGAATGCTGGGAAGAGGAGAGTGTTCCCAGAGTGACTGCAAGAGCACCCAAAATCATCCAGTGCAAAAGTTCAAGTCCAGGGTTAAAGGAAAGTGTTTGTACTCTCAAGTTCTAGCATATAGGACGGTGTTCATAGTACTGTGGGAAAGACAATATTCTATATCATCAGCTTATTAGTTTCCTTCTGTTCTACCAAACTGCTGGATGAGAACCCTTCTTCCCTTCAGGTGTTTATGCAGTGACTTTTGCTGTAACTGCCTTATGGGGACATGCAAGTTCCTCAGCTGCTCTGTATCTACTGTAGGATGGGTGAATATTTTCTCACATTCATAGTAATTCTAGTTGGATGGGTTATTGATGAAATTACAGTTCAGATCTGATGACAGTTTAATATAGTACATGATAACTGGACTGTGTGACCTTTGCTGCAATTGATGCTGGCCTTTCTCCCTGATAAGTGACCATCTAATTTAGCTAACTTATAGGAAGTACTGTGATTGTTGAATAAGCTGTCTTGGACAAAGATATCCACCATTCATCTTGAAAAGGTTGAGTGGGCACTAGTAATCAGAAAAGGTCAAAGAGCCTAATCTAATACTGTTTAAATTTAGTGCTGTTTTTCAGAAGTAAATGTATATGATGTAACCAAGTGTCCAGCTCCAGTATCGCTTAGTCTGGTGAAGGCAAACCAGTGGTATAGAAGACTGTTTTAAGAGTGTCACCCAGACTGTAAGTCTATAAGTGATAGACAGAACAAAAGAAAAGTTTTGTGTTTTCCTTTGATTTTTACAGTTGTGTAGTTATTTAGTTTTATCATAAAGTTGTATGGGAACTTTAATATGCATTTATTTAATATTTCCAAGAAGCAGACTCAAATGCTTATCTCTAGGAAAAATTGGTAGATATTGATCAGTTAAAATGGGATACTTAATTTATACAGGATATGTTTCTAAGAGTTTCTGCTGTTGTAGAACTCATTGTATTCAAATGACCGTAACTACCATGTCTATGCTGAAGCACAAAACAATCAGAGAGAAATTAAGAGCAATTGATCTGCATGCTTTTCTTCAACATAGAATCATAGAATAGTTAGGGCTGGAAAGGACCTTAAGATCATCTAGTTCCAACCCCCCTGCCATGGGCAGGGACACCTCCCACTAAACCGTGCCACCCAAGGCTATGTCCAACAATCCTTTGGACACCACCAGTGGTGGAGCATTCACAGCTTCCCTAGGCAACCCATTCCAGTGCCTCACCACCCTTACAGTAAAGAATTTCTTCCTCATATCCAATCTAAACTTCCCCTCTTTAAGTTTGAATCCGTTACCTCTTGTCCTCTCCCTACAGTCCCTCATGAAGAGTCCCTCCCCAGCATCCCTATAGGCCCCCTTCAGATATTGGAAGGCTGCTATGAGATCTCTACGCAGCCTTCCTTTCTCCAGGCTGAACAGCCCCAACTTTCTCATCCTGTCTTCATATGGGAGGTGCTCCAGTCCCCTGAACACCCTCGTGGCCCTCCTTTGGACTTGTTCCAACAGTTCCATGTCCTTTTTATGTTGAGGACCCCAGAACTGCAGACAGTACTCCAAGTGAGGTCTCAGGAGAGCAGAGTAGAGGGGCAGGATCACCTCCCTCGACCTGCTGGTCACGCTCCTTTTGATGCAGCCCAGGATACGGTTGGCTTTCTGGGCTGTGAGTGCACACTGCCAGCTCATGCTCATTTTTTCATTGACCAGCACCTCCAAGTCCTTCTCCTCAGGGCTGCTCTGAATCTCTTCTCTGCCCAACCTGTATCTGTGCCTGGGATTGCTCTGACCCAGGTGTAGGACCTTGCACTTGGCATGGTTAAACTTCATCAGGTTGGCATCAGCCCACCTCACAAGCGTGTCAAGGTCCCTCTGGATGGCATTCCTTCCCTCCAGCGTGTCAACCTAACCACACAGCTTGATGTCATCGGCAAACTTGCTGAGGGCTCACTCAATCCCACTGTCCATATATTGATTTAATCCGTGTGGATTATTTTCTGTTTGATAATTTTGATTTTAGCAGGAGGTGAACACAGTGATTTTTGTTCTCTCCTGCTTTCACTGTTGACCTGATCACATTGGTGCATTATTTGTGATGTGTGCGTACAGAGTGCACAGGAATTTACTGTTTACTTGGAATATCGTATAGAATGAGCTTTAGCTCTAAGTACTAACCATGGCTGTTATGATTTTTTGGTAGGTTAGCCCAGTGACATTACCATTTAAATGGATGCGTTGTTTCAGAGATTTATGAGACACCCAGGCTGTTCTAACATGTGTGTATGCTAGTTCCTTTGGAAGTTAGTCTGTTTGAACAATAACTAGGGATGTTGAATTACTTCAAATCATTTAGGTATTCTAATGAGCATTTATCAATTTATTTTTTTTTTATTAATTTGGTGAAGTTCAGTGTGTGGGTAGAGTCATGCATTTCACTCTTAAGGGGGAAGTAGCGGTAAGTTTATTGACATAAACCTGCAATTTAACAAAGTTGGTAGTAAATGTGACAGTTGTTTAACAAGGTTCAGTGGTGAGGTAAGCTTGTTTATTTACTGAGTAGAAGATAGCATCAGACAAAACTGTCAGGGAAGCCCTTCCATTGAGTCATGAGGATTAGAAAGAACCCTCTTGAATTCTAAATTCCTCAGGGAGGAGTCTACGTGCTGCTAGAAAAAGACGTAGTCACAGACTTGGTCAACAGTTTATGTCTACAGGAATATATATATATGCCCAATCAATCCCTTATATCTCTTAGCAAAGATTTCAAAGTTTAGTATGCTATTTATAACTTACCAAGAATCTGTTGTGGCAAGGAATCCCTCAACCTTGAGGAGTAACCTTGAGAAAGGTGTCCATACTCAAGGGGAGATGCTGGTGTACAGCCTACTGCTGTGCAGAACAGCTCAATAGGCCCTGAGCTATCCACTATTTATGGAGTAAGGTAATTAACTCATAGTCATATTTTCATACTGACTACAGAAGATAGTTTCTTCTTGGCTTGCGTGAGACCTTGACCAGTACTATGGTTAGGGGGTTGCATTGCTTAGATTTGGTCTTGACTATTGTTTTATTGTGTATTGGTGGTTATCGTTTAAGCCGAGTTACCGGAAATAAAGGTCAGTTTGTGGGGTGGGAGGAGCACACTGTGACAGTTTCTCATAGCATTGATGCACTGTTGCAGAGAAGGGGTATACTTACATAGTTGTGAGATTTAATTCTTTTTTGGATTGTCCTAAATTGACCTTTATTCACCCTGCAAGTAGAAATATAGCCACCTCAATTTCTTGTCCTTATTTTGGTCAATGATGAGACAGAAACGCATGACACTTTAGTCTGTGTGTTAGCTTGTTTTAATTTTACCTTTACTCATTGCATAGGACCGTAGTAATCATTCCAGTGTGTCTACTCACATGTGTGTGCGTATGTGTTTGTTTTCCCAGTGCACAATGTGACTTGATTGTAGTTTCATTATGAGCTTGTTAAACAGCTAGGTTAAAAAGAGTGTGTAGACTGGTTGTTAATTAGTTCCCATCAGTAAAATTATTAGCACAGTAGGTCAGAATTACTCTTGCCAAATGAAAGCTTCGATAATCAGTACTGTATTTGGGTCAGAGACCAATCTGGTCATAAATGCTGTGATTGCTTGGGACTGGAAGGCACAGGGCCAGAATAAGCAGCATCACAAAGCTGGAGATGTAGGATTCCTTCTCTATCACTGATAAAACTAGATGCTGAACATTTGTAGTAGGGTTTTTTTTTAAGTTACTGCTGACACTATGGAATATTGTCCATTGTCAATAATAATGTTCAAGCATGAGACAGCAGTTTGCATAATGAATTGTCACCACAGGAGATGTGTGAATAGAGATGTGTTTTTTTCTTTCAAAATACTGAGCTAATAAGGATCACATCACAGAAGATAGTATTTAACAGTTAAAATGCTAGAAATAGATTAGTTAACTTGGAAGCTGCATTCATACTTAATTCAAATGGAAATAATCTATTACATTACACTTCTGTGTTCTGAATCTATACAGGGCATCTTGAATGATGAAGTGTGTTTTGCAAAGAAAGTTAAGACTGAGAAACTGTCATACTGATTTGTCTTTTAAATGTCTGTTTATGCAGTTCACCTAAAAGGACAGAAGAAAAATTAGTCTGGGGACAGCTGATATCTTAGAAAATGGATCAGGAACTTTCCTACTTTATAAAAGACAGCTATAGTATTGTTCCGTTCCTTAGAGCTGTGTGAAAATATCTTGGCTCCACTGTCATGCATAATATTGGCTTCAAGAATGATTAAAGGTCTGGAGCATCTCTTATATGAGGAAAGGCTGGGGAGGATGGGCCTCTTCAGCCTAGAGAAGAGAAAGCTTGGGAGGGATCTGATCAGTGTGTGTAAGTGTCTGAAGAGATGGTGTCTAGAGATCAGGGCCAAGCTCTTCTTGGTGGTGCCAGGCAGTAGGATAAAAGGTAGCCAGCAGAAACTAAAACACAGGAAGTTCCACTTGAACATGAGGAACTTCTTTACTGTGAGGTAAAGTAATAAAAAAAATACTGATCACTGGAATGTGTTGCCCAGAGAGGTTGTGGAGTCTTCTTCCCTGGACATATTCAAGAGCCATCCAACATAATCCTAAGCAATGTGCTCTGGGTGACCCTGCTTGAGCAGGGAGGTTGGACTACCTGACCTCTGGTGGTCCATTCCAACCTCAGTCATTCTGTGATTCTGTAATATATCGTTTTCATCAAGGTTGTTTTCTTTTTCAACATTACATGTGTACTCACAGGAGAACTGTAGGGCATCTACTGTGATAACCTGAAGCAAAACAATACAGTTCCTTTCCTATACGGAAAGAAATTGTGAGCCAAGTTGCATGGTAGGAAATGTTGATAGTAATTTTCTGGAAAGCAAAAGCATGTGCTAGGTACAAGTAGGTAATTCAAGCAAATACTTCCCTGTTGAAAATGAGCAGGTTTGTTTTTTTTTTTTTTGTTAAAAAATTAAGTAGTATTTTCCAGTGTTAAAAATAATACTAAGTATTTATTAAAATATGCTTCTTATGAACCTGTCTGCCTATCTTCTGTTTATTATACTAGGCCAGAAATTTTAAAGGTGATGTGACTTCCAAATTTTTCCTCTTGCTGCTCGTAGGTGAGACACCCTACTGCTTGTATATCAGTGCAACATCACTGTTTTATTTTGAAAACAGAGAATTTTTATTGCATTTATTATTACTCACTTTAGAAGAATAATATTTCTGTATACTTACTTTAACCCTCTGGCACTCTATATAGAATTGCATACAATTCACATTTCTATTAGTTGCTTTTTATGTTTCCCTTAAAAAATAGGTGAGTGAGACAATAGAATTGGTACCATTTTCCAGGTGAGTGTCAATAAAGGTTTCTTTTTGATCTACTAATATCACAGCAATGTGGCAACTTCAGACTACTTTTGGCATATTAATAGTTTGTAAAAGGATACAGTAGAAGATCTTTTGAGAAATTATACTCTGTCTAAATTAACTGTAGATCCACAAACATTTGAAGCTGTTTTGTAATGATTTAAACATCATAGATGATGAAACAGCATATGTCAATATTTAAGCAGAAAACTGTGCTGTTACCTGTTCAATTTTCTATGCATTTTTTCTTTCTCATGAATAAAAGTTCTTTGGAAAGAACTTTTCTTTGGCCAGTGTTTGCTGGTGTATTTTGGGTTTCCAGTTTGCATTAATAAGCAGTATTTTTTATGAGGCTTAAAAAGTGAAATTAAAAATAATGGGAAAGTAATAATTGTTTTGGTGCTCTTCGATTTGCTTTTATAAGTTAAAGCCAGATGTTCCAATGACGGCGCTTTATTCTCAGCTTTTGCTCCAAAACTAAACACCAAAAAAACAAAATAAAAAAAAAAAGGAGAAAATAAGATATCTCCAGATGTTTGTGCATTACTGTTTTACCCACATATCTAAATCTCTTCAATTTTGTATTTTTTAGTTCCATCATATAATCCTAGCACTCTAGGAATTCTTTTCTTCCCCATTTATCAGTAATTTGCTGCAGTCTTGGAGGATTATTAATGACATTTAGGATAACATTAATGACTTCTAAATTAGAATGTTTTAATTTCATACTGTATTTTCTCAATTGCTGTATATATGTCTTCATTAACTGGTCTAGAATATAAAAATGTGTTGTTTAGGAGACTTCATCTTTCAGTCCTAAGATCTTATGTTTATAAGGTCACACTCTTTTAGAGCTGGTATGACCTGCTCTTTGATACAGGCTTGTGCTGCCCTGCTTCTTGACCTTGCTTTTGTTACCTCTAGCTTTTCTTTGTCCCCCTTATCACAGCACTCAAGGTGTACTCTGCAGTTTTACCCTCAAGGTCTTGTGGTGCTGGTGCTTCTTTCCACTCTGTAAAGCTTCATTATTCTGTCATCGAGCAGCTTAGTGTTTAATGGCAAATGTGTATCACTCCTTTGTTCTGTGGTTGTTTTTTTTACCCCCTGTTAGTGGTAATAATCAAGCCAAGGTCTCTTAAAGGGCAGAGTTTTGTGCCCTGTGTCAAAGGGCTTGTGCAATTACTTTTAGTAAGTGTACCTTCTTAGCTGTCATTCTCACATTTATCTTATTGCTCATTGTATGACTGAAATAACGTAGTAAATGAGAAATGTCTGGTTATTAGTGATATGAGATAGAACCATAAAACTCCCAACACACCAGTTTGCATCCAGCCCTTGTAAAACCCCAAATCTCAGAACTGCTGTAATTCTTTCATTTTTTTACCCGCAAGCTTGGCCAGGAGTTTGGTAAGGGATAACTCTGATAATGAGTGGTACTGTGAAAAATAGCATATGCTGTAAAATTAGTAAGTGCATAGTATAGCAATAATACACACATGTTCGTATCCCTAAATATCTCTTTGCAAATGTTGCCATAATGTTGTTTTAAACTTGTCTAGCCCTAACGCTGGTCCTCAAGTAACAGTATTTAGTAAGTTTTTTGGGTTTTGTTTTTTGTTTTGTTTTGGTTTTTTTTTCCTCATTTTGGAATTAAATACTTAAGGTCAGGGAGTTTGGAATATATATTAAGTGAATGCTTACCCAAAAATAAAGCACAACTTCATAGTGGGCTATGTGTTTGCATGTCAGATCTCAAAACAGTATTTGGGTTTGACTTTCATTTCAATTTTCATGGGAATGTGCTAAGAGGAGAAGGCCCAGAATGGAACAGTCATGAATTTTCCATGCCCTGTGTTTCCCTGATTCTGATTTCCTTGACGTTTCTCTTTCCTTCTCCAAAGCCCATGCTTCTTGTATCATCTGTTTGTAGAAAACTGACTCTGTTGTCATCCTTTTCACTAATTTTGGACTTAGCTGCACTAAGTCCAGGTTTAAACCAAATGCACAGTTTAAATGTGAAAGAAGAGTAGAAGCTTCAGAGACCAAAATGTGCCTGTAAATGTGTAAATGTGAATATCCAGGGAGAAAACCAGAAAAATACTGTTGTCACTGAGGGGAACAAGATAAATGGCTCTTCTATGTACTGGCCACTCTTCTATGTTGTTTACCAGTTTTATATCAGTTCTTCTACACTGTCTATCGATTCAACTGGAATAAATTACTTACCCTAAATTCACTGTTTGCATCTAATACTTTTTCATATTTCTGTTACTCTTTCATATTTATTTTCGGTGGCCTGGGTTAAAATTATAGCCAGTGTTTTGGATCCTTCCCTGATGCCCAAGCTGTGATGCTGTAAACCAGCACTTGAGAGAAGACTCTTGCTGTCCGTGCCCTCTTCCCGTGCCCTCTGCCCATACTTAGAGGTGGTGCTGGCTGTTCATTGGGCATGGTACCATGGACTCTGGCTCATCTGTGCTGTTCTGGCTAGGAAATCATGTGAAAGAAATCCTGCCTTTGGCTGTGGTGCCTCTGCTGCCTACGTTGTCCAGAGCATCCCTTTCCCTCCCTCCCTCTCCTCCTTTCCTTCTTTCCTCCCTGAGCCGTTGTATAATAGTCTGTGTAACACTACCAGATTTGCAGGCTATGATAAGAAACTGCTGGTACAAGGTGTTAGCCAAGTTTTTAAATTGCTATAGTGGGCACTCCGCAATCTTTGAACAAAGTGGGAGAGCCCTGTCAGGGAATGTTGCATTCTTTGGTGTGTTGTGTAAGTTGCTTCTTCTCAGAGAGAAAAACTGTTTGTGCTGTAGTTGTTGCCTGCAGCTCTGATACCTGCTTGTAGAAATCATAGGATTTATTGAGACATTGCAAGTAACTGCCAGATGACTCCTGGCAGCAATGGCATGGCATCTCCCTCTAGCCCACCTTCCCAAAATCTAAACTTTACTTAGGGTGCAACTGGTGGTAGAGGCACACATGCCTATAGTGGAAAACAATCTGCTTTGTTAGACACTTCGTATGTTTGTACAAGATATATCTTCCTTTTTGATTTTAAGGTAGAATTTGGTGATATTCAGTAACTGTAAACAGGGGATTTGACATTCTGAATTTCTACAAATACAAAGCGATGTACAGAATGTAAAAAAAATGCTATCAAAACCTGTTCATGCTAATCAAACGTGTAGAGCTGAGAAGGAGAGTTGAGAAGACATTTGCCTTCAAAGTCTGAGCGACCTATAAAATACTTCTCAATGCCAAATGCATTATGTAATGCTGTGCTTTCAGCTTCGATTTTTTTTTAATTAGAAACCTCTTCTGCTTCACCACAGGATGACCTGAACCAGATATCCAAAAGTTTGAAAGTAATGTGAAACCAGTAATATTTGATATATGCAGAAGACACCTAGTTCTGTGTTTAATACCCTCTCTGTGGGTATGGAGAGGGTCAGAAGTGGGACAAAATAAAACATTTGATTGCTAAAAGATAATCGTTGAATACAAAATAAAATAGGAATTTGGAGGTACAAAAAAAGAGCAGAAAGAGAATGAGGAGGGTTAAAAAATGAAAAGTCTAATGAAAAATTTAATATGTATTCTGTTGACCCCTCAGGCTGCTAGAGTTGCTTTGCTCTGACAGGTACAGAAAAAAGGGATGAATTCTCCAGGTTTATCATCAAGGTTGCCACTAAATCCAGTTCTTGACACTGTGACTTGGCCTGTGTATGAAATAAGCACTTTTATAATACTATATAGAAATATATATGAAATATGCATAATATGTTACACATGTTATGTATATCACATATGTACACAAACAGCAGTACTTAATGATTTTGGCTTCCTGACCGGTGCATTAGCCTTTGCTTATAATTCATTAGCTGTTAGTGTTTCTTCTGTATGGTCATGCATCTTTCTTGTTTGTTTTGGATTGGACAAATTTAATTGCAAGCTTTGTGGTTTGAAAGATCTGTTATATTTAGCTGAGCATTCAATCAAATTTTTCTTTTTAAAGAGATGTATGTAGGTGTCACTTGTGTCTTTGACTTTGTTCCTTCAATATTCTGTACTGTGACACCACCTCATTTATCCTGGTAGTCAGAATTTTGGCTTGTGTCGGCCAACACTCTTTTGTTGAACAGATAGGATTGCCTGTTACTGTCAAACCTATCTACAATACTTAGTAATATGAGCTGTCTTATCACACTGCAGAAAAAGCTCAGCTGGTATGACTTTTGTTTCACAAAGCTCAGTATTTTATATTTTAATTTCTAACTCATTAAACTATATTGTGATGGCCGTTCTGACATTTACAATGTGTTCTTTCTTAATATCTGAACATGCAGTTCTAGGAAGCAAAGTCATACCACTGTAGAAAATGGAACTAGAAGGAGCTTTTAGTTCAGCCTTGGCAAGATTAATTTCTTAAACCTACGTTAGTAGAGGTTTCATGGTATTCATGGGCAATCTAATAATATGTTAACAGTTTTGCTGTTAAAATGAGTCTTTTGCTTTGTAATGTTTTTGTTTACTAATGTCTAAACTAAGTTTCCAGAAAGCAAATTTAATTTATTTTTATTCAGTTTATTTTAATTTAGCTTTATTCCCTGCGAAGTTTTTTACTTTCTATGAAGCAAACTTTTCCTCTTTGAAGTTTTTGCCATATTTATCTCTTTTCTTAAAACTACAGTTACCCCCCCCTTCTTTTTTTTTTTTTTTTTAATCAGTCTTTGCAGTAGGTTTTGGGGTTTTTTTTCCCTGTTGCTCTTTTTGTTATTACTATTTTGATTCTGTCCAATCATTCCCGTAAAGAAAGTCCTATCTAGGATGAGCTTTACTTCCTCAAGGTAATTTAATTTATATTTCTAAAGGCAGCAGATGAAATAAATCTGTCCAAAAAGTCAAAGAAATAATTCTGAGACATTTTAGAACAAAATAGTTAATGAGGTTGAAGATGTTTGAATGTAGACCCAAATAATACTCAGTCCCACCTCTAGAAATATCTTCTCCAAGCAAGCATAAGTAATGTCTTAATTTTATTCCCTTTTGTAGACACATTTCATCATCTTCCTTGTAGGTTTGTCGAGCTTGTTGCAATTAGACTGTTTATGGCACTGATCTTTTTTTCTCCCTCTGGGTGAAAATTCAGAGCAGTTTAACAAAAGTTGTGGTATTGGCAGCCTGAGCTAAAATTTTATCTCTGTCTGCTTTCTGACAAAATAAATAAAGTGTGGAGTAAAACCAATCCAAGATGATCGTAGTAAGGGAACAACACCAAGGATATCATTCCCAGTTGCTTTAAAATGGAACCAAAACCAGGACAAGTCACAGTGTCAAAAGCTGGATTTAATGGAAACCTTGATGATAAAACTTGCTCCCTCCCACCCCCATCTAGCATGTTTTGACTTTATATTTCCTCGAACTGCCTCTCAAAACAAAAGTCCAGAAAATATGTGGAGGACAAAACCAAACTCTTATCTTCCAGTTGATTCTGATCCTCCTACTTGTCTGGTAAATGATGAAAATGAGTGAAGATAACAATTCTAGAAAGCTATCAGTATACCCTTTTTGTCTGAACTAAGAGTCTTGTGTGTAATGCTGTGTAAAAGCAAAAGATGATCATAGAATCATAGATTGTTAGGGTTGGAAGGGACCTTAAATATAACCCAGTTCGACTCCCCTGCTACAGGCAGGGATGCCTCCCAGTAGACCAGGTTGCTCAAAGCCCCGTCCAGCCTGGCCTTGGACACTGCCAGGGACGGGGCAGCCACAGGTTCTCTGGGCAAACCTGTACCAGTGTCTCAACACTCTCACAGTATGATCTTTTGATACTGGAGAAATCAGACTCCAACAAGGCACAAGTGATTGGAAAATAAAACTGGGCTGTGGAAGGAGGCCAGTACATGATCTGGATAATGCTGCTGGCAAGGGGAGGGAAGTGGCATAAGCAGAAAAGAGAAACTATACTCCTTGCCTGCTGGAAAATGAACCTTTTCAGTACCTTGTCTTTCACTTTCTAATCCACATTCTGTGGAAAGCCCAGAAGTCCAAAACATGAAAATAAAGTTTATGGAGTAAAAAATAGTGGAACTGACATTTAGATGACTATGGGGAGCTTCCACATTCTAAACTTCCAAAATTTCATCTTTTAATTACTTTATACAGTTAGCATTATGCTTGACTACTGATTATTGTATCCATCAGTGCTATAAATATATTGATCAGATTTCATAGTAATTATCAGAACAAAACCAGTAAATAAATACAGCTATTATAGTATTTTAAGTCACAGTACTTGATAATTTCTGACAGTAATGTAAGTTATCTAATTCAACAAATTATAAAGGACGTGGAATATACTTACTGGAATGAGTTGGACACTTGACTGAAGAAAAATGATCAGTATTATTAGAAAGTTGCATTCTCTGAAGAATGTATTTTGAGCAGCATGATTTACTGTGAACATAAATGAACAGGCTAATGCTGCCATTATAGTAATTAAATAGTACTTTTCTTTTTGACAGCTGACTGTGGAAGGAGAAATACCACCTTGAAAGAATTGTTTCCTTTCTGCAGCCTGAATTCCTACCTAGATGTGAAGGTGATAAATCACTGCCTGAAACAACAGCAGGATCCTTATTAATAATAACCTTCAGCTCTCTTTGCAGTCACTCCAAGTGCAAATGACACTTCTAGTAGAAGTGGCGGTGGTTTTGTTTTTGTCGTTTTTTGGTGGTTTTTGGTTTTGGTTCCCCCCCCCCCCCCCCCCCAATCCAAAATACGCATTTTCTGCTAGTTGGAAATTTGTCTAGATTGAAGGGAGCGTTCAGTTGCCAAATTGAAGTTTAGTGGTTTGATCTGTTCCCCCCACCTCCCCCAGAAGAGACTCACATCTGCAATGAGAAATCCAAAGGAAAGCTGGGAAATAGGCAGCAGACAGATTCCTAAATAAGAATTATTTTTTTTAATTATTAATTTTTTCTGAGTTATTTATAAGCATATTCAGTCTTACCTGTGTCTTCTGGTAAAACTTTTCTAACCTTTTAAATTTGAATTTGCTACTTTGAGTGACCTCTATTTCTTAAGAGCAACACTTGCAAGCCAGGCACAATACTGGAGGATGTCTGAGGTATATTGGCATTAGTGTCTTAATTTGGAATAGGAGTGGTTTTTTTGCACTGAATTGTGCATTGTTCTCCATTTACCATGCTTGCCTTCACACTGTAAACCAGAATGCACAGATTAGTTTCCTTTGGGTGAAACCAAACTGAGTGGTGCTCTTTGCAAGTGAAATTGATCTGTCTCCTGCTCCTAAGTGGAATTTGGTCCATGGGGCCACATCAGATTTGGCACTTGATAAAGGGCATTGCTGTTGCTAATTTGATGTTGCTTGTTTGGGAAAGTCAGTGCTACCCTGACAGTGTACAGGTAGCGTGTATGGGACTGGAATGGGGAATTCTGTGACCACTGTAGAGTTGTCCAGTTTCTGAGATGTTCCTTGCCACTTGCAAGAATTTGCATATACTATGTATGTATGAAATGGAAATAATGCTTACTGGAGGACACATTGCTTCCTTCTTCAGTAGACCCGAATCAGTCTCTTGTATTTGTCATATGACTATTCATCTGTGATTACAAAAGTGTGTCATCGGAGTTCGCAGTCTTATGATCATTTTCCTCCTTTCCTGTGTGGAACTCAATCATGGCTTACTGTCAACAGGGGAGCATTATTCCAACTACAAATTTGATTTTAGGTACCTCTTTGGAATTCATTTGTTACAGATCAGTGTAAATAAGATAGGAAAAGAACCAGTCTTTCTAATAAAACAGCTCATTCTCCAGAAACATATGTACTTTTAGCTGACCTGAAAGCATATGTAAATCACGGACAGGTCTGTGGAACAGGTTTTATTGTCTGAAAACTGTTAATAGAAATTACAAAGTGGTTCTGGGTTGTTGATTTTAGGTGGAGAGTCTAATCTTTTGATTTCTGTAGTACAGCATAATGAGGTAAAGACTACCACAGTTATTGTCTATGCATGAATTCAAACTGTATTTAATTTGTATTAAGTGGTTTTTAGTAAAAATAACCCTGCAGATACAGTGTTGTCGTTTACCTGAGGACACTCAGGTGAATGACAAGAAGAAAAGGTGGGCAGCTCACTGAATGGTTGTCAAGTTTCTGGGCAACTCACCGAATGGTTGTCAAGTTTCTGAAGGTGCTGTGGGTTGAAACTGTGATCCAGTGTGTTGAGCAGCCTTCCTCATTTAGCGTCATTTGCAAATACAGTGCTGCATGCATCATTTCCTGGGGTACTGTGGTACTGAACACCAGCTACAACTCAGGCTACTGAGTCTTAGAGCCAGCAGTCCAGACAGTTTTAAAACAATCCAGCAGTCTGTCCAGTTCTTCTCTTATTAATGAGAATGCTGTGGGATTCAGCATCAAAAGCCTTCTTTAAGTCAAGTTATATTGCACTGCTTTGTCCTCGTGCAGGACTGATCTGTTGGTCAATCTATTTTGAATGTTCATGATGCTACCTTATTGTCCTTTACGTATTTGTGGATGATTTCCCAGAAGAATTGCTTCATGTACTTGCCAGTGACTGTGGTGGGGTTGGCCTGGCCTGTGGGTCTCTGGTTCTGCCCAGTTGATAGCATGCCTGCACGTATCTCATAAATGTCCAACCAGTAGTCCGGGTTGCTGCAGCACAAAGGAATCTCCTGCTGGTGTAAACCGAACACGTGTGCTTTTCTGCTTATTCTGTCAAACACTAGGACATTCCTTTTTTTTAAAAATGCAAGTGCTGCAAAAGCAATGATGAAAAGGGGCCCACCACTCTAGCCAGCAACAGCCAAGCACATGTGCTTGGGGTGAAGTGTGGCAGTACTTTGCTTGAGGGAAGTCTTCACACAGGGGTTATAATTTGGTCCATCTAGTTTTATGGTATCTGGGCATGAGCCACATGCTTCCCTTGATATTAATGAGTAAACTCTTTATGACTGTTGGAAAGGGTAAACTTTATTCCAGCCAGCTCTGTTGGTGCACTCTGTTAAACTTTTGTCATGCTATTTGCTGCAGAAGTGTCATTTTCATATTGGTGATCTTTGAGTTAATATTGCAAGTGAAAAAAATGCTTTCAGAAGTGAAGTGATTGTTTAAACATCTCTTGTGTTGCGTGAATAAATGTACTGACAGTGTGACACTGCCTGGTGTGGTTACATCATAATAAAGAAAGAGCCCATCCTTTTCAGAGCTCAGATTGCATAGGCTGATGTTATTCAAAATGAATTGTGATTGGTTCTGAAAGACAAATTGAATCCAGCATTTATAGAAAAATCTGGCTTTGCTAAAATATTGAGTGTATTGGTGCTTACAGAAGGGAATTCTGTGAATGAAAGGTGATGAACCCAGTTAAACTATGCATATTTAAATATCAGTAATCCCTCGTGGTATCAAGAATTATTTTATCTTGAACCTGAAATTTTATTTATAACCAGCACTGGGACAATTCTATGAAGTCTATTTTCTGAATATCATCATAGTCAATGCCAATTTAAGACTATTTGGAGCAAAAGGATAGAATGGGGAATCATTAACGCACATACACAGAAATCAATCTATAGTATCTGTTTGCCAGCTGACCTCAGGCCAAAATAGATTGAAGATCAAAAGTAGTCAAAAGGGATATTCTCTGTCATTATGAAATGCTTCAGCATTGTCTTCTATTATGTGAGTAATGAACCTTTAATTTTGGGTTACTGTGTTTACAGTTGCAGCTTGACATTCGAGTCACAATTATACATGGTTTTGATAAGAAGAGATCATTTAGATTGGGAAGCAACTGTGAAACATTCATCATGAATATAAGTATTATTTCAGTTCCAGGTATGGAGAAACAGATTTTCAAAACTGGATAGTTAATCTTAATCCAAAACCAGCAATAAAATATTAATAGTTCCAGCATTAAAAAAGTTGCTTGCAACCATCTGGTGAAAATTATTCCCTGTAATGTGTAGGTTTGTAATGTAAATTGTCATTTTGTCCAGTTCACCTACCTATGGAGACATTCAAGCAATATGTAGAAGGATATGTTCTATAATTTATTAACAATCAATGAAGATGGGAATGAATGGGTTTTAATTTACAGGAAATATTTCTTAAGCTTTATAGTTAACCATGGACTTTGGAATATTGAAAATTATGAAATTAAGTGCTAAGTTTTTCCCACAGTAACTGTTTCTAGTAGTGCTAACTGTTCCCCTATTTATTTTGGTGATCTTTCATTTTGCTTGGTGTCTTAGCATTTTAAAATATGGTCAACTACTAAAGACAGTGAGATAATAAGCAAGTTCTTAGCTAGTCTTATGATTTAAGAGTGCCACAATATTTTAATTTTATTTTGTTGTTTTCTATAGTTACATTGGCCAGTTTTTATAAGTAAGTATGTATGTCAGTGTGAGGTTTTTTCAACTGTCTTTTGTACGTAGAAAGCATGTCTTTTAACATTTTAGTTAATACTTTAGAAGATGGGTGTTTCTAAAGTATAAGGCTTTATGTGTTTTGGTATAGTTACTAGAAGTTCTGCCTTTTTTGGGTTGTGCTTCTGCTCCCCTTCTTGCCTCTCCAAGTCATGAGTAACTATTTGTTCCTCATATATAACACTTTCCCACCCCCAGTTTCAAAACTGAAATTATCAACCTACTACTAACATTTTTTAATTTTTCCTCCTGATCCAACTGAAAATAGACAAAAATCTGAGATTTAAATCCAGCAAATACGTATGTCAGTTGCTTATGGTAAATATCCCCTTAACTTCATGAAAGTCAGTGCCAAGTTTAAGTAGCAAAGTATCTGGCCCATTAACTCGCCTCAGAGAGGTGTCATGGGAGGGTCAGAACTAGATATCATAATGTGGATGTGCACCACTGAAAAGCCCTTTTTTTTAACATGTTTAGTGGGCATCTAATAGGAGCTTCAGTGGTAGATAATGTGTTGTCCTCTTGTGATGTGTATCTTAGAGTGACTTTGTGCTTTCTGATTATGTAAACGTAATGTAGAAGAGTGCTGATAGTAACATTTCCTTTTGAAAAGTCATTAATACAGAATGGAAAATTCTTAACTCCCTCATTTTTATTTTTATGTACAATTCTGTCTACATTTAGCACTAATTATTTTAGAATTTCCTTAAAAAAAACACAACAACTTCATCTTTTGTTTTCTTCATTCTGTTAACTATTTTGTCTTCGAAACCACATGAACTTTTCATATGCCTAGTCTTACAGAAAGCTGCAAATGAGATACTTAAAATTCAAGAGCAAAACTACTTTACCTTTGTATCTTGGACATATTTTGATATTTAACTTTCTTTACTGCTCTTTAAATAGCTGCATTGCACTACAAAAGTATGAAAGGGAAATAATGCTAATTGCTATCTGTTGTAGTACAGAAAAAATAAAAGGAAAAGGTGAAGACAAGCTCTTCTTTGCAAGGTTGCATTTTCACAGAGTGAGTAATCATATCTTGAGTGGAATAAGTCATTCCACTATGCATTACATTTCTTCAGAGCAGAACACCTGATATGCCCAGAAGTGTCTCCATAGACACTCCAAGTAAACTGGTGAAATACAAAGCCAAATACTTTGCAAGAGAGTAAGCAAATTAAACAATTTTGCTCCAAACTTGAAAGTGATCATACTATAATACCAGCATCTTGTTTCCTCATACAGCTGCTTGTAAGTCCTGGTGATTTGTGATGCCAGTCTCATAAAGGACATATGTAGTAAGACTTCGAGGTTATATTGCAGTTCATACAACATACAAGTCTATGCCTACTCCAGATTCCTGCCATCCAGAGGGACTTTGACATGCTTGTGAGGTGGGCTGATGCCAACCTGATGAAGTTTAACCATGCCAAGTACAAGGTCCTACACCTGGGTCGGAGCAATCCCAGGCACAGCTACAGGTTGGGCAGAGACTGAGAGCAGTCCTGCGGAGAAGGACTTGGGGGTTTTGGTTGATGAGAAAATGAACATGAGCCGGCCGTGTGCGCTTGCAGCCCAGAAAGCCAACCGTATCCTGGGCTGCATCAAGAGGAGGGTGACCAGCAGGTCGAGGGAGGTGATCCTGCCCCTCTACTCTGCTCTTGTGAGACCTCACTTGGAGTATTGTGTGGAATTCTGGTGTCCTCAACATAAAAAGACATGGAACTGTTGGAACAAGTCCAGAGGAGGGCCACAAGGATGATCAGGGGACTGGAGCACCTCCCATATGAAGATAGGCTGAGAAAGCTGGGGCTGTTCAGCCTGGAGAAGAGAAGGCTGCATGGAGACCTCATAGCATCCTTGCAGTATCTGAAGGGGGCCTATAGGGATGTTGGGGAGGGACTATTCATGAGGAACTGTAGTGAGAGGACAAGGGGTAACAGATTCAAACTTAAACAGGAGAAGTTTAGATTGGATATGAGGAAGAAATTTGTTACTGTAAGGGTGGTGAGGCACTGGAATGGGTTGCCCAGGTGTCATGGGTTCAGCAGCAGCAGTCATTTTTCTCCTCCTTGGTAGCTGGTGCAGCACTGTGTTTTTGATTTTGGGCCTGGGAACAGCGCTGATAGCACCAGTGTTTCGGTTACTGCTTAGTGATGTTTTGGTCTGGCCAAGGACTTTCTGAGTTTCATGCTCTGCCAGGGAGGAGGGGAGCCGGGAGGAAGCTGAGACAGGACACCTGACCCAAACTGACCAAAGAGGTTATTCCATACCACAGCACGTCATGCCCAGGATGGAGAGCAGAGAGCAGAGACCCAGAAGGGTGGGGGTGCACTGCGTGGTCGGGCTTGGTATTAGGTGGTGAGAATTGTGTTCTTTCCTTGTATTTGCCTTGTCATTATTATGACTGGTGGTAGCAGTAGTGATTTGTGTTATACTTTAGTTACTAAACTGTTCTTATCTCAACCTGTGGGAGTTGCATTCTTTTCGATTCTCCTTCCCATCCCTCCAGGAGCGGGGGGAAGAAAGAGGGGGAAGTGAGTGAGAGAGAGTCTGCGTGAGTTAGTCTTAAACCACGACACCAGGGAAGTTGTGAATGCTCCATCGCTGGCGGTGTTCAAGGCTGGGTTGGACATAGCCTTGGGTGGCATGGTTTAGTGGGAGGTGTCGCTGCCCCTGGCAGGTGGGTTGGAACTAGATGATCTTAAGGTCCTTTCCAACCCTAACTATTCTATGATTCTATGATTCTATGATTATCATTGGCGGATTCTGGCTATGCAAGTTACTATTTTTGTGTTACAGCATGATATATTTCACACTGATATATATGTATATTAACTAAAATATAATCAGAGAATCATAGAATGCTTTGGGTTGGAAGGGACCTTAAAGATCATCTAGTTCCAACCCGCCTGCCGTGAGCATGGTCCTCTAGACCAGAGTGCTCAAAGCCCTGGCCAGCCTGGCCTTGAAAACTATGGGGCAGACACAACTTTTCTGGGCAACCTGTGCCAGTGTCTCACCACCCTCATAGTGAAGATTTTTTTTCCTAAAGTAGTAATTTTTTCCCAATCTAAATCTCTGTCATAATCAAAGTAGTTTGGCAATATTCTCGTCTCTAGGGGTTCATTTTAATAGTTATCCAACGTCGTGTTTGGTACTTGTCATATAAAGATACTGTACTATAAAAAAAAATATCATTAACAAAATACTTTGGTAACTTTTTCATATAGGCAAGAAGATGTCTTTGTTTTGTTTGAGCTTTTCTGCCTTTAGCTGCAGAAACATGTAGGTCCATTGATGCTCACAATACCTTAGGAGTTTTTGTGGTTTTTAGGAACTGGTGAAGACAGCAGTTGTGGAGAGAGTTGAGTTTTGACTGATCCTGTTTTTACCACAGTGGATTATATTATCCTTAGTTGACTAGAGGTGGATGCTGGATTTACTGATATCCAAATTTCAGACTACTGTTTACTCATTTCCTTCATGGATGCACCCCACTTGCCTGTGCATGGCTGTTTGGTAAATGAACTCTCTACATAGATATTGTGTGTGTCGGTAGGCTAACATGGGATGAGATTTGAAGCAGGCTGAAGGGGAAAATGTGTTGGAAGGAGTAAGGGAGTTTGCAGTTTAAATCTGAATGTACTGGAGCTTTGGAAGATAGGGCTTGGAGAAGCACTAAGAATGAAGAGGCTGGCTCAAGTGGATCTGAAAGGGAGGTGTGGGTGGGGAGGCTGTGTGTTGTGCAGGCCCAGGCTTTAGGCATGTGGTCAGCATGGATGCAGGTAACCAAGATTTGGGTAGAGCAGGAACATGCACATAGTTTTAATAAATGTATTAACCTATTTCTTTAGGTTTTTTTTTTTTTACTCTTGTAAGTACATGTGCACAGGTGCAAAGGTTTCATTATGTGTTATATGTATTTATTAAATATTAGCTGATCTTCGCTGAAAGGCAAAAAAGCACCCCACCACTTAACCCATCCCCAGTGGTTATGTCACGGTAGTTACCAAACTTACTTCTCCATCCTTTTAAAAGGTTCTTTCTGCTAACAGAAATTTGTTTACAAGAATTTAAACCGTTGGAACACCGTGACTGCCATGTTCTTTATTCCTGAAAAAGAAAGGACTTGTGAATTGTCTTATTAATCCCTCATTGAATGATTGCAGCAGTTGCTTGACCTTGAGAGAAATGGGACGCTGCCAGTGTTCTCCAGAGGCCAGTATTATTAGTGTTGGCTCACCTCAGGGAACTGGGTGACATCCATTTCACCTTCCAATCTCCCAACATCAAAACAAAGAAGTATTTTGCAATGTAATATGTATAAAAGGCAAAGGATGGCTGTTTTCATAAATAGGGGAAGAGTGAAAGAGGCTGCTGTAGCTTTGATAAAAAATCACAATGCAGTATAAATACATCTTGTAACAAATTAAAAGTCCAGACTTCTATGCTTTCTTTTTTTTTTTTAATTTTTGAGAAAGGGCTGTGTTAGACTTGAAATGTTAGGCCACTGATATAAAATCCACTAATGCTTCTACTAGTGTTTCAGGAAAATATGTCTATTTGACTGTTGCTATTTTCAACTTAACTGAAGAAAACAATAAATGGGTTCTCTTCCTCATAGTTATTGATAGGGTAGAAGCCTGAAGTCTTTCAAGTTAAAAAGAAAGAGCAAACTCAAAGCATGTTCTTTTTTAAATTTAGTTTTTCTTTTTTTCCGCAGAAGCTTCCTGTGTCCATACCTATGTGTATGCAGTGCAGTCCTACCTAGTCACACCATGATGTGATCTAATGATGTCGACATAAATGGTAGTAATTATTTGGACCTACCTTGTCAGCACTGAAGTTTAAAGAGAGATATAACAGTAATTATGGTGTTACTGAACATGGACGAGTGTTGGCTTTCCTTAGCTATACCTATCAGTCTGGCAGGACTCCAGAAGTTGTTCAAGGATGTGAGGATGTGGGCAGACAAATGCTTACTAGGTCTTCTAGTGTATAACCTGAAAGTTTTCTGATATGATCTGTATTTCTGAGAGGGTGTCTCACCACTGTATTTTCTTTAAGACTAAGAGGAAGAAAATTCACCCTTTCCCCCTCATTAGGCTGGCTGAAGAGCATGATATTTGGAAGCTGAAGTCCAGTAGTGGGTTAAAGCTGTATGTGAGGTGTTTAGGAGCAGGTGCCTGGGTATGGATTGACGCATGCCGAATCTGTTGTTATTTGATGTCAGGCTAATCAACACTTGCTGTTTAACTGTGTGAAAAGAAACTTTATTTGATCCTACTGATGGAGAAGCTGAGTTATGTGGTTATTGTTTAGATACAAGTGTCACTTCAGGTAAGTTGGCCTTTTTTCACAATCCCAGAGGAGGTAAGCAAATCAGTTTGGAAGGCAAGTGTATGGTGTTGGACAATTGACTTCTGAAGGTAGCTGCCTTTGTGTCTTCTGCTGTACTTTGTGTCCTTTTCAGGTCAGTGAGATCTGCAGGCTGTACACCTCTTTTCTGGTGTACTTATGGAATGGTTCTGAAACTGAATTTCAATAGAGCTGTATATGTGAAATTCACTGAAACAGATTTCTTGCTGTGAAATAAATGATGTGTTGCAGCATAATGTAACATAAATATTTTCCTGCTTAAAGACTTATGTTTTTGATATCTATAGTCTGAAAGCTCTGATATTTGTTTACATGCATGCCAAGGTACTCTGGTAATTTTAATTGTGTATATTTATGCTATATGTCTAGTTCTGTTTTGCCTTAAAGCACACAAGCAACTTAAACTGCCTTTCCTTTCTGGGGTCAGTGCATGTATTGTTTAGACCAGTGAGATGACAGTCTTGTCAGACTATTGAAGCCAGAGGCATTTTCAGATTGAAATAGATTCAGCTAATCAAATAACCATGCTGACTCTTCTGACAGTGAAAAATTATGATATATTGTACTATAACTTGGACCTTGGCTCAGTACTAAGTAGCACCCATAATTAATTTTGGATCATCTAATTTTTGTAGGAGTATGTGAGGAGGAAGAACTTCATATTTGGGAGCTACTCTTTATCAGAGGTTTGTAAGGTTTACTAGCAGGTGGGGTGTAGGAGAGAAACAATTACGTAATACTTGTGATCCATAATGTGTATATATTGTCTATTTTTCCATTAGTAACTACGGGTTTTTGTTGTTTCTAATAATTCAGCCATTAGGCTTTATCATTTTAACCTCTGTCATGCAACTTTTACTTAGAACAAATCCAAGTTGCATCGTAGTTAAGTCATGAACAATCTATTTCATAGCTGAAGCTATGATAAAGTAATAATTAAAAAGTGGTTATAGAAGTATGTATGTCATATATACATCTCTGGTGTCAGAGTTATGTGTATGTATAGGTATAAAAAGTCCTTTTCCATCAAACAGATGGTGACTTCGTAGATGGAAATATTTTTTGATAAGGCAGTCTAGATCTGCCAAGTATATGTATGGGCTATAAGTAAAGATATAAGTGAATATTTTTCTCCAATTAACTGTCATGGCTCTGGCTGTCATTGCACTTGGCTACATTTGTGCTTTGTCTCACCAATCCAATAGTGATCATTTACATTAGAAAACTTTATAGATACAATTAATGTCCATTGAGGAACTAGAAAGCACTGTGGTGATGTTCAAGCAAGAACTTTGTTTCCTATTAAGTGGTTTATTTTAGAGGAAGTAGAATTCTTAACTCCATATTTTATCAAATTGCATAGGGAAACAACACCACCATTTAACCTTTTCCTTAAGAACTACATGGATGTGTAGAATGAGATCCCAGATTTTAGGCCATGTTTATATATCTGGTGACTATCAATGTCAAGCCTGAAGTTCTTCATTCAGAGTAAGAACATTGATAAAGAATATTCAAGTAGCAATGAAACACTGATGTGTTTATGTGTGCATCTACATGATTTCCATGAAATTTCAGTTTAAGGATCTTACTAATATTAAGAATAAGAACTCTGAGCAAGACTAAACAATAATTTTGGCTCTACACAAAGTAAATGAGAATTTCTGTGCAGCAGAGAGGTGGAAGGCAGGTGTTTCATACCCTCAAGGATGGAGGTACTCCAAGAATAGGTAGAAGTATTGGGTTGCTGGGTGATTACGGGACCTGAGAGCCTTTAGGATGGTTGTGCTCATGATTTTGTGATCTCTTTTTAGCGTGCTTTCTTCCACAGCTGAAGATCTACTCTATAAGGTATCATTGTTTAGCATAGTCTTACTTGGTGACAGATGCATTTTAAATGCCAATAAATGATGTGAAGCTCAGGAGTCAGGTTCACTGCCCTGCAGACTTTTAGAAAATCATGTATTTTAAAACAACGAGAGAAAATATTAAAAGAGAAACACCAGTGTTGAATTTATATTGTGTAAGGTTTTGTTTTCCAAATGCCAATTTATTTTTCAAGAAACAGCCTCAGCATAAGCCAAATCTTTTCAAAGAGAGATCAAAGACAGTGAGTTGTGCTGAAGTAAAAGTGCTGATGTGCTGTGAAAGCTGCAGAAGTATCCTTGGGATGTTTGGGCCTCTGGTACTGGCATATGTATTTTAAGTGAACCAAAATAATTATCTCATAGCTGAAGGATGTGCGTAGTTCTGCAAGCTCTTCAGACGCTGTGAGGTGGATAGATACAAGAGTTTAAAAAGGAGATCTAGTAGTGTTTAAAAAATTAAAAATTACATAAGCCACTTGGGACTTTTAATAAATTACTTGTACTTTTCTGAAAGTTGTATTTGATGTCATTCTTGTTCTGCAACAGAATTGTATGCTCTACAGAGAGCATAGTCTGCCTAGGAAGCTGAAGTAGAACTGAAGAAATAAATAGTTCATGGACCAAAGGCTGTGATACGGATGGAAAGTGTAGAGCCTGTGCATCTGAGAGCCCTTAAAGTGCGCATGTGCATGAGTGTGGAAAGATCTTACATGTTCACCTAAAATTACACATCCCATTGTTGTGTTACATCTGAAACTTCATTCTACAGAAGTTAATGGTTCCAGTGAAAAAGGTGGTTCCCAGTCTTCCTTGCTACAGCCATTTCCTTGTTATTGACAGTCCCACAAGCCAGCTTTAGACTTTATATGTGACAGTTTAATGATGTAATGGCTAGTGCTGGGCTGCATCAGCCCACTGTGTAATTTGACATGACTTTTGGATGATCTTGTCATCCAAACAGTCAACCCAAACTGTGTGTATGGTGTTTGGCTTTTTGTTTGTTCATTTTTTGTTGTTTGACTTTTGGGTTTTTTTGTTTTGTTTTGTTTTGTTTTTAATTAATTTCTGATCTTATTTATGTCTTACAACCCAGTTGCTTTTCTAGGGACTTGGGGTTAGCTTACCTGGCATTAGATTTACTGACTGATTGCTCTTTCTGTTAAATATTAGAAGTAAATAATTTGTAATAAATGTAACTTTTTACTTTTGGGCTGAAATTGTTTAGTGTGTAGAAAGCTTGGCATGAATCAATAAAAGTGATGTCATGTATTTGTCAGATACTAGTAGTTTATCCATTCAGGTATCATTTCTGACACAGAACTCAGTTCAAAAGCGTATTTATCCTGACTTCTTTGTAGTAAAATATAAGTGAATAATCTGGCAAATGGGATGGAGGTAACAAAATTCTAAAATTCCTAGTAGGAGCTGTGAAAGGATCAAACTCTCAGGTCTGGGAGGAGTTCTGTATGCTTTGAGAAGGATCAGAAAGGTGTTTTCGTACACCAGTAGCATGGTGCTTCCCCTTTTGACATGGGTGGCTCCAATAGTTAACTGAAGAGTCTGGGGATCCTGAGTGAGCTCAGTGTGGAGAGTGCTTTAGAGAAGTAATGATCATAGACAAAGAGAAGTGTTAGGGACTGACATATTTCTGTGGATTTCTGTATCTCCTGTGTTAAGTATTAATTATAGCTGGAGGTGGGTGTTTGTGTATGCTTTAACTATTACCTAAACTGGAGATCTGAATCATAAGACAAGAATACTCCAGGCAGAAATGTGGCTGTGTCTGAAGCAACTGGAAAGGTGAAGGGCTCAACACCCTGGTTAAAGCTCCTGGGTAAACTGGTCTGTACAGTTCTTTTTCTCTCATGGCATAATATCCTTTTTTATCATGTGTTAAATGAATAGCCAAAACAGAGTCTGACTTACGTGACACAGTGTAATCACAGTGCAGAGAAAATACACAGCTTATGGGGTAGACTTCATCAGTCCTGTAAGTATGACTTGTATTTTTAGAGACTAGGACACAGCCAGATCCTTAATGGAAGCTGCAGATATGAATAGCTGATAAGCGTTTCAGGGTTCATACCATTAGCAATATACAAAATGGTGACCAAACCCATAAAATAGACTCCAAAACTGTGATCCGTATCAGTTAAACTCTGAAAAAGTCTAATTGATAGTTTAGAAAAAATACAGAAATTAATATAATTCTTATATAGTGACTCCTATTGCCCTGTTACAGCCAAAGTCGATGGGTATGGCATGAACGAGATTCTAAGATTCTAGCAGTGAAAATGTTAGAGGATACATGTTATAAAGAACTGGGGGAGGTGGAAATCTGTAATATCAGCCCTAGAAGAATGCACGAAGGTGCCTATGGAGTAGGCATGCTGTCTGTGCAAAAAATGAAGGCAAAGTTAATTTTGTGTCAGATACCAAAAAAAGGGCAGATCAGCAGTTTCATTGGAGAAGAATTAAGGGCTTGTAAAAAGTAAAATAAATGAAAGTTTGCAATACAAACTTAGAGGGTGAAAGGCATATAAAACAACTATAAAAATACAAAAGGAAAGAGGGGGGTCTCTTACTTCATGGTTTCAGGTTGATTAATCAGGAGTCGCATCTTCCTGATTTTCATAGCAGTGGCAGGAGGAAGCTGTAGTAGCATCATGTAAATCAAAGGACATGGTTAGGAATGGGTGTGTATACTGCAGGTAGTGGAAACAAAGTCTCTGTGGCAGATGGCCTCACATTATCAAAGGGGTCACAGGATCAAGAGGTTTAGCGACTGAATCACTGCCAACTTCAGAAAATTCTCATTGCTTCTCTCAGACAAGATGGCACTATGGAAATCTTCAGGGCAACCTCATGATATTCTTCCCCGTCAAGTTTTGCTCAATCCAGAATAGCACGATTTGGTCTCAAGTCATTAGAAAGAGAAAGCAGTTCTTTGTTCCTAACCCAGTCCTGAAATACATCATAGAATCATAGAATAGTTAGGGTTGGAAAGGACCTTAAGATCATCTCATAATGCTGCAGCCTTTGAAGGTGTGCTAACAATGTGTATTTGCATCCTTAATGTGCATGTTTGCTCATGATCCATTTTCCTTTTGATTGTTCAAGTTGATACAGCAAAATGATTTCTGGAATATGGGTTAGTTTTCTCATGGATGCACTTAATTCGAATAAAATAATTTGTAAGCAAAGCCAAGACAGCTACCATCAGTCATCCCTAGTTTATCAGTAGACTTAAAAGGCCTTCAGCTGGAATCGGACTTGATCTGGTTGTTGATATATCTGCTGTATTTGGGTCACAGTATGGCCATGATGAAGTCAAATAGTAAGATGATAGTGTTAAGACTAATCACTTACCTAAATGCAATTGAAAAGATGGCTTATGTACAAGCCATTGTTTTTCTGCCCTTTGATAGATGCATATAACTTTTTTTCTTTATCCCAGGCTTAATCTGCTAATGGCCTTCACAGAAGGTGATTACTTTTTAGCTTGGTACAGATTTGATTGGACTTGTGGACTGAGTGTAGCCTTTGTGGTAGAGTCATGATGTCAAATCAAAATCTTAACTGTCATCTTCTGGAGTGTCTTTTTTGCTAATAGAAGTCTAAGTTACATACATTCAATGCATCTTCTTGTGCAGATTCAGTACTGTCCTAGAGCACTGAAGCATCTTTTAACATAAAAAAACATGAGTGCTAATGTTAAATTTATATTATTTTTTTTTGTAAGAGAAAATACATACTTTCTGAACATAAGGTTGACAAATACACAGCTTGAGAGTGATCCTAGCACTACTGTTTATGTGAAAGATGCACACACATTGTTATCCAATATATAACTCTCTTCTTTACCCCTTTCCCCCCAAATTCAGCATTTTTAACTATGTAACAAGCGTGTTTTCTCATCTTTTTTAGTAGTGCTTGTAAACCATTGCAGATACGCATTTTCATTGTCACACAAGTTGCAGGATATTTTTGTCAAATTTGTTAAATTGAGCTCTCAAAAAGCCACCAGTAGATGCAAGCAGTAACGTTTATGAATACAGAAATGTCAAAAGAGATTGTTATGTGTAAAGGAGCATTTTGCAGATGGCTCTTCCTTTATTTAGCCTTCTGGGTATTGTGTACTGGTTCTGGTTTTGAACTAAATTGTAGGTCACTGTAAGATCATAAAATGGATAGATGACTGGTGATTTTAATTTTTTGCCATTACAAAACCAGTAACTTATGAAACTTACATAGCACAGCTACAGCATTGTAAAATCTGATTGGATGTCGAAACTGATGTAAAATTGATTTCACTGTCAATCTTCTGAAGTTTGGGGGAGGAGAAAAAGAAAAAAAAGAGTGGCAACTGCAGAAGAATAACACTTGATACTTTGTCCATTGACAGGAAGGAAAAACTTAGAATGTGGTCAAAAATTCATATACATTGGATACTTTCTGAGTGTGTTAGGTGGGTGGAATTCTGTTTCATTACTGACAAATTTAGGATCACAGCCGGAGGAACATGTTAGGAATATGGCTTCTGTGTCCTATGTAGCCACAGAAAATATGACATAAAAATGGTGGCTAAAATGCTGCTGTATTATGTGGCAGTGTCATTATATCAGGCCCTTTCTGCATAAAGGAAACCAAGAGGAATCATTCAGTTTGTAAGGCTGGTGCATAAAACATGTACTTGTGACTACCAAGGGGATGTTCAGCCTGCCTTGCAGGAAGGACTTATATAAAGTTGCTTTATTTAGTCAGAAAGTGAAACCTGAATAGGAATGCTTTTCACCTTAGGCTCCAACACATAAAAAAAAATAAAATCAAAGAGTTTCTGCAAAACAAAATAGCTACTAGTTCATGGGAAGATTGGTTGAAGATGGATATCTACATATATATATTTATATATGTATAAAAATTTGGCAACAAACCGAAATGGAAGGGAAGACCTGGAAACAGGTTTCCAGGTTTCATACCAGTAGGAGCAGGTAAGGAGTAGTAAGGTAAAACGCCTAATTATTTTAGGAAAAATATCAGAAATTTAAAAAATGTTTTAGATAAATGGAACATTTATGAAGAGAATACATGAGATATTTATCTTAAGCAGCAGGCATTTGTATTTGTTGGCATTCCTACATTCCTATTTTAGAAGCATATTGGCAAAAAAGATGGAAGGTAGAAATGCAGAAAGACAGAAAATTTTATCTATATTGCAGTGCTGTCCAAACTGCTCTGTAAATAAATAGATAAAAATTCTACTTGTACTATCTTTCTGGCTTGGATGTACGGACCTGTAGGAGATATGATTGTAGTTGCAAATTATACAGGAGAGACATGTTCTGTCCTTTGGGTCAACATTGTTCAATTGGTTTTTTCTAGTGCACTTCATGCTGCATGTGGAGCCTACTGATCCCTAACAGCATCTGAGCTGTGAGGCTATTGCATCTTTGTGTGCAGAATGTGCACATTATAGAAATAACTGTACTGATTGCCAAAAGAAAAAGAGGAAGAAGCAAAAGAAACAGTTAAAATGATGGCACAAATAAGCTTGTTTTCAGCTCTTCCTCCACCCTTATCTTGTCAGAGAATGAAAAAAAATATTTTGGGATTCAAGCAAACCTGACCCTACCTTAACTAGAAGCAAGAAATTGTCACTCAAATGTTGTATAAATACATCAAATTTTTTTTTTTTTTTTTTTTTTTTTTTTGATTTTGAGGGGATTGGCAGGTGAGAGAGACTCTCACTTTTTAACTGGGCTTTGAAACAGGAATTGTTTCCTCCACTGTATCTTTCATCACTGCCATGCTGATTGCTCCATTAGCAGCTCTTTTTACAAGTAACTGTGTTTGCCTCTGCTTACATCTTCCAAATAGGCTAAGGCAGAGCACCAAACAGAAACCACTTGTCAGTACAGCACCACTTTCTATGCTCTGTTGCATGTCTCTCTGCTTCCCTTTGTGCAAAGGCTGTGGTGGCTCATTTACAGCATTGCTTCTTGAAGAAAATTTGACCCCCTAGAGAGGCTCTGCACATCAGAAAATGCCTGCCCAGCCTATTGAACGAGGCAGCCCTTTCTGAAAGGAAGATGACATTAGGAATTAGAAGAGTATTGAAGACAATGATTCAGTGCAGTGGATTTGTCACAAGGCAGTTCTCTGGCATATTCCCTCTTCTCTGATGCTCTGTAATCTCATCTGCTCAACAACTTCAGCTGTCATCCATCACAGCAATGCTGAGCAACAGCTCTCACTTCTGACCCTTCTCACTCTGGCTCTGTCCCACTGCCTTTTGCATTTCCTTACTGATTTCTCAGAGGAATTTAAGTTCATCTGTTCCCTGGCAAGCTAAGCCATGGCCTACTATTGCAACTACAGGTTTCTGATCCCTTTCTTGATCCTGATCTTTGCATCAGCCTTACTTACCCACTTTTCCAGTGTTGCCCACTTGCTGAGTTGTATTTAAACTCATTGAATCGCATGGTGACAGGAATTACATTTTACACGGAAATTTTATATTGCATAAACACAGAATCATGAAGCTGGGAATGACTTTGTGGTATTATTGGTCCATGGGCATCCTGAAGGGTGTTTGCCTTCACTTGTTTTTTAAGGAATTCCAGAGTGGGGAACCCTGTGACATTGTGAGATGATGGATTCCCATACTTCATTGCCCTTTTCATAAGATTTTTTTTCCTAAAATCTAACCTGTATGATGCAACTGTTCAACCACACTCCCTCCGCTGCTGCTCGTACCACAGATGTGAAGAGTAGTAGCTGATCATCCTTGCCTTCAAAGCCGCCTGTAAAGGTTCTTTTCTCCACCTTGTGTCCCTCTAAACCCCATAGCAGTATAAGCAATACACCAGGAAATCCCAAATCTTTTATTAATGTCAAGAAATAGGTGGAATTCTATATAAAAGAATTAGTTTTGATCCGCAGTATTTTCATCATAAGAAATACAATGACTGTTTTCTGTTACGGTATTTCTTTATGTATCTCATGATAGATTTTGCTTCAGCTGATGAGTTTTAAAAATCTTGAATTTATGTTTTAGCTTCAAGGTTGTATAATAGGCATGAAATGTCAGATAAGAAAATCAGCACATTCACTTAGACTTATCCTTTAAATTCTTTAAATCTGTAGATTAAATATCAACATTTTTTATGGTTCATAGAAGCCAGTAATTAAGTAATATGCTAATAACTTCAGAAATCTGTTCTGTTGCTCCAGCAGTCTCTGACTGTTGGCAATTACAATCCAATTAGTTCCTGTTTTACTGTCAAAAACAAGTCCATGAAGTGATTCTTCTTAATGCAGCAAATATTTATTCATAATAGAAATTTCATTGGAGTTTGTTTGAGCTTTCTATCTCAGAAACCAAATATATCATAACTGTTAATAATTTCCCACATATACTTAAGTGAAGCACAGAGGAACAGTACTGTAATTCTTTGACATGTCAAAATAATACTTGAAAAAAACCCCAAGCTTAAAGACAAAGGAGCTGGTTTACTCCAAAGAAAAAACCCTTCTCCAGATGTAATAATCTGCTAATTTATTCAGTCTATTCAGTTAATTGTATTTAGAGATCAATTTAAAACTGTTTTTTTCTCACTATTTTAAACTTTCATGTTTCCAAGTTCATTCACTCAGGAAAAAAAAGAAGCATTCAATGAGTGAAATAGCCTTCTTGCATACAAAAATAAAATGGCATAGAAAAAAAAGGCTGATCTGGGATTTACAAATGTCTTTATTCATGCTTTTAAATAGAAACTATATGCAAAAATCAGTATAAATTTGATGAGATCATAAAAGATCAAATGCTGTTACAGGCCTGCAGGCAAGCCTGGCAAATAATCATTATTCTGAGATGAGGAACGTGCATCAATGTAATCCCTTAAAATAATCTCCAAAATAACTCTAATCCTGAAAATAACTTTTTTGAATTTGTAGAAGGATAAAAAAAAAAATAGAAAGAGGTATTAGGTGAAATGCTTATAATAAAAACTCCGAGTAGAAAAAATACCGTAAAGCCATGGGAGTAATACAGTATTGATTCTTAAACAATTTTTTGGGAAAAAAAAAATTGTAAAATGTAAGTAACACAATAAAAGCTACACATTGTGTTAAGCCATTAAGGCATTTTGCAGAAATGTAAGAACATATGCACTCTCAAGTGGGATTTTGAGTGCAGGCTTTTTTCTGCAAAAATTAAATAGAAACCTCCTTTTTTATAGAGAGCCGTGAACTACCTGGAATTCAGAAGGATCATTTTAAAAACAGTGTCATGAATGCCATTATAGTTTGGGAGGTAGCTGCTCTGAATTGTTACTGGCTGAACCAAGATCTAAGGGACAGTAGTGCCAGATATCCACTGACCTGAGGATTTGTTCAGCTGCCTCATTCTCCTCTTGTTTCCAAGACTGTGGCTGATAAATATATATTTGTTTATATTGCTTCCCCTGTCTAAATACCCTGAGGTACGTGAAGCTTTAGAAGTCTCTCCTTACAGAATGAAAAGGTAGTGTAAACATCTAAAATACTTCTGTGGCTGCATCTCTTTCTAATGCATCAGCTGGGTGGTTCAATACATGTAGAATTCATGCTGTTTAACTTATTTCCTGGCTTCACATATGGAGCTGGCTGGTAGTTTGTATGCTGAGGCAGTAGGGACTGTGGGCTTTAGTTCTTTTAGGGGTTTTGGGATGTGTGTTTGTTATCTAGGTATTTCTGATTAAGCTGTTACAGTGAATAATCTCCAGCTTTATTATCTTTCACTAGCCATTCTGCAGTAGCTAGTAGAAGGGCATCACAGTTGTGTCCCTCCCAATTTTCTTCAACCAGCTTTCTTTGCATCTTTCACAATGACAGCTAGTGCAGCCTCTCTTAGCACATGAATACCTTTCAAATGCACACCTATGTCCATATTATTCACTGTACTTAAATATGCAGGGATAAGCATATATAAAAGTTATGATCTGTTGCAAAGTCTTTTGCCTTTCTTAAGCTAATAGAGAATATTCTAATATAACAGATGATAACCTGAGTTGTTTTCTATTAGTAGGTAATAGCCTTCTAACATAAAAGAGGCAGCAATGGGCATTCATAAAATGACAGTACTATGCCCACTGAAAAGTTTTAATCATTCTTTTTTAAAGTAAGGTGAGTGAAGACATGTTAATGCATCGCATTCTCTCAGTAGCTTTATTTTACAGGAACTTTGTGCTGACACTGCAGTCCAAGTGAATCTCAGTCATTTTGCACTCACACTATAGTTTCACACATGGTATTTCACATCAGGAACTGACAATAGGATAACCTCACGCTAAGCCTTGAAATAAAAGTTGGAGTACACTGAGCTCCCAAAAGGTGCAGCTAATTAGCACATTTCTTAATGAGGTCTTGTTGTCAGGGGGTGAGAGGTTTATTTCCCTCAAACTAAAAAATATTCAGGCTCCTTAAAGGTTTGAGTCTTGAGAACTGCTTTATATTTCCTGAGTGGGGAATAATTAAGGAAAATGCCTGTCATGTTATGGAGCCTTAAGATACTGATTCGAAGTAGAGGTGCATGTGTTTTACTTTCATATTTACTGATTAGAATGGTTAAGAATAGAAAATTACTCCAGTATTTAGATCTGAGGGAGTTTTGCCTTCCTCTTATGTAATTTTTGTTTTTATCCTCCTTCCCTCCCCCTTCAATTAATAAAAGATATTAATCCACAGAAGTTGTGGATGCCTCATCCCTGGAAGTGTTCAAGGCCAGGGTGGATGGGGCTTTGAGCAACCTGATGTTGTGAAAGGTGTCCCTGCCACAGGCAGGGAGGTTGGACCTAGATGATCTTTAAGGTCTCTTCCAAACCAAACCATTCTATGATTCTGTGATCTAAATCCACTTTGTGTTTTGTGCATGTAATACTAAAATTAAACCAATTTTTATGAAATAAAAACTTGATAGCATACCTATGTTGCACCAGCCCATCATGTAATTCCTGATTTTTTTGATAGGTGCACACACACGTGTAAATGTAAATTAAAAAAAAATAAATAAAAAGGAACCCTGGAAATGTCACCTATTTCTATGTCATAGAAAAATGTTTAATTCTACATAATAATGAAGGAAACTCCCGTCTTACAAGTATTTACCTTGCTTATTATTTACTGAAATATCCAGAACTGAAGAGGAAGGAAACCTACAGTAGCTCTGGTTGATGCATTATTTTAGCTTTGTACAGATAACACCTATGAAGTTTTCCTTTTTTAGGCTTTCTTTGGACTCTCTGTAAGCAATTCATTTCCCTCTAAAGCAACACCTTCTTGACAAGATGCTTCCTTTCATGTTTTTCTCCCTCGCAGTTCTCTAAGAATCCATCTTTTTACAGAGTTCCCCATGTTAAGTGTCGTGGCTTTTGGTACACGCTGGGCAGCATGGATTTTGCTGCATCTAATGAAAGCATGCATGATAATTTGGGGATAGAAGGAAGAATTTTATCAGCATGGGGTTTTATACATGCTGATTAAAAAAGAGAGCAGTCATATCAAGGTTGATCTAACACAATACCCTTTCTGTGACCCTATCTGTTTCTGGATGCCTGGGGAAGAGTGTGAAATGAGGACAGTCATGTAGCGATACCACCTCTAAATGTTATCCTTGCCTTCAGCAAACTGTCTTTCTAAGCCAGTGGCAATCCCTTTCTGTGTAATAACTATTGTTAATTTTTTCTCTATAACTGTGACCTGCTGCTTTTTGAGCATCATCACCTACAACAGGAAGTTCCCAAGCTGTTTTTACATATTATGTGAAGAACCTCCTGTTTTGTTTTGGTTTTAATTACAATTTAGTTCTACTTTTGTTTGAAGGCACTCAGTTTTTCAGAAAAAGATGGGAAATAATCACTGTTCATTGACAAGTTCATGAAAGATAAGGCTAGTCTGAATTTAACATCAAGGATCCCCATCAGCTTATTTGTATCTACATGTGTAAATGCTAAGTGTGACCCTCAGTGTAGCTATCCAGCACCTTGGATGTATGCAGTTTTTCACAGGAAAAGGTCTCAATTATGAGACCTGTAAAATAAAAACCTGTTTTTTAATGTACCTTGCTTTAGGTAGTATTACCTGTTTTGAAATAGCAGATGCTTAGAGAATGATAAAGTTGTTGAGGTCAAGTTCTTAGCAGATTTCATAGAAGTAGGTATTTTTGCAGCTAAGGGTACAAGCCACAGTTAAGAGTCTGGTCAAACAGAATAGAATAAAGTCGTTCAGTTGCAAGGCACCTACAACCATCTAGGCCAACTGCCTGACCACTTAAGGGCTGGCCAAAAGTTATAGCATATATGCTGGTAACCGAGCTAGGAATCCAGGTTTTCATAGGGAACAGACCTCAGGAACTGTCGCCCTGTCACAGCGACAGTTAAAGCATGTAGATAGTTTCTTGTCCCACAGGGAAGCCTCTGCCAAGAAGTGCTGCTTAGCCATGGTTTGTAACTATCCAGCCCCCTCCTACTGCTTTTGCGCGTTCAGCTTGTCTGGATCACAGTCTTGGACTTGATCTGGGAAATTTTGTGCAGGGGTTTCTGTACTGGGTTTGCATGGCAAGGTAGCAGGGAGCCTACAGTGTGGCTTCTCTGAGAAGCTGCTAGAAACTTCCCCTGTGTCTGATGGAGCCAGCCAGCTCCAGGACAGACCCACCGGTGGCCAAGGCCAAGCTCATCAGCAGTGGTGGTAGCACCTCTAGGATAATATATTTGAGAAGGGGGAAAAGTTACTATGCAGGAGCAATTGCAGCCAGAAAGAGGAGTGAGAATATGTGAATAAAACAGCTCTACAGACAGCAAGATCAGTGAAGAAGGAAAGGAGTAGATATTACTGGTGCTGGAGCAGAGACTCTCCTGCAGCCTGTGGAAGTCCATAGTGAATCCCAGGGAGGACCCAACACCGGAGCAGTGGGATGCCCAAAGGAGCCTGTGACCCCGTGGGGAGTCCGCACTGAAGCAGGTTTGCTGTCAGGACTTGTGAACCCCTAGGGGACCCATACTGGAGCAGTCTGTTCCTGAAGGAAAGGGGTTGACATTGGAGCAGTTCATGAAGGACTGTTTCCTGTGGGTGGGACCCCACACTGGGGCAGAAAAGCATGAGGAGTCCTTCCCCGAGGAGGAAGGAGCAACAGAGACAACGTGATGAACTGTCTGCAATCCCCATTCCCCATCCCTCTGTGTTGCTGGGGCAGGGGGGGAGGTAGAGAAACTGGGGGTGAAGTTGAGCTTAGGAAGAAGAGAGAGAAGGGTGGGGGAAGGTGTTTTAAGATTTAATTTTATTTCTTGTGATCCTACTCTGATTTGATAGATAATAAACTAATTTCCCCAAGTCGAGTCTGGTTTGCCTGTGACACTAATTGGTGAATAATCTCTCCCTGTCCTTATCTCCACCTGTGAGCTTTTTGTTATTATTTTCTCTCTGTCCAGCCAAGGAGGGTAGTGATAGGCACCTGGCATCCAACCAGAGTCAACCCACCACAACTCCAAAAGCTTTTGTCAGCACTAATGTGATATGGCAAGTTTTGGTGATGAGCTTCTCAAGTGCTAACCTCTCCAGATAATGGACATTGGAGATCTTCCTGTTTTGAGCCAAAATTTTAACCTGTGATGTGAGGGTTGACACTTAAAGGATCTGAAAAGTGAAGGCAAAGACTGGGAAGAGTATATCCAGCCCAACTACTGCTTTGCTTTTTACGGGGGGCTGAAGGGATTTTTCATTCAATCTATGAACATTGTTGAAAGGTTGATTGTTGAAAAGGGGTTTATCAGAGATGTTAAAGGATGAAGGAAAAAAAACAACCCTGTAATGGTTCCATATGTATGATAACAGCATGGCCTAAGTCTTCTCTGAGATGGTATGTTTTGAAGCATGTTATCTGGGTAGTGGTTTAAGGGAGGCTATGCATTGTTGAGTTGCAGCTCAGTGCCTTTGACGGCCTGTTGTAACTCAAGGGCCCGGAGCTTGTATGGGTATGAGACTTTCAGTCACTGGAGAGTAGCTCCCACTGTCTTGTGTTTGCTGCCTCTAGCATAAGGTATGCCTCTAAAGATGAGTCTGTTGAATGCCATCACCCTTCTCTGCAAACCCTCCGCAAAACCTCCAGTTCCATTCTTGCCATGCATTTTAAGAATATTAGCCTGTCATTATACACCTTGGTAGAAAAATTAATATGTACACTGAAGCTGGTCTTTTGGTAGGGTTAGGTGATGTAGGAATGTGTACAGAGGATGCAAAGGCTTTTGTCATTTTTCATCTTGGACAGTCTCTGGAGATGCTGTTATAGCCAGTGTGAATGCAGTTGGGTATTTAAGGTAGAGGTGCACTTATTGGCTTGAGGTTGACCTGTGAGAACAGGACTGACCTATCCATTTTGTCTACCTCTTCTGTAAACTACTGGGAAATAAAATCCATTTTATTAGTTGGTGCCTAGCACTGTGTAAGAATGTAATTTCAGGTCAAGAAAATGTTCTCTGTCTGAGTATTAATCATCCAGCACCTCAGACCTTTCAAAAAATACAGACAAAAGCAAACTGGACTGTAAAATTGTTATTGGTAATAGAAACTCTATTGGGGCAGGGGTGAGAGGCCTTATCCTGATTCCTTTATACATCCTTCTTGCAGAGAGGAATGGGAGCAAGAGGATTTGCTAGCAGCAACGTATGCATGCTCCCCTGAGGCTTTGGTGGTTGCAACCAGTGGTTTGCAGCAGTGGTCTCATCTTCTTCTGAAACATATTAATGGAATTCTCTTTGATTGAGGAAGGAAAAAAAAGAAAAATCTTTATTTTTGATCTTGAAATTTCTAGGGTTTATGAGATTATAATGGTCAGTCCTTTTATGGTACCCAGGTGTTTCTTGCCAAGTAAAACCAGGACAACTGAAATAATGGCCATTCTCTGTTAGAGAAACTGCTTGCTTTGTTTTATTGTTTTCAAGCCTTTATGTTCACAAGGTTTCAGAGAAACAAAGAGAAGCCGAAAAATAATTAGAATGCACCACTCTATTACAAAGCATGTCTGATAATTTGTATCATCTAAAGAAAATATTGGATTCTTTCATAGAAAATGTTGTAGAAAATCTCTTGCATTTCCATTCAGACTTCTTATTTATGCTCTCTAGGTTGCATAATACATTTGACGTATTTAGTTGGTGATAGTGAACAGCCTGTTGGCTGTAAAGAGTGTTTGAAGTGAAACATGCAAGTAGTATTGAATTTGCTCAGATAAGTGTTCCATTTCTTACCAAGAAATTATGAAAGCTTCTGATATGATTCCTGGAAATAGAGGAAGGTCTGTTAGTATCTGGATTAGTGACTGAAACCAAGGTCTTAAAGGCCACCAAGGGAGTAGTAGAATCACTGAGCTTCTGTTGTTGGATTTTAACTGTTAGTGTTTGAAATATTGAAAAAGGAAAGCACTAAAATAACTGGATTTGTTTTAAATCTCTCACTGTGTATTTTGTATCTTTATTTAAAAACTGAAACATACTTTAAGTAGAAGCTATTGCTTTAAACATTTTTAATTCAAATGTATTAATGGGTACAAATATATTCAGTTACTTCATTAAAATGGTGCTCTCTGCAGCTTTAAATGAACAGTGATTTGTAGACAGCACATGTATTTTGTCATGCTTGAGAAAGCAAGAAAACAAACATTCCCAAAAGCATCTTTCAATCTTTCTTTTTTTGCATGTGTCATATTTTACTTTGTTAAGATATATTGCAGCAGATTGATTGAGTAATAGTAATAGAGTGCTTCAAATAAAATCATGCTGTAAACAATGCTTCCTGGTCCACTAATGGTATTTTGACTTTTACTTTGAATTAACATCTAGTTTAAACTTAACTGTGTTTTTCCAACAGGTGTCTAATTTTAACATATGGTCAGGTGCTGAGGTCTGAACAGTAATGGGATCTGACAACACATTAAAAACCAAAGTTTTATTGAGGCAGTAGGAAAGGGGAGCAGCAACATGGCGTAATCACCGACAGCAAACACAGGGTGATAAGCGGTGGCAAACTGCCAGGAACGCTTGGTCTGTGGGTCATCTGGCAGCAGCAGCCAATTGTGCAAATGCCTTTTGCATGCGGGTGAGAGTCAGGGGCGTAGGTGCCCCTTGGCTTCAGCAGTGGCAATGTGATTGGAGAAAATCCTACCTTACATCAATAATGTGGACAGCATCCTGCTCATGCTGCCCATGTCGGGCAGGAGGCAGGGTGTAGGCGCGCTGCCTACGCTGCTGACATACTGGTCAAGGTAGGGACTCTGGAAGCCGGGTGTCAGCTGTAAGGAAACAGTTACTCCTGTGAACGTCTTTAGTTAGTATTTTGTTGCAGAGCACATAATGTTGTGTGGATTGGGCAATTACTATCTGTTTTGAAAATGATTTAAGATTCTTGCTCAACTGTGGCAAGATAGTTTGAGGTTTTGAGACAGCTGAAGCCTCCCACCTGTGGTGGCAGTTGGAGATGCAGCTAAAGGAGGGGCTTTTTGTATATGAAATCCACTATTTTGAACTCTTGTCCCTTTCTGATTGACTGAAGCATTTCTTCCTGCCTGCTTCACAGTCACTGTACCTCAGCTGCACTCACTTTTCTCTGCAGTTTTCCCTTTTTCTTCCTATATCGCATAAGCCTTCAGAGGAAAACCCAGCAAAGCAAGCAATCAAAAAAATTAATCCAACTAACATACTTGAAATAAGCACATTTTTTATGCTTCATGTGCATCATACACACCTCCCCTGAGCCTGATCTAGCTTGTGAACTCAATGGCATAGCACCTGGACACAATTTCTCTGAAACTGCACAATGTCTAACAAAATAAGGTGAGATGTGGCTGGTCCTTAGATCAGTAAAATGAATATGAGTAGTAGACTCTGTCTTCCAGAATAGTATCTACTTTCAGTCTGAAGGAAGAGAATGCTATCTCCTAGGTGATTTGTTTGAATGGTTGAAAGAAAAGAAGTCTTATTTCTGTTTTGAGTTCCTTTGTCTGATAAGATTTACATGGTCCCATGCTGTTACAGGGAAATTCTCATCAACTGGCATGAAGTCAAGTTTCTTACTGCTATAACCTCCTACTCTGGAGTGGCTTTATTGCCTTTAAAAATCAGAACTGGAAGGAAAAATGCAGAGCTTACTAATTAAGCAGAGTTCAGTGATTTGCATGTAATGAGATGCATGTGGTTGGGAGTATATTGTATTCTCATTGCTACCCAGCTGACTTTTGTTTCTTTAAGCAGTGCCTTACTGGGTTGAGCTTTCCTTTGCTTACATTAACCTGCTGTTGAACAAATAACTGTGCTCTTCTTAAAGTATGGCCATTCTTTAGATGACTCTGACCGTTTTTCACTCCAAGTAAAAGAAACATCCTAAATAGTGTTATAATAAATGGGTGGGGAGAAGGGAGGGAGAGGGAGAGAAAGAAAGGCAGTGGTATTGAGGATTCAGTAATGAGGTCAAAGTTTATAAAAGAAATTCAGGCTCCTGCATTTGATTTATAATTAGTTTGTTATACTTCTATAAGCGACAAATTATTGTTATCTAGGCATGAACTTTATATTTTAAGAGGAGCAAGAGCTTCTCCCGTTCTCCAGTAAAATTGGAATTGAATCAAATTTTACATTAGGATGGAGGCTTAGGCCAAATGTATGCGTGTTCCTGCTTGCACCAAATTTGTTCTTCAGTAGTGCATCTGAAAAGCATGAGAGAGCTTTTATGGCTGCTAATGTAGCCTGCATGGATAATTACACATCTACCAGAAAAATAAACAGTGGCCATAAGATTACTGCAAACGTTCTTTGAGACATTCAGATTCCCGTAACAGTTTTCTTTCTGTCTCTCTCTTTCTCTTTCTCTCCCTTCCTTCCACTTCCCCTCCCTCCCTCCTTCCTTCTTCCTCTCCCTTTCTCTCTCTCCTTCCGTCCTTCCTTCTTAGCCCAGCAAACGTTTTCATGTTGATGAGTTTTAAAAATTATTAGCAAAAACTTTTCTGTCACTTCTACCCCTTTTGAAAGAGTCTCCTTGAAGCAAAATGACCTTTCTGTTTTTTAGAGCCTTTTGAAGATTTTTCAGCATAATTCAGGCTGATAAGGGTCTTTGCATCCCCTGTTTGGCAAGAGGGCAAGTGTTTCTTTGTCCAACCCTAACCTTCCTTCTCTACTCATTATCTCTAGTGAGGGCTGTTTTAATTGAAGTCATCCCTTCTGAAAGATATCTCCAACCCAGTTCGTTACTGATTTTGAAAGATCTAGCCTGTTAAAATATCCTTTCCAATGAGTTAACCTTTTACCTGAAGGTGAATTAAAATAGAGAATGACATTTCTAATTTCCTAAGTGATGTAGCTGAAAGAGCTGTGCTAAAATGGTATAATGCTAGCTCAGGCTTTTAAAAGGATAAGATCTGTTATTCACCATGATGAGCCTGCTTGGGCTTTGCAACAACAGATCTTCACTCAGGTGCAGTTGCTTTCTGGGCTGGCTTTCAAATGAATATTATTATATCACAAAGATGCTGTTGGATTTGTCTCTCTTTCTTGAGGTTCTGCTGTAAAGTTACACCCAGAAATTCAGGTCTAATCACTCATTAGCAAAATTAAAGACTGTAAAGTTAAGTAAACTGTTTACTAGCTGAGTAAAACGGACATTTGATTGCCCTGACATCACAGCATTATTTCAGCAGTTTTGATGAACTGGGCTCTGCAGGAGTTTTTTTCAAATATGTTTTTTTTTTCCTAATTCCAGCTGTGGTGGCTGCTTAGTAAGTACTCAGACAGTGTCCTAAAATTTCTGCTAACGTGACTAACTAAATTACCATGTCCCTATTCAGATATGTAGATCTTTCGACTAATTTTCTCCTTTAAATAAAATTTGCACATGGGCTGTTCTTTCACCATGTAAAAAATGAGCTTCATATTTATCTAATATTATGAAGTAGTGGGAGGAAGAATTTTAAGAATGAATATCTGTATAAAAGTACACATTGTTCAATGGAGCTTGAACAAAGAGGTTTAATGCTTGTGGTAAGCCATAAAGAGTGCATTATAAAGTCTTCTCAATGCATAATTTTGAAACTTTTCTGCCATTTTATATCTGTCATATTTCTTTTTATACTCATCTGGAGTTAATAATAAAAAATTTGTAGGAATTAATTTCTATTGTAGTTAATATTTAATGAAGTGCAAATACATGTTACTTATTTGAAGTTTGTGGGCATTATCTGTTAGTTAAATTCTGTAGATGTTTTTAATAATAAATTGTTTTTCCTGTCAGTTTTCTGATACAGAATCTCTGACATGGAATTAAATAGCTGTTTCTGAAAAGGTACAAACTTTATACTAAATTCTATAGTTGATTAACCCCAAACCTTAACAAATAGCATTTTCTTACTCTTTTCTTTCTGGACGTATCTAGTCACGAATACATTATGTCTTTTAGTCTTTATATAGTGATTTAAACTTTGGCATAGTGAAGTTTGGGAAACAGATTCTGGAAAATACGTAACCAAATACTTCCTTTGTGACTTTTGTATTTGATATTGATATGCATGTATTTCAGGGAATCACAGAATGGGTGAGGTGGTAAGGGACTGCAGGATGTCACTTTGTCTACCCTGCCTGCTCACGCAGAGCCACCTAGGGTTTTTATGCTTCATGTGCATCATACATACTTCCCGAGCCAGTTGCCCAGGACTGTGTTCAGATGGCTTTTGAATATCTCCAAGGAGGGAGACTCCATGTCGTCTCTGGGCAATGTGTGCCAGTGCTCAGTCACTCTCACAGTAAAACAGTATTTCCTGGTTGTTGTGGTTTAGCCGCAGCTGGCAACTAAGCTCTAGGCAGCTGCTTGCTCACTAACCCCCAGTTGAATGGTGGTGAGAATCGGAAGAGTAAAAGTGGAAAACTCATGGGCTGAGATAAAGATAGTTTAATGGGTAAAGCAAAAGCCATTCACACAAGCAAAACAAATAAGGAATTCATTTCACCATTTCCTGTCAGCAGGCAGATGTTCAGTCATCCCTAAGAAAGCAGGGCATCTACAAAGACTCTGGTTTTACTTACTATGAAATGACCTCTGTGAAGTAACTTTAGAAATCAAAGATAGTACTAGCAATGGAAAAGTAAGTGGTTTCTGTGCTGGAATGGAAGACTAGGGCAGAGGTCAGTTGCTGAGTTCTTGTCCCTTTTTCTTTGATGAGTGAGAGGAATTTAAGAAATCTTCTGGAGATTGCTGATCTAAGAGTAATCTTGTGATGCCCTCCTTAAAATACTGGCGTACTTTAGCATTTTTGCAGTAGTGATTTATTGCATTTTTTAATAGGACATCTTGGGTTCTTGTGGTAGATTAGTGATAATACCAGATCAAGTTAATGTATTTTTAAACAGAAGTCCCTGCTTTGATTAAGGGGGAGTTCTGTTTAAAAGCCAAAGTTATGATGTGGTCTGAGATACTGAAATGACTGCAACATTAATATTTCATAAAAGTTATTACTTCTAAAACAAAAACTGGAAAAATTATTTATCTAGAACAGTTCGTTAGATGTATTTCCAGTATCACAAAAAATAGACAAAACCACTTATTTTAATACAACTGTGCAACACATTTGCCAGATGGAAGTAAGTAGTAATCACTTTTTTGAATTATTTATCTCAGTTGTGTCTGAAATGAAAATTATTTATTACAGAGCGCTCAGATAAAGACATTACTTATTTTGCATACATGGCAGTGACAGGTTTCATATAGTCCTGACAAGACTTCTTCAAAACTAATATAGATCTATCCTTGTCTGATGCACAGCAGCACTTGTATTTTCAATGCATCCACATGGCTTAGTTGGCTTTCCTTCCTGTAGTTTTAAGTACTATGTCTATGTAATGAAAGCACCACAATTCTAGGGGAAGGTTGTGATTCGAAAATTGAAAGTGGGTTCCACAGGAATTTGGCAAACTGTGGATGATAATGAATAATAAATGAACAGAGGATATGCTTGGAGAATGTATCTCAGCAAGACATAAAGTCTCAGTGCACTTCAAAAGATTTATGATTGAATTATTATTTCAGTCCAACACATAGGCAATTTAAATAATGAAATATTTAAAGGTGAATAAAAAAATACATAAAATTGACCCTTTATATAATGTTCTGTACTTACTAGATGCAATTTTATGAAACTTTCTTTGCTCCAATGAATTTGAAGGAAACCAAAAGGATGACAGGTCCAGAATGTTAACTAAGTGATATTCATTAGATTTAGGCCTCTTATTTTATTCCATTAGTGGTGAACAAAACAACTATAAAGAATCCAGATACCTGAGAAACCTTCCTATTTGATCCTTGAATATCTTTATTATCTCTATTGTGGGCAAAGATGCAGAGGGAAGGCACAGATGAGAAGTATGCATGCTGTGCTCTATGAATAAGATTTCTGTCAAGAGTAAGAAAAAGCAGCAGCTTATTGTCTGGGCTTCTTGCTTTTTTATTAAAACACACCTTTCAACGCAACTGGGATTTAGGCCAAAACTCAAGGGAAAGATACTGAATAAACTGTGTGCTTCCAGAGAGAAAATGACAGAACATATATTCCTACTGCTGTTTGTTTCTTGCACACCATTTTTCATCAATACCTCTAAATGGGCTTTAAAAATTCATATCGTTGTCCTTACCTTACACAGAAGAAGCTGAATTGCAAGGAAACAGAAATGGTGTACGTCGATCATCCTGCAGGCTAGCAGTGGGGCTCAGAGTACAACCTAAATCTATTTCTGACTTCATACAACTAAATTGTAGTGTTCTGTTATAGCCAACTATGTGGTACCTTGTCTGATAAAATATCTTACAGAATGTCTGACCCTTTAAAAAAATCAGTGTGTGAAGCTACTACATTTCATTTCTGATGTCTGGTTCTAGTAGTCTAGTTGAAAAGCTGTAGCCAGTCTCTGAAAAGCTGTAGCAGTAAATTTCTTCATGTCTCTGTGAAGAAGGTTTTTGACTTGTTTCCCCTTGGTTAATGTAAGCAGAGACTGGGATTACAAATCGCTGGGCTGGCACGAGTGTGATGGCCTGTGTTGATGGATGTACCCTGTGGTTGCAGCAGCCTCACGAATGGCACTTCTGGCCATCAGCACCACAGCAGGAGGTTATGATGAACAAGGGAAAGAAATAAAAAGACAGAAAATGAGACAGAGGCAGAAAATAAAAGCATTCATTTGTTCTTCATGCTAATTGAAACAGAGGTGTTTTGTCTTCTCTCTTAATATATCAGCCTGTGTACAGAAGGAAATCATGTTTAACAAGCTGAATTGCAAAATTATTCATGGTAGAGGTGAAAATGGTCTGATTTAAAGTCCCTGTAACCTGTTCAATATGGCTGATTACCATGCAATTGCTGGGGACTTTGCACAGAAATAAACTCTTCTAATAGTACCAAGAAACTGATGCTGCAGCACGTGCATGATGTTCAGGTGTCATGACAAGGGCTAGTGGAGCTTTTTCAATGTATCTAATTGGGGTTTATTCCGGTGAAAAGTGAAGGACAAGCCTCAGTTAGTTGAATTAGTGCAAAAATCTGCATTTACATGTTCTGTCATTAAGAATGATACTAGCAATGAGATTTACAGGTTGAGATACTCTCTTAGCAATATTGCAGTAAAAAAATTGCTTTGAGATTTGTGAGTAAATTGAATGTAAAATACCAAGAGGGAGAAAGCAGCAAATCTTGGTTCAAAACCAGTGGAAAAACCTCATCTTAATCTATACAAATCAAATCCTCCTCCTTAATAGGCAGTGGATCTTGAAATAGTTTCTCAATAATCTATCCCTTAAAATAAGATTCTGATGCAGACAGAGCTATTAAAATTTACAGGGACACAGATAAGAATAATTTGTGGTGTTATTGTTGCTCATATCATTAGAGAGCTTTCATTGCAAAATGCTAATATTTACTCATGATTACAGTCTGTGTAATAATTGGAAGTAACTGTTCACTTCATAGATTTGCTCATAATTGGTTTTGCTGTTCATGGGAGTGTTTTTTGTTTTGTTTTTCCTTGCTCAATACTTAAGAAAAAATAGGTTCATGCCTTGTGTTTTCTATCATGACATTTCTGGTGGCTTTGCCCAGAAAAAAAGAACAGCAATTTAGGAGTTTCTAATATAATTTCTAAAACTGATCTTCTGTAGAAAGCAGTTGAAGAACACATGAACATTCTTTATCTGCTGTGCATGTGTAATTATTAATTGTATTAGAAGGGTTGTGCCAACGTGTCTACTGTGGTGTGTGCACTGGAAATGGTTAGGAAGCTGGGATGGTACCAGGGAAGGCATCGGTTATGCTCACCATGTTTCTATACTGTCATCAAGCTTGTGTTCTTTGTTGCTGTAGGAGATGGGTACTGGGATAGGTAGTTCTTCCGTCTGATTGGTGAAACTGTCTCAGGAGATGCAGAGCAGCTTTCAACTGTTAATATTTACGAATAAACAAAACAGACGTGTGGGAAAGATACAAGCAAAGGTTAATAAAGCCTTTTAATCCAACTTACAAAGCCTGCAAGAGTGTTTGCTATATATGGGAATCATCATTTGTCAGAAGAGTTTTATCTGGCTTTTCAGCCAGCAGTGTGACTAGAGAGAGGGCATAAGCAGAGTATGAGGAATACATTAGTATGGCTTAACACCACCACTAATGAAACTATGAAATGTTCATGAACTAGCTTTATATGTAAACAGACAGTGGGCTAGAAGAAACTGTATTCAGTATCTTACAATATCAGAAGTATTTATTACAGCATGGCTAGAAGCTCAAAGCAATGTAATTGCTTTGTAGAACATGCAAGCTGTATTTCTCTTTAAAGCATGCTGCTTCAATTAAGTATTCCTTTCGTGTGTTCATCCTATATTCATTTGGGCTGCTGCTGCTACACTATGTAAAGGAAAGATGAATAATAGAGGAACTTATGCTAAAAAAAATGAAGTAAATGTTTGGAGGAAGAATTGTTTGAATAATGTTTTGAGAATTAGCTTAAGTTTATAATAAGCCTAAAGCTTATTAAAATAATAAAAGAAACCTGATTTCATTATAGGTTACGACAACAGCACAAAGCCAGATAGGTGTCAGCCTTTCATGTTTGTATGTTTGCTAGCATATACTTCAGATAATCATTTTGCACCATTACTGTAAGCTGGAGACTGTCAGTGTAGGTTGTGATTTTCAGGGTGTTACACCCCTGTAGTCAAATTACTTTTGGGAGAAATGTGCTATAAAAAGTGTAAGCCCTGATGCAGTGTAGTTAAAAATTTGAATCCTCACAGCCAAAGCAAAATATGTTTGAGGTTTCTTCCCTTTTCTTTTTAACTGTTGAATTAGGTTTTCAGACCTGGCTGTTGAAGAACTGGCATTATATTAAGTGAAAGAGAAAGTTTTTGAGACCATTTTGGGTTTTCATGGGGTTTTTTTGTGTTATTGAAATAGATAATTTTTACCCTCTCCAAGATTATTACAGAAGAAAAAAAAAAGGAAATCAGTATCTCTTATAATTATCACAATATTAAGGCAGAAAAAACCACAAACCAGATGAAAACCCCGTCTACCAAGTGAAATATTGTGTTAAAACTACAATGAATTACAGCACAGAAGCCCACTGCATCAACCCTGGAAAAGCATGTTAAATCCAAATTTTTTTCTTATAAAGTACATAACTTTGTTTTAAACGCAGCAGTTTTCTGATATGAAGGAGGAGTACTTGCTGGAGGAAAATAAGTAAAATTTGATTCCAGTAGTTTGTGAGGTTCTAGTATGAAAATGCTTAGTTAGGGAAACACTGAATAAGCGTTCTGCTTTTTGTGATGTCAGAATTTAAACTGGTATGGTTATGCTTAGGTTCATTTCATGTGTTTTGTATTAATGATTTTAAGAAAACAATGTTAATTGCCATGCCATTAATAGTATCAGGAAAATGTGTGAATATATTTTCCCAATAGATATTAATAGGGGAAAAAATAAAAGGGCCCAGTTATATAGAGTGCCTTAATAATTATGTGGACACCTAGAAAGATATCTAAGTGGCTGCTATTTATGTAGTTTCAAGTTTGCCTTTATCTTTATCATATTATTTCAAAGTGTGCCTTGGAAAGTTGGGGAAACAATGTGTTTTTTAATGTTAATTTTTATATTTCCTTGTTAATTTGGGAAATTTCAGAATTCTTGAGATACTGAAATCATTTGAACTGTAGTACGGCTTACACTCCCTTTTATACTATCAGGAAATAAAAAAGTCTGACCTAAGAGTCAAGTCATTTGTAGGCATATTTGATTCTCCATTGTCTTTCTCTGACTCACAGGTGTTACGTTTTATTATCTGGAGAATCCTTTAGTTTTTTTATCTCTCTTCCATATCCTGAATCCATTTTCTTTGATGCAGACACTGCCTTGCATGTTCTTTTCAACCTCTGAAAGAGGAGCTGAGAAAGACAAAAACATTAAATAGAAATGACAGTCAAGGTGATCCATAGCACTCCTGGAGGGCAGAGTTTGCTGGCAAATAGAGCAAGTGGCAAGTCATACAGCACCCAGGGAGGCCCACCACGGGTGGGAAGGATGCAAAATAAAGGTTTTGTTTGTGAATAATTTTCTATTGTCTTGGCACTTCCCATAGTATAAATTACAGAATCTGCCTCTCCAAATGCAGCCAGCTTGTGTGTTGGCACGTCTCAGATTTTATATTAAAAAAAACAGAAAAAAACTATCAATAATTTACCTAGAATTATAGCACTTTGTTGTATTGCTTCATCCCAGTGTAATAGGCAATGTGTCTGTGTCAGTGAAACTGTTTCCTATTTAGACTTCCCCAGTTGTCTACTGCCTGTCATAAAAATACTTTGTGATGGTAGTGGTGGTCTCTCCGTTACTACCGTTAATTGTGTAAAGCAAATATAGATAATATCGGTACCCTGTACCAAGTTACAGACATGATTGCTGTATTTTAATTTGGCTGAGGATCTGCAAGTAATTTTGGCTGCAGCTCTGAAGCTGTTACGTTCTCAGTGGCCTGCTGTTCATCCTGCTCCTTGATCGGCACCACTATCAGAAATTGTAGATTCAATTCACTGTCATCTCCCGAGTCCTTCAAAGACTTTTTGATCTGTGTCTTTCTGACCTCTCTTGAGATTTACTGCTTAGGCTTGAATTGTATCTTGTAATACCACTGTCCTTCTGACTTCCAGCTGTGTATTACCCAGTTAACCTTCTTGGCCCTCATCACAAACTTCTCTTAATAAAATGTGATTTGAGGTTTCCACTAGTGGGTCAGGTTAGCTTGTTTCTGAACTTAGAAATAGTAGATTTCTGCTAATTAGTCTCTCAGTAGTCTCTTTAAATACAATCCTCTCAAAATACTGAAAACTAAGCTGCTCATTGTCTTGTGCAGTCAGTCTCAATCTCTGGCATTAAACTGTTAATGCTACTTACAGACACCAAACCAATAACGCAAATGGGTCAAAACCGCTTCTCACTGAAAGTATAGCAGAATTCAGATTAAATCAGTGGTGAAATCTTCATGTGTTAAAAATGGGAGTAACATCTTGCTTGATACTTTAAGATGTGAGGTTTTTTTTGGGGGGATACCTGGGGGCTTGTTTTGTCTGGTTTTTTACTATGCATGTGGAGGAAAGCTGAAGGGATTTTTATATAGCCTTATTTGCCCTGGATCAAAGTTCAAAAAAAAGTTTTTTCTTCTTCAAATAGTGATAATTTTAATACCTGAAGCAATTTATAGTATTCCAAATACTATGATAGCTTACTTTGTTCTCAGCTGCAAAGCTCTGGGTGCTTTAATGGGGGGATTAATCTTAATTTTTGGACTCCACTGTTTTTTTTAACTTTTGGACTCCACTCCCTAAAATTTCAGAATAAACTTAAAGTAATGGTTAATTCACTTACTTTCCTGCTCCCTAAAAATATAAATGTTAATCCTCTAGGAGCTTAGAGGGAATCTTAATATTGTATTTTACAGTAATCTCTTTAAAAGACAAAGAATTACAGATGACATTTTAAACTCACTAAGACTTCAGTGATAGCTCCCAACAACAAAGAAGCAAGCTTCCTATTTGTTTCTGTATCTGCCATATGTGATATGCTAATTAGAGAGCAGATAAACGATGGTATTTTCATGAGACAAGTGCAGCTCACTACAGGTAAGCTGTGGCTCATTCATCTAAGTATGTTTAAAACCAAATCCTAAGAAAAAGTACTTGGCATTCACAGCAGCAGCTTCTTTTCCCCAATGTAAATGGAGTACATGTTGCCCAGGCGTCGCTGGATCAGTGCACAGCAGGGAGAGCAGTGTCTGCATGAGGACTGCTTCAATGGGAAAGAGAGAACCTTAAAGAATATTCATAAAGAACAAATTAAAACATCATATGAGGACTTGATTAGGCTCGACAGCTTTTCTAAAGATGTTCTGTTGTTACTAGTGCTTAACATCAGCTGAGCGTTTGTGAAAGATCAGCCACCTCCTGCAGCCTTTCAGTGATGGTGGTGGGTGAGACTCTACAGTGCTAATCTTTTTCATTGCCAAGTTGCATACCTATGATACACTAGATTCTGTGAGATTAATTTTATCCCAAAATTTCACATTTACAAATGTTGTGGTAAATGTACTGCCCATAATAATGATAAAATATAAAAAGCATATTGCAGGTGATCTTTATGTGGTTTTCTCATACTTGAGGATCATTCAAAGCCTCTGCCTTCTGTTTTTTCATTATGTATCTTCAGTGATGCCTTAACCAGCAGACAAAGAAATACTGTAAGCATGTGCTGGGTGCTTTCTCTTCAGTTTGTGTCTGTGAGAAAAAAAAAAAAGACAGTGTATTAGGAATAGTTTGGAATGTATTTCTTGTTACTTGGACAAAGTCACAACGCTCCTTTACTCAGTTCAGAGGAATTTCTCTTCCTGCTTTTCTGTGATTATTTTCAAATGACAACCATGTCTGGCCTTGGTGCTTGCAGTGTGTTTGGAGCCACTTAAGTTAGAAGTGAATTATCCTGGGCTTTTATTGTAGATGGTAGAGAGAGATTGGTACCTGTGAGGAGAATCGCAGAGGAGCCTCTCTCTCTTTTTGTGAGGTACATATAAAGAACATGTGAGAGTAACATTTCTCAGCAAGTGCTTGAGCTTAACAGCTGTGACTTATGATCCTACAAGAAAAAGTGTATAACTTAACTGAAGGTTTCAAAGCAGTGTGCAGCTGAAAACTGATAGGAATATCAGTTAATGTGGTTACCAGGAATTGTTAAAAAAAAGAAAAAAAAAAGTTGGCATTTCCTAGAATAATTTTGGTCAAAGCAAGTTTTTGCTAATATTGCTAGAAATACATATTTTTTAAATTTTATGTTAATTTTTTAGTAGCTAAACAAAGTAACAATGTAAATTCCTCTTCTTCCCTTGAAAAAAGACAACTGGGTTAAAGTAAGCTGTTGAGATTGCTGGGATAGTCACACGTATTTCAAAATTCAGTCATTGGAAGCTTGCTTGGAACTTCATTCTAAAGGAGCACTGCAGAAAAATCTGCAAAAAATACAGAGGAGTTTCCATGATCTGGATTGGTCTCTGCCAGCTCGCGCTGCTATGAAGTATTAATGCTTAGCATTTTAGAACTACAAACAAACTGTTCAGCCTCAGTGTCCGCTTAAAAGGAGGCAGTGAGGAGCAGAGTCTTAAGTGTATCATCAGCCCATTTCCAAACTGCTACTGAAGGTAATGTTGGATGAACAGCTGAAAATTGGGTTGAAGACAGCGAGGGTTTTGAAGCTTGTGGGAATCAGTAATAAGATGTGGCTTCATATTCAGTCATTATCCAGTCATTCAGTAAGAAAGTGTTGTGAATAATTTGTACCTGCCATAGTTCATTTAACTCTTGTGCAGTTCCAGAATTATTCTGTTAATCTGCTTTAGAAATAACAAAGGCTCAGCCCAGCGTCTCCCACAACTACTCGCACAAATAATCTTGTTACAGCGGCAGTAAGATAAATGAGGATTTCATGGCCTGCCCCCAGTTTCTTCATGGAACATGAGCACTCCTCAGTCAGCCAAAATGTCTTCTGTGTGACCAGCTGTCTGCAGACAGACATCTTTTCTTCTGGGAAATGGTTACATGTTTTTTTCTGTATGATTTGTTCTTTTGCTTTTTCATAGTAAGTCAATGTGCATGAGGTGTGTAGGAGGGGAGGTCTTAAAAAATGAGAAAAAACCAAGGATTTTGCCCTCTGATCTCTGGATTTTGTGAGATGAACCAGGTGAATAGTACAGTTTTTAATAATGGAAAAAGTAAATATGTCAGATTTCAAGGATATGGGTTTTTATTGGTTTTGTTGTTACTAATTATAACAACATTGATTTTGTTATAATTAATTATAAATGTTGACTATTTATGATAGACCTTAGAGATTTAAAAAAAACTCACAATGGGTACAAGTTACTTCTGGGGAGATTCTGACTGGGCACCAAGAGGAAAATTTTTCTCAATTATAACAATCAGCCATTGGAATAATCTCCCCATGGTGGATTCCCCAACAATGGACACTTTTAAGTTGCAGCTGGACAGGGTGCTGGAGCATCTTGTGTAGACTGTACTCTTGCCATGAATGGTTGGACCAGGTGATTCTTGAAGTCCCCTTCCAACCTGATATTCTGTGATTCAGTAACGTCTGTTCTGTGGAGATTTACCAGCTGGTATGTCTCTGTCTTCAAGATCTTATTCTATATAATGATTTCATAGATTGTATGCAGCAAACACTCCTTAGAAGGCTTTTAATTTTTATTTTAGTTATAATAAAGGAAAGTATAGCAGTGGGCTACCTGTAATTACCTCTGTTCTTCAAAATGTATTATGTTGTTTTTCACATTATTTAATACCGTACAGAAAGAAGAGAATATCATATTAATTAGCATCAGGGTAGACAGAGTAGTGCAGTACAAAATGTGAAGCAAAAATCAAAACAGTCCAGGAAAGGGTATTCATGCAGATGAGAGAGAAGATTAGATTGATGATTTGGAGTGGAGGACTTTGGCTCCTATCTTGCTAGTCAAAGCTACATGATGACTTTGTCATTGCTCAGTTCTCTAATGTGAACAATTCCTGTGTATGTTCTTGAAATTAAATATTCAATTTGTCTAGGATAAAAAATGAAATGTATCTGTAATTGCAAAAATATGAGAGTAAGAGTAATCCCATACTTGTTTTGTGTTTTCCAAGTTTGAGTTTCTCCAAGAATTAAATTCTTAGAGGAAATGCAAAACTAGTTCTATGAGCTTGGTTTTGCAACATGGCAGAAAAACAACGAAGTGTGCAACAGTAGCATTTTCTCTTGTTTTCCAGGTCCATGGGGGAGATGTATGGGAGATGAATGTGGTCCAGGTGGCATCCAGACACGAGCAGTGTGGTGTGCCCATGTGGAGGGCTGGACCACACTGCCCACAAACTGCAAGCAGCCAGAGAGGCCAGACAACCAGCAGAGCTGTTTTCGGGTCTGCGACTGGCACAAGGAGCTGTACGACTGGCAGATCGGCAGCTGGAACCAGTGCCGGCCCGTTCTTTCCCGCAGCCATGAGAAGCCCCTGGAGTGCATCAGAGGGGAGGAAGGGATCCAGACGAGGGACATCACCTGTATTCAGAAGTCCAATGGGGTGCCAGCTGAGGATGTCATCTGCGAGTACTTTGAGCCGAAGCCCCGCCAGGAGCAGGGATGCCTCATCCCATGCCGGCAGGACTGCATTGTGGCTGAATTTGGCCCCTGGTCGGAGTGCTCAAAGACCTGTGGAAATGGACTTCAGCATCGAACTCGGCATGTTGTGGCTCCACCGCAGTTTGGTGGGTCTGCCTGTCCTAACCTCACCGAGTTTCAGATCTGTCAGTCTAGCCCATGCACTGCTGAAGAAAGCCTGTATAGCCTAAACGTGGGACCTTGGAGTGCATGCTCAGTGCCCCATTCAAGACAAATAAGACAAACGAGGAAAAGAGGGAAGAACAAAGACAAGGAAAAGGACAGAGAAAAGGCAGTTCAGGATCCTGAGGCTCGTGAGTTAATTAAGAAGAAGAGGAATAGAAACAGACAGAACAGACAGGAGAACAAATATTGGGACATACAAATTGGGTACCAAACCAGGCAAGTCACGTGTACTCACAGAAATGGGAAAACTGCTGCTCTGAGGTAACTGCTACTTATTAATTTGTACCTCTTTATTTTTCTATTAAAGTCAAGCAAGCATAAGTGCACACTGTTATTATTATAAAAATCCTGAATCTTGATATTGAGCATATATTATTTCCAATATGATCATCTCTTATCAAGTTCAAGATGTTTCTATGACATGAAACATGCAAGCTGTGCTGGTCACAGTACTAAGCATCACAAAAATGTGCATTGTTAAAACTACTCTAACTCCCTAGCCTCTGTTTAAATAGATTTCCCCTAAAAGCTATTTGTCAAATGCCTGCACTCTTTCTGTGGGGCTGTTTTTGCTCTCTAACACATCATGCATGTTTGGAAGAGGTGACGTTACTGCTTTTAAGGCTCTGAGCACAAAGACTGACAGGAAACTGGGCTGGGTCAGTCTCACAATAAAACAGAAAACAGAGGAAGATGCTACATGAGGAGGCAGTATCTATTCTTTTGAAGAGCATGAAATACTGTTTATCCTTCTTGATTCCTGTAACAAAATTCCTGAAAGGGTGACATGAAACCTCTTTGTTTCTAACATGTACTTCCTCTTTTTCTTTCTTCTCTGCACCTTTATGCTGTCTGTTTTTTAGAATCATAGAATCATAGAATAGTTAGGGTTGGAAAGGACCTTAAGATCATCTAAGGCAGGGACACCTCCCTCTAAACCATGCCACCCAAGGCTCTGTCTAACCCAGCCTTGAACACCGCCAGGGATGGAGCATTCACAACTTCCCTGGGCAAACCCCTTCCAGTGCCTCACCATTTTGTTCGTTGGCTGTTTTTTTTTCCCCTGATTTCTTATTTACATATTATTTTACTTTTCAAGAGTTTTGGCACTTACAGGTCTTTTCATAACTTTTTCCATAGGCTGGGAAAATTTCTGCGACCATGTTATCTTCCACTTCTTTGTTTTACCCGCCATTATCTTGCTAGCTCATGTTTTTTCCTTCCTATCCATCAGAATGTTTTTGTCCAACTCACATACCTTCTTTCAGTCTAGTGTACCTTTTCCTGTCTTTGATGTTTTTCTATTTCCTTCTAGTTCAATGCATGATTAATCAATTTTACTTCAACTTTGAAATGATTAAGATATTTTGCTGCTAGGTTAACGTTTATGAACTTTATTTGGAATATTTGACTTTGGAGTATTTGTTGTGCCAGTTTAACATGCTATCACAGAACTTGTAATTGCTTCAACCTTTCCTATCATAAACCATATAGTATAGTTTTTCAAATGTAGTAGACATTTTTCAGGTGTATTTCCTTTCAAGAGAGGACCCAGAATTAAAACAGGAAAATGATAGACATTCCTGGCATAAGAGAAGAGCTGAAAGATTTGGGTTGTTTAGTTGGAATGAGAGACGTATGAATAAAGAGGTAAAGTGAGTATGAGTGCGTAAACGTGGGAGACTGGAACAAGCTATTGTCTATAGATTATGGATGTATAGGAAGAGGATTAATGGGGTAATCACAGGAGTGCTGAATGTGGTTAGACTTCTCAATACTAGTGAATAGTAAAAAGCTGGAAAAGATTGCTTGGGGAATGCGTGGCACCTCCATCTTTGAAGCTTTATAAGAATAGGCTAGAAATGTATGTGTCACAATGTAACGCCTTGAGTAACTTGTAGCTAGGAAATAGAGGATGACTGCCTAGGTTTTTTGCAGTCTCTTCTAGCTCTGGTTTTCTGCAGTTTTCCAGTTTCAATGTCTGTATGTTGTGGTTTAAGCTGGTAACTCAGAACCACACAGCTGCTCGCTCACTCTCCCCTTTCTTCCCCCACTGCTCCTGTCGGGATGGGGAGGAGATTTGAAAGAAGGTAAATCCCATAGGTTGAGATAAGAACAGTCCAATAACTAGAGTAAAATACAAAACTATTACTACTACCACTAATAAGGGAAAAAAAAAAACAAAACAAAACAACAAAACCAACTGAAACCAACTCAGAAATAAAGAAAAAACCAACAATAAACACAAATGATGCACAATACAATTGCTTGCCACCCGCCAACCGACGCCCAGCCATACCCAAGCAGTAATCTGCCATTCTGGATAACTCCCCCCAGTTTATATGCTGGGCATGACGTGCTGTGGTATGGAATATCCCTTTGGTCAGTTTGGGTCAGGTATCCTGCCTCTGCTTCCTCCTGGCTTCCTGTGCCCCTCCTCACTGGCAGAGCATGAGAGGCTGAGAAAGTCCTCAGCTTGGAATAATCCTTACTTAGCAACAACAAAAAACATTGGAGTGTTGTCAGCGTTGTTCTCAAGCTGAAATTCAAAGAACACAGCACTGCAGTAGCTACTGAGAAGGAGAAAAATAACTGTTACAGCTGAACCCAGGACACTGTATAGCCCATCTCAAAATCAGCTTGCACGCTCAGTTCCAGATGTTGGCTGCAGCACTGTCTCAGTGCTGGTTCAGGAAGAGGTTCCCTTCACCCCTTCCTTTTCCAGCCTCACATTATGAAGCACACTGTGCCTTGTGGGGAACATCATTTTCCTTTAAATACAGGGAATAATTTACTAAATGTATCAGTTGCTAGCAGATACCAGCCAGCCACTATGTTTGAAAGTCCTCAAGTTTTTGTAAGATTGAAGAAATAATTCAGAACTGCCATATTTAAAAAAACATTAAAAAAAAGTGGGGGAGGGGGAGAGGGAAACATTCATGTGCTGAGGCTCTGATGAATGGTAAAAGAAAGTAAAAGTGTAATTGGAAGTTAATGGCGTACTTAAGCCATCATTTTTGCAGTCACTCTTGAATTTGCTCAGATCAGTAATGCTGTCTTAATTTCAGATACCTCTATGTTATACCAAATATTCACATTTCAGGCTGTAGCAAGGAAATAGATGAAACCCTATTGCTTGAGGCCGTGAAACAATAGATAATACAATGTAGGACTGATTCTTCACAGGGGAGAAAATGATAGAAATGGTGCAGTGGACATTTTGATGTCTAAAGGATATAATTTCATGTTGTAAATGCACAAAGGATTTCTAATAGTCTTCCCATCACGTTTAACATAGGATCTTTTTCTCCAGTTGTATAGTGAAACCAAGAAAGTTTGATTAGATGATTCATGTGTGAAATTCTGTTGCTGAAGCCTTAGCTTTTAGACACCTGTCTACGTATGATACCTATATATCCATTTGTTTCATTTATACTGCACTCTTCACTAAGTGGTCAAATGCTTTATTCTATGATTTACATTCCAGAATCTCAGCAGTAGGATTATTTTTCTGCCCAGGTTGTCAGTGCAGCCAGCTCAAATGATTTTGTAATCTCCATCACACAGTGACTGTGTTACTAAATAGTACAGACAAGTAAGGTGACTAGAAAACCTGCTGTGCTCATATGAAATGCTCTTCAGCTTGAATAGTGCATTTTAAGGGAATTTTGACTTTAACAATCAGAAACAATCAGCCCCCTGGCAGCATGATTGAAAGAAGAAGAAAACCCCTCAAGCTAGTCATATTTTTTTGCAGAGGTAGCAAAATTGATATAGTATAAAAAGTGTTTCAAAAAAACAAGTTTCAGAAGGGTGCTCCAGAGGAAATGGTTCTGTAACGCTGTCAGCAAAACTTCAAAGAGGCGAATTCTCTGGACACTCAGCACACAAGGCATGGTAAAGAGAAGTGAAACAAGAAAATCAAAGTGTAATTTATACACTTTATTGCCGAGTGAACAATACATAGTCTCCCGTGAAGGACGAAATATTGGATTTTGTTTTGCTCATTCTGCAATAATGTATGTTACGTGGCCTGTTGCTTTTTTTTTTTTTTCCTTACATTTCCCCTAGTCTGAAATTCTGGTGCACTGATAATATTCTAAAAATAGAAATGTTGGAGAAGACTATTAATGTTGGGCAATTCAGTTATTAAAGGTGACTTAGAAAATGACTGCTCTGGATAGCTAACAAAACCTGGACAGTGTTGCTGTTAGTGTAGAGGACAATACTGATTCTCTGAAATGTTTCCTCCTTTTTTTTGGTGAAAGTGGAGTTTGCCCAGGGTCCCACAGAGAGGTATGAGACAGCAAACTGTCAATGTAGAGAAACATAAAATGCATATAGAAGTTCATGTTGAGTTACAAATCTGTTTGTGCTGTTGCAAGTTGTAATGGTTGCACCTCATGTTAGACTTGTAATTTTTTAGTTCTATATTCTTTGGGTTTGCTTTCTTTTACTCTGCCAAATTGTTACCATTGGGTCTCAAACATTTCCTCACAATTGTTTTTCTGAGTGGACTTTGGGAGAAAGTGTAGCAAAAATGTTTTGGCTGGTTTTGTACAAGTCTAAGAAAAAAATATTTTGTTTTAGCACTCTTTAATTCATACAACCATTCTATTGTGATGCTTTGATAAAACCCCACTGAAACGGGTAAAGAATTTGATATTTGAAAGGACTGGAGCAGGTTATGAGCACAGACATTTATTAACTGTAAGAACATGAAATAGAACTAGTGTCTTCTTGGCCTGGATGTTTCTGCGCATCAGCAAAGATTTTGAAATTCACTGATAAAGTGCATCAAGTTCCCCTGTAGCGGTTGGTCCACAGGTGTGGGGACAGTCTGCAACTGCTAAAAATCTCTTTAGCTGCAGTCCACAGAACTGGTTCATATTCCCTTGGCAGCACCTCTGTGGCAGAGACCTGTTTGTGAAACTGACCATTATTGGTGACTTCAACTAAGAATTCAAGTAAAAAAAATACAATTTGAGATATATTTCTTTGCTGGAAAATTCCAGCTAACTTCACGTAGACCTGTATCTACTTAAAGCACAGCCACTGTATTCACCACTGGCCACAAGTCTTAAGCTGAATACCCAGAGGCTGAGGAATTGGAGAATGGCGAACGCAGTATTTAGGCTAATGAGCAAGTGATACTCAGGATGCACATGCAGAAAAAGAGAGAGAATCTGTTCCTCTAGGATGGCATTTTAACTTTGTCTTTCCAGGTCCTGAAACTTCCTAATCCAGATCACATAAGAAATTTATTATTTCCATGAATTTGAAAGTCAAAAGCATCCCATAGATTTTTAACGTGATTTTGGTGGAGACAGTGGTTTCTGTGAGTATGCATATTATTCACTGGGTGTTCCTTTCCATTCTAAGTACCTGCTCCATCATCTTACTGAGCCTGCTGTTTTGACAGTGGCTTGTCAGTATTGCTGTATGTTTGACGTACAACGCGAAAATCTAGATTTAAGGTGGAAACATACACACTGTGCTGAATAATTGAAACAGCAGCAATGAACCATTTTTCCTCATACCATATTTTAAGTCTTTTCATATAGTGAACCGTTGTTCTGTCATTTAGATGTATGACATTCATATATTTCTGTGGAATGCATCAAGATTGGATGCCTTTCTAGAATATATTTTTTATTCAAATACATGTAACTGGTCTTCCTTAGCAAAATATAATAGCCTGTAATGTAATGAGGGTTGGACTACATGTTCTGATAACCTCCTGTGGCCATAAATCCTATGAATGAAAAAATGAATTCTGTGAATGAATGCTATCTTGGATTTCTAGCCTTAACTTAGTAAGAGGTAAGAGGCGCAGTGGTAAATGGAATTAGGCATTGAGATCTTTAACGAGAATTCTCCTACACTGTGCATTTATATGTCTTTTCTGCCTTGTTGTCAGAGAATTTTTATTTTCACTGGTTTCAATATGCCTTAATAAATACAAATCAAACAATATTTTTCTAAATTATTGATATCGTAATATCAGTATCATATAGTCTGTAAATAGTCCCATAAGGAAAAACTGGAATGTATTACATGTTTAGAATAATTTTGTTTTTTTCTACTATGTGACAGCTAAAAGTAGAACATAGAGTATGCCCCTGTTTTCTTGATGAGCTTTATAAAGTTATGGTACAGCATGTCAGCTGAGTATCCTCCTGGGAAGATACTGTTCCCCAGGGAGTGGGGGACTGCACAGCATGGGAAGCCACAGAGTTCAGCTCCACTTGCAGGTCCTCAAAACAGAATAGTTGGGCCCTTCAGTGCCTGGCTTTCAGTGCTCCCACTGCCAATAAGATGTCCAGCCTACCACCTAATGACCACTTTTTTCCAAATGTTGGAGACTGATAGGAAACTAGTGATACTGTCAAAGCTAAGCACCAATACTGGGAACAAATCTAAAATAATATCTGAAACACAACTAATTATAGTAGTATAATTTTCAGTAATATTTTTAATTATTATTTTAACTTCAATATTGTATATTTTTATTCAAGAAGTCAACATTGTGGGGTTTTTTTTCCTTGCTGGTAACTCCATGCATCTGACTGTTAGGGTCAAAGTAAATGATGATTAATGCTATGTAACAAAAATTACCATTGACAAATGGATATTCCCCCCCCCCCCCCCCCCCCAAGTTTTAAAAAGTCATTTGTGTAGACTATTGCTGAATAACCTGTTCTACCAGTTTTAAAATTATCTATAGCATGGGATGTGCATGCATGTCACTCTTACTGAACTGTGAAAGACAGTACCTCTCCTTAAACACTTCTGCTTTCTTGTCTTGTTAGACGCTCATGGTATCTGCAACAGCCCCACAGCAGCCATTGTTACCCCTTGTTTGGGTGTAGTAGAACTTTTTGTTGCTTTGCCTGTGTCAGCCAATATATTTTTTCTTGATAGAGTGATTGTTATCTCTGTTTTCTTTTTTCCCATAATGTAGATAGCCTGAGTGGTTCGGGGTTTTTTTCCAAAGTTGTTTTGGCTATTACTCTTTGTTGGCAGAATTAAAGTTGTGAAAGGATCATAGGAAAGTAGTCTTGTGAAAAGCACTTAGGTGGACAGTACTTGAATTGTAAATGAATAAAAGTGACCTCATTGTTTTTGTGATTATAACAGCCCATTATACCATGAGGTACTAACAGTTTCTCAGAACAATGTACAATATAACCAATACTAAACAGTGCAGCTGCAGGGAAAATGAATCAGCACTGTGTCATGAGGGGTAGATGCTCATTGCATTTGCCATTAGGAAAAAATACAGGCAGTGTATTTTCACTGACTTCTTTGAAGAAATAAGCATGTACTAACCATAAACTGAAACTCTCAAAAGATGACTAGACCTTAGAAATTACATTTTATATCTTCAGAGTAACTCATGGGAATTATCTAAACTCTGGATTTAAATCACCTTTCTACTATTTCTGTTGTATAGTACTTGTTCCTTAAACAGAATTATTTTTTAAATTTAATTTTATTTATAATAAACTATTTTTCTCTTTTTTTTTCTGAAAATGGAGTAGTCTTCTTCAAGATCCAGCTGTACCTTTAAATTAGGAATGTTAATTTGATTGTTTTTCTTTAGAGATTAATGCATCCAACAGGCTGTATGAAGTCTGAGAACACTGTGTAGAAGATAAATACCATATTGCAGTACACTGAGACATTGTACATGATTCTTACCTCCATATGTTAACTCCAAAATGACCTTTACTCGTACAGACCATCTTTTAACATTCCATGGTAGTCAGATAAAAAGCAAGGAGACCCTACACATGCAATATTAAGATCTGGATTTAGTCCCAAATAACACAAAGGATTTATATTCAGCATGAATATTACTGGGTTTCCTCAGGCCTACTTAACAGTAGAGTGATGATTCGAGGTTGCCATAGAAAATGGCACACATGATTTTGCCTTTTGACCTGACCAGGTTATGTCTACGAGGTAGTTCTGTTAGAGGGTATGAGGATCTAGGCTATGGGACTGCCCACAAGCACTCTGATTTCCCAACAGTGGAAGCCTGAGCTTTTCTAGGATGCAATGCTAATGAACAGTGTGGTACATGTCTTACCCCTTCACTGTGAGGTTACAGTTTCAAGAAGCAGATGCAGTGTTTGGAAAGTGTTCCTTAGAGTCTCTCATTTCTTTTAGCAGTCTACTGAGATTTAAGCAGACTTTAAGCCATCTACTGTATTTCTCTCTACTGAGAAAAGTAAAATGTGCTTGTATTCAAATCCTGCTTTAATTTCTTTATTGTTCTAAGGATTCTTTGGGAGCTGGATTGGTGTGCATTCATGGCCGCAGGATGTCTTGCAACATCCTGTTTGTCCAGCTTAGTGGTTTGTTTTTGTGGGGTTTTTAATTGTTACTTATTTGAATCGCAAATTTACTTTCTGATTCTTTTCCAAAAGCTTCCTCTATCTTTGGTTTGCCCTTCAGTCAAAAACGCAGCTTCTACAAGCTTGCTTCTGTGTATTGGTGTTTGTGCATGTAATTTTGGTTTTCGAGTGCTAAACTAACATCTAGTTTTGTGTTCTCTAAGCAATTTGTCACTGTTCCAAGTCTTTCTGCAGACAAATTTGTTTGGTCAAATGGACTTGTATGTTAATAGTTTTCATCTTGTGGCTGGTGAGAAAGATTGAAAACCATTTTGCTAATGGTATTCAATGATGTAATGTCTCATGAGATCAGCAAGAATTCCGAGAGGCTCTCATGGTTCCTAATGATACAGCTGGTTGTGGGAGATGCCTGATGCAGGACATTCAAGGCCAGGAAATGGTTAAATCATTCTGCTCTGAGGGAGCCCACTGTGATTTCTTTTATCTGCCAGTCTTTGCTTTTCTTAGTATTTGCATAAAGCTACTTTAAAACCCATTGAAGGATTCTGGTTTCTTTAGCATGTTGATTGTGCTTTGATCTGAAACCTTCAGAAGCAGCTCCCTCTTCCTGCTACTGCTGAACCTCCTCATATCACACTCAATATGGGTTTCTTTCCAGGCAGTTACTTTAGGTTTTGGTTATGTCTTCTTCACTCCTCTCAAGTTTTTAGTTCATTCATTCAATCTTGGGTATTCTAAACATATTATATTTTGGAGTTTGCTTTGGAATACAAGCAGAGCTTGTATTTTCTTCTGAAAATGGAGCAGTCTTCTTCGAAAAGAATGATAAATTTTCTTCTAAAAGGGTACTGGGATTGAACTCCTCAGCAGAGAGTGGGTTCTGATCCCACAGACCTTCCTGATCGTGAAGAGCATGTGGTGTCTAATCCCTCTATATAGTATGAGAGGCAAGGGCAGGAAGAATGCCATTTCTTCCTAGTTTTTTTGTGTGGTGTCTGACAATGTAGATGTCTATTGAGTGTGCTTGTTAATGCCTGCTCTCACACTGAGCTCTCATGAGAATGGTAAAATATGGGAGTGTCTGCTTTCCACACCTGGTTGTCTGTGCCAGGACTGGAGCAGCCTGGGCAGGGAACTTTAGAGTCACAGGAATGAAGAGCCTGTGCACATAATGCACTGCCACATCAAATACTGATACAGGCTTAAAAGATCACAGTTTTCATTTTGTAGGTAAATTCCACTTAAGTCTTTTTCAGTCGAGGTCTGACCCGTGGCTTTTGTTTCCCATGAGTGCCAAAAGTTTATGTTGGCATCAGTCTCCCGCCTGAACCATAGCCATGTTATTAATTGCAGAACAATGGAAATCTTTGTATGTAATCAAATGGGAAATCAGCTAGAGAAAAAGGTAAATATATCAGAATTCCTGGAGAATGAATGTGAATTAAAATAAGGAGTATGAATTAAAATAAGGAACAATAGCTGCGAAAATGTTGTTTAAAAAAACCCAACAAAGCTGAATGTCGATAATGGTAAAGAAATGGAGAAAATATAGCAAAATAGTGCAGACAAAAATTATTGAAGAGACTGTTTGTCTTGCGTTAACCTTGTCAATTGGGCTTTATTACTTTACATTATAGGTAAAACCAGTAAATAGTAGTTCTTGTTAAATGTCAGAACTGAGTGAATTGATTGAATTATTTGGAAAAGATGTTCTCCACTGTACATATTTAGATTTAAATTGCAAACTTCACATTGGAGCTGTGTTACATTTCACCATGAAGAGCAGCTGTATCAGGAAAAGCACCAAATTAATTTTCAGAATTGTGTCTCCCTAATGCATTGGATACGTGGACTCATATTTCCATTAACTTCTAAATTGTACAGATGGTAATGAGCAGATACTTCAGAAGTGTCCTCAGAATGTCGAGCAGCCCTCAAATCCAGGCCAGTTTTACATCTCAAAGTTGCACATGTGATAGAAAGAATCTGTAATTGCAGGGTATAACTGTGATCAAATACAATGAGACTAAGTCAAAGTAAACTCCCTGTCGTGGTTTAAGCCTCTCTAACTCATGCAGCTCGTTCTCTCACTCACTTCCCCCTCTTTCTTCCCCCCACTCCCACAGGGATGGGAAGGAGAATCAAAAAGAATGCAACTCCCACAGGTTGAGATAAGAACAGTTTAGTAACTAAAGTATAACACAAATCACTACTGCTACCACCAATAATAATAATGACAAGGCAAATACAAGGAAAGAATACAATTCTCACCACCTAATACCAAGCCCGACCACTCAGTGCACCCCCCCACCCTTCCGGGTCTCTGCTCTCTGCTCTCCATCCTGGGCATGATGTGCTGTGGTATGGAATAACCTCTTTGGTCAGTTTGGGTCAGGTGTCCTGTCTCTGCTTCCTCCCTGCTCCCCTCCTCCCTGGCAGAGCATGAAACTCAGAAAGTCCTTGGCCAGACCAAAACATCACTAAGCAGTAACCAAAACACTGGTGTTATCAGCGCTGTTCCCAGACCGAAAATCAAAAACATAGTGCTGCACCAGCTACCAAGAAGGAGAAAAATGACTGCTGCTGCTGAACCCATGACACTCCCGAACCTAGCAAAGAGACAGTTGAGGAGAGAGCTCATAGAAGTCTCTAAGCTCACAAATGCTACAGAGAAAGTGAACAAGAGTTTGGTTATGCAAGGCCTAAAGCCAGAAAATTAAATAAACAGAACAATGTAAAAGCAAAACCAGCTGCCTACAGTTATTGGTGAGAAAAAAGGTGTGTAACTCATTTTTTCCAAAATTATGTAAATGTCAAAATCTTATCTGTGTTCAGAAAGCGTTTATACTAATTCATGGAGGAAAACTTTATAAGGGGCTCTTCACTGCAAATACACAACTTATTTTCAGGAAGTCTTTAAGCCACTGTTTGCTGAAAAACTGAAGGGTATGTTGGGAAAGTGTGACCAAATACTTGCCGTCTTTCTACTTTTGTCCTTCATTTACTCCTGCCAAGGCAAGTATGAGAACGAATGGATTATTAGTTAGAACCATTCACCCATTCGCACGTTGCTGTTCATGTTTTCTCATTAACTCTTCTTTTTGGTCATCAGTCCAATATGGTATGGGAGAAACACCAGCAAAATTATAACATCTTAGTTGTATGAGTAAGTTACGTATAGCGCATAGAATGAAATGGGTCCTGTTCACTTGCTTAAAACCTGTATATTTTTCCTATTCATTCATCATAAATTTAAAGATCAGTCTTATGGTCACTCATTACCATGCATTTGGTTTTCGCATGCAGTATGCATGGCTTTATCTACTGGGAAAATAGTAATTAAAAAAAACCCCACAACTTTTTTCCTGGTTGAGTTTATTGAAGAAGAAATTTCATTGGTCTTTTCCATGACTTTCTATGCAATTTAAAAGATTAATTTGAAACAGAGATTGGCATATAAAATCAGGTTATCAATTTTTTTTTTTTTTTTTTTTTTTTTATTAAAATCAGGATTCACTCTCAAATAGAAATTCAGGTACTTCAGAAAAAATTGTTCTACCTCTTGACTGGTCTGATTCTATCACACATTTAAAAGCTTATCTTCCAAAGAAGAGACTGCTTTCAGCTGCACAGCTTGCTTATTTGTACACAGGTACTATGATGATATCTGCTCCAGGCATATACCTCAAGCTTCACTCTTTATGTGACTGTAGCCTTAATTATCCCATAAATTACTTTGAAATCCTCAGGGGAAACTTTTCTATCCAAAGTAATACTTATTTTTTATTTATTACTGTAAGAGCAAACATGAGGCTATGGAACGTGTGTAGACACAAATTCCTGCCCACGCATGTCCACAAGAGAGTGAGCAGCAGTTCTGCTCTGTATTTTGCCCTTTGAACCATCACTGCCTTTTTCTTTATTTCGTTTATCTAATCTAAGTTTTTGAGGTTGAGGAATAGATTTGATGTTGACTTAGTAGCAACAGGGATCATTCATCTCCTGTGATGTTTTATTTTGCTTGAGATTTCCTTCTCTTTCCACTGTGTCATCTCTGTGCTTAGATGTGCTTATACCTTAAGCTTTATCTCCCCACTATGATCTGTCTATTGTCTGAAATGGTACTTTCTCAACCTATGGCCTTACTTCATATTGTGTATTGCCTTCTTCCCTGCCAAAAGACAGACCCTCAGGACACTGTTGTTTAATTGTATTTAATAGTTGAGAGCAAGCTCCTGCAGACTTTATGTTATCCCTGTGCTACCTCTTCTTGTATCCAGTCTGCTCTGTTGACTTATAATAGCATTTTAACATAAGTAATATAATTTTCTTTAAGCTTCCCAAGTAATATCTGGATAGAACTGTAGAGACTATAGTAAGGACTTATTTGTGCACTCCCTGCACTTTCTGAATGGCTAACTTTGAATATAGTGTGTACTTAAATGTTACTGAAGGTACACAGAGCATGGAGAATTTTAATGCAGAACTGCCAGTGGATTGTGTGGTATCATGAAATGACTATTAACTATCTATTTTTATCTTCTGATCTGTTACCTGCTCATTTGCTTTTTCTCTTGTGAGAAGATTCATCCAGCTTTGGGTATCTAAGTCAAGTGCATAAATCTATCAAAAAGTAGAGGGTGATTTACATGAAATTAAGCTTTGGTTAAACTATTTTTTCAGATCAAATCTGTAGCACACATATTTTGTGTAGCAGACATTCCCAAGTTTCAATTGGGAATCAATCTATGCAGTTTCTAGGATCAGACTTTTGAAGGAAATGTGGCAAATCTTCTCAGCTAATGTAGTACATATGTTGAACTTTTTAAGTGTCATATATATCTTCCAGCATTACTGAATTTTTATACAATTCAGTATTAGTATGTTTAATTATGAATATCTGTTTATATATAGTAATCGGCACTGAAAGGTGTGAGAAACTTCTCTTTCTCTTGGTTGCATAAAATTTCAAAATCTTTTGCAAATATTTTAAAGGTGTCAAGAGTAAAAAAGGAAGAAAAAATATCTTTGAAACATGAGAGGGGACTTTGAAACATCAAATTCATTGTATCAAAAATTTTCTGGGAGAGGGGCTGTTGCATTAAAAGGGGAGAAAATAACCCCCCTTATCTTATTAGAGGGACAGGGAATGCCTCCAATATGCAACTACCAGTCCGACCGCATTCGCTTATATCGAACCTCTACTGGTCTGGATTTACCGACAGTGCACCACACTGCCCAGTCCAATCAGCTACAACTACCAGTCCGACCCCTTTCTCTTATATCGAACCTCTGCTGGTCCGGATTTACCCATCAATCCGACCGCGTTTGCTAATATCGAACCTCTACTGGTCCAGATTTACTGATAGTGGCGAATGGCTACCGAAACAGTGCGGTTTATTGATTGAGTTTATTGAAGCAACAGATACAGGTTCTTATGGATTGCCGGTGATAAATACTGTCTGCAAAAGCATGTGCAAATAATAGTTACATGGATACAAGCGCTTGATAAGGTTAACACAGCATAGCTCTAAAATATAAAAGTAACAGTAAAAGTATAGAGATTCTAAGTTTTCCCAGGGAAGCACTGAATACAGTGCAAGTCTTACCCACAGGCATCCCTATGGGGGGGGAAGAGAGGTCCAGCCCGTCGACCGGTCCCAGGAGTCTGCTGATGTTATCTTCCTCAACTTGTCCACGATGGTATCTTCTCTAATATCCCCCTCTCTTCTGGGTCATTTTATACTATATTCACTTTCAAGGTGGAGCTTGAGTAACTCTAGTCATACATACCATTATTATTATTATTGGTGCAAATCTCTCTCGCTTCGCTTTTTAAGGTATATGACACCAAAAATTTAGAACGCATGCTCAGAGAGGGGTGGTAGCCTTTTGGAGGGGGGGTCGCATTGGAGATGGGAGTGTGTTTTAGCATGTAAATGCATTATAATGACATTATAATGAAGCAAAGTTCACACAGAAGACATCATTCTGTCAAAAGATGACAGGCTGCTGGCTCAGGGTGGTAAGTATGCAGCTTATCGGTTTCTTGTACCACCTAGTTCCCATCTTTAGGACAGAGAGTAGCTGCAAGATCTCCACCCTGCTCCATCCTCCGTCCATGTTGCCCCAGGAACCGCTGTGAGTGCACATTCCTGGCATACCAGGTGTTGCTGCATCTCACCCCGAGAGGCTGTGAAAGTCCGTTTTTCCCTTACGTTATGGACAATGCTGCATTTCAAATATAAGTTTAATTCCACATTTCCTAATTATTCCACAGGGAGATGCATAGAGATGCAACATGAAATTAAGTATAGATTGGTTTAGTTGCCGGTAACAGGTGTACATGCACTTGGAATAGGGAAAGGTGGTAGTGAGGGAAAGGATTTGTAATCTGCTCTGAAAGCTACTTTATTATCTTCAAAGAGATTGAAGCACTTCCATAATCATTTACTTATCTGGCGAGTTTTAACTGGGTCTTGTTTATAGACATTTGTGGTACTGGGAGTTTAAATGTGATACTTCCCTAGTCCCTGCTTCACCTGGAATGCAGCACATCTGCTCCCTGCAACACAGAATCATAGAATCAACTATGTTGGAAAACATGTAGGAAAACTCTTGATAATGGCCATTTGCGATTAGTTTCTTCAACTTGTTTAAAGAAAACCATGTGTTAAAATTTGCTAATTTGCTTGTCTGGCACTTCTTTTGCTAATTGCAACTGTCTCTGCCCTCTCACAAAAATAATATAACTATGTATAACAGTAAAGAGATTGTTTGCTGGTGACTTACAACAATATCAGGTATTTCTCAGTATTTACATAATACTGCAAGTGGTGCATGGTTTTAATAAGCAAAAAAATAAATTAATAACTCACTTTGCGTCTTGTTTATCTCCGTAGTATTATTTATGTTCTGGTTACAAGAACTTAAGAACTTAATTGGTTTATATTTCATTTAAAATTAATTTTATAAGTAAATATTGGAAGTGAGGCATGCTTTAACGCTATCGCTTTAATTCTGTCAACGATCATAAATAAATAATGGGATTATTAACATGATGCAGTTATCATTGGGTCTTCTTCGTACCCGCATATGGAAATAATAACAAAAAAGATGAAATGACCATTCTAATTATATAAGCTATATCAACAACAGCTTTTAATAAAAAGTAAAATGAGCATGGAGTGGAAGCCTGCTGAATCTATGCCGTTGACCAAATAACTCTTCATCCAAGTCCTGCCAACACATCTATGTCTAAATTTTAAAAAACGTTTTACGTCATGACCCAGAGAAAGAATTCAGCATTATGGCATTCAAGATTACAAGGGAACTGAAAAGCAAGAAACTTCAAGAGGTCTTTTTACATACATAGCAATTGGAGTTTAAGGATCTGTGAAATGAAAATTTGTTACCTAAAACTGCATTAATGCCTGTTGACTTAGTCGACTTATAAGTCCCTGGGATCTATTCTGATCTTTCAGGAATCATAGAATCATAGAATGGTGAGGTTTGGAAGTGACCTTAAAGATCATCTAGTTCCAACTAGTTCCACCTCCCCTGCCACGGGCAAGGGCACCTTCCACCAGACCAGGTTGCTCAAAGTCCCATCCAACCTGGCCTTGAACACTGCCAGGGATGGAATATTCACAGCTTCTCTGGGCAACCTGTGCCAGGGCCTCACCACCCTCACAGTAAGGAATTTCTTTCAAATATCTAAATCTAACGTCTGTCAGTTTAAAGTCATCACCTCTTACCTTATCACAAGGCCCTGTAAAAAGTCCCTCTCCAGCTTTCTTGTAGGCCTCCGTTAAGTACTGGAAGGCTGCTATAAGGTCTGTAAGTAACTATTATCTTTAAAAAAAAAAGAAATATCATTAGTTTGCAGGGATGGCCTTAATTTTTAATGGAGTTGATTGAAAACTTTCTATTAAAGAAGTTTTTTTCAATTATGGGTTTAGAAGAACTTTTTTTTTTTTTCTTCAGGACATGGGCTCGATTTTTTTCCAATGTTTTTCCATTTGTTCAGAAAATTTGTGATAAAAAATTCTTTTGCAATTTAACTAGCTCAGAATATTTTTTTTTTAATGGTAAGTTCATTAGTTCTGAGCTCAATTGCAGCACAAGGTCTCCTTTCTGTTATGTATCACTCACCCTAAAGAACTTGCACCCCTTTGTGTTGTGGTGGAGGCTTCCCTTACCAGGGAAGAAAACAATTTCTGTATGGACCTGTGTGGGAATTACAGCCAGGGACACCTTTAGGGTTCTTGGCAATTAGGGGACAGAGGCAGATTGAAAGTAGCTTCCTTGATGAAAGATTTTTTAATTTATTTAGTAAATAAATAAATAACAACTTCTGAGAATGAATATTAGTCATTCTCATGTAGCATGTCTCCCAAATTAGTTCTGAAGCACATAGAAAGCCCATGGAGTATTACACATCATTAATTGATCTCTTCACTCCGCACTGAAACTACTTTGTGGTGGCAATTTTGTCTGTGTTCCCTGGCAATATGTGCCTGTAATTAAACTTGTCCTCACTCACAGTATGAGTGAAGAGGTTGGTGTTTTCTGCTCTCAAAGGAGTCACTTTGGAAAGGAGCTTAGAAGGTGATGATATGTCAACTGTTCTCCAGAATGATTTGCAAATACTGCCCATGTTAGAATCCATAAGGAATAGATCTTTTTTTCCAGTCATTAAAATATGTGTCTTTGTGGGATAAATGAGTCTATACGTTCTGTCAAAGGTACAGAAAGTGCTATATTGAATTTGACAGTACTGTAGTCCTGTGCCAGATGGGGCTACATGAAGGTGAAAAGACTCCATTATTCAAGACCAGTGTTCTAAAAAGCTTTGAGTGTTATTCACCCCAAACAGGGCATAGGTTCTGTCTTTAAGCAGAATAAATGTTGTCTATCATGTGTTAGGGTTTCTCCCGTACCCCTTATCTTTCACATAATAAGGATGTAAGAAATCCCCCACTGAGTAATCCTCTATGGTCTGTCAAGCCCAGCAGTGTCTCCAGTTTATTGCCTCCAGCAGTGGTAAAGGGAGATTCTATTTAAAGACCAAGTATATGAGGCCTGGCTGCTTTTTGCAGTCCATTCCCTTTGTATTTCTCTAGTATCCAAAGTCAATGTATTAGGGATGGTGGCTAGTATATGACTGCCTAGTCATTTTACTATCAATATACAGATCTGTTGCCCACAAATTCGTCTAACCTCTTTGTGAACCTTGCTGACACTGTCCGTCTTCACAGCCAGGATCTTCTGTTAGCAAGTTATATAATTGCACTGCCTCTTGCGTATAGAAATGTGTTCTTGAATCTCCTATTAGCCTCATCAAGTATCACTACTTCTAGTATTACAAAATATTGTTAATAGCAGTTCAACATGTTGCTGCATATATGAGTAGGGCAAAATTTTGTATAGCAACAAAATTGTTGTAAATATTCATTGTTCTGTATTATTTTGTATTCTATTACAAGGGAAAAAAATGAGCCTTTGTTGTGATTTTTATAGGACTGTTACAGAACAGAATGTTTCATTGTGCCAGATGCAGTGCCAGTAAATCTTTTTCCTGCCTGTTTACTTTAGAAGTGAGAATTTTATTCCAAAACAGACACAATGGATATATTTATGTTGTAATTATAATTAAAAAGTTAAAGTTATGATCACTTTAATTGTAGTTTAGATTCTGTACTGCTCATTAGCCTATTGTGAATCAAGCTTTAAAATAGAAATGTTGGTTTCTAGTTGTAATATGGCATTTTAAAATGCAGAGGCACTTAGAGGGAGAAAATCTTGCTGACAGCCTATATAGTATGTAAATGAAGCAATCGGATGGAGAATGGAAATTAAATGATGGCCTTCATGAGAAGCAGGAATTTAAGGCTATGCATCGCTGGCGGTGTTCAAGGCTGGATCAGACATAGCCTTGTGTGGCACGGTTTAGTGGGAGGTGTCCCTGCCCATGGCAGGGGGGTTGGAACTAGATGATCTTCAAGTCCTTTCCAACCCTAACTATTCTATGATTCTATGATTCAATGTAGCAGGGAAAGCTCTATTTGAATGAGGAGATGTTCCCCTTTTAGACCATGAAGCATCACTGTAGCAATATAGAGCTGTTACCAAAGCAAATTATCAGTGACAAAATATTCAATATATTTGACATTGCATTTTTAAATGATTTGTAGTCTGGAAATGAGAAGAAGACACAGAGCACTTGGTTCTGTTCAACATCATTGTATAGCCATATCTGTTATTGATCCTTCACTTTCCTTTTATTTCAAGAAAAATGATTGAGTATACCTAAAAATAAAAGGTGTGTGGTGAAAAATTGATTTATTTCCTCTTTGGACTTCTAGATATGTATGAAGACTGGTTTTAATTTTGATCACAGATATGGCAATACTGGTCATTTCTAATTCTAACAAATCCTATGTAATGGTTTTGAGTCACTTTAACCAAAAGCCCTTTTGCCGTACTTTTGGAGATGAAATATATGTGGACTGGAATTTAACAACTTTACAAATATTTACTGACTTTGCATGTTGCAGTGGACATCACTTGTCTGTAGGAGTTCATGACTGACTGTGAATATGTGTGCTGAAAATTGTGATGTTCTCTTATTGCAGCTTCTGCAAACAAGACAAGCTGCCCATTACGTTCCAGTCCTGTGTGATTACGAAGGAGTGCCAGGTGTCAGAGTGGTCAGAATGGACACCCTGCTCCAAAACCTGCTTTGACATGACAACTCCTAAAGGGAATCGTACAAGATCACGGACCATTAAACAACTCCCTATTGGCAGTGAAAGTGAATGCCCACAGCTAGAAGAAACAGAGGAGTGTGTTTCTCAAGGAGATGGTGTGGCACCATGCATTACGTAAGTTGGCTTTTTTCAGTTCTCCCTATATTAAAATGAAGAATTTCAATTAAGTACACAGGGCTTATGATGGAATATCAACCAAATAATTATTAAAGAAATAATAAGTTTGATTTTATTTTATCCTTTGCTTATTCAGTGCTCTTCTTGGAAGCCTAAAGTCTACAAATAGCTGCTATTATAATGAAATCACTTCCTTCTCTAAATACAGGAGAAATAACAAATGCATATTTTTTCATTAATGTTAACTTTTGAAAAAGAACATTTGTGGATATGCAGGCTCAATCAAGACCATAATAAATTAATTGTATTAATTTGTTAGTGATCTTTTCCTTGCATAACATTTCTACCAGGATCATTGCTTTCTGGAGCACTTGTGTATTTGCAGACAAAATGCTGAATATAGGAAAGAGGTGATAAACAGCTATTTAGCAAACAGACTTCTTTAGTGAAATTGGTATTTAGCTTAACAAAGGCAGGACTGGGCCCCAAATGGCAAGTGGGAGAGGCTAACAATAACAGTAAATAAATTAACTCTGCTTAAAGTTTAGGAGAACTGACAGCAAACACTTTTTGATTCAAGAGATTGCTGTAATTCTTATCAACTAATCGAGATTAAAATTTAAGTCCCGACTGTGCTTTTTCTGTATCAGACCGAAAAGAGAGTCTGGGGAATTTAAAGTTAAGCATCTTAGGCTGTGGTACATATTTTTCATTTAAGAGTTGGAATGTCATATTTCCCCATCTCCAGCCACATTAGGAAGCAGTTTGCTTGATTTAGCCTTAAAGGACTTGTTGGGTAGAGAATTCTGTCGCATTTCTTGCAGTTTGTAATCCTGATTGGGTTTTAACTAGGAGTCACAGATCTTTCCTGTGTGTTCACTGATTAGAAAGCTCACAGCTTCTTATTCATCAGTATACAGCAGGGATGCCTCAGTATTGCATAGCCATCTTTCTCTTAATATTGAAAAAGGAACTTACTGAAAGGTTTTTCTGAAGTAAGAATAAAAAAAAATACAATTATAGTTTTACCTTGATTTTCAGGAGAAACTTCTTTGTACCTTATCAAAGATGAACAAGAAGCTTTGGAGTTGTTTGGGGAGGGTATTTGTGGGGTTTTTTTCCCCTCTCCTTTTCTGGCTCTTGTGTTTCTCAGCATGCACACTTCTTGGATATTTTGGCTTTGGTTCATATAATCTGTCTAGCTCTAAACAAATGCTGGGAGTCACAATATTGAAAGTTAGCTTGTCTGAACATGGTCTATATGTCTCTGTATATCAAGTTTTTCTTCCCTCCAATAAAATATTTGTGTGTGCAGTATGTTTCAGGAATTGAACAGAAAAGATCTTTCTAAAAAGTAATGATTTCAAAAGTGAAATAACAGAGGAAAAGTTTCAACCCACATAAAATATTAGACTTAATGCATCCCTGTGTACAGGAAATTTTGGGGCTCAGGTTTTTTTTTTAGGAAATTAATAAAGCTGTTAAGGTGCTTCAGCTTTTATAACTTAATGCTGTATAAAATGGCTTCATGATTTCTAAAGACCAAATGAACTGATTTTGATCCAGGTATGGTTGGCGCACCACGGAGTGGACAGAATGCCGTGTTGATCCTCTCCTTAGCCAGCAGGACAAGAGGCGAGGAAATCAGACGGCACTGTGTGGAGGTGGCATTCAAACACGGGAAGTGTACTGCGTGCAAGCTAATGAAAATCTCCTCTCCTATTTAAATACCCTCAAGGAAAAAGAAGGTAAATTTGGTTCACTTGCATTTGCATTACTGTGAAATCAGGGCACTTCAGCATTCCAGAGCTCCTTGACAGCCATTGTCTTCTATCATCAGTGCCTTTTTACCTTGCAGGTTTCTGTTATTTTCTTGTTCAGATGAAAATACTTAATTTCAGTAGCAGAGATTTTATTCTCTATGCTGCAAATATTGATTCTAAGCTAAAAATTACTATTTCTTAATATCTGTCGAAAAATATTGCCTTATGTGAAGGACGTATCTCAATAAGAAAGAACATGAGAAGGTGGGTTGGAAATCCTAGATTCTGTTTCTTCCTCTACTGTAAATTTCCTGTGTGTCCTTAAGCTGGGTGATGAACTTGTGTGGTTTAGTGTGCAGATGGAATATGTCAATTCTGTCATATAAGGTTGATATAAAAATATGCAAAATTATGACCAGATTTAACTCTTGGGGATTATTTATTATTATTATTACTACTAATAATAAATTATTATTTATTTTCTTCTTTTTTTTGATTCAGTCAGGTTTATAAGTTGCTTTCAGGACTTCAAGCCAATATAATTTCATGGGTTTGTTTCCATAACTGAAAGAGAGAAGAGATATTCCCTGTCACTCTTACAGCTGGTACAGCAACTTAAGCAAAGAGATGATAGCTTAGAAGATGAAATCTTTAATTCATTTGGTAATATAGGAACTTAAGAATAACACTTGAGTATTTTATGTAATGTTTACTCCTGCATATTAATACAGCACTGGAGGTTTAGAAATCAGTAAATGCATTTAGCTTACATTATCAAATTTTATCTTCAGTAGCTGTTTCATACAAGCACACATTATTATTAATATACAGCCTAAAATACAGCCACATACTTCAGGAAAAGTGCTATCATTATGCAAGTCATGTGATACAACATTTAGAGCAGAGTTGACCAGACTGCAGGCTACTGAGTTTTCTGCTGTAGGTTAAGGATACTGCTGTAGGTTAAGGATACTCTCAAACTTGTCATAGAGGTAGAGTTTGTGGGAAATATTGATGCCAACATCCATTTCAGTGTGACTTTGGATCAGTAGGGTGTGACTTGTACTCATGGGCCCCACATCTGTATTTATTAAAGAAGCAGCTTTCAAGCCTCTTCATATAATGCAAATCAGATGCCCGAGGGCTTTTAGTAAATCTCCTCTGCTGAACAAAGTTTAGATGCCCAGTGAAGAAGTAAGGGAGTAAAGCCTTGCAGCTAAGGAGATGTAACAATAAAATCAGTGGCAGCTTACTGTTCAGAATGATGATTAGGATTTTGGTAGGCTGTGAAGTCTCGCCAGCTTAGGCGGGTGTGAAATCTGCTCTTATCAGTCTGTGACAGGAATACACGGAACCCATCAGGAGGTAATCTCTGCAGGCCCTGGAAGGCTGATTAAAATGTAACTAGTCGTTGAATGCATAAACATGAGAACAATTTCGGGAGCTCAAAGTAGGGGTGAGGTGGGTCGTAGTTTAAAAAGGAGCTCTGGGGTGTTTCCATATTAGGGGACAGATCTTCAGAAAAGCTGCCTCTCCCTGCATCCTTCCTCTTTCGTCTCCCATCCTGGATTTGCTATGGGTAAGAGCTGCTCTCAAGGGCCTCCTAGGAACGAGCAAATCAGTGCCTCTAAAACCAATATCATTTGGAAACTAAGAGTAATTTGAGGATGAGAAAAAGCCAGCGGAGACACTTATCAGTTTTAGCTGTGGGGAAACGCCTTCATTTCAGTGTAGTTTGCTGTTGGTTGTAGTGAATGCTGTCTTGGTAAGGCTGCTTTGAAGACCTCCATTGTCATATGCTCACAGTGGTGTTTCCCTGTTATTTCAGAAAGTCAGTCACAGACCAAGTCGAAGGCTAGTGCTGCACCTCTGCTATCGATCACTTTTGAAATAACAGGTAGGTAAATTAAGGCCTCTGACCTGGCCTTTCAATCAGAAGCATGCAAAGGAGGCCACATCCCTTTCAGAGGAACTATGTTGGCTGTATGTGCATAATTAATGTGGTTATGTAGCTGTGAGATAGTTTGATGGGTTTGTACATTCTCAGGAAATTTCAGATCAGTTTGAAAGTGACAGGTCTGAACTCAAACTAATGAAACTCATGAGGCAACTAGGCCAGTTCCCTGCTCTTGCTACTGAACCATTTTAGCAAGTGGCTGATTTTCCTCTCGACTTTTGAACACTGGGAATTGCTTCATTGCATTCATCACAGCCACTACTTCCAGTCCCTTTTGCAGATTTAAAACACTGAATTAGGGCTCAAGTAAAAATTTTAACTTTTAATACTTAGCTGAACCATCCAGGTCCATATTACCTCCTGTCAGAATTCATAAATTTAGACTTGAGGAAGAAGAGGGAGCGTTACATGTAGTAATTAGGCAGCTAACATTCCAGATTCCTGGAGGCCACTGTCATTCTGCCATTTACGTGCCACTGACTTTAATTGTTTCATCTTTATTCACCTATTTAACTAGTTTAGTCATGAAATTAGAAGAAAGTAAGTACTTTAGGAGAAAGTAAGTCTATGATGTAAGTTGCATCATCTTTTTCCGAGTACCTTTAAAGCCCTTGATGTAGAACGATGATAGGATGAAAGTTCCTTTATTGGCAAAATTTTATTCTGCATCTGCAAACACACACTTGATGCCCTGTTAAACACAGAGGAACTGCTTGCATGCATGGAGTTGTGCAGTTGCTTATAGGATCAGGTCCTGAATTGTGTGCTGGTTTTGGGTGACAGCATTCATCATTATAGAAAATGAGGGAAGAATATGTATTCTTTCATTGTTGGTCATAATGTGCTTTGGCCTTGGGTTTTTCTTGCTTTTATTGAGTGAGAGTATTTCAGTTTAAGAAATTTCCTTCTGTTTGCTGTGAAACCTATGTGGCAAATGACCAGAACTATGAAGTTGTGTCATCTTATGCTGCTGTAGCCATGTACAAATTCAGTCTCTTTGCTAGTCTGGTCGTTTCTGGGCATTAGTCTGTTGAGGGTTCCTGGAGAAGAATGGGTTCAAACCTCAATAAATGTAGCAAATGTATCTCAACTGTCGGTGGGGTTTTTTTTGTTTCCTTTTCAAATGCAGTCATTCGCGTATAAAATATATTCAGATAAAATTTCTAAATATACTAGATGATTTGTGGACAGGGTGATTGAATTTCATTTTTGTTTTTAGGTCACTACCTCAAACCTGAAATTCATTCAAAACTGAGTAATTTTTTAGTTAGACTGGAGGAGAAAGAGAGGTTATCAAAATGCATTCACTTTTCTTTCAACTTTTGGCCTCCGATTTGGTCGAATTCGACACAGAGCTTGTAATACTGCATACACTCCTATCAGCATTCAGTATCACTGCCAGGGAATAAAGAACAATCTTTACTGCTGCCATAAGAGAATATGAAAGCACAGAGATAAGACAAGGTTTTAAACTGTAAATTTCTGCATCTAGCATCATCTTTTCTCAAAGCATCTTTGTTCAACAATAAGCAGTAAAAGCTGAGGTCATTTATACTTTTTTGATGATGAAAAAAATCCCTTTAAATTTATGGGAGTGAGATGTTCATAAGATACCCAGGCAATTTTTCTTATTTTACTGTCATTTCAAGGAAAGAATTCTGAGTAATCCTGGGTAAAACACACCCTGAGTGTTCAATGAAGTAAATATCTTTTAATGATGTGGAATATAACTCATCTGTCCTACTGTTGAATTCTTTTGTTTTAAAAGCAGTATGTAACAGATATGGTAGCAGACAGTTGTACATCATTTATGTTCTAAGAACAGCATTTCAAAAACATTTTGACATTGAGAGATTTATTGATACCATTTACCTATCCTTAAAGTACTTATTTTTTTCTCCTACACTCTAATGAGTGATGGAAAAGGCAGATGTTTACAGTAGTTTCATGATAAGTTTATTCAACAGTTTTTGCTGACTAGACCTAGAATTCTTACTGGACAGAACTTCAAAAAACCTTAGTGTTCCTGTTACTTAAGTCACCCTCTTTAAAGCTGCGCACAATCACAGTTCCTCATATTTCAAAATTTCAGGACCATCACAAGTTTAAATGGAAGCCAAATGGATTCCAACAGCACTACAGTAGTACCTTCTATTGCAGACTCTTCAAAAAAGTCTGGCTGAGATATGGAATGTCCTGTCCATGATATGAAAATCTGTTCCTTAAAGCTTCTTGATGAAAGGTCTTTGTTGTTTTCCTGAGGAACATCCCATGAACTAGTGTGATGGTAGATGCTTTATCCTGATGCAGGCTGGAAATAAAACACAGCATTCCTCAGAAGACTTTCTCTGTTCCCTGAAGCAAGGCTGTGTCTCAGGGGTGTAATTGACCCTTAATTTCAACCGTCTCACTTTAGCAATTCCCTGATTAAATCAAGGTTAAAAAAGTATGTTTAGCAATTACTTATTGGGCTTCTTTTTTTTGTTTGTTTGGTTTGTTTTTTTTTTTTTATTAGAAACTATTCAATGCAAATTCAATTACAGGCAAATTATGTTTGTTTTTATCAATGTTCTACACAAGATATGCATATTGTGATGATTATCATGCACATTAGGTGCTCATGTCAAACACTGTAAAATTCAATGTTCTGTTGTAAAATTTAATTCTAGCATAACATTATGCAAATGTTGGCATGTTTGTTCTTGTATTATTTTGTGTTAAGAGATTGGTGAGCTGGAGGCAGTAACGTTGAATGACTTTCTGCCATCTTCATGCTTTCATTATGTGGAGCAGCAGAGTGTAAAACCATGCCAAAGGAGGCAGCATGGGAAACCAGAATAGAGTGATGAGATTTTTCATTTCCTTTCCCCCTTAAAAAGTGAGAATTTACTAATTCTTCTGTAACTGGATGGATCATCTACTAAAAAAGTCTGAATGTAAAGACAGACATCTATCTACAAATGAGACCATACTTGTATAGCCTAATGTTTTATGTTTTATCTGTGGTTATTAATCTCATCTTTCAGATGGATATTTTGCCATATTATGAACTTATTTCAGACTATGTTTCATCAGAGAGCTCTTTCCATTGAAAATTGGCAGTAAATTAATGAGTATATGTCCTGTGAAAAAAATGCTGAGGGAATAGGATGAGAATGTTTTAATTTAAAGAATCGTGTCTTTTCAGTCCACCAAAGTGAATTAATATGGCAGACTTAAATTTGCCTTCTAGCAGTTATACTCTGCTTAGTGTAATAATTTGTCAAGTCCTATATTATGAAAAAGAATTAAAATCTTGCTTATAAATGAAATGGTACGTTTTGGTTTAGAGTTTTGTGCCTTACTCTGGCACCTTATAGAGTTGTCCTATTTTCTATGTAACCTGGGAATTCAAGAGTGAAGTGTGGAAGAAGGGTGATTTTGGTCTGTTCAAGGGCTTATTGATCCTTAAATGACAGAATAATCTGCCTTCGCATGTGGTTTTTTAGATGGATAATACTTTCATTTGGCTTAATTATTTTAAATATGTATATATATATTTATATGCAAAACATATGCTACCTAAAACTTTCTTGAACTAATGCTGTTACTGCACAAATCTTACTGCTGAGTATGCACTTGAAGGTCTTCAGAATAAAAAAACCACTAAAATTTTGTCATAGTTTTAACGTTGTTTCAGCTTATAGCTTAAAGATAATCTTCTAAATATTAGTTAACCAGCCTTTTGAAGTTATAGTATCATATAGGAGCAAAGGGATTTATATAGCTTTTTGTTCAGTTTCTAAAGTGAAGACATAATAAGACAGCAGGACACTGATTTACAGAAAGCACAATATGAACAACTGTTGTAGTAACATAATCTATCCATTAAATGAAAGGACTAGGTCTGAGAGGGTGCTGCAATACCTAGTCTTCCCAACTCCCTGTAATCGGATTTGGCTCTGTTCATGCAGAGGGTAAACTGACTTCTATTTTTTTGTTTTCAAGACAGGCATTTTTCTATCACCTCATCAGATTAAAATGATGATGTATCAGCCTTACTGAATGTTTGTCCACTTAATTTTGAGGATTGTTACATGTGAGAAATGTGTTGACTTTGTTTTGACAGCCTCGAGGCCAGTAGACCATAGGCTGTGTACGGGACCTCTTCCCAGCACTTCTCAGTTGTGCCATATCCCCTGTCCTACAGAGTGTGAGACCTCGGCATGGTCAGCTTGGGGACCATGCACCTATGAAAGTTGTGATGACCCTCAGGCCAAAAAGGGTATGTAAGAATTCAGTGAAGCCTTTTAATCATGATTATTTCATGTTCCTAAGTCACTAGGCACCTCTGGCCATATAAGCATACTAAATTTTGTGCCAAGAAGGGTATATCCAGTGCCTTTGATCATTGAAAAGAGATCATTCAGTTAGGACTACATTTAGTGTTACTGCTCCACCAAACCTGGCAAAAATGTAGGCTTGTTACTAGGTTCTCAAGGTCAATTTGGGTTATTACAGGTCAATTCCAGTTTTAGACCTTCCTCTCAAGCTGAACAAGATACAGTTTCTATATGTGTTAAAATCACAATTCTGGCACTGTTTGAAAAGGAGTACAGAAGCAGCCTTTAAGGTGCACTGTCCAAGTCACTCAAAGATTTAATGTTCAGTAATAGCTTAAGAATTCATCAGTAGACTGTAAAGCATGAACTGGCAAAAAGTTGGGACCATTTGCTGTTGATAAGTGACACTGTTTTACTGATGACATGTGCTGGTTTCAATTTTCACATGTTTTACAGTTTACTTCTATGCAGAACAGCTTGTAGTAACCTGACATCAAAACAGGAAATCAAGAATACAGTGAGAAGGACTTAATGTAGGAAGTCTGTACGTTTCTGGCTGTAAAGGAGGAAAAAGGCCTAGTCATTGCTGTGATGTGATTATCTGACAAAAGCTGAGCATACAGACTTGGTTCCTTGCTTAAGAATACTCATAAGAAGGGGCAGCCACATATGTCCACTTGAAGGAGCAACTGTAATTATCACTTTAGCTTCTTGTTCCTTGTATACTGCTAGCTGCACCAGTCTAGGCAGCAATAACGGAAGTTTTACAATGCTGTTTCACAGTAGTGGGACCCAACCTTGAACAATTCAAGTAGGAAAAAGCAGTTCAGTGTATAAGCCTATTGGATTAAATCTTCTCTGAGTACAGCTGTCAAGTAGTCTGTTATGTCTGTTGCTGTTACATTGCTAAAAGTTTTACTGCATTTTCAGGGGCAGTGTTTAGGTTTATGAGACTGATTTGGACACCTGCCTAATGAAAACATATTAGGATGTACTTCATGCAAGTCTTCATTCCTGAACACATGAGCAGGGATCTTCTCCCCACTGCCAGTGTTTTCTTCTTATTTGGGATTTTTGTATTTTATTTTATAATTACGTTGACCGTTCTTCTGAGAGGATGATGTAAAAGTTGTGCAGGCACTCCCAGTTTTAGCAGGATGTCTTTCATTGCCTTTCCTGGCAATTTAGTAATTTCTTTCTTTTTTTTTTTTTTTTGGGGGGGGGGGTGGGTTGTGTGTTTATAAGCCGATTGCACTTGATAATCAATCCACATTGGAAGATACCTGAGAAGAAAACAGACAACATACTTGAGAAATGGCAACCCAGCAACCTAGTCAAGATTTGTTCGATGAGGTGAATTGAATCCTCAAGACCTCTAGAGTAATGCAAAGGACAGCAGTCTTGTCTGCATCCTGGAGTACATGAGACTTAGGATAAACAGGGATTTTAGGCAAAGCTTACTGAATGAGCTCAAAAGTTTTGATTCCCTTGTTAAGTTTTACTTCTCTGACTCTCACTTTAGTGAGATTTTCTGCGCAGTTATTTAAAATGCAGTGTTATGCTGACTGTGATATCTTTTACACAGAAGAGAAACAGAACTGTTCACTCAGGTGTAGATAAAAATCTCTTCACTTTGGATTTAGACTTGAATTATTCCACCCTTTGTATTTTCGTGGACATTGCAGGCTTTAAGCTAAGAAAACGGCGCATCACCAATGAGCCTACTGGAGGAACAGGAAACTGCCCTCACCTACTGGAAGCCATCCCGTGTGAAGAGCCCTCCTGCTATGACTGGAGAATCATGGGGCTGGAGGAGTGCATTCCTGACAATGAGAAGCCATGTGGCCCTGGTACGCAGGTTCCTGTTGTCATCTGCATCAACAGTGATGGTAAGATGCTTTTTCCCATAGTCCACACCAACTAGAGTGTCGTGGTTTAAGACTAACTCACACAGTCTCTCTCTCTCTCACTCACTTCCCCCTCTTTCTTCCCCCGCTCCTGGAGGGATGGGAAGGAGAATCGAAAAGAATGCAACTCCCACAGGTTGAGATAAGAACAGTTTGGTAACTAAAGTATAACACAAATCACTACTGCTACCACCAATAATAATAATAAGAGAAATACAAGGAAAGAATACAATTCTCACCACCTAATACCAAGCCCGACCACGCTGTGCACCCCCCCCACCCTTCCGGGTCTCTGCTGTCTGCTTTTACATCCTGGGCATGACATGCTGTGGTATGGAATAACCTCTTTGGTCAGTTTGGGTCAAGTGTCCTGTCTCTGCTTCCTCCCGGCTTCCCCTCCTCCCTGGCAGAGCATGAAACTCAGAAAGTCCTTGGCCAGACCAAAACATCACTAAGCAGTAACGGAAACACTGGTGTTATCAGCGCTGCTCCCAGACCGAAAATCAAAAACACAGCGCTACAACAGCTACCAAGAAGGAGAAAAATGACTGCTACTGCTGAACCCATGACATAGAGTGAAGATGCTAAAATATGGTTCAAAGGGATAGCAATTTTTGTTGTTCTCAGTCCTTGAGATCAAGCTGTCTGGAATACAGAGAAATGTCCTTTGGTACTGGTTAGGCATGATAGGCCCTCTAGTTTCTCTAGGATCAAGTTTCTTCACCTACACACCATGAGTCTTCAAAGGTTCCTGAAGAGACTTTGAAAAAAGTAAATAGAAAACAGGTATTGTTTTTCAGTAGGTCAGACTCATGCCTGTGATGACTTGACTGAATTGCCTGATGTAATCCCACTAACAAAGCTGATCCTCTTGGTTCAACAGCCAAATAAAGTGTGAGTAAAGTCAGACACATTGCAGTAAGTACAGCTGGAAGAAAAATAATAATGTTTATTTAAAAGCGTGGTTTGATGCGTGTTATAGAGTTGGTTTGACAGCCCAAGCTAACTTGCTTCTTCAAAAAGTCAAAAAAAAAAATACCACCATTATTCAGTTATCTTCTGTGAGAGAAAGCAGATTTTGCATGACATAATCATAAAAGCCAATTTTGAAAGCTGCTTACAAAATAATCTGTGAAAGATTCATGAATTGCTGTTGCAAGAATATTTTTTATTCATTAGTGGTATCATAGTCTAGAACCACATATAAATGAAAATAATTGTACTGACTACAGTGTAGTTACAGTAAGAGATTTCTAACTCTATAGATGATTAAGTAAAAGAATACCTCTGATGAGTGTTTAACAGCTGCACAATATATATTGTCATAAAACTGGTCGGAAGTAATAAGAATTTTTTATAGAGATATTTAAATCTTGACCTTTCATTCTCAAGAATTTGGGTCATAATTGAGTTTTGGGGCTTAAATTGAAAACTTTAGAGTGTAAGCTGTATTTTTCTGTGTGAATCAAAGAGTAACCATCTTTAAAGCTCAGAAAGGTGTCAGCCTAGAGTTCAATATTAAATCTACTGCATTTGATAGAATCTTAGAATCATAGAATAGTTAGGGTTGGAAAGGACCTTAAGGTCATCTAGTTCCAACCCCCTTGTCAGGTCCCACTAAACCATGCCACCCAAGGCTCTGTCCAGTCCAGCCTTGAACACCACCAGCGATGGAGCATTCACAACTTCCCTGGGCAACCCATTCCAGTGCCTCACCACCCTCACAGTAAACTTCTTCCTCATATCCAATCTAAACCTCCCCTGTTTAAGTTTGAACCTGTTACCCCTTGTCCTCTCACTACAGTTCCTCATGAAGAGTTCCCCCCCAGCATCCCTCTAGACCGCCTTCAGATATTGGAAGGCTGCTATGAGGTCTCCACGCAGCCTTCTCCAGGCTGAGCAGCCCCAACTTTCTCAGCCTATCTTCATACGGGAGGTGCTCCAGTCCCCTGGTCATCCTCATGTCCCTCCTCTGGACTTGTTCCAACAGTTCCATGTCCTTTTTGTGTTGAGGACCCCAGAACTGCACACAATACTCCAAGTGAGGTCTCACGAGAGCAGAGTAGAGGGGCAGGATCACCTCCTTCGACCTGCTGGTCACGCTCCTTTTGATGCAGCCCAGGATATGGTTGGCTTTCTGGGCTGCAAGCACACACTGCTGGCTCATGTTCATTTTTTCATCAACCAAAACCCCCAAGTCCTTCTCCGCAGGACTGCTCTGTCTCTCTTCTCTATCTCAAAAATTTCTCGTTACAGTGTAATAATTTCTTGGCAGCAGTTCTGAAACTATTTGACATTTTATTTATGTACATTTTCAGATGGAAAATGGCCTTTTCCTCATAAATGAGAGTTTCCTAAAAATTTCTGAAATTTTCTTTTTTTTTATTAAAAAACATAAATCTGTAAGACTAATTTTTTTTATTTGCTAGATTTTGGCTAGTTTGGCTTACCTTTGGTTTTGAGGAGTGGCATTTGCTCACATGGCTAACTAAATTGTAATACAGACATTTATATTGACTCTAATTTTTTGTAACTATGATATATTTAGGACATGCAATTGAGCTACTAAGCTTTGAGATATCTTTTATGGTATTTGCTTCTGCTCTGTTTCAAACTGGATCTGCTCTCTGCACTGCACTTCTGAGGGGCTTTAATTTTGGCCAAATTTTACTTGGAAGACTTGTAATTAACTTTTTTACTCACAGTATTATTTTTTGTCTTTTTGTTTTCCTGAGTTCTGTGGCGTTATATATCACTGTAATTAAATGGCATTATATGTTGCCTATATTGGCAATCTGTCACAGAAGGAATGATAAGTCAGGCTTTGGCTATGTGCCAGTCAGTCTTTAAAGAGTTGTGGGCACAGCTTCAAAGAAAGGAGAAAGCAACCTGCAGTTATGATTTATTTTACAAAGATCCAGTCACCCACATGTTCAATATCTTCTGACAGAGCACAAAAGTGATGGAGAATAATGTCATAGAATGCCTCATCTCTTCCTTGAAATCCCTTCTCTTAGTAAACAGTTTTCTGTGATCTTCACCAGTGTCATGGTTTAAACCTCTATAACTCACGCAGTTTCGCTCACTCACTCCCACCTGTGTCTTCCCCCCCCCTCCCAGAGGGATGGGAAGGAGAATCGAAAGCATGCAACTCCCACAGGTTGAGATAAGAACAGTTCAGTAACTAAGATATAACACAAGACCACTACTGCTACCACCAGTAATAATAATGACAAGGCAAATACAAGGAAAGAATACAATCGCTTACCACCTATACCCAGCCCAACCCAGCAGTTCACCCCCCACCCTTCCAGGTCTCTGCCCTCCGTTTTTACATCCTGGGCATGACGTGCTGTGGCATGGAATAGCTCTTTGGTCAGTTTGGGTCAGGTGTTCTGTCTCTGCTTCCTCCTGGCTTCCCCTCCTCCCTGGCAGAGCATGAGACTCAGAAAGTCCTTGGTCAGACCAAAACATTACCAAGCAGTAACTGAAAACACTGGTGTTATCAGCGCTGTTCCCAGACCGAAAATCAAAAACACAGCGCTGCACCAGCTACTACAAAGAAGAAAAAATGACTGGTACTGCTGAACCCATGACAGCCAGTAATACCAAGTGGTAGTAGATGTACAGTGGTACTGTACATGGTACAGAAGAAACAAAGTATGAAATAAGGACCCACCAACGTTGGTTATATCTCCGTTCAAGCTAACCCTGCTCAAGCATCTCCTTACTTTGCCTGCCACAGCACCACACACTGAAAATCCTGTAGACTACTCTTAAATGCTCCTCTAAACTCTCACACCATTGCCTCTTCCCGGGTAGCTCCTGTCTAGTACTTGGGCTTCCTACATTGTCACAGGATGCAAACATCTGTTGCGGGCATCCAGATTCCATTCTGCAATCAGCCTCTGGGTAGGTGAGGTTGGATGGAAGGGACTTAAGTGTATTGAAACAAAAGTGCATTTTTCCCTTGGCTTCTGCTTTATAACATGAAAAAGGCTGGTGGTGTAATTTTCAGAGTAAACATTGTACTGTAAATGTAATGCTTACGTTAGTAAGATATACCCAACACTGATGAGTATCTTATGTTTCTCTGGATTGTTACAGGATTCTATATGTTTAAAGCATAATTAGTTAGGATAACACGCCTTGACCTGGCTGTTTTACTTCACAATTAGAATCAAGTAGCAGTGTTTGTGAGATTGCTTTATATAATTGGAATGAGCTTCTCTCTTCAATTTGGTGTAAAGATAAGAGTCATTACAGCCTTTGAGACAATAGCAAACAATAGATTATCCTCCCGTGTTGTTGCTGGAGGCCTATAATTGTCATTCTTTTTCCACAGTGCATTGCAGTAATCGGAATTTTCATTCAGGCTGAAAAAATATGACAGTCAGTACCCCAGGTTGTCATTGCAGAGGCTGTAATGAACTTTGATGTATTTTATTACATAAATGGAACTTCAGCCTCTTACTGTGGAAAGAACCTCTCCAGAATAAATATTCTTCATCAGTCTTCCAAAGAGCTCCCTTAGGTAAAAAAACCTCCTTTTGGTTGTGGAAACTGCAAGACTGAACTGAACCTAATCAGAATTCCTCCATCATATACATTATATTAATAATTAGAGATCTGTAGCTTATGTTCTGTGCTACACATGATCTTTTGGTAATGATACAATGACTTTTTTTTTTTTTTTTACTGAATTGTAATTTATGTATTTTTATATATGTGTAATACAAGGCATACTTGCATGCATGCACACACAGAGGTATATGTATTATCTATTATTAAGTGGTTTAATGCAGTTGAGAAGAGTGATTTTACAACAGATGAATTTGCTCTATTTCTCTGTAGCTGTGGCAATCTATGAAGAATGCAATTTCAGTATTTAAAGATTACTTCCTATAGTAGGAAAGCTGCCCACTTTAACAGACACATTAGTGCTACTCCTTTGTAAATTGGGAAAAATAATTTCTGACATAAAAATTGTAAAACTGACTACTGCTGAAAATGCCTACAAAATACTGGTTCATTCATTATGGGTTTTCAGACTTTAATCTTTGTGCTGAACTCTGGTACGCAAGTGCTAACAGTGGCTTTGGTGTCAGTGTGCTTCTGATCATCACATAGTAGGCTTGAAATTACTTGCTTATTTTAAATAATAAATTTGTTTGCAGCCTTTATAATATCTGGGACTCTGGACCATTGCATGTGTTACTCTGGATTAAATAGATCTCACTTCTGAGGGGCAAATTTCTTCCAGACCTTGTTCAAGCTCACTAATTGTTGGTTTAGAATGAACTCTCCAGGGGGAAGGAATGGACTGACTGCAATCTCCTGCCTCACTGCTGGGAGAGATGACTAGCCTTAGAAGAGGCAGGCACAGCAACAGCAAGGCTCTTCGTTTATATGCAAATTCCTGCAACTCTGAAGTAGCAGAATTGTTCCTGAGTTGTATAGGCAGAGATGTGTTTTGATGTAGCTGAGTGTCATGAGTTCTTTCTTGGCATCTGGGCATAATGTGGGTGACACAGGTCTGATCTTCCTGAGACTGGAGTACAAATCCAAGATTATATCCTAATGAAAAAGGGTGGGCTGTACCCTATTTGCAATACTGGGAGAAAAACAAGGGGTTTAGTAGTTCATAAAAATATGTAGAAGGTGAAATAGTCTCCTTTGTTAAGACTCAGATGTAAACATTTCAAACCAATTAGTTTAGCTGCTTTGTATGGAGTGGCTCAAACACTGTACTGTCCAAAATTGAACAGTGTACATCTCCTTCATCTGTGTTTATTCTTAGCTAATGTGACTGACTGAAGACACCATGTGTCAGCTATATGACAGTTCTATATGATCTAATTGTTTTACTGTTCTTCAGACTTAGAAATATTTATTTCTGAAATATATTTCTTGTTCTTTCTTTTATTGAATTTTACTTTGCAGAAAAGCTCATAAAATTTGTTTATGTAGTTTAAATTTTCTTCTATGTTTTCCTGATCAACATCTGTATTTTGTTTCTTAATTTTAACTTTATGTCTTCTTTGTCTTTATTGCTTCTTATGATAGGCATCTAATTAAATATATAGAGTAAACTTCAGTTATACTGAAGATTGGCTGGTGCAAGCATTTTCATTTAACATATTTTGGCTGATTTAAAAGTTGACTCTTTCTGTATATTTATGGTTTAAACCAAATATTTGCTAAATGAGTAGCTGCTGGTCTTCATTAATTTTAATAATGGAAAACATTAAGAGAATAAGTGGAAGCTTTGTACGTGTGCCCAGGTACAAAGAGTCTACTTCTTCTGCCCTTTCAATCGTATGGCTGTATGCATTGGATGAAGAAACCATCAGACTGGTTGGACTTTTTTAATGATTACTTGTCGTGGTTTAAGCCACTATAACTCACGCAGTTGGCTCACTCACTCCCCCCTCTTTCTTTCCCCCAGCTCCTGGGGGGATGGGGAGGAGAATCGAAAGAATGCAACTCCCACAGGTTGAGATAAGAACAGTTCAGTAACTAAGGTACAACACAAATCACTGCTGCTGCCACCAATAATAATGACAAGTCAAATACAAGGAAAGAGAATACAACTGCTCACGACCTGATACCAAGCCCAACCCAGCAGCGAACCCCCACCCTTCCGGGTCTCTGCCCTCCGTTTTTACATCCTGGGCATGACGTACTGTGGTGTGAAATACCTCTTTGGTCAGTTTGGGTCAGGTGTCCTGTCTCTGCTTCCTCCTGTCTTCCCCTCCTCCCTGGCAGAGTATGAGACTCAGAAAGTCCTTGGCCAGACCAAAACGTTCTAAGCAGTAACCAGAAACACTGGTATTATCAGCGCAGTTCCCAGGCTGAAAGTCAAAAACACAGCACTGCACCAGCTACCAAGAAGGAGAAAAATGACTGCTACTGCTGAACCCATGACAATACTTGAAAAGAAAATACCTACTTTCTGTCACTCTATGAGTTAGCTCTTTAAAAAGAATGAAGAGGCAGATTCAAATTCAAATTACATTGAATTATTGAGTTAATCCTGTAACAGAACCCAGATCAAAATCTGGCCAGTGCTCAGCAGTCAATTAGTAGAAAAATGCTGTAGCTAGTGACAGTTTCTTTCAGCACATACTGCCTTATGCTTACAGGAACTTCATTTTATGGGCATTAGTCATCATTTCCCAATATTAATTTCCTAGCTAATGTCATTACAGAATTGATTTGAACTGTTATTTTCTGCCTGACAGCTTTTTGGCTGACCATCTGAGGCATTTAAATCAAATGTAATACTCATACTTTGTTCTTCACTGTAAACACATGGGATATGAAATTTATAACCTGGTCCTTCCTTTAATTTGTCTGGTTACCTTAAAACTATTGATTTTTTTTATTGGATATTTGTTATATGTAAGAATTTGCTAGAGGATAAACCAGTCAGTTTAAAGGACCTTAAATCTGATCCTCTCAGACCATTATGTTTCAGAGCACTGAATTTTTAAGGCATTTCTTTTTAATAAGATTTGCTTTATTTAGTATAAAGGGATATATGGAAAAATTACTGCACACTACTGCTTAAATTATACCATCTCAGTTCTCAGGAAGTTTGATAATCCTGTCCATAAAAGGTCATATTTAATATATCATACAAATTCCTTTATGTCTCTCATCTTGACAAATAGGAAAATTGACATATCACTATTACGTTCCCTGTAAGAATAGATGCAGTCTGTGTTTGCATAACTTACTTATGGGAAGACTTAAATGCATCACTTGCTTTGTCAATGTCTTTAGTCGTTGGCCTAGACTGTGATGTGATGATTTAAATTAAAGGGATAAGTAAAACAAAACCAGAGCTTAATCTGCATAGTCCAATAAACAATATATATATTATAACTTAGTGCAATAGACCATTGTTTCAAATTTGTCATATATTTTTGCAAGACAGAGTTGCACTTGATATGGACAATGCCTACAGAGACATTAATGTTCATTACAAATATAGTTAAGTTAAAAATAGGTGGGCCAACATAATCACTAAAATCTTTTTCTAGTATCATAGATCATAATTTGGCTGTCTAGTCAGATGGATTTACTGGCCTTTGGCATGTTACTTCTAAAATGCACTATAATATCCTTGCAGCGAATCAGTACTGATGCATTTAAAATTTACTGGACATGTAGGAATAGAAGTTGCCATAGTGGAAAGCACAAATATTTTGGAAATGTATCACAGAGAGTGCAATTACATGTTTCATATGATGCATGCTTTTGTTTTTGATGGTATAACCAAATGAAAAAGTAGGATGTTGCCACAACTGCTTGTAATAGCAGTGGGTGAATTAGGAGAGGGGGAGACCTCATAGCAGCCTTCCAATATGTGGAGGGGGCCTATGGGGATGCTGGGGAGGGACTCTTCATAGGATCTGTACTGAGAGGACAAGGGGTAAGGGGTTCAAACTTAAACAGGGGAGGTTTAGATTGGATATGAGGAAGAAATTCTTTCCTGTAAGGGTGGTGAGGCACTGGAATGGGTTGCCCAGGGAAGTTCTGAATGCTCCATCGATGGCGGTGTTCAAGGCTGGATTGAACATAGGCTTGGGTGGCATGGTTTAGTGGGAGTTGTCCCTGCCAGTGTCAGGGGGGTTGGAACTAAATGATCTTAAGGTCCTTTCCAACCCTAACTATTCTATGATTCTATGATTTTGATGCATAAATTTTGGGTTACATAGCAGACTGCAAAGCAGGAACCCAATCCTGATGAAACCCAAAGCTTCATCAATGGTAATAATGCAGAGAAGGATCATCTGTGTAATTTTGCAATTCTTGTAACTCCCGTGCACTGTGCAAGCACTATCCCTGCTGAATACTTAAGAAAATTCAGTCTTAAGAGTAAAACATACTTAGCCACAATGATTACTCCAAATCAGAGCAAACATCTGAGTATCCCAGTCTCTCCGGCGTTCCCAGTGATCTGTTTGAAGTTTTGGAGCATTGGTAGCTTTTGGCAAGGTTTCAGCTATGTAGAGTCACAAACCCATTGCAGAGGGAAAGGAACAGATTTGTGAAAAGAGGGATGGAAGGCAATGGGGAAAACTGGTATTGACCAAGCAATGAGGTTAAGAGTGGAGGAAGGGTAGGATTTGACCCTACTTCCCTGCAGGACATTTTACTGAGATCAAGTAAGGCATTTGAAGTTATGAAATGTCTACATGGCCAGGATTAGGAATGAAACTGGGGGGGGATTCAGTCTAGTGATGATCAGCCCAAAGGAGGATTTGACAAGCAGCTGGAGAGAACTTGGCAGGGCTGGGTGAAAGGGACAGTGTTGTGACAGACTGGGATTAATGTCTGGAGAAAATAAGGCTGAATAAGAAGCCACAGAAGGGAAAGAGAGAAGGAAATTCGTCACCTTTAGAGCTGGGAAAGCAGCTTGTTACAGTCTGCTCCTGCTTTTCTTCCTGAGATCACTGTCAGAGTAGTAAGTGTCCATAGTCAGTGTAATACCCATTTCAGAAGTGCTATTTTTCATTTGGCTTGTATTTTAGACTAGAAATTTGGAAAGAAATATGATGTCAAAATTAAGTATTTTAGGTTGCAAAGCCAAGCCCTCAAACATTAGGAAATTAAGGTTGTTTGTCAGGGCTTTATCTGAATGGAAGTCTTTAATTATTTATTTGTGCCTACATGACATTTTCCCCACAGAACCTGCTACTCATCTGTGAAACGGATATATCTCCTCTGGGGATAAAGTGGGAATTTTGTAGTAATGAATGCTTTTCTTTGAGACAACTAGCCTTAGTTGTCTTATTCTTCAGGATTTAATGGTGCTCTGCTTTTGTTCAGAATCAGCAAAATATAAATAATACTGACCTGTCACATCTTGAGTATTCTGAAAATAAATTTGTTAGTTGGTGTCTGATAGCCGTGGCAGAAAGATCTTAGAAAGATTACCAATTCTGCTTTAGTAACACTTTTAATTAATATGTGGTAAATAAAACATAAGCTCATGCCTAACCAAAGAGAATAAAATTAAAAATACCAAATAGCTACTCATTAAGCAGTTTCCAGTTTATGAACTGAAGGAGGAAAGGACCCAGTGGAAAAATAATAAGCATGTGATTATACAGTTTAAAAAAATGCATTATGCAAAGGCAACTTTAATTCTGGCATTTACTGCTGTTTGGTTTCATGACATAATTTTTGGGGTAATTTAAGGATTAGCAAAGTAAATCTTGCCCTAGGAATTTTCAGATGTTTGGTTTTCATTTTACTGATTTGAGACATCCTTTATTGCTACTGATATTATTTTTTAAATAACAAAGTGCTGCATTAGTGTTCTTCAGATCATAGAATTATAGAGTAGTTAGAGTTGGAAAGGACCGTAAGATCACCAAGTTCCAACCCCCATGCCATGGGCAGGAACAACTCCCACTAAACCATGTCACCCAAGGCTCTGTCCAGCCTGGCCTTGAACACTGCCAGGGATGGAGCATTCAGAACTTCCCTGGGCAACCCATTCCAGTACCTCACCACCCTCACAGTAAAGAATTTATATCTAACCAGACCTTCCTCTATTTAAGTTTAAACCCATTACCCCTTGTCCTAATTACAATCCTTAATGAAGAGTCCCTCCCAGCATCCTTGTAGGCCCCCTTCAGACACTGGAAGGCTGCTATGAGGTCTCCACGCAGCCTTCTCTTCTCCAACTGCTGAACAGCCAAAATTTGCTCAGCCTATCTTTGTACGGGAGGTGCTCCAGTCCCCTGATCATCCTCGTGGCCTTCCTCTGGACTTGCTCCAGCAGTTTCATGTCCTTTTTATGTTGAGGACACCAGAACTGCACACAGTACTCCAGGTGGGGTCTCACAAGAGCAGAATAGAGAGGGAAGATCACCTCCTTTGAGCTGTTGGTCATGCTCTTTTTGATGCAGCCCAGGATATGATTAAAAAAGATAACAAAATAAAAGATATTAAATAGAAACTATATCAAATCTCTTGTTCTGAATCTCTTGTTTTGTTCTGTCTTTAAGAGTGGAATAAGAAGAATAATACTAGCTAGAAACATTTTAAATCTTGTGGGAGACTTCTAGAAAACCAGTGATGCCTACTATTAGGAGATAGTTTTACTTCCAGGGTACAGCTGATCACTCTGAGTAGGTGCAAATCTGCAGTGAAATCGTTCAGATTTCTGTGAGTTTAGGGTCTTAGTTTGTATAACTTGTTAACAAAGTAGAAAAGTTCTAATGTCCCTATACTTGGAGATGTGTTCCTGCTAATTTTGGTTTTGTTGTGTGATGTTATTGTATTTCCTTAATTTAGCATAGGTTGATAAGGTGCTGTGGTATTTACCGCTGATTGCTTTCCTGAGATCTCTTTCTCTGAATCCATATCCTGAGAGGCCAGGGAAAAGGAAAAGTCAAAAGGATGGGTTAGTTTTAGTCTTCCAGAGAAGAATCAGTTATGAAAATGTTTCCAAAGAGAGGATTAATTCACAGTCTGAGCTCCATAAAGGTATGCTATGCCTTCCACTTGTGTAATGATGAGGAGATATTAATTGTAAGATAGATAAAAATATGTTCTCTGAAGACTGCATTTTATCTGCCAGTAGTAGGACATAGACAGAATCATCCATGAAATTAATTATGAAACCATTTCTCAGAAATGTGTAAACATGACAGTAGCAGTGATCTCTTATATATCTCTTGGGTCCTGTGTTTTAACTGTGATTGAATCGAACTGTCAGATTACGTATAGAGTGACAACTCTTTACGAGCTGCACCTGGATGAATAATGCAAAGAAAATGTTTGCAATCATCTTTTACTATATAAAATACTTTTTCTGAGTCTCTTAAAACCCCTTTTGAGTTACAGGTATATTTGTGTGGCAGGAGGCATCACATATCATTTATGAATGCATAGTTGTAAATTTGCTGTAAATTCATTGTATAGTTCTGTAATATTAGATAATTGACAAACTGAAAAATTCATCTAATATTCTGTCAGCTACATGCCATTAATCATTCTCTTCAGCAGTGGGTTATGCTCTTTCGTTGGAAAATACTTGGTGATGAAACTGCAGTGCTGGAGTATTTATGAATTGATTTATGATGCAACTTTGTGAACTTACAAGCTTGAATTTGTGAAGTTATCCTCCAAACTTCACATTTATGCAGAAAATTAGAAGCCTGAAGTTCATGAGGGTTGATATTTAGTGTTTCTTGAAAGCCAGGCCATTTAAGGTAGTTGTCTAAAATATGCCTATAACTATTTCAGTGTAGGGAATCATTGGAAAGATTGACTATGGTGAGTCCTGTCATTTTACTGACATCAGTGGAGCTGTCAGATCATTTTCATGATACCGTTTTTGTAGTCTTGCATATTATTTCCTTTTTATGCTTCTATTCCAAACTGATATCCCAGAATGTTAATCCAGTTTGCATCAGCACATCAGAATTATAATTTATAATCTGTCATGGGTTCAGCAGCAGCAGTCATTTTTCTCCTTCGTAGTAGCTGGTGCAGTGCTGTGTTTTTGACTTTCGGCCTGGGAACAGCGCTGATAGCACCGATGTTTATAGTTGCGGCTTAGAATGTTTTGGTCTGACCAAGGACTTTCTGAGTCTCATGCTCTGCCAGGGAGGAGGGGAAGACAGGAGGAAGCAGAGACAGGATACCTGACCCAAACTGACCAAAGAGGTATTCCATACCACAGTACCTCATGCCCAGGATGTAAAACTGGGGGCAGAAACCCGGAAGAGTTTAGTTCACGGCTTGGTCGTCAGGTGGTGAGCAGTGGTATCCTCTTCCCTTGTATTTGCCTTGTCATTATTATTATTGGTAATAGCAGCAGTGGTTTGTGTACACCTTAGTTACTGAACTGTTCTTATCTCAACCCGTGGGAGTCACATTCTTTCGATTCTTCTCCCCCTTCCCCCACCCCCCTCGGACTGGGGGAAAGAAAGAGGGGGAAGTGAGTGAACGGGCTGCGTGATTTACAGCTTAAACCACAACAATAATCTAAGTGGTTTGAAATCATTGGCATTCCATTGCTCTTCCAGGACTACTTCTCCAATTGATTTTGAGCTTTTTTGAGAGGAGAGGAAAATGCCTAAAATAGTAGTTCCAGTAGAGTGCCTGTGAAACCTTTTTAAAGGCTACAAGACTCTGTCCTTATCTGATCAATTAAAAAACTTAATGAGACTACTCAGTATTGAAAAGTAATAAAATATTTAGGGTTTTTTTCTAAACAAACAAAAAGACATATTGCAGTGCTAAAATAGAAACATGTTTTATTTCAGATCCAGGTATTCAAATCCTACCATTACCAATGTTCAAAATAGCTACCAGTATTTCTAAAGTCTGTCAAAGGAATTTTCATTGTTAAATGCAGTAGAGTTTCCGTAACATTTTACAAACAAATGGAGAAAGCTGGGATTTTGTTTGTGGTGTTCTTTTCCTTTGAAGTCATTCTTTTATAGCTTTTTGTCACTACGTGAAGTGTGGCTTAATTGGGAAATGTTTATGAGAATGTCCAGTTGATCTTGGGATCAACTGTATCTTTTTAAGGTGAGTTGCTGCTTTTGCCAAGTGTTCTTAGAAACATGCGGTGAATTTTCAAGTGATCTCATCCTCCAGATTTGCACTGTGTTGTCTTGTTTTCTTATAGCTCCGTCAGCACTTTTCCCCTACTTTCCCCATTCTGTTTAAAATGGCCTATTGGTCTGACATATTGATCCCATTTGGTCCCATGACTAATATTGATTTCATTCTCAATGGGACCATAGTCTGTCATCAAACTTACTTTTTCTTTCATATCAAGATGATGTTTGATTGGCTTATTTGACACTATAAGGCAACTGTGCTTGGTTATGATCAATACACTTCTATTCTCTGTTCCTTATCATTCTCAGTAAGACTACATTAGCAAATGAACCATGAAAATGTTTCAACTACCTGTCAAGCAGTAGGAAAATCTTACTCCTGTTGTTAAGCAATGTGTAGGTATTCTGCTGGGCTCTTTATTAGAAACATTGGGATACTATTGCTCTGGTACAAGTCTACTATGGCATAAAGATTTTTGGCTAAAGGCATATCATGTTTCATTTTTTGTTTACTTTGGGTTCTCTGCATGGAGCCACTTAGGAAAGTTGATCCGAGTTAACTTCAAAAATAATATTAGTTAAACTATATTAAATGTGTACGTGAATCCTCTTACTCAGAATTACAGTGGCCTTAATTCTATTTAAGAATTTTCTCTTTCATTCTGAATAAGGATAGCTATACAAAATGTTAATACAGTTTAACTAATCTCCTTCAGAGCCCCATTTTAATTAATTTGGATTAATTCTTCAGTATTCCTATTAAGATCTGTCTTTTCAGTAATACGTTATCACTAATAGTTCAGATATAGTCTCTTTCATGCTGGTGGATATTCAGTGGTATCAGAAGTAGTAAAAATTCAAAGAAGGTATTATCTGCAAGAAGAGTTTTCCGTTAGTCTTTGATGCATAATACAAAATGTGTACTCAGTAACTTACAGAATTTTGTCAGAGATAAAAAGGCTGTTACTTTATAAGCCATAGCTAGTGCTGTAAGACACTCTCAGTGTGCCTCTGTGTGTATGTATGTGTGTCTGTGTGTATATATATATATATTTTAACTGTGAGCTTTGCAGGTAGACAAGTGGCTGCTCTATGCTTGGGGAACTGGTGCTGTGGCTCGCATCAACGCTACAACTTACAAAATTATGTAAATAAATACAGGGAGAATTACGTATTTTCTGGGTGAAATGTATGTAACTAAGTTTTTTCAGCCTGAGTAAATCTAGCAAAGGACAGTGAAAAATAAGAGAGGGGATAAAGGAATAAACTCTGAAAGTGGATACCACAAAATGTTCTTGTTAAGATGAAAATGAGAGAAGAACAATTTCTTCCAATATTCTCATTCTTAGCAAGTAAAAGAATTCAAGCATAAATAAGAAGTTTGCACTTTAAAGGAAAATAAGTAAATTTAGTGGGTTTTTTTTCCCATAGGTTTCTGTATGTTTCTGAGTTAACATAGTCATATAATGCTGGTTTTTTATACTTTTTTTTTTGTTTGTTTTTTTAGTCTGGTGAGATGACACTGCATTTTACATTGAAAAAATATTTGATAAAGAAATACTATTTCTTTCCCTGTTTTTATTTCCCTTCATCAAATTTAGACTGTACATGACTGTAATCCTGATAGATGACTCTTAATATAAATGGAGGTACATAAATTCTTCTATTACCAGACATGAAAATGGGATTACTGGAAGCGTTAATATCATATCTGAAGGTCTGAGTTCATTATTCTTAAACAGTTAACATCCAAAGAACGTCCAAAGATGTTTCCCATCTGAAGCAATTTTTACAGGAAATATATATCTTTATAATCTTAATTTTTGGTACAAAGTTGTCCCTTTATTCCTGTAATTCTTTCCTTATAAGGAGTGTTACTTCATAACAGGTTTGATTATTCCTGTAACTGTTTTGTATATGACACAAAGCCTTACCTTCACCTGATGGGTTAAGGAATACTGAACTGGATCTGTTAGCAGTGGCTGACTTTTCTTGAAGTTTGTGAGATTGAAACTCTGGATGAGTGTAAGGGCAGGGAAGAAGCTTTGGAACCAGAACTGTCTTACCTCTGTAGCAGAATGCCTTTCACATCTTCTAGTTTTCCTATAAACCATTCACAAAGGGTTACATGCTCCTGCATTCTTTCTGCATAGCTGTAGCACGTTGTCTTGTGGGGAAGGTTAGCAAACACGTGCTACTCTTTAAGCTGTAGCTGAGGTGTAGTAGTAGCACTTCCTAGTTTGGTTACAGAGAAGGGTTAGAAGTGCCCAGGTACTATTGTTGAAATCAGATTTCTGCATGAATATAAGAATTCTTGAAGCCACTGTCTCCCTATTCATCAAAATTTTTTCACATAAGGTGAATATGTGAGGAAATTTGCACAGTCATCAACAAGATGTTATTGCTTGTGAAATATGGTGTTTCATCTTTTTAAGAAATAGAAAATCTTAGAAAAATGATTACTTTTTTCTAAAATTTGTTGACATGTCTTTGATTTGTGAAACACTTGATATGGAGAGTTTCTAAGCTCCAACTTTTTTCCTTTTGTATGATGTTATTTACTGCCATTATCAGTATTTTTTCATTGCAAATGTTCACTTAAAAAAAAAAATAAAAAAAAGCCAAACCCACATTTTGAAGTTGAGGATTATATTTTAAAAGGTATTTGTATCTTCCATTTTTTTCAATAGTGAAAGAGGGAGTAGTAAGTGGCCTTTTGCACATATAATTGGTTTGTGCATGCAGTCGTGGTAAATCTGTAAATAAGATGAAGGCGTATATGCTTGTGCTAGCCAAGTTTCTCATTAAAAAAAAAATCCATCCATGTTTATAAGATTCATGATGATTTTTGAATAAGTGGCCAAAGTATGTTTATAATTTTTCTTTTAGTAAGGAATAAACTGTATGAAGTTACATTGAAACCAAACCACTATAAATGTTCACACGCAAATCACCAAATCAAACAGTTTACAATCCTACAATGTTTTCATATCATTAAACTATTAGATCAACTTTCATTTTTGCATAATGAACAGATGTGAGAAAATGGTATATTTGTCTTCATTGTAATCAGTGCCATTTCTGCTTAGGCTTCTTAGAAGAGAATGACTTCACGAATATTAACTATCAACTAATTAAGATGTACTTAATTACATGCAAATGCTACTTAGCAGAAGGAATTGCAAGAAAGGCATGTGATTAGGGAATTAGCAGCCGTTTTAACACTGGGAGCTACCAGCTAGGCACCTAAGCAATAGAAATGAGTGCAGACACTTCATTTGATAAGAATACAAGGGAAAAACACACCATCTTTTCATGTGGTGTTTGTTGAAAAACTTTGGAGCCAATGAAGGAGAATATATTGAGAATATAAATTGTAGTTTAGTGTACTTTGATGTTGTTCAGTATTTAAAGAGATTAAAAATTAAACAAAATGTTGAGATTTTATCAGCCTACCTCATGCAGAGATATTTTTTGTCATTCTGGTTAGCTTTATCTTTGGAGCAGATATGAATAAGCACCATCAAGATGTTATGAAGGCCTCTGGGATTAAGTTTCTTAATGTCTATCAAAGTAAGAGTTAGATATAAGTATTGAACTGATTTAACAGCAAATATTGGTCTATCAATCAGGTGCTGTTATGTGTGTTGCTTTTTTTTCTTCCAAATACTCTTAAGATTGTTAAGATCTTTGATAACTGATCATGGTAAATGATGGATTGCCTGTAAATAATATTGTTTCCCCTTTCTGTGGTTTATTTTATTAGGTTTCCAGAGATTAACTTCTAAATTCACCCTACAGAAAAATCTGGGTCAGCCTTTCGCGGTTGTGTATGCATTTTAATTAGAGACATGCTATGAGAAAGACAGCTTTCCTCAGAGAGTTACTCTTGTATTAGAAAAAAGCCCACAACTAAACAGCAAAAAAATAGAATTTCCTCCCCCCCAAAAAAAAAGAAAAAATACAATCAGTTATGGTATGAGACTGAATTTCCAATCAGCAGGTCTGATAAAGTTGAAATAAGATAAAGAGGTTTGAGAAGACAGATTACAAGTGTCTGATTATGCAAAAGGGCAGAAATTGAATGAAAGTAATCATGGGCCTCCACTTTCTCGTATGCATATGGTAGTTGTCTATCTCTTCTGATCACTGATAAAGTAAAAATCCACAGTACTGCTGCAGCACCGTGGTTTGGAGGAAAAAGTTAATTTACTGTGATGGTCCATGATAGGCAGGCAGGATTTTTCCTTTTGTGGTAAGCTTTAGGGGCTGGTAATTGCTTAGTGATTTGAACGAAATGCAATAACAGTATTAGAAATGAAAATTATAATGTTAGCTTATCCTGGTGATGGAGTATTATCTGCTTATTAGCACATATAAGGTATCCTAGCACCAGAAAAATATATGAAGATTTTTTTTGTAAATTTATAGATTTCCTGTTATGTGAAGAATTTCCCATTTTTCATTAGGCCAATGTGTAGACAGCGTTATTACAGATGACAGTCTAGCATAGAACTTCAAATTTGGATAAGTTTGTAAGTTTTCTCCTATTTCAGTGGATTTCTTGAAGTTGGGGTTTTCTGTAATTTCTTTAGAATGATGCCAGCTGAACTGATTAGTACTTTTTCTATACTACTACAGTCTAGTCATGATGTTCTGGAAACTTTGAGGCAATTAGGCTTTAGATTAATATTTTCTAGCTTATTTTCTTCTCGGCATTATAATTAAAACTGACACTTAGCCACTTCAGAATTGTAAGAAATTGTAAGAAAATGTAAAGACTGACAATGGAGTCAGAATAAGGACACGTATAGGTCCTCATGTGGAAGGAATGTGTATGGGAAACTGCATGGGAATTCAAGATAAAGAGCAGTCTTGTGTACCATTTCATTTACGACCCATACAGGAGGTGCAATACTTTCCTGTTGAATTTTTTTTCTACACAGGGAAGGAAGGGAACTGTAAACAGAACCATCACAGCTCACAGATTTTGACATCATGTGAACTAACTGCATTTTTCTTCCTGCAGCCTCCATGCTTAGATGCTTTACAGAAGGCAGCTGAATAATAATAACTGAGCATTTAGGCTCAGTTGCTGTCATTACTTCTTTTATGAACTTTAAAATACAACTGCAGGATTTGTTTTACCATTGTGGGATATTCCTGTTTTTTACCGATTTCACAGGCATTTGAAAAATAACGTTCAATATTAATGTTCAAAGAACTCTCTTGATCTGATCCCATTCATTGTGATTTTATCATCAATTTTTTACTTAGTTTTTATCAGGTTGTAGTTCAGCCTTTCAGATACTGTTGCCAGGTAAAGGACTGAGACCAAGTTGCCTTATTGTGTAGGACCCCAGCAGCATTTTTATTTTGTGTTGATTTGTTGTTGTTGTTGTTCTCCATGCTTCATTGAATCTTGGAGTGATTTTGCTGTTCATTTTAAGGCTTTTAAAAAAATTTGCCCTCTGTTAAGCACTTGCCTTTCCATTTACTACAGGTCAGAATTTGACAGCAATTTTTTACTGTGCACTGAAGCATGTATCATATTAAAAGACGCACAATAAGCAAGAGAGTTTCCTTACCACGTGTCTCTAGTGATACCAGCACTGCTTCCCATTGGAAAGATCTTAAAGCATTTTACAAGACACTTAAATATCAGATGCATTTTACAGATGAATAAACAAAACTACAAAGGAGTGAGATGATTCAACTACATTAAACACAGAATGTAGGTGTTCTGTGGTCTAGCAGAAACTTTATCATCTAGACAAAATTATTGCAGGTACCATATGTACATTCTATACTGATGATACAAATCTGTAAAAAATCACAGTAAAATTTTAAACAGTTCTTGACATTTAAATCCTTGAAAAACAAAACTTCTTTTGCCTCTTGCGCTATCTACATTCAGTCACTCCCTTTACTGCAGTTTGGAGTATTTAGCCGAAAATGTGTATCTGTTGCATGAGGGAAATATCATTCAACCACATAGGCACTGTTTCTGAATATGGACAGTTGCTAGGTTCCAGATTTCAATATCTATTTCAATGTATAAATGTATATCTATGAAGTTAAAATAAAATCATAGTATCATAAAATCATTTGGGTTGGAAGAGACCTTGATGATCATCTAGTTTAAACATATCCCCCCTGGCTTTGGCAGGGACACCTTCCACTAGACAAAGTTGCTCAAAGCTCTGTCCAAGCTGTCCTTTAACATTGCCAGGAATGGAGCATTGTTCCCAGCCTATGGTTGAGTGATTCCTGGTAGTTGACTATACTATGCTCTTTAAAGAGGAAGGCAGCAAAGGTCAAGTTCTTCATGAAATCATTAGTGAAAAGTCAGAAACAATTTAGTCTCAATAAAATATTTCCGTGAAGATAAGAAGTACCCATTATAAAATATTCCTTCCACCTACATTTCTGTGCTGTTGAATTCATCATATAAGAATTGGACAGTTGACAATAACTAAGCGCTAATATGGAAGATATATATTTCTAGTCTATTTTGCCTGTAAAAGCAAAGGATAAAAGTTAAAAGCGGGTTTTTAGTTTGGGAGAAAGTGAAGGCTTCTAGGCTTTTTTTTTTTTTATAGATAAACTCAGACTGAAACTAATTTAACACAATTTCTCATTGTGACCCCAAATTTAGCTTGAGTTTCAAGTTAACACCACCTTAGTTGACAGGAGATAAATAAGCTCGATATAATATTGTATGTTTATACTATGACACACTGTTGTAATAGTAGTATTTCTTGCAAAGTGTGAAAGTGTCATAGAATCATAGAACCATAGAATAGTTAGGGTTGGAAAGGACCTTAAGATCATCTACTTCCAACCCCCCTGACATGGGCAGGGACAACTCCCACTAAACCATGCCACCCAAGGCTCTGTCCAACCCAGCCTTGAACACCGCCAGCGATGGAGCATTCAGAACTTCCCTGGGTAACCCATTCCAGTGCCTCATCACCCTTACAGGAAAGAATTTCTTCCTCATATCCAATCTAAACTTCCCCTGTTTAAGTTTGAACCCGTTACCCCTTGTCCTCTCACTACAGTTCCTCACGAAGAGTCCCTCCCCAGCATCCCTATAGGCCCCCTTCAGATATTGGAAGGCTGCTATGAGGTCTCCATGCAGCCTTCTCTTCTCCAGGCTGAACAGCCCCAACTTTCTCAGCCTGTCTTCATACGGGAGGTGCTCCAGTCCCCTGATCATCCTCGTGTCCCTCCTCTGGACTTGTTCCTACAGCTCCATGTCCTTTTTATGTTGAGGACACCAGAACTGCACACAATACTCCAAGTGAGGTCTCATGAGAGCAGAGGGGCAGGATCACCTCCCTGGACCTGCTGGTCACGCTCCTTTTGATGCAGCCCAGGATATGGTTGGCTTTCTGGGCTGCAAGAGCACACTGCTGGCTCATGTTCATTTTTTCATTGACCAGCACCTCCAAGTCCTTCTGTGCAGGGCTGCTCTGAATCTCTTCTCTGCCCAACTTGTAGCTGTGCCTGGGATTGCTCCCACCCAGGTGTAGGACCTTGCGCTTGGCATGGTTAAACTTCATCAGGTTGGCATCAGCCCACCTCACAAGCGTGTCAAGGTCCCTCTGGATGGCATTCCTTCCCTCCAACATCTTCATATGTTATAGAGTATTTAATGCTTATTTCTAACAAATGTTTTGTTGTACTGAAGAGATGTTCATTTGCATATCTTGGTGATATGCTGTTTTTTAGATGTTAGCTATTAGAACAAAGGGATTGACATGGCTGGACTGTAGGAAGTGCAATGCTATAGACACTCCTGTTCAGTCCCATTGAGATCACATATGCCTCCGTAGCGGTTGATTCAGTAGATGAATCATAATTCAACAGAAGGTTTTATGGCCTATACAGAAGGATTGTATAGCACAAAAAGCAGTAATAGGTTTCAAAATGTTACGCTTTCCAGAAAATAAAACAAACAAAAAAATAATGTCTACAAATGAATTGGCTTTTTCTGTGCCTTGAACTTACCCAATTATCAGGGCCTCAGAAGTCCAGTGTGCTCTTGCATGCAACTTTTTCACAGTTCCTTGTAATTGTAATAGCATATTGGGCTACTGCTCAGTTCATGGGGCTTTTCATTGCAAGCACTTTCTGTAAATGGTTTTTCATTTTTTCCATCTTAGTTCATTTTTTCCTCTTTAGTTCACTTTTTCCATTATCTGCTCCAAAGTGAATATTTATCCTGCAGCTTTTGTCACTGTCACTGAGATTTACTGACCTCGGAATATGTGGTCATTTTTTCATTCCTCATTTAATGGATTTTAACTGATTTCATCAGGAAATCATATGTTGCCTTACAAAACTAACCACGTTGTGGTTAGGATGCTGTTCAGACAGATCTCAAGCACAGGATTTCCTTACTGAAAGCAAAAGCAGCTCTGCTACTTAAACATTAGCTAGTATTTCATTGAACAGTTTATATTTGTAATAAAATATGTCACACTGATGTGACAGAATTCAAGTCCATAGATCTTTTTATGCTTCCATGACACAGTTATGTGTTACTTGTTTGCTAACTAATAAAGATATTTCTGGCCAAACAAGACACGCTGACATGGCTTACTACAACTTTCTTCATATTTTGATGCATGGCTGAAATTCAAAGGATGAATTGTGGGTTATAATAGTGACTAAGCTGGAAGTTAGGATACTTTTCCCTTTCTCCCATGAACATGGATGAAGAAAAAGTGATTACTGTATATGCATTTTCATGCCCATAGTTTTCCATTGATGTATTACTCCATTATTCACATTAGGATTTTCTGTGGAATCAAATACGAATTAACAAAATGAAAGTCTAAAGACCACCCAGGCTGGCATTCACTTCAGCAGCATATCAAGTTAAATTACATTGAAGCATGTTCTCATAGAATCAAGGCAGAGGACAAAAGTTATTGTAATAAAAAAAAATCTATTTACCTTGTTTATATAGAAGAGAATCTAATTTATTTGTGTGCCCATCTGGACTAGATTGCTCATTTTAAGTTAATTTAACAAATGATAGACTGCTACTGGCCTTTTCTTTCCCAGGAGAAGAGGTTGACAGACAGCTGTGTAGAGATGCTATCTACCCAGTCCCAGTCATCTGCGAAGCTCCATGCCCAAAGGATTGTGTTCTCAGCATGTGGTCTGCTTGGTCCTCCTGCTCCCACACCTGCTCCGGCAAAACCACAGAAGGGAAGCAGATGCGTGCCCGCTCCATTCTGGCGTATGCAGGTGAAGGTAAGGTCGCATACTCTTGCAGACTCTTGTTTGACTGTGAATTCCTAACTGGCTTTGTAATGTCAAAGTAATTTCTTGATCAACAGAAATAAATTATTAGATGGAGTTCTGTTTTTTTAAACATAGAAAAATTATTTAAATGCTTATCCTACAATTACTCATAGTACCTAAAGCTGCTTTAAAGAGGAGATTTTGTTTTGCTTATTTCAGTTAAAGTTGCTTTTTTATTGTTCTGCATAATGTTACTGTTTTGATTTTGAATATATAGATTTCTCATTTTCTATTAAAATTAAACAGTGTAGATACCTTGTCCTATGTGGACCTCTAGAGAGATATTTGGAGTATTGTTAGTAATTTGGAAGGATAGAAATATGAATGCTGAAAAGATGAGAGTTTTAATTGGTTTAAATGCTAACAACTGGCTTTTGTACCTTCTTAGCTCAAACTGGTAATGTTACCCATTAGCATTTTTATTCTTAATAAGACCTTTGTTTTACCCTGCAAATACTCAGTCATATGAATGGCTTTCATTCATGCAAATGGTCCTTATGTAGCATCTGGAGCAAATGCAAAGAGAAGATACAGCTGGAATATAAACGACAAGAATAAAAAGGTTTTAGATATAGGTTCACATCTATCCTTTGACAATTTTCTATGCTTCCTTTAACCGGTTTTGTTTTATTCTTATTTTGTTTCATTCTTAAGTATTTGGGGGGGTAATAAAGCTAATGTATTCTATATGTAACATGGTTCTAAGACAGCCATGTCAGCTGTGCCAGGTTCCAACTGCGAAAATTCCTTGTGCAACACTGGGAGCAAGGAGACACAGCCACCATAGAATCATCAAATCATAGAATACTTAGGGCTGGAAAGGACCTTAAGATCATCTAGTTCCAACCCCCCTGACATGGGCAGGGACAACTCCCACTAAACCATGCCACCCAAGGCTCTGTCCAACCCAGCCTTGAACACCGCCAGCGATGGAGCATTCACAACTTCCCTGGGAAACCCATTCCAGTGCCTCATCACCCATACAGTAAATTTCTTCCTCATATCCAATCTAAACTTCCCCTGTTTAAGTTTGAACCCGTTACCCCTTGTCCTCTCACTACAGTCCCTCATGAAGAGTCCCTTCCCAGCATCCCTATAGGCCCCCTTCAGATATTGGAAGGCTGCTGTGAGGTCTCCATGCAGCCTTCCTTTCTCCAGGCTGAACAGCCTATCTTCATACGGGAGGTGCTGCAGTCCCCTGATCATCCTCGTGTCCCTCCTCTGGACTTGTTCCAACAGTTCCATGTCCTTTTTATGTTGAGGACACCAGAACTCAGGTAACTGTAAAAAGAAAAACCTAAAAAGTGTAGCCAAGCAGGAACATTCAACCTTTTTCCTGAAAGGGACCTTTGCTAGAAGTGTAAGCGGCAATCATAAGTATACACATTTTAGTAGGTGATTCAAATTACCTAGAAATTACTTAGATAGATCTATGTAGCAAAGTAGAAAAGCTCTTAATACATAAAATTGGTTTATGTTGTGGTGGTGTTTTGTTTTTTTTAATAATGTGTCAAATGGACTCATTGAGGGAAATAGAGCCATGTTTCATATGAATGATAATAAGTAACACCATGTTAAAGCTTGGAAGGTTCTTTATTTATATAGTTCTATTCTCTGGAGTTTGTACATAGTGGAAAGGAGCATGGTGTTAAAGATAATCATATGATAATCAAGTAAACATAAATTCATGTGCTTCTTGCTTTTCCATGAAGGTCAAGATAATAGCTTTTCAATATGCTTAAGTAATTTTACTAGAGACAGAAATTTAACATCTTGACAAGCATGCCACAGAAGTCACAAACTAAATCACTCCAGAAAATGAAACCTTTTTAAAAAGTATTAATTTTATTATGACTTTGATACTTAACGCAACTTAGACTAATTTGCAAGGCTACATGTACAGCAAAGCAGTTGAGCGCAGCCTGGATTTTTAGGTATGTGAATTTTATTTATTTCTATTGCACAATGATCAGAATCAGTAATGAGTGATCACTAAGACTGACAGGTCTCAAGCCACAGAGATACTAGTGAAACATCCCTAAACTACTGCTGAGAAAGCTAATTTGTTACCTAGATGTTGCAGTGCGTCAGCTTTGCTGAAACCCTGACCTCTTAACTGCTGTTCCAAGATGAGGTTGTTCTGTACTTTTTTTAAGGATACAAGTTCGTATGTCTACTTAGCTTACAGCAATTCACTCACATCTTGGTCAGATATCTTAAACACCATGCTCCTTTGCACTCTTTACGAACTCCAGAGAATAAAAATATATAAATAAATAAAAGAACCTCCCAAGGCTTAGCATGTTTTTATAACTCTAGCCGGAAGGTATTACTCACCTCTGCTTGTGTTACATTCAAAAAGTACGAGTTTAGCTTTTATATTTTGTGTTTCACTGAAATTAGACTTACTGTCATCTGTCTCCTTGTACATCATTTATGCCTTTTAGCTGTTTGCTGTGTGACAAATAACTGAATGACTTTTCACCTTCAGAATTGTATGACAGAGATCAGCTGTGTTCCCAAAACATAAATCATGGATTGAGTAGTTGGTGCTGGGAATTTTATGTTCTGGGGGCACAGAATATATTCTCTATTCCACTGATATGAAAAGGAAGCTTCCTGTGACCCATTTTGAAATATGCAGGTTTTCATTCTATTCAGAGCTTATAAAAAATGCACATTATTGTTGATGAAAATTCCCTAAACACCATGTATAACTAAAATTCCCAAATCTCATGAACATAATAATAATTCCATTTGCACATTAAAACTCAGTTCTGAAAATAGCTACCAGTTCAATTCAGATGAGCAGTCCCAGAGGTGTTCCCTTTAGGATTTTTGAACCTTTCCTTGAACTGTTGCTAGCTGTTGCTGTTAACATTAATTAATTAAAGAACATGCAACCAACTTAGCTACTAAGATAACTTAAGGAGTCCAGGTTTAATACTGTGAGTCCTTGATCACATGCATCCTCCTGCTAGTCATGAAGAATTCAGTCTACAAGCCTGGGAAGATCAAAGCATTGCAGGCTTTACATGCACAATGAATACTGCAGTCTCTCAACGTGTCTGAAGTGCTTAATTCTTGTTCACTGAGGTACTTAAATATGAACACCCCAATGAAATTTTTGAGGTCTGTAAATAGGTTGAAATAGGTTCTTTTATCTGGATCTCATATGGCTTCATATTGTCTGTGATGGTTCAGTTTCTTTCTACTTTGAAATAAAAAATACTATATTCTGTCATTTTGCTTTTAGTGTTGGCAGATGACTGTCATGCTATGTCATTTCACACTTTAAGACCTTATTTCTGTTCTCACTTACCAGCTATCTATACTGCTGAATTGGTTTGAAGAAACCATCAAGTTAGCATAACTGGCCACCAGGAAGCAGTCACAGTATAATCAATTTTATTGGATGACTTATAATAGGAATAATTCCATAGTATTATAATAATTCCTTGGTGAGAAGAATAGCTCCAAATGAAAATTGAAGCCATATATAAACTACAGTAGTGACAACTTTTTCTAATGAGTTCTGGGATGTGACTCCCCCTCCAGCACCACACTGACTTCTGCTTGAGCCAGGAGCTGACCTCAACTGCACTCTCTCTTAGCAGCATTTCCTCATTCTGAGCAACACCTCTTCCTCATGGTCAAACCATACACTGCAGAGCCTCAAGCTCAGTGTGGTTATGCACATCTGTTATGGGTTTATTTAGTAGCATTCAGTGGAGAAAGAGAGAGGAGTCTCTTTTCCCAAGATAAAGATTTTCTGTGGTTTGTGAGATGACTCCATGTGGAAACTGGTGTCACAATAACCATTTTTATATCTTTTCTGAGATCATTGCCCTCAGCTTGAAGGTTTGCAGGGTGAAGTGAATTATAAATTTGCTTGTCTGTGAGCCTGTCTATAGCGGTAGCTCGTTTGTGTCACTGTCAAATACATCTTCATAGTACAGTAAGAAACTCAGGAAAGTCACTGTCTCAAAATATAAAATGACAGCAAAGGGCATAATGATGTTACCTGATATGGCTGTTCTGCGTAAGTCTAGTAAAGACATCATATGCAACTCAGCATCTCTCTGTTGAATGTAGGCTTTCTCTATTTTTGTTTTATTTTCTGTTTAATATTTCTGTAAATTCCTTTCCTACTTACAAGAAGTCTTATATAATTAGTAATACATGCTAAGACTACTTTACATAGCCCATGATCTGACATTAACAAGTACTAAATTAGTCTTAATTTTTTAGTAAATAATAGATATACAGATTGATTCTGTATTAATTATGCACTACCATTGACTGGCACTGCAAAACCAGTGTCATACAGCATAACAGTAATGTTGTGGATACATTCCAAGTTCTATCAGTAGTAAATGACTGATACTAATCTTGGAAAAGTAAAGAAAAAAAAAATAAATCCCACAAGTCAAAGACAATGAAAAAAAAATCATCTGATTAAAAAGAAGCTTAATAAAATGAGAGTGAAGGGCTATTTTGTTTGAAATATCTCTTAGGGCAGGGATACATATGCATGGCAATGTCTACTATGGCTATTGTATGTTCAGAGATTAGTAAAGTATAATGCCAGAAAGACTATTTAATGTGATCTCATATATCACAGACGATTTAACATCAGAGTAAGATAGTATAGAGTATCAGTTGTCCATCTCATCAGGTATTCTCTTTGGCAAGGGCGAACAGCTCATACTTCTCATATATCTGCAGGATTGATTTACTGAACCTGTAAGGAATAGCTGTATCAAAGGAGTTTCTTTTCAACTCCAGGGAACTTATGGTTGATACGCTTTAAAATTTGATTCCTATTAAAATTCCAGTGCACTTTTTCTTCATAGTTGCAAAAGGGGAGTTATACTAAGGACTTTTCAATGGAAATGAGTAACACCTCCCTCCAGGTTACAAGGGGCACTTCAGTCACGTATGTTTTCTCCAACTTTAAGATTATTCCAGCTGTTTGAAATGTATATATAAAATTACATGCATTTGTAAAATGAGTGATATCAAAATGCTTAATTAAAATTATCCTAAATGCTTTAAAAAATTTTTAAGCATATTGAAATTTGGAAGTTATCAAAAAAGTGTCAAAAAAAAAAAGACTTATAAAAGCCAGTCCTTTAATATCCTAGAGTGAGATGTCTTACCAATTAGCAGGAACAAATCAGGTAGAAAAGCAATTTAACCTTATGACAATTCTGTTTTAGTGTTCAGAGAAACTAATCTTATATATCTTCTTTTTTATTAGTAGTATGCAAGTCACTCTGTAAAGGTAGCCTTTCATTTTCAAGCTTGCTTTGCTTAAGTATCCAAAACCAAAAAGAAATGCTTCAGCTCCAACTGGTGTTGCACCTTGAAATGATTATTTTTAGTACAGCCAAGCAGTTTACAGTTATCTGACCATGTATCACATCAAATGTAATTAGGATTTTATGTCCCTTTTTCATATATCCTGATAAGATTAAATGTAATAATTTTTTTGGTTGGTTTTTTTTTTTTTTTTTTCTGTGATACTTGTTTGGTAAAACGGTCTTAAAGCCCTAGCCTTGTTACCACTACACAGATCTTGTAAAGGGCATCTCTAACTGCCAGTTTTCCAACCCCTTCTGCTTATTTCTGTAACTTTTTTAATTTGAGGGACACAAGAAAGTGCTGTTTTCCTGGAAAGAATGGCACATTGATTTATAAATAAATAATATATTTTCTATTATTACAAAGATTTGGTACTAGTAGTAGTTGGTTTATATTTCAGTACTGTTGTTTCCATATGTTCTCGTTCTTTCCATAGTTTTTAAAAATACTAATATAATCTGAACGGAACTGGATTCCCACAGAGCTGCAGATATTCATGCCCCAATGTTTTTCATTTACAAGTCAATGTCACTCCTATTTTTTCCCTGAATATACGTTCTTTCATAGCTGTCAAAACTGAATCTAAGTTGTCACTTTATTTTCAAATGCCTTAGGAACTGGTGGCTATGGCATCTATTCCTGGGGAAACATTTTTTCCCACACACGCCCCTTTAGTTTATTTAATTTGCTTAAATATTTCACCTTTGTTTCTTCTTCAGATGGAAATAGTTTATTTAGTAACCTTCCGTATCTTTTCTAAATTCTCCTTTATCTAACCCTTGTACTGGGGGAACATGTCTAGATGCCTCATAGGGATAAATTTTCTCTCCTACGCCAAATAATTTGTGACTTTACTGTCTTTGATTTTTTTTTTTTTTCAAAATACACTTACTTTCCTAATTTCCTTGCTTGTATTCCTGACGGTTGGTGTTAGATGGAAAAATTTCAATTTCCTGAAGGGATCTGCTTGAATAACTTTTTGAAACTTATTACATAACCATAAATTTGTCATAATTTTGTTTTATCTTTTCTTTATTTCTCTTTTATTTTGGGAAAATGCTCATGATGTTTTATCTTGGTGCTTTGCATATTGACATATATTCTAAGCAATTCTAAAAGACTCAAGTCACACCTATTCTATGCCAAAACCCAATTTAATTCCAGTCATTGTTTAATTACTTTCCCACACTTTTAGGTTTTTCTAATGGCCCTTTGCAAAACTTAAGATTAGCTAGTCTTTGGCATGACATCTCAGTTAATAAGATGCTTACTGTTGTTTGCTTGCATCAATATTTTTAACCTGAAGTCAGCAGTTAAAAATACCTGTATGGAAATAATTTGAGAATTTGCATTTTTGTCCTGTGGTTTCATTATAATGGCCGTTTCCTCAAGCTTGCTGCAGATCTAGACACCTCACCAAGCAACTCGGAGTATAAAGCATTTTCAGGCTTGTGACACTTGTGTTGGAGTACTTGAAACATGGGTCTTTAATTTGATCACATTTAGTTCTTTGTTTATTTTGTCTCAACAATAACTGCTTGAAACCACTTCACTCTTGCATTCCTCTGGAGCAGGAGGTCAACCTGAAGTTCAGTGTTGGAATATAAAGGCTATTATGCTGTCTGACATGCACTTGGTGTGAGTAGAAGGTTTTATCTTTAGAGGAAAGTTGTATGGCTTGTCTGCAGTAACCAATTAAAAGCTCCTCTTTCAGTTACCTTTCTTACTGTTCTTGTCTTTTAGGGAAAGACTGAATTGTTATTTAGATTTTCTTTGGCTCACCATCACTTGGAGATAAGAGTTCTGTTGTTCCTGTGGAAGCCATGAATTGATTCTTAAACCTAGATTCTGTATGTCTAATAACACCAGAAATCTAGCATACATGCTGTCCGTTCACAGAGCTAGACATCTAGTAGCCTATGATCACATCTAGTAGGAAAGATCTGTTCTTTACTCATGGAGGATTGGGAGGCCAGATTAGCTTTGAAATGCTTGAATACGAGAAACTGAACATATTACCTGAAACTGGACGCAACAAAGATGGCATTATGTGAGCTTTTCTTCACAGTTATTAGCACATTAATGCATTTTAATCTTAACTTGCAACAGCCTTTGTTATCTCAATCTGGACCTGAAATTGCCAGCTGTGCCACCCTCTTTGGTAATTATGTAACATGGATAAATATCCACTGGGAGCTAGGACAGGAGCTCCAAAATTCTTTTTAATTGGTCTGTGAATTGCACACAAACAGTGGTCTCTACACATGCATAACTATAATATTTAACCATGTCTTCTGCCTAGAGCCTTCGTACATTTTTGTGTGATCTCTTGCAGTCTCTTTTAGAGAACCCCAAAATAAAAAGGCTGTAGATTACTCCAAGCACATTAGTGTGCTATAGAAGTTATGACTGTTTTGGCATCCTTATTGTACACTTTTACATTTACTGTCCATGTACAGTCTGTTCTTTGTAGTTTGTTGCCTGGAGTTTGTTCAAAATCAGTATTGGGCATTTGAAAAGGAGGAAAAAGGAACAGCATTTCTTTCATGTAATCAGAGTGATAATATGTAACTAGTAAGATTTCAAAGTGGGTTTGTTTGGTTTTTCTTAATAAAACACTTTATTTCCTTCCCCTCTATGAACTTTTGCCCTGTTTTATTGTTCCAGGAGGAATACAGTGCCCAAATAGTAGTGCCCTACAGGAAACGCGCAGCTGTAACGAACACTCTTGCACTGTGTATCATTGGCAGACCGGCCCATGGGGACAGTGCATAGAGGATATGTCTGTCTCTGCTTTCAATTCCTCTGCCAGCTGGAACGGGGAGGCCACTTGTTCTGTGGGGATGCAGACAAGAAAGGTCATCTGTGTGAGAGTCAACGTGGGACAAGTGGGCCCAAAAAAGTAAAGATTTTGAGCAGTATCTTCATGCTGTAGTTATCTTATAAATTTGCTGCTGTATATTTGTGTCACCAGCAACTGCATGCAAAGGCAAAAAGACCTTCTTTGTGTTCTCATGAGGGAAAAATTAATCTTTTAAAAATACAAAACTGCAGCAACAGGAGGACTACATAAAACTATTCTTGCTATTGATTTTTACAGTGATGTTTACAGTGCTGATTCTGCTGACAGCTGACTGACTACTAAATCCAGTTGGCCCTTGTCATCATCAGGTTGAGTCAAGATAAGAGTCTTGGGGTACATGTGTGGTGTGCAGTGCAGCTACATGGATGAGTGCAGTTCACTAAAATACATGTTTGGATCTAAATACAATACAACCTATGTTAGTGCACCTTCTTAGAAGCAGACCAAGGAGGTAAAGCACAGTGGAGCTCTGACAGAGAATTAGTTTGAAACATCAGTTTGACAACCTTTGTGAGGATGTTTTTTTCCCATATATATTTTTTTAAGACATCCCTTTGGCCCATTGATTTAATTTTACAGTTTAATATATGACCAGGGTTAAATACAGATTAGCTGCTAGTAAAATGCATTTGATAATATATTCATACAGTTTTCAGTCTGTAAATACACACCACTCAGGACAAATTCAAGGCTGGAAGAGGTGATAGCAGAGGTCATTTAGAAGGTTCATGAGGCAGCTGTTCTCACACTAAATATTTTATGGTGCCTGAAATTTGTTTCTTTATTCAGCAGTAAACTCATTCCCTATTTACTTTAAATGGAAATATGAGGACTAATACCAGCATATTTGGTAATCTAAATTGTTGTATATCTGCATTAAGTTGCTGTTCTATTCAGCCATGATACCATTATATCTTGTATTTGTTACTCATTTTTCATAAAAAAAAACCAACCAAAACAAAACACAACACTAATGATTTGTCTTCCTTTTAAAATCCACTGTTAATGTCTCTGCCTTTGATTCAACCCTAAAATTTTGGGAGAAGGGCTATTTTATTGTATCATAAACGGATCCTGTGAAATGAGAAAAGTCTTGGTTGATCCTTCAAATTGTCATGTTAAAATCAGTGAATCGTTTTTAAAGACTCAAACATATAACATGAAAGTGTGAATAGAAATCTTGTTTTAAGCTCCCCTTAATAAAAAGGATTCCTGTGGTAAGACACAATCAATATTATTGGCCTTATCTACCTCAAAAGTTGCAGGTATCTTTTCTCGTTTACTTGACCTTGAGTAAGGACTGCAAAAAAATCAATACTTTAAGCCACATATACTAAATACAAACAATATAAAAGGTAGAAATGGAGTTCTAATTGAACTAATTGCCTTGCCCAAGGATCTGAAGAATTGTAATGTTCAGTGCTCCTGAAAGATAAAGTTCTCAGTGAAGCAGTGAATGTGTATAATTCAGACTTTTTTTGTATACTTATAATTTTTGTTGTTCTTTAAGGAGAAAGCCATTAGTAAACCAATGTTCAGTACTTTTCAGAAGTGCTTTTAATTTTAACCTTAGATAAATTTCTGAAAACACAATGTGTTTAATTGATGACAGATTTTTTTTAATGTACTTGACCATATAGAATCTGATTTTACAAAGAAACAAGGCAAAACTTGACTTAAAATGTAGAGAGAACTTATGCAGAGGTGATAGAGATTTGTGTTGCTATAGCTATAATATTTCATGGTCTTTTGCATAGGTATTTTAGGGAAGGAAAGGAAATGATGTAGATGTCGTTACAAGAAAGCATCAAGAAGTTGGTGCTGGATCACAGCAATGGATCATACTCTGAGAATGTTATGTAAATTAACAGGAAAGTGCAGAGACAACCAATGGAAATAATGAACTAGCAAGTGCTGAAGAATATGCTTCTGTAAAGCTGCAATTCAACTTTTCTTCTTTACATCTGCTTCTCCCCGCCCCTGCACAGGCATAGTTCTTCACTGACCATGGGGATCACGTTTTCTAGGTAGCCCATTGCTAGATTTGCCTGTGCTCCCTCAATCTGGCAAGAAAGATGCCTTGAGAAAGCCAAGCTTCCCTAGCTGATCCAATTCCAATATAAAACTGGTCTTTTATCCTTCTGGTCCCAGACACCCAGCAACCACAAATCATAGTAATGATTTTCTTTAATGAGCCAAAAGCTCCAAAATATAGAAGTGATATTTTTCTTGCCTTTTTACATATTCCGCTGACAGTCCACAGTCTGTATGCTTTTAGAGCAATAGTAATTTTCAGGGTTTTTTTTAAAGATTTGCAGTACTTCTGCAAGAGTTATTACATCATTCTGAAAACAAGTAGTGCAGCATAGAGAGTTGTTTGTCCTTGATGAAAAAATAGGAACACAGAATGGGGAAAATTACCTGGGTTAATGAGTCCCATATGTGGCAGTCCAGTAATCCCTTTTATATGCTAATCCAGCATCTTCCTAAAATAAGCAAGTTTTCTGTCCCTTCTGAGAGTCTTCACAGTCTCGTTGATCTGGCAGTTTCAAACCATTTTCTGGTTTATGTCATAATCATGGAGAGCTTATATCCATTTGTTCCTGGATTAGCAGTGTTTTGTTTAAATATTCCTCCTTCCAGAGTTTATGCTTCTAGTAAATTTATGAGGAGCTGAAAATGCATTTAGCTAAGCTAAACTAGATGGGTTTTCTTCAGAATCGTTTGAAAGCTTGAAAGTAACAGTCAAAATGCAGAGACTGGTATGGTGAGTGAGGTATTTTTATTTTAAGTTAAATCCCCAGGTGCAGAATACACCAGGTTTCACTTGCTTTCACCAGATATATTTAAATGCTAATAGTTTTTATTTCTGTGCTTCTTCCTGATGAATTCTGGGCAACTAGCACTCCCCTTGTGTGCTTACAGGCATTCAGCGCCTCTCATAATTCTCCACTTCACAGCAGAATGATTGTTTATTTGATAATGCGTCTTTTTCATGGTTTTTTTAGATGCCCTGAGAGCCTCAGACCAGAAACTGTGAGGCCTTGTCTGCTTCCCTGTAGGAAGGACTGTATTGTGACTCCATTCAGTGACTGGACATCGTGTCCTTCTTCATGTCAAGAAGGTAATTTTATCCATTGTGTGCTAGTAGGCAAATTTTAAGAATAAAAGAGAGATTTGCAGTCACTTTTGGCAAAGGGCTCATACACATCTCTTTCTGACAGAGGACATGTAATAGCTGGTACAGCAGCTGAAGGGAGGACACAGCATTTTTGATGAAAAGAATAGTTACACATTTTATTTATGCATCTAGGGTTTTTCCCCCCATTTTGCCAACTTTTATGTTACAAAATCCCATTTGCATCTTCTGCTGATAGAGATAACTACTCATGGAGTAAACACATACCAGAACAGATGTAGAATTGTAGCATTTGAGTTATCAGTTCATAAAATGATCAGTTTTGGTCTTTGAAAATACACATGCTGCTTGCTCATGAGAAAAACCTGAGTCCGTATATACAAGGAGATAGATAGGTACATAGTTAGAGATGTAAATAGATGTGCATGTGTTTATAATTTTGGCTGGTTTCTTCTACTCAAAGGGAAATGGAAGGGAAGTTAATAAAAATCAGCTGACTTTAAGTTGATGTTAATGGTCTGATTTCAACATACATTCCACTACCATTTTAATATATTTGGCAAAGCTCTTCAAAACAGTGCAGGTCTCCCCTGAATTTTTATTACATTGAAATCATACATGAAGGTAAAGTGATGACTGGCTTAATATTGCCTGCATTTTTGTGCCTTGCTGCTTTTTCTGTTTCAAGCTTAACCAGAGGTGTTTTTCCAATATTCACTATTACAGACAGACTCTATATTACCCCATGTTCCACTGTCTGTTAGTCCCTGTGTGGGATGTGGTGATTTCTCACAACTACCAGAATGTAAGATACTGTGACATCAAATACACACATTTTGAATGTTATGGCCAATTCTCTGTGCCTTCTAAAGGACACAAGCATAAAGGCAGAGAATCATTGAATCTGAATCTATGAAATAGTTATTCATTACTGTCCTTGTTCAGCTGACATAGTCAATTTTCTTCCTAGTAGCTGGTACTATGCTATGTATTGGCTTTAGTCTGAGTATAATGTTGATAACACTAATGTTTTAGTTGTTTCTAAGTAATGCTAACTCTAAGTCAAGGACTTTCCAATCTCATGCTCTGCCAGTGAGGAGGGGCACAAGAAACCAGGAGGAAGGAGAGGCAGGACACCTGGCCCAAACTAGCCAAAGGAGTATTCCATACCACAGCACGTCATGCCCAGTATATAACCTGGGGGGAGTTATCCAGAAGGGCAGATCAATGCTTGGGTTGGGCTGGGTCAGCAAGTTGTGAGCAAGTGTATTGTGCATCACTTGTCTTTCTTGGATTTATATCTTTCTTTTCCTTATTATTATTTTTGTTGTTATTATTATCATTATCGTTGTTGTTATTATATTTTACTTTATTTCAATTATCAAGCTATTCTTATCTTAGCCCACCATTCCTACCCTTTTCCAGTTCTTCTCCCCATCCCACTGAGGAGGGGGGAAATGAGTGAGCAAGTGGCTGCATGGTACTTGGTTGCTGCTGGGGTTAAACCACAACAGTTATTAAATACTATGTTATATTACAGAATCATTCATATTTTTGTTGGGGCAGATCATCTTGGACAAAATTGTCATCCTTCTCTGTTCTCATTTCTGTGGGTTTTAAGGAAGTTCTTAACCAAATGAGCATTTCTTCACATATATTTACTTCAAAGTAACACGTAGGCTTCTATAAAATAATGTATTTGTGAACGAGTACGAGCATTCTGTCTATTCAGTGAGTCAAACTCTCTTTATACTACACAAACAATTTTTATTTCATGGGGTTTGCCCGTTTGTGTCAGCAAGCTGGTCAGCAGCTCTGCTGGGCCACATGTCTGTCTTGCCCTTTGTGCCAGCTCCTGGCATCTCCTGGAGCTGATTGACTTGTGAGTGGAGGGTTTCGTCTGTGCTGAAAAGCAGCCAGGTGGTGGAGAGCCACCACTGGGATTCTCCTACCGCTTGCTTGTAATTACAATTGTTTGGCCATGGTCCAGCACGCTTCTGTGTTCAGACAAGCTGCAGCTGCTGTAATAAACCGCCAAAAAGCTGGTATCAACCCAAGCAACCAAATGGCTGTGCTACAGCTCTCTGGGAAAAGACCAAAAAAAAAAAAAAAAAGAAAAGAAAAAATTTAAAAATTTCCAAGATTTTTACCAGTGTTTGTGAATTAGGTACTTCTTTGGAACTAACATAGATTTGTGGCTCTTCTCTTAACTATCTGCCTGAAGAGCTGATATCTGAAGATGAAATCAAAATTCGCATAGGAACTATTTATTGGTTATCATTAATAATGAATGACTATAGTAATTAAAAACTGTAAACTGTAAATTAATTCCAGTTTCTGGTTTTGCATGCAAATGATTAGGGCAGACTTGCACTTTGAAAGTGTAGCAGCAAACTGAAGTGGTTTAATTTCTGTCAGCTTGAACTGTGTATTCATATCAGCTGCATATTGATTTGTTCAGTATTACTGCTATTGCTTTCTGTTTAGTTCTGCTTCCTTGCCTTTAGCTGAGATTCAAATGTTTTTTCTATTATATTTTATTTTCTGCTTATGGACAAAATAGCTTATCACTATTACAGCAGTCTGTTAAAACACCTGTTATGTTAAATCTTATTTTTCCCTTAATTACTGTCATCCCTGTGTAGTATCAGGAGAAACCAGCTTCTCTACTCTTTGCAGGAGGTGTCCCAGTAAAGAAGCAGTCGCGTCACCGAGTCATCATCCAGCTCCCTGCCAACGGTGGTAGAGAATGCCCGGACTCTTTATTTGAGGAAAAGGAATGTGAAGTTTCTCCTGTGTGCTATAGCTTCAGGTACTGTTCATCAGCAGAGGCAACTCAGACGTGATTTTTCAACTTGTACTACTAGAGTTTGCTGAATTCTACTTCTTGACAGGAGGTTGCTCTCTAGTGGTAGATGTGCCATCCCTGGAGACATCCAAGGCTGGACTGGATGTGGTTCTGAGCAACCTGATCTAGCTGAAGATGTCTCTGCTCATTGCAGGGGGAGTTGGGCTTGATGACCTTTGAAGTTCTTTCACAGTCCAAACTATTCTATGATCCTATGATTCTAATATGTATTATGTAGAAAAATAGAATGCATAGCTACTATAGCAAGCTTTCAGAATAGAATATAGCTGGGCCCATAGTGAATTGCTGGTTCATTTTGTTCCAGTTTCTTTGCAGGTGCATTACAACAACTAAGAATTATTTTCCAGGATAAATATTTCTTAGCAACAACTTTGACATTCCATACCATTTAAAAAAAATCTTGCCTTGTAAACTATTCAAAGCATTGAAATGCAGCCTTATCTGTTTAGGAGAGCTGAGTCCTGTGCCGCACTGTGCCATGCATTGTATCCTCCATCTTTCCATCCTGTCAGCCCTGAGACAGTCCACAGTTGCTTATATACTCTAATAGACAAAATTGTTTGTGTTGACCTAATCTTCACCAGAGAATGCTGAGGGCTGTTCCATCAGGTGGGGGTCTCCACCCTAACTGCATAAGAAAATTTTCAGGCAGTTCTGTAGCATCCGTCTGAGCAATGCTGGAAGGTCTAGACATACAACAAGATCTGGCTGTTGACACAATCAAAATATAGAAAATTCTGATGCAGTTGGTTGGATTTACTTGACAAAATTTTAAAAAAAATCCTTTTATTTTTTTTGATGAATAATTAATATCAAACATGGGGTTTTTTAAGCCAATGTTCTGTTTCTCCCATGAAATTACTCTCTGTTGCAGAGGTGCAAATAGAATTTAATCTTATTTTAGTGAAACAAAATTGAGATTAAAGAAATATGGTGCTTTCATCATCTGGTACAAATTTTTACTGCAAATTCATTAGATCACACTGTACATAAGTGAAAGATATGAAAGGATGTAAAAGAGGATTGGGAAACTACTAAAATCAGTACTCCAAACATCAGAAAAATATAGCTTAACAACTTTTTCTAGTCGATACCAGAGTCAGAGTTTTATCTTTTAAAATGCTGGCTCTTCCTTGCCTCTTTAGTACCTTCAGTAACAAATTTTCTTGAGCTAGTGCATTATAATGTGCTGAGCAGAAGAAAGAAGAGTTGCTCGGGAGGGTTAGATGAGGTGATTTGCATTTCATGACGCAAACTAATACAAAACACATTTTCTGTCTACTTCCTTTAGCATCTTTTTGAGCTATGCACATGCTGCAACAGGTGGACTCAGATACTCAGCTTGGCTCATGCCTTAGTTCAGATACTGGCCCACAGAGGCAGGTTGCAATGAAACTTGAGGTGCAAAACCATTGAGATAATTATAAACATGAGAGCAGCTGATGGCTTGAGCTGTGGATGTAGCAGGTTTTTCCCTCCCATTCTGAGTAATTCAGACAACTGTGGATTATTTGAGACGTGACAATAACCAGACTTGTCTGGGTTTGTTATATTTAAGGTGTAGGGTATTCTGCAGCACTAGAAGGAACTTTTTAAAATTAGCAGTTTACATTAATGACAAAATTATTTAAGATGCACAATACTGCATTTGTTGTTAAAGTTTTTGCATGTTCTTTTTGTCTGTGTTTTATTTTGATGTGGTCTGGGCCCGTATTCACACTGTGTTGGATCTCTTGGTACGCTCCACATTTGCCATTCAGTTACTGGAGACCCCAGGTGCTCTGGGATTGCCTGAGGCACCCTCATAGCCATTTAGACTGACTGTCCCAATACTTTGCTCTAGCTGGGGTTTCTTTTTGCTTCTGATTTCTCCTTTTGGGATAGTATTTGGAAGATGAAGCTTAGCAAAGGAATTTGTTTGTTATGAAAACTTTACCCTTGTAATCATGTCATTTGAAATTTGAGAAAAGAAAACATAAATCCCAAGACTTTGCTCATCTGACCTCATCTTTGTCTCTAACTCCAAGACTTGTTTGTGGTTCAGGCAAGGCAGAATTGCTCCACTTGCTGTTGTGTTGCAAGGCATGTCTGAGGGAAGGGGAGGGGGTAAGACCTGGGAAAGAGCAAAGAAGGGAGAGAAAGAAATGCTCTGACACCTATATGAAACAGTACTTATTGCCAAAAGACACTCCCAGTACTGCATGAATCAGAAATCAACCCTGGAGCTTTACCTCTGGACTGTATTTTCAAAACTTCAACACATCTTTACTTCACTGAGATATGTGGAAAAAAGAAAGAAGTGCAAGTGAGAAAAAGGAGAGGTTTATTAGGGCATGCTGGTATTTAAAAGTCATCCTTATTTAATGGATCCTTGTTGTTTTTATGAGATATAAGTGTCATGTCCCTAAATCAAACTTTTCAAATTTTAGTATGTCATTTTTTTGGCTGGTAAGATACTCTTAGCATGCTCAGGTATAAATCATAGAATCATAGAATAGTTAGGGTTGGAAAGGTCCTTAAGATCGTCTAGTTCCAACCCCCCTGCCATGGGCAGGGACACATCCCACTAAACCATGCCAGCCAAGGCTCTGTCCAACCTGGCCTTGGACACCGCAAAGAAATTCTTTTGTTAAATGGGTATTCAAGTCATATAATTTAATTCTTTCATATAGTATTCTCTTTTTGAAATTTCTTTCTCACATGTTATATAAGTGTGCTAATACTTTGTATTGATGTATAATCCTCATATTGTGGTTTATATTCACTTTATTTATAAAGTAGCGTTAATGTACCTTTGTACTTTGAAATTCTTGAAAATATGTATGGTTTGCTTTCTCTTCCTTCCTTTACTTCCTCCTTCCTTCCCTGTGTTCTCAATGGCCTAGTCCTAAAAGGAGAAAAAAGAGGGAAAAGTTTACAGTATTGTTACTATTTGTCGTGAACTGTCTGTGACCAGTTAGCATTAATAAGCAACATCTTATGGTGGTTTCTAATACTGTCTAGTACGTGTGCTGCCTCAGTTTTGGTGGCTACAAGTTTAGATGGATTGTTTGTAGTTGATTGCTTCCCCCCTCATTTCAGGTGGAAGACCCACAAGTGGCGCAGGTGCCAGCTAGTACCATGGTATGTGCGCCAAGACAGTCCAGGAGCACATGAGACTTGTGGACCTGGGCTACAAGCAAGAGGTTAGACCCTTTGTTTCTGTCATTTATTCCTCAGATATCTATAGCTGCACTAGTGTGGGAGATGCCTAGAATTTTGGTTATTATAACCTAACATTTATTTTTATGTAACTTTATAAGCATTGGCAAAGGAAAATACTGAATGCTAGCAGACTGCTTCCTAACCAGTATGTGACAAATATTTTATTCATAATATATCAGTGTTAATCTATTTTTAAGTATAGCTACCACATTAGTCACTAATTATATGGTATTGCTTGTTCAGTTTATTTCACTACCCTTATCTGACGCAAGTTTGCAGGGGTGTTTCTGGAGCGTATGTGCTCTTAACCAGCTGCTGGTTGGACTTCAAAACCACTGACCCTTTAAGCCCAGTGTTCCTGGCATTTTTCCACCATTTCCATCTAATAGCAAATGATTTTTGCATTCAGTTCCAGCTTTACTATCACCTGTCTTCATAGAGAATTTTGTAGTTTGAACAAAATTGCATGTATGTCACTCTGTTAAATGTAGTCAGGAGAAGGGGTTTCTTAGGTGCATTAAATAAATCCTGTGCGAAAATAATTGTAATTCCTACATACTGTGTTACAGTGACTGAATTGCTTTGACCTACTAGTCAACCCTGAATTCCAGGAAGGTTTTTTTCTTTTGCCTTTTCTAAGTGCGAACTCCAATCCATTAAAACAACATTGGCTCAGCAGATTGTGGAATTCCTGAGCAAGGATGCTGCTACCTGCAGAAGGGAAATGTTCAGGTCATTAACTTCCTTGAAGTGTTAGAGAAGGTTATGGTGTACTTAAAAAGTCATAGAGTATATCTTCAGCTAGTACCTCCTACCACTTACTCAGTGTTGCAGGAGATCAGTTTAGGACTTGCCACAAAATAAAACCTGAAGCTATTGCCTGCTAATACAAAAGACTTCTGACTGTGGTAATTCTTTCAAAAGTCTATCAGTAATACAATCTAATTCTAGAAGCTCTGGAGGATAACATTCAGATTACACACTGAGAAAATAAGATTTCTATCTTTGATGGTAGGAGTTCAGATAATACAAAATGTTGTCTTGTATTCATGTGGTAGTACCTAAATCTCTTGGCTACCCCAAAGTCTGTTAACAAAGAAACTGTAGTGCATGCAAATTGCTTTTTAATATTCTTGTGTGTCGTGAGAGTTTCTTTTTTTATAATTGTAACTCCAATCACATGCAGTACATACACATATTAAGTAATACAGGATTCTGAATTGCTGGCCATACAGTTTTAAAATCTGGTAAAACAGAATAGCAAAATTTCCTTCTGATACTACACAGAGGTTGATCTTGCAATGGGCGATGTTTTCAAGCAGTAGTCTTGCTCCTACAAGCAGATGTAATGTAAGTAGCTCTCTAATGTAATGTGGTCAAGCAGTAGGATGAGCAATCATTAAGAACTGTGGGAGTAGATAAGCCTGAAGAAAGCAGATGGGTTTGGTAGAATTCAGTAATGTTTCTGAGATCAAGTGTTAGAAAGAGAAGATTTTTTGTTTGCTTCTGGTTTTTTTTAAGTCTATCCAATGTATAAGTTTTATTATAGAATACACAGAGGAAGTTATTTAAGTTGGATAGCCAAAGATCATCTGTGCCTCACTCTTAAGTATCTAAGTCTTATCTAGCCTGTTGCAGTGATGACAGTTACAGGCATTAAAGACAAAGCATTTTTTTGCCCAGTATTCTTTGCATCGGCGTAAATGACTTAAATTAGCATAAAACATAAGTTTTGAGCACAAGTATATTACGTATCCTGTCTCAGTATTTTAATACCTGACAATAAGTTGAATATATCTTTTTACTTTTGTGTTTAGTAATGTAAACTGTTATTCTGAAGGAGCTAAATAAACTCGTACAGCTTTTCTTTACATTGAGAAAAGTAAAATATTTTCTAGTTCCTTGAGCACATTTACAGCTAATATGATTTGGAAGTAAAAGTTTAATTTTTGCATTCCCTTTCCTCTCTTATGTTTCTAATTCTGCCATGAAAATAGCCATGTGTGAATTTTCAGGGAAGCACATTATTTTGTTTGGTCCTCTGCTCAACAGTTGATTTCATGCGAGGTGCCCACAGAAGGGATGCTGACCTGAAAGCAAGCATCTTCCTCTCTGAGCTCTGCTCTGGACAGTATTAGGAAAATTTCACCAGTTTCTGAATGAAGACTTTGGAAGAGGTTTTGTCCCCTCTTCCTGCCAATTCTCCTGCATACTTGTCTTCTCATACAGTTTCTACAGGCTATGGAAAACGTTGCATGATAATATGTTATTAAAAATTGTTTACTATAATAATTTATTTAAAGGTGATTTTATGATGTAGATGCAGAAAAAGACTGATCTACTGTGTAAGTCCTTTTAACCACCCCAAAATCATGAAATCTAAGGCCCACTTAGAATTAAACTTGGCTAGGGATGTTAAAGATAACAGCAAGGGATTCTGTAGGTACATTGAAAACAAAAGACAGACTAGGGACAACGTGGACCCTCTCCAGAAGCTATCAGGAGAACTGGCTACCATGGATTTGGAGAAGGCTGAGATTCTTAATGACTTCTTTGCCTCAGTCTTCACCAGCAAATGCTCTGACCACACCACACAAGTCTTGGAAGGCAGACACAGGGACAGTGAGAATGAAGACCCTGGGCCCGCTGTAGGAGAGGATCTGGTTTGAGACCATCTTAAGAACCTGAACGTATACAAGTCCATGGGACCTGATGAAATCCATCCGTGGGTCCTGAAGGAGCTCGCAAATGAAATTGCTAAGCCACTGTCCATCATATTTGAAAAATCATGTCAATCAGGTGAAGTTCCTGACAACTGGAAAAAGGGAAATATAACCCCCATTTTCAAGAAGGGGAAAATGGATAAGCCGGGGAACTACAGACCAGCCAGCCTCACCTCTGTGCCTGGCAAAATCTTGGAGCAGATTCTCCTGGAAGGCATGCTGAGGCACATGAAAAACAACAAGGTGGTTGGTGACAGCCAGCATGGCTTCACTAATGGGAAATCCTGCCTGACCAATCTGGTGGCCTTCTATGATGGGGCTATGGAACTGCTGGACAGGGGCAGAGGAGTTGATGTCATCTACCTGGACTTGTGCAAAGCGTTTGACACTGTCCCACACGACATCCTTGTCTATAAATTGGAGAGACATCAATGTGATAGGTGGACCACTCGGTGGATAAAGAACTGTCTGGATGGCTGCACACAAAGAGTTGTGGTCAATGGCTCAATGTCCAGCTGGAGACCGACAACGAGTGGTGTCCCTCAGGGATCGGTGTTGGGGCCGGTCTTGTTCAACATCTTTGTCGGTGACATGGACAGTGGGATTGAGTGCGCCCTCAGCAAGTTTGCCAATGACGCCAAGCTGTGTGATTCAGTTGATACAATGGAGGGAAGGAATGCCATCCAGAGGGACCTTGACACGCTTGTGATGTGGGCTGATGCCAACCTGATGAAGTTTAACCATGCCAAGTGCAAGGTCCTCCACCTGGGTCAGAGCAATCCCCAGCACAGCTACAGGTTGGGCAGAGAAGAGATTCAGAGCAGCCCTGTGGAGAAGGACTTGGGGGTGTTGGTTGATGAGAAAATGGACTTGAGTTCTCTTCAGTATTCACTCGCAGCCCAGAAAGCCAACCGTATCCTGGGCTGCATCAAAAGGAGCATGACCAGCACGTCGAGGGAGGTGATCCTGCCCCTCTGCTCTCGTGAGACCTCACTTGGAGTATTGTGTCCAGTTCTGGTGTCCTCAACATAAAAAGGACATGGATCTGTAGGAACAAGTCCAGAGGAGGGCCATGAGGATGATCAGGGGACTGGAACACCACCCATATGAAAATAGGCTGAGAAAGTTGGGGCTTTTCAGCCTGGAGAAGCGAAGGCTGCATGGAGACCTCATAGCATCCTTCCAATATCTGAAGGGGGCCTATAGGGATGCTAGGGATGGACTCTTCATTAAAGACTGTAGTGATAGGACAAGGGGTAACGGGTTCAAACTTAAACAGGGGAAGTTTAGATTGGATATGAGGAAGAAATTCTTTACTGTAAGGGTGGTGAGGCACTGGAATGGGTTGCCCAGGGAAGTTGTGAATGCTCCATCGCTGGTGGTGTTCAAGGCCAAGTTGGACAGATCCTTGGTTGGCATGGTTTATTGGGAGGTGTCCCTGCCCATGTCAGGGGGGTTGGAACTAGATGATCTTCAGGTCCTTTCCAACCCTAACTATTCTATGATTCTATGAAATGCTAAACATTGAAATATGAAATCCACTTTGTATAGCATTCTGGTACTTCATTTATAATGTAATACTGTAATACAGATATTTTGAACAGTACATTTAACTGCTTGTTAGTGATTTCTGTTCAAACGTTTGCCAAACTTTGAAAACTGTAGGCATAGAAGTATTCCTTTTCCAATTGAAAAAGAGTTGTCTTTGAAATTTATTATGCTCATGAATGCAGAAATCACACATTCATCTGTTTGTGGTAATTTACTTTTGATGACAAAGTGAAACAATAATCTTGCAGAAGTTATCTCTCTCGGCCCATGCAATGCCCTTTCGTTTTTTGTTGATATAAGTAAAGCAAGTAATTACATTCTTGTGTGTGGGAACAGTTCTTAGTTCTTTTTAACTGCAAAGGTATGTTGTCAGTGCTATTAGTTTGTCCAGTTTCTGATATGATTGCCTATGCACAAACACTGTAACGTGTAATATATCAGCAAATAGGTTAAATAAGAAAGAATGGGAATGTACACCAGAGAAAAGGTTCAACTGATTACACATTTATTGACAGTTTATATTGAACAAAATAATCTGTTATTTTTCATACTTTAGTTAGATAATTTGAAGGAAATCTAGAAGTTGGAAATTATTAAAAATGACTGGTTAGGTGTCTGATCTTAAAAGTCTATACGTAACGAGAGCATATGCATGCTTTGTTTTATATCACAGCTTTACTATTTACATTTCTATTCTTCAGGTTTTTTATCACATTGGTCTTTCTTGGCAGAAGAGATACTTGGGTGAATCATAAAGTTTAGAACTATGATTCCTTGTTAAAGACAGCTCTAAGTGTCTTGTATAATGAAGGTTTTGTTATAAATCATGTCTGTTTAAATGAACAAAAGTCACAAAATTAGAACTTTGGTCCATAGAGGAAACAGAACAAAAGGGTTTGGTGGGTTTTGGTTTTTGTTTTAAGAAAAGATTTTCTTTCATTTATTTTTAAAGAAAAATATTTGTTCCTTATTCATGCACATGATGGAGTTATTTGTATATAAACCTATGCCCAGTAACATAGCATTTAATACCTAGAGCAGAGAATTCATTGTTACAGTCATGAACCTTATTTGAGCAAGGCAGATAGTCACAACAATTGTGTTGAATTTCTATGATGAATGAAAATTTGCAATATCACTGGTAAAATGGCTTTTAACAATGGATAAGCAGGGCAGGAATGTATTATAGAATTGCAGTAACTTTAGACTTCTAATTGTCTTTTTTTCAAAACCCTCAAGAGGGAATACTATGGGCGCATCATCTAGGAGTTTGAAACTTCCTTTTGACACTGCCCAGCAAGAGTGGGACATGTAGAAAAAAGCCATATTTTACTGCAACAGCATTTATGTTGTGCTTATTTTTGTAACTGTTTCTTCATTAGGATTAGTAAATTGACCAAATGTTTTGATGAGTCACCTGAAATCCAGGAGAGACGGGCGCAAAGTGCTGGTGAATACAAAATACCAATAAAAGTACAAAAACTAGAACAAGAGTGTAAATGCTTGATAAAACCAGGCTACTAGAATTTGATGGGGATGTTGGCTATAAAACTCACTGTGAGAGGAGCCTGCTGCAGATAGGGTGTGCTAAGAGATGCTGCTTTGTATTTTTAAGGCCGGCATTTATTAGCACATAGTTCCAAAGTAGTGGTATGCTCAGTAAGAGAGGTTAATGTGCAAAGTTTGGAACTGTGAATGCTATATGTTATGTTATGCTCATATCTTTAAAAATCTGTGTCAGTAAACCTCGCGTCCAGTAACATCTGAAGGAGCTTAGAAATAAAGTTAGAAATCCCTTTTGAATCATATAGGAAGGCCTCGTAAACTTGTTAAAAACTTGTTTTGCCAGTAGCAGATTTAAGTAGGGCTTGTTGGACTGCACCCCAGTGCTAGTCAAAAAGACATGTAGCAGATGAGAAGCTCGAGTGCCCAAACTGTAATGGCCTAATCACATCATGATGTATGTGGATGGATGCACATGGTAAGGGCTACCCCAGTGATGGAAAAGAGATTTGTAAAAGGATGCACAGCCTGCAGTCCTTGCCACCATAAATCTTCCTCAGAGTTTTGTAGGGGGAATGGGATGAAAACTGTGAAAACTGTCAGTGTATTCTGTAATAGCAAGAGGAAGATTATTTGTAAAATTTAAGCAGAAGTATATAAGTAACCTGGTTGTCAGGAAAAATACCTGAATGGCTGTGCTTGATGTCACTGGGAATTGGCCATTATTAAAGAGCTGATCCTGAGTTCCCACTATTTTTCAATTGCAGGGTGTACATTGAGTTATTTGAAAGACAGTGGAGCAGGGGATCGGGGGAAGCTTCCTAGGATGGTGTGAGCACATGAGAAAGCCTTGCAGGCTTGTTTGGGCCTTGAGGAGACACAGAGGCAGCACCGGTAGTCAAAAGCCCTTTCCTCTTACTGTAGCTAAGCAGCGACAGCAGCCTGCTTCTCTGGGCATTGCTTATGGGGTGGGAGGATTTGATTTTGTGGAGGTTTCATGCCCCAATTGAAAGCACAAGGAAGGAGACAAGATCCTGAAGGAGCGGTGTTCCTTCATGGAGCTACAAGCTACTATTTAAACAGATGAGTGCCTTATTATCAGATTCATATTTTAGTCACTGCAAAGGACAACAGGCAGCTTCAGTTTTTGTACTGAAGTGAGAATTTGGACAAAAGTGCTGAAGAGCACTATTTTACATGAGAAATTAATTTTTTTATTGACAAAACAAGAGCCAGAATCTCCAGACATTATTCAGCAGAACATAGTGTTCCTCTCTTTGGCTTCTATTTTCACTATAATATTGGCATGTGCTCCTTCTTAAGGTACTTCATGATAGAAACATTTAATCATGGAGTATCTAGTCTGCTGTGTCCCACAGAAAAAAACCCAAACAACACAAAACCATAGATGCATTCATAGCCTGTGCAGCATTGATAGGTGTAAAAAAATTAGTGTGCTGAAATAATTCTTGCATTTCTATAAATGAAACAGAATATTTTTGTTGTTAAAAATACTTAACAGTTGCAAAATGGTATCACATGTGTTGTAAAACAAAGGATATAGAGGAAACCCATTTTTAGAACACTTTATATTTTAGCTGTAGGAGTCACTGAATCTCACATCTCAGTGAAATCTCAGTGAAGTATACTAATGATAGTAACACTGGCAAGGTTTTTATATAAACCCACGCATAAAAAGACTTGTAAAAATACAGTCTTAGTGTTTCATTATGCCAGCAATAAATATATTAGCCTGTAGTCCCCTGTGGTTTGGTGGAAACAATGCTATCAGATAAAAGTTTTAATTACATCAAAGTCCCTCTCTAGAAAATTTAGACTGAAGCTTATTTCACACCTTTCTTCTGGGATATAATAATTGTTAAATACTAAAACAATTTTGTAAGTGGTTTCCATGTAAATGTGATTGTTTTTTTAGCTGTACTCATGTTTTATGTTTTCAAGTAACAATTATTGGGGCTTAATACAGTAATAGAATAACCATGCTCTTTCCACTTCCTGCTAATGTCTGTAATAAATATAACATGGTTGTATAGGCAAAATAATTAGTGTGGCACTGCATGGCTTTATAGTAGTTGAAGACACTTCTCTGTATAGTGAGCTAATCATCGATCTCAGCGATTTTTACAGAATGTAATTAAAGAACCATAGGTTTGATCAGAGAGGCAGGGGATGAGTTTGCCTGAATTAGGTTGTGAGTGAAAAAAGTAACTCCAGTGACATTAAGGGCTTTTCAGATGTCAAGTAAGACAATTACCTGGCCAAAATAATGTATTAATGGAATGCATGCAGTTGTCAAAATCCCAGCTTGAAGTAATGCAAAAATACCCTCTCTTCAACAGGCACAAGGAGTATAGGCCTTTCAAATGGATACTTAAATCTGAATAATAGGAAAATGGAATATAGAGCAAATCATCCAAGTCTTGTCAACTAGAAGTAACATGAATAGTTATGGGCAGGCACTGTGAAAATTAACATTCAGGAATTGATTTAGTATGCCAAGCTATCCTCTAATTTGTGTTGTTATTAGGACAAAATATTTAGGTCTTGAGAATTAAGAGTTTTCCTGCTTTGATTGCTACAATACAACTGACAGTTAATCTGGAAAAAAAAAAAACCAAAGTGTTAATCCTCAGGGGAGCTTCTCACCTGGGTCTGCTTGATGTAAATGAGATGCACTAATGTAAATCTGAAAAAAATTTATGGCAAAATGAATAACTGTCCACAGAGTAATGTTTAATAACCAAAATAGATGAAGGAATGAATATTGGCTTAAATAAAAACTCAATTTAGCTAGATAGAAAGAATGTTCTTCAGTCAACAGTGTTTATGGTCTACCAAAGGACTAGATGGAGAGGCAGTATGTAATATGGATATTAAACTTTTGAAGAAGGTCATTAAAAGTTATTGGGTTAATCAGTGGACCGTCTTTTAACCCTTGTCGAGGTATAGTTTTCATTACTAAAACTGGTGGCCTATATCTCCCTGAGAAAGCTGCGAAGATAATAGTTACTTTTGCTGATGCATGCACATGCCAAGGTCAACCAGGTTTACCTCAGGGGAACCAGTGTGTGTTATTAGCAGAAAATATCTCACAAGAATACAAAATCGTAGCCTAGGCTTGTATTAGAAGGTACTGGTTTGACTTGTTATTTTCAAAAATAATTTTGCAATTTTAGAAATTCATAGTAGGCACAGTAAACACATTCTTAAAATAGCTTTTATATGTCTTTTCAATTTTTAGATATCTGATTTTGCATATTGAATCACTATAATAATAAATGAAGAAAAAACGGTTCCCTTGAGTAAACTATACTACTAATAATAGGATTTGTCAGAATCATTGTACTAGACAATGTTGGGGTCAGTCCTCGAATAAGCACAACTTTATACAGTACTGAGCCTGTTACAAACAGTGCTGGCAGCACTGCTCCAAAGGGTAGTCAAGGATCAGGGAAATTGTTTGCTTAGCATCTCTGGAAAAAGAAACTCTCCTCTTTTTTGCAGTGTTTTATTGCAGATGTGTGGCAAAAACGACTCACTTAGGACCTTTGGATGTTTTAGTAGGCACACAGGCTTGAAGTAGACCATTTGGGTCATCCAGTTCAACTTCCTACAGTCATCATGAGGGAGGGACTTAGTTTAGAACTGTCGGGAAAAATCTGGTCACTAAGCCTTTAAAATTACCTTACAGCAATCTAAAAAAAAAATAAAGTTTTCTTAACTGTTTCCTCCAGGAGATAGCACTAATAACAAGTTCTCTATTTGATTCTGAAACTTTGCATTCAAACCCAATTTTCTCCAACAGTTGAACCTGATTATGCCATAATAGTTTGGTTAAAATTTACTTTTTTTTTTCAATTCATATACCAATAGAACAATTATTGTGAGTACGATTGAAGTGCTATGCTTAAATTATGGAATCAAGTGTATTATAAAACACAATATTCCCTCATATGTATGCAAATGATATATTGTGTTCAGATTCAATGTTACTTCAACAACTGGTGACCCAAATTACTTTCACAGTCATTATGAGGTACAGATCGACTGTTTGCTGTCAGATGCCAAGAAGCATAAATATTATTCTATTGTGTAAACAAACAACTAGAAGTTTCCAATCTTGTTACTGCATAATAAGTTTTATGTTGTTTTGGGAAAGGAAATAAAATTAGATTTACTGAGGCTTTGGTTAGAATCATAGATAAGCAACCAGTTAAAAAAAAAATCCATGGGAAACAATAATAGAGCATTGTTAGAGGTTATATTAATGAAACTTCCCCATTCTTTGTAAATCCTTCTGTCCCAACTGCTTCCTTTTGTGCCACCTGAAGTTTTCTTAAGAAACTTTTTTTTTCCTGTAAGAAGCTTTTATTCAGGACTTGGTTCTCCTGTTATAAAAAGCTGCACCCCTATTGGCTGATACTCCACCCCTAGCAATCATGCTTTGTCCTTCAATCCTTTTTCAAGACTAAAAATTACTGAAGAGCATCAGGCAGCAATACTGTTATGAGTGGTTCAGTGGTATCCAGAACACAAATATTTCAAAATTTTATGTCTATCCCTTTTTCTAAAACACATGCTGCTGATAAAACTTTATAAACTAATCACTGCTTAAAATGGTATTGCAAGTTTTCTTAATGTCTGAGTTATAGGCTGTATCAGGAGGAAAAATTATGATGTGAAAAGTGGTATAGCAGGTGTGGATAATGTGGTGCAACCTTTATAATATTTACAATTGTCTGTAGAGCTTTTTTTTTTCCCCTGACGATTCCTGATAAATAGTGATTTAAACAGAATCTCCATAAGGTCAGAAATGCCAAATGTATTCATTCAAGATATAACAGATTGCAAATATTAGATTGTTGTATAGCTATTCTGGGCTTTCAGTGTGATTTTGTGGAAAATATTGCAGACCTACTAAACTGAATAGAGGCATTCATGAAAAAAATGTTTAATTAAACCCCATCCCTTTTTGCCTTCAGCAATTACTTGTCGCAGACAAGATGGAGGACAGGCTGACATCAGCGAGTGCCTTAAATACGCTGGCCCATTACCATCCCTAACACAGATGTGCCAGATTCCCTGCCAAGATGACTGTCAGTTTACAAACTGGTCAAAGTTTTCTTCCTGTAACGGGGACTGTGGAGGAGTCAGGACAAGAAAACGCACTCTTGTTGGTAAGAGTAACTAGAAAACTAATGTATCTTTTATTAACTATTGCTATTGCTTTAATTAAAACTTGCATTGTTCTGAGGTACCCTTATAAGAAACAAGCACTGTTTGTCATCATGGCAGAAAGCAGTCCTGGTGTCACTGCCATGCTCTATATACTGTCAGTGGAGCAAAGAAACACAGGAGAACAAACTTCTGCCATATGTCTCAGACCCTTGATTACTGGGAAGTGGCTAGGCTGAAGATAGGAGAATATAGGAGGCCAGGGTTTCTTCTAAGTGGAGCACACATAGTAAATAGCAAAGCTGGCCATTTCTTTTCCTGACAGGCAAGCAAAAGATGTCAGGAAGGTTGCTAGTTCATGGTTTCTCCTTTGTACAGAATTTTACCATTGAGATTATCAATTTGTGCTAACCATTTAACAAATACAAGAGACAGACCTTTGAGATTAAACTCTCAAGCAATTCCTCTGAGTTACAGCTTTAAATATGAAAATATTTTTTCAAAAGCTTTCTTTTTTTTTTCTTTTTTGCTTAAACTTTATTTTACTGATAGTTTTCAGGCAAATATTGGACAATTTAGTGGATGTCGAAAAGCACATAACTCATAGACACTGACTGATTGGCTTAATAGTGTAAAAAGCCAAAGACCTTAGGGTCTTCAACATAATGTAGACATTGTGGGGCACTTGGCTCTTACTTTTAAACGTCTTGATGCTTTAGTTGACTGGATAAAAATTGTTTCCAATTATCTCCAACCCTTTTCCACAAACTTTTCTTTGATCCCTGAGATGGACACTTTGAAACTTCTTTTTTTTTTTCCAATTCTTATTAATCTGGTTTTGCTTTTGTTTTGGTTTTGCTTTTTTTGGTTTTAAATTTCTTCTGCATGAAATGAAGAGAAAGAAGCATGCTTTGTTTCTAAATTATAACTAAAATCTCAAGAGTGAGATTTGGCCTCTGTTAGAGCACCATTTGCCAATTAGTCTGTATTTCTGTGGAGGAAAGCTAGCTAAGGGGGGGTGCCCATTAGCAGTCTCGGAAAGAATGTGATATGATCCAAACAATATCCCCTGCTCCATCCCCCTGTAAATCAGAAAATCTGTGGATGATGAATAATTCATAATCCTCAAGAAGGCTTACTGTGACTGTCTCTTAATTCCAGTGAACTTTATGCCAGGTTTGCTTGCACAAGGGGAAAAAACCCTGAAGAACAATTATTATTGTTATGAAAAGAAAACAAAGAACCAAAAAAAACCCAACCAACCAAAACAATGAAACAAGAAAGAAAAGATTCCCTTACCATGCTTTTAACGCTTCAAAATACTTCCCTGACCCTGCTTGAAGTAATCCCTTCGAACTTGCTAAGATGGTGCTATGTTCTGTGGTATATTCTCTGTAGCAATGTGATAAAGCTGACTTGGAGTGAATTCATAATTATTTCAGGTAAAATAAGTAGAAATGTATTTTTAGTATGAAGTTGTTTTGTCAAAAGAAAGATAAACTTTTCTTCGGGTACTTTTTTATATTCTAAATGAAGGCAGCACTAAGGGTGCTGCAGGGTTGTATTCAGTGTCTTGTTTTGATTAAAAAGGAAAATAGAATAATAGTTTATAGTACTTTCTAAGTAACATGGATTTTTAAAACTCCTTTTGCAAAGACTTGTACATTAATATACGTGAGCTGTCTAGCATGGAAAGGAAAACCAACCAAACTTTACCAAAGAAGGTAGAAAACTGATTTAATGCAAAGTGGAAGGTGAGTGGATGTCTATGCTCCAGTTGGGGAAGGTAAAAGAGGAGAGATTTGAAAAGAAACAAATTCACAGAAGGAGCTTATTCTATTAGAGGGGAAGAATGATAATTATTAACAAATGTACTGTAACGTGATAAAATTAAAGGATTTAAACATTTTGAAAGAAGGCACTACTGTGGTAAAGATGCATGGTATTTCCTTCTGCAATTTCCTTCATTTCGAGGAAGCTTTATCCAGAGACTTTTTTTATTGGACTGCCTGCTGCTGCTGAAACAGGAAAAAAAGGGTATATTTGTTTAATTGCTAACTTTTTCAAACTGCATGCACCAAGCACTTTTCTTGAAATTAGTTATAAATATATGGCTTTATTATAAAAGATATTGCCTTTGTGAAAACGTAGGCATCAGTTACTTCAGAAATTCCTGTCATTAACCTAAATGAATTAAGATTAATGTAACTGGGTTTAGGCATATGTACTTAATTGCAAGCATTTGTTACAGATGTCTGAATTTTTTTAAGGAGATGTAAACTGTTACAAACTTTCTAAAATAATTATTTCTGTTTCCAGGAAAAAGTAAGAAGAGAGATAAATGCAAAAATTCTCAGTTGTATCCTCTGATTGAGAATCAGTTTTGTCCATGTGACAAGTACAGTGCTCAGCCTGTGGGAAATTGGTCGGACTGTATTTTACCAGAGGGTAAGATGGAAGTATTGCTGGGAATGAAGGTGCAAGGAGATGTTAAGGAATGTGGACAAGGCTATCGGTACCAGGCCATGGCATGCTATGACCAAAACAATCGACTTGTGGAAACATCACGATGCAACAGTCACGGTATTTAGAAACCTCTTGTTTTTCATCTGTTTACATATCAGCTGTATACATACCTGCTTTATTTCATATAACTTTACATATGTACAGGTGGAATTAGCAGATTAATGTTTATTGCTTAGGCTGCATTTTATTCCAAGATGCCTTCAAACCCAGCATGTTTTTGCTAACTCGCAAAATAGTAAACTTAATTTTTACTCCTTACTACAGTACAATATGTAAAAGTTAGTAATTTGCCATTATTTTACCAGGCACTTTAATAGATAAGAGTAAAATCTTGTTGTTTTTCCTGAAAATGGTGTCTGCAAATTTGACAATAAACCAATTTAGAAGAGTCAAATCCTCAAAAAATAAACAGAGAGAGCACAGGACTATTTTGGAAAGGCTGAAACTATTTCCACAGATTGTTTAGATTGCTTTAATCTCCTTAAATAGCCTTATCTCTACCATTTGCTCTTCAGCACCTTAACAGGCATGCCTTGACCTCAGTTCAACAGCATACAACACTTTCTCTGTGTAATTCTGTCATGTGTAAAACTAGGATGTTTAAAGACTTTATATTCTTTGTACTCACATAGCTCCTGGGGGAACAGTATTCCTTCCTAAAGTGGATGCATCTATAGTGTTAGGATCAAAACTGACACTTTCTGATTTTCAGTGAGCCAGAAATATGCTAATTTACATCACTGGAGTTTTTGTATTCATTTGCTTTCCTGCTTGCAGTGCAAAATTGTATCTGAGCTATTGGTATGAAGAGCTGGATGTTAGTCTTAGGCCATTAAAAGGTCAATGTAAGATTAATTTGTATATGTATTCTTTCTAATGCAAAATTAAGAGAACAGAAATTTCATTTATTTACTTGTTACAGTTAAAATAGCTAATCAAATTAATTGAATTATTTAAGGAGATTTTAATTAGTGCTATTAATTTCTGTTTAGGAATAATAAATAATATGATAGACTGAATTTATCTAGCCAAGCTATAGCATATCTTTGTGATTCAATGAAAAGTGTGAATTCAGCTTAATATCCCAAAGCAAAGCTGTAAAATATTTTTGTGAATAATTTTCTCATGTGTTTATTTTTATTCAACATCCTATTTTGCTGTAGTTAGCTCCTACTGAAAGATTAAGTTTATATGCATATATCTGAATGACAAAGTCTAAATCCTAAACTCTCATGGGACAGGAAATCTCTTTTCTCTGTTCTGAGAATGTTCTTTAATTCTGTTCTCAGCTGTCTGCTCTGGATTGAGGTCCACAAAGATTTCGTTTTGTTCTTTGGTGTAGTTTAAAGCGGACATGCTACACTTGCTTAGACTGATGAGGACCATTTGCCATTTTTGGAGTACCAAGACACAGCTACCTCTAATGACCTGCAGTTGTGTGAGCACAGATCTGTCTGGGATGGGTAGTTGTCCTGGGGAGGTTAGAAAGCTCCTTAGATAGCTGTTAGGAAACACGGAAGAAAGAGTTGTGGAACCACATGAATTGTTTGGCATTAAGTCCAGAGCCAGAGTGACCTTTGAGAAGTGGAAAATTATAAATAATTATGTGCATAGTAAACTAGTATGAATGAAGTCCTACTGCCTGTCAGTTTTTGTTGACTTGAAGAATGGGGACTGTCAGGTTATGTCAGCAGCCAAGGGAAGACACGTGAGGGAAGAAGTTGTCTGTCCAAGGGCGACCTGTAGCTGTTGTATGTGGTAGGTAACATGCTTCCTCAGTGTACCTTGGAAAAGAGATGAGAATTCTTTCTTTGTGTGGGATGAGCATGGACATAGCTGCTTTCAAACCCTGGCAGTGCAAGAGTCAAAGATATAAAAGAGGAAAAAAAAATGGGGAAAAGAGGATGTTCTCAATGATCTGTGTGTACATTATTATAACTCTTCATGGTAGCAATTTCTCACCTAATGGATTTTATTAGTGAGTGTCACCTACACTCACAGTGACCTAAATGAATAATAACCCATCAGAAAAGCTACTAACAGTATATTGTTATTAAACCTGCTGTAGCCCGGGCTACCATTTGCAGGCTACTAACACCAGCAGGCTCCACCTTCCCGAAAACACATTATAGCATTGCTTTGTTTTGTTTTTATTTCTGTAGTTCCATTTTTCTCACAGAAGATTTGAAGACTCTTTTAGCTCTTTTTGTAAACCAGAACTGTTTGTGAGTCATTACTATATTTGTTGTAGGCTGGGAAGTCTGAACCCTTTGTTTTTTGGAACTGTGAATTATGTTTATTAGGGTGACTGGTTCTTTGATCCCCCCCTGTATCATGACATGTTTTGATAGTGAAGTACAAGGCATCTGCATGTGTTTTCTTATCAGTTCCATTTGAGGGAGTGAGTACCTTTATCTTGGTCTGTGGTGTAGTGCATGGGCAAATGAAGCTTGGAACTGATGTTGGATTAATTCTACATTCCTTGTACTTCCTAAAATTGTTTGACAGGAATTTCAGCTGTTCAGGGGATGAGGTGTCTAAGCTGACTTTGATACTAAGAAATAAAACTGATGCCAAGGAGTACCTCACTAAAATGATGGTTTCATTTCCAGTAGCTCTTCAGAACAAAAATCTGTTATTGATGAGTGTGATACATGGACACAATAAAGATTATTTCTAAGAATTAACTGCCTCCTTTCAGCGTTTTTCCAGGTTTAGCATACTTCTACATGGTAAAAGATACAAGGGGGCTAGAACAAATGATACAGACGTTTCTATATAATTTCAGTATATATTTACTGCCTTTTTCTGAATATCTACTTTGTATTCATGGATTATGTTCTTATGATTTGTTTTCTTTTTCTCCGCATGTATAAACTTCTGTTTTGCCAGTTAAATCTTATTTTATATCTTGCTGGTATTTATGATGTCTTTCCTGCTATTTTCATGCCCTTGTTCTATGACAGTTCTTCAGTATGGCATCATTTCTAGATTTCAGTGTGTTGCCTTTTTTTTTCTTTAAGAGCAAACATAAAAAGCTGTATTATGCTAAATCAACAAGGGACTTCTGTGGTATCACAATAGTTACCCCACCTGCTAGCAAATAAAGTGCTTGTAGCTTCCTATCAATCTGCTTTTAGTTTTTCTAGCTAAACCTGACAAGACTCATAATTCAAGCCTGCTTGGGCTATTTTTGTGAATCCTAGCAGAATTGCTTATTTCCCTATGGAAACTATGACACTGAATTTTTCACTAATGTTGTAACTGATCCAAAGAAGAGTCAGGTTTTTGCCTACTCTGTTATGTGCTTTGTTCAGAAATCTGTTTTACTGTTATTTCCTGTGAGTCTGTTATTTCTTTCCAAGCAGAATACTATGTATTCACAGTTTTTATGATTTGGCAACTTGGCTAGGAGAGCCAGAGGACTAGGAGAGAAATCAAGACTATTATTGAAGGGAAGATGTTTCCTGTGCAGTGTCCAACTTTACTTGAACTTTTGTCATCTCCTGACACTTTGAAATCATGAGGTAGAAAATGGGAATAACTGTATTTCTTTGCCTGTGACAACATCCTCTAAATCTAACAAGAGTGGCAAACTACACCCACACTAATGTTATTAATATATCATGGGATATTTTGTGTGGTATACTAAACCGCAACCAGAAGCTGACATTGTGAGCCTGCCAAAAGTTTTATGTAAATACTGCCAAGTGAATTTGTGATCTCACAAACAGGTCAGTATTACAAGTCATGCTGTTTTCAGTGGAGGGAATCAGAAAACAGACCTGCTATGCAGTGGCAAAATCATTAGCTGTTTGTTTTGTGAAATGTGTGCTGAAAATCAGAATTCAGTTGACTTACTCAGAAGAGAAATGCAAACAGGAGCAGAAAAGTGAATACTTCAGAGCTTTTTTTTATTACTTGGCACATCTCATTTTCAAAAGACTAAAGAAGAGTTAACTAACAGTTTCACAGACACCTAGGAACTAAAGGAAGGGTGTGGCATAAGGAAGGCCCTACATTAGTAGGACCATAAGAGGATTCCTGCAATCATCTTTAAAATTTTGGGTGCAGTTTTAATGTCCCAAGTACAAACAAGTTTCTCAAAAAGACAGCTGTGAATGTAACAAAAAAGGAAAGGCAAAATATGGCTAAATAAATCTGCTGTTACTGCTAGAATACTGAGAATGCTGGAGAATCAGAGGGCAGAGTCCTTCTGAAGACTGTCCTTAGCTTTCTGTAATGTAATGATGTAATGCATCAAAAGATGTCCCAACAGCTGCAAATAGACATAAGTTTCAGCTGCAAGAGGACAAGGTGGGTTTTTTCGTATTTTCTTTTTATATGTGGGTTGTTTTGGGGTTTTTTTAGTATTATAGATGCCTAATATTTTGATATTTCTTTTCAAAATATTTTCTTTCCAATTTGAGCTACATTTGTCAATGAAAGAAATAGCAGCATTCAGCAGCCATTTGAAATTTTTTACTGCTGGTATTTTTCCACCATACCAGTTCTGCTGAGTGTGGGCAGGAGCTAACAGCTGTCAGCTGGCAGCAGATGTGGTAATATCAGCTAAAAGTGGCAACTGAGCTGTTGTTTACCTGTTTTTCTTAATGGAAGACACATAAATTGCTCTTTCTCTGGTGCCTGCTTTGTTTCAGTGCAACATAGGTAATTTTACTGGAGAAATACTAAAGTGTGTAGTTTGCTTGATAGTCAAGTGTGAGAGGTATTTTTTCCATTAGAAAAGCCAGCAGTTGTTTTTCATAGCTTTATCCCGGTCATCACTAGCCTCTCTACAGCTCTGTGGATAATGACATGTGTCGGCCAGCAATCTGTTTTAGTGTGTTTGTGAAAAAAAAAGGGAAGTAAGTATCATCATGGTCCCTTTAAACTGTGCTTTGGAATTTTCATGACCAAAAAAAAACCAAAAGCAGGCCACTGTCATGCTTATGGACTACCCTATATAGACCTCAGTATTTACTTTTCCTCCATCATATGTTAATTATGAATCATGACCCACATAACCTCAGTGTTGGTTGTGTTTGCATGTAGTAAAGGCAAACCTAGTAGCATGGCAGACAGATGCAGCATTTTTATGTAGGTCGTATTACCCTTCTTAATTCATGTCAGTTTACTGTTAAGACCTTAGGCACAGTCAGTCAGTCCAGGATACTTTGTCTGCTGCCTTATTAGTGTGAGATTATTTCCCCCTTTAGCATTAATTAAATGAGATGCATTGATTTGTGCTGACTCTACAAAGCCCTCCATGGCTACAAGGCTTATGCAGGGGATTAGAGAGGAATATTGGCGTATCAGCGAATACTTTTACAACAGCTGTTAAGAGTATCAATGTGAATCAAGGAATTTTGTATTTAATTTCTTAGGCATGCGATATAAAATCTTTTCTATTATAACAGAGTATTGGTTCTGAGATGTCAGTTAAAACTTTCTGTATCCACTTGCATTAGGATTAGTTTTTAAATCTTTTTTTTTCTCTTTCAGTATTGTAACCTGAAGCAATACAAATTTAAAACAAAAAATAGAAGAGTGTTAAAATGTAATTGAGACTTTGTCAAGCGTTTATTCTAAAATAAGTATATTTACCATAGGAGATTCTAATCTGGTAGATTCTAATCTAGATTTTAATCAAGGCTTAGGTTCTCAAATTGTTATTAGGATACTTTGCTATTTCATAGCTTATATCTTCTCTAACTTTATTTCTAATATATACAAGAAGCCATATTTGTCCTATTGTATGTTCTCTAGGAATATGCTACCTATTGCTCTGCATCAGAAATACTGGCTTAGGCCACTTCATTATGGTGCCACCGTATCCACCCTGTCAACAGGACATCAGTAATGAAGCAGTCATCCATCAACTCAAAAACCTGTAGTTAGTTCACCAGAGACACAGTTGCTGATGCAGAAGATAGTTAAGCAGTAACAACCATTCACAGGTTTTGGGGCTTTGAAGGGTAATCCTTGAAAAACAAAAGAAATAGAAAAAAAAAGTCTTATGGAGTTCAATCTATCTTTCAATGGCTAGGTAGGAATATGAATCGTCTCAAGAAATACATACATAATATTCTGCTACAAGTGAAATGCAAATATTTGTACATTTCTTTGTCCTGGAAGATGAGATCCAAGAACTGTTTATTTCCTTGAAAAAAAAATCACGAACAAACAAAAAGAACCACAAAACAAAAAACCAACAAACCCAACCAATCAATCAACAAAACAAACAGAACCAAACAAGACTTTGTTAAAGAATATAAACCATTCTGACATTGCAGGTTTTTTCTTGGAAACATAGCATGACATAGTCATGTCATGAAAGCAGGAGCATAACTCTGTCAGTCCTAAGGACAAAAGAGTTCATGTAAACACTTTCTAAGATGTTCTTTATATCTGCACCCTTCAACTCAATAGTCATTCTGTTCTTACAAATTGCAGGTGGAGTTTTTCAGGGGGAAAACCTTATATCCAACTACTTAACCTGCTTTATTATTAGAAAAAGTGTGATGTCTATTAAAGGACTTCATTATAAATTATCCATCACATCTGTTAATTACTTTGTTCTAGAGTCCAGATTTTATAGCCAATTAGCAATGGGATAATAAACCTTTCCTTTTCAATAAGTAGTTTAGTTCATACTCCTAGTGGTTCAAAGCCATTTGTTAAATTGTGGTTCAGTAATCTTTAATGCATAGCCATGTTCTTGCTCATAGTAGACAGCTGCCCATTTCACAGCCTTGTGAAGTTCAGCTGATAGGAACTGAAATAATTAAGAACTACTTCCCTGGGAAAATGAGTAGGCCTTAGGAGATGGACATCTCTTTCCAGTACCATTCTGGACCATGCAGGGCAATGCTCTGTACCGCAGTATCCCAAGGTCTCATCTTTCTAACACAGAATCATAGAATCATAGAATAGCGAGGATTGGAAAGGACCTTAAGATCATATCGTTCCAACCCCCTGCCATAGGCATCCTTCAGATGTGGGGAGAAGGAAAAGCTGCAGGAAGCATGTGGTGAAAGAATTTAGTCAGAAGGAGAAACGGCAGACAAAATATGGACATACAGGACTTCAGTCTTTGCAGTGTTTGTCTTCCATTTCACTGTCCCTTCACACTGTGTTCATCAAATCTTCTTCATAACTGCTTCACTGCTTTAATTCTTTCCTTCTCTGCATCTGTTGTATTTCTATCTTGGTAATTCTTGCTTGTTCTTTAAACCTCAAGGATTTAGCATGACATTCACTGCAATTATATTATACAGCCTGTCTGTGTGAGATAATTGTGTGATATTCACCATACAGACACCCACTCATTCACTCACACATTAGAGGACTTTCTTTAATAAGATTTTACACTGTCTAACACAAGGAAGACCCTTTCAAGGATGATTAGATCAGAGTGGAAACAAGACTGAAAATTGAAAAGTGGCTCATTGATGTCCTTTTCATGTCAGAAACATCTGCATCACCAGTCCCATTTGCATGTAATATTTCTGGTTTCTGTGTTTCTATGATTTCTATGTATTTTTTTTTCTATATAACAGTATGCTCTCTTCTCACTTGCTAAGATTTTTACAGTGTGGACAAGGCTTACAAACACAAGCACCTGAAATTTAACAAAAACAGCCACAACCAAAGAGTATAAACTTTTGAAGTTCCTGAACATCATCTTTCTTTGATTTGAGGGGTGATGGATATAAACTTCTGGAGATTATCATCCTTAATCACTCTAAAAATATGTTGGCATACACACAGAAAGTCATCTGAAGTGATCACATGCTTCAGATAAGCTTTTTCTGAAAAATACCCTTAGATGGGTAGTAGATGGGGTGGAACAAGTAATTTGCAACGAGTAATTTATTTTTTGTTAATTCCATCATAGAATAGAATGGTTTGGGTTAGAAGGGACCTTAAAGATCATCTAGGTCCAACCCTCCATGACATATATCTTTTAAAACTTGCATTTGTTTCTTCAAGAATTAATTACAGAGGTAGAAATTTAACAAATGCTAAATGGCATTGTTGTGTAATTGTAAGAAAGAATTGGTAAAAAATTGAAAAAAAAAAATAAGAAATGTAAAAAAGAAAGAAAATGTAATTGTAAGAAAGGTTCCTCCAGAAAAAAGATTACTTAGAAGTTATATTGAAAGTAAAGGCAACATTTCAGAATCTCAGGAAAATTCATAGAGCTATAAAATGTTTACTTTGTTCTATCAGACAGTAAATATCACAAGACACTTATTGCTTGGAGAGAGTGGTTTCTTTTAACTTTTTGTTTTGTCCATTTTCCTTCAGGAGTTTCTTGCTTGTATGAGTGTATGTTTTTTTTATAGCATCTAGGAGGGCTTGTTAAAAACTGATTTCTGGGGAAGATACAGAATTTAGTATTTATGCAGTCAAAGTTCATCATAGGATGAGGCTCTGAGCTAGGGTGCATTGGATTTCTAAGACTCACCCAGAGATACCAGGTAAGGTGAAATGTAATCAATTTTTCATTTACTGCTGCAGGGCAATCCATGTTGCCACCTCTGATATACAGTGATATGATCTTCAAAAAATATATTTTGTCTAACACAGTGTACCTTTCATACAGTATCACTGAGCTGATCAATCAAATAGAGAGAGATATTTAATAAACATGCTTGTAATTCAAGTTAATAACATTCTGGGAATTTTAAGGAAGATACATTTGGTGAACAATAGTTTCACACTGCTCAAATTCAGAAAGTACTCTGTGTATTTATTTAACTATTTAGCACTTCCCAAAAAAAGAAAGCTGTAAAGGGTAAAATCATCACCTGAACTTAACAATAAAATATTCTGAATGTTACTGTATGTTTTAAAAAAAACAAACAACCTTCTGTTATTTATATCTAAAACAAATTAATGGAAGCAACTAGAAATAGATATATAGAATTGAAAACTTTTAACTGTTTTGATTCTTTACACAACTTGTGATGGTTTTGTACTGGTTGCTTTTAAAAGATACAGAATAGCTTTACTTAGAAGTGTAGGTTAAAAACATAAGGCTGCCAACATCAGCTCTGATTAAAATGACAATGATCCTTTCAAACTAAAAAGTATTCAAGATATGTGGGAAACATTTGAAACCATGCCTAGCAAACTATGCCAGTCATTTGAGAATGATCTTACCAAAGTATGTCTTAATTTGCAGCTGTGTTCATCAAATATTTGAATTTACTTTTAAATGAGGTTAATGCAGTGAGGTTTTTTTCATCTTTAAAGTGAACATTTGCTAACAGTAAATATGTTGCATAAGGAAAGAGGAGAGGAGAGTTCATATAAGTTTGGGTATAGTTGTAGTAAGAGTGCAGTAAAGGCCAGCTTTTTAGTTGAGGTTTTATAGCTTCTGCTGTAAATATTGGCATAAATGACACATATTGTAGAGCTATGGCATATGTTGCTTTTGAAAGAAAGACATTTTCACTTATTCAGTGAATTGAGGCCTCATGTTACTCCCTGCAGACCATGTCATACCTTGTGCCAACCTCTCAGGACCGATGACTTATCCAAGCCAAACATCTGCTTTTCCATTCAGTGCAATTATTCAGTGTGCTGCTAGGGGCAGATGGTTGTTAATCGGCAGATCATTAACGTAGCAAGCCACTCTCTAGCCTTAGAAAGGTCACAAGGTGTTAAGTTCCCGCTCCAGGCTGTTAAGATGCATATCTTTTGATTCAGTTGAATTTTTGATGTAAAGAGCAATTGAATTGCTTCATATGATTATGGACAATCTTTTAATTTAACATTTTTTTTTCCTTAAAAAAAAAATGTTTTACAGTGTAAGAATGGTGCAGCCAAGAAATGGTTAGTATCAATTACACTGTAGCTGTCAGAAAGTTACAATCCTGAAATCTGGTGTGAATCCTAATTAGATAGTGGTGAGGATGCTCAGCTGCTACTCTAACACAGTCTCCAGCTATATGTGTCAATTTTCTGCAGAATTTAATTTAGCCCTAATGATGAAGAAATCTCTCTATTCACACAGTTGTGTCGAGTCAAACTTTGGACAATCTAAATGAAGTAGACTAGGGCTTCAGGGAGAAGTGGCAGAATGACATGCTAAGAATGCACTTTCTTTTCCATTCACACAGGTTATATTGAGGAAGCCTGTATTATTCCATGTCCCTCAGACTGCAAGCTCAGTGAGTGGTCTAACTGGTCTCGCTGTAGTAAATCCTGTGGGAGTGGGGTAAAGGTTCGGTCTAAATGGCTCCGTGAAAAACCCTACAATGGTGGAAGACCCTGTCCAAAGCTAGATCACGTCAATCAGGTAATTTGATTTATATTTACATTATTTATACAGCTTTTTCTATACCTCAGATAATTCTTTCAGCTGTATTGTTTGCTGATGTAGAAAAACTATACGACATAAAGGGGCAGATACCAATAGAGAGAAGAGTATATGTGGGTTTAGATTTCCTCAGTCAGTGCAGGATCTGCCTTCATTGCTTCCACATCTGCAAGAACTTACCACGTTTTCTGAACTGCAGATTGGAGACAATAAAGCATCCTTACATGCAGATTGTGAAGACCACATTTGTTTTGAATATCTTCTCTCACAATGGGTAAAATGTCTCAATAGAGATTCTCAAACTGGTAACATGCTTAGTGTTGTTCCCTGACCATTTTAGATCACAAAGTAAATGAAAACTTCTCAGGCACTCACAGCACCATCCCAATGTCCCTTAATGAGTTCAAGCTGGAGCTTGACCTTCCAGGTACACTTGCTCTGGCACTGCAGTTCCAGTCAGGAATTCACTTCTGAAGTGAAAATCCCAGTTCTCCCACTAACCACACTTGATTTTTTTAGAGTAGTCTGGCTACATAGTCTGGATCCTCTTCAAATGAAATTAAGCGAGAAGATGTGATCCAAGAGCACACTTGGAGTGCTTTGACCACTAATTAGCAATTAGTCTTTGGGACGAAGTTTAGCACTAGTCCAAGTTAACCCCCTGAAATTTGATTGAGAGTTTTAGAAAGAAAAACCTTCCTTGTCAGTTGACTTATGCTCTTCAGAGTTGATTTATATTCATATTACTGTTGAATTTAATTTAGTCTGCAGAGGCATGTTAAATAGCCACACAGTCTTCTCTGTAAATATTCAAAGATTGAATAAAAATGTGCTGTCAATTTACATTTGAATAAAAATGCATGTACTTAATATTATCCTATTGACATTTTGCTAGCAAAAAGTGAAATTGCTTGTTGATCTGATTTTCTACTTTAGGGAATGTAATTAGTTCTAATATAGAAAATAATAAGTGTCAAACTGTAGATAATAAACTAAGTTTGTGATCTACTTTAAGAAGATGCAAACTAGAATGAGGGTTGCTGGATTTGGGTCAGCATGTAAATATGCTTTAAATTAGGAGGTATGTGTTTCAATAGGAGCAAATTATAGTCTCTACAGAAGTCTTTTTCCTTCTTTAGTATGCATGTAGTTCATAACAGGCTTATATTTTTCTGCATCAAAGATGATTTTGCTAGAGGTTTGCTAGCTACTTGTATGCAACACTATTGCCCTCTACCGGTACTTTGGCTGGAATTTGATTTGTTGCTATGTTACATGGTACTTGCCAAATGATAATAGGTAATTCAAAATGTAATTATTGTAAAAAAAAAATTGAAATTTTGTACTTTCATGGTAAGGCAGCCCTACAGATAAGATAGGAATAGCAAAGAATACAGAGGCTGTATTTTTCATTTCTAAATACATTCTTTCTCAAGTCAGAAGCATGCAGGGGAATACTCCTGCATTCTGATTTTCAGTTAATTATTTAATCTAAATGTGACTCACCACTCATTCAGCTGGAAAACTACTGACTCTTCAGAGTATTTGTTTCAATTATTAAATGTAATTTATTTAGGTATTTATTACTGGTACATGTAGCATGCTTATCTGCATACATACAAAGCACAAACGGTTAGACCGAGTCTTTGGTGCCCATAAGTATGTGGAAGATGATACACATAGGGGCTATGCTATAAAATGAAATCTAGGAATTCTGAACTCTGAGAAAAAACTGCAAGATGTTGGCTAGCCCATGCAAGAGAAGTTCAGAGGAAGGATGCTGGCAGTCTGCTAGCATGTGTATAAGAGGCTATTGCAAAGGAGGAGGAAATAATCCATTTTCTATGGCCAACGTGGATGGGATAAAAAGCAGTAGGCTTAGACTGCTGCAAGAAGATTCGGATAATGCTTTGGGAAAACTTTCTAATGGTAAGGCTAGTGAAACATTGAAATAAAGTGCTTAAGGCATTTGTCAAGTTTTAAGAGCATGTTGCTCTATTTCTGTCAGGGCTGACATGTACGACTGTATTTTGGAGGAGGGCTGAACATGGTGAATGCTGGATGTTGTCTCATTGAGCGTCTTTTCTCCTGGGCCGTTCATGCCAGTGTGATTCCCAAACCACACTCCAGCTGAATGAAACTTGCTTAGTACTCCACTAGGCTGAAAGTTTTCATAATTACAATAATAATAGTGTCAGGTTTGTTATAAAATCATGCCAATGGCCTTCAGAGGACTTCAAATGAAGAGGCTAATCTGAGATTGTTAAGAGAAAATATGGACACCCCTTTCTTCATTGGCACCAGGCATTGTTTAGTGGGAGGTGTCCCTGCCCACGGCAGGGGGGTTGGAACTAGGTGATCTTAAGGTCCTTTCCAACCCTAACTATTCTATGATTCTATGATTATTTACCCACTATCCAGCAGTATGCAATCCTTACACCACCCGACTGCCATGGCCTGCAGTCACAGTTACAAAAATGCCAGTGAGGACAGGAGCACGCTGTTAAACACGTGCAATATGATACAGAGTTCTCCTTTGTCTTTCTGGCAAAATACCAAATTTTTGTGTTACTGGAAAGGTGTATGAGGAGTTTATGTATTTCTTTCTATGCCAGCCAGGTTGAGAAATATAGAGATATTTCCCTAAATTAAAGCTCCCTTATTCTCATTTTGAAAATCCCAGACGCTTTCCCCATGGCTACAAATTGTGCCAGAGTCCAGTACCTTCCTTAACATGCATTTACACCACCCATCTTTATGTCTGAGTTAATGCTTATGTAGTTCAAAGAAAGCTCCAATATGCTGACTTTGTTAATTTTCTTGTGCATAGGCTGATCAGCTGCATACGGATACATTGGTCTCTCTACATATTCATTGTGCAAGGCATTATTTTTTTGTGTGTGTGTGACTGGTGATATTTTGTTGCAGGTTAACTGATAAACTGTCAAAGCATCAGCCCCCTTTTTCTACTCAAGCAGTGTAGCTGAGAAGAAATGAAGAACTTAAGACAAAGTCTTAGGTGGTCTAGAAATTTTAGTTGTGCTGACTTGATACCCAGAATGATATGTGAAGTTAGCTGGTATAAGATCATTTTGAGGCAATGGGCTTCAAGTAATTTATGCATGATTCTGCTACTCAGTGGAGAACTTAGGGACTTCTGAAGGATGAGTACTGTCAGTTCCTTTTATTCCCATGAATCTATTGTTATCCGTTAATAGAGAATTCTAGTATCCTTCAAAGCCATGGAGGATTTTCTCTTGTCTTAGGGAAACTGCATTCCCTACTGTGTGAAGAGTTGATGCTCATTACAGGCAAAAAGAGAAAGCAGTTTTATCGTGTGTTAGGGACTGAAAAAGAGGATGGCAAATTCACAGTCTCTTCCCACCAGTTGTCATTTATAAACTTTTATTTTCTTCCAAAAGCAAACTTGCAAAAATGCCCTATGACAGCGAGGGAGATCGAAGAGGAAAAATAGGATGCCTTTTGCTTGTCAGAATTCGTTAAGTATTATTTGAATAAAAGCAAAATTAATACAATTTAAATATGTTTCACTTTAATAATTCTTTCTTTTTTCTTTGTTTTTTCTCTTGGGTTCATGAAAAAATGTTCATCAGGCTCAGGTAAGAGTTTCTAAAATAGAGAGATAACCTTAACATATGCTTCTTGATTATGCTCCAATGTTTTTGTTGTCTGTTCTTTTCTTGTAATGTATGGTTGAGAAAATATGTGGAACACTGTATAAATTACTATATGATGTATTATTTCAATTTTTTATTCAAATCTAAACATAATACCAGTGCTGGTATGCAAATATATTAAGAGTGATTTTATGTATCCATAATGAAAAATAAAGTGAACCTATACTGGTATAGCGCACCTTGTGCTCACATCTCTTCAGAAATACAAAAAACCCACAATTAATGACAGTGGGATGGAACAGTTGAAGATAGATGTGAAAGATAGAAATAGAGTTTTAGCATAATTTCTCTAAAAGGTGTCCTCATGAGCTAGCCTAGTTATAGATTTTATGTTAGTTGTGTGGAAATGGCATAGCATGGGTTTGGGGCAGAGAAAACCAGGGCATCTGTCATTAGATGTCTTAGCTTCTGAATTTTGTCATTTCTATAATTTTCTATCAGCCATTTTATCTTTATTATTACCACAGCTCCTCAGTCAGCAAGTTTACGTTTGTTACTCTTACCAAAAAAGAGCATTAACCTTTTTTTGCATGATCACTGTTGCATGTTTGTCTTAACCTGTGTGCAACAAAACTGACTCGCAATGTGGTCTCCAGGTATATGAGGTAGTTCCCTGCCATAGTGACTGCAGCCAGTACGTATGGGTTACTGAGCCCTGGAGCGTCTGCAAGGTGACCAATGTGGACTTAAAAGAGAACTGTGGAGAAGGTGTTCAAACAAGGAAAGTCAGGTAAAACAGTACTATTCCTGCTTCACTTTAGAAAAATGTTTATTGAACCTGATCTGGGCATCTTCTATGCTTGCTCTTAATCCTAGAGCTCAAATCAGACAAATTAATTAAAATTAATCTCACATGATATTGTACAAGAGCAAGTAAAGCAGTACATGGAGTTTGGGTTGGTTGGGGTTTGTTTTATTTAATGGCTATCCGCAAAATAATACACAATTTATAAATCTCAATAATAAACCATATTGTGAATTTAGTTTGAAGGTCCAAAATGAGAGCTGTTCACACAGTGAACTGCTAAATGCTCTCTTTTCCCTCCCACAAGTGGTTATAAACTAGCACACCAACTTACACTGTTTTGTTCGCAATAGCACTTGTTTTCCCAGCGTAACCATTTACTTCAAGAAGGTCGAAGTCTTAATCCTTGCTTGAACAAGGTTAGAAACACTATACATAACTGGTCTCACACAGTAGCATGTAAAGAGATTCCCATAAGAATACTCTTTAAAAACCCTCCAGTATGAAAAGTCAAAATTCATCAGTGTTTATGTTGAAAAATAGACTTTAACCATCAAAGATAAAGAAAAGAAGTGTTTCAGCCCTTTGGGACTAAAACCATTGAACTTTTCATTTATTATCATATAATGCCATTAAAGTACAAAATCTATATGCTCCTGCTGTATCTCTTGTGTTTACCTTAGAACAGAGAGAGTGTTTCAATAAATAGTTTAGTTTGATAATGCATGAAAGTTGTAAAAAAATAATGTGGTCAAATTAAAGAAACTCCAAGTACTTCACTATGTGTGAAAGGCTTCCTATTGATATGAGCTTTTGTCTTGCAATTCTGGAAAACAAATGTAAGCCGCTTAATTTGAATGATTCTAGTCCTGTACTAGTTGGTCTTCGGCTGACAGGTGGAAGGGATAAGTTAATAGTAGACGCCACTGCACTGGAAATACTGTGAAGGCTGTCGTCTTCAGCTCTATAAAACTAAGCATATTCATTTCTCATTTTAACTGGGCCTCCATCTGCTAATTTAATATAATAGTAGTTAAAAAACTCCCATGTAGATTAGGGATTAATACTAATAATATAAAATCTTAAAAGTTTTAGTAGTTCTAGATTTAAAATTATTAGTTGAAGCATGCACAAAATATGTCTAAACTGTAGCTGATTTGCATTATTCTGGCTTAGAGGTAAGCTAATGTCAAGTAAATCACCTGCCCAGAAACTGTCAGCCAGTCACTGATGAGTGTCTAAATTCTGTGTATTTCTTTGTATGCCTGTTGACTGTAAAAAGGAGGATTATTTTTGTCTCTTCAGCTTTTTGGATACTCATGGATCAATACTTAGTCCTGTTACTTCAATTACTTCATGATGTTTATGTGCTGACGAAATGTTAAAATGTTTCAAAATACTATGGAACAGAGTTGCTGTACATAATCCGCGGCAAATGCAGTTTATGTTCAGGGTTTTTTTTCCAGGTGCATGCTAAACACTGCAGATGGTCCTTCTGACACTGTAGAGGACTATCTCTGTGATCCTGAAGAGATGCCACTTGGTGCTAGAAAGTGCACTCTGCCGTGTCCTGAGGACTGTGTTATGTCTGAATGGGGATCATGGTCTCGATGTTCTTTGGTAAGCAGTATAGTGAAATGTAACATCTGTAGCTTTAGGAGGTTCTTTAAAAATGTGTACATGAAGTATTGTGCAAAGATGCTGAATTGAGTAGTGATTACACACATAAGTATCTGTATTTACTGTCATCTTCAGTGTCATTGATGGTTGCAAATAAAGTGTGCCAGTATTTTCCCTTAAGTGCAGGTGTTCCAAAACACAAACTGTAATGTCCCCAGTGGTCGTTCTTAAGTATGGGGTGAGTTCTGTGTGGTGGAATAGGTGTGGCAGTGGCTCGTGAGTCTTATCTTTGAGCCTAGCTGTCAGACTCTCCATAGCAGTGCAGTCACTGTAATAAAAATGGCACTATTCTGTTATGAGTAAAATCTGTAGATCAAGACTGAGCATAGAAAGATCACTTGGGGTCTTCTCTCCCCACTCCTGCTAGCAATTTCAAAAAGAAGTGTCAAAAAACCTGCAAACCAAACATAAAAACATGTTTCAAACCTCTCAGTATTCAGATTCCAGTGCATTTGGAAAGTGAGCATCACAATGTCCAGTTTATGAGTGAAATGGTTCCAAAGCACTAGTACAGAAATATGAACTAGTTAAGAAAGTACCAAGGTCTTACCAGTTAGAGGGTATTCCCCCCTGGGTGGTACCAAGGTGAAAGTGCAGACTAAATTCTCTCTGAAATAACAAGGAAATAGTTTCTCTTACACAACAGCTTGAGCCCATTATTTTATATCTGTGTTTTGTAAATGGATTACTTGAAAGGCAGCTATAATGTTGCATGAAAAGTTTTTAGGGTGCCAAAATACCTAAGCTGTTTCCAACCTTCCTTTCAAGCCGTGCAATGGAAGTAGTGTCCGCGAAAGGTCAGCTGAATCCCTGAGACAACCAAATGATGGAAAGTCTTGTCCTGCTGCCACCGAGACAGAAGTCTGCACTTTGAACAAAAACTGCTACCACTATGACTACAATGTGACAGGTATTTATGGTGTTATTCTTTAGTGACAGCCTGGGACTATGGCTTACTTCCATTCACCTTGCAGGACAGATTTTTCAGCTTTCTGTTATTATCTGGAGGGAACTGTGGAGCTTATACTGAAGAGTGATTCAGGCTATTTGATCCAGAGAGAATATTACTGTAGCTTTGCAACTTGGGTGAAGTGTGCATGCATGTCCAGGAAATTTATTTCTCCTGTAATTTTGTGATTTGCTCAAATTCCATGCAGATGAAACCAGCTGCAAACTTTTTAGGAAGGCATCATGCCACTATTTGTAGTAAAAGTGGATGTTTCAAAAAATGTGTAGCAGCTGGGCTCCATAAGATTTTAGATTTGTAAAAGTTGCTTGTGAGGATTATTTTAGGCCATCAGAATTAGAATTAGGTAGGAGACTGGATCATTATGAGTTTTATCTAAAATGTCTTCTACACTAATGAATTCCTTGTTTCCAGACTGGAGCACATGTCAGCTCAGTGAGAAGGCTGTGTGTGGTAATGGTATCAAAACACGGATGCTCGATTGTGTTCGCAGTGATGGCAAATCAGTTGACCTAAAGTACTGTGAAGAGGTGAGTGGGTACCTGTGAGTAAGCTCCCTTTTAATGGTGCTAATTAATGTTGAGCCATCTGGGCTATACGGCATGTAACCCATTTTTGCCAGATGTTTTGCAACACTATTCATGGATTAAGTACCTCTAAAATGAACTGTGCCATCAACAGGGATTTTTATACAATTTCCTTTGCTTACTTCTAAGCGCCTCCATGAACATATGCTAATTATTATGTCCTGAAGGAAAAGACACAATAATTAATAAAGTAGAATAAAGTTAATAAATCTTAATCAGAACACTAATCATTCTAATTTGATACAATTTCCGCATGGAACCTTGGACAGCTGCCAGTATCAATCATTTACTCAATGTGCTGGAAAATATTTCTCATATGCCATTCTGCAGCAGGGCAGAATGCTAACTTCTTCTATCCAGCTGTGAAATGCAAAAGATACCCAAGCTGGTATGAAAAAATGTGCAGCATGAATGCAATATTAATTAGGAACATATATGGAGAACTATTTGACAGGGGCCCTTAAATTTTGAAGGAGCCATTTGGCAAATATTTAATTTAAGATTTGACAGCTCTGGTTTTCTGACACTCTGCATGTTGGTCCTAATGTTTTTAGTTACATGGAGTCAGTAATGTGAAGGAAAATGGGAAGAAAACACAAGTGCTGTATTAAAGGAAATCCCACATGTGTTTCTGATGGAAAGAAACTGAGCTCATTTCAGCTTCCATCCTCTTGCCACCTTGACAACAGAAATAAAATCACTTGCAATGGGTGACTAAGGCTGAGTGAGCTCCAGAGCAGCTTTGGTGCCAACGCACCTTTTCGTTGAACCTTCCTGGCTAGTAGCTGCTTGTCCTGGTTTCAGGACAAGTGGAGGGAGTCAGGAACTCATCATGTACTTTGGACTATAGTTTTGTAATGGTCTGTCTGACCTACTTAGGCTTCTCCAGTCCCCTCTGATATCTTGGACTCCTGAATCCACAAGTCCTTAGCAAAGACAGGCACCTTTTGTCCCAGGTTCCTCTTTCACACATAGCTTTTGGGTTTAGCATCAAGTCTCATAACTTGATCATTTATATCTCAGGAAAAAACTCAGGATCTGACTACCTACCAGCAAGCTTCTCTGAAGTTAATAGGGGAATGAATGTATTAATGCATTCTGTTAATGTCTTAATGCGTTAAAAGAAAAAAAAAAAGGGCTCTTGAGTTATTTGTAAGAGACTGCATTATTGATTAGTTCGTACCAAGGCATGATTTAAAACATCCATCCACATGAATATTTCAATAGAAAAAAGTATGCTTTATTTAATTTTAAGGGGGAAAAAGTTCTTTTACCATAAAGCCAAGAAATTATTCGTGTTGTTAACCAAAGATTTTGAACAGCATTTAGAACAAATTATTGCATTGTACATTGAAATGTCATTGAAGAAAACCTTTGCTGCTTTTAAGAAATTAAAGTTTATTACTCAGAGAAATAATTAGGGCAACAAAATAATATTTAAAAAGCTACTTGCTATAAATGACTGGTTAACAGATGTCACTGAAGTGGGGTACTGGCTTTATCATCAACCACTGTGATAGTGTCTTATTTGCTGCTTTTATTTGCTATATCATTCAGAGATACATTGTCCTGTAGAAAGCTCTGATCCACTCCCTGGTCATACTGTTAAGACCATTTGTTGAATTAAGAAGTGGTACAATGAGGTCAAAAGTTGATCCAATAACTGTGAGGAATAAAACCTGTTAACCTGATTAACAAGAAAGCCAAGCTCTTGAGATTTTACCAGACCCTTCACTCTGAAGATGTAAAAGCCAACTCTGTGACCTTCCAGGTCATGAGAGGAGAGTATCCAAGAAATTATCAAAATGTGAATACATACTATTCGCTTTGTACTAATTTAATCACAGATAATCCTTCATGGTATTTGATTTGGTTTGGTTTTTTACTGTCTTTTGCATTATAAGGGCAGTGCAGAAAGATTAAGGGAATTTCAAAATAAGGTGCATGTGGTTAGAAAAGTTGATGCAGAGAGAAAGATGTAATAATTTTGTAATAAGTTAGCTAATGGAATATCCTTTGGGTTGTCATAAAATTGTATCCAAGATATGTGAATAAAACGAAAGTTTTCTTAAATTTATATGTAGTTACATTTACAGAACTATGATTCTTACTATTATATGCAGAGAGATCAGAATAGCTAAACCTATCCTGATCTCTAAGAAATTAAGATGCCCAATTGCAGTATTTGCATTCCTATACAATATATGGTTCAAGAAAATAATAAAAAACATATATAAAAAAACCCAAAACCAGCCCTTCATGCTGTGTTTTGACTATCTCCATCTCCAGGCATGAGCATCAGTATAGTTAAATATGTTTCTTCCAAGCCCCTGTGTTCTGGTTTCCTAATGCACCCATATGATCTTGTGTTTGTTTCAGTCAATCAGCTAAAGAAGCTAGCCAGTCATCCTGATTACTGCCAAGATGAATCAATTTCTAGAGCTTATTTCCAAGTCCTCGTTATGTTAACATAGTTCCCTTCAAACTCTCAAGACACAGTAATACTGGATTACTTGGTCTCTAACTCTACAAAATTAGCACATGACAAGAACTTGGCTTGTTTTTTCCTTGAGTATTTGAAAATCATATCACCTAGAGCAAGCTGTTCCTGGTTATATTCACATTTATGGGCTTATTTTTATGCATTTATCTTTAATTAAAGTTGAGAAAAGCCTAGAAACCAGCAGTTTTGTCTGCATTATGAGGCAAACTTTTCTGTTCCAATGGCAAATACTCCACTTGTCAGATTACGTGATTAACCTTCAGCAGAGGTTAATCTGCAGTGCCAAACATTCCTATAAACAAATACAGATATATTTTGTGGATCACAGGGTTGGCAGAGCATGCTGGCCTGGCAGCCTGCTGCCCCTGGCATGTGTAACCAGTACGGGTTGCTCATCTAGCTTTTGGTATAACTCCTCCAGTACTTGCTATTCTTGAATCAGAAACCACACTCATCCAGAACAGAGACTCTTCCAGAACAGATGCTTAAGGCAGCTACTGAACACTTTTCCAAATGTTTTCTAAGTTCTTCAAGATGAATAGTGGTTCATCAAGGAAGGAGAAGGGTGACAAAAGGATATGTGAGAATACTGACAGCCTGAGAGTTGTTTCCCCAATCTATTTCGGCAGCACTTCAGTATCTAAAGCATGCAAACGGCAGATCACTGTGGGTAAACTGGCCTTCAGCTTAATCCCCTTCAGTTTTATATCTCTCTTGGGCTTTTCCTTCTCTAGATACCAAAGTCCAGATGAGAAAGCCAGTCTTGAAAGAGAGTAGTCATGTTTCTGTAATTGGCTTTAAAGCATTTGCTCAGAAGATTTGACCCGAATATAAACTTCAAACACAGTTCTCTAGTTTACCCAATTACCCAAATTCCAGATTATGCAAAGGTTTCATGCATTGCCTGTGTGCGATAGCTGCATAATTCTTATCCTGTACCACAAAGAAAAGCCAAGAACTCATTCTTTGATGTGTAAAACAGAACAGAGGTCCAAGACCTCATTTGTCTCAATAAATGGGACTGCAAATGCAAATTTAAGATTTGGTGAGTCTATCAGGGTTAGACATTTCCAGTACTTGTAGTTTATTTATAGAGGACATGTTAATGTTGTGCCTAATTATTGCTCTATGCTTCCATTTAGTGGGAAATAGTGTTTTTATTTCCTTTTTAAAGTCTTAACTGCTGGTTTTATGTCATTAACCTTTCCAGTCATTAAAATTAATAGGTTTTGAAATGTCTAGTTTGCCTTTTTTTTTTTTTTTTATGTGAGGGCTTTGTGTACTTAAAGATGTCCACAGCCTCCTGGGATTCTGAAAGGCCTCAATGATGATCAAGGTCCACTGGTGAGGGCCAGTGAAGAACAGTCTTTTATGCTGGAAAGCTCTTCATATTCTCAGGGTTGATTTTCTTTCACATTTTATGTCATGCACACTATAATCAACCTATCCTTTTAACTGATTCTGAAGCTGTGCAGGCTGCAGGGTTTATTGTTGTCATGCTAATATTTTTGCCATCAGTTGTGTTCCATCTTGCATCCTATATTATTGTGTGTGTTAGTGATAATATCTCTGTCCTTCCCTGGATGGGGAAAATCTGGACCACAGGATTTTATAAGAACATATAGGCTTTACAGGATCAGACCAAAGGACCATCTAACTGCTGTAACTGTCTCCAAGCATGGCCATAAATACTCTTCCTTCGCTGCAGGTGTTCCACCATTTGTTAGTGTCAGGCTGACTCCTGCCAAGAGAAATGCTGAGTATGAAGTGTAATTTTGGGAAACATGAGAATCTGGCTATTTTCTGTATTCCCTTCTCTCGTATTCCTCCAGCATTTGCAGCTGTTACTTTAAGAATGTTAGGGAATTCTGATTTTGCAGCGTATTTCAGGCACAGCTACAGTTTGGGCAGAGAAGAGATTCAGAGAAACCCTGCAGAGAAGGACTTGGGGGTGTTGGTCGATGTGAAACTTAACGTGAGCTGGCCGTGTGCGCTTGCAGCCCAGAAAGCCAACCATATCCTGGGCTGCATCAAAAGGAGCATGACCGGCAGGTGGAAGGAGGTGATCCTGCCCCTCTACTCTGCTCTCATGAGACCTCGCTTGGCGTATTGCGTACAGTTCTGGTGTCCTCAACATCAAAAGGACATGGAACTGTTGGAACAAGTCCAGAGGTGGACCACAAGGATGATCAGGGGACTGGAGCACCTCCTGTATGAAGATAGGCTGAGAAAGTTGGGGCTGTTCAGCCTGGAGAAGAGAAGGCTGCATGGAGACCTCATAGCAGCCTTCCAGTATCTGAAGGGGGACTATAGGGATGCTGTGGAGGTACTCTTCTTTAGGGACTGTAGTGAGAGGACAAGGGGTAACAGATTCAAACTTAAACAGGGGAAATTTAGATTAGATACAAGGAAGAAGTTCTTTACTGTCAGGGTGGTGATACACTGGAATGGGTTTCCCAGGGAAGTTGTGAATGATCTATCGCTGGTGGTGTTCAAGGCCAAGTTGGACAGAGCCTTGGGTGGCATGGTTTATTGGGAGGTGCCCCTGCCCCTGTCAGGGGGGTTGGAACTAGATGATCTTGAGGTCCTTTCCAACCCTAACTATTCTATGATTCTGTGATTTCAGAAAAACATGCAAAGTTATATTTTTTAAAAAACAAATCAATGTCTTGTCAATATTTTTTGCATACAGTAGAATGGGTAGCATAATATATATAAATTAAACTTACACACCACATTAGGAAAAACTCAAGAGGCTTAAGCAGATGCCTAAGGAAGAGTAAGAAGGACAGACATAAAAAAGTTCCATCTGTTCCTCTGTCAGCCTCACCTCTTTTTTAATCTTTTGGACTGCATTTGCCCTATGTGTATTCTGTGTGTTTAAACCTTCAGATTTATCATCCATTAACTTGCTCACTCTCTTGAACTCCTGTAAACTTTTAGCATCTGCAGCATCTTCTGACAAATAAACTGACAGTGCATGTTCATCCTCCTCCTTTTATTAGTTTTGAGCCTGGCTCCTAGCATCACTTGAATTCAGCCATTAATAGCTGCTGATAGTTCAGTTTTTTTATATTCGTATTTCAAAATACATTGTTGATACTTCTTGTTGATACTTTTTCCTTAACCTATTGTATAAAGTAATACTGTAGAGCTGAAGCCCTCCATTTATGGGCTCTACTTTGGAAAATAATTGATGAAAATGGGATTTAAGCATGTATTTAAAAGTCAGGATATGCATTATTACTGTCTTGAAGTGAGATTTCTAAATATCTTAATTGCTTTACTTTTTATTTAGCAATGACTTCATGCTTACTTAAAGCTTTAGTTGTCTCAAATTCACCTTGTCCAAATGCATAGCCTGCACCAGTGATGCAGACTGGGTGCTACATGCTCACCACTGAGTATTTTTTTTTAGCTTGGGTTGGAGAAGACATGGCAAATGAATACATCCTGTGTTGTGGAATGTCCCGTGAACTGTCAGCTCTCTGACTGGTCCTCTTGGTCTGAATGCTCTCAAACATGTGGCCTTACAGGTCAGTGTATACCTTTGGCATATTTTAAAGACTCAGGGGTTCTTTTTGTTCTTTAATAAAGCAATAATACCTATTTTCGCAGAACTAGAAAATGTAGCTAGCTGGTGAAAATGATGGGGATTTAAATCAGCCTTAATTCATGTAAATAATATGCTTCAGTGAGGCTGTGATCACTGAAGACAATGAGAATTTGGCCATGAATAGTGTCGGTATTTTTAACAGATGATGGCAACCTCACATGTAATCCTTGAAGCTGTAATTTTTCTATTAGGCAGGAATTTGAAAGTAACTGCTGTTTTTCAGTAAGTAATAACCATCTAATAAATCCAGTGACTGCTCATGCAAGTCCAATAAAGTTGAGGAAGATTTCTGCTCATTGATGTTCTTTGGGTTTTTTTCACCAGTACTTTTTAGGAAAATCCTTTTTCTCCTGTGACATCTCCATTGGAGCAGCTGTGAATTTGAGGATGATGAGACTGTACTTGGCAAACACTTTTCTGTTTAGCTGTTGTGAACACAGCTGTCTGGGTGATGGATATACTTCTGCTGATGCACTGTGGCTTATGTAGCTTGCTCTCAGCAAAACATGCATGTCATGATCATTAGAGTGTTCAATTCCAAATGCATCAGATTGAAATGTGGAATTAAAGATTGTTTTGGCCAGCTAATACTGGGTGTTATGTAGATAAATCTATGTAATGCCTTAAATTATTATAAGCCTCAGTGTACAAATGTAAATATATAAATCTTATTTCAGACTTGGTTCATATATTTATCTATGTATAGATTAAAATACCACAGCTGTGTTGGTTTTTTGGAAGCCTTTGTGGGATGCCATCTCTAGAGCAGGCACTTTACCAGTACTTCTAGCACACAAAAAAATTTCTGGCTATATGACATGACCTCTCCATAATGAAGAATAATGGCATAATGTCCACTGCAAGATGAAAGAAGCAAGAGTTGTCAAAAGGATAAAAATGACTTCCTCATTCTGCTTATATAAGTATTTGAAACCGAACCTGTATCTCAGTGATGTTGGGTAGCATGCTACTCCTGGTTGAAGAGAAGGTTAATGTTGTGTAAACCTATTGTATTGTAAGTTTCTTTGGGCCTGAGTGAAGAATACTCCACCTCCTGCAAAATCTGCATGTCACATTATCCAGACAGTGAGGGAGAGTTGCAAGCTGCTTCTGATGCTACAATCAGACAGTAATGGGACACATGATTCTGCATTAAATTGGGGAAGAACAGGGCATATTGGTCTCTTCTAGCAGCAAATTCCAGATGAGAAGCCAGGATCACCAATGAAGTGCCACAAAAAAATAGTCACATACAAAAAGAGTATTTTTGCCTGGGCTTTTTAACTAGGAAGTTATTACTTTTGTTTGCTGTTACAGGAGTAATCTGAAATCCTTAATCAGACATCTGCCTGCACTTATTGAATTACAAACAAATGCCAGAATTTAAAGTGTCTGAATTGAAAACTATAAATCCATATAACAGACAAGAGCCAATAGATCTGCTTTACAGTCCAATTTTTCAAATGTGGAAAAAATTTCTTTATTCAAGCACAAAACTTTTCACCAAAATAGAAGTATCTCGAGGAATAAATCAGTTTGTTGCTAGTTATATTGCTGTTTCTTATTTACAGGAAAAATGATCAGAAGAAGGACCATAAATCAGCCATTTCAGGGTGATGGGAGACCTTGTCCTTCTCAGATGGAGCAATTCAAACCCTGTCCAGTAAAACCTTGTTATCGATGGCAATACGGTCAATGGTCTGCATGCAAAGTAGAGGTAAAAACCATATGGGACTTTGAAGTTATGGGGTTTGTGTATCTAGGCATAATTGTGATATGCTTCATCACACTGTAAACAGTTTGCTTTCCCGTTTTATACAAAACCTAAAGATTTATTCCCAGAGTTCATATTTCTCGACAGATACAACAATGTCCTACAGATATTGAAAGTATAAATGTAAACTTTAGTACCTTTGCTAATAATTAAAATCTTTCTATTATAAAAGAATATCTGGGAAAATACACTGGCATCCTAGAAGAGATCTTCACTGGAGATACTACCATGGTTGCAATTCAAAGGCACAATTATTTCCATACTTTTAGAAACAGTGGTAGCAGCCAGCAGAATCTTATCTTTGTTTGTGTGTGTTTGTTTCAGAAGTAAGTAAAAATGTTGTGGGGGTGTTTTTCTCCCTGTTGGAATGAATAAGTAAGTAAAAAAATAACAGGAGACAGAGTGACGTGTAGCACAAGTCTAGATGCGGGAGATCAATGGACAACACACAGATTAATGTAATCAAAGTGTTGACAATTTATTGTAACACAAGTGTTGCCTTTTATAGAAAGTTTCAAGCTATAGAACATTCGGCAATATCCGATTGGTTAACGTCTCTTAGCTAAGCGTTAGTAACAGCTTAATGATTGGTTAACTGTAACAGCATATGTTCCAAGGTCGCTGTTATCAGTTTCTTCCTGCACATCCTGTTCGGTAGCCCTCCATGCCAACTCCCTCAAACTTCTGTATGTACGCGTCCTCTAGTAACCTTCAGGCAAGGCCTCAAAGCCTTTGGTTCACTACCTCACTAATGTCAAGTAGCTGTCTGGATTGCTCACGTGACCGTTCTCAGCCAAATACCTCTCCACAACTAGATCTAGTCTTCTGGCACTTTCTTCTGTCAGCATCCATGTGTGACCTCTTTCCCCAGGATGCTCAGTGTGGAGAAGGAACACGAGTGAGGAACATTTCCTGTGTGGTTTTTGATGGATCCATTGAAGATGTTGGCAAAGTAGTAGATGAGGAATTCTGTGGAGAAATAGAGCCTATTATAGATGGTAATAAGAAGATAATACTTGAGGAAACCTGCACTGTCCCTTGCCCAGGTAACAAAGCTATTCAAATGTTGCATTTTAAGATTGGTTGGGTATCATTACAGCTATCAGTGCCTAGCATTAGCCACAGGCAATTAAATCTTTTTCACATGCTTTATTGATTGGATTCATCCATCAAATGACCAACAGAGTTACTTTCGATTACTAGCTTCATGACAATAAATCAATTAGAAAAAATAGCAGGTATTAAATTTTATAAGACATGTTTCAGTCACAGATTGTCCCTAATAAGAATATATTTTTTCACAAAATATTTTTAAATAAAATCTGCTTAACTCTATAAGAAAGAGTGTTAGTTTACAGCTAATTATTTGTTGTGGGTGCTTAGATCACCTAACAGCTTTATTAATGCTTTTAACAGTGGCTAAGAACTTGATGCCTTTTACAGGTATCTAAGGAAGTTAAGCAAGGGGTGTCTATTTTTTTGTTTAAAGGGACTATTCCAAATGAAACTAATATTTTTATCTCAGAAAGTGTGAGCATTTCCAGCTGTTTAACTTGGTGGATGTGACATGCACTATCGTTGCACTTGTGGAGTTGAATCCAAAGGAGCTGTTAGAAATTATCAGGTCCATGACCCTCATACTGAGAAGCATTAAGAGACTTAAGAGCTGTTTAACAGCCAGTAAAACCCCTCCAGTTCATTTCAAACACTTATTTGTAGAATTTGAAGTATATTGCTGTTGCTCAGAAGTCATTAGCAATATATCTTCAGAAGCAGTGATTAACTTCTTCAGTTCTAATGTAGCTATCATTCCATACCAGTACTCTGGTTTTGTTCTCTTACAATTCTTCTCTTTCTCAGATTTTTTTTTCCCAGTTTATTTCAGATTGGATTGAAGGCAATGTTGCCTCAATAAACAGAAAATAATAAAAAATTGAGAGTCTTCCATCACTGCTTTGTGCACAACATTCCAATTGCATGAATTTCACATATTTTTACTTATTAAATGAAAATTGAAAGAATAAAAAGCTTGTAGTTATGTTTTCTTGTTAGTCAAATTTATAAAAGGAATACAGAGACTCACTGCTCACTTTTAAAGTTTTGCTGAGCAGGACCCTGTTCTTCAACAATATCGCTGCCCTGTGGGGATGTGCTAATGATACGTTCCAGCTAATGTTTCCAAAAATCACTACTTGTTTTCCTATTATGTGTACATCAGTTCTTCAATTATTCATTTCTTCACATGCTTTCCTAACACTGGCAAATAAAATTCCTCATTAATCAAGCATCTGGTCAACCCATAACTGATTATATTTGTCACCAATATAATGCAAGGTAGCATGAATTTTTAATAGCTCTTTCACTGAAATAATGAGAACTAAGAGGTTTATTTATGAGTCTGTGCACAACCTAGTCCCATTTTCTACTGCGGTTTTAACAAAATGGTCTCTTTGTGTTGTACTTCAGATCTTCCTTAAATGTTCTATAGCTGATCCTGCTAATTAGTATCATTAGTATGATTTTATTTTTTAGTTTCACACTAATGTGTGAGATTTATAGAATGTAAAATAACATTTTATAAATCTATATTATCCTATCATGAAATAGCCAGAGCAGACATTTTAATTACCTTCCTGTTTTGCTTTATTGCAAAGAATATTCTAGCACTTGCATCTACTGTCTGCTTAGAGAAACTCTGCATGAAGATAAGCAACAATCTCTTTAAAACTAAGTAATGTTTTCTCCTTCTAAGATCAAAGTAGAATTGTGAACATGATACGTAAGTTTAGCATAAGACATACAGTGCAGAATACCCTACAGTTTACGAAAATTCAGCCACTGGGTGGGGTATTATGCAGAAATTCATCAGAAAGTGATCTTACAGGAATGCTAGAGGAAAATACTCTGCTTTAGAACAAATAGGTTTTATATAATATTTTTATTAGTTTTATTATATTCTACTGCACAGATATTTAGAGAGTGTCAAATTACTATCTTAAGTATAAGTCACATCTAAAAAGAAGAATGAAAGGAATTATAAGGAGGGAAAAGTTAAGAAACTGGAGTTGGACATTTTATTCTAAAGCATATCCAGCATCAAAAATTCTTCACGTCTGATGATTGTGCATCTTAAAATGGCTATTTGACAGGGGACTGTTACTTGAGAGAGTGGTCGGAATGGAGCCTTTGTCAGCTAACCTGTGTTAATGGTGAGGATCTAGGCTTTGGAGGGATACAAGTCCGATCTCGGGCAGTGATCATTCAGGAATTAGAGAATCAACACCTCTGTCCAGAACAGGCTTTGGAAACAAGACCGTGCAATGGTAAGCATTAAAATATATGTAGAGGCCACTTCCTGTAAGAAAAAAATACAGAGCAACAATAATTCTGTTTTCTTTCTGTTCATGGTATCAAATTTAGGCAAATATGGATTTGTTGGATGTAGAAATGCACTTAAATTTTTGTTTTCCAGATATCAAATGTCAACAGAAAAACTTTCAAATGCTATCTATCATATATCAACCCTCTAAACACAGTCTTTGGAGAACTGATGATGCTTTTTTAATAATGAAATTTTATTATATGGGAAAAACAGTTGCCTTATCTGTTTGATAACATTAATAAAAAGGAATCATAGAATCATAGAATAGTTAGGGTTGGAAAGGACCTTAAGATCACCTAGTTCCAACCCCCCTGCCGTGGGCAGGGACACCTCCCACTAAACCATGCCACCCATGTTACCACAGACTGTTCCTTCTTGGACCCTCTAGCACCTCAAGTAATGTGTCTCACCCCTCTTAACCTTAGCTTTCTCCCTGAAGTAGACAAGGCACAGCTGTTTGGGCAGTAATTGCCACCCAGATCATCAACCACCTCCTGCTGAGGCTCTGCTCTCCAGCTAATGCCTCCACAGGAGAAGAAAGGGCAAAAGCTGAAGACAACCCCTCAACCTGCTCGTGGCCTAATACGGATCCACGTCCTGCCTCCACTTTCAGTACCTGCTCTAGAGGGAAATGATGAAAACAGAAACAGGATCTGGGTCCCATGACTGCTAGGTCATGTGTTTGCTTTCCTAGCTCCTATTATCCACTTCTGTTTAATTAATAGAGCATGATTCATCATTCAAAGTTTTCCATCTGCAGTGCAAGTTTTCCATCTGCAGTGCAAAGAGTAAAATGAGGTCACAGTCTTTAAGTTGTACAGAAACAAATTCAGATTCCTTTAGACCCTTTAAATTGTTGTTAATCATATGGCAATGGCATTTAAAAAAATTCTGTACAGACATTTCTTGTTCATTTAGATGCAAGACAGATTAGGCAAAAAGGAATTTTTTTAAGGGAGCTAAGATGTAAAAGGACTTCATGATTTATCCCAGGTCATATGAGAGGTATACAGCAGAGCTGAGATGTGAAGCCAGATGCAGCCCAGGCCACTTCACCAGGCCCTGGAGCACTGACTGAAGCTCAGCATTACCATAAAGGAACTTGACTCTTAAATGAGTTTTGTGCAACAGATGGGCCACAACCATTATGAGGTTATCGGAAGCATCTGTTTTGCCCATTAACTACATTAGTCTTACTCTATGTGTACAGCCATTACAGTTATTGTCCAGGACTTGTCTGGTCTATTCTGTACATATCTAGTAAGTGCAGCAGATCTCAAAACCTCCATGTGTGCAATGCACCCTTCTAAGTTGCTGGATGGAGGAGGAAGGGGCCTACTTAGTTAAAAAAGCAGTTAAACATAACGAGTATGGTCTTCAGATGAGTGTAGCTGCTGCCAGTGGTAGCTTAAAATCTTGTCAGTGAATCTCTTGAAAAGTGAATGTTCTTTGTGTAGATGGCCAGTGCTACGAATACAAGTGGATGGCTAGCCCGTGGAAGGGCTCTTCTCGAACCGTGTGGTGCCAAAGGTCAGATGGTTTAAACGTCACAGGTAACTACTCTTTTTACATATACACAGAAGCCTGGAAAACAGGTGGATAAAGTCTTTTCCTAACAAATGGAAATATTTTTTTTTAAAGAATCTGCTAAAAACCCTCATTCTGATGTATGAATCAGTGTGCTGTTGTCTTGAATCATCATGTTTTTACATACTAAAGATGTAATTTCCAGAATAATGAAGCACATGACACTAAAAATAAATGCAAGTATTATCTTCTGTAGTGGACCTGGAATGTTTTACATTGGTTTTTGTTTGTTTGTTTGTTACCATAGACATCTTTGCACTTCTAAATTCAGGGCTTCAGATTTCAAGCCCTACAATAAATGGAACTTTCATGTATTAAATTGCATTTCAGTGCCTGTGCAGAGGCAGAGAGAGATGTAAATCTTGATAATATCATTCATATATCATATATCTCCTTAAAATTACAAAGTACAAAATTTTAATAAATGTGCTAATATAAATTAATTTCTTTACTTCAATGACATAAACATATAGCAGGATACTTCAGTGAAAAGCTGTGGGATGTAGTTACTTTTTGTGCAAACAAAAGCACAAAACACGATGAATTAAGAATGACTGATGTCTCAAAATCAAGCAAATCTTCATATATATATATGCACATTTTTTATTTAAATAATTTCATATCAGCCCAGGTGATAGTAAAGAATCCCAGAGATTGTAAGCACATCCTTAATGCCAGCCAATTTATTTAAATTAAGATTGCCTATTTTGATCTAGAAACAACCCATATCTCTGATTACTGAGTTTCTTTGCTGCCTTATTGCTGCACATTTGGCTCTAACATAGTGTATTTTAATTCAGACATTATCAAATTTTTATTCTGAGTCCTGTTGGTATTTTAAAGCCTTTATTTATTTACTTAATTGCATAATATTGTTGTGCTGAATAGTTGTTTTTTACTTGAAGGTGTTGTTTCCCATGGGTGATGAGGCCTCTCTTTCCTTCTGCAGCTTCCTTGGATGACTGATATTTTATTACATAGATACCCACAGGCATGTGATTTGTATGCTAGGATGTATGATTTTCCTTTCTGGGGGGTGGCGAAAACTTAACGGCAACCAGCAGGGTTTTCTTTATTCATCATCGTCCATCCTGTTAACACTTGGATCTATGTAACCACATCTAACTGCATCTGCTATGGTCGTGACCAACCTCAGCTATCAGGATTTCATCATCATATCACACCAGTATATGAAAGTGGTATTAATTTGGGAGATGCAAGATAATTGGTCCTGTAGAATTACAAATTTTAAACTAAATGATGCATATCCCTCTTCTGTAAGCCAGAAGGAAACTTTGGTAAATTCATACTTATTCTAAATATATTTCAAAGTCATTCTGGCTGAAATGATAGTGAAAACCTGACTGTATGTATTGGTCCATAACAATAACTGCACTGTACATAAAGCTGAGATGAGAACTAGGAGTACATAAAAAAGAAAAAGACTGAAACCCACTGTATCGTCAGTATCAGAGCATTCAGTATGTGTTTTACTGATAATGCGTCTGTCATTGTGAAAAATCTGTGTCAGACTAGCATGAAATGTGGCTTCATAAAAGGCAAAGCTGTAGCATGGGTAAAAGTGACTACTGAGGAGCAGCAGAAAACAGGTATCTATTCATAAACTGGATGAGTAGTTTGTTTTCAGTTTAACAGGCAAAGATAGAAATAAAAATATTCTTTTATTTTCTTTGTGGCCACAGTCTTACTATGTAAGTCATAAGGAGGGCCCTAGAGAACCAAGATCTTTTCCATCAAGCCGAACAAAATATTTAAACTGTTTTTTGAGCAATCCATCAGAGGAACAAGGGGAAAAAACAAAAGGTTCATTTGCCAAATGCACATCTCTGAAATGCACATGAATGCAAATACATGTGCTGTATCCTTACTCTACATATAAGAAAATACCTGATACCACTTATCCTTCACCTTGGAATAAGAGAAAGATTCTTAAATTCAAATTAGCAATAAAATTGTAGTCCATGACATACTGTAGCAAATAATGACATCAGTAATTTCATCAGTGGTGAGATATTACCATGTCAAAATATGATTTTCTGTCCTGCAGGGGGCTGTTTAGTGATGCGCCAACCAGATGCTGACAGGTCATGTAACCCACCGTGCAGTCAACCCCACGCTTACTGCAGTGAGGTATGTGCTGCTGCATTGGAGCATAAAACACCCCTGTGAGGGCTTCCCATACATCTCTCTGCATTGCAAAGATTATGCCAACAAAAAGTATTTTCAGAGATTTTGCTAATTACTAGTTTGTTAAAATCAACCTCAGACCATCTTCTGCCTTTCAATTAAATGTTGCATAATCTCTGTTGATTTGGTATGAACTTGCATAAAAATATACGAAGAGGTACTCTCCAGGTTAGCAGTCATCAAAACAGTCTTCTCTTCCAGTCATCCATGTTGCTATGCTTTATAGCTCACAGAAAACTGTGTTTTTCTGTTACACAGTGTAAAACACTTATTCCCTACAGACTAGAATATGCAGTTGTGAAGACGGATACACTGAAGTTATGTCCTCTGATGGCACACTCGAACAGTGCACTCTCATCCCAGTGGTGGTGATCCCCACCATGGAGGACAAAAAGGGAGATGTGAAAACCAGTCGAGCTGTGAACCCTACCCAGCCCTCCAGTAACCAGTCAGGACGAGGAAGGACCTGGTTTCTGCAGCCTTTTGGGCCAGGTGAAGTCATGCAATGAGCAGTTCTTAATGCTAAGTACTGCTGCAGGGTCTGGCATTTACTTTTTTGTTATGCCAAGGAAGAAAAGAAACAACCTTTAAGTGTTCATTTAAGAAGACAGGCAGCTGCCCTGACTGAAAACAAAGGAAGAGACATAAACAAACCCCTAGCTTTCTCAGCTACTCCCATCTATATATATCTAATGAAATCTTATATTGCAGAAGATTTTGTTTTAATCCCATCAGTGTGTTAAAATTCACAGCAGATATTGAAGTGTGACTTTAGAAGGACTTTTCTGCAAAGGTGCAAGCCAGGATATAGATTATGCTGTCTCAACCAGTAGTGCTGTTGAGGAGGGAAAAGGTAACACTGAAGACTGCAAAGGGTAAGGGTTGCTTAAACTTTGCAGCTGTAGTGTAAATTGTGGGAAAATAATCAGTATAGATATGCTAATGCTTTTCTGCCTTATCCATATTTAAACTAATTCATGTTAGATAAGAGCTAACCACATTATTGATATTTAGCATAGACATGCTCTAAGTCTCAATAGGCAATATTTTCTTTTAGGATGGACCATGTCCTTTAGAGCTGAGCAAGGACTTATGTGCAAGAATGGCAAGAAATATAAGACAGTTATCCCATCAAAAATACTTTATAAAGTCCATCACTGAATCAGATTTCAGTAAATATTTCCTGGTACTATTAAGCATTGAGATAAATAAAACTTTAATTAACAAAATATTTTCACATAAAGAGATATGATACTTGTCCAAAATGTTGAAGACAGCAATTGGTTATCTTCTTGAATGTCTTTTAAATCACGTAGAGTTAAATATTCTAACACACTTGTGTCTTAGGGTATTCATTTCTTTCTAAAGCTTTTACAAATATTTCTAATCTGAGAATTGAAATAGTCTCTTTGTATGCATAATCTGTATAATGCTGCAAACTGAGAACTACAGAAATACTTCTAATAAGCAGATAAATCATGTTCAGGTTAGAAATACTTATGTTAGATCCCTTTAGTCCTACTAGTTGTACTGTTATTTGTACTGTGATGCTGTATTTGATACCTACAATAAAATAATCTTTACTCCAATTAGTTAGTACTTTAATCCACCAAAAAAAAAAAAAAAAAAAAAAATTAAGCTTTTCTGGTCCTCTTTTTAAAAATAGCATCTTACCAAGTATGTTATCTTTCACTCATTCTAGCTAACTCCACCTGAAAATGGCAGAGGGTGAGTTGTAGCAGCCACAGTGCCAACAATAGGCAAATGTCAGACAGTCTCCTTCAACTGTTCAGGAATGTGGATGCTCATGTGAGCTCAGACATGGGGCTTGGGACAAGGAAAAATTGAGAGATTTCATGAAAACTCACCAATTTTCCAGTAATTCAAGTTAGAAAGGAAACATAGATTAGCTCAGATAAAACCAATGGTATTGAATAAAACTAATACTTTATCCAGCAAAGGTAGAAGAAAATGTGGAAGTGAACATTTTGCACTTCAGATGACATTTGTGCTGGATTGTTATTAATTGCAGAATCAGGTATCTATTGGAATTTTCTTTACTTACTTTAGCCTTTCACCTTCTAATCTAAATTTAAAATAATTCTTTCACTGTCTTCAGTAAATTATATTGCTTTTCCAGAAAGGAAGGTATTAAAACTAGCTCCTCCAGGTGTCTATGCTGATGTATGACCCAAAGCAGTTGAAAACTGACATGACTTTATGAAATAAAAATTTTGTCACTTGTAAATTAAATAATTCAGGTTTTTGTGGAATTTTTATTGTCAGGAAGGTGCAGCACAGCTAGCTCACCTCCTGTGACAGAATGCTTTCAAAAAGCCGGTTAGAAATTTGCAAAATGAGTCAGATAAAAGTAGTGAGTCAAACAGCATGCTCTGACCTTGTGTCATGACATGCTCATTGGAGGTTCAGAGAAAAATCCCACAGACAGAGGAAATCATGCCATTTTTCTTGGAAGAAGTGGGTGCATCTAGGATCAAGGTAACCAGGAGAGTGGAATGTATACCTCTGCTTGTAGCAACATCATGTCCAAAATATAGACCGCACAGGCTGCAGATTAATATAATTCTTATTAACAACAGAGTTGTTCTACTTTTGAGCATGGGTTGTCTTTTTTTAGTGTTTCTATGCTTGTTCTGTGAGGGGAAGTTGTTTTATAACAGCAAAGCTTGTATTTGGTAGAGGAAGAAATTGAAAAATTACTTCATGTAGTAGTGAAAGTTGAGTTGTGCAGTTACAGTGTGGGTGAGGTAAAACATACTAACGGTATTTTAAAACATAAAATTAAATAGCAGTCAAGAATAAAAATAACAGGCAGATTGATTTACAGGAGCTAGAATGGAAAGTGATGCTAACAGCATAAATGAGTACTGAAGGATTCCCACTAAAAGTGAGCCCAGGGGCTGGGTTTTAGGGTGTCTCGTTTGCTGCCTCTGCCCCACATCTCAGCTCCATTTGGATTATCCAGACTTCAGCTGAAAAGCAGAACACAAGTGCACAGAGAAGTTATTGCTCAGTTATTTAATTGTACTTACTCTTATTAAGCTGTATTTGCTTGTGAAGACATTTATTTTGGACTCAAAAGTATTTCTGCACTATATCAGAACTAATAATTCAACAAGACTAACTTAAACACTACTGACTAACATTCATTCCTTTTAGATGGGAGGCTGAAGACCTGGGTTTATGGTGTAGCTGCTGGTGCATTTGTTTTACTCATCTTTATTGTTTCTATGATCTATCTAGCCTGGTGAGTTCTTTAATTATTTACAAACAAGCAGTCCCGCACAGACTGTAATGCAGACATTTACATTTGCCACTGTAGAAACTGCAGGCACTTCTGTGAGCTGCAGTATTTAATTTTCTATGTTGTTTTGTCCAAGCTCAGGTTAGTGGATTGTGGTTGTGGTCTAGATGATGGATAAACACATGCCTTCCTGAGGTTAGCTCTTACAAATATGGGGTAGCTTAGTGTATAGTTTATTTTTGCTCAGTTTATCTCTGTTAAGAATATACTGTACCCTTGATAATTCCATTGTGCGTGTATCAGAAAATGCAGAGAGAAATAGCAAGAGGGAAATTTAGTAATCAGGCAAGTGAGATTTGATATTTGGCAGGATATAGAGATACACAACCAGGAGAAGTCTGAAAACTTTCTCATGTGTTTTCATACATAAATTCGTATTTTGTTGAATAATCTTGGTGCATGTATAAGCAAATATTTTTTGCAAGTACAAGTCACCTTTGAAAATGCTGTCCCTGATGCTTTCGGGGTCCTGTTTGTAATTTCTGATCCAAACGACTGTGCAGGTGAAAGGTGAGGGAGGTGTGGTCATACGCATCAGGCTCTTGGCTAATATTGCATTAGTAGGCATTTAGAGGGGATTCTGGATTTGTTTGAGTTTTAGCATACCTTCCCCAAAATCTCACTTCTGCCTAAGTAAGGGGAAAAAAAATCTTTTATGTTTTTTAAGGAAAAGAAAATCCGTTAGCATAGAACTCCACTGCAGATTCTTCAGACTGGAATCTGTGGCCACTGCAAGCCTCTATAACAACAGGCTTGGTAACAAAGATTTAGGTTTGGGCAGCCAAAGCGAAATAGCTGAGATGATAAGATTTTTGCGCAAGACCGAGGATGCACAGGCCTGATGAAGAAATGCTTATATTGCACTGTAAAAGAAGACAAGTACTAAAGCATGCATAAACGTGCATTTTTGTTTGTCTTAATAATTTTTTAAAGCTATATCAAGTGTATTGGAAGTACTGCCAGATTAAAATCTAATTCAAGGCTAGACAGGGAATAGTTATGGCTAGCAACCATATCCCTGCTATTTATGACTGGTTTGCTTATAACCTCTAGAATTAACTGTAGTCATTCTAGCAAGTATAATGAGATTAGACTAATCAAAAGATAGAACTTTCCTGTGGAAACCCTTGATGTGTCAAGAGAGGTTGAGATTCGAGACATCTAATTTAAAAGAACCTGAATGCAGCTTTGATACATGACCAAATATTGCACTGCATGCTCTGCGTTATTCTGAAAATTGACTGATCTCACAGGAGTACCTGCCAAGGATTGTCAGCACCATAACAGCCTGTTCCTGAACAACTGAGCTTTGAAGTAGATGTTGCTTTGGCTTGATAAAGATATAATTACGGATCCAAGTAAAGGTTTTAGGCTTAAGTCTTTTAGGAATGAAAAACCAAATGTATAATCTTAAAACAACACACTTGTCTTTCATTTGTATGTTATTCGTTTCTTGTTCTATTTACAAATTATTTTATTGTTTCAGCAAAAAGCCAAAGAAGCCCCAGAGAAGGCAGAACAACCGACTGAAACCTTTAACCTTGGCTTATGATGGCGATGCAGATATGTAAAATATAACTTCTCTTGGTGACAAACGGAGTCTGAATTAATGGATTGAAATCAGATGGTATCCAAAGCCACAGGGATTTTCTATGGAGTGGATTAAGTGTTTTGACTTTTTCTTTTTTGTAACTCCAACATAGATAAAGAAGGATGGATTTCATAATGCCTATGGATATTCAAGGTATTATTGCTTTCCTTTAGACCATCAGCACTGAGAAATCTGGCAGATTCATGTTAACAGACACTGCAGTTGGAGATTTGTGGTCTTTCCTCAATCTTACAAACTATAAAGCACCACTTCTGTCTCCAGAGTACTGTAGCTGACATAATATTAACAGTTGGAAGCCGCTGCATCATTAACCAAGTATAATCAGTACGCATGAAGAGTTTATACCAAGCTGTCTATGACTCTTTATATTCAAGCATAACATATATACTCAGTTGAACCATATGTGTATTACTCTACCAGATTATATACTTATTAAAGAGCATTTTAGTGCTTACTATGGTATTCAGTTTTAACTGGGATTAATCCACTGAGCAAGTTCAACAGTTTGCTAGTTGATGATAACTTGTGTTAACCTGCATTTCAGAGGGCAATGACTCACTTGCAAAATTCTGTCCTGTTAACACTACAAAATTATAGAGGCCTCGTATGCACATCCAGAAAGGAGGCATTCTCAGATTCAGTATTTTCTAGTGTTTGCTGTCTGGAAAAAGAATACCCATTGTAAATGTTACAATACTTTCTACTTTCTCTAACTCAAACAGTTGCCTGCATTTTTTTGCTACATGTAAGGCAAATTTTTGCACTATATTAGTGCAGCATGATATGCACTTAACTAGTATTGCCAGAGAAACTGCCTCTTTTCAGAAAGGATGATGATGTATCTTGTGCAAGGAGTGTCAAGTAGACAGGTCTTGAATCCTGAAGAGAGTAGCATTTGGTTTGGACTGTGACTGGATGTAATTGGCTAATGACATGTACTGTACACACCACTTCTCGTCACAGTGGCCATTCATAGTCTACATCATGGCAGTAATACAAGTGTCTAGTTTCTTGCCCCATCTACCTATACTGGTATAGATTGTCCTGCTGGTTTCTAATTGTACTTTGAAGGCTGTTTATGACTAGATTTTTTATATTTGTTAACTTTGTTAGAAAAAAAAAAAAAGAAAAGAAAAAGAAAAGTGGTTGCCATGTAATCCTGAGTGACGTACTTACTGTCTAACAAGGTATTGCGATTGTTCAACTAAAATAAAATGGTTTTGCTTTTTTTTTCTTTGCACTAGTGAGAGCATTTTCACTGTTGCTGACAGTGCAATACTCAGAGCCCTTTTGTCTTTTCTAATCAGGATAATTGGATAGACTCTTAATTATTCAATTAAACTCTTGAGTATATTGGCAAGTAAACAATAAGATCAATAGTTCTGCCATTTTAATACTCATGACTTTTTTAAAACCTCTGGCAGTATGAAAACTCACTATTAACTTTTTCTGTGCTCATGGCTTTTCAGTGTTATGCTTCCAACATGAAGCTCATTGACTTGCCACTGTACCTACCTGCCTGTTACAAATGTGATTCATGACCTGAGAAGGGTTATTCTCATCAAAAGGCTTCCATGTGTAGCCTGAACATACAAGAGACTGTGCCACTACTAAGCAATACAAAACTTTATCAGGCAACCTCTCAAAAATAATTGTTATATAAAATTCAATATTAGGTTCTCAGGTCTTTTTTATAACCTAAACCATTTCTGCCTAATCCTCACACTATTCACTCAAGAAGCACCAGGTTTTGCACACTGAATAAAACTGTATTTTTGCAAACTTTGGCCCAGATTCAGTGAAACTGATGACATGACTCTTATGGACATGAATTGGTAACATCCATCCTTAAAAATACCTACCTTTATTCCATGTAGAATAATTCTTGGAACCAACGTGCATTTTGTGAATGTTTAAAAGAGATTATGGTTATGGTCCTACTTCAACTTAGCTAACTTATATTACCATGCTTCAGAAAATAACCTTCCTCCCGCTGCGCAAGCGTTCTCCAAATGGGAATGATAAGCAGAGTGGAACAACAGTAACAATCTTTTGTACAGGTTGAATTTCTCATTTTATACCTTGATCTGGCTGCAGCTAATGAAGTGCCATGGCCCTCTGCCACAGCAGTTGTTCATTCATATATGTGTTGCAGGACTGGGGACTTCAGTCTTACATTGCTTTATGAAGATCCATAGTTAAAAAAAAAAAAAAAAACAAACAAAAAACAAAACCAAGAAGTCTTCATGATTTAAATTCCTTCAGTATTCTTTAGTAGAAAACAAGAAAAAGCCAAGTTGATTGCTGTTTTGTCAGACATACAAAAAATAATGTGGAAAAGTTATAAAATTTCAAAGAATGATAACTATCATGTGGAGACATAAAGCTTAATCATGATTTGTGTATTTTTAGAAGTCTGATTCTGTGTTGTCAAATAGTATTGGACCAAGAGCGAATTGAGGGAACAGGGTTTCTTTCACTGGCAAGGAGTCATCCTTATTTATTAAACTGGCTGGTCTTAGCAGGAGCTGTTGCATATTTCTTGGAGATTTTTATGTCCTAGTTCTAAGAATTTAATAACTTGAACTTAAAGGTATGACATCTCCTTTTCCTCACTATATAAAATGGACAAACAAAGAAAGAGATGGGAGGAGTTTTTAAGTATGTTTGGCCTTTCAAATCTGTGCAAGTATTTTAGTATGTGTTACATTTTATATCTGATCAGTGAATTTTGCTGGTGCACAACTGCATCATACTAGTGCTGCATTTTAATTCAAGAGTGCATTTTTATTTTTTTTTTTTTTTTTACTAGCAAGGTGCACAAAAATTTGAAGCCAGAATGGTTTCCCTTGTTATCAAGAAAAAAATACTAGACTATAAGGAGGGCTGAAATTTTATATAAAGCTAAAAGTTTCAAAGGTGATTAAGCCCTTTAACATTGAAACAGAAATAAAAAATTGATTATGAATCAGTATGATCAGGTGAATTATCCCTGTAGAATTAAAAGCAATTTGCTTTAAAAATCAGAGTGCTTCTACAAATCCAGTGCCTAAAGCAGCCACTACCGTAGATTGTTAGTTTGTGAAAGTAATGTTTCCAGTGATCAAATATACCATTCAGAAAATAGCAAAGTAGACATTTTCCTGTGGATGTGGTGGTTTGTATTTTCCTTTTTAAATCTGTAGTTTCTAGATTACTGTGTCTGCTTTGTGTCCTGGAGCAGATCCTTTTTGAAGCTTTGATGCAACTGCACAAGCTTGTTTATATTTGGTATAAAGCATCAATTTTGAAACTCCCTTCCTCCTGCCAAAATGTAATAAAGTTTGTTTTCCAGTATTACAATCTGAAGAGACCAATTTAAAAACTGTATGTATAAATCACTGTAAAATATACCTTGAATGAAATGGAAATCTGTCTTTTTACCTTTATGTAAATTGTGCTCACCCAAAGTTAAGAGTTTATTTTGCCTAACTTACTTTACTTGAATATTTATTTTGTAGAACAAGGAGGCAGCTGTCTGAGGAATGTTTACCTTTTTTTTGTTGATGTTAATTTGTAAATTGTGTAACGCATTTTTATTTTTAAATTATGTATATTTCTTTTTTAATGCACAAAATGTTTACGTACAACTACTGCAGATTTGTGTATATTGTCACTAAGCTTTATTCAGTTAATACAGATTATGTGAAAATGTAACAAGTCTTACATTTTCACCTGGGTTATTTTTACATAACTGATGTATTGCTGACAATAAATATAAACACAAAATCATTCAATGTCTTTTTTTTTAATTGATGTAGTATACTATGCTGGGATAGAGTAACAATAAAAGTCAGACCCCTAACATATGACCACCCTTTAAATAGTCGCTTTTACGGAAATAATTTAGCAAACACATTCTTGTTAAAAATTAGTCTTTAAAATGAAATAAAAATACTTTCTGATGTTATGGTAACTATCAAAGTCCATTGCTACAGTCCTTGTTGACGTAGAAGTTTACATTTACAGTTGCATAACTGATTGATTAATATCCAATAAATGCATAAATCAATAGTATTTTAATTTTTCTTCCTTAGGTCAGAAAAACCTATCTATTTGTGGAGAACAAGGGGTGGATCAGGATCTCGCTAGAAGACATTTATTCACTTCAGAGAAGCTGAATCTGTCCCTGTCCCTGTATAAGAAAGAACAGGGAGCAAAATCCACCTCTTCCATATGAACCAACATGCTCAATGCAGTCAGTAAAATTGTCATTTACATCTCAGTTGTTGAATAATCTTTAACAAATTCCCTCACATTTCTCCTAGAATCAAGAACTTGTTGTTGAAGAAGGAAGAAAAATGTGACTCCACACTTTTTTTTCATAACTGCTGGTATTCTCTGTGCTCTCCAAAACACAGTTTTTTCATGTCCATTTCTGCAGCATGTATTTACACACCAGTTCATGGGGTTTTGTCCAACTTCAGTAGTTATTACCTCCACAGTAACCATTCCAGGCTAACCATTAAAATGTTTACATCCAATTTTGAGAGCACACAACTCTGATTTTAGAGGCATTTCAGGATTTCTTACCTAAATTTTCTACTGCTGGAATCCACAGTAAAATAACAGAAGCGTTGGACTCATCTTCCTACCTGCAGTTTAGCAGAGGAACTTTTTAGATCATTTAAAGTTGTTTAATTTTGTACGGGCAGAATTCTACAAATGTTTTTAAAAGTTGCTTGAGAGAAGAAAATTAAAATTCTCATTTAAACTCTGTAGAAAAGAATAACCCATGGTATGCTAATGGAGATCATATGGTCTTTACATTCAATAAAGGAAACTAGTGACAGGACTTTGGCAATTGGTTGTGAGACTTGTAGAGCAATGGTTTACAGATTGCAAAATGTAATCTTAATTTAAAAAAATGTCAGGACAATACAGTTTTCCAGTACAAGTATAATGAGAGATAAACAGGAAGATCAAGAGGCTTAGATAAGCCTTGTAAATATTTTAGCCCCCTAGTAATGTGAAGATCTGTAGTATTAGGTCTAGAAAATTACCCTGCTGAAACAGTAGTGAGCTTAAGCAGCCATTCAGGATCTGCTTGGCATCACTAAGCACAATCTGGCTGTTGAAGTGGTTATTTCTGAATCTTTGGTGACCAGAATTTCAGTAACAGAATGCACAGTTTATTGCCTGTCCAATATTAGCAGATTATTTTTAAGGTGCTGCTTAATGAAACAGCTACGGAAACCTCTCCCAAACTTACTTACACAACTTGCATCACAGAAAAAAATATGCAGACTGTCACAGAAAAACGGAGGAAGGGTGACATACCGTGTCTTGCTTTCATGTTCTAAACCTGATTTCCTTAACAACTTTCTTCTTTCTTTGTATGCCCCCGTTGTGTCTTGGTGCTTGAAGCGGATGCCAGATTTCATCCTTATCGGCAACTTTTCTGATTTGCGCTGGTTGCTGTCATAGCCTTAATTTTCTTAGTCTTAAGATTGTGGTTGGACAATAGTAGTTACTAGTTGACAATTTACAGGTATTTGAAGGCATGCTGTCAAAAGCAAAAAATTTGCATATTTAAAATGTGAATTTTGAGACTGAAATAATTTGTTTCTTCTCTTCATGCAACCAAACCAGCAGCTATGTATTTGGAATCCTTGAAGATACCTAATTCTATGCATTTCAGGTTCATGCACACTATTTTATTCCTGTTATTTCACACATTTCTGTTCCCTTGTTATACACATTTTGTGTTAATTTTCATTATAGAATCGTAGTAAAGGCTGACTCCTCTGTGTGTACAGTTATAGCAGAATGGAGAAGTCCCTTTTTGGAAATCTGATGGTGGTATGACTGTAAACAGTGATTAACAGAAGCTCAAATCCTCAGTATCTATTACCTTCCTACGAATGCTGGGGTGAAAGCTTGGTAGAGTAGCTAAGTCCCTGAAGTGTAAATCACCATGGAAGTCAACCAAAGCTCCTCTTCCTGTGAGCATCTCCGTGGCAGGAGGTTACATATTCACATTTCCTATTTTGAATATTGCCCTAAACACAAATGGATATTCTAATTTTGCTTACTTTATCTATAAGCTATACCAGCAACTTAAAATCATAAGTAATGCAGATTAGCTCAAGGTATATTTAAAACAATTTATCGCAGATGTGTAGCATCATGCATGTGATAACAGAGAGCTGAGTTCAGGTCGATATTCCATGCTTAAGATCAGGAGGGGACTCTCCATACATGTGTAATTCAGCTTTGGATCTAATTTCTGGTTTTGATATTCTACAAAATGAAAGATATTTTCATCGCTTAATTAAATTTGAGCCAACATAACAGAGACTAAACCGTACTCAGGATAATACTTCTCAGATGCAGATTTGCTCCTTTTCAACCAGAGGCCTGAACCCACATAATCCCACATCTCCAGGCAGCCAAACAGGCCATCCAGGCCCTCTCTTCTTTCCATCACTGGCTACTTCTTCCAGGACCAGTTCTTGCTGAAATCACTCTCTTCAAACAGGCTGTGTTAGGCATTCATCTGGTTACTAGCTCCCAAAACAGAAACTAACATTGATTAATACTGGCCCCATGACCTACTAGCAAGAAGCAATGTCCAGTACAAAGCTTGACTCACAATATAGTCTGACAGGCTGGTAGGAAATAAAAGTTTCACTGGCTCAGTGTTACCTGTTATTTTAAGGATTACACTAGTATCTTCCTTACTGCTCTGTTTCTTCAGTCTCCAAGAATGAAGAATTCTGTAGCTCCATTTTATGAGTGCAAATTGGTGACATGAGGTTTCACTCAGCCAAGGAAAGAGAAAAAATAATTAGCTGGCAGTTTTGTGGCTGCCTAAAGTTGAACTTAATGAACTGCAGCAAAAGCTTTCTGCAACATTAGAACAGCAGCTGGAGCTAAACCCTACATTTCTGCCTTAAATGGCCTCCACTTACTAGTTGATGAGCAAAACATTAGTAGCAGTCGTTTGTTCAGTATTACAGAGATGAAGAAGCTGTGCAGCACAAGCAAGAAGTTAATTGCCACTCTCAGAATGGATCTCCCACTGCAGAATTGCAGTGCTAAAGAAGCCAGGGCAGAAGTCTAATGGCCTCAGAATTTTAAATGGGCACTTTCAGAAAGGCAAGACATTATTTACATTCAAATTTGCTACACGCTATCTCTTGTTAAAAGGCAAGACATTATTTATATTAAAATTTGCTACACGCCATCTCTGTTAATACATTCTCTTTGAAATGAGGTGATACTGCATAAGAGACTTCCATCTGCCACCTTAGATCAATGAAATGGCAGTACAATGTGTTTCTCCAGAATACTTCATGGGTCTCATCGAAAAGCCTTATCACCACATATTAAAATGCTTTATATACCTATAACAACAGTATAGGGATTATAAGAAAATAATATAAGTAAGTTCTAATAACATTTATTATTACTAGTTTACATTGGCTGAAGCTTTTAAGTCCTACTTCAGTAGTTGTCAATTACCATACAAAACATCCCAGGCATTCTCCACGTTAACTGTATTGGACTATGCATATATGAAGAATCATCAAATCATAGTATCATAGAATAGTTAGGGTTGGAAAGAACGTAAGATCATTAAGTTCCAACTTCCCTGTCATGGGCAGGGACACATCCCACTAAACCATGCCAACCAAGCCTATGTCCAACCTGGCCTTGAACTCCGCCAGGGATGAAGCAGTCATAGCTTCCCTAGGCAACCCGTTCCAGTGCCTCACCACCCTCACAGTAAAGAATTTCTTCCTCATATCCAATCTAAACTTTTCCTGTTTAAGTTTGAACCTCAGGAAGAGTCCCTCCCCAGCATCCCTATAGGCCCCCTTCAGTTACTGGAAGGCTGCTATGAGGTCTCCACACAGCCTTCTCTTCTCCAGGCTGAACAGCCCAAACTTTCTCAGCCTATCTTCATACGGGAGGTGCTCCAGACCCGTGATCATCCTCATGGCCTTCCTTTGGACTTGTTCCAACAGTTCCATGTCCTTTTTATGTTGAGGACACCAGAACTGCACACAATACTCCAAGCGAGGTCTCATGAGAGCAGAGTAGAGGGGCAGGATCACCTCCTTCCACCTGCCAGTCATGCTCCTTTTGATGCAGCCCAGGATATGGTTGGCTTTCTGGGCTGCGAGTGCACACTGCCAGCTCATGTTCAGTTTCTCATCGACCAACACCCTCAAGTCCTTCTGCACAGGGCTGCTCTCAATCTCTTCTCTGCCCAACCTGTAGCTGTGCCTGGGGTTGCTCCGACCCAGGTGGAGGACCTTGCACTTGGCATGGTTAAACTTCATGAGGCTGGCATCAGCCCACCTCACAAGCGTGTCAAGGTCCCTCTGGATGGCATTCCTTCCCTCCAGCGTATCAACCAAACCACACAGCTTGGTGTCATTGGCAAACTTGCTGAGGGTGCACTCAATCCCACTGTCCATGTCACCGACAAAGATGTTGAACAAGACCAGCCCCAACACCGATCCCTGAGGGACACCACTCGTTGTTGGTCTCCAGCTGGACATTGAGCCATTGACCACAACTCTTTGTGTGCAGCCATCCAGACAGTTCTTTATCCACCGAGTGGTCCACCTATCAAATTGATGTCTCTTCAATTTAGAGACAAGGATGTCGTGTGGGACAGTGTCAAATGCTTTGCACAAGTCCAGGTAGATGACATCAACTTCTCTACCCCTATCCATCAGTTCCGTAGGTCCGTCATAGAAGGCCACCAGATTGGTCAGGCAGGATTTCCCCCTAGTGAAGACATGCTGGCTGTCACCAAGCACCTTGTTGTTTTTCATGTGCCTCATCATGCCTTCCAGGAGAATCTGCTCCAAGATTTTGCCAGGCACAGAGGTGAGGCTGGCTGGTCTATAATTCCCCGGCTCATCCATTTTCCCCTTCTTGAAAATGGGGGTTATGTTTCCCTTTTTCCGGTTGTCGGGAACTTCACCTGACTGCCATGATTTTTCAAATATGATGGACAATGGCTTAGCAATTTCATTTGCCAGCTCCTTCAGGACCCGCGGATGGATTTAATCAGGTCCCATGGACTTGTGTATGTTCAGGTTCTTAAGATGGTCTCGAACCAGATCCACTCCTACAGTAGGCCCAGGGTCTTCATTCTCACTGTCCCTGTGTCTGCCTTCCAAGACTTGTGTGGTGTGGTCAGAGTATTTGCCAGTGAAGACCATGGCGAAGAAGTCGTTAAGAACCTCAGCCTTCTCCAAATCCAGGGAAGCCAGTTCTCCTGATAGCTTCCATTGTCCCTAGTCTGTCTTTTATTCTCTACATACCTATAGAATCCCTTGCTGTTATCTTTCACATCCGTAGCCAAGTTTAATTCTAAGTGGGCCTTAGCTTTCCTAACCTGGTCCCTAGCTTCCCGGACAACATCCCTGTATTCTTCCCAGGCTGCCTGTCCTTGCTTCCTCCTTTTATAAGCCTCTTTTTTCCTTCAAATTTTCCTCAGCAGCTCCTTATCCATCAAAGGAGGTCTCCTGGCCTTCCCGCTGCGCTTCTTTCTACTTGGGATGCAACACTCCTGAGCTTGTAGTAGGTGATCCTTGAATATCAACCAGCCCCCCTGCCCTCTAGTGCTATATCCCATGGAATAATGTTATTAACTTACTAAGCAGGTTCCTGAAGAGGCCAAAATCTGCTCTCTTGAAGTCCAGGGCAGTGAGCTTGCTGCACGTTCTTCTCACTGTCCCGAGAATCTCGAATTTGACCATCTCATGATCACTGAAATCAAGGCTGCTCTGGAGCATCACATTTCCAACCAGCCCTTCCCTGTTGGTGAGGACGAGGTCAAGCATGGCACCTCTCCTTGTTGGCTCCTCAATTACTTGCATAAGGAAGTTGTCTTCCACACAGTCGAGGAACTTCCTGGATTGCTTGTGCTGTGCCATACCGTCTCAAACAGATACCCGGGTGGTTGAAGTCCCCCATGAAGGAAACACATATGCAACAGGATTGGTAGGATTTTTCTCCAGCAGACTCACAGGTCAATTAAATAAAAGTAAATTACATTAAATTGCTTTCAAAGACAGGAAAAATACTATTTTAAAGAATTCTCCAGATTACTCCATGCAAATTTTCAGATTTTCGTTCTCATTGCTGTTCAAAAACGCGCCAGACCTTCCATTTAATGAGCACAATCCCTAAGGACAAGGAAGATAATTTTTCATTGTTCTGTCACTTTCTCTGTGGAAGGCTTGAGCGATCCTTTGTCTTTGCATTTCTTCATACTTACATAGCCTCTCTGGGTAAAAAGTGACAACAAAAAAAATCTTTCCCCTTTTTCTTAGCATTGTACATATTTGACTGTCAGCCACAAATATTTACACCTGTGTTTTATTTCTGGAAGTCTTGTCCCAGCTGAAACAGCTGCTAAGAGCATCAACAAAGGAGAAAATGTTAAAATAGCAGGAAGGGTACTAGGTATCTAAAGTTAATATGTTTTGTTTGTCTTTAAATAGTACAACAATAGTTTTACACAGATAGCAGTAACAAGCAGTTATTCTGTGCAGAGCAGTGTTTACAACTCTAATGTGTTAATGCAGTACAGAGAAAGACAGGCCTGGTACGACAGCAAAGCCCTTAAGCAGTGAAGACAGACTGCAGTAAAGAGGGCCACAAGCACAGAATGATGAAAGAAAGGGCACAGGTCGGCAATGAGACCTCTTGGCTATAAGTCACCCATGCTCAGTTACAGAAATGCAGTCCTGGAGCTGGACAGAACTGATTTTAGGGATAAAAACCCCCAAAAGAAATAGTATCTAACATACATAAAAGACACCATATATAGTAAACTTGGGTGTAATATGGAACTGCAGAGCAAGAAAGAGCAAAGGCGTAAAAGGATGTTGACAAACATAAAAGTTACTCCAAGCTGATCCTAGAGCTAAGAAAAATAAACCATCAACATGAACATCATAATCCTCAGTGAAGGGCTTCAGATGCTGATGAGTCACCATAATACCAGCATCACTGCCGCCAGCATGAAACTGCCAAGCTCAGCACAAGGAGGACCAGTGGAGATGTAAGCCAAACATACACAGGGAGAAGGGGTAGGCACTAGGAGGTGTATGCATAACAATTTCAACTACATTATCAGTCTTTTCTTAAACAGTTAGATCTCGACTAACAATGGCCAGACTACTTCGCTTTCAGTCATACTAACAATAAATTTTTAGTTTTATTTACATAAAAAGTGTGCTGCCTCTGTGCCCATAAGCAAGATTTTGAAAGTAAAAGCTCTGTGGCAGCTGAGAGAATTCTAGGGCAGATGGATGAAAAAGAAAAGGATAGATGAATTTTTGAGTTATATGAATATAGATACAGTAATCCTCTGCTGGTACATCAAATTCGAAAAAGAAACAGAAAAACTTGAAAGCTAGAAAGATACACTGTGGCTTCAAATCATTAGAGAAGTGGGTAGAGATGAAAGCAAAGGCCATCACTGCCTTAAGGGCACAATTGCTATTTTTAATGAAGTCAAGCTAATTTAGTAGGATCTTTTAACCCAGAACTGAACCAAGGAGCCTAAATTTAAAAAATCATCTGCACTATGTGCTAAGCAATGTGATGACAGAAAAAAATCTACAGTTTTTGTTGGAAAGAGGTAAAGTATTTATTACCATAAGCAAGGATTTTATCCTGATGGTGATGGCAGATAATGTGTCATGAGAGTAACTGGTTGAACTAATTTTGTCCACCTAATATACCAATGAGCTAGAAAACCATTCAGTAAGGACACAGAACTTGCTAATGGTAAAAAAAAAAAAAAAATACTGACTGAGCAGACTTGCTAAAAAAGCTGATGGGATATTTACTGAAAGTAGTAAAATTGTGAGCATACGAACAACCAGAACAAAAAAGTGCCTGGAGTGAACAAAAGAGTAGCTAGGATTAATGTGTAAAACCACTGCAAGATAGCAGCAGGGGACAAAGAAGAACAAGGGAAAATACGTCACAAAGCAATGAGCCACAGCAAAATCTGCTATGATTGCAACAACGCATCTACTATGAGGCTTCTCTTCCCCAAGAGCAGAATAGAATTATTTCAAAATAATTTACATTTGGTTTAGTGAATAGCCAAATAGCGCCTGCACCAAAGAAGTGGTGAAGATAGGGACAGCATAGGCAAGGAATTACTTAATAGTATACAACATCTCTTCTCATAAAACAACTTACTTATTAGCAAAATATATTAAAAAGTGCAAAATTTAAAAGTTATGTTTGAAAAACAAAAAATTCAGACTTTTCATAACACCCCAGAGGGCCTTTTCTTGCATTTACACTGTCAAGCCAAGTATCATTTGTCTCAAGGCTCCCTAGGGCAGCAATTGTCCATCAGCTACTGTACCTAGCAGACTTAGGTGGCTTTGTCTTCTATGACGGGAACTACTTTGCTTTTGAACATATGCCACATCTTAGCATCCACTGCTCTTCTAAGGGTTCCAGGGTGATCTGGTCAGAAATAGGTCTGAGGTATGGTCTACAGCTGGTGCCATTGCCATAAATTCATAAAAGGCGAGACACAGGAGTGCCTGGCAGTTTTCTCTTTCCTCAGATCATGATGCTTCCTTGGGCAGCAAGGGTAGCTTATTGTACGGTAAGTGCTTGAAACACACCTGCCCACCAATGTTTGAAAGAGTTGTGAACTGAAGACAGCTGAAAAAGTTCTTTTGAAAGGAGGAACTGAAGGAATGTGAATGACACAATGAGGTGAAATAAGAACGGAATTAAATTCCAGCACATTCATAAGAAGGTAATCAACACATTCAGATATTCATAAGAAAATAATAGCACATTTGGATATAGGGTATACCTTAAGAATAAAGCAAGCAAAAACTTGTAACTGAAGTGCAGGTAGACAAAAGAAATCTGATATATGGCCCAGATGTATGGCACTGAAAAAGTATCTGGGCAAATTTCAGCTCAAATAGTCATGATTTCTAAGACTGACTAAAGTGTACTCTCTCCAGGAAGGTAGTAGAAGTCCCATCTGATGAAACATTCAAAATAAACTGCCTACAGCAGTGGAACATTTGCTGAGCCAAGCAACCCTGCTAGCCAGGGGAAGCACCCAGGTCCTTGCTGTTAGGGAGTGCCAAACTGCTGGTAGGCCAAGTAACCTATGGCGACAGCTCTGCAATATTTACCATTTTAACAACTTGTTAACAACTATCTGAAGTGAATGATGATTGGACCCTGTGAGAAAAAATACATCATTACAAAACTTTATGTAATTACTATCATATCGTAAAACATACATTTTTACTTCCATACATGTCTGTGCTTTGTTTGAACACTGATGCAGAAGATGGTTTAAGATTCACGTAAAACCTGATGGGATTAAGAAGCAACAGAATGGTGTTTTGTTTCCTAGATTCTAATACATGCAGGCACAAGCAAGGATAGTATCATTATTTCTCATACCTGCAAGTAGGCCAGGCTGGGCTCCTGGAGACTGAAAAATACTGAAACTGATGCTATAAAGCTAGTTAATTAATCATATACATGTGAAGAAGACCCCCTTACTACAGCTAGTAATCTCTGGGGGGAAAAATATTAAAGAAGGGAAAACAAAATAAATGTGTTGCCAACTCTTCCATATGTCAAAAGCCAACAACTGTCTCAGTAAAGGTTTTCTCTTTTCAGCTTGTCTGCATTTGGCGTACCAAGCATATAACCAATTGACAGGGTTGAAATTGACCAAAGAAATATAAGTCCTTTATACATTATTTGTCTAATAGAAGCATACTTATTTGCTACTGGTAAAATGGACCTAAAATATAGTGAAAGCAAAGCCCAGAGATACTAACTTACCGCCTTTAGTTTTTTACTCTACCAAAATTAAATAAGATTGAGAAATGACTACATTCCATCACTGAAGATTTCGAGCTTCGCATTTACAAGATCTGCTTTCTGAGAGTTGAATGCCATCCAAGTTGCCATCATCACATCAGTATAGCAAATTAAGCAGACTTTTCAAATGAGTTTCTAATTTGTTGGCTGAAAGGGAAAACAAAAAAAAGACATGATCTCGCCACATAATATTTCCCTGGTTGCCAGTCTGCATCCAAGCAATTTGACCCCATGGCATATACTGCCATGTTAGATAACTTAATAGAGTTTATTCGAATTAGCTCACTTGCCTGGCATTGTCTAGATTATAATTAAAGCAGGCTATTTCACACACTGTACACTGGGTTTATAGCAAACATATGTGGGACTTCTGAAATGAGAAAGCTGATGCACTAATAAGTATGCTAACAAATTCAGGCAACATGTTGTTAATTTTCCACTTCTAGGCTCTTATCTTCATCTAAGAGGGTGAAGTAAATTTTCTGTAGACTTCAGTGAAGGAGTATGTAGCTACATCTGAATGGTTTCTCTGGCAAAGCAAATATCTATTCAATGATATTTCAACAGCAGACACTCAGAGTCATGTTTATGTTTCTTCTCTCCATAGAAAAGCATTATAGTGCTGCAAGATGAATATTAAATTACCAGGTTTGGTTTCATACCAGCTAGAGACATGTCTTGTGTGGCTTTCCAAAACCCTCCTTAAAACTCAGGTTTCTCATGTGCTGGACTCCCATGCAAAGTAAATCATACCACGAGATTAAAGAAAGTCTGTAGCTGTAGAACAGGACCACTCAGGTTTGATTGTCAGAAACATTTCCTTACAGTCTGGTGAGAACAGAGCAGAGACACAGCACTGGGGCACTGAGATCTGTACAGGTGTAAAGTGGTATGGAGCACAACTGTGTGGGCCTACAGGAAATAAACTACAGCCACAACACCAGAACAATTTATAAGCTATCATACCAGTAGGAAAAGGGTAAAAAAACAAAGGGAAAAGCTGCTTTGCTTATTTGAACAGCAGAGGGCCAGAGCAGCAACACAACTATGCAAGAAACATGTAATAGCTAATGACTGAAATGAGGAAAAAGATGGAAACTTCACTGAATTAAGGATGAGAAGAAGTCACTGTTTTGACTGATTCTTACTGAACTAACAGACAAAACACTTAGGTAACTATAGAAACTTTAAAAATCTTTTTTAGTACTGAAGTCACTAATCATAGCAGATTTCTATTTCATAAACAGAAATTTTTAAAAAAATTATAATGTTTGGTTACATGGCTGTCCTGGGTTCAGCAGTAGCAGTCATTTTTCTCCTTAGTAGCTGGTGCAGTACTGTGTTTTGACTTTCAGCCTGGGAACAGCTCTGACAACACCAGTGTTTTTAGCTACTGCTCAAATGTTTAGTCTGACCAAGGACCCTCTGAGTCTCATGCTCTGCCAGGGAGAAGGGGAAGCCAGGAGGAAGCAGAGACAGGGCACCTGACCCAAACTAGCCAAAGAGGTATTCCGTACCACAGCACATCATACCCAGGATGCAAAAACTGGGGGTAGTTACCCGGAAGGGTTAGATCACTGCTCGATAGGGCTGGGTAGCAGTCGGTGGGTGGTGAGCAGTTGTATTCTCTTCCCTTGTTACTTCCCTTATCCTTATTATTATTGGTGGTAGCAGCAGTGATTTGTGTTATACCTTAGCTACTGGACTGTTCTTATCTCAAGCCATGGAAGTTACATTCTTTCAAATCTCCACATCCCTCTGGGATTGGGGGGAAAGCAAGGGAGGGAGTGAGAGAGCGACTGCGTGAGTTACGGCTGGGCTTAAACCACGACAGTGGCAAAACAACAGAAATTACCAAAGCAATGCCAGGTTGGGAAGACCTTAAATGATTAAGGAGATCAGTTGATAGATAATGTGAGAAATGAAGCAACGGAAAATCAATTAGTTCACAATATCTGCGATTACAGCTTGCACTGGAAATTGCAGTTCCAGTGAATACTGTACTATAAAGAGCAGAGATGCAACTGCATTATGAGTTTTGCAGCAACAGCAATGAAAGCCAGCCAAGACAGAAAGCCTGGCATAGAGAAGTCTCAAGATTGCATGTTTTTTCCTCTCCAATACTAATGATTGTTCAAGAAGAAACAAGAAAAAGCAAGAAGAAATTAGGGTACTCATGGAACATGGACAGACAGGTACAAAACCCAAAACCATCTCCTTCTAGAGGCAATACCAGAGAATTACAGATTAATCAGTTGTGATTACAACACAGTCTACAGAGAATACCATGGTATCTTGACAACTGTTTCAATTAGAAAGTAATAAATGAAGCATACAAAGGGAGAAACAGATGCAAAAATCAAGGTCATAGAGTATCTGCTATTTCACAACACAATTATAGAATATATATATATAGATAGTATCATAGAATAGTTAGGGTTGGAAAGGACCTTAAGATCATCTACTTCCAACCCCCCTGCCACAGGCAGGGACACCTCCCATTAAACCATGCCAACCAAGGCTATGTCCAACCTGGCCTTGAACACCCCCAGCGATGGAGCATTCACAACTTCCCTGGGCAACCCATTCCAGTGCCTCACCACACTCACAGTAAAGAATTTCTTCCTCATATCCAATCTAAACTTCCCCTGTTTAAGTTTGAACCTGTTACCCCTTGTCCTATCACTACAGTCCCTCAGGAAGAGTCCCTCCCCAGCATCCCTATAGGCCCCCTTCAGATACTGGAAGGCTGCTATGAGGTCTCCATGCAGCCTTCTCTTCTCCAGGCTGAACAGCCCTAAGTTTCTCAGCCTATCTTCATACGGGAGGTGCTCCGGACCCGTGATCATCCTCGTGGCCTTCCTTTGGACTTGTTCCAACAGTTCCATGTCCTTTTGATGTTGAGGACACCAGAACTGCACACAATACTCCAAGTGAGATCTCACAAGAACAGAGTAGAGGGGCAGGATCACCTCCCTCAACCTGCTGGTCACGCTCCTTTTGATGCAGCCCAGGATGCAGTTGGCTTTCTGGGCTGCGAGTGCACACTGCCAGCTCATGTTCATTTTCTCATCAACCAACACCCCCAAGTCCTTCTCCGCAGGTCTGCTCTGTATCTCTTCTCTGCCCAACCTGTATCTGTGCCTGGGATTGCTCTGACCCAGGTGTAGGACCTTGAAATAACTGCAATTCTTGAAAGATTAAGAAACAAAAGTGGAATATATGCTCCTTGGCATATACATGTGGTAACGTATACTCTGAAAATGTCCTGCTCCCTCTTATGGAATAGCTGCACTAGCTATGAACAACATACATTCACATGTCACCCATAAGTGAAGTGCCTGTGGACTGAATTTCAAGGATGGCTCACCCTGGGACAGTCAGAACCTTCCCAGGCAATGTGTACATGGAAACACAGCCATTACAAGGCAGTATGCACAAACCCATCTGGGCAGCAAGGGTTTTTTGGTGGTGGTTAAAGGAGGAGCAATGTAAGAATGCAGCTCTGTTAATGCAAGATGTGCCATGCATATCAGGCTGTCAGTCCTGAAGAAGATGCCCTTGTTGTGGTCTATCATTAGCACAGATCAAGCCACAATGGCTCAAGGATGCTGTTATTGACTCAGGTACTCAAAGAAATGCAGCTGGACTTCCAAGTGACACTGTGGTACCTGAAAGTCTGCAAAATACAGTCTGTGAATATCTTTTTAGACTTCATAGATATGTTCTATTGGACCGACTAACATTTTGACAATAACATATTTCTATTTCTATGTGCTTTTTCAAGTACAGAATGTATGGAAATTCTTAATATCCTTTTAACTAGTTCAGTAAACCCAGGTACCTTGGTCTTTTTACTGCTGTGAAGGTAATAAGCCCAGTTATTAAAATCTCGTTGTGTGGTCTTTCAAAGTTCTTGCCTTAGAAAAAGAACAAAGACTCAACAGTTTCAAACATTTTTCCTTTTTCCATTAAAGCTCCCTGTAGTCTGAGGTAAAAGCAATTTAATAAAGCCTCTTTCTGATGTTTACAGCTCTAAAAAAGAAGAAAGGAAAAACTTCACAAAAGTTTACCAGAACATTAAAACAAATTGGTGGCATGTTTTTTCTGATACTTTTGAGATGTCTTCTAGGCACTTCTGTATGTCATCAGACCAATTAGCCAAAATGAGACCTATCAGTGAACAAACTGAACTAGAATGACTTCATCATTTAACAGGAATAGCACCTTTTCAAACATTACCATCCAAGTTTCATTTCTTTGAATCAAAGTGGGACATCAAAGATATTAGATTAAAAGCAAAGTACCATAACTGCTGGAAAAAGTGATGGGCCAAGAAAAAAAGGTTAATCAAGTAGAGGTGCAAATGAAAGCAATGCATCTCTAGCAGAGCTTTTAGTGTAAACATTAGTCTTTGCACATCAAAATATGAATGGCAAAAAACTTTACAGAATTTCTCAAGTGCTAATTATAAGAAACTTGGGGCTTCTGAAAAAAATCACTTATAGTTTAAAATTGATCTGCTGGTGTATGTATATGTCTTAAACCACTGGAACTATTAGTGCGTTAGAATGTCTTGGTGCAAGACCAGGGAGGAAGAGCAAAATGTTTTAACAAAAATCTTTCTACATATATGAGCTGGTTTTAGTCAGTGTATGTCCAACATCCATTGCTAGGGGACTAGCTCTGGAAACTGTACTAATAATACCATTAATTAATGAGCACTGCAAAGAGGGTACCAGCTATCTGAGCAGGGTACCTGTGAGCCAAGACATATTCCTAAGCCCAAGACATTGGACAGAGTTTGAGTATATAAGGCCTGAACTTGGATATGTGAATGACAATACATCTTCAAAGGCATTTACTTCCCCTTTGAAGACCTAACTGTAACGTTTTCACCCTTGCAGAATGACAAAAAGCATTCAATACCTAGGAGTACCCAGGAGGTAGCCAGGTTTCCAGTGCTCTGCCTTCCATTTTTTTGGGAGGCCTGCAAAAGTAGCTAATTAGTCAATTAGACAAGAAATTAGTCATTTGCTTGACATCAGTGAAGATCTCAGCCTGTGATTATAGTTAGCTTTCTCTTATCTTACAAATCAAATATCTCTCGCAGACATGAAAATACAATCACCACCAAGCAAAGTAACATCTCTTTAACTATCACTGTTAAGCACAGTACAACTCAGAGTGAAAACCCACAACAGCTAAGCTGGATGCATTCAAAAGCCTCACATGTACCAAGTTAAAGTGGAGAACAAGGAGCGACCTCCCTTGAAACAAACAGTGAGATCAGAGGTGGCTGCTGTGGTGTCCTGAGAGGATGAATTTTCTCACAGGTCTAGGCAGGTTAACCCTGCCTTTTGCCAAAGGTTAGACCTGGGAAAGTTGATGGTGGGCCTACAGGACAACAACTTTGATACCTTGTTTGGAAAACTAAGTCCTGCCCTATTTTTACATGTGGAATCTACAGTTGTTAACACTATTACTGGGGTTTTGTTACCCTTTCTTCATGCCAGTGTTCCTGCAAAAATACAACAGCTATTTCCAATCCCTCCCCCAGTAACAGATGGGTATGAGACCTCCTGTACCGAACAGATGAATAACGAGCAAGGAACACATTTGAATAGAAACTACACAACTGTCTTGTCCTCTGCTTCTTTCTGTTATCTGTGCTATTCCCACTTTATAACAGTGTTTTCAAAGGATTTCTCTGGAGAGGACACTGGAATTAAATTACTTCTCTACTTTTGTTTGACTGCAAAACAGCAGTCAAACAACCAAAGTGTCTCCAATCTCCCTCACAAATTACCGTAAATAGCTGCTAAGATGAACTTTGCCAGGCTGGTTTATGCCCAGCAGCACTGATGCTGAAGTGTGCACCAGACTCACATAGGAGGGAAAAATATTTGGCAGTAGGTAATAAAACGAAGAGACAAAGCTAGTAAGACTTTGGCCAGTATAAGCTTATGTGTTTTGATAAGGAGAAAAAAGTAGAAAATGAGACTGGAAATAAACACAAGGGTTATGCAAATATTTCACATCTGGTTATCAGAGGGCCTCATTACCTGAAAAATATTGAGGCTTCTGTTATGAAAACACATTGGTTGCGTCTTAAAAATCCTTTTGCTGTGTCCATCACCATGTCTGGGTTATGAATATTTTGGATTCAAGTGATATCCTGATAAAGTGATATCTTAATTGTTTTCCTAGCAAGGGACCCCTCCTGTCTGACCTGTCCTCCCCACCTAAACACAAAACCAGAATATTGCAATACTGGAGTTTTGGCAACCCTGACAAAATAAGTGGGAAGCTGAAGGTCTTGCAATAACAGGACAGTGCCTTCTTTTGCCTTTCCAGAGAACTATCCTTGGCATGTTGCAGAGGGAAAAGGAAAAATAGTCATTAGGGGAGCAAGGATTGAGGAGAAATGCAACGACGTGTCATCTGGCAACTTCATAATGACAGCACTCCTTTTTCCAGAATCAAACAGAATCTGACATTAGGCAAATCTCGTAAATTTTAAAATGCTGTCAGGTTTTAGTCCGATGCATCAGGACCTCACGGCAAACAGCGCAAAGCGTTAGCAGCCGCGGCCCCGGGAGGACAGCACCACGCGTTTCCTCCCACCCTTATGCCCGTTCGCTGAAGCCGGCGGCGCAGCGGCTTGGCATCCACGAGGTGGCACTCTTGCCAAGTGTCTCAGCATCGTCCTTGGCCGCTGAAGCTAAACCTGATGTTTTCTGTTCGTCAAATTCCACTGTATAAAGCTGAGGACGGCAAATCAACATCTTCGCCGAAAATGTACATACGGTTAGATTTTGGAGATGCACATCCTGTAAATTCTTCCAAGATGATGGCTTCGTAGCAGATGCAGAACTAAAATCAAGGCAATGTGGAGGTTTGGGGAAACAGATTACTACACTTGAGAGGTCCCATCAGAGACCAGCATTTCCTGTTTCTATTCCTGCTTTCACTTACTTATCTTTTAGTACAGCATTGCACCATCCACCACAGCGCACCTGGAAAAACCCCAGCTCTGGCAAAGTTTTATCTGGCTTTAGCTGTCACCCACTGTCACTGCCCTGGCCCTTTGTGCTTCTTTTTGCCGATTCAGCACCCCTAGCAACATTGACATGTAAATCAGCAGTGTATAGATCTCTGCTCTGAAATCAGATTAGCACATATGGTTAAAGTCCAGTGAACATATAATAACTTTGAGGAAAGACTTCAGTATTGTGAATAAGCTTTGAAAAGAAGATGGAAGTCGTAAGGTAGAAGGAAACAAATATGAAGCCATTTTCTGAAGAGATGATACAAAGCACAGCAGAGTGAACACTAACTGGTGGAGAGCAAGTACAATCATATGCACTAGTGAGCAGTTTCTGTAAATAAATGGAAGAAAGGAATAAGGAACAAAAGTTCAATAAGTTTGTTAAACATTTTGGGAGAACTGACTTGCAAAGACAAAATTGCAAGTATCCTGGTTAAAACGACCACTTATGAAGGCAGCAGCATTCTTGCAGAAACTAAAATCTGCAGAGAGATTTTGCCGCTCTTACTCCCTGCAGAAGTCCAGCCAAGAGGACAAGATGTGCAGAAAAGCAGCTTGGCCACAACCATTTGCTATACACATAAGGGGAAAAACATAAAATTAGTGCCTTTCCATCAAATTTCACAGCCATCTTTTGACTCCTAGGAATGATACAAATAAAATAAAATCATTCAGTTGTTCCCTGCGTGTGAATACTTTTCCCTCTTTGGATGAACTGCCAATGTAGTTTTTTCAGAAATTCAGGGTCCAGTGCCATTCTCCAGTTTGCCCCAACACTCCCCAGAACTCAGACAAGTTCTGAGAGTTAAAGGATTAGAGGTCTGTAGCCCAATTTGTACAACATGAGGCAATTCTTGTCCCTATTTCTTGCCTGAAAAGCCAACAGTCTAACTACTGCATATGGAAGTCAGCACTTTTTCCACCCCCATATAGGCAATAGAGAATATATTCAGTTGCTTTTCCCTATTCAGGGGGGTTGGAAGTAGATGATCTTAAGGTCCTTTCCAACCCTAAGCATTGTATGATTTCATGATTCTATTCCTATCCTTTGTGCACAATATTGTCACCTCTTCTTAAACTAGTGATATACTTTTCTTATTTCAGAAGGTGTAAAGTATTTAATGCTAATTACAAGAAGATACATCACAAAAAGGAAATATATCCTTAGAAATATTTCAGAGAGACTACAGAGGTGCTGAGATAGCTTGCAGACCTTGAGATAGGTCCTGGCGGACAGCATGCTGACCATGACTCAGCTGCAGACCCTGGCAGTGAGAGGGGCAACTGCACAAAGGGCTACATTAGTGACAACTTGAAGGAAGTCATTAGTCCTCTCTGCTCTGCCCTGAATTTGCATCTCTACAAATTGGTCAGAATCAGAACCCAAAGTAGTAAATAAGACTAATTCACCTTTCTTAAATAACAGTAAATCAATCCCATCCTATCCTACCCTATCCTATCCCATTCCATCCTATTTCTACTCGGACTAAACCAGACTATGATTATGAATGCCAACATTTGCTTTCTACATTAAGTAATTATCATACTATCTTTACTTGTCTTAAAGAGCTGAGCTTTCAAATATTTTATTAAAAAACCTCCAGACAATAAAATATTGTATTATCTTGCAATACTCTCGAGTATAATTTGAATCCTGCTGCTTACATCCTTATATGTGCTTTCAGAAAACGCAGAGGATGCAATATAGCCATGCCACTCCTGCTGGTAGAAAAGCTGATTATAGCCATAATTCTGCCATTATTCTTATTTATGTAGCATGAATACCGATATTCTACACCAGAGCATTCTCTGGTTGAATGTATTTCAAGATAAGGCAGGAGAGATCCTCTCCACATCATATGTACACTCAGCCTTACTTTACCCTCGCCTCCCCACCCCTTTATTCCCCTCCTTATACACTGCTTCTTTTTTATTTCCTTTAAAAGCTCTTGAAAATATGCTGGAAAGGGCTGAAAAGCCATCTAAAAAAGAATGAACAGTCATTTTGGTAAAAACATGTAACTTCTCTACACCGTAAAACCACCTAGAGCTCCAAGGACAAAGAAGCCATTCTGATGGTCAGCTTGTCAGCTCCTATCCATCCTGTGAACAAATAGCACTTCAGGAAACTATTCTTTTGGCACTGGCTTAGCCTTTCTCTAAAGAGGAGACATAATAGAGTATCGTAAAAACGCCCTCAACCAATCTCTCCTGAAATATTGTACACTCAAAATCTACGTGCTTTCCCTTTGTAACTCCCACTCTATTTCACAGGATTCACAAAAGCATGCTGATTATTACTTGATTCTTTAGACTTACTCTTTTCACCCAGAATATCTTGTCTACAAGCAAGAGAATACAAAGCTTGGCTACACAGAGAAGCTGGTATGCAGGAAGATGGAGGCTGCATTTACAGCACATTAGATTGTAGTAATTCCTCATGGAAACAGTTTGCACAAAAGGTGTCTCTAGGACCTTGCTCTTCTTTGAAAATGTGCTGTACTGCTCCAAGGGTTAGAGCGGACCAAATGTCTTATTCCTACCCCAACTTACTGAACAGGTCTTACTTGCCAAGAATAAATTCAGCCTTCTTAAAACTGTCTGTGGGATTTTAATAATGGTGGTACTCTTACATAGCTTGTCCTCAAAATCATTGGTGCTCACAGGGATAAGTATTCACACTAAGGAGAACTGCTTTCTCAGCAAAGGTGGCAGCAAGGATTTGTATCTGGGATTCAAGTGTTTCTCTCTGGTCAAGCAGTTTGCTGTGCATATGTTATATCAGCGAACTCAAGTAGCCTTTCTAGAAACATACTGAGTACTAAGTTTGCAACAGAAATTCTAAGGGTGAGCCAGAAGGGGGAAGTTTAGTCTGTAGCCTGTGTAGTCCTTTAGGATCCTGCTGAATAAAGTATGCTGTAAAATATGCAAGGTGTAGGGCATGCTTAGGTACAAATAGAGCTGACTTATGTTTCCCAGATAAATAAGGTAATAAAATCACTCTGCTTCTCAATCCCTCAATCATAAATAACATTTTTGACCACATGTGATGAAAGGATAACAGCCTCAAATATACTTCTGCCTTTTAATGAAAATGGATGGTGAGGTACAGAGGTGCTCCTAATGTCAGAGCAACTGCCACATAAACTCATACACACATATTCTTAGGAAAGCAGAGAATCGGACCCCAAAGAGTTCTCAGAAAACCAGGCATCCAAAGTTTTCCTGTTTTGGAGCGCTTTGCATCCATGGGCCTTAGGCAAGATGTCCCTGTTAACCAGACTACCTCCTTTTTTGAGTGGACAGTGATATATTATGCAATGTTATTCTAAAAATTTCATTTAGCACTCAGTTTCATAATACATGAGAAAAGCTTTCAGAGTCCCTTATTTGGACAACACAGCCCCTATACACAAACGTCATGCAGATACTAAAGCTTTCATTCCTCTCTTAAAAACCACTAATATTCTTACTAAGGCTAATTTAGAGAATGAACCAGAGAAAACTACAGATGTATTTCAGTGTCACATAAAGAGAAGAAAAGGCAGTTTTCCAATACTAATAGATTGCATTATTTCTTGCAAAACAGCACAAATCTAATTCCAAAAACAGCTATGTCAACAATGGATGCTGAGCACAAAGCAAAAAACAATAAGGTACATTAATAGAAAAGATTGGTGTTTATATCACAGACTTGGAAATAAACTGTTATATGCACTAAATCTGTCTTAGTAATATTCAATGGTACAAAATAAAGCAGTGTGAAAGGCAAGAGCACATTTATCCAGGGCTAGTAATTGCTACACAAGGTCCACAAGAGAGCAGTATATACCTGGCTTTGAGAAAGAAATTACATGTACCTGTTCTTTTCCCATCCTTTTCCCTCTTCCATTATTATTATTCCATTTCAAAAAGGCAATGAATGCAAACTCACCCAGGCAGTTGGTACAAAGCAGTTCCCAAATCTCAGGGGGGCTACTATCTCGCTCCAAGCTGACAAAGTAGATGGTGGTCACTTGAAACACACAATAACTATTAGGACAGGATAAACTAAAAACTATTAAATATATTTCACCATAAAACTTCTTAAAGACATATTGTAGGAAAGAGATCTATTTTTATTAATGATTCACAGAAATATCATGGAACATTTACATCCACGATTAGGGATATGAATATGTAAAAAAAAATTTACATAGAATAATTTGGTAATTATTCCAAGAACACCGGAAAAACTCTGCATGAGTAGGAAAAGCTTTTGTTTTAATTCAGTTCATAGAAAAAGATGGTTTTGTTATTTTACTATGTTACCAGATTTACCTTAGTAGCACACAAAACCATGAGTATTTCTAAACGCTTATATTCCTAATGGAAAAGAGGCTTTTAAACCTCTCAGACATTAGAGCTTTTTCTGAAAATTCCAGAAAAGAAAATATAAACAAAACAAAACCCCAACAAAAAAGTTTTATGGATGCCTTTAGCTGCATGCTTTCCATACTTCCACAAATCCTGCAGTTCAGGTGAGAACTTTCCTTGGCTGTACTGAAACAGTCATAACCTCTCCAACACCAAAGCAGAACTGCAGAAGTTGTTCAGCTGAGTCATGCTGGGAAAGAGGGAACAGAGTTGTCTGCATTAATGCTGAAAAAACCCCTCCAATAAAACCAAAACCCATTCCATAATACTTGCCATATCATTGATAAAAAAAACAAACAAACAAACAATTTTGTTTCGGAGGACATCTCTCATTAGGTTAAAAAGTCTGATTAAATCCCCCTCATTGAGTGAAGAAGTTTGTGTCTAACACAGACACAGGCTGATCCTGTTGAAGGGACCACAGTGAGCAAAAATGTCTGACTGCTCCCATGAGCATTTCTGGCTCATGAACTGCTGCACTGAACTCCAGTTTTCACCACTATCATGTTCTGTGGAAGACAGGCCCTATTCTACAGAGATTTAGAAAGATGCTGGGAGGCCAATAGAACAGAAAAAACATCAAACAAGTACTTAAATACTAGCAGTGCTTGGTGAAGTAGGAGATTTGCTCCATTTTGAAAGTAATTTAGAAAATAGCTACCATAGATGTCAATTAACATCAGATCAGTTGTAAAATGGGTAGATGACACATGGGCTCTTCCTTCACTTCAGTGCATTTGGAAATCAAAGTATTTATCATCATTTGGGCATGATACTTGCACTTCCTTCCCTCCTTCCCCTGCATCTGTGGAGACAAACCTTCTGTTATAGATGTCTTTCCAATTCTCTCTTTGATATTAATTTCCAGAATAATGAAAAGAAGTACTAAGGGAGAATGTTACAGGAAAAAAACAGGGATTTCTGATTTATTTTTCTTTTCCCCCAAAAGCAGCAGAGGAATTTTGCTGCAAGAGGTGGGTCATCAACAAAGAAGCAGCCATCTGGATGGCTCAAGCTGTTTAACTAGCTTTTTGTCTTTCTAAGGCTAAGTCTCTGAACCTCAGAGACAACCCCATCAAAGACATTTGTGGCAAGATTGATACTCCAGCAGAAAATACGTCACATATAATCTTTTTAAAAAACCAATCATGCAAACAACTGCAATTTGCATCTTCCAGTCTCAAGATGGCATTTAACTGTGCCAAAGCAGCCTTATAAATGGACAGATAAATACTCCCATTTAGGATATTGTTTTCTTGCTGCATGCTAAATATTTTGGAGTCAAGGCTCCCCTGAATGCCAAAAATACGTTGGGTTAGGATCACTAATGTGGTCTGTAGGATTCATGTTAGTCCTCAGCTTTGCGGGTGATTAGGCCACATGAGTCTACCAAAGACAAGCAGTAAAAAAACAAATTATAGCTACCAATGAGAACTTTGGATACAATACAGTCAGAAATCGAGATTTTCTTTCTTTCTTTCTTTCTTTCTTTCTTTCTTTCTTTCTTTCTTTCTTTCTTTAATATAGTTTTTTATAATTGTAGGATTTTTAAAAAAAACTATGGTAAGGATATAGCAATGTTTCATGTAGTCTCTCTGACTGTTCCTGAACTCAGTTTAAAGATGCACAATTCAGGTGTTTTTCATGTGCAAAATAATACGGTCCAAGATAACTTTTTTTTTCTCTTCAGTTATTCTTCATAAATGTAGTTTTCTAAATATCTGATAAAGAAGTTTCATGTTCTGTCAGCATCATTTAGATGTCCCTTTGTGCTAGAATGATTTATCTCCAAATCTAATGTACTGCTTTTAGAGATTTTATAGTTGGTGATGGTCTCTGCTTTTCATAATCCTTCCTTCTACTGAAAAAAGAATTGTTTTATTACAAAGAACTTTATATTATGGGTTATCATGGTTTTGCAGTCATTAGCAGTTTATTTCACTACACTATTATTTGTTACAAGCTGCAAGCATTTGCAAAAGACATAAGTGCAAGAGAACTTTGATACTAGGGAGATATATTGCACTGGTAGGTAGACACTCCTTTCAGGGCAATCTATGAGCTAGCCAGAGCATTGTAGGATAGCTGTGTGTGTTTGACACTTATGAAATTGCATTTTAGATAATGATACACTTCCCACCTGCCTAATATCTATTTTCAAATCAATTCCTATCTGCTTCCCAGGACAGTAAAACAGTTGATTTCTATTTAACACATACCTTTCTGATTAATGACTTCTTTCCTTTGTTGGACTTAATAGGCTGAATGCATATTAGTACCCATAATTTAACCATAACTGTGACCAAGTTTATTTTCTCTTAAAAAAAAAAAAATTTGCGCTGCTCACAGGTTATTATCATACTGCATGGAAAAATATATTACTTTTAATACTATATTGGGAAGAAAATAAGTTCCAGAATTAATTATACTTTGGACCGTCCATTCACAAACATAAAGTTTTCATGGCTGCATGTTACATTTTCTTAGTTTCAACTTACTCTAAGATGCAAATAATAGTTTTGCAAATAATAGCCTTGCAAATAATAGAAATATTTCTACTTTATATAACCCAGAGATACTGCATCAAACTTTTTTCAAGTGGGTCTCAGCTGAGCCATTTATTTTTGTGACACTTTTAAAAGATAAGGATTTGAGGACACAAATTTTTCTGCTTCTATATTTTACACGTTTTAGCCATTTTTCCAGAGGACATGAAAGAAATGTTGCCCCACCATGTAACAAAGCATGGTGTATTCCCAGGTTTGGACAGAATAGACATGGCATGTTTTACTTATTGTTCATGCATCATTTGCTTTATTTTGAGCAACTCTGTCCTTTCCTGTTGTGCTGCATAGCTATGTTATGTGAACTGTAAAACAAAACTCTAGTTGTCATTCAAACACGCTTGCTGTCTTACTAAGTGGAGAATGTTATCTCTCTCTCAGATATTTTGGCTTCTGAAGGTTAAGGTCCTGGGGATTCTGCCAGAAGGCAGATGCTGGGCTGGCAGACGGCGCATCCTTCCAGTCATGGGAATGCTGTCCTTCACTTATTCTGAAAGAAAAATCCTTCAAGTAGTTGTACGACAAACTCTTTAAACTTGCCCTTTTCTACTGATAAACTTAGTAGTCCTGTAAAAGGCCAACAGTTCCTTTGGGATCCATTCCCACCCTCTACCCAAGGATGATCATGGTCGTATGGCCATCATTTACTTTAGCTTTTGTTTTTATTCTTTATGAGGAATGGCAACAGCAATATGCTAGGTTCTTACTTCACTCCTTTGACAGAGCAAAGTATTCTGTTTGATCTGATACACGACTAGTTTACAGGTTTCCTTACCTCCCATGCCACATTCCTGGTCCATATAACTAAACTCTAATCCTAGCTGAGGGCAAACAAGAGTAACTGTCAGAAACTGGATTAGCAACAAAGTTCATGATTGTTTCTAAAAAGAAAAACAATATGATCAGACTGATATTAAAATATTTTACAATTGTGGGAAATCACTTTTTTCCTCTGCTGGTCAAATTTTGATTACTTTTGTTGAATCGTACATGTCTTTCAAGGAACTACAGCAAGGCACAAGGGGTACTACTGCAAGTGAGGGAAATGGGACTCTCATCGAAGTTCCGAATGGTTTCCTTTATCAGGGGCTATCTTTACCATTATGGTTCTATATTTAAGGGTAGGAAAATAATTTCACACCAAATGACTTGCAGCTGGGATTATTTCTAGTCACAAAAAATGGGCATTTTAAGTGGATCTATTTGATGTTTGCATAACATCCACCATTTGAGTCCAACAACTCCTGTCCTCAGCAACTAGACTTGTTAGTGTGTTAAGTAGCCTGACAGCAATTTCTGCTCTCCAATTTCTGCTTAAGGCAACAGAAATATCCCAGCTGCTAAAGACAGATGCTCAAACAATCAAATACCTAACCAGTTATACAAACTAATTTCAGCTCTGAGCAACCATAATTTCCACCCTCTTTTTCAGAATCAAGAGGGAAAACTTATTTTCAAAATGAAAATGAAATTGCTTAACCATGTACACTTTCACTTTCCAAAAATAATTATTAAACTGCTTAACTCTGACAATTTAAAACCTCCTGCCGTGAGAAGCAGGTATAGAAAATAACATAATGAGGAAGACAACTCTTTTCTCAATTCCTGCATAAACTGGCTTGAAGCAAAGTTTGACTACAAAAGCTTGATGAACCACCAATCACGTTAGCTGTGAGGCTGCACCTCCCTGATGCTGATTTAGCTGGTACAATTTGTGTTTTCCAGAGGTGCCAGCTTTAAGGGGCTGAGTTCCTGAGAGTGCAGACAGATAGGCTAATCAGAGGCAAACTCCTTTGCCTGGTATGCACTGGTTGCTTAGTGAGAGGTTCAGGGGTAAAAATAAAGCTTATGTCTAGAGCAAGATTGGTTTCTGCCATCTTGAAACAAAACAAGTCTGGATATCAAAACTTCCTTTTCTATAAGCACATTGTAGAAACAAATTGTTATAAATAATACAATTAAAACTAAGCACCTAGGCCATCAGTCTCTCTCAGAAGTTGTAATCATCATCTATCAACAGCAAAAGAGAACATTGTTCAATTACATGATGCTACAAGAGTATGTAGGCACTTATTTCACAATTCCCCAAATACAGCAGCATATTATCTTTACTTAAAGGTTGTAAGACTGTGGTCTAAAGACTGAATGTCTTGCTTTGGGAGACAGAAGATTATCCATAAAATCTAAGAAAAGACTACAGCTTTCCTACAGTCTCAGAGATTTTTTTCATAAGGCCATTTTCCCCTCTTTATGTTGCATGGTTTTTTAGCAAGTCTAATTACCATCCTTTGGCAATCATTATATTGAGCCAAATTAAAATGAAATTAGATTGGACCTAATATTTTTCTTATTTTTTTTCCCAAACTAAAAATGAAATTAGTGAGATATAAAAACTGAAAATACGGGACAGAATGAGTAGCATGCATTTCTTTATATCTCAGAGGAGAAAGAACAGAAAATATCAAAGAAATATTTCATTTTATTTTACAATATATATGTTTTGGTAAGTATGCTTTTATCAGATTTAACTTTCAAACACAAAGTTTAACATGCTTGCAATATTCCCTGCTGATTTTCATAGGGCAGTAAGAACTACAGCCAAAGGACCTCTTTAAAGTCAGTATTTTGGCTCATACATTGGCCAGATTTTGTTCAAAGGTTCTTTGTGAATAATAAATGAATAGCACAATAAAATACAGCCTTCCTTTGGAAACATTAGCATACTATAATTTGGTTTATATAAAAATTAGTTTTCCTTTTGTGCACCTAGTGAAATTAAAGAAACAGTGACTATTTCTCCCTATCCCCACATATTTTAAGGTCATTTGTTTTAATTTGCATATTTGATCACTTCAAATATTTTAATGAAAAAGCAGCTTCTTATTTAACAAGAAGATAAGCAGATCAGAACATTCTGCTGTAATCACAGTGGCGATGACTATACACAACCAGCTTTAAAATTGTTATTAAAGTATAATTAAAGAAACAGCAGTGATCTCTCAAATATTCTCTTGAGAAAATACCACTGTAAATTGTCAACACTGTATACATCTACCTAATGTACAGTGGGGTGGCAGGAAGAAGGTAAAAAGCAATCCAGATGTTATGATCAAGGTTGGAAGGAGAAGAGACATATATACAGAAGTACACATATGCATTCATATTAAAAATGTAAATATAAAATGAATACTTGTAATATATTTCTTTTGTATATACTTAAAATTTTATAGATATACTTTACATAAGAAAAAATTGTTAACTTTGAAAATTGATGCATAAACTAAATATTTATTTTGAACTGCAAAATCTGAAACAACATTAAAGTAAATATGTAAGTTCATTTAACAAGCAGACAAAACTGCCACTTGAATTAGACCCAAATTCATAGCCAGGTCCCTGATGAGAGAGTTGTTGTGTTTGTGTTTTTTTTTTTAAATACACTATTCATCCACTGTTTGTAATATACAGGCTATATAGCATTTATTTTTCTAAATACAGACGCCCTTTTCTAGAGCACTGTGTGGAAGGACGTGCACTGCATTGCACAAAGAACTACAGAAGAAGCTAAAACAACTAGAAACACGGAAAATCTCACTGAAACGCAACAGAAAACCTTGTTTGCCTTAAACAGAAAATGAAAAAGAAGGGGTACTATCATAATGGACACCAGGACGCCAAGGGCATAGCTCATGTTTTGTTGCTGTGAAAGAACAATTTTTGCTAATGTTGCATCTGTATTAGTAAAGCAACACATGTGATTTCTACAGGAAACAATTAAAAAAAGAAATCAAAAAGGTCACAAAACATATTTATAACTGGTGTTCTATACCAGATTTAAAATGAGATGGAGGTATAAGCAGACCTAAAAAGAGGGCAAAAATCCAAACTGTGGGAGAAAGAGTTGGCTGCCAGATTTAGCTGTGCAACAGAGCTGGGAAGTCACCTATAAATATACAGTTAATCTGTGCTCAAGGCTGAGCCACCAAGCACATTCATGTCATGAAAGGACAGTGTAAATGTGAAAGGTAATTCATAGAATCATAGAATCATAGAATAGTTAGGGTTGGAAAGAACCTTAAGATCATCTAGTTCCAACCCCCCTGCCATGGGCAGGGACACATCCCACTAAACCATGTCACCCAAGGCTCTGTCCAACCTGGCCTTGAACACAGCCAGCGATGGAGCATTCACAGCTTCCCTGGGCAACCCATTCCAGTGCCTCACCACCCTTACAGTAAAGAATTTCTCCCTCATATTCAATCTAAACATAGAATCTTAGAACCATAGAATAGTTAGGGTTGGAAAGGACCTTAAGATCATCTAGTTCCAACCACCCTGCCAGGGGCAGGGACACCTTCCACTAAACCGTGCCGCCCAAGGCTATGTCCAATCCAGTCTTGAACACCGCCAGCGATGGAGCATTGACAACTTCCCTGGGCAACCCATTCCAGTGCCTCACCACCCTCACAGTAAAGAATTTCTTCCTCATAGCCAATCTAAACTTCCCCTGTTTAAGTTTGAACCTGTTACCCCTTGTCCTCTCACTACAGTTCCTCATGAAGAGTCCCTCCCCAGCATCCCTATAAGCCCCCTTCAGATACTGGAAGGCTGCTATGAGGTCTCCATGCAGCCTTCTCTTCTCCAGGCTGAAGAGCCCCAACTTTCTCAACCTATCTTCATATGGGAGGTGCTCCAGACCCCTGATCATCCTCGTGGCCCTCCTTTGGACATCCCCTGTTTAAGTTTGAACTTGTTACCCCTTGTCCTATCACTACAGTCCCTAATGAAGAGTCCCTCCCCAGCATCCCTATAGGCCCCCTTCAGATACTGGAAGGCTGCTATGAGGTCTCCATGCAGCCTTCTCCAGGCTGAAGAGCCCAAACTTTCTCAGACTGTCTTCGTATGGGAGGTGCTCTAGTCCCCTGATCATCCTCGTGGCCTCCTCTGGACTTGTTCCAACAGTTCTATGTCCTTTAATGTTGAGGACACCAGAATTGCACACAATACTCCAAGTGAGGTTTTACGAGAGCAGAGTAGAGGGGCAGGATCACCTCCCTCGACCCGCTGGTCAAACTCCTTTTGATGCAGCCCAGGATGAGGCTGGCTTTCTGGGCTGCAAGTGCACACTGCCAACTCATGTTCATTTTCTCATCAACCAACACCCCTAAGTCCTTCTCCACAGGGCTGCTCTGAATCTCTTCTCTGCCCAACCTGTAGCTGTGCCTGGGATTGCTCCCACCCAGGTGTAGGACATTGCACTTGGCATGGTTAAACTTCATCAGGTTGACATCAGCCCACCTCACAAGTGTGTCAAGGTCCCTCTGGATGGCATTCCTTCCCTTCAGTGTATGAACCGAATCACACAGTTGGTGTCTCTGGCAAACTTGCTGAGGGCGCACTCAATCCCACTGTCCATGTCACCGACAAAGATGTTGAACAAGACCGGTCCCAACACCGATCCCTGAGGGACACCACTTGTTGTCGGTCTCCAGCTGGACATTGAGCCATTGACCACAACTCTTTGTGTGCAACCATCCAGACAGTTCTTTATCCACCAAGTGGTCCACCTATCAAATTGATGTCTCTTCAATTTAGAGACAAGGTTGTTGTGTGGGATAGTGTCAAATGCTTTGCACAAGTCCAGGTAGATGACATCAACTGCTCTACCCCATCCATCAGTTCCGTAGCCCCATCATAGAAGGCCACCAGATTGGTCAGGCAGGATTTGCCCTTAGTGAAGCCATGCTGGCTGTCACCAACCACCTTGTTGTTTTTCATGTGCCTCGGCATGCCTTCCAGGAGACTCTGCTCCAAGATTTTGCCAGGCACAGAGGTGAGGCTGGCTGGTCTGCAATTCCCCGGGTGTTCCATTGTCTCCTTCTTGAAAATGGGGGTTATATTTCCCTTTTTCCAGTCATCAGGAACTTCACCTGATTGACATGATTTTTCGAATATGATGGACAGTGGCTTAGCAATTTCATTTGCCAGCTGCTTCAGGACCCACGGATGGATTTCATCAGGTCCCATGGACTTGTGCACGTTCAGGTTCTTAAGATGGTCTCAAACCAGATCCTCTCCTACAGTGGGCCCAGGGTCTTCATTCTCACTGTCCCTGTGTCTGCCTTCCAAGACTTGTGTGGTGTGGTCAGAGCATTTGCCGGTGAAGACTGAGGCAAAGAAGTCATTAAGAACCTCAGCCTTCTCCAAATCCAGGGTAGCCAGTTCTCCCAATAGCTTCCGGAGGTGGCCAATGATGTCCCTAGTCTATCTTTTATTTGCAAAGTTCCTACAGAATCCCTTGCTGTTATCTTTAACATCCGTAGCCAAGTTGTATTCTAAGTGGGCCTTAGCTTTCCTAACCTGATCCCTAGCTTCCCGGACAACATCCCTGTATTTTTTCCTTCGAATTTTCCTCAGCAGCTCCTTTTCCATCCAAGGAGGTCTCCTGGCCCTCCTGCAGCCCTTCCTTCTAGTAGGGATGTGTCACTCCTGAGCTTGCAGCAGGTGATCCTTGAATATCAACCAAGAGTCTTGGGCCCCCCTGCCCTCTAGGGCTATATCCCATGGAATCTTACTGAGCAGGTTCCTGAAGTGGCCGAAGTCTGGTCTCTTGAAGTCCAGGGCAGTGAGCTTGCTGCACGCTCTTCTCACTGTCCTGAGGATCTCGAATTCGACCATCTCATGATCGCTGCAATCAAGGCTGCCCTGGAGAGTCACATTTCCAACCAGCCCTTCCCTGTTGGTGAGCACGAGGTCAAGCATGGCACCTCTCCTTGTCGGCTCCTCTATTACTTGCAGAAGGAAGTTGTCTTCCACACAATCGAGGAACTTCCTGGATTGCTTGTGCAGGGCTGTACCATCCCTCCAACAGATATCAGGGTGGTGGAACTCCCCCATGAGAACGAGGGCCTGCGAGTGTGAGGCTGTTCCTATCTGTCTATAGAGCGTTTCATCCACAGCGTCCTCTTGGTCAGGCGGTCTGTAACAGATCCCCACAGGTCTGCCATTGCTGTTCTCCCTTTAATCCTGACCCACAAACTCTCTGTCAGCTGCTCACCTGTCCCCAGACAGAGTTCCATACTCTCCAGCCTATTCCTAACATAAATAGCAACTCCCCCTCCCCGCCTACCGAGCCTGGCTTTCCTAAAGAGCCTGTAACCTTCCATTCCAACACACCAGTCATAGGAGCCATCCCACCATGTTTCTGTGATGCCTATTATTTCATACTCCTGTAGATGTGCATGCATCTCTAATTCCTCTTGTTTGTTCCCCATGCTATGGGCATTTGTATAGAGGCATCTGAGCCGAGCTCCAATTGATGCCGGCTCATTGGCTGGAGCAGCTGGAATATCTCTACATTACTCTGAACGTTTACTATAGGTGCTGGCCAGTGATTGGGTGTGTTGGGATGGAATGATGCCCCCCTCCCCCAACACATCTACTTTAAAGCATCCTTGACCTTTCTGGCAAGCCTCCTCCCAAATTCACTCTTCCTTTTTTTCATCAGTCCAGCTCCACCAGCCCCCAGTAGACCTGGCCGCCTAAATTGAGTCCCATGTTCAAGGTACCCAAACCCCTGACTACAGCACCACCCTTCTAACCATTTATTAACCTGGCCAATCCTCCTAGCCTTTTCAAGGTCCTGCCCTGTATCCTGGAGAATTGATGAAAAGACAATCTGAGCTCCAGAGCCCCTAACTACCTCTCCCAGAGCTCTGTAGTCCTTCTCTATGTTCTCCGGGCTACTGCTATCTATATCAGTAGCAGCTACATGGATCACTAGAAGTGGGTAATAGTCAGTGGGACCGACTAGAACAGGCAGCTTCTCTGCAACATCCCTGATCCGAGCCCCTGGTAGGCAACACACCTCCCTTGAGCCTGGGTCAGGCCGACAGATGGGTGCCTCTGTTCCTTTCAGAGTAGAGTCCCCTGCTACTATGGCCCGCCTCTTTTTCCTGGCAGCACCAGTAGAGATCTTCTTTACCAGTGCATCAGACGGTTGTTCCTGTTGGAGTGTGGTTCCTCATCAGCCCCCTGCGGGACAGCAAAGCGGTTCTGGGTGGGGACAACAGATTTAGGAGGAAGCCCCTTGCTTTTAATTGTCCTCTTCCTCCTTTTTTTGTTGTTTTTTTTCTGTTACTTTTTCCCAGCTTCCTGGGTTAGCGGCCTCCTTTCCTGCATGAGCAACAGTAGATGTTTGAGTCCCCTGCATAGTCTGGTCCTGGAGCAAGCAGTGCTGCTTCCTCTCAGCTTCCTTGACACCTTTCAGCCCAGTAACATTTAATCAATTTTGCCTTTTTACTTGGACAAGACAAAAACCCAGACTGGTAGGAAGAAGGACAGTAGACAGAGGGACAAGTAAACCTAAAAACCTAAGTTTTGCTTCGCAATTAAGTCTGCCTGATAAGTGAAGATAAGTCTGAAACCTGCAAACTTGACAAAAATACAGACAGGGTGTTTGAAGCCATCCGCGAAGGAATTTGAACACTGTAGAGTGTTTCTTTCCCAACTGCAAAGAAACAGCTTAGATACCTGGCATGATGATTAAGAACAAGTGCACTCCAGCAAGCATAAACCAACCCTTCCCCCTGCCATGATCAGAGAGCTGAGACAAATCCCATCACTCCTAGGAAACCTGAGCCACCACAGCAACAAGGGCAGCAGAGAGGATAATGACTGGTGTAGAGAAGGGAGGATGGCAGCTCCTCATTAACAGAAGAGCAGGGGGACAGTCAACAAAAGCAAAGCACTGACAGAATTCAAATCTAAAAGATATCTTTGTTTCATCACACAGCATGTTTTTAGGTTGACCTGTAGATGTGGCCAACCCGTGTCATTGATTTTTGGCATTAAAGGTGAAAAAGATTGACACAGACTAATCATGGTAGGTCATATCATAGGCACAACACTAAGTTAATGGTAGGAAAACAAATTGGAAAAGTTATGCTGTCTGTGTCCTGATTCATGATTTCAACTATTTTTTGTGCTGTGAATCATGATGACACATTTAGGGAGGGCAAGTTATGATCTTTCTCTTTCCTCTGAAGAATCTGTACCAATTGATTTGCCAATTCCTTGTCAGGTTTCCTGCTATTTCCACTTAATGTGAGACCATAGCATAAGCCTGGTACTTCAGAATTTTCTGTCACTCAAGGAAATTATGTTATTGTCACTCTTCTGAAGGAACACATCCCAGGATTTTTTCCCTTGAAATCTGTCATAGGGATGCAGTATGAGAGTTACAGAAATAATTAGGATTGTGTATATATGAATCCGTCTGTTATTGAATTGCTTTGGATTTTGCTATTGAATTATGCTGTTCAACATATGTGAGCGTGTAGCTCCATGTAAAACTTTGCTGACTTATTAAATAGGTTGCTTTTTGTCTTTCATGTGTATTTAAACTAAGACCACAGTCTTGCAACAATAAATGCCTGAAAAATCTGTCTTATAGTTTGTCACTTATCAATAGATCTACCCTACTACAATGTAAAATAAAAGGCTAAGCCTTCGCATATGACCCATGCTATCATATTTGTTACAAATAACAAACCCACCAACAGAATTGGGAAATAACATAGATTAACAATCATAGCATTAAAAAAAAAAAAACCAAACAACCAAAACAAAACAAAAAAAATCCTCTATTAATTTTTAATAATACTAGCTTTAAAAGATGAGAATTCTGACATGGAAAATGGGTTTCTTAATAATGAAGTATGAAAGCAAATACTGAGCCATATCCATCAGACTTCTTAATCAGTATTTAAATTCTTGTTACGAAATAGTTTGACTTTAGTAGTCAATAGTCACACCTTATGTCATGGGTTCAGCAGCAGCAGTCATTTTTCTCCTTCTTGGTAGCTGGTCTAGCGCTGTGTTTTTGATTTTGGGCCTGGGAACAGTGCTGATAGCATCAGTGTTTTGGTTACTGCTTAGTGATGTTTTGGTCTGGCCAAGGACTTTCTGAGTTTCATGCTCTGCCAGGGAGGAGGGGAGCTGGGAGGAAGCAGAGACAGGACACCTGACCCAAACTGACCAAAGAGGTTATTCCATCCCACAGCACGTCATGCCCAGGATGGAGAGCAGAGAGCAGAGACCCGGAAGGGTGGGGGTGCACTGCGTGGTCGGGCTGGGGATTAGGTGGTGAGAATTGTATTCTTTCCTTGTATTTGCCTTGTCATTATTATGACTGGTGGTAGCAGTAGTGATTTGTGTTATACTTTAGTTACTAAACTGTTCTTATCTCAACCTGTGGGAGTTGCATTCTTTTCGATTCTCCTTCCCATCCCTCTGGGAGCAGGGGGAAGAAAAAGGGGGAAGTGAGGGAGAGAACGAGCTGCGTGGCTGACCGGACTTAAACCACGACACCTTAATTAACTTCTGGTTATGTAAATCATCTGGGAATTTGATTATTAAAAATGGAAATAGATGACTTTAAATTAATGAAGATCTGTCATAGCTTAGGTATAAGAGACTGAAAAGGGAAATAAAGGACTGTGCCTGAAAATTTTCACCAGCGTTCCCAACACTGCTTGTATTTACAGGAACAACACTGTTGAAGAATATACCTTTCCAGTCTTTACAAAATAAAATTGGCTGTTTGGAAATTGGCAAATTCTGAGGGACTCTTATAAGCAATACAATAATTTTTTGAAATAGAACATAGTGCATATTTTGTAAGTAAGATATTTAAGATATAAGAATAGGTTTCTCAGTCAGGTACCAGCCCTCAGTCGTCATGAGATGATAACAGGAACATAGAAACCCCAAGTATGTAATGATCCCAGAGAGCATTGGAGTAGATGCTTTGAAAAATATATGGTAAAAACCTTATAAGATAACAATGTTTACCTGCATTTATGCTACAAACCCTTTTGAAGACAGGCAGTGCAGTAGGCATCGAGTTCCTTTTCATGGGAAGCCTGACAAATTTTGGGGCCTTTACACCTGTTGTAACATGTTGCTCTGAAAGAAGGGGAAATAATTAAACACCATGTACATAGAATCAGAACTTGCAATAATAATAGTAATTTACCATGTACATAGAATCAGAACTGGCAATAATAATAGTATTTTATTTAACCCAAACTGATTACTTGAAATATTAAAACAATTCTGTAAGGAAGAAAGCATTAAAGTTATCTGTGTAAGCATATGTATCCATGGCAAATCCAGTTGGCAGCAAACCACAAGTGGTGTTCCCCAGGGCTCAATATTAGGGCCAGTTCTGTTTAATATCTTTACTAATGATCTGAATGGAGGGATCAAGTGCACTCTCAGTAAGTTTGCAGATGACATCAAGTTCATCTGCTTGAGGGTACAAAGGCTCTACAGAGCAATCTGGACAGGCTGAATTGATGGGATGAGGCCAGTGGTATAAGGTTCAACACGACAAAGTGCTGGGTCCTGCACTTGGGCCGCAATAACCCCACATAATGTTACAGGCTTGGGGAAAAGTGGCTGGAAAGCTGCCTGGCTGAAAAAGACCTGGGGGTGTTGGTCTTAAGGTCTTTTCAAACCTAAATGAATCCATGATTCTGTTGACTCTGTGGAAATGCATTAGTTTTCTGACATTTTGAAAAATCAACTCTAGAATTAAATCTGGGGAAACAAAAATCATAGACAATTGGAAGATGCTTATGAAAACTAAATATTTCTTGGATATTAATGAACCTGTAGAACTTTCTGGCAAGAAGACATATAATTTAAAGAAGTCAGAAGCTGTTCCAAGTTTGAAAACATTAAGAAACAGGAGCCAAATTTGGAGCAGGAATACCCAGTTGCTTTAGTGCAGTTATCTAGTTATGCTATTCCTCGACTAAACTACAGTAAATATTGGGGGGAGGGAAGGAAAAAAGTGAATAAATAAGTGTGAATCATTCTTTTCATTAGGAACTGTAGTGACAGGACAAGGGGTAATGGGTTCACACTTAAACAGGGGAAGTTTAGATTGGATATGAGGAAGAAATTCTTTACTGTAAGGGTGGTGAGGCACTGGAATGGGTTGCCCAGGGAGGTTGTGAATGCTCCATCGCTGGCGGTGTTCAAGGCCAGGTTGGGCATAGCCTTGGTTGGCATGGTTTAGTGGGAGATGTCCCTGCCTGTGGCAGGGGGGTTGGAACTAGATGATCTTAAGGTTCTTTCCAACCCTAACTATTCCATGATTCTATGATTCTTTCTCCTTTTCTGAATTGCAAGAAATTCAGGACTCTTCAGCTCCCTTAGGTAACACCTACTAACTCTGACTAGGAATTGCAGTAAATTGAAATATATAATTTCCTAGTATTTAAACATTCTCTAGTAGTGAAAGATGGGTTTCAATTGAGCCAGAGTCCAAACGCGCCCTCTCCTCTGCTTGCAGTCTCTCTTGCTTGTTAATTATAGGATGGCAGCTCCCATTCCTTACACATCCCAGGCATCCAGCTCAGTCTGGATTCTCTTCTGGGGCCAGGCACCCACACATTACACACCCAAGTTGCAGACATTCATTTGCTCTACTACATCTAGTACTTACCTTTGTAGATCTTATTTCCTAAAGTAGAAATAGTAGTATATCTATATTCCTAAACTAGGACCTCACAGATACTGAATGAGAAAAATTATTACTGGTTAAAATGCATTAATTTGCTAATGAAGTGTAAACATACAGATAGGTCCAGCTGAGGCAAATTTATGGGCAAATTAGTACCCTCCTCATTACTTTCTTTGATGATGTAAAACTTTGACTGTTTCACAGAAAGTTTAAAATGTAAAATAATTTATTTATTGAAAATAATGCTTAATATGTAAAGGTAAAGTAAGCACGAAGATTAAAATTGCCATTATATCTCATGCTTGTACAGAAAATATCTTGTATTATTTTTCTTAAAAGAGCTGTTATTAGAAAAGCAGCTCTTTGTGGGTAAGTGTGGCAGATGGTGCATAGGAGTGAGTGGTGAGCAATTTACAGTAAACAAATTTTTTATCTCTGACGGGTCATGGGGAGAACTAACATGGTCCCCAGTTCAATAAGGGAGTCATCTGAAAAACAGTGGTGTTCAAATATACTAATCATGGTGAAATATGTTTAAAGAGAAAAACAAACCCAACACAAAGCCTTTAGATTATCAAACTGGGAATCACTTTTTCTACAAAAAATTTAAAGACATGCCTTGCAGTGTCCTTGCAAAATAAGGACACATGATGCAATTTGTAAAGGTGCTCAAGTGTGCCCACCATCTACTACTGAGAGCACTGTTCCAGGCTTAGCACCACTGAAGCGGTCTAATTTAATCCAGATGTTTGACTGACACACTACAGCTCTTGTTAGTAGCCTTTATACATGGGCTATTATGTACAAATAAGACTTTACAGCTACCTTAATAATTTGTCTTACAAGACAAAACACAGTGCAGGTCTAGGAATGCTCAGCAGGTTTTCCTCAAGTTTTGAGATTGTAATCTGTGTCAGAAGCAGATGAATCCCCCTGAATAAAGCAACTCTTGCTAAAGGTATGTGAGTAACTCTGTCATGGGATTTTTCATAGTCTGTTCAGACACGACACATTCATGAGAAATTTAGTTCTGCCCATATTAGCTATGTCTATCTGCAGTAGTACTATGAACTAATAGTGGCATAGTAATAGTTACCAAATGGATTTTCTCTACTTCTTAAATTTGGCCTTAAACAGCAGTCTGTGCCTAGCAGGTAACTGCTGTCACTAGTTGTAGGTGGAATATATAATTGCCTTCTCATGTAGATGACAAGCTTGTCGCATTACAGATATTTCACAATGGTATCTACTCCTTTAAATTAAACTTAATTTTGCATGGAACAGAATATCTGTTTGGTTTGTTTTGTTGGGTTTTTTTCAATCTGATTAGATGTAATCACACTGAGAATTATTTTAGCTTGAAAGAGAAATTGGTAATTAAGCCAGTTATCTTCTCTGTAATTTTATTTATTTATATGAAAGTACAAATTTGCATACTTTTCACAGGCACTAACAAACTACGAAATACTGGTTTCCTTGCTCAGCAGCAAAATCCTACCAGACCAGCCTCCACCTGAAAACTGCCTCTCTCTTATTCTTCAGTAATTTCCTTTGTCTCTTTCCCATACACGTAACTCAAAGATATCACGGGCATGTGAGAATGCACCTTGACACAGATGTTGCTTCCCAAAAAACTTATCAAAATCAAATTTGTCCCTGAATCTCTATATTTTCCATGCTACTCTTTACTTTTCTAAGCTTAACTGACCCATTTTCCCAATTCATAGCTCATAAATCCCCCACCTCCTGTACATATCCTTTTTTCCTTCCTTAACTAAGGAACACATCTCTGAACCTTTCATATTCCTTTTTACTTAGGCATTCTTCCTGAAACCTACCCTTTGTATCACGGTCATACACTACAGCAAAAGCCTCTGCAAATCTACCATTAAGTACTGCTTATAACATATAACTAGCATTTGCCTATGGAGAAAGAGAAGATGGAGAGGTTTAAGATGATTTCCTGAGAACAATGACTTGCAAAAATATATAGTAATAAATCGGTTTTTAAAAATAAAAGTAAGCTCTAAACACACTATTTTTCAGTTTCTTATCTCATAAACTTTTGAAAGCCCCAAATCTTCCTTTGCCTGGCGCTAAAAGAACCACTAAAGCTTTCACAGAACCTAATTAGTCATTTCCCCAGGGAAACTGCAGCACCTATCACTGACATCAAGACCAACAAAATTACTTCTCTTCCCCCCCATCACTTTCAGCAATTAAAAGATGACAATAGGTTTTCAGTAAATAAATATTCCCATCTAGTACTTGAAATCCAAGTATGGAAACAAATGCCATCATCACTGATTTTCATTACATACAACAGCAACACAAAGAAGAATTCAGCAACAGAGATGAATAACTGCTTTTGGTTCTAAATACTTTGCTTTTTCAAGTAAGATGCTATAAATATCATTGGTGAAACAGTTCTCATTTATACCAGAAACTTCTGAATCTGAGCTTTCTTGTACCATTTTAGCCCACAAAAACATTTATCTGTGTTGTTTTGTTCTTTGACATAAGGAAACATAGGTTTTAAATTTCTAGCACTCCTTAACTGTTTTGGGTAATCTCATTTAAAAAGTTCTTAGAAAATGACATTAAACCTATCCATCTGTGTCTGTGCACAAGATGAAGGCAATCATCATTATGATTCATGTTTGAGACAGTGAGTTGACATATAGAGATGTTGCTCTTATGAACTTCAACATCTCCAGTGGTTGTGGAATATTACTGTGAGAAGTGTTACTGTGAAGCAGAATTGAAAAGCCATGGCATGTTACTCATTTAACCTATCAGACCCTGACTGCTTCTTATTCAGTGCACAGAAAATATTGTCTTCACAGATGTCTGCTATTCCTATATTCATGAAAGTTTTATGTTTACTTTCTAAAGTGTGATTAACACTTCAATGCCTGGAAATGACAGTAAAAAATTCCTTTTTTTTTTTTTTTTTTTATTTAAAATAACATCTGCTCCAGAGAGGTTTGGAATATTTGAAACTTTATAAAACATCATCTGTGTTTTAAGTTAATAGAAATCTAGGGCATCAGGCAGGTTTTAGATCAGTGATTACACTTGTAAGTCACCAGCATATAACACAATTGTATATGCTTTTGGGGGTATTATTCAATAGTTGTTTATGAAAGTTAACTTACATTGTTTCAAGTTTTCTTGATATTCTGTCAAATACCTGATTTGGTACTTCCTGATATTGTGAATTACAAAATAAACCATTTAAAAAACAAAGTGAAAAATACACCTAATTTTTACTGTAATAACAAATTAACAGTTAATTAGAAATAATTATCTAGTTGCATCCCAGAGAGCTAGAAAGTACTAAATAACTTTGGGCAATTAACTAGAAAACAGATAAAATCATTGCTGATTGATGTTAAAGAGCAGAGAAAACATTAGGCTGGAAAACAAAAGTGAAGGTCATTTAAATGAACAGCCATTACTGATATATTTAGTCAATCAGATACTGTTTGAGTCCATGAAAATTCTAGGAAGGAGATGAAACCTCTGCGTAAGACCTTTGCATCAAATAAAATCACATTTATTTTTATGACAGAAAAATGTTCTTACCAACATATACAGCAGCATTTATATGGAATTATTATGTATATACAGTTTCAAGAAGATATGTGGGCAAACATTTTATGATCAGCATTTTTTTGCATAATATACATCCACATCTAATAATAGAACTGTTTGTGAAGTACAAATTATATTTGTTCTACATATATATACTCATTGCAAGAGCTGTAATTACTGAAATGTTATTTGAAATGAGATTTCTGTGTGCTTTAACTTCTGTAATTTGGAAGAAAAAACCCAACACTGAACTGTATTTCAGGATTGAAAGCAGGTTAGTTCTACATAAGATAATAGCTCTTGACTGCACAGCTGTATCATACTACCAGGCCTTTTGTTCAATATTCTGTACAATTTCTGTTATGCGCATCTACAAATCGCCTTTCCTTAACAGCAAACATGATACCTTTGCAGGTTCAAGAACATGAATTACGAATTTCAAGCTTTCCTCCTCTGAATCCTTCTTATCCCTTTTTTTTTTTTTTTTTTTCCCCAAAGTGCTAGCAGGGAATCATGTGTCAGATTTTTGGGTACAGCAGACAGGAATCTTTGACTACTCCCTTAATGAATGATCAAGGCCTTTTAAAATGCTCCAAGCTGGGTGACACAGAAAAGGACACATCTTAAAATGTATCCAAGATATCCAAAATCTTAAAAAGCTTGATAATTACACTCTTCCATTATATAACAGTAAATCAATTAAGTTTCTCAAATGGGTTCTTTGCTGAATAATAAACAATTTTAATTAGATCTGGGTCTTGCTTTTATTTTATTTTGGAGAGGATGGTCATAACATCCCTGCAAGTAAACCTCTTAAAATGAAGTCCTGATCCTCTCTTGCCAGTTACATATTGTAGCTCAGTATGCAAATCAGTTCTGCTTCTCTTTCTCTCACACGCATACTCACACAAATATTTCTGCTTCTTTCTCAACAAGTAGTGCCCCATGTTATAAAGAGGAATTCTGAATTAACTTGTTATCAGAAGCCATCAGATGAACTTATTAATATTATTTATAATTGTTGCATTGTTGCCTAAGGAGCCAGTTGCCAAGGGAATCATTAAACCCACTGATTTTCACGTTTGTAGAGGATTTGAGAAAATTGCTTTTAAAAGAAACGTCTTTCATTCTATCCACAAAGTAGAAAAAAGGCTAAACTAGGCAGAACAAATCGAACTTCTTTGAGATGTCTGATAGAAAATTCCCCGGGGTGGAAGCTTTAAATGGGTACAATAAATCTTGATTTTTAAAGGGGTTTTGGTACCGTACACTTCAAGGGAAGAAGGGCAAGGGGTCTTACGATCATCTTCCTAACAATACAACTACAGCAGAGTATGAACAAAAACCAGAAACATTGTAACTGTTTTCTCAGTATAAACGTATTAATTCCATAAGGATATACATATGGCCAGAAATACAAAAAATAAAGCACACTATACCATCATACTTTTTTTTCCTTATTATAGTTCATCTTCTGTGCTGCCTTCTGCACAAGCTATATATATCTATACAATATAAATTCTGTTACTTTCTAAAGGTACGCCAATACTGGCCTACATCAAGATTAATTTATCTCAGTGTACTAAGTGGTAACAGAACACAGAGTAGCTTCCAAAACTACCCTTTCTTTAAAACAGCAGTCCTATTTCAGCCACCCTTTTGTCTTCATCCTCTTTTGTAATAAAAGACATTACTGAGTTCTTTCCTCAGTTCCACTCTAAATCCTGCCGTTGACCCTGAGAAGACACTAACAAGTCAGGGTTAGGTAGCAAACTCTCTGGGACTGACCAAGTGCCAGTTCCATTCATTTAGCGAAGGCACTCCATTTTGAAATACATGCCCATTAGTACCTGACTACATGTAACAAGAGGCAAACAAATGGTTTCAACACAGTGCAACATTCAGTCTAGGATGTAGCTAAATCCTATCAGCTACTGATTCCAAAGCATCAACTAGTTTGGTACCAGTAAAAGATGAAGCAAAAAGGAAAATATTGCCAGCATAATCAGCAGTTAGTACATTGTTGAGGAGGTTGACTGCAAGAATCAATGCATTCAACAACAAAAACAAGCAGAGGAAAGTAACCTCTTTGTAGCAATTCTACTTTCAGCATTCCTGTCTGTCTTCCTACACCTTTTTTCAGTCTTTGGTTGTTCTCCACTTCAAATCACCTCTCCTACTTAAGAATTGGAGACTCTAACATAAAGCTTTTTCTTATGTTGGCAAGTGGTTGTTTATAAAAAGATTCAAATATAATTCTAAATTTTAGATCTTAACTTTTCAAGTTCTGACAAGGTTATGAACAGTAATCGCCATTCCTGTTTCACCCCACATCACCCAACTTTCCACATTCTAAAATGTTAGCAGGCCCTGGGTCTCTACATTGAAACATTTTAAATTTTGTCTAAAAATTATACTCACTTCCTTTGTCTCTTGGCTAGATGTAATAACTTGAAACATAGTTCCAACATCAGGTGTACAAGTGAATCATTTCCGTATGGTAAAATGGTAACATTTCTGTTTGGAAGCTCTTCTCTCAGTTCAGAAACTGTTTGCATAAGCATTTGGAATGACAGTATATTACAGAATATTTTGAAATTATGACTAATGATTTTTTTTTCCCCTAAAGAATTATTTTAACTCCAAACAATACAGACATTGTGGAAGAAAAATTATATGTTGCTTGCACAGAATAGGCAGTATCAACATAGGAGAGGACAGGATGAGACTATGCATGACAGAAAACTTTAAATTTAAAGAAAACTTGTTAGCCAGAAAAAGTCAATGAAACAAACATTTATGTCCTTTGTCCTTTTGTAAATTATCATAGTGTTAAAGATGCATTTATTTGTCTTCTTATCCTTTTCCTCATATCAGCATCTCCAAAATGTAATTTAATATCTTTGTTCCACATTATGAAGCATTAAGCAATAAAAGGATATAAAACTTCTCTGTTCTCCATTCTATAATTTACATAAAGGACATTTGCACCAAAAGATAAGTTCATATTAGTCTTAAGATGGGTCATAACAGAGCAACAGTGCTGAAGCATGGATAAAAAATGCCTGTAAAGACCATAGGTAAAGTGTTAGTAGAAAATGAGTTCTGAAACCTTCAAGTGTCTGCGGACTTCCTGAGATCAATTTCACAATGTCCTAGTTTGGACTTATATGATGCAAAATCTTTGTTATTGCTCTGAGATAGCCTCAGCAGTTTGCAACATTTAGAAGTTTTTGAGTCTTTAGCAGTAAAAAGTTTTTTTTTTTTTCTTATGGTTTAATGGCAAAATCTGTCCTTGGTAGCTGAAGAACTTCAAAGAATGTCCTTCTGTGTATGTACTGAACTTCCTTGCCTCTTATCTATTTGAACTTTCTTTTTTTTTATATATATAGGTTTTTGAAGCTGAAACTTCATTAAGAGAAGATAATTTTAATCCTTCATAAAGACAAATATTAAATAATTCTCACTGCTTTCAGACTCTTCTCTCTATTAACACAGTTATGATCTCTGATAGCTCAAAGCCAGATGTTTCTCAGTTGGATGGGGGTGGTCACAAAGCAGAGTTTTATGTGCTTAATTAATCTTAAAGAGTAAATTTCTAGATCTTCAAGGTGCTGAGAGAAATATTTCAACATTTCAATTATTTTAACAATTTCATCTCTTAAACAACTTTCTTTTGTATCTGCTTCCTCCGTAATATTTTATTTTTTTCCTTAATACAGCTATTCCTCTACTCTCAGTAGCATCCCACTACAGGACAAAATGGATACCTCAACAAAGCAGCACATGAGTTACTTAGGCATGATTTGTGCCACCAAATTTTTTTCGCCCTGTGTTGAACTAGAGGTAGTTCCTGAAGCTGAACATAGGTGTTACATGGGAAATTTTTGATTCAGAATTTCTCCATCTGGTGAAAAATGGTCAAATCACCAAGACAAAAGTTTCAGAAGAAATACACTGGTTTTGCCCAAGACTGAGAGAGCGTACTCTCAGAGTCAGCAAAGACTGTATGGTGACAAAAAAGATGGCTAAGCAAGTTTGGGCTACACACAAATGTCATATTTTTTGGCTGAATTAGCAGAGAAGAGATATAAGTCTTTCACAATTCAGGTGGTTATTCAGATTATTTACTTCTGCCATTAACCATCCTGTACAGTGGGTGATGTCCCCCTAGCACCACCTGAAAAGACATGAAAAGCTTCTCTCTATTGTGGAACAGAACCAAACAATGAAGCCCGTTGTAGTGACTGTTGATTTTTGTAGGTTGAAACCCCTATTTTGAAGTTGTTACTAGCAATAATTCCTAACACTAAGTATTACGAACGCCTATAGCATGGGGAACAAACAAGAGGAATTAGAGATGTGTGCACATCTACAGGAGTATGAAATAATAGGCATCACAGAAACACGGTGGGATGGCTCCTATGAGTGGTGTGTTGGAATGGAAGGTTACAGGCTCTTTAGGAAAGCCAGGCTCGGTAGGCGGGGAGGGGGAGTTGCTATTTATGTTAGGAATAGGTTGGAGAGTATGGAACTCTGTCTGGGGACAGGTGAGCAGTCGACAGAAAGTTTGTGGGTGAGGGTTAAAGGGAGAAAAGCGATGGCAGACCTGTGGGGATCTGTTACAGACCGCCTGACCAAGAGGACACTGTGGATGAAACGCTCTATAGACAGATAGGAACAGCCTCACACTCGCAGGACCTTGTCCTCGTGGAGGACTTCCACCACCCTGATATCTGTTGGAGGGACGGTACGGCCCAGCACAAGCAATCCAGGAAGTTCCTCGATTGTGTGGAAGACAACTTCCTTCTGCAAGTAATAGAGGAGCCGACAAGGAGAGGTGCCATGCTTGACCTCGTGCTCACCAACAGGGAAGGGCTGGTTGGAAATGTGACTCTCCAGGGCAGCCTTGATTGCAGCGATCATGAGATGGTCGAATTTGAGATCCTCAGGACAGTGAGAAGAGCGTGCAGCAAGCTCACTGCCCTGGACTTCAAGAGAGCAGACTTTGGCCTCTTCAGGAAACTGCTCAGTAAGATTCCATGGGATATAGCCCTAGAGGGCAGGGGGGCCCAAGACTCTTGGTTGATATTCAAGGATCACCTGCTGCAAGCTCAGGAGTGATACATCCCTACTAGAAGGAAGGGCTGCAGGAGGGCCAGGAGACCTCCTTGGATGGAGAAGGAGCTGCTGAGGAAAATTCGAAGGAAAAAAGAGGTTTATAAAAGGTGGAAGCAAGGACAGGTGGCCTGGGAAGAATACAGGGATGTTGTCCGGGAAGCTAGGGATCAGGTTAGGAAAGCTAAGGCCCACTTAGAATACAACTTGGCTACGAAGGTTAAGGATAACAGCAAGGGATTCTATAGGTATGTAGAGAATAAAAGACAGACTAGGGACAACATTGGCCCCCTCCAGAAGCTATTGGGAGAACTGGCTACCCTGGATTTGGAGAAGGCTGAGGCTCTTAATGACTTCTTTGCCTCAGTCTTCACCGGCAAATGCTCTGACCACACCACACAAGTCTTGGAAGGCAGACACAGGGACAGTGAGAATGAAGACCCTGGGCCCACTGTAGGAGAGGATCTGGTTTGAGACCATCTTAAGAACCTGAACGTGCACAAGTCCATGGGACCTGATGAAATCCATCTGTGGGTCCTGAAGCAGCTGGCAAATGAAATTGCTAAGCCACTGTCCATCATATTCGAAAAATCATGTCAATCAGGTGAAGTTCCTGATGACTGGAAAAAGGGAAATATAACCCCCATTTTCAAGAAGGAGACAATGGAACACCCGGGGAATTGCAGACCAGCCAGCCTCACCTCTATGCCTGGCAAAATCTTGGAGCAGAGTCTCCTGGAAGGCATGCTAAGGCACATGAAAAACAACAAGGTGGTTGGTGACAGCCAGCATGGCTTCACTAAGGGCAAATCCTGCCTGACCAATCTGGTGGTCTTCTATGATGGGGTTACAGAACTGATGGACAGGGGTAGAGCAGTTGATGTTATCTACCTGGACTTGTGCACAGAGTTTGACACTGTCTCACATGACATACTTATCTCTAAGTCTAAGAGACATCAATTTGATAGGTGGACCACTCGGTGGATAAAGAACTGTCTAGATGGCTGCACACAAAGAGTTGTGGTCAATGGCTCAATGTCCAGCTGGAGACCAACAACAAGTGGTGTCCCTCAGGGATCAGTGTTGGGACCGGTCTTGTTCAACATCTTTGTCGGTGACATGGACAGTGGGATTGAGTGCGCCCTCAGCAAGTTTGCCAATGACGCCAAGCTGTGTGATTCAGTTGATATGCTGGAGGGAAGGAATGCCATCCAGAGTGACCTTGACACACTTGTGAGGTGGGCTGATGCCAACCTGATGAAGTTTATTTATGACAAGTGCAAAGTCCTACACCTGGGTCAGAGCAATCCCAGGCACAGATACAGGTTGGGCAGAGAAGAGATTGAGAGCAGCCCTGAAGAGAAGGACTTAGGGGTGTTGGTCGATGAAAAACTGAACATGAGCTAGCAGTGTGCACTCGCAGCCCAGAAAGCCAACTGCATCCTGGGCTGCATTAAAAGGAACTTGACCATCAGGTTGAGGGAGATGATCCTGCCCCTCTACTCTGCTCTTGTGAGACCTCACTTGGAGTATTGTGTGCAGTTCTGGTGTCCTCAACATAAAAAGGACATGGAACTGTTGGAACAAGTCCAGAGGAGGGCCACGAGGATGATCAGGGGACTGGAGCACCTCCCATATGAAGACAGGCTGAGAAAGTTGGGGCTGTTCAGCCTGGAGAAGAGAAGGCTGTGTGGAGACCTCATAGCAGCCTTCCAGTATCTGAAGGGGGCCTATAGGGATGCTGGGGATGGACTCTTCATTAGGAACTGTGGTGATAGGACAAGGGGTAACAGGTTCAAACTTAAACAGGGGAAATTTAGATTGGATATAAGGAAGAAATTCTTTACTGTAAGGGTGGTGAGGCACTGGAATGGGCTGCCCAGGGAAGTTGCGAATGCTCCATCGCTGGCGGTGTTCAAGGCCAGGTTGGATGGAGCCTTGGGTGACATGGTTTAGTGTGAAGTGTTCCTGCCCATGGCAGTGGATTGGAACTAGATGATCTTAAGGTCCTTTCCAGCCCTAACTATTCTATGATTCTGTGATTAGTAATCTCCTGTTGGTCACTGGAGGAGTATGCCTTATGGTTGGTCTTTTTTTTTTTCCCTTTTTTGTAGAAACATGGACAGGACTTTCTTCATCATATTTTTAGAAAAAGCCCAGTGACTCATTCTGAGGTACATTTTATGTAGCCAAGGCAAGTTTTTGTTTTCTACTTCCATCTGCCTAGAAGCTTTGTGAAATATTCATGTGATAGGAGCTTGTTTCAAAGGAAGGCTCTATGCTTTATTTGTGAGCCAGTAATTTTAGTAGGAGCTGGAGTGCTATAGATGAAGCCCTGCCTGCGTAAAAGCTCTGCTTTAAGAGTATGCCATTTAAGAGTGCCATCTTGGTTGGTACATAAGGAAAAGCAGTGGTATTCCTTCCAGTTATTACTTTACAAATTGGAATTTCCCTTGCTGTCTAAAATTTTCTTTTTTTGTTGTTGCTGTTAGCCCACAAAGCAGAAAAAACCAGTGTTCTAGGTTAGGCAGGTCTTTGTTAGAAAAATGCTTAATCTTGACTAAACAAGAACACCTTCTTCCTTTATTCTGTTGAGCCTTTCACTGTATGCCAGCGTAAACCCCAGAGGACAAGTGATGATTTCCATGTATTTACTGTGTACACTTAGAGCTTCCTCTGTTACAGACCTTTTATAAATGTTTAATTCCACCAAATTTCATATGTTTATTTCCCATATAGTGTAATCCATGTTTGGAAAGAGTACAGATGTTACCTCTTCCATTACTTAGTCTTGGTGGGTAAAATGCCAAAGACCAGAAAATAAAACAGATGGGCGGAAAGCCTTTCAAATCTCACACTGAACAGGTATGGTTTTTGGAACCAGCTAAGAGAAAAATGTCGTGACTACTTTTTATTTCATTTCAGATGTTTAAGAGAATGAATAAGGAGGGAATGAAAACTGTTCTAAATATTTTAAATTATTGATTTAACAAAACATTAGCAAAAATTACAGTATCTGCAATAATGACAATCTAAAGACCCTTCTATCTTCCACTATAGATTTACTCTGTCAACATTTCTGTGATATTTTTTCATACTTTATCTATGCTCTGAAGAACACGATTTTCCTAATGAGAAGTTAGAGAAACATCCATTCAATTAAGTGAGCTTTCTAGAGTGTCTTGTATCTAAAATACTTCAATCTCAATTAAAACAAATCTGAACATACTTTTTTTTGCAAAACTGTAAAACTACTTGTCTATTTACTATTTTCATCAAAGAAGCCCCAGTAGAGGCTGTTAAAGTAGAGGTCATAACTCATTAGTTATGGCTCCTTGTGCAAGGCATTCTATAAATACAGAAAATACTTTTAAGAAAACCTGGCGAATTACATGCCACACTACGATGTTTGATTTGAAAGGCACAAAGAATAATTGAAACCTGCATATGCAGACTCCACTGTGCGTGTTTTGAACATTAGAAGTTCAAGAGGAAGAATTGTTAACAAACCAGGAAGATACTCTGCAAGCAGCTCCATCTAAAGTGTGTCTTTTAAGTGGTGAGCACATCAAGAAACAGCTGATGAATATGTGTGTACATGCTGTTCTGAATACTGGGCTCTGAAGTTGCTTAGACTCTTCTAATGCCTTCCAACAGCATGAGGACCTCCCTGGCAAACATGTTCCTGGGTGGCTTATCCTGCCAGTGATGCTGAAGAGGAGACAGGTTTTTTGTTGCTCCCATCAGCTTACAGTTAGTTTGTGGAAAACGGAGACATTCATCAGCAGATTTCTAGAAACATACTGCTCAGCAATGCTCAGGCTCTCGCAGGAATAGCCAGCAGCACAGCTTTTGCTGGTGGGTTCCCATGCTTTGTGACATTGAGGGGAAGTCTCTGATGATTTGCTGAGTAAGAGGAAAGAGCCTATAAATCAGTGAATTCCTCTGCAACTGTCCTTAAACACTGAAAAACTTTAATTCCCTAACAGGAAAAATGAGAGCCACATGTATTAGAAGACTGGCTGTGGGTATAATGGCTTCTTTTTCTCCAGGGCATCATGCAAACTTGCAGCGTCTCTTCAGCCTGGGCACTGCAAGTCCTTTTAATATGATTGCTCTTATCTCCCCACATAGCAGGAAGAAGCTTTTTTAAAATTAATACATAAAACTGGTCTTACACAGTGATTTCTTTGAATGTCTGATTCTTTTCCTGGATAGTCGTTGCACTAAAACAAAACACACATACACAAATTCCTGTTGCTCCAGTCTGACACCCTTGTGCTCCTCTGCATGTGCTAGCTCTTTGTGATGTCTCTGAAACAGCACAAATGGCATAGTTCCTCAAACCATAACAGGCATTAAAAAAAAAAACATGAAGAAAACCAAAACCCAAACCAACTCTAGAGCTCAATTATGCTGACCTAAAAAGACTCCTACTATGTAGTTCTTGCATTAAGATGTAACTTTGCAAAAATCATTCCTGCTGGGTTATAATGTGCTTATTTTTTATTATTATGTTTTAATTCTCCCACTTGTCAGGGAAAAAGCCATGATGTGGATGTTGGAACATTATGAAAATGAATTCATAAGCCAAGTCTATCTGCCAGAGTGTTCTTACTAAATGCTGCAGTGAGTGAGAGACTCAGCATGTGACCAACCAAAACTGCCTCATAAAAGAAAAGAAAACAAACAAACAAACAAACAAAAAACCACAAAAAAAAAAAAAGCAGGAAGTGAATGAGGGAGAGAAAATATTTCTGACATCTATTTAATGATCTTGCAGTTACATGCACATAAAATCTCCAGGGCCAAGAAAAAGTCTCTTAATTCAAATCAGTAACCAGTCCAGTAAAGCCAAATCAAAAGAACTAACCTCAGTCCCATGGTTCCTCCACCACACACATCAGATGACAGTGGGCCTGTGAGCCACGGAGCTCAGGAAGCTGTTCATTTAGTGTGCTCACAGCCAGCGTACATGACTGCTAGAGCCAGTGCAAAGATAGGACAGGTAAGATAGAGCCACAGCTATGCTCACAGTGTTAGCAAGGATCCAGATGACCTTACACTGACTGTAAAACAAGAGCCGGAAGCCTTCTCTCCTAAAACTAATCTGCAGAATTTTTATGTTTCATTCATAGCTCTTCTGATGGGGTTGTCAAGCCTCACCTCTGAATTCCCCAGTCTTGCCCAAGCTGTCCGGTGGCAGAGCAATGCGCGCAGCTCTCCCTCCCTCAACACAGATTTTGTACTTCTCTTGCAGCATACTTTGGTAATCTCTTCAGTCTCCAAAATTGTGTATCAAAGCAATTAGTCACTTCTTTGACACCTTCTTACAGTAAAGGCCTTTGGCATCACCTCATCTGAAGCAAAATCCTGGTCTTATTTAAAGTAACCATAAAGAACACTTCACTCTATATCCTGAAAATTTTCAAAGTGCCACTCTCGAAGTGTTATTAATTTGTCATCTCTTTACTCTCAGTTAAATATCTGTCAAACACAACAGTACAATGATGAGTAGACTTTTAAGTCAATCTGATATAATTAACAATTCACAGTGAAACTGAGACTATATCAAAAAACATCCTGGAGATTGAAACTGGACTAATTGATGAATTAGCAGAAGTCCAACACAAATGCCCATAAGATCAATTTAGAGGACACTGGTATATGCACAGTAAGATTTATAATGCCTGCAATGTACTGTGGCATAATTAACAAAGTATGCATAGGGTAAAAATCAAAATACCCAGTCAGAGAAGAGCCACTCCTTTCCAACTAGGTTGGAAGTACACTGTGTAACATGCTGGAAACTGCAGAGTACACATCCAAGCACAAATGTGACAAAGATGAGGTGAGAAGAAACTTTGTACTGTATTTGATCTCTACACCTCAGTTTTTAATTAGACAAACCCTGATCTAAATGTGTTCATTCTGTCTCTTTAGTGCTGTTTAACATTTTCACACAGATTTTTGGGTTCTCTTTGTTCTGATATATATTCTTTCTTGTTCATAACCCTCCTTTTTCCATAAAAAGGAAACTGATGAGATGTTTCGACCTGTGATGTCACGGAACTGCCCGTTAGCCATATTCTGCAGTGAATTGCTACAAACATTGCAATATTACAAGCATTACCAAATCCTATCCAGTTGTAACTTCATAATTTAACTAATGACAATCCCCCTTCCATTTCCTGTTCAGAGCAGAAGGTGGAAGAGAAACACAGCACTGTCATTAGACAGTTTTTTTCTGTAAAACTAATGAAACTAAACCCAGTTTGCTGTGGTGTGAGCATGCCATTCCCATAGCGGCTTTAAAAGTAGGAAAACTGAGGTCACAGTCACAGTGAATAGTAATGGATATCAGTGCTTTGAATCTAACATCAGACTGTCAAATTCAAGCTGAGAACAAAGGTCCCACTGCTGCAATGAACATGGTCCGCTGTGCTTATGCTGCAAAAGGTTTGTTGCAGATTAAGGCAAAGCTACTACATTTTACAGACACTCTTACTACGGTTTGTCGCCTTCAGACAAAAATTTTAATCTTTCTTTTCAAGACTTTTTTTCCTAGAAGAAACTCGCTATTCAGACTGCCTCAGCTAAAAGAAGAAAATCCAGTTCTCAGGCCTGTCAACATTTATATACTAAGTTGCACTGTTTCACAGTCTTTTTCAGCTATTAATTTGCAGTATGCTGTTGCAGCCTGTACTTTTTCCTACCTCCCCATGTGCAAGTTATAAGCACTGCAGTCATCTGCCATCCATCAATCCACTGTGCATTAGGCAGGAACACTGGGCATCAAGAGGAAAGAAGGTTTCTCTTTCACAGGATCTTATACTCAGAGACACCATGTTAAAAGACACTTAAATATGGATTTATATTTTGTGCTTCTTCCCATCATGCTATTCTACTAGACTCCACCACATGAGCACTCTATGTGGTCTTTCAGAATATGCAACATTGTACCTCTGTTAAGTTTTAAAACTCCCTTATGCTGTGTACACACTGATGAAAAATATTGCAAATGTCTTAAAAACACATCACTGAACACTTGCAATACTCCTCTGCCAGCAATTTTAAGAGCAAGAAGACACAGCCCAGTGATCTGTCCAAGAAGACACACACTGAAAGATAATCTATCCCTCTATCCTTTTGTTGCACAAAGTCATACTCACCACCCTACACCTCCATTGAGAGGTGGACAGTTATCTCAGTTTGCTCAATTCACAGTCACACTCCACCATGCTGCTCCAATTAATCCTCTCACCCATCAGTTCAGTGACAAGTCAAAGAGGACAAATATCTCCATTCTCTAGATAACCACCACTAGCTTCTACCATCTCTATGCTGGGACTCCATCAAAGTTATCTCAGATCATACCTGGACTGCCTGTCCTGGGTTTCATGAATCCACTTTTGTGCCACTAAGTATTATAAAATGGGCCAGAATGACCACGAATTACTTTCATTTTGAATTAATAAAGTTAGTGGTCATCTTGGACTAGGCTTTCAGGGTTCTTTTTACATTTTTCTGTTCAATATAATATGTATTTTATTGACTGGAAAGACTTTTTGTCATCATATTAATTCTCATCATGATTACACATATTAAATTATTATTTTCTTTCATGTTCTTTTGTGCAGTCTCAAGCTAAGGACCCTAAGCAGAACTACTTAGTCAGGGCATTTTGCACCAAGGACAGAGATGAGGTCACTGAGGCAGCATAAACTAATCCAAAAGCTCAGAAGTGAGAGGAAAATGCTTGTGATGACCTTTCATTTTGTACAATAATTTATCTAAAATAAATGTTCCTTTAATTTGCTTTATAATGGTAATCACAGGAAATGACTGGCCAGCTCTCAGAGGTTTATCTGCCGTAATTAAACATTTTCTACCTCAGAATTTTTCTTTCCATTGATGAGGCTAGAAGTGCAATTCCCTTTGGCTGGAAGTGCACTTCTAGAAGGTCAAAAAATAAACTTGTGCTATTTCATTCACCTTCTATTAAAGATGTATCAAACTACCTATGAACATTCATACTGTATATCATTGAACATGAATGGGCTCAATGACCTGTACAGAACAAGGGTATTGAGCAACCTATTAGACATGCTGACAAAAATACAATATTTGGGTCATATTATGCAACATAAAAATAATTACTTCAAAGTTACACTAAAAGATACAGCTTACTTAAAAGTACAGACAACTTTTGTTCTTCTCAAGTCATTTTTCTAATACAGAAGGATAAATATATTTTTGTTGGGTTACCATTATATTTAAATGCAGTCTCGAAGTCTGTCTTATATCATTGTATATTCACAAGCTGCATTTAAAGTTTAAACAGATGAGTGCATACAACAAGTGTTTTTGGGTCTTGTTTTGTTTAATTTCGCTCTTTCTCTACCTGAGAAAAAAATTCTGAGAATTTAAACCCTTCAATAAACCTTTTTTATTTTCCTTGAATAATATATTTGCAGATTAAATATCAATCTAATATCAGGAAAAATCTAGTTTATTCATTATTTATGACAGAAACTTCATCCAAAAATGAAAAAAAAAAAAAAAAAAGACAAAGAAGCCAATAAATCTTCTCCATCATAGTCAGGTTCAGGTAAGGTTTGGGGTATGAACAGTCCCCACTCTACAAGAATTTTGTGTTTAAGAAACTCTTTCATGCCAGAATATGGCAGTCATCTTTTACCAACCTGACTGCTAAAGGACATACTTGAATGATACTTGAATGAATGAAAGCAAACCAGGAAATCTCATTAAATGTTGCCAGCAGCTTCAAATCATTATGAATTTTCCAATATAGCATCCAATAATTACATTAGTTTTCCAATAATGTAGTCAAATGTCTCTCATTACAACTAATTGAGAAAGTACAACAGATTACCCAATCTTACTGTTTTACGAAAAGAAAATCATGTTTGGTCAGCTCTGCAAACAGTTGAATGCATTGACATGCAAGTCACAAACATGTCAGCACTTACCTTTCTGTGAGTCAGGATTCCCTTACTTCAAACTTCTTCCTATGCAAACTTCCTAAACTAACATTCAAAATGTTGTGTGAGCCTTTATATCCGCAGTAATTCTTTGATTATAGTCATATGTAGTTTCCAACTCTAAACACATTGTTAATTTTCTGTAGTGTCAGACGCAGAAGCTTTCCTGGCAGACCTGAGACTTAAACTGTCTCCAGCCTTCACAGCCACAGTTCTGGGGAGAGCCCTTTTAGATTTACCTTTACCTTTACACAAATGTCTCTTGGATGTAACCTCCAGGCAACAGGACAAGACATAACTGAAGCTGCACAGTCTTTGCTACTGGCAGCGAGAGGCATGCTGGAGGAAATCCAGGTGAAACTTGTAGGGTTGGCAGTCAGGCTGGTTCCCTTTGGCAGAACAATAAAATCCACATTACTATTGCTATCGTTATTACTATGGTTATCCAGATAAGTAGACCTATAGGTAGTAGAACTCTGCACAGCTAAATGCATTTGGCACTGAGCTGGTAAGACAGAGCACACAGGATCTACTGTGTTGGTTGAGGCAGAATCACCCTTTAAGCCTAGGCAATGGACATTTTTCAGCAGCTGCACAGTGAAAACACATCAGAACTATGAAGCCTATTTGGAGGCATAAAATTAATGACCATTCAATTTTGAACTCCTGTACAGTCCTTGGCAGCTTTCTTTTTATAAAATTGAAAAAACAAATGTATAAAAAAAAAAGCTGAGAAAATAAAGGAACATGCATTTTTAACACACCTCTAACGTGTTTTAAGTGATTGTGAGTCACTTAGAGGAACCCAGAGGTTCCAAACTTGTAATCTCTTAAAACAGGATGATAGAGGGACTATGCAACTCTTAGTGAGATTCAGTTATTCGTGGTGGCATTCGGAGTCATGAGCATGACACCAAAGGCCTGCAAACATAAAGAGTGTGTAATTACAGCTGTAGCTCTGTTTTGACACCATCTTCTGTCTATCACCCATGTGGTCCAGAGACTTCAGGGCTGGAGGCCATGAGGAACATATGCTTTCTACTACTTTACACACTTGTGCTAAAGGCTAGTGAGCAGTGTTTGGTCACTGAGCTCAGCTATTTGGTGCTGAAGTCCTACCTTTCAGGTCCAGGGTAGAAAGTAGCCATGGTTCAATGACACAGAAGGGCTCTTCTGCCCCTGTCCAATGGAGAAATTACAGCCCACAGATTAAAAAAAAGACTATTAGAAGAACACAGGAACATTCCTGCACAGCTAAGTTGGAATACATCTCAGTATTTCCAATGCTTGGCAAAACCTCTGTAGAAACTTTGCCTTCACATATGAAACAGGCTCCTATCTAATAAGCACAAGGTTACAACAATAGGATGCCTATAGTAATGCCAATAACAATAATAATTATGTTGATAAAGGAGACAGTTCTGTAATAAATATTATGATGATTAATTCTCCAGAACTTTCAAATGGCCATTTCAGACTACTGTCTTTAGATATTACAGACACTGCATAAATGTCATAATTGATTTTATTTTTTAAACTTACAGCTTTTGAAATATTTATGGCTTAAATCAGAATAGACACAAAATATGCATGGAAAAGCTAGTTATTTGAGGTACACTGACACATTTGAGAAATACTGCATAGAAAGAGGTATAATTACTAAAAGAGTGACAAGAAATGAAGACACCACAAAATCATCACACTGTGTAAGAGAAAAAGAAGTATTTTGTGAAAGATCTAAAAGGATTAATTCAAAATCTAAATTAAGCTTTCCTTTCTGCTACATACCATTCATTTTTGCCCTGATAGCAATTTTCCTGATTAGTAAACAGGCTAGCCAAAGCAACAGATTTATTTAGAAAGATGGACAATGGGAGTGTATAAGAGAGCATGCAATAAGCCAATAAATTATATCTGTGTCATGTTTCCCTATTCAGGAACCACTAGCTGCCATCCTGGCTGCTTCCATACAAGCACTACTTGCTTAATATCAAGTACAGATTTATCAGTCGGCAACAGTCTATGCCCTCAGAAACTTAAACTTGGGAATGGCTTTTCACTGACTGGCAGGATAGATTATTCAAAGTCCTTCTTTTCTGTCTGCATCCAACATAAAGGTTTTTCAAAAAGCTTGAGAGAAAATGGTCATTATTTAAAGGTCAGTTTTGTAGAAAATTAATGAATACAATTAAGAGTCCTGAAAGTCATCTAAAACAAAACAGAAAATATAGACTGTTAGAGCCAAGGTGGGAACACAGTTAAGATCCACTGCTGAATATAAAAACTTACTGGGTCCCTCAGTGGCCATTTTAAATAATTCAAGCTATTTGCAGCCCTTCAAATGACTAAAACCAGCACTCAGAGTGGTAGTGTGTGTGTGCGTGTGCACATGCATGTCTGCATTTCTGGGGGAGGAATAAATCTTGAGATCACAAAATTGAGATTAATTTATTTTGCTCTCAGTTAATTTGGCATTTTTTTAAGTGGGGCAGACAGTGCCCCAGGGGTAGACCGGAACATGCAACCCATAAAATTTCAGCTAATTCAAAAGAAAAACTAAATTCTCCTTATCATGAAAACAAAAGTGATTTAAATGCCAGCAAATAGAATTGTTTATCAACAGTTGCACGGCCTCACAGAATGAAACCCAATTCAATGCTATTCTCAAAGAAACCATATCCCTTTCTTTAATGCAAAGATGGGAATGAAAATGAGTACTGTACTGACTGATAAAGGGGAGCAATTGCTTTCCAATAAGGTAAATGGCACAAGCCTGATCCCAGACTAATTTGGCATAAAAGTGGTTTTCCTGGTAACATGAAAAAGACATAGTGTATGGAGTCTCTTCCCATTGATTCATTCCCTCTTTTCAGGCTTCAGTGTTGCTGGAACAGATTGTCTCCTCTAGCGCAAACCCAAGTGACATCTGATTCGCCCACTGGCAACTGTTCAAGCCTATCTGGAAAAGCAGGTCTCTGTGAACTGGGGACTTCAGGTTTTTTCCACAGCTTTTATCAGCTGTTTTCATGCTGCTGAAATGATCTTGGCAGTGCTTCTCACAGAAATCCCTCACCCTTTTGTGCCACTGCTGTTTACTAATACAGCCTTCCTTACTTCTAGGTGTGTTACCTCAAAAGACTTCAGCCCAGGAAGGCTGTGCAAATGATCACTTAAACTGGACTCCTCAGACAATTCAGATGATGTGCAAAATCAATGCCCTGTAAAAACTAATATAATTTTTTAAATGCAATTAAGTTAACAAGCTGCCTATTTAACCTTAGCATTAAATCTCCCGAGAGCTTGAAGCCCACAAATGGTAAGACACACCAAACATCACCTAAATACATTTCCTCTGGGCCCTAGTCATATCCTCAGGTGCCAGGAACCACTTTGGGGGCTCAATTATCAAACAAAACCCAATATATTAAATTCATTTAAGTAGGATGAGCCACATACTTAAACATCCATAGTGCCTGGGATGAGTCTGTGGAATAATAGAATAATTTGTTGTATATATGAATGCAGGAATTTAATTTATCTGCACCTACAATCATACTCAGGAGCTGGATAAAAAATATGCCAAGTGAAACAATTTGTGTTAACAGCATGCCTCAAAATATCAGTGAGTGAATGTCTTACAGCTTATTCCCTGAGGGTAGAAAAAGAAACATTCCATACCTATATGCAACTATCAGCACGATACAGTGTTTTGTATCGTGAATTAGATATTATCCAATGAAGGCTCCTAAGAATAAAGCAAATTAGACCAAAACCAGGAACTCTGGGGAGTCCTGGAAATAACTGAGAATGAAAGCAGAGACTATTTTAGGTATTTTTCTATTTGATATATAAGCATCAGTTCTTCAAAGCCAGTCTGAAACACTGCAACAGTAAAGATAACTTAAAACAGCACCAGACAACCCCATTCAAAGTTACAAAGGCTGGATGAAAAAGATTGTCATGGGTCAGTGTAATGTCGGAAGAAGAGGAAAGATTTTATATGACTACACTGAAAGATACTCATGCTCAACGTATATCAAAAAATAACTTCACAATTCAGCAGTTTGTATACAAGATGACTAGAGCTCAAGATTGAAACCTGCTTGAAATTGCACATTAGCTATCTTTTTGATAACATTAATAGTGAAAGAGCTGAAAAAAAGGTACGGTAAGCACAGCCTTTGAAGGAGAAAATGCTTACTCATTAAACAAAAGATAGGCAGTACATACAGAAACTCTCCTTGAAAATTGCCTTCAAACTCATTAATATTGTGTGCCATTTGAAGATCAGTGAAACATGCAAAAAGGTAATGGCAATGCTCTAGTGACAGTAGGAATTAAGTTGTAAAATTTCTAGTGATAGTAGGAATTAAGTAGTAAAATTCTATTTATTTTGCAATTAGGAATAATTTATTGCCAAGATTAAAAAATGGACAGAAAATAATTTTTTATATATCAGTACAATTCTCAGAATAATTCAAACATGCTATAGTGTCATTTAATATGGTAGTATTAAGATGCAAGCTCATCAGATTTCTCCTATTATCAGTCATTAAGGGCAGACCAACTGGTCTTTCCAACCTTGGAGAAGATACAGGAAAAGAACCTAAACATGTATCTTTATATATCAAATAAACATAATAATGTAGACAACATTTTGGGGACAAATTTGAGATCTGATGTAATAACGCTTTGCATTATCTACTAAACACGACAAAATTTATACCTAAAGTTTGCATAAAGATGAATAGCCAATGTGACTGTGTGGTATGGTTGCTTGCTATGTCAATAGCATTCTACAGCAGTTGTAACTACACACTGCTTGTATGCAGTATTTCGAATTGAAAAGAGAGCCCTTAGATGATGGGTAGATTCTGAATACAAGTTCCCTAAATCCTTTCATTTTATATACTGACTTACCAGTCACTTCAGCATAGAATCAAAAACTTTCTGCTGTAATAGGAACCTGTACCATTATTTTCTTCATTGTAAAAAATTATATTCTTAACCAAAGTCTTCTTTTACTTGCCACAGTGGTCATTTAAACTACAAAGTAAACCAGACATGTTTTGTCTTGGCTCTGGATATATGGACTTAAAGAGTGTCTCCAGAGTGAAACCAGGACATGCTGCTATCCTTCATCTGCATATACGGTATATTTTTTTACCATGTCTGGTCTCATCATACATAATCTCCTGATACATACTTACAAAATCAATAAGAAGTAAAACTTTCTGTGATTTTTATAGTGTGTAGTATAAAAGAACTTGGGCTGTAATGCACAATCACAGTCCAGATATAATTTAATATCACCATTATGCAAATACTTTAATCCTATATGTTAAACACATGATCTCGTGCCTTTAGAAATTAATTATTGATCATCTTCACACAAATTTATGCACATGGGAAACTTGTTTGTTATACGTTACTGATATAAAAATAGATTGCCCAGGCATGCATTCAAATGCAAACATATATTTTCATCATTTAATATTGAAGACCTGGCTACAGATTTTGTATATGTCTCTACTGTGGCTCTTCATGCTATGCCATTATGCAAACATTCAAGAGGAAAGTAAGTAGGAAGGCATTACTAGAATGTGTCATTTCTATTGCAATTCCAGCTGTAATTACAGTCAGTGTACACATGTACATATTTAAAAGATAACAGACATTATGAGAATGTGGACTATAATTTACCAGTTTTCAGGGGAAAATGTCCTTTATTCAAGCTTTCCTTTACAGTCAAGCTCTCTACCAGAAACTTAGACCTTACGGAAGATAAGCTTCAGGGAAGTGGTACCGTAATTAGCAAGTACAAGAGCTAGTTCCACAGGTAATTCAGAAATAAGAGCTTTCCTGCTGGGATAAATAGTGGCAGCATGGAAATCAAAATGTTTTGTTATAACACTTGATGCTATTAAAATCAGTCTCTGCTGAGTTCTCTCATATGGGAATGAAAATTCTTTTATGTAGTGACTGGCACAATTAAGAAATGTCTAATGTCAAAATAGAACCTTCAAGTAATGTTTTAGATAAAAACTTAAAAAAAAAACCCAAAACACACATTGTTTCCTCAACATCTTGAGCAAGCAAAGTTCTCACTTTGAACTCACACTGTGAATTAATATTCTAAATAAACTGGACATTCGTAACATGTGGCAAATAAACTTGATGTCATTCCTCATTACAGCGATCCTATTGTTCCATACAGTGCCTACAGACAGGCATAATAAAGATATGCAAATTTGCCAGAAAGCCAATATGTTCTGCCCTTAGTCATATGCACCTCTTTGATTACTGTGTACAATTAGTATGCAAAAAAAATAGTTGTCAAGTTTTCTATTCACTTGCTTTGCTATCAATACAAGTTGAATCACTGTGCTGAATTAGGTTTTAGACAAAAAAAGAAAAAAAAGCACTAGTCTAAATACAGGACAATCATTCTGCAGGCTATTTGACAGCCATTACACTCTACCTCACAACAATCTTGAAAAAGCTTATTTGGAAATACAAATGTGCTTTGTATATCCTATAGAGGACATACAAACCATTTCCTTCAATTAGCAAAGTTAAGTTGATAAAAAGCAAGACTTTGTAATTTCTTTTTATGCCAAATGGAAATAATTGTAATTTGATTAGAGTTCTATCATACTACAACTTCATTTTATGAAATAAATGTAATTTGACCATATTCTAGAATACTTTTAATGAGAATACCTACTCTATATATATAGGATGTCATGAAGTATGCTAGTTTTTCTCACTACTAGAAGACTACATTGCCATCTGTACCAAAGCAGAACACTAAGACTTTTTTTTCATATGTCATATTTCCTCAAACATATATTTAGGGAAGGAAAGCAGTCTCTTGTATCAGAGTCAATAAGCTTCATCTAAACAACATTACTCAAAAATACTAAGTTAGCTAGAGCTCAAAAGTGTTGCCCACAAGTGTCACATCAGTGTTCTTCTGAGTGATGATGAAACCAGTATTTCAATTCAGAGGAACTAGGGTGCTCTACCAGGCATGGACCCACCTGAAGGGAGAAGAGGCAAAGAGGTCTGAGGGGACTTCAGTGATGCCCTACCTCAGCCCCTCCCATCTTAGCACACTTAATATGACCCTATATCATTAACATTATGCTGCTGCAATATGCCAGTGTAGCAGGAGCCTGCTTGTGGTCTGAGTCATGGTCAATGCAGCAGGGTAGGTTATGCTTGTTAGGGTATGGAATATTACCCATGAACACGATATTTACTCACTAAAAGTGGGGAATGAGACAGAAGTGGGTCAGCAAAATGCCTGGTTTTCCTAATGGTGTTGTTGCTCTACATGTTATGATAAACAGTGGTTTGCTGGGCAAAGCCTCCAAGAAGACATACAACCCACAGTTCCTTGGAACCGTTCTGCCATGGTGACATATTAACAAATCGGCTGGTTTTTGTGGTTTTTTTTTTTTTTTCCCCACAAGACGTGTGTAAAATAATTTTGTCAGGCAAAACAAGACAGCTTGTCTAATAATCTGTCATATGAATGGCTCTGCTGCTTGCCATACTAGCATAGGCTAACTCCAGCGAGTTCTCAGCAGCTTTGATTGTTCCCTTCTTTTTTATCACAGCACCTCTCTTGACATCAGTGTCTGTTGTACTTTATTTCACTCCTGATCTCCTTTCCCCCAAATTCACTGCTTCCATTACCTGTACCCACATAACTTACCTTGCTTTGGCAGAAAGGAAAGGATATACAGCCTCCTCCTCATGAGGTAATCAATAGTGCTTCAAAGATATGCCAGCCAGCAAAGGCTTGTAAATAAGAGTCACTTCTGTCTTCAACAGCCCTTCATATGTGACATTAGCAATGCTTTTAGTATCAATTGACCTGACCCAAGGGAAGGATGTCAAGAAGCCTCTGCTGAATTGGAGCTCCTGAGGTTACTACTTCACTGGAGAATCACCATCTTACACCACACTGCTTTTCCTTCATGAACACTAAACCCCTTTATTAAGATGTTATATACATCATGGATGAAGTCTCTAGTGAATTACCATCAAAAGATGAACACATCTTTTTTAAAAAGGAGACTATGCAGGATGTACCCTAAGCAGTAACACTGTAGATTATGCTTTGGGATGACTGTATTTCTAACAGAGCATTTAACCAACACAGATGTAATGAACCACTGACCAGGAACTTCTACAGAGCCCCAGAACAGTGACAGCTACTAGAAGAGCTCTGCAGCCAGCATTTTCTATGGGGCATGTGCACAGCATTTCAGTCAGCAGTGTGAGACAAGCAGATCCTTACAGAGCAAAAGCTTACATCCATCTTTTTGAAGAAAAAGGTAAGGGAAATACTATGCAATCTAACAGATTAAAACACTCATATAAAACATTACTTTCTACCTATAATTTCCCCTCTTTTTTATTGGTATATATCAGATGTTTCACAGAATCATAGACTAGGTAGGGTTGGAAAAGACCTAAAGATCATCAAGTTCCAACCCCCCTGCCGGGGGCAGGGACACCTCCCAATAAACCATGCCACCCAAGGCTATGTCCAACCTGGCCTTGAACACCGCCAGCAATGGAGCATTCACAACTTCTCTGGGCAACCCATTCCAGTGCCTCACCGCCCTTACAGTAAAGAACTTCTTCCTCATACCCAATCTAAACTTCCCCTCTTTAAGTTTGAACCCATTACCCCTTGTCCTCTCACTACAGTCCCTAATGAAGAGTCCCTCCCCAGCATCCCTATAGCCCCCCTTCAGATACTGGAGGCTGCTATGAGGTCTCCATGCAGCCTTCTCTTCTCCAGGCTGAACAGCCCCAACTTTCTCAGGCTGTCTTCATACTGGAGGTGCTCCAGTCCCCTGATCATCCTCATGGCCCTCCTCTGGACTTGTTCAAATTGTTCCATGTCCTTTTTATGTTGAGAACACCAGAACTGCACACAATACTCCAAATCAGGTCTCACAAGAGCAGAGTAGAGGGGCAGGATCACCTCCCTCGACCTGCTGGTCACGCTCCTTTTGATGCAGCCCAGGATACAGTAGGTTTTCTGGGCTGCGAGCACACACTGAAGACAGCTCATGTTCACTTTCTCATTGACCAACACCCCCAAGTCCTTCTCCGCAGGGCTGCTCTGTTGCATCTATGGTGAGACACAAAATGAAAACATGCAAAAATAATTATCATGATGAAAGCAAAACAACAGAAGAAGAAAACAAGAAAAATATACCTTTAACAGTCTTCTATTGTAAACTGGTCAAAACCTAAAAAAAAATGAATCCCTTCCAAGGTATATCTAAGCGGCTGCCACTTTTTTTAGAAATACCACATATGTATCATCTTGCAAGTTTAAGCTTGTGTGGTTTGTGATAAAGTCCAGAGGTCAGTCACTTTCCAAAGGTACAGAACTGGTGGTCAGTAGAGCAGAACTTGCGCACAAAAGAATGGGGAAAAGTTCCTGAAGCTCCTTGTCACTGCCACAGCTTGGTGACATTTAATTCTGTCAGCTCAAGCTCTACAAGCATCACCTAAGTCTGTATATGGTTCAGTGTTGAAACTCTAAGGACAGGAAAAAAGATAACAAAAAAAAAAAAAAAATCCCAAAGCAACCAACACTTCAGTTCTATTTCCATTATCACATATTTCTGAAGTAATAAACAGTAAATCAACATGCCCAAATTGCTGACGCACTTTGAAAAGCAGTACTGAATTCTACTATCCACTTTTAGAGGCTGAACAGTTGCACTATGAATCTTATTTTAGAAGGCAGTGGCAGTCTGAGACCCAGGAGTTCAACTGCACCCCTAGAGCCCAGGGCAATGCCTGGGTTCTGCTCAAAGCTGGGAAGCTGGATGAAGCATGAAGCTCAGGGTCATGCACTGGAAAGTGACATTTCCCTCACATTCCCAGAGAATGAAAAATCACACTTGGAGTTTATCAACAGAGTGGTTTATTACCCTTTCTGTTTGCACATACAAGCTGCTAAGTATAGAAATGTGAAATAATTATTGCAGAATCATAGAATAATTCAGATGGAAAAGCCGCTCAGGAGGTCTCTAGTCTAGTGGGGAGAGTGCTCAACCTATAAACCCATGTAACTAGAAGAAACATGCAGATTTTTACATATGTGTGTATAAATACAACTATATTTAATTAATATCTAGCATTAGAAAAGCAGCTGATCATGTTTAAAAATGTCTGGATATCAGGTAGTAGGGGATATATACTAGACAGGGCTGTGATTTAAAATCAGAATTCATTGTAAACGAGGCAAAATAAGGTCAGGGTTTTTTCCTTATGCCATAGATAAAACACTGCTCTTAAAAGCAATCGAAATACAATTCCTAAATGAAATATAATTCACAAATGTCGTATTAATTTGACTTCTGATGGCAACATGCTCCTCATGAGAAAATAACTTTATTTAAAAATAAAAAAATCTTTGAAATTTAATGATACGAGCTCAAAGGCACTGATACCAAAACTGCGGCTTAATTGCTGCATTTCTCCAAGTCTTCACTGCCAACTTGGGTAAACATTGTAAATTGATTGTTCCGTTTTTAGGGGCTGTGATCATGAGGTGCAGTGGTATTTTTACTGGTATGCTGCAATGTTTGGTCTTTCTGGTTTGCTCCTGTGAGATTTCAAAAATAGCAAAGTGGTGCAGTGGTGTTAGAGATCTATACTTCTCTCACTGCACATGCTTTATGAAAGATATATAATTTAATATTTGAAAAACACCACTCTTCTGGCTACAGAACTGAATGTTTAGACTGTAACAGATATACTGAAATACATGTAGGTGCCGCATGTTAATGGCATAGCAGATTTTTTTATCGGCTATAGAGGTAGAAACATTGATGCTTGTTAACTATTATGCTTCTATTTTTACCTGGTAGAAACAGGAACCTATTTTACCTTAATTGACTATAAAAGTTAGAAAATCAGTGCATTTTTCCAATTCTAAAACACTATGTCTGACATGCACTCTTTTTTTTACCTTCGCAGCCCCAGATGACTCCAAAGGTAAACCATTCACACTTTACAGATATGTTCAACATAGAATAAATGACAGGAAGGTAGGGTTTTTTTTTTCCTTCTATATTTTAGCTATGTTTCAAGATTCTTAGATATAAAAACTTTAAATAATGTATCAAACACTGACATGGTTGAGTGTGAGCCTTAGAATTAGAATTTGATACGTCACTTGATGTTGTGTTAACAGTTAAAATACTAAAAATGCAATTCTGAAACTAAAAGTTACATGTCTTAGATTGATCGTTTCTCTAAGGTCACCACTGTCACTGTTTTATTGAAATCCTGTAGAGTTTTTGCACAAACCTTTTAGAGCTAATTAAAAACTAAAGCTAAGGCTTTGTTAAAATAATTCCACCAAATAAATTCTAACTATTCCACCACAAAACATTCCATAGGCTAAGCCAACTCCTGCTAGGTGCATATATGATTTAAAACAGAACAAAATGGAGACTGATTTATTATCATTAATTTATACTGTTCCTAAAAATTTGGGCTCCAGATCCATGAAAATATATAACTATAATTAACACCACACACACACGCACACCCACAAATGGCAAAAAATTATGATGAAAAGATCTTACTCATTGTGAATCAAGCAATAAAGGGAATAGGCCATGAATTTGCATTCAAGTCAGCAACTAGGCACTTTGTGTGTAATAAATATTTAGCTTTAAAATAATCTAAAACCTTCTACCCAAGACTAACCGCTCAAACAAGAATGCAGGGTGATTGATTACCCTGGAAAAAATTCTTGGTAGTTAATCAGTCTAACAAACCAGTTATTTTTGTTGTTATAAAGGTAATACCTTCAGCTGTCTCTCAAGCCCTAAGGAAGAGGGGGTTTGCCCTCCTGCAAAACTCTGCTGCTCTCTGAAGGTTAACGAGCATTGACAGTAAGAAGGTGGGAAATTAATTCAGCCCTGGTGCCCTCTCAGAAAACACTTGGAATTGCTATCTTTTGTGGTAAGGGAATCTAAATCAAGTGAGCCTGCATGACTTCAGCAATGGCAGCATGCCCAGGCAAGAGGAAACCTTTGAAAAAAGGACAGTCCCAGGCTACAGGGCAGAAGCAAGGTGCTTGGTCATATATTTGTATTTAAATTCATATTAGAGACCAACAAGTAGGCCAAGAATAAGAGCTTTCAGTATGCCTAAAGTTTCATTGAGACTCAAATTCAAGCCTTGAGGAAAAGTAAAAAGAACAAGAGGCCTGATGTCTGCAGGAAAAAAGCTATAACTTCCCGATCAGGTGTAGATGGTAAAATCTGACCAAACTGAGAATGGGATGATGAGATGAGCAGCAAATGTGAGCTTAAAGACCTATTTGTCAGTTATAGTTATTAATGGTAAAAAGTATTTGTCCAGTCTAAAGGACTACTGTTACTTCTCCCAGCTTCTCAGCTGATGACCCCAGGCTTTCAGTACAATTGCTTGGATGCACAGATATTCACTGAGACTAGATCTGCCACTTTTGCTTCAGTGTGGTCTACTATGTATCTTAAGCATTCTGCAGTGCAGTTTTCTACTCCTTTCTCTCTTAACAAATGCCCAAAAAATACAGAAGACTATGTAGGGATGTGATAAAAAAACATGATCCAAGCTATATCTCCTCTTCAGTCTGGGTTTCCAGGCTGTTGGCATCTGTAATGGAAACACGGCTCTGGGGAACGGGAGTCTTTTCTCTGTCCTTCTGTTTCACTGCTGGCAGCAGCCTCACCTTGCTGGCTCCCATTGTGGTGACATCTCTGAAAGGTGACAGTTACCCTGGCTGGTCTAAAAAGGTTTTATCCACAAGGAGGAAAGAGTACTCCCAGTTTTGTTTTGACCACAAACCCTAAAAATAGGAATCAACAATGTGACTTCACAGCAAAAGAAAATTCTTAGAATACACACCAAGATTTAGATTCAATGCCAGGGTGGATGGGACTTTGAGCAACCTGGTCTAGTGGAAGGTGATCCTGCCTATGGCAGGGGGGTGGGAACGAGATGATTTTTAAGGTCCCTTCCAACCTAAACCGTTCTATGATTCTATGATAAGCAAGATGGTTAGAAATTAAAGGCCATTTCACAACATGAACAATGAAGGCTAAAGGGTGGGGTTAGGAATGTCATGTGTTATCTGCACTATGCTTGGATTTGAAATGAGGCAGGAAACTTTTAGGGAACTAATGAGGACAAAAAGAAGTATTTTCTACCTAAACGCTTGGCTTGACATTTGTAATTAAGAATGAGTGCTGCACTTTTTGTCAGGGACAAAACATCTCATAATACTGCAGCTGACTCAATATTTGAGAGATAGATTGATGTCTGGAGATATAAAGACATAAAAAATTCAACTGGTTATTAAAATATTTAAGAAAAAAAGGTTAATCCATAAGACATATTTCATAGCAATATGTTAAAATTTCCAGTGTTGAGTCAAAAAAAAAGAGATACTGGTGATTAAAACAATGATCCTTGAAATAAATACTAAGCCATTGCATGTTAACAATTAAAACCACCCAAAAGTCTTTCTTGCGGGTAACACTAATGTTATGATCTAGCTTTTATAAATTCCATCTCCTCCACAGGTACTTAGTGTTCCTTATTCCACAAGAGTTTTCTGCTCTTGCTGAATATTGTCTCAATTTGCCTTTAAAACCTTCACAATTTATTGATGATTGAAGTTGTCTGTATTTTTTTCTTTCCAGATCACTGGAATTGGCTGGTTTTGATGCAATTTATGTCACAGCCCCAACTTGGAGATTACCCCTAGCCAGAACTCCTGCAGGTATCACCTCCCACATATAGAAATGAAAGCTCTGGGGAAAAAATTTCAAATCGCAGTAATAAGTAATTTGCTTATGAGCCTCTTCTCCAGACTTTTTCTCTCCTTTATGAGAATGAGGATGTTTCTCCCAAACTCTACCTGCTCAGTCACATGGCTTAGTACCCCTCTGCAAATTTCATTTGGTACCAATGGTAAGATATTCACTGTAAAATCTTGTGGCAACTTTATACTGCAAAAAGATATACCTTAATTTTCCAATAGAAACTAGGAGAATAATGTAGCAGAGTGGAGACAGTAATTGCTGTTGCCTTTCTAGAATGCTACAGTCTCCACTGTTTTACCTGAAAGAATATAAGCAATGAAGTACCATCAGCTTGCTCTGATACACTTCTCTTCTACCAGCAGATGGCAGCCATAGTACATAAACTTTCAGTAATATGCTAAAAATTACAATAATGAAATCAATATGTATACGATGTACACCACTGTCTTTACTGCAGGAACCAGAAAGAATTGGTCTCACTGTACCATTTTCTGCTACTGCGCTTATGGTATGCCATTAGTTCATCATTGCAGCTCTTTCAAAACAGTATGACTTGGCAAGAAAAAAAAATTAATAAAAATCTGATCAGGCATAAAATGACAGTATTTTTGGTTAAAGTGCAGAACAATAGCACAATATAGGTATGGGATAGCTTTTGTTTTTATTCAGCTGTTTAGTATGCTGTAGGTATAAATGAGACTTAAACTAAGCATCAAAACTGAACCTTTCAGACATTAATATGATGATAGCTGTGTTATTATGAGCCTAATGATATCTAGTGCACACAAGAATACATAGGTGTCATGCTGGGAAACCAATGATCTGGCTCTCATTCTGACTGCAGGCAAAGAATATCTCATCAAAGCTATAAATTTCACGAGTCTGTTCCCAAATTTAAAACCCTTAAGGAAATGGCTTTCATGGTTCAACAGTTTTAAAGGGTTGCTCTTACTTGGCTTTGTAACAAGGAAATTAATAGTTCTTCCAAACAAATCAGAATTATGCCATAGCTGCATGCATTTTTATGCTGTTGCCTTCAGCATTTTACTTCCCTCTCCAGATAACATCGCTGCAGAATCCACATTGAATTCACTGTGGGGAAACATTTATTACCTGCTATGATTTCGCACTATAGCATTAGACAGGTGATAGAAGTGGTTTACTCATTGTAAAAATTGGGTTTTTTTAGGTCATGTGAAATTGAGTCAGTTTCTAATCAACCTTCACTTTTCACAGAGTAAAACCTATCCAGCCTAACGTCAGGGAGAGTTAGTTTCTGTAGCATGATGCAGAGCAACCAACCAAGAGGTAGACGGCTTATGGGACTGCAATAAGAAAGAAGCACTGAAGTAATATACTTTTCTGTCAGTATGTTTTTTTTTCCCTTTAAAAATTCTGACTGTGAAAATACTAAAGTTCCTGAGAAAGAATAATCATATTTAAATCATTTTCTTAATTTAAAGGTATGCAAATGTTTTCTAATGAGCAGAAAATCTCTTGTGTTAGGATTAGCTGCTGTCTGTCACATTTAATGCGTATAATGCACTTCAACTAGTGCTGTTCAGGAGAAAAAAACCATAAATGAGCATCAGATGTCCAGGGTAGCAATATCTTTCAATGTATCATTATCAAAATAACAAAATACTGTGCATTCTCATTTAACCAGTAAGAAGTTACATATATGCTGGGATCAAAATACCAAGATACTTGCTTTTGTGCAGAATCCGTATGGTTGCACAACATTTATGATCCAACTATTTCAATGCCTGTGGAGCTACAAATGGAAGATTAACAGCATGTGTCAAAAGTAGCTTTGCTTTTTTAGTTCATGCCAATCATTTGGAGTCCTATCTTTAACATGTAGCATTCAGAATAATAATCCTTGCGCAACAACAACAATTAGATAATAAACTAAGGAAATTGATCTACTAGCAAACTACTGTACACATATATATATGAAACAACATAAACTATATTCTCAAAATCAGAAATGTTACTCCATCAGTGATTGACAAGAACTTCCACACCTAAAATTGCTGACCCCCATATGAGAGAATGGAAAGGTCGGACATTATTTTCTAAAAACAAAAATTATAGCAATAGACAAATTTGCTCTTCGATAGTGAAGCGAATGTCTGTAATAGAAAACACAACGTTGGAGTCCACAGAATTCTCAATAGCCTACTGTTCCACAGGGAGGAAGGAGCAAACATGGAGGACTGAACAAAAAACAACAGTAATCCATCATAAACTGCACAAAAAGCAGTGAATTTGCTTTAATATGAGGAAAATGACAGTTTCTCCTCAAGCATGGAAAACATAATTATCCCCTAAGCCACCCTAAAATAGCTGTCACTAGTGTAAACCAGAAAACTGCAATTCCCAGCTGGGGAGCACCACCACTGTCATGCATGAGAGGGATAGAGTGGGAAACAAATAGTTCTCCATATTAGACTTCCAGAGCAGCATGTGACTTTTGCTATTAAATAACTGCATAGAGGGAGAGAGAATAAAGAGACATTACAATTGGTGCTCGGGCACATGTACATAGGGGTATCTTTGCATATTTACATACAAAGAATATGCTGATACGTTAAAATGACTGTAATCAGCTGAATTAAAGAACTCTCAACTTTTGGTCATCCCACCTCTAAGTTAGCCTTCGAGCATATTCAAATAAGCTTTGAGCTTCCCACTACAGGAGCTAGCCTGTTTTCAATATCCAAGATGGCTTGTGTTTGACCGCAGCAAAGACATACCTTTAATAAAAGACACAATATTCTGCATCACATTTCCAACTGAGTTCTGATGAAGAATAACACTCAGAAGCAACATGTCATAGTCATGTAGGACTGTTGCAGCCATCTGCTTTACCAAGTGATTTGTACCCTAAAAACTTCCAGACATTGAAAAAAAATATAAGATGAAAATTAAATTCATACTGGCACTCTGAAAACTCAAGAATATATATATATATCAAAATCAGTTGTAAATTTTAATTAGAGCAGAATCAGAATAAAGTAAATACCTATTTTATATAGTCCTTATTTGAACTTTATCAGTTAAATCCCCCTCTATTTATTAAAAATATCTACAAAGAAGTCATCAAACAGGTCTCCTCCATTTTTCTAGAAGGGATGAACTTAGGACAGCTTTTTGATTCAGTCACATTTATCTCACTTAACCTCAAACCTAGCTGATCATGACAATAGTGCTGGTTATTATTATTTTGCAGTGAAAATCTAAATCTAAAAGAATTTAAATTTGGAATTAAACAACTTAACCAAGGTACAGGTTTCTATTTTTCAACCTGTCCTGGTTTCAGCTGGGAGAGAGTTAACTTTTTTCCTAGTAGCTGGTGCAGTGCTGTGTTTTGGCTTCAGTCTGAGAGCAATGCTGATAACACACTGATGTTTTAGTTGTTGCTCAGTAGTGCTTACTCTGATCAAGGACTTTCAGACTCTCATGCTCTGAAAGTGCAGAAGGACATAAGAAGCTGCGAGAGAGCAGAGACAGGACACCTGACCCAAACTAGCCAAAGGGGTATTCCATACCACAGCACGTCATGCCCAGTATATAAACTGGGGAGAGTTACCCAGAAGGGACTTATTGCTGCTCGGGTTGGGCTTGGTATTGGTCAGTGGGTGGTGAGCATTTGTATTGTGCATCACTTGGGTTTCCTCCTTCTCTCTTTTTCCTATTACTATTATTATTATCATTATTATTTTATTATGATTTATATTACTATTATTTTAATATTTTATTTCTTTTAAATTATTAAACTGCTCTTATCTCAGTCCACGGGTTTTACATTTTTCCAGTGAGCGAGGTGGCACTTAGGACTGTCTGGGGTCAAACCACGACACAATCATGACTGTAGACTTCTGGTGACACATGTCAGATTTCTGAAAAAATTAGTTACCTAAAAGTATGATTTATGCAATTATACTTTCACATTAAATTTTTAGGAGTTTAAGAAAGATACAGAAATACTCCTTTTAAGCTAATACCAGCATTACGCATCAAATGAGAGATTCTGTATCTTTCAACATCTGAACCATTTTTCTCAGTCAAGTGTTTGAGAGCCAAGTAATTTATTTTCATACAAAACCCGAACACCAAATAACCACCTTTCTCATCTTATGCACTCATACAGTCCCAGGCTGTCACGCAGCTTAGACTCACAGCAAAAGGACAAACCTGCTGCCACGGACTGAATGGAAATAGATTATTTTACACAAATGAAACTATCTGCTAATTTCAAACAGGATAATTTGTATGGATAAACCCAAACACCAAGGGCACTGAGGATGGGGGTGGGCAGGGAGGCCAATACATGGCCATAATCCATCCCAGTCAGTAACTCCCCCTGCCATTATCCTGTCTTTGTGTAAACCCCATGTAAAACTGCATTATCTCACCTTTTCTTGTAAGTTCGTTGTTCTGTACTTCAAAATCCAGAGGTCTTTCAGCCCTTTCCAATGGCAACCCTGCCACTTCTTCAGATCCTGTTGTGTACAAAACTCTGAGAACTGACTACGGCTTTCTAAGTTAGCCTGTAAAAAAGGAAGAACATTCACACTGTTCTTATCTACCCTTTGATCCTACAAATCACTGCGTAGAGAACAGGTCCTGTGTGGTAAATCTGTGTTTCTGTCTTTCTTAAATCTTTATCTTCCACTGCAGTAAAGTCAAAATCATATTCCCCCTCCTTTCTGAGATGTCTACAGTGACTGATCTGTACCAAACAGACTAATGCTAGATTTATTTTATATGCTAATTTACATGATAGCTGCATTCGTTAAAATGAGATCTCGTGTTATCAAACTCCTGTAGAGTAATTGTGATTGAAATTTGTCCATGAGCTACACACAGTTGAACTTCATGAACCAGAAAAGAATTTATAAAAAGATACTGCTTAAGAACAGGCATGTTGTTTTTAAAATATCTTAAACTATAGTTTATACAGACAGGATAAAATTGAGGATTAATACTATTTACAATCTGATTTAAAACTCAATATACAGAATAACAGTAAAAATATAAAAGAGTGTGAAAAGAGGTGAACTTTTTAAATTGAAGACAATTCATTTCTCTTAGAGCAAGATAAATTTCACTCAAGGACTTCAGTGAGTGTTGCTCTTATCCTAAAAAAGAATCAGTATATTTTTGGTTTCTTCACTGCAACCTGTGGAACTCTCAGGCTATAAATCTACATCTGAGTTTCTCAAACTAACCTTCCCATTTATTGATGTGCACAGGCTAAAATCAGAGGTAAATTGGAAATCAAAACAATGCGCATAGGAAGAAAGGTTTTTTTTATTTTAGATTTTCACTACTCATTCTGATAAAATGGAAATATCGAATGAAGGAATTAGACCTGGGTAGGATGGCCTAATCAAGACCAAAGGTTGACATTCATTAAAAATGATCACATGACAACAGAAAAGGTTTACATGAAAGAAAATTATTATGCAACAGGAAACCAATTAAAAATCACAAGATACAAGCATGTAAAGCCAGATACTTATGTAAACATACTGTACATACCAGAAAAACCCTTGCCTCCACCAAGTCCTCAGCAACAGTTATTCTAATCTTTGATCAGAAGAAATTTCACAACTCATTTAGTAGAACATATTTAGCTAACTTATAAGAATCAAAGCTCTTGCTCAGAAATACCAAAATACATCTGAGTTATAACTATCCTTTAAGGATAAAATTGCTTTGTAGAGTACAAAAGAAAAAAATTGACCCCTTTGCTTAGTAAATGCTATTAGTGATGAATAACCCATCAGCTTTCTATACTGTGCTCAAAAAGCTTTTAGAATTTTATTGATATGGTGCTCAGTTCTGATAATTCAGCTTCTAATGCAATCAAGAATATCACCAGGAGCTACTTAATTAATTCCCCAGTGCAGCATGAATTTAATTTTCAATGACTTTATTGAGAACTTTTTTTGTTAATTTTACAATGAGAAACTATAATCACTGTTACACAACTTGCAAATATTTCAAACAAGACAGCAATCTCCTATTTTTTTGATTTTTTCTGTTCCAAATTCAGCTCCTGAGATGGATTTTCTGCCCCAGCTTCATTTTCATCTTCCTGTAAAAGAAAATGAAAACCTGAACATTAATCAGCTTACTGAAGAAGTACACTTTTTGTACTTATGTGTATGCATACAACTTTGTACAGACTTTTGTCATCTTTTGCCTGACCACCAGGCATAAAAATGATCAAAAAAAAGGTCATTTATTCAAGCATTTGATTTTGTTTAGGAGTTGAAATTAAAAGGATAGGAAATTTAAACAAAACTTATCACCTACATTTATAGTAGAAGAATAATTTAATGAGTAAATATTTCACTGACCAATTTACTGGATGGTTACATAAAGAATCTACTAAAACCATACATGGATGATAAAATATTCAAACATCTGCGGCAGGCAGCATTATACACCCTCCCTTTGTTCTTGACCACAGGTTTCTACTAAATTACTTTCAAATGCAAGAACTTTCATCATTGTTCTAAAAATTACTTTTGAAAAGCATCTGCCATTGAAAAATGTTTCTTTTTTTTTTTTTTTTTGAGACCAGATACGTTTACTTCACCATTTGATAAAAGACAATAAATTTAACTCCAGAGACACTTTATGTGCTGCAGCATCGTATTTTTGTCCCATCTAGCATATTTTCTTGACAGGTCTGCCAATTCTCCAATTACTTGTACCACCATATGTTATCTGAAGATCAGTCAGGTCTAAAATAGGAAACATGAGCATGTCAGGCAGCAGCATGCTTACAATATTCTACAGCTTCAGCTCCACGAGTAGGGCTCATAATTCACTACAGGTTCCTCTGAATTTTGCTGAAAAAATGAAGTGACATCATAATGCCGGTTTCTATAGGAATGGATACCATTTTGTGTCCTACACAGAATTTCGACCTCCAAAGCATAAATTATGAAAGACTGAGAAAACTTTTATAAGGCAACTTGCAACCCTTCGCATCATGAACAGCCCTTATCACAATTCAAAGTATGGCCAGTTTTCCTGTCTGCATTTTAATTCAATATACAAAGAATCTTCCTCATTCTAAAACTACAAAGAAGAAATTAACAGACATTTTGGAATGAAGAAGCATCCTGGCTGCTGTAGTACCACAAGTCATCAAAGTCAACAGCTGAGAGAAAGGAAATGTCAGGGACATTAGGTGGGACTCAGGAACCCAAGGTGCAGTTTCCTGTTTTAAAAGAGGACCTTCATTCTTCTAGGAAAATAACTATCTTTTTTGCATCCTGGTCCTCCTTTCACCACCAAAGGGGGTTTTGTAAGGATAATTATAAAAAAGATTTATGGTACAAAACATAGGAAGACTACATGGGCAGCATAAAACAGAATAGCAATGGAAAATCTCATTAAAAAAATGTGGTCTCTTATGTTACACAATGCTAAAATAACATAGAAAAGCTAGTTGTTCTATTAAAGAAACATACACTCCAAACCATCTCTTCAATTACCTTTAAAAGATGTAGTGAGCCTTGTGGCTCTTTTATTTCAGGTGAGGGAACACATCTGTGCATGTGTGAGAAACCAAAGACCATTGATTCGTTGAAATTAGAAGTGTAGCATGTATAGAAGAGAATTTCATGTATAGTGCACATACAAAGGTCAAACATCTCTAGAAATAAAAGTCAAAGCAGAATGGGAAACAGCAAAGGAACAATACGTAACTAGGCCTAGATGTACATGACAAGGAATATCACTGAATAAAAGAGCTACCAACAGGAACTTCTGGCTGCTATCGAAAACCAGCCAGGTTCTTTCATGAAGGACTTGTTAATAAAAGAACAGCGAATCTGCATGTTTCTGAAGGTCCTCACCCACAGAAGTTGTATCCCTACTGACCTCAGCACCAACTTATCCACCTCCCTAGCACACAATTTGCTATTATTCCAACGTCCTGACTTGTACTCCCTCTTACAGGGAATATAAACCCTACACAATCATTCTTTTCTCAGCACACTTGATATATTGTGTAGGGCTTCCCCTCCTAATAGAGGGAGTACGCATAGATTTCAAAGACTACAGGGCCATACCTTCACTGAGGATTACAAGAAGGTGAAAGGATATTAGGCTCAATACTGAGTATCAGCTTCCTGAGTATATTTTTTGTGGACAAAAAGGTTTTATCCAGTGAAAGAGCTTTGTAGCAGAATCTTCTGGTTTTGTGTAAACTTGAAATGTTTTAATTCTGTGCTCACAAGGTCATGCTTGCTCTCTGCCAGATATCCTAGGTTACAGCAGCAGCTGCAATGATCAGTGTTTTCTGAGATGCAGAAATAATGGCTGAGTGACTAAAGCAAGTCCAGGATTTGCTCTGTGTGAATACTCAAGATGGAAGCATCCACTCTGGATATTTTTCAGAACTAATACTCTTGCCTTTGTTCTTCTGCTGTTGCTTCAACCAGGTAAAATATACTCAAATAGGTATAAACTACCTGCAGATTATAAACTGAATTCACATGGGCAGATTCCTGCACACAATGTTCCAGGTCCCTGACTGGTATTTTGTTGTTTATTTTTTCAAATTTTACATATTTTTATGCACAAAAGCTCTCTGAATACTATTGTATTAAACCATGCTCCACAGAGGACATCTTAATTTTGTAGGGGCACATTTATTCCATTTGCGTTTTCCAAGAACAGAAAGTCCTATCTCATTTTGATACAGAAATCTAAGTTTAGTCTCTCTGAACGTGGGTGACTGCTGTGCAAAACAGACACTGGAAAGTATGAACTGTCAGTACTGGCACTCATAGAATCATAGAATAGTTAGGGTTGGAAAGGACCTTAAGATCATCTAGTTCCAACACCCCTGCCATGGGCAGGGACACCTCCCACTAAACCATGCCACCCAAGGCTCTGTCCAGCCTGGCCTTGAACACCGCCAGCGATGGAGCATTCACAACTTCCCTGGGCAACCCATTCCAGTGCCTCACCACCCTTACAGTAAAAAATTTGTTCCTCATATCCAATCTAAACTTCTCCTGTTGAAGTTTGAACCCGTTACCCCTTGTCCTATCATGGAGAAATAAGCATGAGAAAATCTGACCCTTTCTTTCTAGAGCACCATATAAGACCCATACACCACACAGGACACCAGACAATACAGAGATGGTAAATTATCAGCTTAGAAAAACAAATGAAATTAGTCTAAACATTTCGATGGCAAGATCGATTCTTTCAGTTAAAACCAGTGCTATATCCACTAGTTATCCACTAGCTCTGCAGCTTTCTGCCAGAAAAGAAGTGACAGCAGTGGCCTGAGAATGGCAAACTTACTAAGGACTCAAAAATGATCATAAGACATGAACTCCTATAAATTGTAACAGCAGTATCCCTGCCAGTATTGTTGGGAAAAATTTCAACTGGCAATTTTGAGCACACACATTAACCATACTCCAGGATGTAAAGACTCACTATTCTTTCAGTTTGCTGACAATGGAAAATTTACATGAAATGTTTTATCTTTTTTATTAATAGCCCAAGAGGCATCCCAAAGATTGCACACAGAATACTGACTTGGCTTTAATGTCATTAATGATGTTTGAATTTTCAGCTAAATGGCCTATATAGCTTGATTATTAAGAAATTAGGCTCTGAGAAAAAGACTTAAGGCTGTTAGTGGATGAGAAGCCAAACATGACTGGCAGTGCATGTTCGCAGCCTGGAAAGCCACCTATATCCTTTCAAAAGAAGCGTGGCCAGCATGTTGAGGGAGGTGATTCTTCCCCTCTACAGCAATGTTGTAAGACCCCACCTGCAGTACGGCATCCAGCTCTGGGGCTCCTGACATCATAAGGATGTGAATCTGTTTGAGTGAGTCCAGAGGAGGACCATGAAAATGCTCAGAGGGCTGGAGCACCTCTCCTATGGAGACAGGCTTGAGAGAGTTGGGTTTTTCAGCCTGGAGAAGTCTGCAGGGAGACCTTATAGCAGCCTTTCAGTACCTAGGGGAGTCTACACAAAATCTGGAGAGGGACTTTTTACAAAATTATGTAGTGATAGAACAAGTGACAATGGCTTTAAGTTGAAAGAGGGAAGATTTAGATTACACATTAGGAAGAAATTGTTTCCTATGATGGTGCTGAGGCACCGGCACAGGTTGTCCAGAGTAGTTGGGAATCCCTCATTCCTGAAATCATTCAAGGCCAGGTTGGACAGGGCTTTGAGCAGCGTGGTCTAGTGGGTAGTGTCCTTGCCCATGGCAGGGGGATTGGAATTGGATGATTTTTAAGACCCCTTCCAACCCTAACTATTGTATGATTCTATGATATTATACCAACAGACTGCTGCTTAAACATATTTAATTTTTTTTTTTACTAAGTACCACCTGTCATTATCACGATTCTAATGCTTCTAATACTGACAGATAGCAAAGGAAAACCTTTTCTTTTCATGGTATTTGCTAAAAAACAGTCCATGATGGCAGTGCATAAAGTTGCTATTATCCGTGGCTATAAAGCAAATTAAATACTGAATTCCAGTTTCTGTGTCACAGAATTTCAGTTCACATTATTTCTATTAATGCCTCATATCTCTATTTTTGTTATTACATTTTTTGCTCTCAGCCATCTATGACTCTACTGTCTAGTGCCTGAAACAGAGAACAGTCACTTTGGTGTTAAAACGTTCAATTATTAAAGTAGTTTTCGATAGCGGATGTCAAAAGTCAAACATCCCTTAGTATCTTTCCTGACTACAGACAATCATATACTCCAGTACTACACAGTGACCTAAAAGATGCCTTAGCACAGATCTGCTGACTTGTAAGAGTAGTAAAGGGAAGTGAATTCCTCAAGACTGTATTACTAACCTTACTGAAAAAGTGTATTTAACAGCTCAAAGATTATTTTAATGTTGAAATAAATTAAGTTTACAAGTCTGGATTTGTCATTCTTTCAGATTTAAAAACAACCCAAATACAAAATATAAGTGATAAGGAAAAGGACAAAGGGCTTTATAAAGTGCTGTTAAACCCAAACCCCTGAATTGAAATGCCAGCTCAGGAGCTCTTTAAACCATTAATGACTGAACACCTCATCAGCATCTTGATGATGCTGATGGACTGACAGACCTTCTACATCAGCTTTTTTCTTTCCCCAGTGCATCCCTTCCTTTCCCTGGAAATTGGATTAAAGGGTCCTTTGGATGCTCTGTGGATGTCTTCAAATGTCCTATTGACATCTCTTCTTCACATTAATTAGTCTACACTTGGTAGCTGAGCATTTATGGATCACAGTAACAGAACAGGGCCAAGAACTTGCAAATGAGACTCTATAGTGTGCTACCTAGATAAATGTTGAGAATTATTATTATTGAGCATTCAATAGCTTTGCTGAAGTTAATAGGAATACTTCAATATTTAGATGCCTTAAGGTGTCAAAAACTAAAGGTAAGAAGCTGACTTTTAAGATCCTATTTCTGAAACTTTTGATCTGACAGTTGAGAGAGACTGTCATATAACTTCATCCCCTTTGAAAGAGTATTTAAGGTCAATCACAAATGATGATCCAAGCAGAGAATAACAGGTCTGACATGGAAAGGTAATTCTGTAGTTAAAAAGTGCCTAGAAATAGGTGTTTGGATGTACTTTTCTTCATCCCCCATCTCCACCTCCCCAATTCAGACTGTCTGAGAATTTCTTTTTTATTCCATTAGTTAATGACATGAAATCTGGAAGATGATGGTGAATTAGTCAATTCTTAATTCTACAAGGAATCTGACACTACTCTGTATGTAGAACAGACCACACTGCAATTAACTGTGCTAAGAAATACAACAATTCACAGATTTGTGCATTAAACCACAAATTTCTGAAGTTGCATTACAAAGGTATACTTAAATAATCCTTCTATTGTGTGCTTTGCAAACTGTAACCCATATTCTAAACTTAATAAACAGCTATATATTACAGTATGATGCAAATGAACAACTGAATAATAAAGTATGCAGAATTCAAAAATATCCTATTACAATGAGAAATTATGAAAGGGTTCTTTATGCTATCACATATTCTAGAAATATCATCTCAAAACCACTCAGGACTAAATTCAGACACTATTACTTTTCAAAGTACCTTAACTCAAAAGAGCTGTGATATGACTAACATGCTAAGCCTCAGCAAGGGTGTCCATGTGGTGCTTTATCTCCTGCCTCACAGATCCCAGCTAGCAAAACGTCAGCTGGAAGTAAGTAAAAATACTTTCAATACTCTTCAAAAACATACCAGGAAAAAGGGACTTGAGAAACTATGAGAGGTTTTTATTGTTGAAGTCCAGCCTTCCAGTGTCATAGGCCAAATTTGGAGGGAAATGACCATCAGGCAAAAACTGTGAATTACATCAGCCTCTCAGTTAAATCAACAAAAGATGAGCATCTAGCACCAAAATTTAAAAGTTATTTTTCTTCCACAGCCTATGTTATCTTCTTCAAATATATTACTGACAGTCCTTATAACAGAGTGGTGCAAAAATACAGAGCACAATTGGAACAGTTTTTTACCAATGGATATTAGAAGCAAATATAAATTTCTTGTGATAGATGACAGTTTTTTGTCACTGTAGCTCTGATGTGATAAGGCAGCTGTTTGTTTCTCCTTTGAAAAAGAGACCCATGCTACATGGATCATTTTCATAGTGACAGCCTTGACAAGTTTGACATTTGCTTCATGAAGTATTCTGAAGCAGCCATCAAGAAAATGCACCCTCTGGGACCACTGGCAATCTGACAGTCGTACCCTTTAATGCTCATCTCCATTAATTCTTACTGTCAAAGCCCACCAAATTCCTACAGGAAAATCTCTGCTGATCTGGTACATTAAAAAATGGAGGCTATGAATGAACTAACCATTATAATGTAAGTAAACATGACATCAATTAACTGGAAGCAGCTCTCCACCACATTTTGTTCAGTAAAATGAGCAACGTTTAGCCGTTGGTCTCCTTCACCGATGCAGTACATAGCATCGTGCTCTAGGCGGCAATGCAAGACTGGGAGAACTACTTTTATACTAAAGCTGAAGAAGCTACAAGCAGCTGCATGTTTATCACAAACTCCCCTTTAACTTGCACTAGTACAAGAACTTTAAGCCTTTTTGAAACGTTTGTCAGTGTTCTGTATTTTCTGTTTCCTTGTTTCTAATTCTGATTATACAGATAAATGTACCATCGCAAGAGCCCTTAGAGTCAATATTTCATTTAACGCTTAGTATAGAAGTGGAATTTTATGCCAGATTTCAAATCTTCCATCTGTTTCTCTCTTTTTAAGGAGGCAGCCATTCCACTGAGTGGCCCTTTTGGCTGACTGCCACTACAGTTGGGATGCTCTTCAGAGCTGGTGGTGCTTGAAACCCAACCATTGTTTTTCAAGTTCAGCTGGTTCTCCTTGAAGAAAGCAGAGGAAAATGTTTCCTCTTTAACAATTGGAGTCTTAAAAGGTTTAGTTTTATGAACTTTAGACTCTATTTATAAAAACTTAGATATCACAAACCTGAAACATCAACTAGGAAGCAGATGAAAAGCAACTTTTAATGTGATTGTACTGTGCCTGTATGGGATAGGCTTCCTCAATTTCCACTCCAGTCTCAGAGTGCATGCTTGCCTTACTTTTCAAGCCTTCAAGTCTGGCATTGTCCTGATTTAGATACTTTGTAAGGCAATTTTGTCACTCAAATATAATACTTACATCTGTGCATATATAAACATATATATGGAAACTAAAATAGCATTTCCTACTTATGTGGCAATATAATTATTTTCATGAATTGGAAATTAAAACAGAAAGTTCCACTTTATATATACTCATAATACTACTACAGAACGATATTCCACAGCCTAGAAAGGCATATTCTAATCTTATCAAGATGATTTTAAATATTCATGGCTCCACTCCCACCATATTACACTATACATTTACTGAATTATAAGCAAAATGTCTTCATGTTTGTATTCTTGATACTAAATATAAAATGGGTTCTTCTTACAATAATCTAGATGAGAACATAAGGTGCTCAGGCCAGTGATAAGGAATTAACAGCTCTTTTAATTAATTTAACTTCTAAGTACTTTTTAATAAAAAAACCCTTACAAATAAGAGGCTAATTTTTAACTGCTCAATTGTTAGGCTATCTATGTATCCTGGCTGTTACTAAATGATACCTGAAGATTTTTTATCATGCTTTAACTGTTTTCACAAATAAGTTTAGCTATAGACAGCCTTTTATCAAGAAGTCTGAATATCCTGCATTTCCACTATGATTAACAACATTAAATAGAAAAGTAGGTACAACTGAGCTATAGAAAAATGCTTCCATAAGCTACAGACAAGATATGCTGTCTACAGTTGAAGGCAGCTGAAAGACATCACTCTAAACATCACTGAAGTACATGTTTTTAACAGGAAAAAGAAAGCACTACCATATGAAAGGAATAAATTTATCTCAATAACAGGGAAAATCTAGACCATAATGAAAATGTTTTAGGAAAAATGAGTGTATTGCATGCTTCTGACCAAAATTAATTAGAGTTTTAATGTTCTACATTTCCACCATAATTCTTTAAATGGTGCGTTTATTTCATCGTAATAAACACTTGGTTCATTAAGTAAAGTTCAAAATCTGTGTTAGTCACTACATTTAACAACCTTTGGCCTTCTTTTTCAGTATTTTTTTATTCAGGTTTCCAAAGCATTGAATAAGCAATTGAGGAGCACAATTAAATTTCATGACTCTGCAAATTTAGGATTCTTATTTCATCTAAGACAAAGGGTAATTAATCTACCATTCTATACTGAATTCCAACTTTAGTGAGCCATGTAGATCCTGAAATGAACTTACAGGAAATGCTTAATTAAATTACTATAAAAAGCATAACCAAAGTTTTGTCTTTCCTTATGACAGAAGAAAATGCACATTTAATCAGAAAAAGTCTACTGCAGTATTCTAAATTTAATAACTTGAGAATCATGAAAATATTGCTATAATATGACAGCTAACAATTCAGAAAGCTTTTTTCTCCTTTCTTTTGCATTTCAACAGAACATTTCACCTGACTACAGCCATGAAATTCTGTCCAGACTTAAGGCATAAAAGATAGAACTTTCAATAGAGTTAACATGAAGACACAGGAGTCTGAACAACACAGCAAAGGCCTTTATTTCAGCCACCTATTTTTCAAAATGTTATATAAGTAAATAATGTAATAAATGGTTTATATTTGTTGCAGCACTGAATGCTTATACTCAAATCACAATCCATGAAGTTGTAAAAACAACTGATAGAAATGGGCAAAGCTGTGAATTAGATAGGTGACAAATTATGACAGCAAATAGAACCTGTGCTACTGATGAAGAAATCAGAGGTAGAAGAGACTTTTTTAAAAAAAAAAACGTACAATTCCTTTCAGTAGGTCCCCCAAAACACATGCTGACATTTAAATTCAGAATCCAACAACTACAACTAGACAGATGTTTCAGTGATTTCAATAGCCATTAAATAAAAGCCCCAAAAAAGCATTCCAGACTAGGACTAGGATACTCATCTTCATGCTAACAACGCAGGTACAATCTCTCATGGAAAACCTATACCTTCCCGACATTCATTTAAACTAAATTAACACCAGCACTGCAGACCTACCCAGAAGTCAAAATTACTTCTTTACAAGCTGTATAAACATACATTTAATTTGACAATATAACACAAATATTTGACGATGGACCTGAATTCAAACAAGACAAGAAAAGAAAAGACAAATCTATGGCTTTAGAAGTTGGAATCCAGTTGGTTTATGGCAAAAGAAGGCCTGTAGATTTGTTTTGTTTGATATTTTTAGTTTATTTCTGTATTTGAAGATAGCAATTACTGTTCTCATCCTGTAATGATGCCTGAACAGTCCTGTTTCATACAACAGAACAACTCAGCTGTATTTGAAGCATCAAGGGTGCACTGGTAATAAACACAGTCAATTTTGTGTCAAAATTGTAACATTAAATATACCAAGGTTTCAATAGTTTCAAGTTGATCAGCTTCTAAATAAATAAAATAAAATAAAATAAAATGAAATAAAAGAAAATGAAATAAAAGTATTAGGTTTAACAGTAGAATGAGTTCTCTTCAATCTCTGGTCATCTTTGCATTTCCAGGTGTTGTGGTTTAAGCCTCTCAGCCACGCAGTTTTCTCGCTCACTCACTCCCCCCTTTTTCTTCCCCCCACTCCCGGAGGGATGGGAAGGAGAATCGAAAGAATGCAACTCCCACAGGTTGAGATAAGAACAGTTTAGTAACTAAGGTGTAACACAAACCACTGCTGCTACCACCAATAATAATAATGACAAGAGAAATACAAGGGAAAAGAATACAATTGCTGACCACCTATACCCAGCCCGACCAAGCAGTGCACCCCCACCCTTCCGGGTCTCTGCCTCTCATTTTTACATCCTGGGCATGACGTGCTGTGGCATGGAATACCTTTTTGGTCAGTTTAGGTCAGGTGTCCTGTTTCTGCTTCCTCCCAGCTCCCCCTCCTCCCTGGCAGAGCATGAAACTCAGAAAGTCCTTGGTCAGACCAAAACATTACCAAGCAGTAACTGAAAACACTGGTGTTATCAGCGCTGTTCCCAGGCCAAAAGTCAAAAACACAGTGCTGCACCAGCTACCAAGAAGGAGTAAAATGACTGCTACTGCTGAACCCAGGACACCAGGTGAGGTTTTGAAATTGGATGTCATCCAATTCAGCGGATATACTGAGGGATGTTTTGGTAATTTGTCATGATTGTGAAGTTGCTTCGCAGTAATTTTGTGATGTCAGAATCTGATGAAACTCTTTCAAGTATCATCAGAGATAACACAAAGTCCAACCATTTAAGGTAATACTGTTGTCAAAAGGAACTGTGCAAAAACCTGCCCTGTAAAAGCAGCATATGCCTTCAAACACACACTCTGATATCCTGCCAAAACTTTTTCTCTAACAATATTTATCCACTTTTTTTTTTAAAAAAAGAAAATAAAATTGTTGCTTTTCAGTAACTTAGAATCAAATTAATTGACAGACCTCACCTCGGTGCAGGTAGTCAGCACGAAAATGGTTCCTTACATGTTCATGGTGCATTTCTTTCTGATAAACTTAGAAGTTATTGTTTCATTATACTACATCAAAGTCATCTTTTGGTTTGTCACCAGTCTGCTTCCAGTCTGTGCCCACCCTCCAACAAATCACACATAATTTTGCTAGAAAAGTGGGAGAAAAAATACTTTGATGTGATTCGATTACTGAAAAGCCATATTCTAAAAGATTCCCAAAGCAAGGGAAATTTCACTCTAACTAATTAGTTTTTTGCATATTTATGGTAGAAAAGCTTATTACAGAGCTCATAATAAATCATATTAATCTACTTTTTCCTTAAAACACTGAAGCCACGTAATAACATTCATTGAAACTCCCGTTGAAGCTCACTAAACTCCATTCCTCAGATGTCTACTCACTGAGGTTTTTTGTCTCCCATTATGTTACATCACGGTGCTTCCAAGACATGATATTCTACACAACCATTAAGGGCCACAACTCACAAACATGTATACGTGCATCACTGCATTCAGCTCCTCTGATCACTGAACTGAACAGTACCATTTGCTGAGGTTATGTATGAAATATACTGTAGAGCAAGGCTTCTCTGGAATGGAAAACTGAATTTAAACAGCCCCTGGATCAAGCACAGCATTTAAATTATGAGTATTTAAGAGGAAGTTGAGGCTATTTTTAGAGGGCTAGTGCTGTCAGGCAGCTGCCTCTAAAGAGTTTCTGCCCAGCACCTTACTTAGGGTCAGCAATGGCCCAACAGCAATATTTAGTAGTTGCTGCTCTCTGCTAGTGTACAACAGCTGCTCTCGTAACTGTCAGGATTAGCTACTAATACCAAGCAAAAGCTTACATATTCATTCATTTTACTTAGTTGCAATCCATTTGTCTGGTTTTATTCACTGTCTTTTCTCTTTCTGCATATACAGGAGCTCCAGGAAACACAATTCTAAAAATTAACAGCTAGTAACTATTTCATTATTTTCTGTTTACTCAGGTAATCATCACATGTCCCCTTTACTCTCAGAACAGGTAGTAAAAAAAGGCAATACAGAAAAAACAGGCTCATATTCTCTTGTGGCAAATGCTACCTAGCATTTGATGCAACTCATTTTGCCTGCTTCTTCTTAGGAAGATGTACCTTAGACAGCACAACACAGAGAACTACAGAAGCCCGTAGTGCTGCCATATAAATCAGCATTTAAAGTTAGAAAGAAACATGTAATTATACTGTTTAATCTACCAACATACTTTTAAAATATGATTATTAAGAATATAAAGGCTCTGAAGAAAATACAGCAAATGATATTTCTTTAACATCAGTTACAGTTACTGGCATTAATCATTTGTGACTTTAAGTGAACTGAAGTATATTTAATTGATTTAAATTCAAGAAAACCTTTCAGGAGGCAAGTTCTCAAAAATGCAAAACATGAAAAATTTTGCTAGCTGTTTCTTCCTCTATTCATTCAAAACCCCCAAAAGTGATGCCTGTTAAGACCTAGATATAGAAAGGTCTCTATGTCCTGACAATATTTTACTACTCAATTTGATAAATGTTAATATATAAATATTTAACTATAATATTAATTAGTAACCTTGTTGGCCAAGTCATATCATGCCACAAACTGTACAAACACATCTGGAGAGTCTGAGCTGGCAGAATCTAAAATCAGTTAACAAAAAAAAAGATGAAAGAAAAGAACAAGTAAAATATCATAAAAGCTACGTGTGTCAGGATAATGGGCATATATCTTAATCACATTTTTGTGCCTAGTATGGCTAATAAATGAAGAATGATTAAAAAATTATTACCATTAAAATGTATCTAAAACTATTTCACATAGTAATATTTTATATTTATTTATAAAACAAATTGACTATATGGGACAGACATAAAAAGACAGGTATTGCAGATATTTTATCAAAAGAGTACTGGGCCTTGAAGAGCCAGTTTGCAGAGGTGTGCTTCTGTGCAGGAAAGAGTTCAGATCAAGGTGAGAACTCCCTGTATGAGGTGCAAAGTGTGGAGAAAGCAGAGAAAACCAGTGAGCTGGAAAATGTCACTGGAGAAGAGGAAGAATGGAGGACTGGTACTTAATAGGATTTAGAATCTAGAGTATGGTCACTAACAGAAACCAAGATAAAACTAATGCATGTGTCCATAGTAAAGCAAGGTCTGAGACTCAGATGAAGAATTTCTCAACTAAAATCTCTGACATTTGTCCCCCTACTATAGTACAAATTCGTCCTGGAGGGTGTGGATATTGAACTTGTTGCTACATTAAAGAACTTATCCGTAAAATGTGAATAATAATACTTTCAATGTCAGGATGGAGCTCTGTGCATGAAAAGATTTATGTAAGTGTTAAGTGCTGTCATTGTTATTACATTCAGAAAGTACAGAAGGCTTTAAAAGCATTAACTTTTCTAGTGCAGAACATCACCTGTTCTTTCCGAAACCAGTAAAGAAAACATAAAATGAGTGCAGAAATTGCAAGAAATTGTCTGGTTTTAAATTCTGAAACATATTTTTTGTCTGTAGGAAAAATAAACAACCATTAATAACAGGAATTTTATGATATACCATATTGTGTAATATGCAGCAAGCCATAAAGCATATGAAAACCAGTTTTACTTCATATAAATTTATTTTTCATCAGGAAATTATTTAACTGAAAAGATGCTTTGAGATAAGTAAGAAGGCAATGCATAAAAAAGGTGTCTGGTTTGGAATGATGAAAAGAGAATGGAGTCAATTTTTAAAACATAATGAAATCAGGAAGTAACTACTGAGTCAGCGCTAGTACATCAGCCAGCAGGATCAAGTGAAATTGATGTGTCTATACCTCTTTTTCAGAAGGAAAAGTACCTGCTCTCCAAGGAAGACCATATCCTAATAGCATTTAAGTGGAGTAGTCAACATCCTCCTTGTGAAAGCTGCAGTGATCAGCTTGAATTACATGAGTTTCTTCTATGTGAATATACTTTTATATTTAGGCTGTCTTGCATCATGATAATTGTTAAGGTTGTGGCCCTGAATTACATCTTTGGGTGCACAAACTTTTGGATATTTAGTTTCTAATTTTGGATTTTTAAAATGCACCATTTATGTCCTGCCTTTTGCTTGCAATTCAAACTTTGCTGTTTATTCAATGTACAGTGGAAGTTTTACATTTCCACTTCTTCATCCAAAACCAGCAATGATTTGCTCTAGGAACACAACATTTTCAGATGTCATGAACATTGCCTCTACATATAACCAATTCTTCCTCTTGAAAATCTTTACTGCACTAAGAAGAATAAAAGGCAGAATTTTCTCTCATATATTTAAAACTTTAACTACAGGAAGACAGCTACTGATACTACCCAACAGGCTAAAATACTTGCTCTAAACAGAGCTGTCACTGACACAGTATTTAAATTTACAAAGTGATTTCTGTATGAATGGGATTGTTCCAGTCTGAAAACAACATTTTTAAATACTGAAAAAAAACCAAACAAATGAATGTACAAAATGAACTGTTTAACAGGGGTTTATGTACCCCTGTGCATTGTATTTGGAAATGAAGTCCAGAGGCAGAGGGATTCTCTGTGGATTAGAAGAGACCCACAGCCCTTTCAGCAGCATCCTTTTATACAAAATTTGGCACTAACACTGTTTGCTTCAGCAAATGACTTCATGCTTTGTCCTTTTTAATCCAATTTCCACCTTAATATAGACTGAAGTGTAGTGAAAATATTGAAAGAGGATGCCTGGAAATGAACTGTGTTAGAAAGCTAATCCAGGCAGTAATCCAATCCCACACAGTCAGCTCCTCATTAACTGAGAAGTTTAACTCACAGATAGCTTCATAGGAAGCAGTGTTCAGCACTAGTTATGACCAGATATAATTATCACACATCAAGACATGACTCAATAAGGCAGGTAAGACGCTAAATCTGAGAAAAAGAAGAGGAACAGGCACTCTATTGAGAACCACAATAATTGATTCTACCACTTATCCCAACTTGAATAGCTTGGATTTGTAGGTTATTACATCATTAGATACTTTGCTGGTGTACCTCTTAAGTGTATGAGTCACCCTATTCAGCAAGAGCTTCCTCATTAGCAGGTATTAGCTCCTCTTTTCTAAAGGCCAAAGCACCCATGCATAACTCAAGCAGCCACCCAACAGCCTATTCAAAAAACCCTCATTCATATTTTCCTACCACAGAAAACAATACTTTCCTACCTAATGAACATTGCTACTTTTTTTTTTTGTCTTTCTTAGACTGATTAACCGCAGGTAGCAACTTGGACAACATCCTGAAAAGGCAGACCTGAGGATGCCAGTGGTGTGCCATCCATCATCTTGGCAGAGAAGGGCCAGAAAAAAACATTACTGTGTCTCCCTTGCAGAAACTCCGTGTCCACTGATTACATAAAGGCAACCCAAAGCTGCTGCACAGGCTGCTTGTGGATATGATGTAAGATTTTCTGTCAGCACAGTGAGATTCACCAGTTACTTAAATAAAAATAAACCCCCAACATTCTTTAAGCAAATTAAACATAATGAAAGCATACCACGATATCACGATATTCAGCGCCACATACATTTTCAACCTAGCCAAACCGGTATCTATTCATAGAGGTCTCTGTCTTTAACTCCTGCCTTGAGCAGAACTAGGAGAGATATAACAGTACCTACCCAAATTAAAAGCAGAATTCAATAAACTAATGGACTACAGTCCTACATCCTAAAATATGCAGAAAGCACAAAACAAGTGAATCAAGTGCCAGAGCTCAGTGGCAGCTCACTCTAACAACCTTCTGCACCTACTAGAGCTCTCTTACACAACTTCACAGTGGGAAAAAACAACAAACATAAGCAAGGGCACGTAACTCAAGTTAATTCTGTAGTCTGGGGATGCATGCTACCACTGGCAAAAAAGAAAAGATATTTTCTACCATTTATGAAGCAAACATTTTCCTAATTTAGCTTCTTTTGCATATCCAAACTTGTCAGTTTTACACACTTCTGCACAGAAAGGTAACTTGCTCCTTAATAATTTCTAAAATATCCCACAAGATACAAGGGTTTTGTTTATATAGAATATCCCAAAATTAAGGACAAAAGTGTGCAGGAAGGAGTAAGACAACTCAAGAAAATTGAAAACACATTTCCTAGTTATGTTCTTTCCAAGGCGATTTGACCTGTACTTTGCCTGCCCTGGCTCTCAGCAATAAGCTACTATTCTTGCTTAATGAAAGGATTTGCATTCCTGCCCTATGCAAAAATACAGGCTGCATCTGTGATTCTTTTTTTCCTGAATGACTGAGACGAGACCTAAGATTTTTGTCTGAACAGTTCCATTAAATGCAACACAGCCCTTCCCTGCTCCTTGGGTGAAGTCCCAAATATATTTTTTCAAGGTCTTATCCATTATATAAAAAAATAAACAGGATTTTTTTCCATGTCCATTTGCTTGTTTGAGTTAACAGCTTTAGACAAAAGCAGGTGAAAATAAAATGTCTTAAGACCATGACACCTGCCTCCCACAAACTATTTCCTTTTGCTGCCTTCTCAACATTTGTATAACTTTACCCTTTGGTAGATGCTTCACCATAGAATCATAGAATCATAGAATAGTTAGGGTTAGAAAGGACCTTAAGATCATCTAGTTCCAACCCCCCTGACAGGGGCAGGGACGCCTCCCACTAAACCGTGCCACCCAAGGCTCTGTCCAGCCTGGCCTTGAACACCACCAGCGACGGAGCATTCACAACTTCCCTGGGCAACCCATTCCAGTGCCTCACCACCCTCACAGTAAAGAACTTCTTCCTCATATCCAATCTAAACTTCCCCTGTTTAAGTCTGAACACCTTACCCCTTGTCCTATCACCAGAGTCCCCAATGAGAAGTCCCTCCCCAGCATCCCTATAGGCCCCCCTTCAGATATTGGAAGGCTGCTATGAGGTCTCCACGCAGCCTTCTCTTCTCCAGGCTGAACAGCCACAACTTTCTCAGGCTGTCTTCAAATGGGAGGTGCTCCAGTCCCCTGATCATCCTCGTGGCCCTCCTCTGGACTTGTTCCAACAGTTCCATGTCCTTTTTATGTTGAGGACACCAGAACTGCACACAATACTCCAAGTGAGGTCTCACGAGAGCAGAGTAGAGGGGCAGGATCACCTCCCTGGACCTGCTGGTCACGCTCCTTTTGATGCAGCCCAGGATGAGGCTGGCTTTCTGGGTTGCAAGCACACTGCCAGCTCACGCTCATTTTCTCATCGACCAACATCCTCAAGTCCTTCTCTGCAGGGCTGCTCTCAATCTCTTCTCTGCCCAACCTGTAGCTGTGCAGGGATTGCTCTGACCCAGGTGGAGGACATTGCACTTGGCATGGTTAAACTTCATCAGGTTGGAATCAACACACCTCACAAGCGTGTCAAGGTCCCCCTAGATGGCATCCCTTCCCTCCAGTGTATCAGCCGAACCACACAGCTTGGTGTCATCGGCAAACTTGCTGAGGGCGCACTCAATCCCACTGTCCATGTCGCCGACAAAGATGTTGAACAAGATCGGACCCAACACCGATCCCTGAGGGACACCACTCGTTACTGGTCTCCAGCTGGACATTGAGCCATTGACCACAACACTTTGCGTGTGGCCTTCCAGCCAGTTCTTTATCCACAGAGTGGTCCACCTATCAAATTGATGTCTCTCCAACTTAGAGACCTGCCCCTGGCAGGGGGGTTGGAACTAGATGATCTTAAGGTCCTTTCCAACCCTAACTATTCTATGATTCTATGATTCTATGTCATGTGAGACAGTGTCAAATGCTTTGCACAAGTCCAGGCAGATGACATCAACTGCTCTACCCCTGTCCATCAGTTCCGTAGCCCCACCACAGAAGACCACCAGATTGGTCAGGCAGGATTTCCCCTTAGTGAAGCCATGCTGGCTGTCACCAAGCACCTTGTTGTTTTTCATGTGCCTTAGCATGCCTTCCAGGAGAATCTGCTCCAAGATTTTGCCATCTTCAGGCTTGTTTCCTTCTAGGTTTTACCCTTTACTTCACAAAATTCTCATCTTTTTAACCAGAAAAGTTTCTGAAGATCCTTAGGATAACACTTAAAATTTTCTTGGTATCCATTCCTTTAGACACAAGGTTTTCTTTGTTGCTGTTCTCTGTTTACTCCCTTAAAAGAACATCTTCTCTTGGTACAAGGATAAAGTAGAAATAACAGCTTACCACTTGTAAATATGTTCAAGGTGTGGGGACTGAGATTTTCCTAGAAAAGAGATATCTGGCAGTTGTACTGTTGTTTTTTGTTGTTTTTTGTTTTTTTGTTTTTTAATTCTGAATCATAGTTTTTTCCTGTAATCTGATATTTAAGGACATCCAATAGCAAAAACTGAAACAGATGCCAATCTTTCTCCCTAAAAAAAAATAAATTAGAAACACTTTGGGGACTATGGCTATGTGTTCCAACAAGAAGATCACTACCTATGGTGTCCATTGTGTAATAACTGACATCGGCACAGAGTATTTCACTGACAAATATAATTTTCAACTCATTCATCTGTCATAAGGACCTTTTAAGCCAGAAGTCATGTTTTTTGATGGGGAATATATGAAGCAATATTTAACTTCAGGTTTTTTCTGTTGAGCAACATACTTTATCCACCTCACCAGGAATGACTGGGAGTCTAAAGACTAAACATTTCAGATGAAAGGATACAACACAAATTAATTTTCAAACTGACTCTATGTGTTCAGCTTTATTGTTTGTTCATTTTTAAAGGAGAGTCCAGCTATGTATTCCATAGCCAGTAACAGCAGTTGCCTGACTTCAGTCCTTATTCTCTCCTTTAGGAAGAGTATAAGTCCATGACTGAACCATAGAATAGGTTGTGTTGGAAGGAACCTTAAAGATCATCTAGTTCCAGCTCCCCTGCCATGTGCTGGGACACCCTGCACTAGATCACATTGCTCAAAGCCCCGTCCAACCTGGCCTTGAACACTCCCAGGGATGGGGCATCCAAACTAACCACTAATCCTCATTTTGTAGCAACCAGTCAGTATTGATTCCAGTATTTCGTTTTTCTTCCATACCTAGTAAGTTACACTTCCAGTCTTCTCATGCAACAGAAATTGTCAATATCTGAAAAAATGTAGTGGATTGGGAGAACTCCACTTGCATTGTACTAATCTATTTGTTAATAAACTGCTACGTCAGCTGTTGCCCTTAAATCCTTTTTGGACACAGTGACAGATTTCTATCATCACCTTCATAAGCCAAATTTTTTAACATTTTAGAACTTAACAGCCTTGCAATATCTGAAAGGGGCCTATAAGGATGCTGGAGAGAGACTTTTCATCAGGGACTGTAGCAATAGGATGGGGGTTAATGCATTTAAACTTAACAGGGGAAGTTCAAGTTGGATATAAGGAAGTTCTTTACTGTGAGGGTGGTGAGGCACTGGAATGGGTTGCCCTGAGAAGTGGTAAATGCTCCATCCATAGCAGTGTTCAAGACCAGGTTGGATGGAGCCTTGGGTGGCATGGTCTAGAGTGAGGCGTCCCTGCCCATGGCAGGGGGGTTGGAACCAGACGAACTTAACATCCTTTCCAACCCAAACTATTCTATGATTCTATGATTCTAACTTACATTAATGTTTTATCACTTTGAAAAAAGATTTAGATCCTAACAGTGATAATAGCAGCTTTTGTCTCAAATGTGTCGTGGTTTAAGCCACTATAACTCACCCAGTTCGCTCACTCACTCCCCCCTCTTTCTTCTCCCCGCTCCCAGGGGGATGAGGAGGAGAATCAAAAGAATGCAATTCCCACAGGTTGAGATAAGAACAGTTTAGTTACTAAGGTGTAACACAAATCACTACTGCTACCACCAATAATAATGACAAGAGAAATACAAGGAAAAAGAATACAATCGCTTACCACCTGTATCCAGCCCGACCAAGCAGTGCACCCCCACCCTTCTAGGTCCCTACTCTTAGTTTTTTACATCCTGGGCATGACGTGCTGTGGTATAGAATACCTCTTTGGCTAGTTTGGATCAGGTGTCCTCTCTCTGCTTCCTCCCAGCTTCCCCTCCTCCCTGGCAGATCATGAGACTCAGAAAGTCCTTGGACAGACCAAAACATTACCAAGCAGTAACTGAAAACACTGGTGTTATCAGCGCTGTTCCCAGGCCAAAAGTCAAAAACACAGTGCTGCACCAGCTACCAAGAAGGAGTAAAATGACTGCTGCTGCTGAACCCATGATAAAGTGTTACAGATTTTCTGAGGAATACAGAAGGTTTTGACCATACTTATGTCAACTGAGATAATTTTTCTAACTAACTTTTAGAAATGAAGCTATCCTTCTTTCATCAAGCCAGTTGCATATTCCCTACTAATCAAAAAATATTAAATGCATAATTGAATTTTGTTTCCTCAGAGCATATGATTTCATAACCTAAGGCAGCAAAGAGCAAGAAGAGTCAATTGACAACAAAATGTCATGCCTGTCCAAACGAATGAAAGGCTGTATCTCCTCAACAGCTTGTCTACTGCATCACTCTCTCACTTTCTACATTAATGTTTATGACCCAGTGATGTATGAAGCCCTGCAAAATCAAGCAGTTGATACTCTGCAGTTAACATTTTTTTTCATGTGCCACTCTCTGAGAGGCACACTCAAGCATATGTGGTCTAAGAAATTAGCACTTCAGAAAGCCCTAGGTATATTTCTCCTGACTATATCCACTGAAACACCACTTTCAAATGCACGACTGGCTGACTTGATGGAATTTCTAAGCCATATACTTACAGCTAGATGGAACTCTATTATGAAAGGAGCACTATTGCTTTACTTCTGACCAATGGTAGGCTTCCTTAATGAAGGGGTTTTTTTGGTGCTGGAAGATGGGAAGCAAGATCCTCATGGAGCACTGAGAAGATGTGAGTTCTCATGTTGAAATTTAGAAGTCACCACTAGTCAATCAAAGTCTACCACATTATACAAACCTGGAGTTTGTTTGCCTCAGAAGTATTGCTGTATGTTTGAAAATATGAAAGAAACAGCAGCCAGTGTGCCTGTTCAATCAGCCATGAAGGCATCATATTTGTTCTGCAGCATAGACAAGCTCCTGTGGTTCAGGAAGAAATAGAGACAACCAAGTATTTCTCAGTACTTCCCTATCAAAGCATGAAAAGCTGCCTTCTAATTATATCTATTCATCTAATGCATCCACTTCCTTGGAACAGAAGATACTGAGGCTTTTCCAGAGCCAGAAAAGCCTCTCCTATATGCAACTATATGTATTGGTAGCCTAATACAGTTTTTTGTCTGATGAACTTATTCCGCGGTATATCAGAAGCCAATTCTTTGAAAGATGCGCTGTGAATGCAAAGTTGTTAGTATGCCTCTTCATAGCCAAAAGCCAAACACATATGCCAGCCTAATGCAAGCAACCTGATTTCCAACAGGTATGACCTCATACTTAAACACAGACATATCCCCATATAGTATCTCTCTTACACTGAAACAGAAATAGATATTTCAAATGAAAGAACGATGGGCTGTTGTCAACTCTAAGTTCTCAGCATGTATTTGATTGCATAAAAGTGCAATCTCTAGATAGTTTTCCAGAAGCACACTCATACACATGCAGACAGCTCTTTCTTTTTTTTTTTTGAACAAAATGCTGATTTTCATCAATTCTGAATTGTGTTGTCCACCGAGTTAAGGTTTATTTTCAATACCAAATGTCTTAATTTTGAATAAAATAACACTGAGAGAAAAGCTTCTACCCTAAAAAAAAGTTTCCAAGCTTACATAGGGAAGGTGGTGGAAAATGGAATGGTTCAATTAACTTCCTGCCTGTGTGACTACTAATTTACTCAGATTCGTCATAAGGTAAAAGGACCCAGCGAATCCATAGGACAAAACCAAATATAAATGGTTGTGTGCTGTCCAGAAAATAACAATCTTTCCCCTCTGATGCTGCTTATAAATTGAGTGTGTAGAGTGATCAATTGCATTACTTCTCTCTAATAAGCAGTGGAACCTACCAGTTAAAGAAGGTTTTCATCCAGCATGTAGGCAGCTGTTTGGGTTTAAGTCCTGTGTTATTTTGAGGCCTCTTGAGGTGGGTGACCAAAATTCAGTTGTACATAAACAGCATAAGCTTAAAAAAGATACCTAAGATTGAATGAAGTATGACCAAAGCTTATCCATTCATTTCTATGCAGTTTGATACCCAACTGCTGTTAATTTCAACAACTGTGACTCAGATTAATCTTTTCTGCATTTGAGCTCTGAGTTAGACAATCTGCTTACCAAAGATGCACTTGGTGGACAGTAGAAGAAATGCCCAGAACATAACTCATCACCCTTATCTTCCACATTGATTTTAGGACAGGGTAGTGCAGCAATTCCTTAATATATATGCTAAAAACATTATGGCAAGGACAGGTGGCAAGTAAATGGAGCCACCCTTGACACTTTCTTTCTACAGAGTACCCATTCAATTGTAAATTCCACTCTGTAAATTATCACTAAACGAAAAGATTCAGAGTCTGTAGGAACTGGAAATACTTGAAGAAAGAATTAAAATTGAAATTGCAAGTTTCTTTCAAGCTACTGATCATGCAGTATTAAACAAGTTTTATTGCCTTATCATAGTAATTAATTTTTGGTTCACATTAATGACATTCTTATCATGCCTAAGACGCTAATGCAATTTGACAACAGCAAATACCATAAGATCACTTAGCTTATTCATGTCACTAGCAGAGACAAATGCATAGCTTTACATTAATGACCTTTCTAACATACTAATGGCTTCCAAAATGCAGGACTGCTTCTGTGTTGTCATTCTCACACTGTCTTTTCATATCTGTTTTTTACAGAAAACAATTATCAAGTTTCCCATACACATTAGAAACATTGAGACTTCATTTCAGCTTTCTACTTGTTTGCAAAAAGCTGTCCCAAAGCTGCTTTGGGTCTTTTGTGTATGGGACTGGCTCCAGAACAGAAATGCCTCTTCTGGCCAAGTGCCTTGGAGAGCACCTCTCTCAGAAGATGCGCACTCTCCAGCTGCCACTGAAGTCACAGAGCAAGAGGCTGAAAATGCAGGAGGTGCTGCTGCTGGGGGCTGGTGAAGGAGGACTCAAAATTAAAGCATGAAACTTAACCACCTGCCCTTGAATAGGAAGCAGATACATTTCTCCCCTTGTTAAAGAAAGGCAGCATATGATCCTGTAAAGTACTTCAAATCAAATTGTCTTAAGAAATAATAAAGGGACAGCTATTATTCTGTAAAATAGGTGCAGGGTTTTGTCACATACAACTTTTCTCTTGTGCCATTACTTCATTACAAGTAGTACCAACACTTCCCTGCACTTTCTTGTTAAAGAAACTGGAAGCATAACTGAAAATCTGTTAAGACACTGAACCATATAAAATTGTGTATAAAATGCTTCATTACAAACATATTTTGAATTCTAATTATTTTCTTATTAACCCAATTACTTTGCTATGTGTATATTTAAACATAATTATATACTGTGATATGCACCTCCTCTATTGCATTTACTGCTAATGCTAATTTTAACTAAATTAAGAGTTCATTCACATATACCCTGTATACACATATTTTATGGTTTTTTTGCAAACTAGATCATTATTGTAGAAAACAGCAAGTGCTAAATATATATTAAGCTTTCTATAATAATAAAATATGTAGCTTTAGATTGATACTAAATAATTGCCTTAATGTGTTATTGTGTTCCACACAAATTATTTGCTAAATTAGTCTGAAGTTTACCAGAAGCTTGTTTTAACTTTCACATGACCTTCACTTCTTTTTTAAAAGAAGGTTTTCGTATTCATAGATACATCCCTGTTGAAGATGGGGTTAAACTTGTCAGAAGCATTTTAATAAAATACTGAAGACCTCCCTTAATTTATGGCAGATATATTTTCAAGAAGGAAAATGCTGATATTATCTTGGTTATAAGCTTGCTGCTGAAATGATTTAGATATTCTTTTCCTTTCACACAGTATCAGTATAAAGCTTTTCTTTGCAGGCAATGAATTATAGTTGACACTTCAAACCCATTCTATCAGTATCTTCGAGTTCAGAAAAATGAGAAAACATAAATATTTATTCTATATATATAGAAGAGACACAAGCCTCTGATAAAAATGATCCATTATGGAATGATGAATAACTGTTACATGTGTCACACTTAGAACAGCAAAGGGCAAAAAATTTTGCCACTTTTTAATATCAGGATTTAAGGTTATTGTGTAAGTAAAAATGCAGTTATTTTATCATATTGAGCTGGTGTTTAAGCCCAGTGATTTCTGATGACATTCACTTCATGACTACACAGATGATGTAGCTGCTTGATACAGATCCTTCGTCTGATTTGATAAAGTCCATTAATGATGTGCTTTAACGCTAGAAAAATATTTATGCAAACAGCCTTCCATTATCTCAGTTTCTTTGTGAAATACTCCTCTGCTTAAGCTTCCCAATTAATAATACTAGGAAGGCCTTTGTTCCATTATGTGATGCAGAGAAGTAGAGGCTATTATAATTTGCTGAAAAATAAACACTGTAGGAAAAAAACAGTGACATCTCTGAATATTTGAAACAATATTATCAGTCTTCTTATCATCCTTTCCTTTTAAAAGGAGAAAACCTCTCCTATTAAGTGCAAACAATAGCCAAAATGTAGTAAAAAGAAATAATACAACTTGATTTTTTAGTAATATTTTTAGCCACAATGTCTGGTTTTATACTAGAAAAGGAAGTCGTTGAGGTAAGGATCATTTTTTTTATTCAGTGCTTTTAACCATATAGCCCTGACTGCAAAACTGTATTCACAATAAAAATTATGGAACTAAAAATAAGTACTCAAATTGTCAAGCATAGTAAGTTTGCCATGAGAAAAGTATAATATATAATTGCACAGAATTATTTGCTAAATTGTCTTATGGGAGCTTCACAGACTGTAACTTAAAGACCCCTTACTTATTAAACTCAAATTAAAAAGCATATTGATTTAAATGAAAATAAACTAGCATTAATTTGGGATATAAAAATCAAGAAGTTCTAAAGCTATAATACTCTGGAAAAATTGGCTAAGCTACCTTTTCAATATCCCACATTTGTATTAAACAGTGAACTATAAAACATAATTCACAGATGTTAACTTAGCAGAAAAAACCCAACCTGAAACCACACCACATATGCAATGTTGCACCTGAAATGTTTTCATTTTTGACACCATTTCTTCATAGAATCATAGAATCATAGAATAGTTAGGGTTAGAAAGATCATCTAGTTCCAATCCACTGCCATGGGCAGGGACGCCTCCCACTAAACCATGCCACCCAAGGCTCTGTCCAACCTGGCCTTGAACACCACCAGCGATGGAGCATTCACAACTTCCCTGGGCAACCAATTCCAGTGCCTCACCACCCTCACAGTAAAGAATTTCTTCCTCATATCCAATCTAAACTTCCCCTCTTTAAGTTTGAACCTGTTACCCCTTGTCCTATCACTACAGTCCCTAACGAAGGGTCCCTCCCCAGCATCCCTATAGGCCCCCTTCAGATATTGGAAGGCTGCTATGAGGTCTCCATGCAGCCTTCTCTTCTCCAGGCTGAACAGCCACAACTTTCTCAGGCTGTCTTCAAATGGGAGGTGATCCAGTGCCCTGATCATCCTCGTGGCCCTCCTCTGGACTTGTTCAAAGAGTTCCATGTCCTTTTTATGTTGAGGACACCAGAACTGCACACAATACTCCAAGTGAGGTCTCACAAGAGCAGAGTAGAGGGGCAGGATCACCTCCCTCAACCTGCTGGTCATGCTCCTTTTGATGCAGCCCAGGATACGGTTGGCTTTCTGGGCTGCAAGCGCACACTGCTGGCTCATGTTTATTTTTTCATCACTCCACCCAGACACTGGCAGCTTAACTTTTGGCATAGAGAAGTAAGGAGCTGCACTGAGTAGCAACAAATGTTTATCTAGCCCAGCTTCTTGTTGCCTTCAATGGCCAAAGACAGATGCCCACAAAGGCTGCAAGATGAAGGCAACAATAAACCAATTTATCCCTATTAGCTTCCCAAATTAAATGTTATTACCAAATACAATAACTTTGAGATAAAAAAATTTCACCTGAAGTACTTAGCATAGGGGAAAACATAGACTTTAGGAATAGTGATATTATTTTAAAGAAGAGTTCAATTTCTTCCACCTATCTCAGATAAAATAACTAAAATAAAAGTTTATTTTTGAATTTTCTCTAAACATTCAGTGTTTCTACATGAGATCTTGAGACAGGGATGAACAGATGAAATGGCATAAGGAGAGATCTTGCAGGGTGTCGTGCTTGTGGTGAAGAAGGAAGTTTACTCAATCTTTCTTACAGGAACGGGGGTTGGGTTTGGTTTCTTGTAAGTTTTTAATGTGCTCCCCTTTTTTGAATAACTTGGTGTCTCTGCAGACACTGAAAGCTTTCTCAAGTAACAACATGACTTCAAAATTGCGTTATTTTTACTCTGCTGCTTACCAGGCTAAAATATGAATGGTGACTTTTGGATTATCTACAGGCTCTGAATGACACTGCATCATTTTTGCTTCTATCCCCATTTCAAACACCACCCTTGAAACTACAAAGAGGCTGTTAAAAGAAGCAACATTTTGCAGAAACAAACATCTAAAATTTTGCACAGCATGCACACACACAAATTATATTCTATGGGTGACTCAATTTTTAAATGCTGACTTACTGAGATCTTTTTCCCAGAGCTAACTATATAAATAAAAAGTGTCAGAAAATGAGAATAAAAATAAGCATTTTAAATGCAGAAAAAAAATCTCTGCTCCTTTATGTTCTTTCTTCATGCTGCCTACTTTTTCATATCTTGTCTGCCACTTTGAGTATTATACCTCTGAGATTCAGAGCTACATTAGGAGAAATATGCCCTTGTTCTCACATTGTGTTTAATTTTTTACATTTTTCTAAGAAAGTATTTTCTAAAGGCCTGTCTTTATTGCCCTAAAGTATGGATATTTACCTTCATAATATCCACCTTGTGCGACCAATATTGGATTAACTGAGTTTACTCATAGTAAGTGCCTACACACAAAAAGCATAGTGAATATTGGAAGAAAAGTGGAGTCAAGTAGATCTGAATGTTTGGAAATCATACAGGGAACATCGCTATTGTCATTCAATTGTACACATTTAAGGCAACTTACTACATTTTGAAATTTCGTTTAGAAATCTCCCCCAAACTAGAACCTACTACTTAAATTTATTCTGTTTTTGAGAGAGGATGCTCACGTTAGACTCCTAGATTTGAACACAGTTCCCTATACCTTGTTGAATCCAAACCAACAGTGATAGTTTTCCAACAAGAAACGTGTATACACCTCTGTGTATGAATAGTCTGAGAAGCTTTGTTCTGGTAAACATCACAATAAAATTTCACATGGATGCAAGCACATATGTACCACTTTCTGTGCATTCCAACACCTGTGGTACTTGATAGCAAATCACAGTCTAAGTTTTGTGCAACTAATCACCTGTCTGAAAATCTGACAAGGAGCAATTGATCCTAATTTGCAGAAGAAAGAGCAGAATTTTCATTAGTTACAACATTAATCAGTAGCTATTAATTTTAGTCAATCTCTTTAACAATCCAAAACCGAAAAGCCTACTCTTGTGAGGTAAAGCGTGAGGAGAGCTGTAAAATGAGGAAAAAGTGCTCCTTCCGAATGGATAAATGCAGAAAAATCTTATCAAACACGAGGACTGGATAGTGGAGAACTGACTATCCAAAGACACCACTCCTCCTCACTGTTTAAGTCTCTCTGAATTTAACTCTATTTTCAGTAATATTTTCACAGTTTCTAAATAAAAGAAGCCCAAAACAACAGCTTATAATATGTAATTCTGGGTATTCAAGGTAATCTAGAGGTTCTGGGAGTCTAAGACAGCCGTGTAGCCACTGCCAAAATATTAAGAATTAATAGAAAGAAAACTTCACTTAAGATGGATTTAGCAGTTCAGTAAGGAGGATGATGAAAGATTATGTTGAGTGCTAGTCTACATCACAGTCTTCAAAAAACACATACTTGGTGTCAACATAAATTTAGTTTTAAATTACTGCTAATTACGGTAGATTAATGCATATGTCACTAACAGAAAAATATACATAATTAGCAAAATGAGCTATTCTAGTAAATAAAAAACTACTAATCCCACTGTGCTAAAATATTTAGGTAAATTGAACTCTTTGACATCTAAATATTCTGCTTAACAGTGAGAGAAATTTACAGAAACAATACTTTGATGGAACAGCATTGGGACATTATTGGGATTGCGCTGCAGTTCCGAGATAACCCTGAAAAAACTGGGTGGGGAAAAATCTATATAACCTATGTTATTAATGACTACTGACTGACCTCTTGCTTATCTTCACTACCTCAAAGATGACATTGAAATTTTTAACTCTGCTCAAGCTTCGTTACCTGAAATCTAGACTGTAATAACTTAAAAGGGTTCTGATGATATTTTCAACCCATCATATTAAAATAAACCAGAAAATTTCTGACATTATATATTGCCTAGAATAAGAATCATTGCTTTGTTCACATAGTGCAATGTGAAGTCTAATATTTACACTGCATACAATGACCAGAGAATGTATTAGTTTAATTTTTCATTCCTATATTAAAGATTAGAGAGAAGATAAAAATCCCTCAGAAAAGGTAAAAAAAAGAACTTTAAGATTGTGTACATGACATACTGAAGAAAGGAGGTACATTTACCTTCCTCCAAGAAAGAATTTCCATTGTGTACCATGCATGCCACACAGTAAATGACATCAGTAGCTTATATGACACTGTACCATACCACAACATGGATATAGAATCATAGAATCATAGAATAGTTAGGGTTGGAAAGGACCTTAAGATCATCTAGTTCCAACACCCCTGACAGGGGCAGGGACACTTCCCACTAAACCATGCCACCCAAGGCTATGTCCAACCTGGCCTTGAACACAGCCAGCGATGGAGCATTCACAACTTCCCTGGGAAACCCATTCCAGTGCCTCACCACCCTTACAGTAAAGAATTTCTTCCTCATATCCAATCTAAACTTCCCCTCTTTAAGTTTGAACCCGTTACCCCTTGTCCTATCACTACAGTTCCTCATGAAGAGTCTCTCTCCAGCACCCCTATAGGCCCCCTTCAGATACTGGAAGGCTGCTATGAGGTCTCCACGCAGCCTTCTCTTCTCCAGGCTGAACAGCCCCAACTTTCTCATCCTATCTTCATACTGGAGGTGCTCCAGTGCCCTGATCATCCTCGTGGCCCTCCTCTGGACTTGTTCCAACAGTTCCATGTCCTTTTTATGTTGAGGACACCAGAACTGCACACAATACTCCAAATACAAAACAATCCAGCCATAGCTGACCTGACAGTGCACACAGGTACACTGAAATCTGCTGACATCAGTATAGCTATCAAAATATACAGCAGGCAGGAAATAGACTTCAACTTGTACAACTTGCTGCTATTTTTCCACCTAAAGCTTGCATAATTCTAACTTTTCATTCCATTTCCCACTCTCCTCCTCTGGCCAAAAAAATTTTCATGATTTAAAGCATGACATTTACGCTGAAATCAAATCTCTTTTTTCTTTCTAAAATATAACAAGCTGTTTAGCCTCCATAACACTTCAAAGTGTCCAAATAAAACAACATGCAAATTTCAAATTGAATTTACAAAAATTATAACAATTTTTTTGTCAGCAAGGTGTTACAGAAAAAAAGAAGTTTATTAAATACACATTAACTGTAATTTAATTGTTTTTTCTGATCCTAGTAATTTTAAAGAATGTTTCCAATTATTTTTTTGTCAAATAAAAAAGAACCTAGTACAATTCAAGGAAAGATATTTTTTCTCCTGAAAGGAATGAAATTCCAACTTAACTTTCTTCAGAATATGAACAAAATTTTGCACACAAGTGATTCTAAATGACACTAGCTTCCCGTTTTCAATGGTGCTATTTTTTCAGAGAATGGACACACAAAACAATGACCCCTTCATGTAATCTGGAAATGCCAAATAATAATACCTCAGAAAAAATACTGCTTTCACTTGAGTTAAAATACTCATTTTTACAACAGAAAGAAAACATGAAATCCTAAAATCTCAAGGGACGCCATGCAGAAAATCTATATACATAGGAAAGAAAAAAAAAAAGAAAAAAGAAAAAGTAGTAGGCAATTGTTCACACAGGCTAATTCCAAATCAAAGCCATGGTAAAATTAATGAATCTCAGTGGTTAATAAACTGCTCATTTGGCAGCATTTATTGTGGCACACTGCTTGCATGTTTGGCCATTTTTCTCTTACTTTTTATTAATTATAGCTACTTGGAATTGATGATGTCCAGCTTACACATCAGTGCATATCCAGATTGATGAATGTGCCCCAGATGTTGGAGCCATGTGGAGGGTCTGTCCATACACAGGATTTGTGCTGCAATCCTCAGCATTTTCCTGCAGTGAACTTGCAGGCACTTCTGACAACAGAAATGCAGCTGACAGATGAAATTCCAGGAATGTCTCTCGTTTCCCCTCCATCACTGCACGAGAAAGACATTCTTACTGAGAATTAGGCATATGTACTTTCGATGGGATACTCCTTTCTGCCCTGTGCTAGCTTTCAATCATTCTGCCTTTTCTCTCCCCCAAAGGAGAGTGTGATATCAGATGATGACACTTATCTGACTTGTTTAGTGTGATTTTCTCCATAGTCCATGTGTAGACAGTGGTGTCAATTTCTGAATTCAATTATTTGGGTATTGGGAAAAAAAAAACCTCTCAACAGTAATTTTCTAAATTTCTAGCATGCTTTTTTATTGCCTTTAGAAATATGGCAATATTAGATAGAATACTGGAAGGATTCTTAGCTTTTGACATTTTTAATTGCCTCTGCTTTGGTTACTACACAATAGATATTTTCATCACCTAGATATAATGTATCTTTGTAAAATCCTTTAAAACATAATTTTAAACCAATGAATGCCATTTTCTATTTGCCTTTAATTTCCTCTCAATGGTAAGTTCATCAGAGTGTAACAATTAATTAACTTAATTAAGCTAACTTAATTATGTTCTTTCGTAGGTCAATATGTAGAGCTACTCAGATTAATAGCAGAGCTTGTAAAGTTAATCTTCTTGCATAATGCAAATGACGCCAAGTCATGTATTAAATACCTTCCTGAGTAACAGATGATATAGGACTGAATGTACTTTAAAGAAGGGCAGAGACTGTGAAAAGGTTAAATAAAGAAAAATGTCTTAGATCTGTGGAAATTCTGAACAGACCTAATTAATTTTTTAAATTAATAATGTTCTTCTAAGAAGAGCCCTCATTCCATAAGGCCATTTAAGTTTAAATATACATAAATAAATTTTTACTTCTAAAGCAGAACTGCATGACAGCATTTTCAAGCCATTTTGCGACCTTTATGTTTTGTTATTAAGAAGATTACATAAAACAGTCATGTGAAGAGATTAGATGGAATATATGAATTCCTAACTCCAGAGCGTATGTACTGTATTTCCCAGTTTATTTTACAGAGGAATCACTTCAGTAGTCAAAGGTATTATGTTCTCTTCTGTGCTCATTATTAATTCACTTTTAACACAGTTAGACTCTAAGGCTTTTTAGGCATGTGGCTTAGCACTTTCGTTATGAAATATTAATGGGAACTACAGTAATCATAATAATTACTTCTAGAAGCATAAAAAGTAAAACAAAACAGCTCTCCCAAGTGCCAAATGATCTGAATAGGTGACTCAACTCCACTGTTTCAATAAATGCTTGGAACTGATACTCTGACATGAGCAGCTGGATCATGGGCCAAATCGCCACATTTCAGCCAAGTAACCAAATTTCAGTCCTCTCTCCAGTGAACCTGACTTCGGATCAGAGGCCAAAGAAATATTCTAAATGCATAGCAATTTCAGACTTGTGATCTGTTGCAACTTTCTATTGCCACTCAAAGAAAACAAAGTGAAGGGATGCAATAAATACTCTCTAAGGTGATCTGCATAGGAGTGTAAAGGAAAATACTCCAAAAGTGTGAAAACCATCATTGCTCAGAAGTTTTAAAACCAGAATAAAGTATTACTAAATGCACTGGAGGGCTCAAACCTGTATCCACTAGGGGATGGATTCCACCTAATGTTATCTTCTCTTTGTTAAAGTATGTCATGTAGTGTTTGTGATATTGCACAAAATGAACATCCCAATCTCAGTGCAGAAGCAGGTTCAGAGCACAAATCAACCTTTGTTCCAAAATCACAGCCCTACAACTGTTGATATAAATGGGGATAATTTATCCACTATACAGAATAACTGGCAGATTATCACTTACGATTTTTCATCAGAAAACAGTCTGCTAGGTCCATACAGTAAGGAAATTGCCAATTACTTTTCTAAATGGGAAAGCTCTTCAGAAGTGAAAAATTTAGTGTTCAAGAGTAAATATGCAGTTCAACTCACCCTAAGTGGGTAACTGCGGGGTTTTTCCCCTCAGCAGTGTGTCAGGAAGAACAACATATCTGTAGCAACAACAGTCTGACACAATTCTTCTGTTAAGTGAGTTCAAGCTAGCAGCTACACACAACAGAGGGGAAATATTGTTATGCCTATGAACTTTAGAAAAGAATGCACAGCCTTTTCACAAGGATGTGCATAAAAGCTTTGCATTTATACATATACAAATGTATACTTTGATATTTCCTTCTGTTCTCTAAGAATGCAAATCATTTTTCTGCCTCTTGCCAATGCTTATTCTACATGATGATTGAGTTATTTTCTCAAAAGAAAGATGCTGGTGATGGAAATCCAATTATTTAGCAGTCCTCTTATAATAGTAGATTGAGAAAATATCACAAGCATTATTACAAGCGTTGCCATAGAATTACTTTTTATTCAATTCTTTCAGAGCATGTTCTGTCATACTTTGTTTGAAAAGCAAACACCTCAGTGTCATAAAGTAGCATAAGGATGTTCTGCTGATGATGTTTACAGTTTTGGGTTTCAAATGATACTTCTTTTCATATTAACTTAAATAATGCTTGTGGGAAAAGGTTTTATCCAGAGAGCAAGGAAGGAATATAACTCAAGAAAAAAAGAGTATCTGCTGCTAATTGTGTTCATAAAAAATAAGAAATGCTCCCTTTGCTCATATATGAAATAATGCAGATGGCTCCGCCAGATTTTGCAAGCATAATACAATGATTTAAACACTGAGTTCTGTAATTCTTTTAAGCTACTGGTACCACACTTATGACTAATGGCAGATGACTTAAGCGTGGGACACACCTTTTCCTATCAAACAAAACACTATACTTCAGCCGTGCATTACTAATGGAGAGAATTCTGGTCTCTATTCAGAAAACTGCAAGTACTGAATGTTTAATAGTTCAGAAACAGACTAATGTGTACCCATCTTAACCTTTCTTTAGTTGAGAATCAAAGTATTTTGCACAGCTTTTATAGTTCTAATATAGCACTCAGAAAGCACCACAGATGCGTAAGCTGTTTGTGTTCATATGCTACCATCATATCATTCAGACGCTTCAAACATAGATATATGGGGGTTTTGCAGCGAAAGCAGGGAGTTGGTTGGTTAATTCATTTTTTTTATCCAAGAGAGAGAATGGCACAGCATTTCCTCTGTATCTGTACTGCTCTGGAAATTCAGCCATTCAGGAAGAACAGCTCTGTTAGCCCCTAGGCTTACACTATTAAAACATGATTAATTGATTTGCCATGGGATTGGCAAAGGAAACTAATACACATAACTCATGTACTTCTATTTCACTTCTAATTAAAGAAAAGGATATGCCTCTTATGAGATTCAGGTTTAAGGAACTGTCAAAACTAGTCTCTCCTTACTTAGATAACCTACTACACTCCACCATCACTCCCCTTGGATTAAAGTGGTGCTTAGGAGAAATGGTATCAAGATACAGCCCCCGCCGCCCCCCCCATACTGCTCTTCAGCTACTACATGAAAAAGGAAAGCAAAACTACTTTAACAACAAACCTTCACTTTCTTCATCACTGCATATACATCTAAAAAGCTGTATAAATTTTTACTAAATATATGCAACTGGCAGAAACACAGTGAAAATGGCCGTAGAAAATCAAGTAAGGGTCATGAAATACAATTCATCACCCTTTCAATTTTATCAAATGATTACAGTGTTATTCAAACAAGAGCATTCATACATTTTAAAGATTTTAAAACCTCTGAAACTTAAGTAATCAAAACATGTCCAGAGAATTGTCTTTCGACAGTTCATGGTAAAGAACATTTGATATCAGATATATTTTAATGCACTGACTCAGGGCATACCAACAATAGTGCAATTCTGAATTTTGAAAGGATTGCGGAAACAAAATTCCCACTTAAAGCACTACGATTCAAGGGAAACCACCAAAATATATAATTTAGTAAAGCATTCTATGAAAGCTGTGTTATTCTACAGTTTTGTAAGAAACTGCTAAGAAGGTCTAATGAAATAACACTGAAATTAGGATGTTACACATCTGTCCCCTTTCAAATGCATAGATTTTTTTTCTTTCATTTCCACTTTTCAATTCCAATTCTTAAAAAAGACAACAAATGTATACAACATGGGAAACTTCCTTATTTTAGTATGGATACTAATTAAAATCATTCAACCCTTCAAACCTACAGAACTTAAATTTTAATGAGGTTGCACAGCTTTTGAAAACACAAAAGAAAGCATCTTTCTAACTTTAAACAGAGTTTGGTTATTCTATAACCCAAAGTGTTTCTACGTCTGAAATATACCAGTGAATACACGCGCTTTCCTGAATCCTGCACAGGTACAACAATTTCACAGGTATCTAAATCTAAACACCTAACATGCTAATTGTTTCTGTAGTGGCTTCTGTCATATGCCACCTAGCTGGACACTCTCCTTAGGTTACAAAGAGTTAAAGCTGATTTTAGAGTAAGAAAAGAGGCTGGGAAGAAAGGAGGCAGGGAAGCAGATGTCACCCTGACCTACTGTTGAGGAGAACTCAAATTTCCACCAGTGTTTCTACTAAGAGGAACAACTGGACAAGCAAACCAAAGGCTCATTTGAGTCATTAAATGATATCCCACAAAGTTAAAACTGACGGCACAAGTAACTAAGTGTTGGATTCAGACTGGCCTATCTAAAAAGCAAACAAACTGTAAGCAGGAAAAAAATATGCTTTATACAAAGTAATGTGGCAATGAGATTGTCTTTACTTTCTCCTACTAGAAGTTGTTTTTCCGCAAATTTGCAAGTCCAAGTTGCTTTCTGAACATCACTTTCCACGTTTTTCTCAGGTTTTTCTCCATTTTCCTGAAATCCCTATCTGTACACCATTTTGCTTTCTTTAAACTTTTCTCGTATTTCTGCTTTCCATGGCTGTATTCGAGTTTTTCCTTACTATCTGCCTTTTCACAAGTACTGATGGGTTAAATTCAGACGAGACATAAACTATTATACAAATAATGCATCAGTCAGCAGCTGTAGTTAATTCCAAATATTAACTCATTAAGCAGATACTAAAGGAATATAAGCATATAAGAAAGAATATAATATAAGAATATATTCCAAGAGACCTCAACTAAAATGAGAACTAAAAAAGGCATTAGTTGAAGTAAAGCTCTGGTTTTTTGGGTGTGATTCACAAATGTCTGTTTACAGTGCTGACCTACCCATGCATAACTTAGATGGGTTGCTTCATGGTGGGTTCTGAATTTGGAAATTCAGGATACTGGTGCTCCCCTCTCAAGGTTCCCTGCAAATCCAACCACAAAACTCTTTCTGACTCACCTTTCTCTGTCTTTTTATAAACTACAGTAAATATGATTTGAGAAAGTCTCATTCCCTTATAAAACACATATAATACTTTATGACCACACATTCAGTAAAATAGCTTCAACATAAAGTATCACTGAGATATTTAGAAAAATTTGAAAGGCGTATTTTGATCTTTCAATTCTCTAAAGTCTACTCTCCCAAACAGTTTAGCTGGTTTTATTCCACAAAGATAAAAACTGTATACCCATCTTCCCCTCATCCTTTTACTAACTCACCATGTTTTATTCCTCCTTCTCCAGCACTTTTCCTCTATTTTATATTTTTTTTAATATAATCTGTGCTCTCCCTTTTTATTTCTCCAGTGGAGTGAGATAAGCTGGCAAAGCTGATACTTAAGAGGCAGAACCCATGGCACTCCACAAACTAGAAGTCCCTTCGCTACTCAAGAATATATACAAAAGAATTACTAAAAGCTTATATTAGTCTATCCTCAAGACTCCTTAGATGTGATAATCTGACTTTCTATCTAATTAGAATATGTGGTGATACACCAAAATAAGTGAAGTACCTATTTGGAATAATCCAGAAAACACTCTTTAAGAATTCTCTTGGCCCTGTACTGCAGAATTCTCTCTTCTTCAGACAAAGTGACAAGACTATCAGAGGAAAGGAGAAATTCAAGAAGGTATTTGATAGTTATCTAAAAGCTGCACTGAAGAACTAATAAATGGCACTGTATTTCCTATGGCTAGTATTTCATACTCTCCTTTATTAGGAAGATAATAGTCAAAAGAAACCTGAGAAAAAACCAAGAAAGACTAGCCTTTATATTATCTGGTACTCAAACATCTTTGATGATGCTGATAATAATAATGAAAATAGTGAAAATAATTAAAATAACAATAATAATGATGGCAATAATAATAATAATGACAAACCTGTTTGAGGGAGGCAAGTTCAATAATGTTAAGGCTACTCCAAATGAAGGGCTTTCTTCTCACTGGAAGAGTTAATTTAAGGATAATAGTGGTTCTCTGAAAGGACAATTGCCACTATAAGTGCAGTTGTGAGCCTGAATTCTACAGACAACCTCTCCTTCAGTTATGGTGTGCTGTGATAAGTACACATTGCAGGGACAGAACCCCAAGTCATTGCCTACATTATGGAACTACCTTATAAGCCAGCACTTTTTTGTATAAGAAGGGGAAGCGTAGACATTTGTACATTTGTACTACACCATCAGCATCTAGTAGAATTTTTTGGAAAACAAGGGCACAAAAAATGGCACAAGATTAGCTGGGGTCTTTCCTTTGCACAACCCATTTAACCCATCACTTAGCTGGGTTATTAGTTTAAACCTAGTGAAGGATGACAAAAGCCTTACAATCTACCTATATACCTATGTACAGATTCTACTTTTGGCTCTTCAGTGTCATAGAGCTTAATTTGACAGAATCTAATGGGACAGTAACAGTAACAGGATGTTACTTGTCATGGTGTGAAAGACAGGAACAAGAAGAAATATTTTCCCAATCACTGATAATAAGAAACAATATTAAAAAGATAGCAGAGGGAATATAGTTGGCTTAGAGGTACCATTAATCAAGGTCTTGAGATTTACACTGGTCGTGCATGTTGTTGGTATGGGAGAATAAAATTGAGCTTTACCTTCAAAAAGTCTCTGCTATGAGTAAAACACCACTAGGAATAAAAACCAGAGGCAAATGTGTATCCCCCAACAGTTAACCTTGGAAAAGAATAGACACAGAATGTCCTACCTCTTCTGGATGTTTCTGTGCCACCGATACCAGCTCTTCAGAGCTACTTCTTGAGGTAGAGGGTACCACATTACCTGGGGCCTCTGAGACCACCTCATTTGACGGTTCGGAGTCCTGAGGGCAACAGAGACAAATAGACCCCTCAGCAGCATGTTGACGTGGCACTTTTGAGAGGAACTGTGCTCTAAGCCCAGGCAGCGAAATTAAAAATACTTGAGGTCTTAAACTCTACTCTTTTTACCCTGGGCAACTTCTCTTACCCCTGAGGCAAAAACATCTGTCATATATTTTCTCTTAAAATGGTAGCACTTTCTTCATAAGAGCATTTTAAGACTTATTAAATAGTCATATGGTATTTCAGGATTGCAAAGTTCTAAATAAGGATGCTTGTTTTGCTCCTACCTACCCCTACTCTTGAACTGCAATGAAGGGAATATTACACTTCATCCCCTTATTCAAGATAAGAGTTTTCTGCAAAACATCTGGGACCATGTTAGAACAATTCCCCCTCCCTACCCAGATGTATTTTACCAATCACTGCAAACCAATATAGCATACAACCTGGCAAGGTTAGAAAAGTTAGCAGAGTTGTCTCTCTATTAGTAACTTTATCACTACAGTAAAATAAATAAAATAAAAATTCTTAAGCAGTTTACATTCTATTTTCCAAATTACCTTGATTTTGCAATGACAAGATCAGTAGAAACACAACCCACTGTAATACCTTCACTGCTTCACACAGTGGTTTTGATAACTGCATAGCATAGATTGTGGTATTTTACTACAGAGAAAAAAACCATCCATTAATCAGTACTATTTCTACTGTGCCTGCTGTAATGCTCATTACAGAAGATATTTTAGATGTCATCGCTTAGCAAGCAGAATATGTGCTTTTGATATATCACTTTTTCTCTACAGCCATTAATTGCAATGAAATCAAGATTATATTTTGGAAACTGCAAGCTGAAAAGCTCATTATTAAGTTTTTCAACATAACAACCTCTAAAAAGTAAATTAAAATTTCATAATGAAAATATTCCGCATTTGTGGTTTAGCCCAAAGAATCTTTGACTGTTGGAAGGGAAAAAATGAACACTGTTTCAACAACCATTACTGAATCACACAGAGATCCACAGGTAGAAGCAGATACTGTAAAAAAATTAATACATGGAAGGGGGTACTGGAGGTTCGAAAGTTGGGCCTGGTAGGGTAATAACTATTTTCTACACCTTTTCAGAGGAATCCCTTTAAAATAGCTTTGGGGATTGAAGATCTCAAATAAAGCTTTTTATGTCTCTCATTGCACCACCTCTCTGTGACTTAAAGAAAGGATATTCTGGCCCATTCTGTGGCTTACCAACTTAAGTTTAAGGTTTGGTATGAGTAAAACATTTTAGGAAAAATCAGCTTTCAGTGAAGGCTAAAGAAAACCACCAATTAAAATGTTAACAATGAAATCAAACTGCCATTGTACATAACTGTTTATGGGCATAAGCACTGGATCTGTGGAACAGAAGAAAAAATGAGATACCTTGGTAGAGCTACCATCCCAAATAATTCCACGACAGTGATAATAAAACACTAATTTCATTAATTTTCAGCTTTCTCAGTTCCTGCAGATAATACCAACACCACATCTAAATGCACTGAACTACAAGGATGAACATCTCTAGCATTCTGATTACAGAAGTCTGCATTTCTTCTACTGACTGTATGAAACCCCATGCTCTGCATGCCATAAAAATAAAACTTGCATTGTGTTAATCCTGAAAGCTCACTGTTTTCCCTAGCAGATCTGGACTTGAAGAGGCAAACATCCTCTCTCTCAAAGGCAGCCTCATTTTGGTTTTCAGTAAACTATGATGATGAATCTATCTCTTCTTGTTGACCCAATTAGCCACGAACTGGCTCTGAGTACTGAACAGCATGGTTTTGTTTTCTTCTTGAGAACTGGAAAGTTAAGTCACCATCATGCAATTTATCAGCTCAATATGTTTCCAGCAGCTCTTCTGCACTACTTACAAATCCAAAAGTAACAACCACATCTGCTGGAAGAAAATGATGTACTTGTCTGAATCCTTTGGTTCAGTGATTTCTCTCCTGAATTCTGCCTGTCTTTTGTGCCTGAACAAATTTTTATTATGTTGCTATTACCTGTGGGCAGATAATGGCAGTAACCATTTATTGTTACTTATGTTTTTTTAAAGTAATAAACTTCTTTTTTAAAAATTATCTGAGCAACTGTAATTTGGTAAACACATATTCCTGTTACATCCCTTCTGCCTCAACAGGATGACAGATTCTTTTCCACCATCAAGTCTCAAATATCTTCTTCTGAACAGCTTGACCATCCTTCCCAACAGATTTCTTAAGAACCAGCTGGCTAATGCAATACTTCAGTTTTTAGGGAGATGTATGAAAATCACATTTTATTATTCAGAAATCACAGAAAATGCATCTCTCCTTCCAATTACGCTGGTTTTATTATCCCTTTCCACACTGCTGTCACTTCTTAGGAAAACTGCATCGAGCCTGAACATAGGTAAGAAAGACGATCTATGCTGATCTGAACTAGTTTGGCAACATATGAAGTAATGCTTTCTGAAATAAGCATATTCAGTAAGAGGAATGAGATCCTTTCATGTAAGGTGCAATGATAAAAATAGTGCAAGGTGCAACTGAGAACCTTCATAAAGCTTCTTCTCTGTGTTATGAGTACATGGCCAAGTGAGCAACAGTTCTGGTAACAATTCCTGGTAACGTTACTTGTACTCAGGCAAATAAAACAACCTGAAAACGTGTTAGCATTATTTGTTTTCATAAAGGAAAGGCAAAAAATCTGTATCGCTGATGTAAACCAGTGTCTTTTCTGAAGAGGTGTTAAATGGAAAAAAGTACGTCAAAAATAACTGAAATTAGCTTATTGTCCTTCCTATTATTTGTATCACAACATACTGTACTGACTTTGCAAAAAGTCATTCCTTTCTTCTTTTCAAGGCCTTGCATGATGAAAACCATGCCAATGTCTTATGGCTCTGTAAGTCTCAACTGCAGCAGTGACAGACACGACTGTTCATGGATAGGTAATCAATACAGTAAGTAATTTGGTACATGTCTTTTCTGATGTTTCAGCCCTTCTCATTTCAGTAAAATACTGTTGTATTTTCTGATCTACATAGGAAAGCTCACATCGACATTTTGAAGTCTGACAGATCAACACACAGCTTTTTAATGGATCACAATATTTAATCACATAAATTAATAAATTATGGGGAAAACCACTACTATGTGGTACTTTCAGTTTCCTGAAAATACAGAAATTCTGTATGGAAATTTAAGTGCATTATAAGCAAATAAATTCAGAATGCGCAGCAATTACGTTTTGCATGCAAAATGCAGATTGTAATCAAAGCTCCACAGAACATGATCCTTCTTGGACATAGGAAACTTTGAAGAGGAAACATGAAATGCGTAAACATTCTACTACGTTTATGCAAGAAAGACAGCCCTGCTTTGAATTATATCTCTTTTCCTATGACCTAAATGCTCATGCAGTTTAAGATACCACAACAGCATTGGCTTGAATCAATCACAGTTCTGCAAAAAATATTTTAAGTTAATGTTGACACAAACACATAACAAATCGGATGTTCGAGTCCTGGGATGGAACTTCCTTGCTTGTCTCGGCAGCAAACACAAAGATATATGCGGTTAAATTCTGAATCTTGGACCGTCAACATTTTATTTTAGTTTTCAATTTAGTCAGCAAAGATCAAAGGAGACAATGACTAGTAGGACGTGAGGAATCAGACGTGCATCGAACTGTAGCACCTCTCTGAAAGCATTCAGTTCTTTTCTCCCCTTCCTCCCATTTGGTGTATATGCTATTTGCATCCACTGCAATAGAAGCAAACATTTGGCTTTTAGCTTTGTCCCTTTTGTGAGCAGAAGCATCACTGATACAGTACGCTGATAAATCAGTAGTGCATACAGATGTGATTTGTGAGCTACATAAAAGTGATAGAATTCAGAGAAAAATACTTACATTTCATGCTATGCTGATGTTGTGTCTTAAATTGAGGATTTCACTATTTTTACTCCTGTTTTCTTAAAAACCAAATAATTAAATTTAGTATCAAGACACACATACACATATGTATTGCATAAGTAAACATACAGAATTTTATATACAGACACGTATATTCATAAGGAATGTTCATTTTGAACATTATTGTAATGAAATACTACGATTTTTTACCAATCCATGTTATCATCAGCACAGATGTCCCACACAAAGCAGGAACATACAACACAGCTGCTGATTTTGAAGAAAATGGAGAAGTGATGCACATTTTTTAAAAGTGTGCATAAAATGCTTTGCTAGAAAGCATAAGAGTTGCATTTGGAAAAAGATGACGGAGAAGTAGTGTCTCACAATGGTATTTATACTAACCAAGCAACTTTCTGTCATGGCTACTTTAAAACAAAACCAAAACAGAATTGAAACAAATCAACCCACAAACCCTTTATAAATGATTTCAAGCTGACAGGTTTGAATATATTATGTTAACTCTGCATCGGTTTTCATGCATCATCCTTTACCTTGGTCCAGTTGAAAATTACACATCATAAATTAGCTTTAAACAAGTTTTGAATCAGCCTGGAACTAGTTTTCAAATTAAAGAGCCGTCAGTATATTACATGCTACTGTCATTTTATTACCCCAATCAATTCTGTGTGGCCTGAGGTAGAAAGAAAATGGATGCTGTCTTCATTTGCAAAGGGTTTATCTCTCACACCAGGCTGTGAAAACATGACTGCAGTAATGAATTGGAAGCAAAAGTTACTAAGAAAGACTTCTAACAGTAACAAAGTACAAATATTTGTCCCCCTTTAGACTTACAAAAGAGGGGGAGGGAGGAGGAAGCCCTTTCTGGAACATGAAGACAGCTTCTTAAGGCTGAAGGACTAAGGGAAGAAATTAGTACATTTTTACTGAAGTGCTAAAGTGCTTGTAGCCTCACAGAGTATCATTTTCAGTGCTGCACAGAAAAAACCATCCTGAGGCAGACCAAAGGTGCCTTTCTAGCCCAGACCACAGAAGAGTCTTCCACCAGCTGACTGACCGGTCCTACCATCCTTATCCTCTCTTGCACCCAGGGGTATACTTTGAAAGTATTCACAACACCTTAGCCAGAATTTGGTAAGATCTGGTGATGACAAGGTATCTGTGGCTCTCCACAGTTCACAGGTGGACAAAGCAAATCCCCAGGGGAAATTCAGCATTTATCTCAATCGACTCATATGCAAGATCAATCTGCCATTCCTAGGATTTTACCCTTTGTTAATGAGATAAAAACGTGGGCTTTGCAATTTTAACTCATGCTTCGCAGCTGTAAAATTTCCCTTCTTCTTTCTGTTTGCCTTTGTCACTCTCCTCATGCTAATTTTATTTAACATCTGACCATCTCCTCTCTTCCTCTGCCCTCTCCAAAGACAGGAAATTACAGATGCAACCTTCAATGTACATGTGCTAACCTCCTATGCTGCCAGTCACAGACGCAACACCGTTGTCACGTCCTTGGCAGTTTTTTCTCTCTCCTGAGGAAGGGACCATGACTTCTGTGTTTATACACTGTAAGCACAACAGGATCTCATTCCCAGCTGACACTGAAACTACCTCAGTTCACGTAATAAACCTTAACCTAGTTCTAAACCCTCTGCCTTCTTTTAAAGACAGAAACAAAAGAAAAGCCTTTTATAATTATCTGCTTTCCAGAGAAATTATATTCTTTAGCCTCACACTATTTTTTTTTCTTCAAACACATTGTGCAATATGAAGGACCTAATAAAGTTACAAGAAGATTCCAACATATCCCTATCACTTTCAAGTTATAATCCCTCTGTTTCAGTAAACTAAAGTGCTTACAAAACAAGCTTGCATCTCTGAAATCTACCCACATTTCCAAGTGTCAAAGGATGCATACCCACTTTTACTGTTATTTTAAAATAGGAATGGGGTGCTACTATTGCTAATATTTTACTAGAAGTGCTTGAATAAAGTGTGGAAAGAAACAGGGTCACACCTTTTCTCTGCATGTTTTTTTCAAATGGAAAAAAATAATGTACATATATTTAAAGCTAGAAAAGCACTTTCAAAATGTTTTCCATATTTATTCATCCAACTTTATCACATGGAAATAGAAACAGCAAACAGGAGAACATTTTATCATTTAAAGGTATTATTCACTGACCTCTGGAACCTGAATTAGTTTCCTCTTTCTAACACATATTTTCTATATTTCCATTACCCAGTGTACCAATCTTACCTCTCTTTGGACTGAATTCTCCACCTTTCAAATCAAACTCTCCTAGATTATTGTATTTCCCTTTTACTTTTTCATATTTCATTATTTCCCAACATTCAAAAGCTGTACTTTCAGCTACCCTTTCAATAGCTGCTTTTTCTAACCCCAGAATTCTCTGAAGAGTATTCAAAATCAACTCCTAAAACACTATAATTAACAAAATCACATTAGAATACAAAGATTGAAATTAAACTTCAAAATGTAGATTCCCCACACTACCCTCATCTCATATGTATAATGCAAAGGAATACAACTTTCCTGCCACTGTCCTAGATTAAAGCCACTGATCATCAAACTACTGGTAAAAATTTCTGTACAAACATGCACATCACCACCAAAATTTTTTAGAATTTCTTCAGTAAAGGGAAAAAGGCAATATCTATCCTTTTTTGTGCTAAATCTCCTACATCTTGCAGAATCTGGTAATTGTCTGGTGTTCCAGAGCAACAGATTTTATACAAATATCCTTTTGCAGGATACTAATATAGTGACAAGACTGCTGTACTATGCCATTATCACTGCACATAAGAGTAACTCCTTTTTGGTTTGGTTTTTTTTTTGTTTGTACTACATTCTTCCTATACATTGTTCAGCTGTTTTTGTTATTATGAATTAGGTTACAGGCAGACCATACCATATATGGTATATATGGTGTATATATATATATAAAATATATATATATATTCTAGGCTATATACCATAGCCTAGAAGGTATTTTTGTCATGATTTTATATTATACGAAGTTTTAAGTAATTTTATGGAGTTCGAAAACTCCTTAAGACAATACACACATAATTTATTATTGCTGGATCAGGATATTTCACCTTCCCTGTGCTCGTTTTGTACAGCCCTGATCTCTCTGAAACCATACAGAGCCACATGCTATTACTTGTGGAAGGCAGTGCTGCAGCTGCAATTGCTCCACTAGTGAGGCTACATTCAGGCCCGCAGTTCTCTGTTTCCTTAGGCAATTGTTTTCTTCCTTCAGAAATGATCAGGGGTAGACCACAGCAATCCGTTCACATAGTCCATCTGCATTTCTTTTCAAATCATGTTTGAATTGCCCCAAACTTTCTGTGCTCTTGGATTGCTAGGCAGGGACCACTTTGGACTAAGGTACAGCAGGAAACTTACTTCAACCTCACAGGGTCAAGCTGTATATTTGTACAATTTATGGTCAAAGTAATTTGCTTTACTGCACTTCAGCAGCTTGCGAGAAAGCATACACAAAATTTGCTCACAATACTTGGCTAACACTTAACTTGAACTAGAAGATTGAGCACTTGAGAAGATCTCTGCTCCAAAATGCAGCTGCTTTATTATAACGAAAATAGAATGTAGCTCAGAAAAGGCTTTCTTTCAAGCACACAATCTTCAGATATTATGCATCAGCATGCAGAGTGTGTCTGTCAGATGTTGGAACAAAGCTTTAAATTGTACCATCTAACTTAATTCTCAAGACAGGGTCAGCTCATTCATAGGGTTGATTTTTTTCTCCCCTTTCAGAAGTCCTTTAAGTAATATTTATTCAGCTCCTTACATTTTCATCAGCACTGCTTCTTGCTTTTCAACTCCTTGAAGTCCAGATTTTCCCAACATAATGCAAACCAGAGTGACATTAAAACGTGTGATCACCAAAAGCATCACAAAATTGTCAAAGGCTACTCATTAAATCACAACTGGTTTTCATGTCTCCCCACTTCCTGAATTTTTTCTAGTAACAAGATGAAATAAAGGATTGCACAGTACATCATTTTGTGCAGTCTATGTTTATCACATGAGTTTTATAGCTCCCTAAAATTCCTGTCTCTGGCACCCACCTATCTGCCTGTGTTCCAGAGGTTTTTCTGTAAATACTGCTCTGGAGGAAGGCTCTCTCAGTGCCCTCCACATGCTTCTTTCCATTTTGCCCAGGACCTTTTTCTTAATTCACTCCATTCTCCCCTATAAGGGTTTCTATGTTTTCCTCTAAGTGGAAATTTCTTATTCTTATGAATGTGTGTGCCCACATTTCCCCTTCTATGCCATTATTTTTCTGTTTTTCTCTTTCTCTCCCTCTCTTCTTAAAAAGTACCATCATTTATTTTCAACTGATAAAGCAGAAAACTAAAACATTAATTCAGGCTATAAAACTATTTTGAAAGAATGAATCTATCTATAGAAAAGCTTTCTATAAAAGTGTTTCTTATATCCTCCATTTCAGATCTCGCTAACATCTGAATGTGCCAAATTAAAAAAATCGCTTTTTTTAAGAGAACTTAAAGGACATCCTTTAAGAAGCTTCTAACACAGGTTAGGAAGACTACTTTGTGGGTGCCACTGAGTTAATTTATTGATACTAGTCACTAGAGTAATTAAAGAAAATTTCCATATAACATTACACTGGTAAATAGAGATACATGCTTTTTTTAATAGAAAGTAGCCAGCTAAAACACAAGGCTATTTTATTCTGACAAACTGAGCCACACTGACAACAGGCTGTTTACTAAAAAGAGGATGAACAGCCCAGTTGACACAGTTTAAGATGTGACATTAATCAGCCATCTTTTGCTGAACCCACAGGAACTGAAAGGTCACAACTACTGCCGCTGTTTAAAGCATTCTCAGAAAGGCCTGGAAATTCCTAATTCTTCCCTAATTAACACTGTAAATGATACATGGAATGACGAGGCTAAATTCACTTGAAATGTCAATGTCACTGCCTTGTTTCAAGAGGCATATTTTCCCTGTTTTGTTGTTGTTGGGTTTTTTTTTTAAGATTATATCCATCAGACATGATTTCTTTTTATGTTTCTGATCTGTAGTAGAAAACACACACCAAGTCCCTTACTCTTATATGCAGTTGCTTAATAACACTGCAGTCCAGATTCTTTCAGTTAAAAGCATATGCATACAGTGCTTATACAAATATATAACTGATAAACTTTTATACCCTAGCAGTATAGTAATTGATATCTATATATCAATTTTTAGGGTTTTGACCTTCAGACTACCAATATGTGAATTTCACAAATTCTCTTCTCAAAACAGGAATTAAATAACTTTAGTAGTCAATGAAGCTAAAACACAAACACACCTTTGATACAGCAAACATGAGAGAGGTTTTAATCGTCACTTCATACCAGTAAGTACTGTGGTGTGAGTGGACCAGATCTGTAGAGCTGCACAGTCAAGTACAGAGGATCGGCCAGACATGCTATACATGTTTCAAAGACAGGACTAGTTTGGTCACAGAGGCAGCATGCCTATTAGCAGTCAGAATACATCCTCAGCTCTAGTGTCGCCTGATAGGAACCAGTTTGCACACTCTTGAGACCACTCTGTAATGTGAACCAAAGCGTAGCTTCTGGCTGTAGCTGGGGGATTACTTTCAAAAATGCATTCCTGATCTTAACCAACATGCTAAGATAAATACACACTAAGATATCTCAGATTAAGACCCATGAAAATGAGCATACTGAAATGTAGATCTATTTAAACTTAAACAGTCAAAAATGTTCAAAACAACAGGGTATTTTAAATACCAGTTTTATTCAGAATTCAGTAATGTAACCCTAGATTATCAAGAGTTCCATTCTTGAGATTCACTACACTGAAGGTTCTCTGGGGTCTAAAAACTTCCCCTCCCCCTTTCCTTTACTTTTTACTTCCTCCCCCAAATTAAAAAAAAAGAAAAAAGAGACAGACACACGTAATGCCTTCCTTTTAGACAATGGCTTGATTGCTGCCATAAATTAATTGGGAACACATTCAATCACCATCAAGAAGATCCTGGTTCACTTCCCTCTTCCTCCTCTTAAGAAGGTTCAAAATCGTATTTCATAAGGATTGCTTAAGCCATCTTTCTATTCTTTAGCTGAAGCAGGTCGTTTGGATGGAAGGATGAGTCAGTGGGTAAAATGATCCACTGTATATTAACCAGGGCACCTGAGAAAGGGTACAAATTGTCTTCTAATATTTTACTATTTTATATCAAGGAGCTTTTCAGTCTCTGTCTATGCTCTCCCTGGAAAGCACATAAACAACAGCAGGTCTATAGATCATTTCAGTGAGAGAATTAATAAGAGATCAAGGAATCACAGCTCCCAAATTTCAAACTTTTTGTATTTTCTCATAATTACCTTTCAAATGCACAATTCTTGAAGCTATTTTTACATCAATCCAGACACCTTATAATAACCTTCAAAAAGTTCCTTACCACCAGCAATTAAAAACCATATTTAGAATATCATTTTTGCAATAAAGTTCCTCTGCCTTCTGCAATACTTTGAACCTAAACAAGCAGTGAAGGTATTATGCATGAGAAGAAAATGGTGGGACAAACTGCATATTCATTTAATACACAATATCCTTGCAAATATTAGTACCTGATATGTATCCTTATTTACTGCACAGGAGTGGTTACATATTTAATATTCATTATGTCAGTGACTGTATCAAACTGCTGATACCCTTCTATTTCTAAAAATATATATGTGATGTGATTAACCCACTCTAAGTACACTTGTGTGTACCTTCCATAAATATTGAGTTATCTTGCTATTTCCTTTCTGACACTTCTTTTCTCCAGCTATTTATACCACAACTGAAAGGGTACCATCTGTCCTTCAGTCTTCATGAGATTAGTAGCCAGAAGAAATCCTGGAATCTACAGATTCCAAGGTTTTCCACACATGAAGTACTTCAGTACCATTTGACACAGCTGAAATACACTTTAGACTTTTCAAACACGGCCAAATGCGTTTCAAACCACTGAACCAGATAATAATTTTCAATTGTTACCAAAGACACATTTACTAAAAAATCGAAGATAAACTTAATTGCTAACAGAATTTATCAATGAACTATACATTTTAAAGGTTTTGTGAAAATCTTTTCAGAAGCTACCTTAAAATGCCCTTTATTTGTGTTTTTTCTTGGTAGATTGTAATGCTCTTACAGTTATATACCCACACAAGCTATTTGCTGAGCCAATTTTAAGACGAGTGAACTTTTCTGCTACAGAATGCTAAAATTCAAGCGATGAGACACTCTTCCACAGAAAGTGGCTGACACAGCACAAATCAGCAATGCCCAGCTGTCTTCTGCAAAATGTGATTAAGTGTGGCTGGCACTAAGTGAATCACTATTGGAGAATGGTGACTAAGCCTCACTACCACTACCTTAACATGACAACGAAAAGCAAATCTTGACTCCGCTAATATTCATTACTTGCTTAGCACTACACAAAATGGTACTTTTTTGGTTTCTTTCCCACTCTCCTTTCTCTCTCCTGGTTTGGTATGATTAGACTTTGCCCAGGCAGCGTCAGTAACTTGTACATTACTTTAAGTGATGTATATATATGGCTGCATTTCTTTGACTTTAAAAAAAAAAATCAACCTTGAGAATATACATGAGCACTTAATTAGCCAACTATGACAGTGTGTTCAGATCTTATCCAGAGACTAACAATTAAAGAACTAATTCTTCTTCGACCACATAGAGTAGGGTGATGTGCTAAGATAATTTGCAGGGTAATAAAATTGGAATAGTGAGGAATTAAGATACATATTTCTTTAATTACATACATTCTAGCTCTATATAAAACAAGGTAAGAAATATATTTCTAGGTAAAAAATAATTATCTTAATTCTTTATGAATATTCAAATTGGACAAGATTATGCACAGTGGAAATGTTTTTAATACTGCCCTCCTGGCAGCTTATATCATCTAAACCAAGAATTTAAACAAGGTTTGAAAAGTTAAAAAATTCCAAAGTCAGTTATAAGCATTTCATTCACAATTCTTTTCAGATGATTTCAAAATTAACATGTCTTATACTAATTAAGCAAATAACAATCCAAATTTGCAATAGGATTATTAATAGAAAGTAGTAATGGTCAATTAACAGTTTATTGGTAAATTTGTTTCTGGCTCCACTGTCAGCATGAAGCCCCTAATTATCAATACTCAAAAGGCTCATTATTTTAGGAACTCTAGAAGCTGGAAGACAACTGGATTGATGGAATAGATCTGAATGTGTATCAGTGGAGTAAGCTATGATGCTTTGGCAGCTACAGTTCAGTGACTTTCACGGGTGTGTATTTTTCGTGACTTCACTGAAAAAGGAACATAAAACAGACAACTTGGGTTAAAACTACCATCTCCGTGTCTTTCGTGTTTCAATATAGCATCTTTAATACATAAAATTCACTGTCAATGTTGCTCAACATTATAAATATCTAGAAATTGATTTTCAAAAGCAAGAAAGAGAAAGCCTCTAGTTCTTTAAGGAGCAAGCATTCCCCCGTCCTTCCTAGACACTATTCTTTCAGCTTTCTCACATCCTCTGAGAGTGCACATAGCTGCATACCAAAGAGGAGGTATAAAATCTTCCTGTTGCGGGGTGCTGCTCAGAGCTGAAAAAGCGCTCTCACTTTTTATTCTCTCATGCTGTGTTAGCATAAAACCATGTTTAGTGGCTTTACTTCAAACATGATGCTAGCTGCTTTTCAGATTTTTCCCAATTGCACATAGGTTCCCGCAGAGATTCCTTGCCACTCAGCACTACAGCAGCGGGCAATGTAGGCTGTAAATTCATTTTGTCATGGCTTAGGAAGTATAAGTCATGATTCAGTAGAAGAGCTATTTCCCAGATAAACCATCATTGTAAGCAGATTTTGTTAGAAGCATAACCCAAAGAAGGTACAAAGCAGCAGCAGCATTTCTAACAGCTGCCCATGAAGAGAATTTGCTTCCGTAAGCACTACTTTAGGGTAGGTAAGAGTTATTCTGTCTAAACTAAAACACATCTAAACTAGAGGTTTAGTCAGTTAAATATTAGATTGTGTATATTCAAATTACATGGATTAAAAATGTATAATCACTACATTGTGTTTATGATTTAATTAAGTCTAGTACTTTACTACCAGGTACCTCCTAAATGTTCCACTGGAAATCACACATGGGTGTGTACTTTAACCAAAGCAGTAATTAATGACCAAGCTTGTTTCTAATTTCAGCCATCATTGTTTGTTTTTACATCAGAAGCATGTTTTTAGTCTCAAAACAGCAAAACTATCAAGACAACTCAGAAAAAGCAGGACTACCTCAGTATTAACTTGATTTGAGAGATACTTACAAAGCCTCTTGAAAAAAGTAATTTGTTTCATTTCTGTATTAGGTTTGTATGGTGAGGTTTTGGTAGTGTGGGGGGGCTACAGGGTGGCTTCTGTGAGAAGGTGCTGGAGCTTCCCCCATGGCCACCTGCCAGTGGCCAAGGTGGAGTCCATCAGCAATGGTGGTGGTACCTTTGGGATAACACAATTACAAAGGGAGAAAAGAACCTGTGCAACAAGCTGCAGTCAGTAAGAGGAGTGAGAACATGTGAGAGAAACAGCTCTGCAGATCCCAAGGTGAGTGAAGAAGGGGGCAGAAGTGTTTCAGGCACTGGAGCAGAGATTGCCCTGCAGCCCATGGTGCAGACCATGCTGAGGCAGGCTGTCCTCCTGCAACCTATGATAGTCCACAGTGGAAATGATATCCACCTGCAGTCCATGGAGGACTTCACACTAGAGCAGTGGGATGCCCAAAAGAGACTGTGACCCCATGGGAAGCATGCACTGAAGCAGGCTCCTGGCAGGAGCTGTGGCCCCGTGGAGAGGAGCCCACACTGGAGCAGGTTTCCTGCAGGACTTGTGACCTTGCAGGCGGCCCACACTGGAGTGACCTATTCCTGAAGGATACACCCCATGGAAGGGACCCACCTGGAGCAGTTCATGAAGAATTGAAGCCCACGGGAAGGACTCACTTTGGAGAAACCTGTGGAGGGCTGTCTCCTGTGGGAGGGACCCCATGCTGGAGCAGGTGAAGAGTGGAGTCCTTCCCTGAGGAGGAACATAACTTGTGGCAGAGATAATATGTGATGCACTGACCACAAGCCCCATTCCTCATCCCTCTGTGGCACTCAAGGAAGGAGAGAATCATGGGATAAAGTTGAGCCTGGGAAGAAGGGAGGGGTGGGGAGAACATGTTTTTAAAAATTTGGTTTTACTTCTCATTATGCTACTCTGATTTGACCGGTAATAAATTAAACTGATCTCCCTGAGTCTGTTTTCCCCATCACAGTAATTTCTGAGTCTCTGTCTGTATCTCAGCCCGTGAGCCTCTCATTGTATTTTTTCTCCCCTGCCCAGATGAGGGGGAATGACAGAGCACCTCTGATGGGCACCTGGTATAAGGCATGTGTGTGTATCACGACACCAGAATGAATTACTCTTTTCAGTAGTATTTGAAGCATTTTTTCCTCTTGTCTTTGTCATAAAATATTCAGCATTATGGAAGGCTTTAAATGGTATTACTGCTCTCCTGTTAAGAAAAAGAACTTAGAACAGTGTACGAAGCTTCAATTTTGGAAAGGAAATTCTGCATTGTTGGATTGTTTATGAAAAAGAGTGAATGAGGGTAATGGGAAAGACAGTGTTCGTACTGTGTTGTCCACTTTTTTTTCTACACTTTTTTGATACAGTTAAGTTTCAGATAAGAAGAATTACAAGCACTAGAAGTCCATGATGAGGATCTGGCCACTACTACTATGGGGTATTCGAACTGACAGAATTGATTTTGATGTCGAGAATTAAAAGTGTTTTAATTTCATTTAATAATTATCAAAACATAGAATAGTTAGGGTTGGAAAGGACCCTAAGATCATCTAGTTCCAACCCACCTGCCATCAGCAGGGACACTTCCCACTAAACCATGCCACCCAAGGCTCTGTCCAACCTGGCCTTGAACACCACCAGTGATGGAGCATTCACAACTTCCCTGGGAAACCCATTCCAGTGCCCCACCACCCTTACAGTAAAGAATTTCTTCCTCATATCCAGTCTAAACTTCCCCTCTTTAAGTTTGAACCTGTTACCCCTTGTCCTATCACTACAGTTCCTCATGAAGAGTCCATCCCCAGTCTCCCTATAGGCCCCCCTTCAGATATTGGAAGGCTGCTATGAGGTTTCCACACAGCCTTCTCTTCTCCAGGCTGAAGAGACCCAACTTTCTCAGCCTATCTTCATACGGGAGGTGCTCCAGTCCCCGATCATCCTCGTGGCCCTCCTTTGGACTTGTTCCAACAGTTCCATGTCCTTTTTATGTTGAGGACACCAGAACTGCACACAGTACAATTTTGAAGAATTCAAAATTACCACCTACACTATGGGAATCCTCTTCTGCCAACTAAGTTAATCATTATTTGGATTAATTTAGGGATTTAATACCAACTAACTTTAGGCTGAGCTTATCTGCTATTCATAAATCAAGCGCCATCTTAAGTTAATTTGCAGGCTGATTATTTTTGGAACATTTTATGGTCAAAATTATTCATTCCATAGATGTATTATACCTGTTTGCCAGAAAATAATGGAGGCTCTGCCAACTCTTTTTTTTAAATATGACACTTGGGAGCAAATATTAAAACACAGTTGGCAACACTTCAGCCAACTGAGAAGAACTACCGTACATTGCAATTTCACTCTTTTGTTTTAAACCATCTTGATAGTGAAATTAATTTCTTTGCCAAGGCTCAGCATTACTGAAGGTCTTAAGACAACGCCTAAGTGATGCAAGGACTTGTGTTAAATCTGCACACGGCCTTAAAGATTTGGACAATTTTCTCTTCAGTTTTAAGGGAATCAGTGTAGTGCCAATGTTTGACTGCTCCTCACAAACCTAGGAAAACAACGATTTCAAAATAACCATGGTTTTTCCAGTTGCTATATAAAGAACATCTTTTGCTCCACGTCACACAAGCAACTAAAGTTCTAATCCAATTTATGTAGCACAATTCAACTCTCCTCCTCCAACTTTAAATATATGAATACACACAAAAATATTTAACTCTACCATTTTTGAGAACTGTACAATGAAATAGTTCCTAATATCTACACCTAGTAGAAGTGCAGACAGATTCTACCTTTACAAATGCAGTCAGTGAACTATAACATGCAATTTGCTACTCTGCAAAATGCCTTGAAATACTCCTAAGTTCTAGCTGAAAAATGTTGCATAAAACCTGAACTTTTTTGCATTATATTATGTTCTGCATTAGCAGTATGTTTTTATCATTTTTCAGCTGCAATGCTGTTTGCCACAATGGCAGTACATTTGTTTGTATGTTGTGTTGTTAAAGGAGGTGCTCTGATGCGACGGTCCCTCTGGTGCAAGCTGACTAAATTAGGGTCACAGTTTCTTTACTGTTGCAGTCACCCTCTGTCAGCATATGCAACTGAAAGAAGTCTGAATTAATACAAATGACCTTTAAGCGTGTTTTGGTTAATTTTTTGAAATACGCATTTTAAATGTAACTACTTAAAAATCACACTTATAAAACCCTATATAAAACTTATTTAGGAGATGATTAAGCATGCGCATTTACTATCACCATGTGCCAAGCTCATAAACTGTATTCAAATAGGGTTTTCTTGCATATATAAAATGTTAAAAGGTACTGGCTATACTGAAAATGTTTTGCTCCAAGCATTTAGTAAATGCCCAGTTAGTCTGTCCATGCCAATGCTGATTCAATCATCTTCTGTGTGTACTCAGGCAAGGAGAATTCCCCCTAAACTATAACTCTGCCTAATCTAAGCTAGCTGTCTTGGTTTCCTCCTGTAGTCAGTAAGAGGCAACTCCAGAGAACAACTCACATAAATCTACGGAAAATACCTGAGATAAGGATGCAGTATCGACATTCTTCAAAACAGAAGCCAAGACACAGGGAAAGTAAGAACTGTAATTTCTGTAAAATTACTCAATTTGAAATAGTCCAGACCACATCATTATGGAGATTCAGTCCTTTCAAAACACGGCTTATGCTATTGCCCATGGCAGCTCAGAGAAGTCAGCAGTTTTGTATGTTGGGCCAAGGGATCCAAGCTGGGCAGCAGCAAACAAGGAGAAAAATATCAGTAAGCATTTCAAAATTTGAATTTGTCTAGCATTCACAGGAGCTCTGGGGTGAGACAAAGGTAAAATTCAATTTTCTGGTCACAACTCAACTGCTTCAAACATAAAGTCAAGCTTTGGTTTTTTCTTTTCATGAAATCATTGCTTTGGTTTTCATGCCTGTCAAAAGCTAAAGGTAGCATCTTCTCCTAATATTCAACCCAAATTAATCCCTTTTAGTGATCCCTGCCAGTTAAATCAGACAAGACAGGGGTCCTATAGAAAAAAACCGTACCACAGCATGAAGTGATTAAAGGCTGCAAATTCACATACAACCACAAAAGGACTTAAAGCACTGCATGCCACCTTGATTTTGATATTTCCTGAATTTTGAAAGCCTGACATCAGGATTTTGGGGGTTCACTATTTTTTAACTACACATGTGAGGAAATGCTCCCTTAGTTTAAAAAAAAAGGGAAAATGAAAAAGATTAAATTCCATAAGCCATAATGAAGATTGTCACCTGCACAACTCATGAGTAGATCAGAAACTTCTACATTCCTCACAGGCCTTCTTAACCACCAACTTTAGTTTTACTAGAATAAAATTCCATCAACTCTGAGAATTAAATAGCTTACTTTTTTCTTTATTTTTAATTCATCTGACCAAATTAAGATGTTTGAAAGGAATTTTACATTTAAAAAAGTATTTTTAATTTAAAACATTATTTCAAATACTACATTCAAGGTTTTAATATAACAGTGACCAATTAAATATGCTTACTCACTATGTGAAAGCAAGATATACTCAAAGAAATTATTCTACTTGGCTAATAAGCAAGTCATCCATGATTGCTTTCAAGCATAAAAGGTGTACAAAAATATATTCTTTGCCAGGGTTGGTCTGTCAGGTATTTGTAGTTTCAGAAAATATTTCCTGAGGGGTTTAGATGAGAATTCTATGCATACATACTGACAATTTATTTCCCCTGCAAAAATGCAATACAATAGGAAGATGAAATAAAAGCAAACTAAAGAGAAGTCTAGAGACAAGGCAGCTGATCTTGCAGCACTAAAACAATGACCTGATATGTACACTCTGCAGTGTTTTGCAAAACAGACTGTAGGCAAAGATGAGCCGATAGCAATCTAACTAGAACAGTCATTGCAACCACCATGATATAAACTCTTTACTGCCTTAGTCCTTTGCTGAATGTTAAAATTGGAGGAGATACTTCAAACAGTACTTTTTAAATGGAAGGCAACAGAAAGCAATCCACATCTAAAAACAATAATGAGACCTCATAATGAGACCCTTATTGCAAATAAGGAACAAATGGTCAGGCCACATTTGTTCCTAGTGAATATTACCACATCCTAATGTCAAATAATTTGGTTCATATTTCATTTTATTTTTAGTAAATCCAACTAAAACCAGGTTCTATGTTCATTCTGAATATCACTATTTCAAATTATGGGGAAATTTATGATTTAGAGTGCTGCTTGGCAATCCTGAAAGGGCGCCATAATCCTTTCACAGGGTAGATAGATAATGTTATAGAAATGGAGATCTTATAGGTTTACTTCAGCTTTCATGTGATGTAAGAAAATCTACAATGTTTTTGAGATGAGGGAGCTTGTCAGACCTTAGTAGTGAGCATCACCCATTCCATAAAAGTGACAGCTAGTATTACCAGCAGAGAAGTAGTTGCCCTCATGCCCTACAGCAAAGTCACTGTCTGTTTCTTATTTGACAGGCAGGGTAATATGGGAATACGTTACGCTAGTGGAAAAACTGACACAATTTCTGGAGAGTCCTGTGACTAGTATGAGCAAAATGGAAGGACCACATCCAACATCTGTGATAGATACAATTTAAAGCATATGTTTATATCTGCTAAATTACAATCCTTTGTACTGCTGACACCTGCAAGTGCTTAGCAAAATCTGAAAATAAAATTACATTATCCATTGTGAGCAGTATGCAACTTGTCCTGCACATCTAAAATTGAAATTCATAATTAGAAATAAGCACTAACTGAACCATTGTATGCTACACACTATAATCTCTCATGTCATTGAGACAGTGCAATTTACCTACCAACTGTTTTCAAGGCCCAATACTGCTACAGAAAATATTGCTGGGGAATTTTAAAATGTATGCTGTAACAGTGACTTAAACTGGATCAAAATGAAGTCGAAGGAATGAAAACTAAACAACAGTTCCCTTGGTCAAAGCTGGAAATTCAATCCCATTTTGCTGTTATAATCCATAGAAGAAACTTCACTGTGACACATCAAAAATTGGATTTAGTGAGTGACTGAGAGACCGAAATTGCTGGTAGCTCAGGCTTGCAATTCATCCACAGGTCAGGCAGAGTGCAGCAAACAGCACACCTTTCTCTACTGTTTTCTTCTTCTAAACTCTAAGCATACATTCAAGAGACCACCCCCTCTAGTAAGGGTAAAAAAAGCCTTCCCATATCAGCTCCTCCTGGCTGTGAAAAGCTGTGCAAAAGCGTGGATATATAATAAACAATCCTAAAGCCATAGAGAATACTAAATTCAAAAACTAAGTATGTAAGAAAAGCCCTAATCCTTTTAAAAATACATTCACATTGGGGCTGCAAGGAGTTTAACTCAACACCATATTGCTTGACTCTGTCACACAGTACAGAATAAACCAAACACAAGGTATAAAAAAAGAACTTAAAAAAACCCCAGAGAACAATATATCTTTTTCAGTGAAACATCTCTGTACAGCTCTGTGAAAGAGCTATGGGAAAGTGACTAAACAAACCACAAGGAGTCCCCCTAAGACAATTTTTCAGTATCTTTCATATTCATTACACAGTCACTCAAATACAGTGCAAAGTGCCTGTGCTTCAAAGTGCGGAAGACTTTATTTAGATTTACTCATTAAAAATCCTTACAATAAATAAAATAAATCCTTCAAGTAAACTTTGTTTACTCTTTAGAACATTGTATTTTTCAACATGCACCTTAAAACTGATAGACACCCTGCACTAAGTGAAGTCAATCATACCTAATTTATGATAAAGTAATCATGCTTAACAAGAATAAAGTATTTTTAAAATTGCATAAGGTACACAGCATGCTAATCTGTTGGAAAACACATTTAGAAATTACAAATCCTGGGTTCTTTGTTTACTCAGAAGAAGCCAAGAACAGGAGATGGCAGATTTTAACTAACATTATCAAGAACTCCTTTTAGCTTAAGCAGGTGACAGAAATTCAATAACAATTTTAATTCACTCTTCGAATGTCCGTTGTGTGTAAGTGGTATTCAAGAAAGATTGCTTGATGTCCAAACTGCAGTGGACAGCTAATTTCCGATGTCTGTCTTCATATCTCCTTACAGACGAATGATTTGATTAACCCCCAGGGGTGAAACGGAATACCATATTTTTCCAGTTGCAAAGGGACACTAGGCAAGCCAAAAATTTATAACTTTCTCTGAACATTTTTTATGTTCCAGTCTTAAAGGTAACACCATGAAATGGTTTAAGTATCCAAGTATGCTAACGGGTAACTTACGACAACCTCTCTGCCCAACTGCATCCCTGTGTACCCAAATACTTCCTTACTAGTTAAAAAACCCTGCAAAATACAAAGAAAGTGGCAGAAAAGCCTGTAACAGTTTAAAGGCTTTCGGAATGCTTTGTTATTTTAACACTGAGGTATCAGATGCATTTATAAATCCAATTTTGAAAATCATTTGTAAAGTATCTCTTCAGAGGTTATGGTTGTGATAGAAAAGAAAACCAGTACTAAAGAAGATCTGTACAGACAGACAAAGAATAAAAATCTTTATTTTTTGAAAATACTACAGAAGCATACTATCAATATTACTAAAGAGAGTTAATTCATGTCAAAAATTTAGTTCTAATTTTACAATGCTGTATTTGACCAAGGCATACCAACCAATATAAAGTATTAACAACCTTTATACGATTTTCCAGTAAAAAAAAACAGCTTCAGTAATTCAAATAATTTTCATTCCAAAAAACATGCATTCTCTATCTGTCCTTAGAGGTTTGCATTCCGCGCTACTCCTGAAATACTTCCACTTGTTAATAATGTTACCAATCCCGATACAGTGTCCATGCTCACTCCTTTGTCAGGGAGAACACAATATGAAAAGAAAGCATTTAACTGGGATAGTAAAATTCTCTTTATTGGTTAAGAATATTTCCATTTTCCATACATTCTGGTTTTTAACTGTTTTACAGAGAATCTAAAATCATTACTTTATGACCTACTGGTTTTCAGAGCAGCCCTATGCACAGCATTTCAGCAGAAACTTCAGATGCTGAGTAAGACTGCTAAAACCAGAACACTTCAACTATTTCACAGCATGAATTAACTTACTTTGGAGGATGTAGAGTCACATTCCTGACAAATCCACCCATAGCCAGTCTGTTTAGGAGACTTTTTCAAGGGAGGGTCTAGACAACCAAAGTGGTAGCAAAGCCTGCATTCATCACACCTGCAACAGAAAACCAAAATATATATTTATATATAAATGGTATTTCTACACTATTTTAGACTGAGCTTCCATGCAATTCCCAGAACAAGATTTCCTGATCCATTACCATGCTACAGAAAATCCATTTTCTATAAGGGGAATTTTCAAACACAACCAATTCAAGAAGGTTCTGCCTAATTTGGAATATTTTGATGCAGACACTCATACATCACCTTTGTCATCATTTTATACAGATGACGTTACTTCAGAGATTTGCAAATTAAAGAAAAAACATATAACCAGCTCATTTTTTTAGATACTTCAATGTCATTCATTACCACTTACATTAAGAAATCCGTGATTTTTTTAGACAGTGACAACATTGATTCTTCATAGTTTTAAGACACTATTTCACACATCTGCTTTTTGAAAGAAAGCTCGGTGAAATGTTTGCTCACATATTCAATAACTCCAGTTTTATTTATAGCTATGAATTATGTTTTTTTTACACCAGGACTACGTGGTTGATAAAGAGAGGCACAAAATATTTTCTGATTCACTTCGAATTTTCTGAAAGGGGCATTAATTTAAAAGAATTTCACTGGGATCTTTCACTTATAAAGCTGCACTATGAACATACAACAATTTTATGCTCTTTTTAATAAACCTTTCATTAGTGTTTTGTGCTATGTACAGCCCCCATAAAATGCTCAAAACGTAGCATAGCTATTGTTCACCTATTCTTAATGTACCAGCATTGAAGAAATGCTACCATTTAACAAGTACTTAATGAAAGGCTTTTTAAATCAGTACAATGATTGCTCAAAATAAGAAAGGGACTTTTAAAAGCAAATAATAGATTTTCATATATATTGCTGAACCTCACTTTATTTGCATATCTCCCTGTATTCTTTTGTATGAAAAAGAAAGATTTTTTCAAATTTACTTCACAATATTCTCGTCATTAAATGCCGTTAAACTCTGAAGCCAATATAAAATGATCAAAAAAATAAAAAATAGAGTAAATGTTTAAAAATAAATTTTTCTAAGAAAACCCCTACACTTTGTTTCTCTGCTTCCCTGCCACTCATCTTCTCGACAAAACCAAAAAAAAAATCTGCGAAAATTGCAAACAGCATGGCACAGGCATCAGCAGATCAGAACCAGAGGGACATAATTTATCGACAGAACACACAGTGCATCACAGATGATTCAACTAACAGAACATGCTACTGTATTAACAGAAGAAAATGTTCATGTGACTCTTCTCCAAGTACTAGTCTCCAAATAAAAAGAAGTATCTGTTTCCTGATCACGACTGTTTAACCTAAGTAAATACCTTGTCCTTGCTGTCAAGGCTGTGCTTGCTACGGAAACCTTCTGGTTTTAGCAATTATATGTAAGACATGATCACTGGTAAGGGTGTGACATGTATTGCTACCACTAAGTAGAAATTAAAAGCAATAATCTACCTATCCAGACTATGGAACACTGGACTGACATGGTTTGGGTATTTTTAAAAATGGGATATACCATATTACAAGCTATATCCTTAGGATTGTTTAGTAATAACTCAATCTAACTCCAGGACAAAGAAAACACTTAAAAGAGGAAATAGTTCTCTATTAAAGACAGAAGAATTCTAATGTACAAATATATTACTCACAATCAGGAATATATGCAGCTTCATTTTTTGTGAAAGGCATATTAAAATGACAAAAAGGTTGAGAGGGAGATGAGATAGGTTACACTCCTACAACCCAACAGCATATGTGACCTTCAGCAAAAGATAAAGCCTCCTTTGAGCTTCCATGTTCTCATCTGTAAAGGAATATATTTTTACTAACTTATTTCAGTATCTAGAATTTTATTCACTTAAGTGCTTGCATTTGAGCAGTGGTTATCAGAATTCTCTTCTTGTAAATTGTTTGGGGTCCTCTAAGTAACACAAAATAAAGCATCACACTATTTCTGACCAATTTAATGGATCTTCAGAGCTTAATCCTAAAATCTACATCTGGCTTTAAACAGCACTGATTTAGATTTTTTTCTGAAGTGATTGTCTATAAATACAAGTGTTTATACATTCAAAGGAAAATATTTCCCCTTTAAAATTACACTTTGCCATCTCTTCTTACATCTTTTCCATTTGGCATTTAGAATGTGGTTATTTCCTGGCTGCACCTTCAGCCAGATTTCAGAAGTATGCTCAGGGAGTTAGCAAGGCTGGGTTGAAACAATCAGAACAGTATGAAATTAAATACAGATCTGGAGGCACCATTCTAAAGCTGAATGGTTTTAATATTTATTGTCATTAATTTTTATCACTTCAAAGCTGCTTAGTTTGGCTGGAGCAAAATTGCATTTTCCTGGAGTGTGTTAAAAATATCTCTATGAAAGTTTCCAGATTCTAATTGCCTTTATCTGCATCTGCACAGCTGAGAAAATGCAAATACCAAAAGCATATTTTCATGTATCAAAATATAAAAAGTTGCATGGTGATAAAAACGAAACTCTTTAAACGCTTTCTTTGTACTGCTTTTTATTGGAATATAAATTCTGAATTGTGGAATGCAAATGTGCTGATTCTGAACTTCCTAGAGCACGATGCTGGGAAAATGGATGAATACATACAGTACCTTGGTTAAAGATGATGCCCTAGTTGTCTGGCAACTCTTGTCTGCTGACACTGACCTGGGACAAAATGGGAAGCTTACAAACATCACAGTACAGAAGACAGAATTGGCATTCTTAATTCCTAGTTCTGAAAGAAAACCTTAAACCTAGGTTAAAATGGCACTAGTAAAATGAGATTAAGCCCTCAAATGTATACTGTTACTTGTGTTCTTTTGTCTAGCAACACAAAATGATAGAAGATCCACTGCCAGTTTCAGAAAATAAGAAAGCGTCACAAAATAAGAAGAACTTTCAACTTAATTAGAGAATGAAATTGCTGGGTCACAGGAAGTGTTGTGCTGACAATCTCACAGCATTTCAGTGCCTGCACTCACAGATCAATCACCATACAAAAACCTACCGAGTAAAGGAGCCACACAGCACTATCATTTACGAGTATCATCCACTTCCATCCTGAAGATGGCTTAATAGTACAAGTTAAAGTATGGGGATGGGAGAATGGGAAGGGAAAGAAAGCACTTCCTCCATTTTAAAGGTTCAGTTAAAAAATTTACCCTTTTATATTCAAGGTCACACCTTAAAAACAGCCCTTAAACTAGCAAATGTTTTGTATTGCTGTCATTTGTGGGTAACTTTTTTGTGGCTAAATATATGATTTACAAATACAATTAAATGCACAGCCATCCCCACTGGCCTGGCTAGCAGCTGTACTGAAAACTCTGTGAGAATAAAAGCAGAGGTCCATACAAAGACAAGCCAACCTAACCTCCTAAATTACCTCTAACTGACAGGTAATTGTTTACTATCAATGTTTTAACAAACTCGAAATTACTTTATGCATCAAAATTAGAAATCACTGTGTTCCTCATTTCAGCAATTAATGAGGATGGATATACGCCCACTCTATACTGAGAAAATGGGGTGTGAAGAAGAAAGGTGAATTCTGAAGGAGTTAGGCTAATAAATTAAAAAATAATAAAATAAAATATTTTTCACTTCTAAAAGTATAGAATGCAGGTCACTACATCTTCACAGCAAGCAAGCTCGATTAGGCATTTCCATACCTGAAAACTGTCTGCTTTGTTCTTTAATAAAGCGATCTCCATCTGCTCATGCCCTTGGATTGTTTTTATTAGTTTTTTAGCAGTACAGCTGGCTGTGCTCAAGCCCTACATCACTCTGCATCTTCCTGTTCATAATTAACTAATTATACTCTAATCAATAGTGTGGATACCGATTTTACAATGTAAATGAGATAAATGAGATAATGGCTAGGGTCAATCTCATTTTATTTACAAAGCCCAGCACACACATCCAATTTCATTACATTGCATCTACCTGCACAGGAGGGAGTCTTATCAGTTGGCCTGCAGAAGTATTCCTGTGAGCACTGGGGAAAAAGACCTGTGCTTTTACAGAGGAACAGTGAATGCAAAACCTGCCCATCACTGGCATATTTGTAAGTCACTGGTTAATATCACTGAAAACCACGAAGAGCTGATTCAGCCAGAGTGAAGAAACCTATTTTGCATTCACAAGACAGCATCACCCATCTATAGCTGTAAAAGTAATTACCTACATGTGCCTGAAACACAACATTAATAAGCTAATCTTTAAATAAACTTTCCAAATATGCTTCAGAGACTACAGAAAATCTCTCACTTATGTACACATCACTGCACATCATCTGCAGTGTTATGCCAAAAGGTACCATGTTGAACAAAATACAGAATTGCAAAATATATATACCACTCCCTATTCATCACATCAGCATAGAAAAATTTACTTTAATGGAAGGTAAAACTTTGATACATATTGACAAACCATCATCACCATTAAAATTAGAGAACTTGTCATACTAAGTCTTACCCTGCAAACTTAGAATAAAACTGGAAGTAATGTCATTCAGAATTTTTAAACTCAGAGAACTGCATCAGGATGGGTGTTCATTCACTCACCCATTAGCTGGGGGGATGCAACACCATGGCTATTCCAGCACCTGTGTGGATTTAACTATTGACATGCAACTTTCCTTGTGAGCTTGTTTTGGACCCCGTTTCTGACTAAGGTCCTAAATACCTAAGAGATTTTTCTCCTCAGGTAGTGATCCCTCATCTCTTTAATCCCTCAGTACCACTCTGCAGCAAGTGCCACTCTGAATGTGCAAACAGCTGGAGACATGCACTGAGTTAATTTTGAATTGCAATACATTCTTGGGTTCAGATGAACAACCTAAAACCAGCTAGGACAGTTTAAGGTACTTGTTAACATTTTATTTCTTGTTAGTGGCTGTATGATAGAACCAATGGAAAAGAGAATGTAAGCATTCCCTCAAAACCCGAGTAAGCTGATGTAGCTAAAGAGAATTCAAACCATAGAACCAAGATGACTGACCTTGGACTGAGGCAGATGAAGAGTGGTCCTGTGATACCTTAACTGCAATCAGACCACACAGGTGATAAAATTCTGGCTGATAGGAGTTAATACTGGGGGATGGGTTATATCAGCAACTCTTACATTTAATATCAAAGAAGGCACTTTCTTGTGCCCTTAATTAAAGAATAAAATTAATTAAAGATCTAATGGTGAAGTAACTGTACAATTTTATATTTAGTGCATTGTTATGAATGCTGTCCAAGAAAGTACTTCTACTTAGTGAGGGAAAAGCCCGAAACAATAGTACTTTTTCATTATGGAACATGTGGAAACGATTCTTTTTAGGTTTCTTTTCTGACACTTCTTAAAAAAAAAAAAGTGAAGATAAGTGAGGATATGTCTTTGTAACTTACCCTGCCATTCTACATTGAAACTCTTTAATTCAGTCCCATGAATTCCAACAGAAATCCCCTTCATTTTGCTGTGATATGTCATAGGCCAAGAAAAACACAGAAATGCTGCAGTGTTGTATTTACGCTATTTTAAAATAAGATCTAGATCATTAGCAACTCTAATTTTTAGGCAGAACATTGTCAAAAGACAAAAGTATAAATACAAAATTGAAAAAGAATGGTTTCTTCTTCCTGATTTCTACATGTTTTCCATTGTCTGTAAGTCAAGTCATCTCGCAGCTTCTGTTCAACAGAACCATTTGAAAAAACTATTAGCACCAGGATAATACAGAAGTGTCCACACATAGGTTAGCCAAGCTTTAGGTGACTTCACTATGAGAGCGTGATTCCAGCACTAAAATTCTTGTGACTGCACGTGCATATAATATTGAGCATAAATCAGGATGTAGCCCAATTATACAGCCACTTAAAACACAGGTACTGGTTATCCTGAAAGGCTGTCGCCAAAGATGCTCAAAATTAAACAGCATATAACTCTAAGGAACTTGATCTAATTTCAGAGTTAAATCTAACCTTGCATTAGACCTGCTTTGAGTGGAACATATGTCCTCCAGAGGCTCTGTCCAACCTAGATCTTTCTGGATTCTAGTATTTGAATCATTTTGATTGAAGTAAATGAATACTCTTTCTGGGCAGGATACTGCTTATGGTATTACATATTCAAATTTCTATTATGCTAGGTGCAATGCAAGCATACCAAAGGAAGTCCCTGACTTGCATTAGATGAGACAGTAGACTACTCCTCTCTTCTGTAATGGCTGGAAGACAAGGGGCATGGCTATTGCTGAAAGGTGAGTGAATATACCAGCTGCAGGATTAGTTTGTCTGACTACTACTGATGAATATAGGGTATGGGCAAGACAGAAACATGGCCTGACAGAGCAGGATGAGCTTACTGATCTTCAGTTACCAGTAGTTAAATGAAGTACCTATACAATTGTAAAGGTGAGAAAGTATAGCTCAAGTTTTTGTCCAAACTCAAGGGTATTGATAAAATTACTATTTTTTCTCTTTAGTACACAATAATCCTGTGGAAAACTCTTCACTCAGAGGATCTGCACTATGCTTTTCAGCATCTGCTACATGAAGCGATCTTTTTTTTTAATCCCGTATTTAGCACTAGTTATAATACATAATAGCATGAATTTCTATCACTTTGACTTTAGGAAGTTCTACTTTAAAGTAAAATAGTAAACAAAACATTCTACCTATAAATTCAAAAGGAAGGAAAACCCCACCATTTTATGCTTCTACTCTGCATCCCCACAGATGCTAATCATCATGTAACCCAAACACTTTACTTTAACAGAACTCACAAATAGTGCCAATCAATTATATCACAAAAGAAAATAAGCATTAATCTGGCAGACATTTGTGTAGCTAGTTTTATTCTGCTGAATCCCTCTCTGAAACTGCCACCTCTCCTACTTTATTTATGTTTTGTAACACTAAAACAAACAAACAACCCCCCAAATCCAAAAACCTAATACTGACAATCTATGGGTAAGGAAGAATCAGAATTGGCTATCATTATGCGACATTCCTATGTAGTCTGTATTTTTCTGACTGGTACACAAGTCTTCTGTTTCATGAAACTGAGTCTGTATGTACACAATGAATTGTAAGAATGCTATAAAGAAACTTTATTTACTAACCTGTATGTGAACAGCTTCCTTTCACAAGAAGTGTTCACTTTTCTCTCTCTCTCTCGTAGTATGTCAAAAGTATAAAACACATTGTTTTGATAAATTATTTTGTAAAATTCATTAAGGGCCCATATATACAAGGAGAATACATTGATGTAAACACTGTATCAAAAGTGTTTGGTCTTGTTCATATTATACAGCCTCTATCTAGAGCTTCTATTTACAGTATTTTTAAGTTTAAATTAAGTATTTCTGTGAAGACAGTCTCCAAGGCATGTATTAACATAATGCTACACAAATTACAGGCCCTTCCCAACATCCCAATTCAACATACTTTCTTGCAAAATACAGGAAATTCTGAAGGAACCAGGATAGCCCCCTTGACAAACTGAAGAGTATAAAATTTAAGACAGCTATTAGCAAATGTTGCACTAGTTATTCTGAAGTACATTAAAGTCATAATTGATGATTACATCTAATGTGCCATTCTCAGGTATTCAGACTTGTAACTACACTGAAAGGTGTATTGTTTGTGAACTAGTACAGAAGTCCATTATAGCTCTGAATACTGACATCAAAGTTCCTTCAAAAGGTGAAATATCAAGTGTTAACATCTAGCTGTCCAGAAAAAGAGAGAAAAGTAACAGAACGATTCATATGAATGAGACAATAAGAGAGATACTGAAAATTAAACTAATGCCTAATGCCAAAAGAAAAGTGTCAAAGAAGGAAAACAAAAATAAATAAAACTAGCAATAAAAAAAAATACACAAAAGCTGTAATGGAGAACAAACACACAAAACACAGCAGGAAGTTACCTTAGTTTACCAAGAATGCCCAGGAAGTATCAACAATACTCAGAACAGTTTTTAAACACAAACTAGTCTGTACTTAAACCCCTCCAACAGCAGAGATTTCTCAATTTCCCTAACAAACTTCTCTATTGCAATTTTTCTTATTGTTAGAAAAAGCTTCCTAACAATAAGAGAAAAAAAAGCCCAAAAGCCTAATCCAAATCATCCTGCTACAATTTAACTTTGTTTGGCCTGACCAGATTTGAAGAACAACTTTTTTGCCTTTTTTTTTGCAGCAACTTCTCTCTCCATCACTTCTGTATTAATTTAGGCTGTTTGAAGAAAGATTCCTCAGTATTTTCTAAATTACAGAAATCCAACTATTTAAAGCTTTTTCATTCTTTTATGTCTCCTGTAGTCTTCTTATAATTCAATTCAGTTTGCTTTGGATCGTCTCTACATATTTCTTGCCAAAGTGGACAGAATATGCTAGCTGAGGCTTTTCCAAGGGTGATACACCAGTCTTTAGAACATTCAGGAGGAGTACTTTCATGTGTTAAATGTAACACCTCTCTTTCTACATATAACCAAATTGCTTCACACTCAGTTTGTGATCCAGACCCTCCCATACTTTCTTTTTTGAAGACGTATCATCTAACTAGTTATTCTTGGTATCATAACAATGCAATAAACAGTGATTTGTCTTTTCCTTTACTGCTTTGCGTCCTTTTTCTGGATGCTTTCTTAAAATATTACTTTTAATTCTAAAACTGGTCCCTCACACCATATTGCCATGACCTGCAAATGTAACAAAACACTTTATTCCAGCACCTAATATACTAAAGCAAAAATTAACAAAAACATAATAATACTCAGGAGAGTCCTGAGTGGAACTCAGTGTGTGGAATATCATTCGACAGTGAGTCCATAGTAACTAGCTGACTTGTCTAATCAGCTACATATTTCACTGCAGCTTAATTAACAGAATATTTCTCTAGCTTATTTAGTAGAATGTCACACACAGAAGTATTCCAAGTCTTACTAAAGCCAAGATATGCTACATTTATCATTCTCTCCCACTCACAGTACCTTGACTGTGTTAGTTTAATAACTGATCATAAATCACAGTGAATGTTACTTTTCTGTTTGTTTTTTTTTCCCTAGACTCAGCACAGCAAACACCTTTTTTTCTTTTTCCCTTCATTACCACAGCATTTGGACATAACTTTTTGCTTCAAGTATTTGCACAAGTGGCCACTAAACTTGGTCTTTTCTTCCGAAAACAGATTACTGGATTCTGAAAGATCAAATTCCAGCATTAATGTCTATTTCCTAGTGCAAATTTCTTTGATTTTAAGGTGTCTTTGTGTGCCTTGCCAATACAGAATGGCATTTCTGATAGTTCAGATGAAAATCTTACTCTAATATCATCCCACCCCCTTTTTAAAACAAAACGACGTGTTAAGACATCAGGATAATTTTATTTAATATAATATCCAAACATGAAATGCCCTGGTAAGATATGACTTGTAGGTAAGTATACACAAATTTGTATATTTCTCCTATCACTTATTACAGCATTTAATTAAGTTTAAAAAATATTTGCAAATGGAAATGTGCCTTGATGACAAAAACCACCATATCTCAAGAAATTCAAAGATTATGTCATAAAGTCACAAGTGCGATTGCATTTGAGCAGAATTTTTCCGAGCAAGTTCAAGATGAAAACGATGAAGATGTCAACACACTGCTACTGTAGATTTAAGAACTGGATCAATATCATTTGTAGATCAAAATACTATGTCTGCATCTACCAGGATATATATGGACGAAGACGAGGATCTCAGCTGTCACGCTCTGTGATCAGTTCTCCACTCCTTCCCCAACTTACATAACAATTTCATATTTGAATTGTGAGGAGATAAGCTTGTCCAGAACACTGCCAGAGAAGTAAGCCAAATAAAACAAATGTCTGTATATACTCAATTTTTCTTTTTCATAATTTTTTTTTAGAAAGCAATATAAGTATAGTTCTAATCACTTGAGTGTCTGAAGTCAGAAACAATTCGTTCATACTAATAAGCAGAAAATCGATTTTTCTGTGGCAGATCTATTCCTTCAGAATAGTTAAGTCTCAAGTGTTTTACAGGTCTCATTATGACTGAACAGATTTTTTTTTTTAGGAAACAATCTTTTTTACAGCAAGGTCTATGTACAACATGATGTTCTATATAGAAATGTTCTTATTAAACCGCATATAAGTAGAGTGGCAGGCGGATGGCAAACCATTGCTTATTTCTTTCGGTATCATCATAGAGGAATGCACAATATTTAAGTCCCACAGGCTTCTGTCACTCTTCAGTGAATCCAAGCATTGTATAACATCATTTGCCAACGAAGCACAGGGGAAAAAAGACATTACTTTTATAGGACAATTCTGACAAGACATTTATCTGGGATTTTTCAACAACGCACATATGAAATGTCTGGATTAGTGCAAAAAATTGCAGGCAAATTAACTACCTTGTCAGTCCAAACAACAAACCAATCAATTACATTCTATCCAAGCCTGACAAGCAAACTCAACTTCTTGTCATAATGAGCTTATAGTAGCGACAAGGTAGCTGTTCTCCTTTACTTTAGGTACTCTATCGAGAGCTTTATCCACATTTAAAAATCATATTATAAAAGGTTTCCACGATTGCCTCCGAGGATGAGTTGTGGCAGTTGTGTCTCATGAAGGGTATCTACACAGTAAAGTGATAAGAAAAACATATTAACATTGAAAGATCATAGCAACTCTGCTCTGTCTTATGAAACATTTTAACATCACACTAAATTCAAGCAATGTGTATGCTCAGATACAAATATCTTAAGACATACCAAACTCCCAGGATTCTCAGATCTAAGTGCCAAATCATTAAATTTAATTAAGTACAGCATCCTTTTAACTTATTCTCAGTCCAGCTCAAAGAACAAAAGCAGTCCACCATAAGACAGAGAAGATAATTTTTTTCTTTGTTTAATCATAAAGGTAATAATTTATGACAAGCGGCCTTGACTGTGAAACCATCATTTTCCTCAGATTTGAATCCCACACAAATGCAGCTATGGGACTGACTACATGACAAGCACAAACAACATGGGTGCTTGTTTTATAGAACAGCATTTGAAAGAGAGTGAGTCTCAGTATTTAGGAAGCATTAAATAAGAGAGAGTTTCTTTCATAAAGCAATGTAATAATTCAGTACATAGAAATCTTTAGTCACTTCTGAAACAATGTCTTTGATGCAATAATTGGAAAGCTTTCACAGGTTTTTTTCCTACTTCCTGCCTCAACACTCTCAGACATACTTTTCAAGAATGCTGGGGTTTTTTTTAAAGTTAATATGATTTTAAAGTTCTGATTCTCCACATTTCAACACAGTAAATTAATGTTAACAGATAACACTGAGATTTTGAGTAGAAAAATAATCCATGTTGTTTTTAAGCTGTGCTGGCATAACATGTTGCTTTTTGAGAAAATACCTATATAAAGTCCCCAGTGCATTTGTTCTGTTTTATTCTTTCAAATGTATTAAAGTAGAATTGTAAATAAAAAATAATTCTAAACTGCTTTCACACTTTAATAAAATAAAACCAGTAACAATCTGATCAACAGGAGCTGTAGTGCTGCCACATGTACATTGCAAACTCATTTTGAATGTAGGGATTTTGAGTCTAAGAATTAAAGGGACAGCAAGGAAGTAGGATATGTATATCCCCACTTCATCTCTTACTTAGGACACAATTAGAATTTTAATTCTGGTGTCCTGAACGGTAATTCTACGCTCCAATACTGAACTTTTAAAGAAAATGGAGGAAAAGCTGAGCTGTAAAATAGAAATACTTTTAATAGTAATCTTATTACAATCACCTTCCCTTAGCAAGTGCAACTGATTTTGTTCTCATCACCTCAGAGTGGGTGAGTGTGACATGAGGGCACACTGAAGTGCACAAACATGAAGGGTAGCATCAGCAAACAATCTGAGATAAGCTCAAGGTCTTTCTGCCACCTCTATCCTCTCAGCCACAGTATGAGTAGCTGCAAATGTACTACTGGAGTTAGGTCATCATAATATGATGAGCTATGTCCTAGCTGGGCTAAGCAAGGTTTGGACATGAATACAGCAAGCCATACTTTTAATACAAGTTTTTATTTCTGTTTCTCAGAATTAGTGTGTGTATTTAAATATACACATATGTATATGCATATTATTATTGCATTTATATAAATTTATATTTTTATATAATTTTATATGAAAATTATATTTATGTAAATATATTTTATATATATGAAAAAACTTCATAGCTGAACTAAGAAAATGGTTACATTTTAACAATAAGCTCACAAATCTAAGTAATAAGACAAACAAGGCTCACAGGGGAAAATTGTTGTTATAGAGCAAAGCCAAGATTCTGATTTTTGGTGACATTTCAGGTAATGCTGTAATAACCCAGGCATCAATAATAGTTACTGATACTTTAAAGGGAATTTACTTTTTAAATGGTTGGACAACTTTTCCATTTCTACTGTTTTGAAAATTTGACTTGACATCATTTATTTTACATGATGCAGGGTTATCTTCACCCCTCTCATCTTTGAAGTATTATTTAATTAAGGAATCACTACTGACTGTCTAAACACAGTTTTAACCAGCTACAGATTGGTAAAAGAGAAAGGAATATAAATGGATAAATACAGTGGATGTTTTTAAGCTTGTAACGCACAAACTCATCTGACTACTGATTCTGGAGAATTACTTACTGAAAATTTTTCCTGTGACCTCCCACACTGACGACATTTCTCCTGTTCTATTCTCTGCTTTTGCTTTTCTCCCACCCCTACATACCATTTTCCAGCCCTCCCTCATCCAAAGAACTGCTCCCATTCCTACACATCCACTCGAAATTTCTACTGACTGCGGTACTCAGAGCTGCTTGCAATAGCTGAACTAGCATTTTCAGCCTTATCGGGAAAAAGATTTACTGAACACAAAATACCTGAAATGAGGACAGTGAGCAAAAACTGAACAGCCTTCCCTTCTCACCAGCAGATGGAACAAATATCAGATAAAAAAAAAGCATCATGGGTAATGCCACAATAAATGCTTTCAGCAGGAAGGTTCTCAATCACGTATTTGGTCCTTTGGAAGAGTTCCTCTTTCCCATTCCTTTCTTTCATTTCAGGACTAAGACAACAATGAAAGCACTTACCTCCAAGTTTTAGTACAAAGGGAGAAAAACACACCAACCTCTGTCATTCTCCCTAATCACACATGGCTGTAATCTGCTTCTTCAGTTATACAAATACTGTGTGTGTATGCATAAATATCTGCAAATTTCCCTTTCAAAACAATTTAAGCACAAGAAACCCCACAAATTATTTCAATACTTTCTACTGGAATTGCCAAAGGCCCTCCGTATTTGTGTATCAGCTACTGAAAAGTACAAATTCTAGATAAACATAATGCTCGTGTCAGTAGTTTTGATCCTTGTTAATTTTTAGCCATCTTAATACTTGCTTTCATCGGGTTAAGTACCAATGTGAGAACAATGTTTTTGGCTGTTAAGTAGGCACAAGTAAAATACATTTGCAACCATAACGTAAGCTCAGTTTATCTTCAAAGGCCTGAAGGTAGGAAGCTGCTTCAGCATACCTTACCAATTCTGAAACATTAGGACTCTCCCATCAGGTAAGTCTGTCAAGCCTAAAGAGGTATTTGGGAAAAACTGCAATAAGGTAAGATGGTAATGAAAGAGAGGAAAAAAGGAGTATTTAATTATAGAGGAAGTGCTGACAGAGACCAATTTTAGAAGGCAAGGAACCGTATCTGCACTAAACACCAAACCATCTGGAGGTGATATAAGTAATAGGCATTTTTAAAGTTCAGGCTGCTAAAGATACACCTCTTGATCCCAGGAATTAATGTGGACTCACAGCTCCATTAAATGGGTAAGAGTTACAGAGCTCTTTAGTGGGGAAAAAAAAACCCCAACAAACCAGACTTCTAAACCAGTGATGATCAATGTGTCTTCTAGACATTGCTAATTACTTCAATTATTCTCAGTATTGATCAAGTTTTAAATATTAATAAAAGCTTCCTGAAAGGTTATGGATTTCTATGCGCTAATATACACACTGATTAGCCTGCAAAAAAAGGTATCTGCGGGACAAAATATCACAGCATTTGAGGTACCACCTGAATAAAAAAGCTCTGCTTCATTTCAATAACTAGAACACCGGAGCATAAATAGTGACACAGAGCTGATCACTGCACAAACATGTTGACTTGAGGTAAACAAGTAAGACTAACGGTAGTCCTGATTTACAGAATTCTGTTCTCCAAGTACTACTACGTCCACTTCAAAATAAGAACACATTTTCAAACTATTTCAAAGCCCTGAAGAATAGACCTATCCTATACAAAAGATTAAATAATGGTTTCATGTATGTGAAATGGTTTCATTCAGTAATAAAAGTGTCATTTTTCTTCATTCTGCACTGTCTTTGTGAATAGAAGCTTCTGAGAACCCGTGAAAAAAATTTCAGTCAATACACTCAATACTCTACATGAAACCCAGCTTTCTCTTAAAAAGAGACTGCATTTACAGACCTTGTCACAACAAGGTCCTTGATGTTATCGAAGCAATTTCAAGATACTTTAATCACTGGCAAAACTCAGTAACTTGACAAGAGAAATTTGGGCCAGGAAGATTTCAGTAACTTGAAAGGAAGGTTATTGAGTGATGTAATTTCATTTGGATGTGACTGAATCCAATTGATCTAGTTTCTGCAATGCATATCTTCCCTCTGCAGCTGTCTCTATCTGATTTGGTGTGCAAATGCAAGAAGTGACTATCCATTTCCACTCAAAAGCAAAACTCTTTTCTTCCTCCTGCTATTATTTTGAATGAGCATATATGGAGAGCATTTTCAAGTTTAATCTCTGTACTCACTGTAAGAAAAGGTATACTCAACTGAATGCCAATCCATGGATTCAACCAAATCTTGTGACTGCTAGCATATTCGTTATACAAAAACAGGTTGTTAGAACATATTTATCATTATTATTATTAACCAAAAATACTGAGTTAGGGTTTGCGTAACACAAAGTCATGACACTACATAACTAATTCTAAATCCCAACTCCACAATATCATGTGATCTACACTGTAACAGATTGTACTTATTTACAGTTGAGTACTTTGATGCATTCAAAATTAAAAAATCAGAACTGTTTGGTTTGCAATGAGCGTAATAATAATTTATAAGCACAGATATGACATATATGAAATCGTATCTTCCCATACAAGTTTGGTTTATACCAGTTTTAACAGAAAAGAGGTGTACCAATAGGAACTTCACAATTAAATTTAGTTTTAAACATAAAAAATCTGTGGTATAGATGGGGAGTTAACAAAGCCTTGAGGGGAGATGACTGGGCCACTATCCATGGATCCTGCTCATGTAAGTTGATGCACTGCTAAACATTTGACACCTTGTTTTACATTTCATCAGAACTAAGGGGAACGCTGACACTGATGTGCATCTCAGACGCCAAGTGATTTACATGTGTCAGTGTATTATTTAACAAAGATATTTTCTCCAAGCTCAGTACAACTTTTTCAACTTGAGTTATTCTGTCCCTCATTCAGGAAGTGATCTTTCTCAGACACTTGGTTAACTGAATATTGATGAATAGTGAAATCACCATTACATGGCAATAAGACTATAAGCTGAATTAGAATGTGGCAATAGATATTGCCAGCAGTATATAGCTGGCAGGTCAGCTAAGTTGGCCTTCACTCACTCAACCTTAACCATAGGCTGGCTGTGCACACAAAACATGCTTTACCAACTAAACATGACTATAGCTGGCTTAAAGAAAAAACTCTGAGCTTTCCTCAGAAAACCTAACTAGCAATGAAAATGGAGCTAAAGATCAACTGCCAGTCCTTCAATCCCTTCCCAACTTCCTGTATCACAGAAGATAACATGAGTTCTCCTGCACTTCAGTTTATGTCTAATCTATACATGTCAAAGTTTTAAGAATTAAGGTATCTACAGTGAGAGGAACACTCAGGCTCCTCTGAAGCAGTGTGCACTCCAGGCATGCCCATTGAAACAGTTGCAGAAAAACCACAACCTGGCCCTCAGCATCAACCACTTTGCCTTACCCCAAAGCAGGCTGAAAGGGCTTTGCATTCTGGCCATGTTAACAGGCTACAGTGTATCTTCCCAGTAAAAGTCTCTCTTGTATGAACTGTGTCTAATTAAGACTTAATCTATCAGTAAAGTAAGTCAACAGCATAACCTCAGCAAAAATGTTTAAATTTCATATATTACACGATTTTATTGTACAACAACTCACTGCATGAGAACTGTGTACTTTTTAACTACTGTATAAATATACTAACATACCATTAATCTCTGAGATCAAATCTGTGATTGGAAATAAAAATCTAAATTCTTTCAAATACAGAACTTGCTTTGATCGCTTATTATTGTGACTATTTTTAGGATACACTGTGAGATATTTTAATGAGCAGTTATATAGTCAGATTAAGAGGAAGACTTGATATAAAAATATTAATGGAGTCTTTTAAATCAACCCAAAAGTTGTTTGCTGTTGTTGTTACTATTACTGTTTATTCCTTACAGAAAAGCAGAGGAAGTAATTTTGGTGGGTTGGCTCTTTAACCCTGAGGATTGATGTGTTCTAAAAGGAAAATCTAAATTTCACTCTAATGTCTACATTTTAACACTCAGCAGTCACCACCAGGGTCTAAACGAGTTGCAAAGCCACTGGACTGCATGGTATTCATGCTGCTGTTCATGAAAATGCAGGCCCAAGCCACCAAGTTAGCCATCACTTATTGATGGTTTAATTGGTATCAGTGAAACATTCAGAACCTCCTGTGTGACTTCAAAACGTTAAAACCTAAGCATGACTATCAGAGCACCACAAAACAAGTCAAAGTAGGCCCAGTGGTTTCCCTCTTAGCTGCTCTATCAAGCACGTCTAATAAGTGTGAGCTTTCCTGCCGTAGGTAACAAGCTTCGTGCAACTGTATTAGCCTGCTCATTTAAAAAAAAACAGATTCAGGGCTAACAGATGAGTACTTTTTTCTTCATCTTAAAAGTAATTTCTTGTTCTTTATCTTCCAAATTCTTTATCTTCCAAATAAAGAATGTCTTTATCTTCCAAAATTCCCACTCCTAGAAATCTTGAAAACTGTAACAGTTCTACTATGAGCCATTCAAGCCTCTACAGCATCATGTGGAACCTCTTTAACAAGCTGCTGTGTATCAGAGCCCAGCTCAAAATCTGTAATGCACTTGCTGATACAGAAATAAATTAAGATCAGGTTTTATTTATAATTTACATTGAGAAGATTAATGACACTACTGAAACTTTATTACATATAGGAACATCGTGTCCAGAGAACAAAGGGAGATGTAAGTACAGTTTCTCATCACTGTTAGGTTTTAAAATTACAAAATAATTTACTACTTCATAACAAAGACTATAAAAAAGCTGCAACATGGCTTTGCAAGAGGAAACCTTGGCTTGTCAAAGGAAATGCTAGGCAGAACCCTACAGGTGACTGTCATGAAAGGGAAGGTTATCAAGTGAGAGAGAGGGATGATTTTCCATATAAAATTTATTCAGAGCTCAGAGAAACACCTCATCCCATTGTACAGATGAGGAATTCCAGCAGAAGGTCTGTATGATTAGGCAAGAAGCTTCTTACTGAACTAAATGTGCAAAATGAATGGCAGTAAATTTGAGAAGGCAAAACCCCAGATGGATCCAATGAGAAACAGAAAGGAGTTCTACGAGAACGTTATCAGTGAAAGGAATTTCAGAGAAAATACAGACTGGATTTCAACTGTTAACACAGAAAGGGATGATGTCTTTGATGCTTGATGTCTTTGTGCTCAGTGCCTCAGTGTGCACAGTGAAAACTTGCTCTCAGACCTCCAGCTGTGTGACATGGGAAAGAGAAGGACAGCCAACAGCATGAAAGCAACAAGGGGCTACTACATTTCAACCTATTCCAATCCATGGGGATTATCCAATGGGTCTGAAAGGGATGCTTGTTACCTCAGTCAGGCTCCTGTGTAAGATCTAAGAAACATCATGACAACCAAAGCGAGTCTGACAACTGAAAAATACTATGTCCATCTTAAAGATTTAAGACATGCCCATTAGAAAAAGGTAGTAAGTAGGACCTAGGAAATCACAGGCTGCATCACCCCTGCCCTGCGAATGATCAAGGAGCATGATCCCTCAGGATTTATTTTCAAACACAGGAAGGACAAGAAAGTTATCCAGAGCATGCAGCCAAGATTAACAAGGATAGATTGAGTTGTTCATGTTTGAAATGACCATGATGAAATGGCTGGCTATGTGAAACAGGAAAAAGCAGGGGTGGTTACATACCAAAATGTATTCAGCATAAGGTTTTACAAGCAGTCCCCTAGAGCACTTTCCTTACCAACTTAAGTACAAGGCTGGATGAATGGGTTAAAAGCCAGCTGGACTTAAAGAGCAGCAGGCAATAGCTTGAGATCTAGATGGTGTCCAATAACGAAGTACCACAGGGGGTGATTCTGGGGCTAACAGAATTCATTAAATGATTATTATAATGATAATCTCTGCACCTTTGAGAACAACACTAAACTAGGAAAGGTGGCTGACAAACTGAACAGTAAAGCTCCAATCCAGAATTTGCTAGATTTATAAGTGCTGTCCAAGATTTATAATCATTCTTCTTGTGCATAAACAGTTAAATATTTAGCCCCTGATGCCATCCTAAAATTCAACAATATTTGACACAATAAAGGCCCTCTTCTTTGATTGGAAGGTGATTTTATAATAAAAGTCAGGAAAGTTACATGGGTAAGTTGTGTAACTGTGAGCATATCTAAAGCATATTTGTAGACATCAAAAAAACCCACCAAGCAACCCACAAAAACCCCAAAACATAAAACTAGTATTATTTGTGTATATTTACAACTCTGCAATAAATTTTTTACACATGAAATGGCCTAAGTAAAAAGCTCCCAAATACATTTTATTTTGTTTGTAAACACAAGTCAGAAAAGCAAAGCATGGAAAATACAATTAATTCACTTGCACAGTACACACACATCCCTGTATTTTTAAATGCACATTAACACTGGATCATCTTTTTGTAAAGGCCAGAAAGTTTTTCAAACTGACTGATAGATACAGAAAAGCTGGGAAGATGTGCTTCAAAATATATTTGCTTAACTTACAAGGCAAATATTTCATATATTCTATTATAATTTCATAATTCATTTTCAGTCTTAATTTTTAAAATTCTACACCAAAAATGACAGTTTTCTAGGTGAAAAAGCACTCAGAATAAATCTGAAGTACACAAAAGCAGGAATTACATTTCCTTTTCAAACAAGTTCTGCAACATGCAATATTTAGTGACAGTTTTTTCAAATGAAGCCTGAAGTTAACCAATATGTATAAACAACAGATATATTTACATTTGTATCATAATCGAGCTATATATAAAAACCTTCACCCAGCACTTTCAGAATTCAGACAAAGTATTTAGAACAGTTCTTATAACATGGTTGTTCTATGCCATGGCTGAAAGTGAGCATGTAAATAAAACTCAGATATCATACACAGATAGATCTCAAAAGCAGTGACAAAGATTAGTTCTCTGGTAAACAAAAATCTATTAATAGCATCTAAGACAATGCCAGAAGTTTGATAAAAGTATAATGAGAAGACGCTCTATTTGAGGAACTTTATGCTAAGTATCATAGAAATAATTTCCAAGAGAACTAAAAAAATAAACCCACCATGATCTACACTGTACCATGTTTATTTTTTTCTCAAATAATATAAAACGGCTCTCAGAAATGATTTCATAACAAAAATGGACGTCAAGAGAGTTTTTGCATATTTTCCACAATGCCATTACCACATAACTGTATTATTGAATGTTACTTTCAGCAGTACATCAACAACATAGTGCAGATAAAGCATGAAGCGTGGTTTATTTCAACTGAATCAAAAGATGCAGTAACCTCTTTAGGCAGGAAAATAATACTTTATTTGTAATATAAATTCTCATTATATCTTGGCAGTAAAATCTACATGAAATAAAACTAAAGCAAAACAAACCAACAGGGTGAAATGATGCCTTACCCTATGCCATGCTGGGTGTAAGGTAATTATTTTTTTAAGTTTACCAGTTTCCTAAACTTTAGTTACTGCTCTTGTTGGGCACTTTCAGCCAGATCTGCTCCACAGTGCACAGTTCCTTATGCAACACTTCAACAAACTCAGCATTTAGTCCAGGCAGAAATGAAACTACTTTTAAAAGCAACTAGCAACAGGCTGAAACGCATTTCAAACAATGCACGTATATATATATATTTCTGTTTTCAGAACATGAATTTGGGAAGAAAAATATGAAATAAAAGACTGTACATCATTCTGCATGACTTCAGAACTACAAAGAGTATATTTAGCTTTTTGCCTTTTTAATAGTCATGGTCATTCTGAAATGCCCTTGCCCCCTCCTTACTCCTTTTCACTATTTTTGTCCTCTGAAGAAAAAAATTAAAACACCTCAGAATGTGAATGTAGTGACCCATTGGAATGAAGACATACAAAAGGTAAAAATGACAGATAAAAAGAAGTTAAAGAATTTTATTTCAAGAAAATTGCAAAATGGTTGAATCTATGACTGTGATTACTTGATTTCTGAGATCTCTCCTTTCCCACTTTTTCTGGAGAACAGAGAAAAACTGAAGCATCCCAAAGGAGGACTTAACTATTTCATCTATTTTTAATTAATTGGCCAAGATAGATGAATGATAGCATGTAACATCAAAGAAAATATATAAAAACTTAAACCAAGAATTTCAGCCAAAAAACCTGAAGGATTAATAATCAATACATACTTGATTAGTTAAGTCATAAACCCAGTATTTTTCTGCTTTTACAATAAAGTGTTTCTAAGTATGCAAAATTAATACATTGTAACCATAATCATATAAGCAATGCTAATTATGGTTTAGCACTAGTTTTTTGTTAATGCTTGCTGTTCATACTTTTAAATTAACTTTCTTTTTCAGATAGCTTTACTAATATTTTCATTAATCTGTAAAAAAAATTTAGCAGAACCAGCCTTCGTCTATTTAGTGTACTTACATATTTTTGTGTATTATAGAGTGAGGTATATAAACATAAACAAGCACCTTAGAGGCCACTTTGTCTAGCTTGTGTTCTCTGCCTCTCAAATTGTAAGCGAATTGGACAGATGCTGTTTTAAAGAACAGTTCATCTCCTATGACACTGCATATGCTGATGCTCAAATATACCACCAGGAAGCTAACAGGAAAAGAAAAAACCCATCAAAACACCATGAATAATGACTGGGGATGATAAAGGTCTTCTATCCATGTATTTTCAAAATAGCAAGTCAGTATCAGAGACATTTCACGATCATAATAAATAAACATCCTCTGCCACTGTACCATTACAGTAGCTGAAAGTTTACTAAGATATCATTTTCCAGTCACTTCTCCTCTCAGCTTCACTGACTTAACCATAGTAAACTTTTCCTTTCTGCAAAGGCTTCCTATCCACAACTCCCTGTCCATGGCTCTTTAAACAGTTTCAGTATTCCCCCCCTTCTGACTACCATCCACACAGTTTTCTTGCTCCAGTGTCTTTCTCTCACACACCTGACTTTCTTCTTTCAAGCCCTGGAGCTTGAGAAGTCTATATTTTGCTGCCTCTCCACATGAGCTTAAGACTCTCTCTCAATACTGTTTCTGCACATTTACCATCCGAACTCAGGTCCTTCTCCGGCTCACCAGTCTCAGTCCCACCAGTCTCCATACTTGGCTGTAACTGCCAGTTTTTTTGCCCAGACAATCACAGCCCAAGGGTTTCTCTGTCTAACCCAAGGCCCTGTTAATACAGCAATCTGCATAACTTTGGCTTAGCTTTATGGAGGAAAACAGGATGTAATACAGGAGAAAGCCAAACTCTGCTAGATAAGTAAAAAAAATTCGTTGTGTCTTGATTTGAAATTTTATACACTAATGACTAAAAAAAAAAAAAAAAACCACCCAACAAAAAACAACACAGAAATTAGAACCCCTAAGAATACTGTGGAGAATCTAAAGATGACATTCAGCAAGATCAGGACTAGCCTCATTCAGGAACAACAGAACCTGAAACACCTTCACCTTACCAATGGCTGCCTGACCAGCAGATTCACTAGACATCTGCATTCGTACTATGTGTATGATGCTCATAATAAAGCTTAGCCTAGCAACATGCTAGTCCTCACCAGAAATGAATATGCAATTGTGTAGTCTTGAGTTATGTACATTCTGCTCACACCTCCCTGTGAATGACAAACGATAACTGAAGTGACCCAGGAGAGTTACAGACCTGCCCAAATTCAATGCCTCATTTTATTCTTCTTGTCTAGTGTAGCACTTGTCCAATCTTCATTTGAATCAAACAGACTTCAAATCACCAGTCACTGACAACATTGTTGACCACTTTGCTCTCAGTTTCTCCACAAGTCCTGTAGCAACTTAGTCCTCCAAGGCAGGGATAAGCAACTCAAAGCACAGATGACAAAAGATCTAAAAACTGCTGTACTATGACTCTGGTAGTTATGAGGAAAGTATTCCACTCCCAATATTCTTAAAGGCTTCCAATTCTCCAGATTTCATCAAAATGACATAGATATATTTATTCTTTGTCCTTGGGAAAGAATGGGAGGTCTTTGCCAAAACTCAATTAACTGATCAAAGACTTCAGTTCACCTTTCTTCTTAAAGGCCTATATGTGTATATGTTGGGGAGGTGGTGCTGCTATAAAGTTTCAAAATAAAAGTATCAGGTCTTTTAATAATACAATCTTATGTGTTTTCTCTGGTAAGAAGACCAACCGAAAAAAGGAAAAATACTGAAGTTTCAAGTATTATGTACTATAAACTTAATGCACATTTCCTTTTCCACAAAATGCAAAGCACATACTGTTACAAATACCCAGCAATCAAATGGACCAGGCAAAGGCAAATTTCTTTTTTAAGATGTCATTTTCTTTCAGAGAAGAATCTGGAGGAAATGACAGTAAACAGGAAACTGTTTGAGATCATACACTGACCACTCCAAATACACACACGTGTGTGCAGATATACTTATCAACAGTCTACACACAGTTATGAGATAACCATCTACAAGGTGAAAAAGAGGCCACAGTGGTTTTGATATAGCTTAGAAATTAATGGCTAGTTCACGAAAACTGTTCGGATCAAGTCTTCAAGGAGCTATGATCTGCATCAGACAAAAACCTTATGGTTAGTAGTCTTCTGTCACTCCTCAGAAAGCCAGCTTGTGTATTCGCACTTTTCTTTTGAACGAATGGGGAGATCTTAACTCTTAGCATCTGTAAAACCTGCACCCACACCCCCACTTTGTAGCGTACACCATTACCCACCAAAGGGGATAATTTAGAATAACAAATCTCCTCACGTTCTCTGTCCCTTGCGAAAAGGACATTATCCCTCTAGTGTAATACTGCTAGACTTTCACTCCTAGCACTTCTAACTCCTTCTTTGTAGCTAAGAAACAGTGACAAGTTTTATCTATAACATTATTTATAATTTTCTGTGGTTGAAAGGAATTGGCAAACAATCCTTCACAGTTGAGTTTTGGAAGTTTATGTGTGGGTCTCATGGTACACTGCTAGGTTAGATGATGCAGCTCTTTAAGTGCAATTTGACAGGTGCCCACTGAAAGCTATTGTTAGGTGGGATGATATTCTAATACACTGTATTTTGAAATGCATTTTGAAAATTCACTTTTCAAAGAAGGCAGAGGAAGGAGCTGGAACTGGGGTGTCTTGTCTTAACTTACATAGTGGAACTTTCAACCAAGAGATAAGAATTTCAGTGAAAAATAGTAAGCATTAGCACTGGTGGTTGGCTAGTATGTTGCTCAACAAAGTAACCATTTAAACTACAATTACAAACTGCAACTGTGACACAGTTTTCCAATGACATGGATTAAATAAACAAAATAACTGAAATACTTTCTCATCCTTAAGTACTGTCCTCAATAACTCACTATACTGACTACAGGAAGATGTTTCTTTTATAACAAACCAAATTTTTTAATAATTTACTTCTGTGGACAATAAATATGCTTTATTCCTAAACTCAGCACTGGTGAAACTACCCCTGGAGCACTGTGTCCAGTTCTGGGCTTCCCAGTACAAAAAACATAACGGAGTTACAGGAGAGAATCCAGCAAAGGGACTGTGAAGATGATTAAGGGGCTGGGGTATGTGTCATACAAAAAGAAGCTGAGAGAGCTGGGGGGAGAAAACAAATTTCTTAGTGTTCCAGGGAAAGAGGCAAAAAAAGAAATAAAGGATTTTTTTTTTTTTTAAATCATAAGAAGAATCTTTTTTTTTTACTGTGACGAGGAACAAACAACAGAACAAGCTGCCTGGAGAGGCAACAGGGACTCCATCCATGGAGATAATCAAAACCCAGTAAGACATTACTGTGAGTAACATGCTCTACCTGATCTTGTTTTGAGTTAGGGAGCTGGGGACTAGACCAGCCCTAGAGGTCTCCTCCAAACTCTACGCTGTGATTCTGCTTTTAATAAAAGCAGAAATGGTTAAGAAAAGCCTTTCAGAACTGAAGAAAATTAAAGTCCTGCCGTTTACTTATTGTTCTTTAATGTGAAAAACTAAGATTACCACTGGAGTTTTAAAAGCCCGCTGGTTTTCTTATCTCTTTTTCACAGCAAGTCTTATTAAAAGAACTGTCAGTAGGTACCAGCAGACAACAGGCTGTTTTTATGTAAATGTAAACATTTTTTTTACTAAGACTGGTTATAAAGTAACACTATATTTTTCTTTTCATCGGCTCTGAATTTTAAGATACTATACTGCTGCTTTCTCCACTTTTTCCATACCAGTGCTTGAGCAATCTCTCAAAAATGGAGAAAAACTTCAGTTAAATATTACTGGATTGATTCACATCACACAACCGGACAACTAAAACTAGCACTATTATTTTTACTCATGAAAACAAAATTTTAACAGATACTACTTTCGGTTTTAAAAAAGGACATTTTGAGTTTTTTCTCCTCAAGTGCTTTTCTTAACATCCCTCCACAGACAGGTAGTTTTCAGTCTTCATCAAGCTGGAAAAAATCTAAGAGTTGCTCTCTTTTCCTGTCAATTATTACAAAATGGTCTTCAATACTGAAGCAAACAGCTTTACAAATAAGGCTATCCCTGGCACAATTTCTCATGCTGTTAACTGAATCCCATTTGTTATTCTTTTTGAACAGCTTCAAAAATCAACTACTCCTTTTTAGTGCTGATTTTCTGGTCACATTTTGTTCCATCCTCAAATCGCTTCAACTTTCCTCTTCTTAATTTCCGCATCATGAAATTGTAATGCAAAATATACACTGTCAGGAAGTTAAGTTCTTAACAGTTTCTACACTAGATTCTTTCTAATTCACTACTTTGAGGTTTACAGAATTTGAAAGCTGATTTCTCCTCTATTTATTACTTATTCTCATTTTCTCTGCCTAGTTACCCCTTTCTTTGTCTCATTTTCTTTCCTCAGTTTCCCAAACGCTCCCCAGCAGCACTTCCATATTTTCACCTTTCTCCCAAAATACTTTAAAAAGTATAATTAATTTGAACAGAAATATAATTTAAATATCCTAAATGTATCAAAAATTGATGATGTGGATTGCTCTGGACTGGCACAGATTCTTGACAATTAAACCAGCTATGCATTCTGTTGCACCTACTTAATGTCTAGTTCAATAAGCATTTATAATAAAACACACTTTCAGAACATTTTTCCATATCCCACCTCACGTAGTCTGAAGTTTTACACACAAGTTAAAGGACAGCAAATGAATATAGACTCCATTACCTCTAAAACAGCCCCACAAAGGAAATTCACCATCTCAGCGGACTTCACAATTTCATAAAGACAGTTTAAAGATTGGTTTTTTTATTTCTATTTAATTGTCTTTCACCAGGTATAAACCACAAAACTGTGCTTATGCTAATCAGCACGCTCTCCATTAGATACAAAAATGCAGACAGCAGTCTCATCCATACTCCTGCATTTTATTCACCTGGATTGCTGAGAAGAGATGGGAATGCTTAAATAAGTAGTCCATAGCACAAGGTCCAAAGAGACTTCCATCTGAGGCCTGGAAAGCCTTACTACAGGCATACTTACATAATAGAAGATTTATTTCCTCTCCTCCATTTCCCCTGGTAGCAACATCAGCACCAGGCATAATTTGTCTCTGACTTTTAGTAACAAGAACACTTTAGTAAGCTATTCAAATTTATGAGATCTTTAAACCCAAGGATAAACCTTGGCTGCAGTTTACTCTGAAGTATGTATTTTTATTCATACAGTATTACCAAATTACAATAAAGTTTCTCCTATGCAATTTTGATGCTGCTATTGCTAGCTTTTATTGCTGTATTAAATTGTTAGCAAACAGCTAAAGGCTGCCAAAACAATTTCATCACATCTATTTCATTTTTAATAGCCTTTTGTAAAAAACAGCTCTGAAATTATTGTTAATATATTATGGTCAAATAATTGTCAACAAATTGTACCATTTGGGTTACTGTCATTAGGGTTTTTACAATTTTTTTGAGACTTTATTAGAACATTATTTTTTAGAATTTATTAAGTTAGCTATCAGACCACTACTATGACTGAATTATACTTGTATTTATTTCCATCTATTTAAGCTAAAACTAAGCAGTTCTTCAACTTTTTAAGTACTGGCACCATATTCACCTTTGGCTATCACTACAATTTCTGCTTTCTCTCAAAACAAAAAAACCTAATCACCACTGCTTTAGCACATGTGGGATGCTAAAGGTTTCATAAAGTCCTGAAGGTGCATTCAGATGCCACGCAGTTTTCCTAAGACACATCCGACCCTTGAAACCCAACTGTGCACATTAGCTTTCAGGAAGAGTAAGGATATACTAGTCTTTATTCACTTTTAGGTACAAAAATTTAAATTACAACAAACGGAGGTTCTCTGCCCAGAAATTAAAATTATTTTGAATTTCTCAAAGCCAGCATGCCTTCTCGGTCAAGTAACAAATAATGCGACAGCAAACATGTTTTAATACACATATATTTTCTCTCAAGTAAGTTACTGTACAAATGAAACTCTATGTTTATTTCCAGTGACTTCAAACTAAAATATTTTATTCATATTCAGATGTCCCCTCCAGGAAACAGAGTGACTTACAATGACATCAACCATCATCCAACAAATTAGAAATGGAAGGGAGAGGGATAAAATAAATGAGGCGCCAAGAAAACTTTGTATATCGTTAAGAAAACAGAAGCAAAAGCTGTGGTTTTCAAAGATAAAACTTCTATACTGTGCTAGAAACAAGCAAAGCTTTTCATTAGTTCTGGAACAGGAAATCGAAAGCTGCCAAAGGATGCATGAACCACACTTAAGACAAGTAATTTTTCTGCCCAAGTGTTTTTACATTTATTACTTCAGATGCAGACAAGCTCCTCTATAACATCAATGGGTAGCAGGTTTCTGTTTTCTCACTCCATAAAAATGTATTCTTTTCCAAGTGACAAGTGCTGACCTTTCAGTGTACTATGTCTGCTCATGCTTTGCTCCTTTCTACAATCGTTTCAAGTAATATACATCAAGAATGACAAGCAGAAATAAGTGTGCTGTGCTGTACAGCTGATGTGCCTGTTTTCTAATTAGAAAGGATGCTTTACTGAATTATCATATTTGGTGTGCAATTACTGCAAAGCAACAATATAAATTAACCTTACAGAAGAAAGTGTTCAATATTGATGCTGACAATACATACCTTTCCCTTCCCCCAAACCCAAATCCTATGTCAGAAACAATGTTTATCTAGAATGGCTTTGGTTTTGCCTTCAAAAGATAACAGATTTCTCTAGTAGAATTCAAATGTTTGGCCATCCTTCCTCCAATTTCTGAACCTAACATTTGTTTCTTTTTAATAAGAAAAGGGAATGTCAGCAAAACAAAATGTCACCATTAAATCATTTCACAGCATTTTGTGTCAGAAATGTAATGGAAAATGTGCACATCATGGGAAAGGTTACTGTTCTTCCAGAACATCTTTTCACTTGGTTCAGAGCTCATCCCTCTACATAACTGTGCAGGCACTACTGATGGTTGTTCTCCCTGGGCTTAATTTGGCAGTTGAAGGATTGTGGCATTTTCAGGAAACCACAGTGCAGTGATTTTAGTGGGTATCCTGCTGAAAGTGATGCTATGATTTAGAATAATTACTCTGTTTATCTGCAATGGTAAAAGTCAGTTACTGCACCATATTCCAATGTCAGCTTATACTTTACTGCATATTTCCCTAATACAGCATCACACCAGATCTAGAAGTCAGAATCAGAAGGGCATATTGTTCTTTTTCCTCAATAGTAAATACACATAAAATACAATAGCATTATCAAGTTTAACTGACAACTGGGGAGAAGAATCACTTCAGCTACTTAATCAAAGAACTGAAAATTAATTTACACTTGACCTTTGCATTGTTGCAATCAGTGACATGAAAAAGGAAGTAGACCCATATTACTTTCTGCTAAAAGCTTTTAGATATTCTGGAAGAAAACATACACTTTTCTTTTTTCTCTTGCATATCCTTTCCACACCTTTCTTCTCAAAACTGAAACTAACAGGCCTTCTCAAGATGAAGTCAGACATAGGCTTAAAAACTTAGCTGTAACCTGAGTCAAGACAGCATGGCAAATTCTGAAAATTGTGTGCTTCTCATCTCCACAAGACAACAATACCCAAAGAATGATTGTCCAAATGAAAAAAATTAAAAAGACACTTAAAGTCAAACAGCAAGATTCAAAAATCCATTCAAGGGTAATTAAGTGCTACCTTAAACATTCAATGATACTGAATTCCTGCCTTGATATGGAATCTTGCCTTTGGCATTTTGAATGGCCTGAGGCAAATCAGATTTAATTTCATTGAAAGGAGAATGTAAAGGAATCACACAAAGCAGAAGTAATAATAACAATCATCTCAACTGTTGCAAAGGAGAAGCCAGTTTTATTGTACGCAAGGCAGACCAAAATCTTATTTTAGCCTTAGATATGGTATATATGACAAACATCCAAACCCCAAAATTAATCAAAATAAAATAATCATGTAAAAGAAAATAAAATGAATAATAAGGCAGAAAAATAAATGAAAGCCATATAATTCTATTTTATAAATTCCTAAGATTTGCTTACACCAAAACAACCCAAACTTTAGGTTATCCAATCGGTAATTTCAATAACCACACCAATAGAGAGCTAAAGTAATAGCGACAGTAGACAAAATGAAAAATCTAGTGGATGTCAGCACTAAGCTGACTTACAGCAACAACAAATAAAATGCACAACTCTAATCCTTTAAAAAAAAATTCTGTAAAATGATTAATATTAAATTTCACCATTCTCAAATTATCTAGATACTATAACACACCAATTATTTCAGCTACCTCAAAATAAAGTTCAACAATAAAACTCAATTTCCTGTAATATACACTGCAAAAAAAGTAATCTTTACTAAATATAATACTGAAGAAGCATTATGAGAGGAGGGTTTTATTGGTGTTTTCTTAAATGATTTTTCATTGTTTATGTTTTTAAAAGTATGTTCTCCAGTAAGTAGCTCTGCAATATCTTAGGCTATAGAACAATCAAGCTAAAAAAAACAATAGCTCATGTAGATTATCTACAGCCCCTTATGTAATACCACCATATGCAAAATTCTTGATTTAGACCCAAATTAGTAACCGACTGTAGGTAACTTTGATCCACTGATATATTAATGAAAATGGTGCTACACTCCATTTTAATAATGTGAAGAATAATCCTGTTCAATGATGCAAAAATTTACTCAAAATCCTTAAGTTTCCTGACACTTAACTGCTTTTCATGTATAAGCTCCTTTGGTAATATAAAACACACTCTCACATTACTCCAAGATAAAATTTGTTTTGAATAGTGTATATGCTGTTTTGCACCCAAACCTCAGACCTCCTACTATCAAAACGCTATACAGATTAACTAACTACAGACCAAAACTTGTAAAAGCACTGGTCAGCAGCAACAAAAATGAGAAAAAAAGAAGATACATGCGTAACAGTATGGATCATTATTTTGTATATTAAGATTTCTTACTGAAATAGTCCAGAATATACATTACAGCTCTGTGGAAAGACATTTAGTTCAGAAAACTGACTGCACAGATGCCCACTTGATACTAACTGTGATAAGCCAAAACTGATGCTGCAACACAGCATTTAAATACTAGTGTATCCTGCTGTGGTCTTCTATCACATTACTTTAATACCTGAACATGAACATTCTCAGGTTATAAATTTTGTAAGTATAAATTTCAGTTTCATGGCTCCTGTAGCAATAGCTCAACGATACAACACAACTGAATTGATAAAGAATGCAACATTTGTTTTCTGAATATCCTGCATTATGAAATGCTCTGATGTGATAACCTTGCTGCACTGAAAGTGACTGAAGCAGTTTGGCCAGAATGATGGAGTACCTGACACATTTAAACACCAAGTGAATCGAATGATCTGATGCAATTTTGATGCTGGAAGAAAAAATTACTGAGAATGACCACAAAAAGTAAGGAGCTACTAACCCCATCAAGATAGGTATCTTTGCAGCCATAACCTATCACTGGTAACCAGACTGGGAAACAATTTGATACATCATCTTTCCTCCACCATCACAGGTAACGTGATTTCATTTCCCTGTGTCTTGTTTCATCCAAGTAATTTTAATCTTCTGAAAAGGCACCACACTCAATGACAGCTTTATCTAAAAAACCTCGCTCATTACTTATAGAAAAGATAACTAGGACATCATCTGCATTATATTTTCTTATTTTATTAATTCTTCCAAATCCTAGGAGTTACAGAAAACAAAAAAGTGCAAAGGTCTCTGATGCATGCATTTCCTAAGGCAGCCAGGAAAGTAATACATAAAACTGAAATTCACAGCTTGTTTGGGAACAGATGACAACTACTGAATATATTTTCAAGTTGTAACATACAAATCCATGATTGCAGGACAAATCTATCAAGCAGTTGTAACTGAAGGAGAGAACTGCATTTTTTAAATATCACCAATCAAATCATTTATTTACAAGTGGTCATCCAGTTACAGACTTCTAAAGTTTGTGATGCTGGTACACAAGATTTTCAAGTAGCAGACTTTAACTTGTACCTGAAGAGTTCATAAACTTCTACTGTTCATGAAGGTTCTACAGATTAAAGCCCAGGATACAAGAGCTTGGGAGTCATTGGTCTACAGTCATAAAAAGATCTACTTTAAAAAACTACACTTCTTCACAGTGTTTCAGCAGCAAGTGCCATTAAATTAAAAAATAAAAAAACCCCAAAAATCACAGATGTCCTCCCTGTTCCCCAGAAGGGAAAAAAATAAAAGTAACAAAAAACCCAAACAAATATCACCCTTTGCTATGTCTGTCCTTGACCAGAAAGCACTGGTAGGCAGAATAATCTTCCATGCAATTTTGCTCTCTTTTTCAAAATGAGGGCTCAAATCTAAGCTTTACATAAAAATAACATGAGATCATAGAATCACAGAATAGTTAGGGTTGGAAAGAACCTGAAGATCATCTAGTTCCACCCCCCTGCCAGGGGCAGGGACACCTCCCACTAAACCATGCCACCCCAGGCACTGTCCAACCTGGCCTTGAACACCACCAGCGATGGAGCATTCACAACTTCCCTGGGCAACCCATCCCAGTGCCTCACCACCCTTACAGTAAAGAACTTCTTCCTTATATCCAATCTAAACTTCCCCTGTCTAAGTTTGAACAAGCTACCGCTTGTCCTATCACTACAGTCCCTAATGAAGAGTCCCTCCCTAGCATCCTTATAGGCCCCCTTCAGATACTGGAAGGCTGCTATGAGGTCTCCACGCACCCTTGGTCTTGTGCACCTGGCTTCCTCGTTCTGATAATGCAGAATTGAATAGAATGGGTCTTTTAATCATAGCAATGTCTCCAAAAGTCCTGGTTTGGGTCACTCCTATGCAGATTAACTCTGAAGATAATACTGTATTATCCCAAAGGAACTAAGAATCAAATCAGAGATGGAACACAAAATCAGTTTCAAAGACCTGAGCTTCTGTTCTTTAGACTGGCTTTAATTTCCGTGAGAGTTAACCATAAATCAGGAGAAAAAAAATAATGTGGGCTTCAGCTCAGATTCTGCTGTCTCATTTCAGGAAAGTAACAGGCAAATGTACTAAAGAAATCCTTTAGGTACCAGGTAAATAGACTGGTTGTTAATAAACAGAAAATTCCAGAGGCTGCCATGGACTTTTTGCAGTACAACTTCAAATGTTCCAGGCATTTGCAGATTTAGCTAGCTGGGTAGCCCAAATGCAAAGATTCTTTGCACTCTGCTTCTCGGCAAGCACTGGGAGTCTTGCTACCAGACCTATGCCTGAATTCCAGGTACTCCACATGAGAGCTTCGCAATGCCTACACTGTTTTTGGAATATCTGCCCTAGCACGTGAATTTACTGAAAAATCTGTGGTAAGTTACAGTAAAACGCAATGCAGCATAGGTAATACAGTTTGAAAAAAATCCCGTCAACAAAAATGTGCATTTTGTCATTATATGTATTATCCTTCTACCTAGCATAAAAAGAAACATTTTTTAGAAGGCAATAAAATAAGGTAAATGACAATTAAAATTATTTAACAGGTAACTTAAGCAATTGGAAAAACTAATGTGAAGAATTAATCCCTATAAACTATATGGCAGAAATAAACTACACAACTGAATGTCAAGTTTCCTTTCATTCAAGTAGTTCATTTCAATAAAATAATGCATTTGTAATTCCCTGTAAAACGTGAGATTGTTGTAAATTGTGGCTGAATTAACTAACATTTTCCTTGTGATTAATCTCTATGTTAGCAGCCTTAAACTTCTGAAATAGCTGTAAATCATGGGCTTTCAATTACTAAGATGGATTGTTAACTTTGTTGCAGCGCATTCAAAGTAATTAATAATTAATGTGCTCGTTCCAGAATAAACTTCAGCTCACACAGAGCTTCAAAACTAGCAGCTAACAGACAAGGAAGAAATCTTTAACTTGAAGGGTGGAATGTCCCTCTGAATGAAATATAAGAAATACAAATGCAAAGATGCACGTATACAAGACAAATTCGACTAAGGAATATAGTGATTCACAGTTTTGGAGAGAAAATTTCCAGAGAATTCAGAAAACTCTGACTAGAACACGCTTTCTGTCAAAACCAGAATTAAAGTGGATCACATTTTGTAGCTAAGGACTCAGTCCTTTATACAGTCTAAATTATCAACCTAAATTTGATACAAACGTGTAGCACGAGAATTACAAATGCTGCATACATTTTAAAGATTTTCAGTTATAGTATGATTTGATGACTCAAAGTTATGCCAAGACTCAATTTTACTTGAGAGTTTTGTTTTGCTGTTTTGGTTTTTTTTCTGTAGGAAATAACACTGCATATGTTTTTTTCTTTTTCCCTTCCTACTCTTCACCTTCCTCCTTAAGGCTTGCCTTGACAGAATGAGAGATACTGCATGTGGAGAATATTACAATTGCTTGAAACATAGACTTAGTATACTGGGAGAAACAAATACTTCCACATGTAGCTTATTTCCTAGTAAACATATGCACTAAAAAATTACAACATACATGCTTAACAATTTCTTTTGCAGCTTCATGGTTTTGAGTAGTTTACAATCAGTATTCAAATCTTTACAAAAAAATTTACTCTATACTCTTTCAAATATATGACTTAAGTATTTTTTACCTTCTCTGTAATGCTGAAGAAATAATTTTGCCTCAGTTGCTATAAATCAATCAAAATAGGGCATTTTAACTTAATTGACAACAAAGCATAAAAATGCAATACATAAAACTATACAAGAATCTATTACAATACACTTGGACTTTAAATTGTGGGATGAAGAAATGCAATGCTTTTTCAGAGGTATCTTTAACGTGGTCAAATATGATTTTGCCTCATACATAAACTATATTCTAATTTTACTCCACTTTTCTCAAATCTAATATTGAGATATCAATTTTATATAATGCACTATATTCCTAAATATTACCCAGGGATGTCTTAAAGCCAGTGACTGAAGGCCTAATACTATTTTAACAGCTGCAGTTGTGAGGGCTGGATTATTTTTTGAGAAGAGGCCACTTCTAAAAAAGTGAAGTCATTCAAAAGTCTTCCCTAGGGAGATTTTGACCTAGATTAGCCTGTGCATACTTCTTTAAAAAAAATCCTATTCTACATATTAATATAAAACACACAATTAATCCAAATTTTTTTCTTTTACCAAAATGGAATAGACAGCAATACTGCGCTAGAACCTCTTCCTGTGTATAGTGATTCCATCACTTACTCTGGAGCATGGTACAAGATGGAGAGCTAGCTGAACTATTCATACTGAGCCATCTGAAATATGCTTCCTTACCCATGTTTCTACTAAATATGGTCAAGTTCTAGAGGGAGCTACAAGGGAGATATTTTTAAAGATTTATTAGTGATTCATGCAAGACAGTAAGTAATAAAGCACTCAGGAAACCTATAAAGTTGTGTATAGTTTAGAGATTTTAAGATTCATAAAAAGAATGAAAAGCATCATTACCTAAATGTTTTCTAAACCAAACAGTAGAGATCACCTCTAAAAACAAATTTATCCTTCAAAATTATTTTCAGAGTTTATCAGAAAATTTATCTTTCACATTAAGCTTTAGAAACTCCTGTATTTCAGAAGAGGTCTTCAATTTCTAGCAAATATTTTCAATATTTGATTACTCCTTAAGATATAGCAGTATGGCTTTATAATACTTTAATTTCAAGCACCCATGATTCGTTTCAAAGAACATTATCTCTTTTTTTAAAAAAGTGCCATATCTCCATGCCTTAAATCAAACCAATCTGCGTCAAATATAAAATATTAAAACCCCTCCATATTTTACTATTATTCCTCTCAAAACTCAATTACAGTTCATTTGAGTAAAAAGTTATTCAAAATCCACACTTGAATTATAGATACAGCTTCTTTACTGTCATTTATAAATGAGTGCTACAGATCAGAATTTGCCTCATTTGAGTAAACATTTTCAATTAACTTTTCACTGGTTGTCCCATTTGTAAATCTTGACTGTACCACTCACTAATCTTGTAAAAGGTAAAAATTTTCACAAAGTAAGAGCACCACATATAGTTTAGAAAAACCTAGTGTTTTTAAAAGCAGATTGTTCAAGAGTCGTGTAACCAGCCCAGAGAGAGGAAACACACAGCAGAAAAAGCTAGAAGCCCCATGAAGATTATCAAAAAATAATACTAAAATAATTCAAATTTACTAAGTACCACCATTTTGCAATTATCAAAAATAAGCCTGCACAGCAGTGGTCAAATAACTTGAATAAAATTGCAGGTATTTATAGGAATTACCTGAAGAAAAGCAAGCTTTACATCTGGAATTTATTTTAAAAACTAATATGGAAAATAAGACAGATTTAAGAAAAAAAAAAATCTGAGAATTATGAAAAATTGACTGGAACATAAGAATATCCTCTCTCCTCCCATGCATGATTACTATCCATTTCCAAACCCAATTCTAAGGATGGTTTATAAGAGAAGTTATTGGATTCTGGCATGTAGTAAGCTTATTTTGAGTCCATCTAAATTGCTACTAAAATATTTTCATGTAGTAAACAAGACATACCACTAATTTTCTACAATATTTTTTAACTGCAACTTAATTATACAGTTATTCATGGCATTTTCTCATCTTACCCTTTATGTCCGCAAATATGGTATTTAACACTTCTAGAAAAAGCTTGAAGACGAAGAAAACTAATTCACTAGCTTTTTCCACAGTAAAGCACAGTACACGGTGTTCCCAGGATTCCTTCCCACAGCAAAAAGGTGTTCCTGCATCTTTCATTTTTTGCGTACCATAGGGCTGAAGAAAGCCCTTTATCTTCTCATGGGCAGTTAAAAACTGCTGCCATCAGTTCTCATGAGTGTAACTGTATCAGCAATCCCTCTAACATCCTGCCTCTAATTCAGAGTCTGGTATTGAGAAGGATCTAGGAGTACCTAGCAGGAGTAGGTTGTCTATGTATGAGAGAGACATACAGTTACTAATGAGCTCATACAAGGCACTCTGCCTCCAATTTGGAAATAAAAAACCAATATAGCACACAATCCTTGACATCGTATCAACTTCCTCAGTAAATCATAGGCTGTTTGATACTAATATCAGCTGTTCTGAGTACAAGACACCTGCACCTGGGACACATCCTGATTCTAAAGCTATTGCTTGCATATATCATTGACTGACTTTCCTCATAACCTCCTTGAAAGAAATCAAAAGATGTATTTTAGAATCATCCTTCCAGTTAAAAACAAGTTCCACCTCAGCTAAAGAGGAGATCTTATCCAGACAAGTCTAGTTGAAGCACACGGGACCTAACTATAACACTACTTTTTATCTGAACTTATTATGAGATCATTTTAATGAAAGCTCAGTAGATTCAATTGAAATCCACTTTCTGGTTGCTAAGCTCCGTTATTCTTCTTTAGAAAATTGTGAGCAATTTCTACAGCTTCGCAAAGAGGCGACAATGCTAGCTATAAAGTCAGAATCAGCAGAAGTTGTGATCAACAGTAGCTATTCAATGGCAGCTATTCTACACTTTAATTAGATTTCTGCACCTACTAAAAAACCTTTCAACAGATTTTTTTTTCACTTCTGTTTCAGATAAGAAACGTGATTATCAAATGCTTTCATAATCTGCATGATTAACGGATGTATATTAATACATTTTTAAAAACATACATTCCTCATAATCCACATTTCAGCTTATAGAATTGTTAATGATGCTAATTTAATTACTTTTAGGATGCTCCTGTAGCTTTAATGTCATTAAATTATTGGTTTATCTTTCTGACCTGCTCCGAAACATTGACAATTCACCCTGAAAAGAGAAAATTATTTCTCTTCTTTTAGAAAAACAGATTATCTTGGTTATTTACATCTTAATTCACAGTGTAAAAGTGTTTGCCAGGTCAATAAGTGAATCAAGTCAATATTTTTAATGTAATGTTTCCCCTAAATAAGTTTTTTTTTGGTTTTGTTTGTTTTTTAAGCACATCTTCTTTGTTCTAATCACAATGACAAACTGATGAAGATGGAACTTTAATTTTTTGAAGTCAAGAGCATCAAACCTACCTGACTAGATTTTCATTGTCTCCAGTCCCTTTGCAGGTAGCACATTCAGTCCTTAAATCCTCTGACTTGGGTTTCTTTTGTAAAACAGACTGTCGTTGTCTTCTTTCTCTGGGAATCCGCTCCTGTGATATCAGAAAGCAAAAGAAAGGAATGGGGGGAGAAAAGGAAGGAAGGAAATCAAATATTTTCAATTATGGCACTGAAAATAACACTTCAGCCCAAAGTTTAATTTTTTTGTGAAACTGTTAAAAAAACAAACAAACAAAACACTATATTCCAACCTCGGGTTTTTCTTCTTCAGGCACAAAGCTTCGTTTCCGTCCTCTAGTTCTCTGGAAGGAAAATAAATTCAAAATTCAATATCAGATAGTAACATAATGGTTTTGCTATTTATCTATTATTCATAACAACAACAAAAACATACCACAGGAAATAATTTAAAGCATTAACTACTGAACCACTGCAAGACAATTATAATAACTGATGTCAGAACAATAGCTTTGGATTCTGGTTATAAACCTACAGACCTAACTAAAAAGTAAATATAAATACATTTGTTGATCTAAGCATGTGAAGCCTTATTCTAAAGAAGACTGCCACCAGAACTGCAAATCTCCTACCAACTTTGCACAAACTTCCCAAAGCTGAAATTCATAATCTGAATACTGATATGAACAGTATATTACAGTAAATTCCTTGAGCACTTAAAGTGCTCTTCTTGTAAGCCAAGTGATCAGATAAAAAAAAAAAAAAAATCAAAATTAAAAAAAAAAAGTCATCAAAACAGAAGCAGAAAATAATTCTTCTAGCTTTTGAGGAGTCAGCAAGAATTAAAGGTTTCAAATTGAAGCTTAATGTAATGGGCATATGGCAGATGGTCATAAAGCTGCAGTATATACTAACTTATGACTAGTACACAACTGATGGAATGCATAATAAAAAAAGTGGAAATTATTTCAGTATTGCAGTTGGCCAAAAGGTCTAAATATCAACACTGAAGAGGAAAAGACATTTCCATAGACTCTAACCATAAACACCAAAGGTTTACAAGCAGCTGTATGTAACTACACTCAACTCATATGAGTCCAGGTTCAGCCACAATGCTTTTATCACTCAAATAGCAGCATTATAACCTGCATATGTTAAGTAACTGTCACAAGCTGACAATATCAAACTCTCTCCTCCTTGTTTAACAAGGAAAGAAAATTAGAAGGGATGCAAAAGGAAATTAAAAATATCAGAGACTGTTCCACTAACCCACAATGTCTGACACATTGACACTAATAAAATAAATAAATAACAAAATGAACTTTTAAGTGCTTGCTTTTCTGGAGGAAATCATCACATTTGAAAATCATTTGTCTTACATTTAAAACAACACTGCCTACTTTTGATGTCTTCAAACTTTTTTTGAAGCAGCTGATGTTCATCTCAGAAAAAGTAAAAACCAATTGATGGAAAAAAACTTAAATGAGTTTAAAATCACGAGCAACCACTAACTCAATTGCAAAGAAGCTAGGAATATCATGTTTCTCCTGTTTGGGGTCCTCTTTGAAGGGGATTTATACTAATTTCAAATTAAGAGTGGTCTCTATTTTAAACCATTTTAATTAAATATTTCAAATATATTTATTTTTATAACTGTATTCTAATATTTAAATATACCTGCACTGTAAATAAACCCATCACTTCAACATATCTATACCTTTCTAACAACACATATTTTGATCTGCACATGTTAACGGCATACTGTTTGGGAAGTTTTTTTTCTTTTGGAGTTAACTCTATAGTAGAAAGGACTGTAATAGAATGGAAAACAATATTCTACTTTGTGCCTCTTTTACCACTGAGGTTCTCTTTCACATTTCCTTAAAGACAATTTATAAAAATCTGTAAAAGCTTCTATTTAATACATCTCAATATTTACTATACATTCTATAATACAGTCATAACTGAGGTATTCTACCTTCTACAAGCCACACAGTAGATACCTAAGTGTCCAAATCTGAAAAAACTGATTTATGACAGGTAACTGAGTTTATCAGTGTAGTATTAGAGGTATTCATTCAACATGGGCTACATGTCAACTACATGTTACACAACCCAAGGTCATGGCAATTTAAAACCAGACAAAAAAGGGTTTGATCAGACATCAGCACTGTAACTGCCAATTTTACTACTTTCAATCTCTGGCATTAGTCCTAAGTACTCTCATAAATTTTGACAATTTTAAGTCACAGAGGCATTGCTGAATGCAGCTGCATAAAGACTAAAAAGAAATAGATGTAAAGGTACATGCCAATGTAAGCAGTGTTAGGGTCCTCATTGTCTCCATGCTTAAGCAAGAAGTGACAGCAATGCATGCTTTGTACAATTAGAGTAATGCCACCTTGAAAACTGATATGTAATTTGGAGAAATAGGGTAAAAAATTTCATTGTTACCTAAGTGTAAAAAGAATACAAGTTAATAACTGTATTTTAAGAAGCAATGAATCATAGCCTAACTTCAGCAAGTGGAAACACAAGATCCATAAATAATTTAGTCACCTTTGTCAAGAAAATGTTGGTTTTCATCTGTCCGCTATAAAAAGCGTGATGTATATGACAAGGAATATCACATTAAATTACACTTGCATTATGCTTCCATTAGATTTCTAAACCTTCAAACATACTTGAATCTGTTAGACAATCATTAGAAAACAAACATTAAAATCAATATCTTTGACATACACGTTTGTAGCAACTTTTTTATGCTTTTAAAGTAACAAAATTTTACACTAATGTTTTTCCAAACCTATTGCCACACATATTTCTTCCAACATATTGGCAATGCTAACTTCTTCACAGAATCATTACACTACTGCCAGCATTCACAATGGAAAATAACATCATAAAATTCACAACAAAATATTGAATATTCTCTGATTTTCAACAATAGCCTGCCAGTAATTAAGCATATGTGATTTTACATACGTTCTTCCTGAAGTTACCTTACAGATTCACTGAAAAGAATCAGAAAAGCCTGGACTACTTCATCTGATATTTTTCATTGCTGTTTGCCTCGCCATATTGTATTTGCCTTTTAAAATGCTTTGAATAATTTCTGTCATTAGTAGGCTCAGAATCAAATTATAAACATAAAATATTAGAGCTGCATGTACCTGCCATAAGCAACTTAAGATTTCTCATAAAAGAAAAGCTTAAATGAACAGTGTTATTGTATATGGCCAGTGGTAAATACTACAACTGAGATAAACTTGTTCATATTCAGAACTTATTTAGAAAAAGAGACGTTAATCCAGTACAAGATGCATATAACTTGCATATCACAGCTTAGAGATTTAAAAGAATCAGGACATAAATGGCTAAAACCCAGAATACTGACATAAGAAATGACTAACTAATGATGAAGCATAAATGATGCAATGTGATGTGGACCAAATACATGAGTGATTAGGGGCAACATTTCTAGAATATATAATGACAAGAAATCAGTAGAGGTATGAGAATAACATGATTCCAGCCCATGGAAGGAAGCAGTGTACTCAAGACACTTCAAAAAATCAGACCATTAAAAAAATCCAAAAAAAAAACCCAGTCCAAAATGGAATGAAAGATGTTGTTGGGAGAAGAAGAAAGACCAAAGTGGGAGTCTCCATTTTGGACGTGGAAAAGTGAAAAACAAATGTGTCAATTATCATATTCAAGTTCTTTATAAGCAATTCGGTAACAACTGGACAACAATGTAAAACATGTAAAACTAAAAGCATTTGTTAATGCATTAACTGTAGTATTTTGAATATTCTCAGAAAAAGAAATTCTGTACATGAGAGAAATGAAAGACATTTGTAAGGGACAAACAAAGCCTGTGATGAATCCTACATTCTGAGAATAGGCTGTTTTGGCAAAACAGCAAGTAATTTTGTTTACAAAACAGTAAAGGAAACAAAGCACCAAAGCCAGGCCCCAAAGGAAACAGTCTGTTTGCCATTGCTCACAGATGCAACAAGCTGACATATTAGTCTCCAAACATGAAAGCAGAATGGTGAACACAACAGAATAGGTGCCCACCTGACCCAAAACCACCATGGCTATCACCAAACCACATTGCTATGCCTCTGGAAGACACATGCTTGAAATCAGTGCATCCAAAGACAGGAAGAGAAGGCAGAACATTCCCTTAGAGCAGTTTTGCTTTGTCAGCTGGAAGGAAAGGAAAACCAGCCATGATCCAGAACTTTTCAACAGACCGAAAGTGCAGAGGCAGCTCCTGTTAAATACTAAGTGTTGACTGAAGTGCTCCTGGAGGATAAGAATTTATACTGCCACCTACTTCATTTCTTCTTGTACATGAAAAGATATACAGGAGTTATCAGCGTTAAAAAGAAATGGAAAAGAATACGAAATAGTGAAAGCATCTGAGGTCAGTGGCAATGGTTCATGTCCGCTCCACATAAAGTAAACTAGCATGGTTCTGGATGTGATCTGCTCAGTCACTATTCTGCAGGTAATCAGCAGTGATTTGTGCATGGCAATTTCAAAAAGCTCTTTGAGAAAGTGAATTTAAGCCCAAGGGAGGTCAGAGACCAATGATATTTAACAGAACTTAAGAGTCATTTGAAACAGCTATAGTAATTCTGCCAATATTTCAAACATCACAATAGAATGTACTGCTCCCAGTTTCTCCTTTGCTTAATGCATTTACTGGTTAATGTAATTTAATTTTTTGCACATGCACACAAAGGCAGCAAAGAGGCCCAGTACACCAGCCTATGACGTTTTGTTTGTGTAAATTCAGGGGTTTCACTATGTTAGTGTGTACTGCTTCTGCTAATAGCAGGAAAGATGATCCTTATCATGCTGGTGCTTCTATACCTCTTGGATGTCACAAAACCAACACTGTCATACATAAAAGGCTTTTCTTTTCTTCACTGAGTTTCTGATACCACATAATCACATGGGCACCATGAAGTAAATATTACTCTTCTTCATAAAGGTAAGCACAGGAAATTCAGTCAGTACTCCAAGTGCTCCTAGAGTTTGTGGGCACATGATGTTATTATAAAAGTGCATTTTCATTTGTGAATTTCATGTAGTTAATTTAAAACTAGTCACAGATTTCATATTTAAACATTGATTAAATTACTAAAGACGCACCTGACCCACAAAACTATTGGTATGATAATTTCACTGATGTATAAAAAGCCTGTAGATGATGATTTGTGTTGTAATTATTAGAGGGACAAATATGAGGAACTTCAGATGCTTTGATTTTGTAGACCTATAAATCTCACACTTCTCTGAAATAAAACATATTTGCTTTTTGTTTCTGACTGACCAGAAGCTACACTGACTGCTCAAGAAAGGCACATAGTTACATATACAATACACAGAGAAGAGGAAGAGTAGAAGATTGCAACCATGCTTTAATTCTGTTTCCCATTCTAAATTTTTCAGGCATTTTCATTATCTTATGTCACCTCATAGCTAACACACTGATATTGATTATATACTTTCACAGTTTTACCTTTTATCAAATGATTGTTCACTGATATATATCACAAATACCAAAAACTTTTTAACCCTCTCACTCTTGGAGGCTTTAACATATACTTGTTATTGAGAATCTAAAGACGAAAAAAAAAGGGGGAGGGGAAAATAAATCACTAAATATTAGAATGCTACAGAATCATTCCAAAGAAAGAGGTCATGTCAAGAGTCATTTAATTAACTACATAAGACGACTCTGATATGAAACAGAAGCAGAGAAGAACACTTTCAGAAAACAGAATTGGGAAAACTTCCACTGCTACCAAAAAGATACCCTCATGAAATCACTGTATTAAGAGCATGCATAAAGCAAACTGTAGATTTTCAAAAAAACACATGTTGAAACTGCACAGATAATGCGACCTCTCCCCTGTTAAACACAAACCATGACCATTTTTTAAAGATAGCAATTTTTAATCCATGATGTCACCCAATCCTTATTAAGAGTTCAATGTTCCAAGAATCTTTTGCCAACGAAAAGTTAAAATCAAGCCAGTTGCAGAAAAATCCCTTTGACTTCATTTGCTGTATTAAAAGGCAGGTAAAAATATCCTATTGGCCACACCACACAAGCATAAAATTATTTTAAATGAAGGTAAGGACAGCAATATAGACAGCAGATGGCACACTCATTTAATACAGATCAAAGTGAATACCTTAAATGGTACATACCACTACTAGTCAAAATACCATTGAAATAATTATTTAATTTTCTGGAAAACTGACAGCAATAAAAAGGGAACTGACATAAAAAGAAACAGCAGCACATCAAAACATGATTATAAAGAGAAACAAGTCTACCATGAAGCTTAATTACACAGAATTGGAATCTTCCAGTTTTGGTTTTTGGGTTTTTTTTTAGCTCCCATTCTCTTGAATACTTTTCTAGAAAAGTAAAAATTTTGCAACATTCCTGCCATCAAGGTATACTATCACTGAATCTGGCAATTGAAACTACTGTTTCTAAGACTTCTAAGCATATAACAGAATTCAAGAACTAGAAGGATCTAGCTTTTTTACCACTAATTTACTCTAAAGCACACACATTTGGAGAACTGAAACAGAAGCAGGAGGGCAAAAAGGCCAGAAAAGGTCAGTCTGCAGATGTGGCTAAAGTAAGTGATGCTCTTCTGGAAAACTGAACTTAATGCACTATTTGCAGAAGAGATAGACACACTAGTTAACTTATGTATTGACATTTATGCCATCAGAATACCATCTGTAATATGCCCATCTCTTCATGCCTTTGCTACATCAAAAAGAAGTGACCTTTCATCTATGGCTTTTCCTCCACTTTCTTAAAAAAGAAATCAAACACACAAAATTATCCACAAAAAAAGAAACCCAACAAAATGCAAAGCTCTGATATACTTCATTTCTTCAAGCATTGTGGAAGAGCTGTATGAATTTATCTTACTTTCCTGCTTTCTAAATTTGACCTCAAGCCAAAAGAGTCATCATGCATCCATGTATTTGGCAAGCTGATTGATTTAGTTTTTATGTCTGTATTGACACATCATAGACTCAGCTAAGCTTTTACATTCAGTGATGAAGTAAAAAAATAGGTATTCTATAATGTTCTTTATAATGACAACATTAAATTTCAGAAAGCTGTGTAACTCCCAATTGTTTTTTTTCTAGAGCATTCATGTTCAGCTGACAGCAATTTCTCTAAAGTTGAATAAGTCAAACACCCTACTATCAGATCATTGATTTGAAAGGTCTTTCAGGTACTTATTTAGAAGTCCTATTTAAATGAGTTCACCAATCATTGACAGTGTTAACTAAAATGACTGATAAATATGCATAAAGTGCTTTAAAATTATTTATGTTTTTATGAAGCACTGATACTTACATTCAAATTGGAACTGCTGTTTTGTTTTCCTCCTGCAGCCATCTTTTATTCAAAACTTGTATCTATGACATCACATAATTAAGTTACACAATGGATGTCTGGAAACCACTTTGGTGGAAATGCTTCAGTTAAATACAAGATAACAATCCTGTTTATCTTTTCATGTGCTTGGTAAGAAAAAAACAAAAACCACATCACTCCCTTTGCTATCTTTTCCTATTTGCAACAAAGGCAAGAAACATCATCTATTCTAAATAACAGTATTTATTTGTAACACAAAAGCAGTACACACAACCACTCCCTGTGCTAAGAACAGTTTGTAGGTGCTTTGTCAGTATTTTTCTTTTATCATTATTTTTTAAAAAAACTTATCTACTTAGACTACAGCCCCTCAGGCACAGAATTGTTTTCTTCCATGTTCCAAAGAATGAACAGCATAGTGCTGGCTAATAATTCCTTCCCGCAAACACAGACGTTTTACTGCTAAACAGAAAAATCACTGTTCATTTGGATTTTATACAATGCAATTATAGAAAAAAGCAATCCAGTTTTCAGGTTTTAGATAAAGAAAATAAGTCTGATATTGAAAGATCAGAAGGTTTTATTTAAATCCCTCAACACACTATGCAGTTCCCAAAATGCCTTTATAAAAAAGCCTTTTTCACCTTTACAACACAAGGTAGATACTTCCTACTCAGTAAAAAGGAATCAGAAATGGAATTTCCAGACAAAAGAAAACACAGCATATTAAGAGTACCAGCATGTGACAGCATTTGTTGGAGGATGGAATATTCAAACAACACAAACACTAATTTACTTCAACAGATACACCAGAATTACAGGAGAAAGCATTCCCTACCACCTCTTACAGCTGAGCAGTATGGCTCAGGAGGATGCACATATATGTGACATCTCTTACAGAAACTCCCCTACACTTCCAGACAACCACACATACAGTAGGTAAAACATACTTCATGGAATTTTAAAGTAAAGTCACCGAAATATACTTAATTTTTTTTCAAGGGATAGAAGGAGAACACTTATTTTGCAAAAATATAACATCAGACTAACAAAAATTTTTTAGTAAAACCTGTGTGTTCTTTTTTATTCAAGAATAGCAGAAGAAGTTGGCAATTTGTTAAAAGCTGGTTTTGTAAATATGGATCAACTCTGAAAAACTGAATGTAGTTGAGCAGATGAAACGTATTAAACACTCAACTGCTCTACAGCACTATCCATGCCTCTTTAAAGACTTTTTCCAAGTAAACCATTGTACACTTTATAATAAAAATATCCAATATGAAGAATCATACAGTTCTGAAAAAAGTTTAAAAACTTACTCAGATTTTAAAAAAATATTTTAAAATGTTTATAGACATCTGGTTTATGCAGATCAGCTACTGACTTCTATTAGCTATTAATTTCTATGAAATCAACTAGCAGCAGAAATAATGATTTGTGAAGCTTATACAATTATGAAACTGGAATTATAAAGATTAGAGATTTTCAATAAAGCTAGTTTAAGGAGATAAGCACTGCTTAAAGTGTATAAGCGTAATTGATGAATTAAACTCTGCCCACAAATATAGCCCTTATACAAGAGGCTCAAGTTTAAAGGTTAATGTCTTGTCTATTTACATTCATTTATAATTTGTCTAGACATTGACTCAGAGCAGAATTCTGCCATGTTTAAATCTATGCTTGTGCACTTCAGTATATTCTCTAACATGGTCTGTCTTGGGAAGTTCAAAATCAGAAAGGTCTTCTTGTAAATTTTGGTTATATTTTCTATATACAATATGATGGGTGTTCTCTCCAAAACAATGCAATCCAAATGGCTGGACTCTCCTCCCTTTTTCTTTGAAAGAGCTGATCTTTATATAAATATACTCCGATGTTTTTGAAAGTGATGGACATACTACAGAGCACTCACAAGGTAATTTTGAAAACCTATACAGCATTGAGATGCAAAATAATGCCCTGACACACAATTTATGTCGATAAATGTACAAGAGAAGGAGCGTTCCGACTCTGAATAACCTGCTTCAGTCTCACTTCTCTCACACTTCCAAATTATAGAAGGAAGCCGAGTCTCTAACGCCACACAGAAGCTGTGAACGCCTGTGTACTCGACTTGCCACAGGTTTCTGGCCGTCATTGTTCTGATGTAACATTAAACTGAACTAAGATTTGAACAACGCAGTCCCTAGGAGAAAACTTGTGTTTTCATTAAACAGTCTCACCTTCCTCTCAGTGAGTTGGAAAATAAATATTCCTCACAGCCCTTCCCAGCCATTAATTAGTTATGAGCCACATTTTTCACACAAGCAAACTGAAGGTATGAAGAAAAGGTACCTCATGCAAAACAATGCAGAGCATCCTACTCTAAATCTCTGCTAAAACTATCCTGACACAGATGTCTGAAGTCTCTTAAGCCTTGCAAGAAAAACCTGAAAAGAATTGTTAAGTAGGTAAGGGAAAAGAAAGAGGAGAAATGGTACAGGTTCCATAAGTTAAAATTAGATATCCTTAATATTTTTTGCAATAATGCAAACCAAATTCTAAGGTTACATTTAAAGAGGGAAAAAACCCACCACTATTTTCTTGAAAAAAACATTTATCCCTGAAGAGAAAATCCACATCATCAATGAATTTAGCAGCTTTGAAGAACAATAAGAAATACAATTCTGCAGGACTTAGGTACATAGCCTTAAATTGGTCAAGAAGTAATGGTAAAATTATGAATACTTCTAAAAGAGACTTTAACTCTTCACTGTATAAGGAAACATAAATCAGAAAAAAAAATTACTGTGAATAAGAGAAAAGCATTTTTTTCATGAAAGGCGGTATCTCTACCATCTCTGAAATCAGTGTTACCAAACAGGAGCCGCAGGACAAGCTGACAGAAAAACATCCAGTCTGAAAGTACAATTTAAGTTTTTTTTTTAATATAATTAGCATATAGGCTTAATCATATGCATTTGTATAAATTTTTTTACAGATCCCAGCTATTTTTGTCATCAGTATAATACCTAATGCAACTTTATCAAAATATTGGGGCTTACACTCAATTTCTGTCAACAAAATAATGAAGAGTTACCTATGACAAGCCACAACAATGAAATCCAAAAATGTAAGACACTTTCTATTCTCTTAAGGTGTGTAACAAAAAAACCTTTTCATTTATATTAATTCAAGATAAATGTATGCAAAACAAATGGAAATCCCTTAAGAGCAACAGATACACAATTCAGTGTTATAATTGCACTTGTTGATTATAACTGTTAGTAAGGCTACTTACACAAAACTATACTGAATAAAACATGCCCAGAGATACAACGTACTCTGAGAAAAGAGAACTATGAAGTAAGTATATACTTTATATATATTTTATATATGTTTTGGAAATATTTATATATATTTATAATTTTTATTAATTTACATATAAGTTAATATATAAAAATTAGAATTTATATAAATCATATAATTATATATTTATATATATTTGATTTTTTCTATTTTTTAATTCCTTAAACTACTTAGAGTATTTGAGCAGGGAGGACACAAAGCACAGGACAAACAACCTGTTGAAAAGCACAGGACAAACAACCTGTTGAAAAGCACTGCATAGATGTTCTCTATGTAGTCAGACTCAACTTCATATGAGAAGTTTTTCATAGGTCAGGTCTTTTCCTCTCAAACATTCAGAGAGCCCCAGATCTAATAAATTTAAGAGTATTCTCTTTCTAAAGAAGGCAAACCAAAACAAACATGTAAAAAACCCTAACATCACTTTCTTGGGTTCATAACAAAAGTGAAAGGGGAATCCCACACTGTCAGGAAGTATTTGGTAAGTCTTCAGAGGTGTGCTATCTTAATATCTTTAGACAGCCTAAATGCCCCAAGATCATGAAAGAGCTGAAATAAAGGAATTCAGCCTTGTCTAGAGAAAGAAATTCAGCAGGTGTCAAGGGTGTGAACCTTCTCTTCCACAGTTAAGTAGAAGACAAGAAATTAAAAAAAAAAAAAAAAACCACAAAAAGAAAAAAACCACCACAACCCAACAATCTGTCAGCCATGGGAAAGCTGTGAGAGTGGGAATAATAGCTTTGACAGAGAAGTCCTGCTCATAGTGCTGCAGAGATGTTACTTTGCAAATCTGCATGTTGTGGAAAAGCAAAAAACACTGCAGAGAACTAAGCCTAAAAATTCAAGCGAAGGAACAAAGTCTTTCTTAAGACTGGTAGCAGTAATTTTTTCACAGTGTAATGCTATACCTTGCCAACATACTAGTCCACTCAAAGTAAATTTAGTGTTTATATTACATACCACAGTGTGCATAGAAATACTCTTTAACACGTGAGGTGCCAAATCACCAATACAGAATTAGTGTAGCTCATCACAGTGTCACTGCATGAGGGGAACACTTCAGAGCAATCAGACTTCCCTCCATTTAGCACAGAAGCAGCCTAGCAGTTATTACATGGACCTTAGAACAAAACAATCTTATTTTCCTATGGATTTCTGTACGACGCCTCATATCACTCTTTTGTCTATTACTACTATGCATGTCTTTCCTGTAATACTTCCAGTTCTCTTAAGTCCCAAGATCATGAATCCCCACCCCTTATACTAGTACCTTAAGTATAGCAAGAGAGGGGACAAAGAAGAAGAAGGGAAGAGATGCAAAAGGCTCAGTAAGGAGGAACACCAGATTCTTCTGTGTGAACAACAGTATGTCAACAACAGTATGTCGACAGTTGGTGCAACCTACCCAGACAGCTTTAAGAACCTATGTGCTCTTACACACTGGAAAGAAAGGAACTTTGCCTCAATGACAAGACGAAAGGACAAAAAAAAGTTTCTCCATGTCCTGGGTTCAGCAGTAGCAGTCAGTTTTCTCCTTCTTAGTAGCTGGTGCAGTGCTGTGGTTTTGACTTTCAGCCTGGGAACAGTGCTGATAACACCGATGTTTTTAGATGCTGCTTAGAATGTTTAGTCTGACCAAGGACTTTCTGAGCCTCATGCTCTGCCAGGGAGGAGGGGAAGCCAGGAGGAAGCAGAGACAGGACACCTGACCAAAACTGACCAAAGAGGTATTCCATACCACAGCATATCATGCCTACTATATAAAATGGGAGCAGTCACCCGGAAGAGTAAGTTCACTGCTTGGTCGGGCTGGGTACTGGTCGGTGGGTGGTGCACGGTTATATCCTCTTCCCTTGTTATTTTCCTTATCATTATTATTATTGGTGGTAGCAGCAGTGGTTTGTGTTATACCTTAGTTACTGGACTGTTCTTACCGCAAGCTGTGGGAGTTACATTCTTTCGATTCTCCTCCCCATCCCTCTGGGAGCGGGGAGAGGAAAGGGGAGGGGGTGAGCTAATGACATTGTGGCAGATTTACAGCTGGGCTTAAACCACAACACTCGGCTACACAGAAGTTCTCAATTACTCACAAAACTTTATTTTGGATTACCCACACACCTAATAATTTGAGCTACATTAATCAGTATGGCTTGAGTCACTTGAGTTCTACTTAGTAACAAACCAGGAAAAGGAAGCCATTAGGTAAATCAAAGCTGTGGCCCAAACAGTTAAAATATATTGAAACATAACAAAACCAAATATTTAAGGTTAGGTCAGGAAAATACTTGGTTAATCTTATCAGTCTATACTCAGAAAAGTTAAGTATGGTATCTGCTAGTACAAGAATAAAAAGTCTGGAAAGCTCTGCAAGGAAAATAAAGTTGTGCTGCATGAGAGAAAAAGCATGTCTAACCTAATGTGAGAATGTTTCAGGTATTTCCAATTACTAAGAAATATATTGAAAGATAAACCACCAGTTTATACACAATTACTACTCATGTCCAAAGGGCCATGGGAACACTACTCATTCCCTAAACTGGATGTAAAAGTCCTTGATACCTTCAGGTACATTTCATAGGTGACATGACACATGACACATTAAAATAAGCAAGTAGGAGAGCAAAACTATAGGGATTAGAACACAATGATTAATAAAAAAGTTCTACTTTTAAGTGAAAGAAAGATTCTAAATATTTCATCAGTAAATGAAATCTTCTCTTCTCTGGAAACTATCCACCAGGAAAATTTGAGAAAACATCCCAGTAAGATTAGGAAATTAAACAAACTGAAATAAAAGGGTCTTGTGATAGTCACAAAATGTGCAATCTGTCAGTAGGTTGCCTGTACATAAGGAAATGACTAATTACTTTACAGCTGTAATTGGCTATTTGATATATTTAAATCTTAGCATACAAGAACAAAGTGTCCTTACTACTATGGTGAACAATACCTGTAAAGGCTAAGTTTAAGCACAAACTGAATTTTCTCTTTTTCTGCAATTGAGAGGACTCTGTGACCCAGGTAAACAGAAAAGCTTCATTTCAGTACCACATTTCCCAGCTTTTTACTTTAGCAAAACGATACACTTAACACAAGCAATAAATCCTTAAACAAAGGAAAGGGAATTAAAAAAAAAGTCTAAATCGTAAGTCATCTTAAGACAACATTATTATCAATATGAGCTGCATAAAAACAACTCAACCATCATTTACCGTGTTTCTGACGGGAATTTTCTTCGGTTCTGGCGGCACATCCTGAGGAACAAATTTCACTGGTTCCTTAATCTGCCTCCTTGATCTTTTGGTCCCATCTGGTAAGGTTTCCATGGCGATATCTGCCTCCATGTCACTGCTACCTGCCTGGTCACACTCTGAGCACTGCCTGCAAAGTGGAAGATTTTCTATTTAAAACTGCAGTCACAAAAGCAAGAAAAGAAACATATTGAAGTGCTTTGGTTTAAAATAAATTCAAAAGTCAAGAATGCCAATGGACACCTAAAGACATTGCTTAAATATATTCATTACTGTAACTGCTGCTGCAATTTAATCTTGACCATTACACACTCCTGAATTCATTCTGATGAGAGCACTCTAGTGCTAGTGATTCAGAAGACATGTTTGTTACAAAAAACAATTTTATTATGTATTTTCTAAGGAAGTGGGGTTTAAATAAAAAAAAAAATAATTAAGAGACAAAGATACAGAAGCTGGAGACACCTATTAGCAAACTTTGAACACCGAGTTGAAGAAAAGGCCTACTGAGTCTCTGAAAAAGTACAAAATCGCAATCAGAACTTCAAAAGTGAACAGATACTAAAAATAAGCTCCATGACAGAATTAACAAGATGGGAATTCATCAAGTTTTGTCCTTATTTGCAAAAAAAAAAAAAAAAATCTTCTGCAAAGTCTTAAATGTGAATGTTAAATAAAAATGCAGATGTTAACTAAAAAATGTTAATGAAAACTTAAAAATTATACCCACTGAGAACTGTCGATTTTTTAATTCCTTCTCACATTACACTTCCAATTCAAAAAAGTATGAAATCAACATTATGTTCTGCTATTAACTGCATTAACAGGGATACACATATTAAAATAACACAATATGAACTCCATCAACTGTCTATGTTTTCTAATTCTCTTAAAGTAATCCAAGCAGTATAATCTCAGATCTGTCCTGACTGTCCCAGAAGACAACAGCAGTCATTATGGTCACACAGACAAAGAGCAGTAGCTACCAAGTAAAAATAGAGGATATGGGACCAATCTAATCTTGGATTGGGCAATTTATCAGCATAACCATGGTTAAATCAACACTCTTCCCCTTCAGTTTTTCCTTATGCAAAATTAAGGTGATTGTGGCTACATGATAATGTCATGAAGATTAATCACTTCTTATCTCTAAAGCATTTGAGACCACAGGACATAAGACACATGCTAGTACTAATAGTATTTGCTGGTCCAGAAAAACAGAAGTACTACAGAGTAGACTGCACAAAAGATAACAGTGTCTCCCCTCCCTCACGTAAATATGGAGACTTTAGTAGTAGCCAAAACACAAGAAAGTCAGTTCATGCAGTTTTTTGCACTCTGCAAACAGTCTTTGGCCAGCATACAAGTGCATAATAATACTGTATTCTTCCTCCTCTTTACAAGTCTCAGTTTGTTGTGGCTACAGGACCTGTTAACATTTCTAGGCCTCTTCAAGACACCAGCATGGAAAATCAATAAAAAAAATACAAGACATAATCACTGTTAGAAAATGCTACTTTTTACAGTTGTATGTTCACACAAATTTGTGTGCATCTACACACACAAAGTAACTTCATGTGCATATATACATACAAAGCACTTCAGTAAATAAACAAAAGCACACAGACTAAACTACTGTTATTGTAAGATTTTACGGAGAAAAGTTCTTCAATGATGTAGCAGAAGAGAGAAGCTTTAGATTAAATCATTCATGCTCTTTAGCTCTATGCTATTTAGAAGGGAAATACATTGTTTTTCTGCTACCTAACTTCAGACAGTTGTACAGAAAATAACTATGCAGATATGTAAAGTACCTGAGTTTCATTAAGACCCTATTTAAACATAAACAAATTACGTATTTTGACTTTGATGCTAGTGAAGATGACAAGAAACATCTCTGCCAATAGACAGGTACTGCATGCAAGTTCCTGAAATTCCATTGTTAAACCAAGCTTGTTCTGAAACAGGTGGTGCAAGTGTCTCAGCAATCAAAATTAGAAAAAAGCTACAGAGCTACAAGACAGCTGGAAAATCATAGTATGGGGGAGCGGAGGGACAGGTTATGAATCACAGAACAGAACTTCACATATACATTGAAGGTGAAGGAAAAAAAGCAAAGTTATAAACATGAACTTACAAGCAATCTCTTGATTTATTGGAATAGCCTCTACTATTACAGGCAACCACATCTTATCAAGCCTATTACAAAGCAGTCAAGCCTCAACCATAAAGTGCTTTGGCTGTTAGCTCCCATAGGGCCCACAGAAAAGCTATTACAGACACACACGCCTCTGACTTGGAAACAATCTCCTAACTTTCAGCTCCTATTATGGTTTATTTCAACATGGTTCTTGATTTTAAAGAACTCTCTTCCCATTCTGCTGTTTAATCCTAATATATTCATAGAAAGCAGTCATATGACTCCCCTTCCTTTTGGCTATGCTAAAGTCATGCTCATTTAATTTCACCTCTTCAAGGACAATCAGTGAATAGAGAACCTATGACAACAGGTCACCTTTCCAACTACTCCAACAGTCTTCTACTGCCTCTAAATTAGCAAGTATTGCCATTCAGCACATGGAAATTAACAGGAGAAATGGTGCCAAACATTCAACTTCTGAACAAAGGTTTTGTTTTGGTTTTAGTCTGTATTTGTCTAATCTAGATTTAGAGAAAACCAGCTATAGGCAATGATATACCTACTGCTAAAATGTGCCTATTGCTAAAAATTACTGGAAATGCTTGATCCATCAAGAAATCTCAGTCATTATTTGAAACCTTTTAATCATACAGAAAGTCTTTGATAAAGCACCAACTACCTACAGAAGAAAAGCAGTTGCACGGTTTTGTTGTGTTTTCAATCTGACTTGATACAAGAATCAGTGACACCAGATACCTTCCCATCTCACAAAGCAAATGGATGCTTTCAACTCACTAGGAAATGACAAGAATAGCAAGTGACAAGGAACATACATTATTGATTTTCAAAAATTATTAATGGTCCAGGCTAACGCTGAAACTGTTATACTTCCGTGCTGCCTGGTGGTGAATAAATTTTTGAGCATAGGCAGCTGCAAAATATGTGTGAACCTATAACAGGGCTTTAGAAAGCACTCGAGGACCAAACTGTTCTTTCTGTTTATGAAGTTCCAGAAAATAACAGAATGATGCCTGGAAATTTACAGTGTGAAAATGTGAATATCTACAACCCTGAGAAAACAAGGATGTAGGGACACTTTGGAGATGGGGTGCTTTTTAGTAAAGTGGCAAAAAAAACTGTAGAGAGAAGACACTGTTCCTTCCCCAAAAATTTAGTTAAAACAGTAACATTATGATGCTTCCTGATACTGCAGCTTTATGAATCAAAAAAAAAAAACAAAACACTCTAAATGCACTTTAACTGATGGGCCTGGCGCATGGAAATTTGTGAAAAGATAATAAGAAAAGCTGAGGAAACACTGAACACCATTCCTTTATAAATGAAAGGTCACCAAGTTGAAGACCTCACAAACAGGGCTCAAAGCCAACAACTACTACTGGTAAACTTAACACAAATATGTTTTCATTTTTGAAATTTTAATAACAAACAACATCTTTGCTATATGAGAAAACCAGATAAAAACATATGAAAACATTTTATTGAAAAGGTAACACTACAAAAATTAGGAAAAATTGAGCTTTTACTCCAATATCACTTTATAGATGAATTAGACTGCCTTAGCTGTGTTATGCTGCATTGTTTCAGAACGGCTTATGTGATGAAAATACAAAGGACCCAGTCTGAGCAAGAAAGTCATTCTTATAATCACAACTGGGCATTAGGCTGGAAGAAGATTTAGAAGAAACCAACACCCTGTGCACACTGCTTATTGTGAAAGGAGCCAATTTGAGTCTTCTGTCCTAAGTGAACACCACTACAGGGCTTCCAGAAAACAGTCCTGCTCTCAGTATATAAAAATGAAAACTGTATTAGAGTTTGAGTTGGCTTTAATTAGGAGGCAACAGATCTCAGACATCCTCTGTGATAAAATCACTTCTTGCACTGTTTACAAAGAAATAAAGCAATCTGAACTTCAGAAACATGGATTATAGCTTTCAGATGACACCTATGCCCTGGAATTTGAATAAATCACACATTTTGAATGATGTACTGGAAGTGGAAAATGGGAGGACTGCTCTTATTCTGGAGATAAAAAACAGTGTATATGAACCAAAAATAGTTCATTTAAGAGCTTCAAAGAGCATTTTTCAGACAGTCAAGGTACAGAAAATTTTCTGTTTGCAACAACACAAGTGACACACACATAAAAAGTAATGTTATACACAACATTATACTGCACTCACACATATAAAAATGAATAACTTTATATCATTATTCAATGAATTAGGATGCAAAACCAATCAAGATGTGCTGGATCAGTACTGAATGAATGGGGTCAGGAATATGAATGAATGTCCAGATACTGATGTGTATCTGTGTCAGTGGGTCTCCTGGTCAGGAACTCCACATCTCACTCTGTATGGCCAATACTCCCTACCACAAAGTTACCACTAAAATAACCTGCCTTCCAGAACAAAATTAAAACCCACCAAGCCTAATTTGATCACTAATCCTTGTTTGGTTCATCTCCATCTCCAGCATTTTTTATGTTACTCGCAATCATCACTGTTTTTCACCAAGCTCATTTCAATAGAAAGAGCTAGTCCGTGTTATATTTTCTTACTGAAAATGTTGATACTTTATAACCAGATTTTGATTCATTGTATTGTCTGGCAACACCTGTGCATAGTTTATGTATCAGTTCAGATCACTCTCTACCAGGAAAGTACACAGTTCCCAGTTCATCCAGAATAGGCAGGAGTGTAAGAGTACACAGCTGTCAGAAGAATAACAAGACTTAATTTTATGATAATGTGAATCAAAAGAATATTCTAGTGTTTAATCAACAGGCTTTCTAAGAAACGAAAAATTTCCAAGTTTTTAAAGAATAGTATGCCACAGCATTTTATTTTATGATTAGTTGCTGGTCTACTTTGAAGGCATCACATCAGACAGAAATTACTGCTTTCATGTTTTATTATGTAAAATAGTTGTTATGCTCTTCCTCTCAAAATAAATCCATCTGAAATGAGGACAGGCTTTGAACTTAATATATTACAAAAAATTTCTTTCTAAAATATTCAATATGTATAAATGTTACCTTGGAGAAAACTGTCAGGCCCCTGAACAGGGGAAATTCTCAGTATTAAATGCTTGAATCCCATTTCTAATACGTTGTGAGATACTGGTGCTCACTAGGTCTAAACTCCGATGATTTCATGAAGACTAAAATCATTACCTCCTTTGCATGTTTACAAACATTCAGATAACTAATTATAATTTGTTTAACAAATTATGTTTTAACTATAAAAAAGATATCTTTTTTTTCTCTTACCATTACATGAAATAGTGGATTTAGTTAAACAATTTCAAAAATCTTTTTTTGTATACTGTAAATTACATTTCTATTAAATGCTGAGTAGGCAATGGACAAAAAAAGCAACTAACCAATAAGGTTCGTGGCATCACACATATAAGCTGCATCATCTGACATGCTTAAACACAGCATAAAATATGAAGCACATGAAATAAACTCATGCTACCCAATGTTTAACTAAATATGTATTGATCAAGTATATGACTCTAACCATCAAAATTTTTGCAAAGGCTCAAGTTAGCAACTATGAGTAAATGATTAGCAGTGATAATGAAATAGAAAGTAAAAATTAACAAACATTTGTTTTTAACTGCTTCCTGCATACTATTTTAAAAGAAGACTAAAGGCAAAACTTTTAACCACTGTATTCAAAGTCTTTCAACCTACCTAATGTTTCAAGGAATTTCCCACTATACCCATTTTCGCACTTTATCTTTTTGCATAAGTTCACATAATATCCTATGCAAATATCTGAAAAGTACACAGGCACCACATAAAAAAAAAAAAAAAACAACACATTTTTCTTCATAGCTTAATCAAAAGATTAAAATTGTATTCAAAACAGCAGGTGGGGGAAAACCTGCTGAAATCAAACTCAGATTAAGGGTCCATTCTATATGCTCTCTACTGATCCTGAAAAGAATGCATAAGGGCACGTTCAATGATGAAAAGAATGCAATCATTACAGCTCAATTTGACTGCTATAATCTCACATTTCAGAATATGCTTCAGCTAATTAAAAGTAAAAGCTAAGTTTGTGATCTGAGGTATAACTGAAGCATGAAATTCATAACAAAGATAAGTTATAGCTTTGAAATGAAAGAGTTTTACTACCTAACCTGACCTATTCTGGCTTTAACACCTACTGAGAATTGTAGTCTTACATCTTTTGGACTGATGGCTCTTTGTGAGCCTTTTCAACTTGGTTAAAAGGCAGCAAAAAAAAAAAAAAAAAAGGAAAAAAAAAAAAATCAAGAACCTCCTGGCAAACACAGAAGCTCCTCAAAAAAAGTATAAAAAAATGTCTCCATGTAACAAATTTAACCAAAGAGCTCAGAATGCCCTTTAAATAATGAAAAGTCCAAAATCACAGACTGCATTTAGTCATTGAAGGAAAATTAAATACAGAAAAGCATTAATGATGGTGATCTCTACTGAGATTTCCTTTATAATTAAAAATTTATTTGGGTAAATACAGCGTTTGTTAAGATATAATAAAATGACAGACCTCCCATTTCATGTACCTGCCATCTTGCCCTGCTCACAATCATTAAAACTACACAGAAAGATGACTTAAGTAAATGTTTTATGGAAGTTTAAAATAAAAATTAAAAAAAAATATGTAGAAGAAAAAAAAGTTTTCCTGATAAAAAAGTTCAACTGCATTTTAGAAGGAATTCTTATACCATTCTGACTTGTTACATTAATGTTAAGACAAGATGATGGTGATTCCTAGAGATGCTGTACACGAACTTCTTGCCACACAGAAACAACTTCTAAATAACTGCTTTCAGAGCAGTTTAGAAACATAAAGAATGATAACACAATACAGCAGCATACTAGTTTCATTGCAGTTTGGAAATCAGCACCTTTACCATGTTACCAGTTCTGTATTGTACTATTTAGCTTATGTTCTGCTCCACTGGCACAAAATAAAATTTTAAATTCATGGAAATGTAACTGCAGCAAGGACAGTTATACATACGCTACTGGCATTGCAGATTTGAGTCATAAGACAGAAGCAAACCCAACTGATTCCCCATATTGCAAAAAACTGATCTACTACTTACAAGTGGTATCTTTAAGTATTTACGGGTATTATCTCAAAGATCTGAACAGAGAATTGCATATTGGCATTCTAAGATAAACAGAAGACCAAGTCTTTCATTTCCTGAAAGCAGCTTATAGTTTCCTACCATTACTATATAGCAGCATTAATAATCACAACTGAACTCAAAACCTAAGAAATTAAAGCTAAAACCTGCTTCTCCACAGAGGCTAGTAATGAGAAAATTTTTAAAACTTTTTTTTTTTACCTTGAAATATGACCGCTAATAACCTGAAAATAAAATAACTCAGTTCAAACTGCATTATAGCAATGTCTATATATAAAAATAGATTTGTAAATAGGATTTGCAAATCTACTCACATTTATGTCCTACTTTAAGTACAGAGATAACAGAACTATCATTAACTGCACTCTTACCAGTAACTGTTCTTAGTCTTCCTTGGCATCCTTGTAAGAGGTGGATCCAGGCAACCAAGATGATAATGGAGTTTACAAGTATCACACAGCAGCAGTAGGTGTTGATCATGATTCTTCTTGCAAATTCCACAACTTTTAATGTAGGTAGCAGAAAAGCATTATAATTACATTTGATATAGAATCATAGAATCATAGAATAGTTAGGGTTGGAAAGGACCTTAAGATCATCTAGTTCCAACCCCCCCTGCCATGGGCAGGGACACCTCCCACTAAACCATGTCACCCAAGGCTCTGACCAGCCTGGCCTTCAACACCGCCAGCGACGGAGCATTCACAACTTAATAAACGATACATCCCAGCACATTCCCCAGTTTCAATACAAACGTGGCAAGTTCAATTTTAATGCACCAAGTGCATAATTACTTTTTAAGAAGCTTCTACCTATATACAGTCAAGCATAAAAGGCATCTAATATAGTTAACCTATCAAGAAAATTACTTTCAATCTGATTTTTTGAGGACATCTAACCGGCAAGTAATCACGTGATACTTCAACAAAATGCACCAAATGGCAAAGGGAAAAAATACTACCTGTGCCATCCAAATGGCAAATTATGCTGCTATTACCAGTCTTAGCAATCATATGCTTATTTTATGCAAGCACCCTGAAATAGGCCTGTGCTGCTATTATGTTGGGCAACACAACAGCTCATGAGAAATCACATTTCCTTTTTATTATCATTATTATTATGTTACTGGCATTGAAATTTTAGTTATTTCCAAAAGATCAGGCGTTCATTGATTCCATTATAAAATGGGAGGAACTAAATGATTGGATTTGAACAAAACAGAACTAGTAAAGCATGACTCCTGTAATTTGCTCATGTATACATCTAAATTGCCAAATCCTCAGCCCATGGCCATGTTCTCAGGATTTCCACCTCACACAGCACTAGAACTAATTTTTCCTCATGTAACCCATTTTGTTTATTTAGCCCACTGTATCTGAGGGTGAAGGCCTGACTGCTGCCCTCTTGATAAGCAACAGACTTCAACACTTCCCAACTGGTGGCAAGAAAAGATCCAAGATGACATGTATCCTTTGCACAGTCATGCTCTGGGATCCTAGTATATGTTTCGCTGTTAGGCTTACTTAAAACGCAGTCAGTAGCTTCACAACTCATAGGAGAGGGGAAAAGGGGGAACAATAACAGAATACGTGAATACATTTTATTTTCTTGGGAAATACTAGAAATACGAGTAGGGAAATTTAAACCATAAGATATCACAAAGTATGTCACAACCCATGAGTAAAACGTATAATTACTTATATGACAAGTGTTTTATGCACCTAGCCACTGTGACTAAATCTCAGCAGCACTGTCTGCAAAATCAACACAGATGATTGCATTCAAAAGACAAGATAACCAATTATAAGTTTTCACATCAACAGAAACAAAGGACCCGTTATTTCAGCTGTAAAGAGTTACCTTTGTCCTTAAAGTGCCGCTGCCATATTAGAAAAAAAAACCCAGACCTTACTGATGTGTGCTAAGGTGAAGAACTGACTACTCTTCAACTTAGCCTTCAGAAGTTAAGTAAAACATATGGACCACTGATGCATTCTGTTAATCTAAACCGAAGAAAACAATTTTCTCAGCACTTCTGTGAAACTATGACTTACTAGATATTGTATCTATTCTGTCAAGACTTCATTACTTGCCTATAAAGTATGGCTGGAAGCGTAGATGCCTTTTGTGTTCCTCCTTCCTTTTTACTTGGTTTCCTTTCCTTAGGAGCACGTAAAATTGCTGGTATGTTCAGTTTCTGTTGGATTTGAACAAATGAAGTACATTGAGACTTTTAAAAGAATACAATCTCAGTTCACGAACAAGAATCAAATTATGAGTAGGAAATTGCTTAGCTAGCTGTTTTACAGACAAGAGGAACTACAGATGTTTACCCCAGTATGATTTTGAAATACAAAGTAATATATGTATTTTCTCAATTCAATAAATAAAACCCACGCTGAAATACTAGCTTTTAAATTTTTAATTCAAGATTCAAATGAATGGATGGACAAGGATGCATTTTACTGGGAAGCTGAAAAAAGCAAAAGCAAATTCATGAAATGACAGAATACTGAGGCAGTTTATTTTCCCTAACATCCTTGCTACCCTGGTGCTCGATAGGTTAATGAGAAAAATTATCTTATTGGACCAAGCCCTCTACAAAGCAGACAAGATTCTCTTTGGGTTTCTACTAATCTGCAGTATACCAGCTTCTCAGACAGCAACCATCTATCAAAGTCATTTCTGAGCAGCCCCGTGGGTCTGCATCTGTTCAACCAACTGGAAAAAAAATGTCATGCAAGCTGCGTAAATGAATTCTACTCGAGTTCTTTTTATTTTTTTTTAATTTAGTAACATTTGCAGCAGGATATATGTCTGAATACTTACTCAAAGCCATCTTAAAAAGGAGGGAAAAAAAAATCTTGACTCAAGAGACACGTTATGTGAGAATCCTTCTTCACAAGTAGAAAAGCCAGGACCGTGAACAGAACTAGAATAAGCTAGCATACCTTAAGAACTATGACTGCATAAAGAAAGGGTAAGCTTCATTTTCTCAAGAGCAGCACAAATTAGGCAGTACCAAAGGGCGTGACAAAACTGTGACCTAACTGTATATCTGCATTTTCACAACGAAAAGTTTCTTCAATCTTCCTTAAAATCATATTTGGAAATAATTTTAATCTCTGATATCTAAAATGTCCATTTAATAATTTTGACATAAGCCATATCAAAATACTGCAAGAATCTACACTTTTCTTTTTTTCCCCACATCAATGAGAACAAAGATAATGGCTGACAACAGGATGTAATCCACATCATCCCCTGGATATTTATATTCATCACAAAAATATTCTGCTCTATTCATTTAAAAAACAGCACACACACACTAAAGTTTTAAAGATTTATATCTTATAAAAGCCATAAAAAGTTATTATATAATTTGAAGCCTACAATAACTAAAGACAATGTAGAGACAAAAACGGTAGAATTAACTGATGCTTCACATCAAGGTTCATCACAAATGACAGGTCAATCCGTTATACCAAATGAAAGAATTCTTCAAACAAGATCACTTTTACCACAACAAAATTAAGCTACAGGTCCCCAGTAGGTGGCTTGCAGAAGTCCATATTTTTCAATCAGGAAACATTATCCCCAAAGTAAAGCCTGATCAAATCAATTTATTTGGCCATAGAAGTGACAGACAGAAACAAAAAGAGCTATTCTTAGAAAACCAGGTCTGTATATGAACTATAAATAGGGGTGAAAAAAAAAATTCCCAAACACCAACCTGTCCAATAATTCTACCCAGCAGAGCCCAAATGCCTTGCCCTTCATTTCTCAGTTTTCCATTCATATTTTGTAGCTCTTCCAAGGACTCACACAGCTGAAAATTTAAAAGAAAAAAATATCAACAAGAATGAAAATCCATTAGGAGTTATTTAATAAAATTTATTCAACCTCTTACCTATCTAGGGTGCATTATGTTATTGTAGGATTAAAAAAACAATGGAACTCTTATTTCAGAATAACTGAGGCCAGTGCAATCTTTCAGCAATTTAAAAGAACTAAGATGAAAACCTGGATAGTCACCTGTTTTGTAAAGATCTGGAGCATTTCAGCATGAAAACAAGGTTTCATAAAGTCAGTTAGAAAGCAAACCTAAAATACAACAACATCTTGTATGTGTTGTCAATATTACTTGAGCAACAAGATTGTAACAAGCAACCATGTAACTGAATTCCAGTTCTATACTGCTATATCAAAGAACACTCACTCTCATAGAAAGATATATAATTTACAAAAGGGTTCAAGCAGAAAAAAAAGAGTTGTTTTTTACTTCTGGAAGCAACGTTTAGTTACCATCCAGCATATAAAACCTGTTAAGTTAGCTAAAAGCCTCATGCATGATCTCCTTCCCCTTTATCAAAATTTAGGCAGTTCACAAGGACCTGCTGCTTCATTTCAATATATTCTCACTTAAAACACACACTCAACAGTTTAACAATTAATAGCAATACTATTTTTTGTCATCACTAACAGTCACTTGATAGGTTGCTGAACTGAGCAAAAATAGCAGTATGCCATCTGTCAGATACAGTATTTCTATGTTCTACTTCAAAATATTCAAAGATTAAAATAAACAGATAATCATTTAGTAAAAACTCAATGAAAACACAAAATGCTCTTTTAACCATTATGATGCATTAATAAAAAAATATATTAGTAACATTTTGGGGGAGCAATGCCTATACTTAGACAAAACATGCAGAGGACATGATGGCTGTGTGAATTATTTCAGCCTGAAAAAATATCCAAGTCATTAAATACAGGATGAGTTGCAGTTGACATAAATAAATAAATAGCACTCTTGACAATCCTAGATTCCCAATTATCAAGTAGGATTTCAAGCAGAGAACCAAGCAGGTTCAAAAATAACCTAGAACTACACACAAGCAAAACAAATCAATCTCTGTTGTCTCAAAGTCTCAAATGAAATGCATACAAGGAATGAAAACAAGCAGGGCCTGAAGATACAGTTCACTCATGAGAGAGATCTGTCTGTCCATGCGCAGTTTGTTACTGGAGCTCTCAGTGGGGACAGTTAAAAGAATTTGTGCCCAGCCAACATGTGACACTTTAGAAGTTGATTCTACTTGTATAGGAGGAAAGGACCATAGAATATTTTTACAACAACATTATATTTTGAAGTACTACTTTTAAAGAAAGCATAATTTGTATCTTTTTTTCTAAAGTCACTTTGTCTGGAAAGCAAAATGCAATCAAAGTTAACAACAGCAATATTAAAACAGTATAATGGTTTATAATCCCTTTTTCTTCACCTTATTATACTCCACATGAAGCTTTTCTTGCTCATTTTCTAATTTATCCTTGATATTCTTCTGTTCAGCCATATTCTCCTGGATTTGAATCATTCGCATATTTCTCTCTATTTAAAAGAAAACTGAATTATTTCCTATCCTTAGATATATTTTCAAGTTTAAAGCAATAAAGAAAGTGAAACAATGAAAAACATAAAACCATAACAACACAGAAACACAAAACTGTAGGCTACAGTTACACAGACTGAATAGAATGAATAGTCATAACATTTACGTTTTGCTGCAGTGTTATTTAAATTATTCCAAAAGGTAACTAAGCTTCCACTCCTTTCTTAGCAAAGACAGTTCAGCCTCCTGCTTACATTCGAAAGATTCTCTTCTTTTCCTAAATATCTTTTTTAAAAAATAAGTTTGTGTAGAGATACTAAGCAATAATATACCTAACCTAAAATGGAGTAACAATTCATATTCATCTATTAATAATAAGGAAAGAGAAGCAAAAAAGCAATGAAGTAGTGCAGTACAAATACAGCAAAGTGATTATTCTTCAGTGAGAAAAATACAAAATTTTCATCCTTACCAAGGTAATAATTCACAAAATCAGCAGTGAGAGCTGGTTGTTTATGTTTTCTTCTTCCGTCAACACTGGAACTGGTATCCGAAGTATCCACTGGAAAAATGTCTGTGCTAATTCCCATTAATTCGGCTTTGCGCATAAGCTTACGTATGGCTGAAGCACTGCTAGTAAGTGGTCGTGGTAGTTTCTCCCTGGGAACCCAGGCCTGAGGCCTGGTAGTGCGGGCCAGCTCTGCCTTGGCACGATACTGCTGTAGCCTGGCATTGATGCGCGCCTGCAATAAAGAATTCCATGAATTAAAAACATAAGGGAACAATTCAAAACTGGTTTTGAATTGTATCCTTTTGGATCACATCTGCATTTTATTTTCATTTTAAAAGCCACACAATCTAATCAACACCATTTTCATTCCAGAACTCTATGTTTCAAGAAACAGCCACTGACAGACATTAGACTTTACTTCAAAATGCACGTACAAATAAAATTATCCTTTCACTACATTTTGGAGCTAGGCACAGGTTTCTTGATGAGATTTCCCCACCAATGAAAGTAACAAATTATTGCTGGCTTTCAGACAATCCCATCTAATAATGATAATTTGATGGGACTGTGAAAACTCACTAGTGGGAAAAGCCTTAGCTGACCTATCAAAAACACATTTAGATACACTTTAAATTAGTATCTACGTGAACAATAAAAGCTGAAAAAGGGCATTTCTGCCCTATTTGACATCCTTTTGTTGTAACTCCTTTCTCAATGCCATATCTCATTATAAATGTTAAACTAGTTGATTATAATGTGCCAAAACCACAAACCAAACAGAAGTAGGCAGAAGCAGCTCACAATATATATTGTTGATGACATCTGTATATTTGTGACCATCTGGGAGATCCACTGCAGAAAATCAAGTTGTTACTGACAGCTGGAAAACACTGTCTTGTGGGAACTCTATGCAGTGGCAATCTTGGCAGAAAATGACATCAACATACAAGCCTTCAGAGGTAAAACTCCAGCTGACTATCAGTTAGAAGTTGTTTACCTGCCTGCAGAAAGAAGAAACTAAACTAATCTGACTGCTTGACCATATGGTATGAGATACTCCTGAGACAAACACTAAAAAGTGAGCATACATACACACTACGGTTAAGCCACATTTCTGATTACAAACAGGATCCTTGAACGTAATACTACAGACAGTTTGACACACGTTACCTTACTAGGTCTTGAACATTAATGACCAAGAAACATGGCAAATGTGGCTTGCAGGCCAGCTCTGACCCCAGTGGCTTTTTTCTTTGACCCACAATAGCAAGCAACAGACCCACCTACAGCCGCCGTCTCGTTTTATTCACCACTGGAAGGGACAAGGATGGTTTATAGCTTCCTCAGCTAAGATGCTTCTTTATTCAATACATGCTCAGTTCTGTATTCCTCACGGTCATTTAAATTGTCATACAGAGCCTTACTCCAGAAATAGAGGACAGATTACAATGACTGATGTCTACATGGAATACTGAACTCAAGTTACTTGGATTTAAGCTATTTTCACGTATATGTTTTACTCAAGGACATAGAGAAAGTATTTCAAGGTAGAACATCTTCCAACAATCAACAGTCCTAGACAGTTTTGTATATTATACTCTTTAGAGGGATTCACTTTCTTTTCAGGCCACATGACTTGCCATATCATTGGTTCAGTTATTCCTGCCTGGGCTACAAAGTACCAAATACTCTTTTATTTTCTCCTTCAAAACTGTGCCTCAAAACCCCACTTTCACAATACCAGATATATTATTTGTAAAACTGCATACTTGCCTATGTTAACTCAATTTTTGCAAACCTTACTTAAACCTACAATCTCTCTCCCAGAAGTGAACTTCTGTATGTACATACATATATACACACACATACATATATGTATATTATCTAAATATATATATGTATGAATATATATAACAATATATATATACTTCTTAATGTTCTTCTCCAGACTAAGCTGTCTCAAGATTCTTATTTCTCAGACAAAAATATTTATTTAGCAAAGATGGTTGAATTTATTGGTAGGATATTAACTTCCTCATGTAGACAACGTATGGTAAGGGGTGAATTTCTAAGTACTTTGTGTGTACTCCCCAGTCAGACATTTTTAGTAAATAAGTACCCCTTACAGCTCTACATTTCTAAAAAGGCACAGAAACCACTCAAAGACTTCATAAAATCCCATGCATACCACTAGACATGGAAATGGACTTATCAAGCATCCAGTTTGTTTCCATCCATGTAAACTCACGCACGCACACAATACTAAACTTTCAGTTTCAAAATATTTAATCCAGGTTATTTAGATTAAAAAACCTGCAGCGTCTAGATTTGGGGGAAAAGAGGAGGAAAGAGGGAAAATGCTGGGAACTTATCATTCTCAGCACCATGTAACAAATGCCTGAAAACAGAGCTAATAAACCCTGTTGGATTCAAACTGATTTTGCACAATCAGCACTTATCATTATGCTGGGTAATATTATTATTGTGATGTCTCTACTACATTGGTGCATTTCACCTAATTCAGAGGTGGTGCATTCAGCAAAAAATTATTTAACCAGTTTTAAATCAAGCTACACAAAGCTCAATACCCCACAGAAATACTTTATTCAAAATTCTTATACAATAGTTTGCTCATATTAATTCTCACCTGCACAGGTAATTTTAAATTAATATTCTCTTCTATTCAGAGGTCTTTGAAGAATTAGGTAGAAAAGGCATGATTTTTTTTAAATTAAAAATTTGATTATATGAAGAATTATTTTCTGATCATTACACTACCCCTTCCCCTTCAGGGTTAAAAAAAAAAAAAAGGAAAAAAAGAAAAAAAGGAAACAAAACAAAACCCAACAGTTATTCCTCTCCCTTAACTGCCTTTCATTATTTGCAGCATCTGCTACTTTCTACAACAAATTAGTCAGGATTCATTCAGGTAGCAAGCTTCTTTTCTACACATCTATGATTTTTTCCACAGAATATAGTTCAGCAAAGCATGCCAGAAATTCCTCAGAATTAGAAATACACACATTAAAACGCATCAAAGTGCACAAATTCCATCCAGAACGATTTAAATCTTTACAACAAGAGGACATTTATCAGTTGAGCTTATGTAGTAACTAACACTTTTATGTGGATCTGCAACTAGACAGGAATACAGACATTGCCTAAGATTTTCAGTTAACTTCCACTCAGCAGCACAGACTCAGTTTCTCTACCATAATAATTTTTTCTTAGGAAATCTTTACTATGAAAAAACCCAGCACAAAGAATTCTACTTAGGCCTACAAAAAGTGAACAAGTATCGAACAAGAAAAAACTTAAGGCAAGCTAAACTCTTCTGCCAAACTCAAGATATTACTAAGGAAAAAAAGTGGATTTTTATTGAACTTGGATGTAGAAATAAGTGTAATTTTTGCCTGGCTGTCTTTTTGTCTCAAGAACCTTGAAGAAAATGTTAAATAAAATCTATGAACTACAATGAAAATGTCATTACCAGCTTTTTGCCACAAAAATAAGCCAAAATAAGACTTTTCAATTCAGACAAGTATAGATATCCCTTTTTGATAATTATTTTATTGAGACTTGTTCTTATAGACCAAAACATACCAATCATTTACTGCTTTGTTAAATGACCAAGCATTACCAACATATTTCAGATTTTATTTCCTACTACAACAAAAATGTCCCATCTTTGTTTCTTTCTTGTTTAACATGGATGATTAACACAGCTGCATTGTGTCATGAGTACAATACCTGAGCTTCTGGCGAGAGCTGTTTTTCTCTTTCCTGCAAGGACATTTTACAGTAAGATTGTAACGCCAAGTAGTTCTTTCGCTTCCATTTCCTGTCTAACCTGTCTGCATGCTGTTTACAATAAGCAAAAAAAGGGTCAGCTATATCCTGTTTCAGAGAAAACAGAGGGGAAAGAACAAAAATAAAGTAAGACATACATTGCTAAAAGTCTCTTTTAAGCATAAACATTCTGGCAATCAGTTCATATACTCAAACAGACACATTGTTAAAAACAACTAATACATATCTTTCTAAATCAATTTTGCCATGTTAATGTAATTTACCATATAAAGTGTTTTTTCATTGTTTTCATTGTGCGACTCTAATGTTTTTAAATCCATTAACTACTTAACTATCCACTGTTCAGTCTCTGAACTATTTTCTCATTCCCAGAAAAAAAAAGGCAGAAAAAATTCCCAAGTACAAATCCCTTTAACATAACATGCATTGTTAACTTCCTGTTGCTTCCATGAATCCTTAGCATAATAACCTACAAGGGGTTAACAATTCTGCAGAATATAAAAGGCAATATATTTGGTTTTCTCAAGCAATTTCCGAATGTTTTCTGTGGCTATACTCCCACATGATTTATCATCTTTCAGATGTTTTCTCTACTTCTTCATTCTCCACCAGCTCTGCACATTATCATGGCTGTAAGCTTGTAATAACTTGTAGCACCTGTAAACCTTGCAAGCAGACTAGAACAATCTGAGCCACAAGTAACTGTGGCTTGAGAAGTACATTTCATTGACAGTATATTTTCAAAGTGTAAAAACGTCATCATAAATCTACAAACTAAGAAGAAAAACTTAAAGCATTCTTCATTCATAAAGTAATAAAATATTAATAAATAATGCTTAACATATTTTCCTTTACTCCATCTATAACACATGAACCAATGAAACCTAGAGAGGCTTTCCCTACAAACGGATTTTGATTTAGATTTTCAGTGTGACAACTTCCAAAAATTAGCAGCATGCTAAAATTAGATGGTGTGAAGCCTTCTTTGAAAACATGTAACCAAAACATGTAACTAAATACTAAGGTGGAAAGGCAAGCAATGCATATGCCTAGAAGAAATTCACACAAGAGTATTTGAAGAATCAGCATTGTAAATAATTTATCAGGACCAACAACGAGGTAATTGCGCTATCTTCCTATTCTCAGTCTCCGAGAAGAAAGTATTTCGTGAATCCTTTAAGAACCACTTCATGGTCCACTGTGCTAATAGTGCAAGTAATGCTTGTTTGTGGGCTACCTGTGCTAATTCCTGAGGCAACAAGAAGTTAAAATTGTGCAGCTATGAACATGACAGGCTTAATTCAAATGATACATATCAGGATGAAATTTGGCAACCTAAAAGTATTTATACCATAAAAATAAATTTGGAAGTAGAAGCTTCAAATCTGAATTGCTTTAATGATACTACAGGGAGAAAACTGGCAAGAACACGTATTAGAAGTTAATCAGTAGGTTATAAATGGTTGCGTTTCATTCTGATTGCTAAGATTAATGTTACCACAAGGAAAGTCATATACCTGCACAGCAGTTTGAAGAACGTTGGAAAACATGCATGAAAAAATGGCATAAGCAATGCAGTTAATTTCTGAAGACAGCCCTATTTGGCAGGGAACTGAAATTACTGTACTACATAAACAGGTAGGTAAGTACTCAAAACAGGTGAAATTCAAGAATTAAAGTTAGAATTCACATCTATATTGACTGATAGTCTATTAAGTGAACTTTCACATTAACCTTCTCTATCCCTTTTTCCAGACCATTTCAAAAGTTGCTCAGAGTTGTATAACCTGGTGAGCAAAGAGCCCTCCCTGGACTGTATTGTTGCTCAGCCTATAACTTGGTACCAATTTACAAAAACTTTACTCAAGGTCAGTGAGGAACAAAGGCACAGCTACAGGTTGCCTTCACAAGCTTTTGATATAACTTTTTTCTCTATCCTTTCCATAGGTACCTCTTCTGCTGCTGCTTCTGAGAGGAGGCCTTCCTTCTGAGCGCAGGTCACATGGAAATAAGCTCTGCACATCCCAGCATCACAACTAATGCATACACCAGTTCTGGCAAAACGAGGATCTTCACAAAAACTGCATTCCTTACACAGAAGGGTGGAAAATACCACAGTAAGTATTTCAGGCATGTTTTGTCTAATATTTAACAATTTACATCTTATATAAAACCAGATCAGGTCTGTTTAACTCTTGTACGGTACAGAAACCAATTATGCTACTGACAGTTAACACCACTTAAAATTTCACCCCTTCCCAACCTCCACTATTGATTTCACATTCAACAAGCAATGGAAAAGTGCTTAAACAACCTAAACATCATGTTGGATGAATTTTTATATGAACTTCCATGTCTCGTATTTCCCTTCAGAACAACAAGTAAATCCCTCCCAGGCAATTCATACACAATTAATTACATAAGTATGGTATCATAAACCAACATGGCTGCTCAGCAAATGCTCAGTTGCAACAAGTTCAGAGAACAACCAACCAAAGAACTGTGCTCTGGATGACTGCAATTATGGAGCACTGCCCTCTGTCCATTGCAATGGTTTTCTGCATTGTTTGCGCACAATCACTTCCTATCTGTATTCAAAACATTTACATGTAAACCCATTTTATTTTTAGAGCCATTTTTTGTTCAAATTGAGGGCCCCATGTTGTTGTGGATTTTTTTAAAATACTGGTTTGCAGCAACCTTTCTATATACACTCTAGACCATAATTATATAGACCCTAAAGCAATTCTTACTGAATGTACATCTGTTACTTTCTTAATCAAACTAATCTTCCATTTCTCTATTTCGCATCCCATAAATCCTCTTCAATTTCCATCCACATTTTGGCAATCTGCCTCAAACTGACTTTAAAAAAGAAAGTAACTACCACCTGTGTAAAAAAATAAGGGAAATTAAGGGGAAAACAGTGACAGAAATTATGAAGAACAGAGGTAAGGAAAATAGAAAGAAAAGGGCATGGAAGAGCAATGGCATGAGCAATGATATAACAACCATAAAAAAACTTCATCCCATTTTTAGTCAAGAACATTACTGCGATTGCTATAAACAAGAAAAAGTTGAGAAGACGTATGTTATTCTATGTCAAAATGTAAAATAAAGCTACTTGTTGGCAGAACATCTCTTCTAAATTTACCTTGGCACCATACTTTGAATAATTCATTTCTGTAAGTGTCACTGGCCGCAGTTTGTCGATATCACCAAATGCCACTCCTGGAACATAGAGGGCACAAACAATATGGACCCACCTAAAACAGCAGATAAAATTAGGTTACTGCTATCAACCTTTTGATCCTATACTATACTACACTCACCATTTGCAGATATCAAAGTGCCTTGTAAATCTTACAGATGCTACAAGAACTGTGCATGAAGGAAAGTACATTATATAAGTAGGGAGAAAACACATTTTTGGAATTCAGCAGCTCACACGCTTAACTACAGAGTAAGGCTTTTCAAAGCTACTGGGATTGCTCTGCCTTGGATCAAGGGCTGGGCTACCATCACCTTTTTGTTCTGATAGCTCTCATGTGGGCCTCCACACCGCTTTTCATGTGACATGAAACATACATAAAGAATTCAATATTACTTATAAAGCTATGGCAGACAGTAAATTTAATGATGGGGCAGGAGGCTGGAAGGGGAGGAATAATATTATACAAGTAGTCACAGCAACAATGAGCTCTAGGCATATAGCTACGAAGTACTTACAACACAGAATCAGACAGACCCTGCATTGTTACAGTTACACCCATTAGTATAGAATTATAGAATAGTTAGGATTGGAAAGGACCTTAAGATCATCTAGTTCTAACCTCCATCATGGGCAGGGGCACCTCCCACTAAACCATGCCACCCAAGGCTATGTCCAATCCAGCCTTGAACACCACCAGCGATGGAGCATTCACAACTTCCCTGGGTAACCCATTCCAGTGCCTCATCACCCTCACAGTAAAGAACTTCCTCCTTATATCCAACCGAAACTTCCTCTGTTTAAGTTTGAACATGTTACCCCTCATCCTATCACTACAGTCCCTAATGAAGGGTCCCTCCCCAGCATCCCTATAGGCCTCCTTCAGATACTGGAAGGCTGCTATGAGGTCTCCATGCAGCCTTCTCTTCTCCAGGCTGAATAGCCCAAACTTTCTCAGACTGTCTTCATACGGGAGGTGCTCCAGTCCCCTGATCATCCTCGTGGCCCTCCTTTGGACTTGTTCCAACAGTTCCATGTCCTTTTTATGTTGAGGACACCAGAACTGCACACAATACTCCAAGTGAGGTCTCACGAGAGCAGAGTAGAGAGGCAGGATCACCTCCCTTGACCTGCTGGCCACACTCCTTTTGATGCAGCCCAGGATACAGTTGGATTTCTGGGCTGCGAGCACACACTGCTGGCTCATGTTCATTTTCTCATCAAGCAAAACCCCCAAGTCCTTCTTCACAGGGCTGCTATGAATCTCTTCTCTGCCCAACCTGTAGCTGTGCCTGGGATTGCTCCAACCCAGGTGGAGGACCTTGCACTTGGCATGGTTAAACTTCATCAGGTTGGCATCAGCCCACCTCACAAGCGTGCCAAGGTCCCCCTGGATGGCATTCCTTCCCTCCAACGTATCAACTGAACCACACAGCTTGGTGTCATCGGCAAACTTGCTGAGGGCGCACTCACTCCCACTGTCCATGTCACCGACAAAGACGTTGAACAAAATTATAGAATAGTTTGGGTTGGAAGGGACCTTCAAAGGTCATCTCATCCAACCCCCCTGCAATGAGCAGGGACATCTTGAACTAGATCAGGCCCTCCACAAACACATCCAGCTGTACTCTTCTTCACTGGCCATAAACATATTCAAGAGTAATAGGTCCAAATCTTCAGCTCTGAGTGGCATAAAATCAGACAGCATGAATCTGGACCTCAGTGTCCAGTAATCAAATACAACACAGTGGTGAAGGTTTCAGCCTCAAGTCTGCCTTTGACAAGCATCTTTGTAATCTCCTGAAACTCCTAACTTGCCATAAGGCAGCCTTGCAGCAGAACACACATTTTCTTCTTCTTACGTAACAAACACTTTCTAAAAGATCCAACTCTCATTGTCACAAGCCATCAATTAGTGACAAACTCAAACACAGCATGCATAACTCAAATCAACTGAGACAAATTACTCCAAAATCCAAAGTGCTCCTCCCCAAAATAATGCATTACCAAAATTCCAGAAGCTATTTGCTACCCTGTGATAAGTCACTAGGTGGAAGCAAATTGCCACCGACAGAAGGTTAAGACTGCTACTTCCTGTCATCTTAAAATATGCAAGAACACAGCCTTACAATTGCAGAGGTTTGTAACTACCACTTTGAACCTACGAGCTCCCATATGACATGAGACACAACTCGAGACTTTGGATGTAACTGTGCTGAAATGTCCTGCGTTTAACTCTTCGAAAGTATGTTAAATTCAGCACCTAATGATCTTCCCAGTCATTAATGTGTAACAGTAAATGTATCAACTGGTGTTCTCTTCTAACAGAACCACAGAAATCTACTCCCTGTACTCAAGACGACTCACAATGATAGCATAAACATTTCTTCTCTTGGCTCTTTCATTACTCACATACGACAGTTTTCAATCTCCTTAAATACCAGGGGTTCAGCACAGACCTGCTGTGCTTCCCCCCCCAATCTTCTACCACTATTTAGCCAATCTCTTCTCCCTTCCCTTTCTTTTGTGTATTAAAAAAAAAAAAATAAAAATCAACAGGGACCAGAGCAATAAGACCCAGGGTTTAGACGCATTTAAACAGCATGCTTTTATTAACCTGTTATTAACTGGCTATCTACAGATTAGAGAAATACTAAAGATGATGCTTATACTAATCAAAAGCTACATGTAAACCTAGTTTCCCATGTTTCCCAAATAAGCACTTTTCTGATCAGCGGTCATCAGACCTACAATGCTGGAATTTACCACACTCCAGAATTATTACGTTTCATGTTAATATATATGACAGAAATTCCAAAAAAGCAAGGCATCAAACATTCAGTAGCAAGGTCAAAAACATAAATACATTAAAGTCTTTACAAAAGACAACAATGATCTTGCAACATACAAAATTGGTAGACACACTGTTTATTTGGCATTTTCCCCAAAAATAGTCCAGGCCAATAACTGGATAATAGAAAAAACTCAGTAACAAACTACTTATAAAGTGAGTTAATGGTTTATGAGAAATTTCTCAGTAAAACTAACATAAGCCACAACACTGACTGATCCATACCGTCACACTTGACAACCCTTTTCACCTGCATATTTAGAAACAAGTTTTTACTCAATTGTTAAATCACTCAGGTTTGAGATGCTAAGTGGTATATTCCATTTAAAACATGAAATTTTTAAACAATAATAATGTATATCCCATATACACATTTGCATGTGACAACAGCACTGCTTTGCCTTCACAGATTTTACAAAGGTTCTCCACATCCACAAAATTATTTGGTCATAGCATTGTAACTACTGAAAGAGTCAAAGAAAATTTAAAGATGAGTTACAACCCTGTCTTTTAATAACATGGTAAAAATACGACATCATGCTAGCTGCCAGAGAACAAACTGAGATACTCAAATGTTCTGCCAAACCTCTTGCTGCTTGCAGGGAGTAGAGCTCATCACTGGTTTTATTACAGTATAAACACTCCCACGTTAGCAAAACTCCTTAATTCAGTACGTTACATGTAAAAAAAATAAGTTTCTTCCTGTTAGTATATGAAAAGTGTATCTCCTGTCTGCCTCCCCACAAAAGCAATGGAGGCACAACATACCCCTGTGAGGGAGCAATGGAGCACCTCATACCATCTCTGCCCTTCCGCACTCTATCCAGAACTGGCAATAGTTTGGCCTAAATCACAACCATCCCTTCATGAAATATTCTTCTACAAAAAAGCTTATGTCTGTGATAAATGTGTATTTTGGTATATATTAAGAATTTATATCTCATAAATATCTCATTTAAATGAGCATATTCTGCTTGTTTTCAAAAGAAATTCTGTAGGGCTTCTTTTCTATACCACTGATTTAAGATGTGTTATAGAGAATAAATTTGTATAAACAGAAGTTACGTATCTCCACAATCACTATTCTTTACAAAACTCCAAGATTCTGGTTGGGGATTTTTGATACTTAGTTTTAATACAGCCTCCTAAATGTACCTTCCAAAGTTCAATATGAAGATATGCATCTTCTACAAGCAGCTGCTTCTCAATTTAATTTGCACAGTTTTTTCATGCTCCACTGGTGTATTAAATGCTGCTGCACTCTGTAGGAGTTTATCTATGATAAACTCAACAGCTGACTGCTTGCTTCATACTGACCTTCTCAAAATGTTTCAGTATATGTCACCCAAGTGTTACAGTATTACAGATTTAAACTGCCGTTTCAGTGTGACTGGCACACAAGTGCCTCATTTCTTTAACCAGCTATATGCAAACTCAGACCTGAATCTTTATTAAAAAACATATGCAAGTCAGTAAAGTTCACTGTTGAAGCAATTTCAGTTGCTTTCAATACCAGTTCTAAATATTTTCCTGCTCATTTCTTTAGCTGCACATGTTTTAGAAGCCTGTAATTAAGACAAATTGGGTAATCAAAGAAGAATAATCTTCCTTGTTACTTTACCATCCATTTAGCTTGGAGCGATGATGACAGATGTTGATTAGCAAAGAAGAAGAACTCCATACCAAAACAAGGACAGAATATGTATTCTTGGATAATAGCATTTTGCAAAATAAAATTTCAGAAATTCACATTTATGCTCATGAAACTGAGAGGTTAACGTGAAAAGTGTTCTGCTGAGAAATTAAGCACCTCATTGTTATTATTATGATTCACCTTTCATACAGGAACTAAAATTATTCCAACTTCATTATGAAGAGAAGCTGAATAGGTTTGGTGTGTTGTAATTTCCAACACCAATGCACCAACTTATTTTAAAATAAGGTGATAAGGGGGTGGAGAACAATCTTGAGTTAATGAATTCAGCAGTCTGCCTCTTAGTATTTCAAGAAAGGAACTGAACTGGATTGCAGTTTACTGATTACAGTGAAAACATAATGGACATTGCCTGCCCCAAAACTTTACCTCTAGCCTGTAGCATTCCATGGCCCTTGAGATTTCAAATTTGTGCATAAATGATAGAAGGAGAGAGCACAGGAATTTTTACATGGTAGATAATGTTTGTTTTTTCTAGTACGTAGGCTCTATTCATCTGGGAGAATAACCTGATGCCTATTCACGACAGCCATATCACATTATTTAGCAGGTAAAAAGACAATAATAATCATAGTGAATTATTGTGTTAATGCCCAAAATCACCAAAGCAGGAATGTGCTTCTGCACACAGAACCAGCATCACAGAGAAAACACTTTAACCAAAAGCATACCACCATTTTAAAAGAAGGAACAATCAATTTTTGAAATGTTGACATAGTTTCTACCATAGTTATATAGGAAATTACATATATAATGCTTAAATTGCCTTACAGAACACAGGAATAAAAAGGTTGAAATAAAGTTTGAGAGGCGATATTGATTCTCACATTACCTAACTGATAGGCAACTGACTTGAATCTTTAAAAACAGTATATCTATATAGCAGAATTATTATTAAAATAAAAGAGAACTGAAAGGTACAATTTGTTTAATTGTGCAAAAGCTTTACACAGAAGATGCACAGACACCATTGAACCTATGACAGAGCAGAAACTGAGGACCTGAACCCCAAAAGTATTTAAAAAGCAGCACAATTGCTTCTATAGGGTCAAAATTATTCACTATGAATCCTGACTCTGCGTAACTTTTTGTTTTTTTAATAGCACAGTATTTTCTCCTACTTTCATTTTATCCTGTTTACAAGATGCAAGTGGAAGACGTGAAATAAAAAAAAAAAAATTCATTTACATGCTGTATGCATATATCTTTATGTCATGGGTTCAGCAGCAGCAGTCATTTTTCTCCTTCTTAGTAGCTGGTGAAGCGCTGTGTTTTTTGATTTTGGGCCTGGGAACAGCACTGATAACACCAGTGTTTCCGTTATTGCTTAGTGATGTTTTGGTCTGACCAAGGACTTTCTGAGTTTCCTGCTCTGCCAGAGAGGAGGGGAAGACGGGAGGAAGCAGAGACAGGACACCTGACCCAAACTGACCAAAGAGGTATTCCATGCCACAGCACGTCATGCCCAGGATGGGAAAACAGAGAGCAGAGACCCAGAAGGGTGGGGGGTGCACTGCATAGTCGGCCTTGATACTGGGTATAGTGGTGAGCATTTGTATTCTTTCCTTGTATTTGCCTTGTCATTATTATTATTATTTGGGGTAGCAGTAGTGGTCTTGTGTTATACTTTAGTTACTAAACTGTTCTTATCTCAACCGGTGGGAGTTGCATTCTTTTGATTCTCCTTCCTATCCCTGCAGGAGTGGGGGGAAGAAAGAGGGGGAAGTGAATGAGAGAGAGACTGTGTGAGTTAGAGAGGCTTAAACCGCGACACTTTAAAATTCATCTCAGCAACAAATTGAGAAATTGAGGTCAATGTATGTTCAGTGGAGAAAGACAGATGCCTCCGAAGGTATTGCTAGCATCTGCATCAAATGGTCAAAGTTCAGTACTATGAACACCCCTGTCATTGTTTTATTCCCAGCACAAACTCAAATTGTTTTGGCTATGAGGAAAAAACACAAACTAAGGAAGAAATGCAAGGGCATGTTCAATTTAATCCATAAAACCTGAATCAACTTATGACATTTTAATACCATATTTACTTTCTTGAAGACAGACAACACAGTAAGTCAAAAAAGCTTTTCTAAACATCATTCTGAGCTCTGCTGAACTTTTCATGATGGCAGGACCAGACTGTTACATTGCTAATACGCAACAATAAAATCTGAGTAAGACTGGAAAGAAAATATACAGATAAATAAATTACAGAAAACACCAAAGAACTGGGAAAAGGAAAAAAAAAGTTACAGATATGGTATGTTTATTCAAACATTACAAAACAGCTGTATACTTATCTGATAACATATACAAAAGTGCACTAATACAGATTGTAAGATTCAACTTTTACTTTGTTCTAACTTGCCTCTTAGCTTTACTGGAAGTCTAACTAGGGAACTCTTCACAAGGAGTAGGAAAAACAATGAAGACCACTACAAACCAGTGGGTTTGAGCAAGGACATGGTCATATTTTACAATTTATTAGTACTAAAGATGTTGTTCTACAATATATAGTGTCATTAAGCTAAGTGGCCAAGTGTAAATAGTAATGCGTCTATGAATTGATAACGTAGAAACCACAAAACGTTTTACAATAACACATGTTGACACTTCTAAATTTTAAAGTATTTGTACAAATAGCGAATATTTAACTATATTCTTTCCAACTTATCCATCATCATCTGTAAAATATGTCTTCAGACTTTTATATTTCTACTTCTCTAACAGATATGCCTTCCTGTGTTAACATAATCAACAGAATTATGACAGGCCCAGCATCTGAAAGCTTTGTATATTACCACACACCTGCAATTCATGTAACTATAAAATGTATGGAAAAATAACTTATAGTTTAAAAGAAAGAAAAAAAAAACCACCAACCACCAAAATGAGTAACACTAGTCATAAATTGGACATCGCTGATGTCTAATAACAATATGGAGATAACAGTACATGGTGACTTCATACTAAATAACAGTTTATCAGTCCCCAAAATAAATGGTGATCTTTACTTCACCAAGGTAAATCTTTCGCTCATAGGCCCATAAATTTTCCTGCACTAATTCACCTTAAGACAACATCTTCCTAATATTATAATGGCCATGAAGAGTATTACAAGAACACAAAAAAATAGAGGACTATCCAAAGAGAGCCCAGCTCAGAAGTGAGGTGAGACAGAAAGGATATCAACAACAAATTTTAATTTATGACACTGTCTTCAAAAGGAAAAACTAGGGAAAAAAACAATGTTTTGAACATATGATATCAATTCAAAATACCACTTCTTCAGTCCTACCTGCCTGCATCAGTCTCCTTGAAGATCCCATCCTGGTTAGGACACAATTCACAACTAGGCGTGACACCACATTTGCATGCATCACAAAACCAAGGTTCTGTGGAATTTTCTGAAGCTGAGCTCATGATCGAATCACTCTCTCCATCAACACCATAGCAACCTGTAGACACAAAAAACGATACACCAGTATAAGAAAAGTCAATTGTAGAACTAGATAGTTGTCAGTTATGATTTCAGCAGGAAAAATATACACATATCCATTCAGAGAAATGATATCGAGAATACCAAGAAAGCTTAAAAATTTTTGCAGATAGTGCAAAATTTTCAATTTAAAGAGATTCTAATTATAAGAAGTGATCTATTTTATGTTACTGTCTCAGACTGTAACTGAAAAACAAGAATAAAAAGGCTGTTTTACTTAATTATTCTGCAACACTGTGTTCTTCCAGGCTATCCATTAAGAAGGAAAGCAACAAAAGAACACTTGAAGCAATCAACAAATTAAAACTTAAGGCACAGAAAAACACAAGGCATTTTTTCAAAAAATAAAATATATTTCAAGTTAAATGCAACAAGCTAAGGAATTTGTTCAGCCTGGAGAAGAGAAGGCTGCATGGGAATTCACAGCAACCTTCCAGTATCTGAAGGGGGCCTATAGGGATGCTGGGGAGGGACTCTTCCTGAGGGACTGTAGTGATAGGACAAGGGATAATGGGTTCAAACTTCAACAGGGGAAGTTTAGATTGGACATGAGGAAGAAATTCTTTACTGTAAGGCTGGCGAGGCACTGGAATGGGCTGCCCAGGGAAGCTGTGAATGCTTCATCACTGGTGGTGTTCAAGGCCAGGTTGGACAAAGCCTTGGGTGGCATGGTTTAGTGGGAAGTGCCCCTGCCCATGGCAGGGGGGTTGGAACTAGATGATCTTAAGGTCCTTTCCAACCCTAACTATTCTATGATACTATGAATTTGTGAGCATTTGCAAGCTTATCTCGGATATTCCTATCTTTCTCCTTCTCTTTAGTCTGAAAATGAACGTTAATTGGGGATGAGTGTGTGTGATTTTATCTAGGCTGATTTTGCCAGTAGTATCCAGTCCAGAAAATGCACTCCCACTTTTCTACTTCGCATTCAGCATCGAAATCATAAAATCAGAGAATAGTTAGGGCTGGAAAGGACCTTAAGATCATCTAGTTCCAACACCTCTGCCATGGGCAGGGACACCTCCCACTATACCACGCATCAACTAAAAAAGAACCTACACATGAAATTATAAAAAAAAAAAAAAAAAAAAACCAAAACACAAAACTACTTGTGCATACTTTAGGGGTTGTAGGACTGAGATTAAAAGGCCTTCTATAACTTCAAAACCAAAGTATAGTTTGCAGAGCACAGACTGTTTTGAGATACCACACTGGTGAATGATGAGTATATTAAATTTTTTTAAGCATTCTCTTTTTTAATTGGTTTTAAATTATGACTAGACTCAATCATTAAGTTTCTCCATTCTTCTTTGGTATACTCAATGTAATCTTTATGATTCTTAAGGTGTCTATGCATACTTAATCACCACAAATTTATGAAAACTGTATTTTTAAAGTGATTTAAAAGCTTGTTATTTAATTTTTGCACAAGAATAAGAGTAGTATTATTACAAATGACAAAAAGGAAAATCTTAGAGCTTATCACCACAAAACTGTATTTCTGCATATGCCACACTTTGAACATTTATCTGTTATTCAAAAGGAGAAAAATATGATTTCACTGTCAACACTTAAAACACAGGGGAGACTCTTATACTAAGAGATTAAATTCAGCTATCCATCAAATATAACGATCAAGTCAACATCTGTGCATGCAGATCAGTTAAATTACTGAATTCTGCAATTAAATAGCAACATGATTTGTTACTTTGGTTCGTTACCCACTCACTGTAATAAAATAGCAACAGTGCTTTAACTCCCCTTGTGACAGAAACAGAGGTCTGCATAATAGACTAGAACTACATCCAGGAAATAAGCAATAACACTGTAGGAACTGTTTAAGAAATACAGTCTTCCATTACAGAATGAGGCTCATCAATAAGAATTAAAATAAGAAGGCAGAATGTTTCTTTTCATTATAAAAGTATTCCAGAATTAAAGGACAAGCAATGTGCAGAACTGCATTCACAGACAAGTTTCATTATGTATATAAAAGACCATATAGCTCACACATAAGGTGACTCCATTTTCTTTATAATGGAGTATCAGCTTTAGGTAGCATTCCAGAAAGTAATTTTTTAAGTTCTAATAACACAGTCTTGAATACATGACAGTAAAGCTACTTTCAAGCAATTACTTTAACATACATACAGCCCATTGATAGTTAATGAATAATTAAGCATTTTATAATTCCTTCCGACTTCTTAATGTATCAGCATTTTCCTAAACGTACTTATTAAAAATTACCTACCACCACAGAAGCAGTAATACTGTTATCAATCCATATGGCAAAATAAATTCAGTTTATTTCAAACACTCATGCTCCTTCACAAATTCAAAGTATTTAAGATTTGCTTTCCTAAACTGTCTTCATTCTAAAACTTAACTAAACTGTCTTATCTTCATTCTAAAATAGTTGCCTTATTATATTTATCAGTCATTTACACCCGATTTTTTTTTTATCCTTCCTCCTGGAAAATTACATATATGTGTTGTAATTATTTTCATCCTTATGTGTTGACATAAAATTATTTTTCTGACATTATAAATCTAGATCCTTTCTGCAAGTAGATTTTAAAAAAGTAAACTTTTAACCCAAATTTTTGATCCCAATTTACTTTTTTCCCTAACTACCATCTAGCTAAAGCTAAACACCATACTGTTACAATGACCAAAAGGGGTAGTCATTAGCTGGACAAAACAGACTAAATTACTATTAATCATCAGTGATAAATACATCAAAACAATCTTATGCACAACAGAGCTGAAAAAAAGGAAATCCAGCCTGAAGACTGCCATTGACTTGGTGTACACTGCCACACAAAGCTACAGAATCAAAGCTGCAATAGAAAGCATCAACAATAGGCTGCACACAGTGGCAGCTTTTTATACCCACATAGATCCTTTAACCACAAGGGAAAAAAACTTCAGTGCAAGGTACCTGGTAATTGCTCTTGACTGGGAGTGGCATGGACCAATTTCAGTATGCTCCAAAATAAGTCTGAACTCTACATAACATGTCTGAACAGTACTTCCTAGGAGGAGTTAGGATTAATATATATGAATAGTGACACAAAAACTCACCTTTATGAACAGTGCTTTTAAGTAGTTAATTAGGTAACGCACCATAAATAATTTCTAGTCAGGTCTTGGGACCTAGTAGCTGAAGTTTAAATTCAATCTAATAATACTTAATGAAATAAAGAGCAACTCCCAAAATTAATTAGAAACTACACGTTTAGCTGTATTTTTTGGTAAAGATAGGCAAGAATTTTAACCCTTCTTATGTTTGATATAGAGTCATTTGCTGCTTTTCAGTGGTTAAGTGGTAACAGAAACCAAAGATCAAATTTCACCAATATAATATCCATATTGATAACACAAATCTGTTGAATAGCTGTATTCATAAAATGTCTGCAAAGCTACAAGACAAACAGCAAATCCTGCACGTGGTTTTGACACCAAAAAACAGTATGAAAAAAAAAATCCTTTATGAAAAACAGCAGTTAAAGTTTCTTGCAGGCCAAAAATAGGTGGTGAAGAAAACAAATGCTAGGAACTCACTTTTTAAATAACAAAACTTACACAATTCAGAAAAGAGTGAAATTACTTAAAATAAAAAAAAAAATAATCAATGACAACATATGTTTGCCCTGTTCTAAAGAATCACAGATAACACGACGATGTCATTTGACACTACGATGTCAGATGTGTACAGGAGCAAACATACTATTTGTTCTTCAAATGTAAACCAAACAAAAAATCACTCTATTTTACTTCAGTTGAGATCTGAAGGCAAAAGAAGTTTCAGAAAGAAACCCTACTGTAAAGATAGATCAATTTTTAAATTTTGAAATATATAAGATTTGAATTTTAGTCCAAGTAAGTGTATTTGGAACAATGAAAAGACTGTTACAGCAAGTCTCCATCCAGCCCAAACCAGAACAAGTCCCATAACCACTGCTCTGATCACATGTGGTAGTAATTCCAGAATAAATACCTTAGTCCCTTCTGTGAGTTGCTGCACTTCTATATATAAACATTACGGTATTTGTTGTACTAGCTGTCTATTAATTCTGCAGCCTAACTGCAGCAGTTCAGAATTGTTCCAACATACTGAGAAACAAAAAAATTCAATAGCTTACAGCTTACTAGAAATGAAAACTGACTTTCTTATTATTAAGTAGCAAACATAATGAAAAGCCTAGCAAAGCTGAGGAATGCTGCTCATCTAGTAAGCATCTATAGTATCAAAAATAAAAAAAACCAATTTTTCAAAATTTCTCAATATACTGACTTTATTTCATCCCTTGATATCGCAAGTTGCAATACTAACTGCAAACAGAAAAATTAATTTGGTCATTTTAACATCATTTAAACAACAGCATCTTGTACAGTGTCAGAATTTAGTATTGTGGTTAAAAAGATTATCAAACACCTTCAAGCAAGCAGATGCAATTAACACTAACAAAAAAGATGAGTCTGAAGTTCTAGACTGCACTTTCAGCGGCTTTCACTTTCAAATTTTGAGTAACTTTGTAACTCTTAGTCATGCTAAGGGATTAATATGTCTCTTAATAAGTTGAAACTAGGGAAAAGTGTTTTCTACTGCATGGTCATAATTTAATTTCTGCATACTAAGTAAGTCCTACAGTACAAAATGCGCTTGCTAAAAAATCTAAATGTACTTTTGTCCAAATCTGTCCGAAAAGTTACTATATATAGATGAAGAGTTCAGAGTTTCCAAAAACAGCGGTACTTTTATATTTTTACCACAGTAATATTCATCTGTAACAAACAATAGTTCTTTAAGTACATTATTTTAGAATCCCTAAAACTACTGAGTACAACAATGGTTCAACTGCCACCTTTTCCTAAGCTGAAAGAATTATTTTGGTCCTACTAAAAACCATAAAAAGCATTATTTTTTATGACTCTTTAAAACATGTAGACATACAAATACGAAGCTGCTGCTTGATAAATCACTTCATCCTAGTATAAAATGGTTAAGTGATGATCAAGAAAAAGTTGTTCAATCCAACTTTCCTGTATGAATTGTTGGGAATTGCTGCTATTGGAACAGAAAGCAGTGCAAGGGCTCACTCCAAGTAAATCTCCCAAGCAACATCTGGAGGTAATCTTTAGGTTCTTTCCAGAAGCACCACAATTGTGTAGATGGTGTTACTACTTAAGGATTAAAAGGATGAGAGGAAAGGATGCTTGTTTTTTAAATCATGTGTTTGATTCCAGTCATTATCACTGCACCTGTGACCTATTCAGCACAAAGTCAACCACCTACCCCTTTGACAGGAAAATACGTTGAAGAAAATAAAACAACTTTTAAACACTTGGCTTAAAATGCACCCTGCCTTTCCTTAATGTTCACAAAAATTCTGAATTTTGGATCTTTAGAATACCCAGAAGCTCCTTTTCAACTGCAGTTCATTAAATCCTCATGTTTGTATATTCTCAGATTACTGCAACACAACTCAATGTCTGCCACTTCCTTGAATACCTCTTACATTAAACAATAAAACTGGTTTAGTGGAATATCCTGTGAATTTAAACAGATGAAAGCCAAGAAGTTAAAACTCTCATAACATTTATTGTTCCACTAACGGCATCTATATATTACTATTACAGCCAAGTTGTCTATTGAATGTATGTCATTTCATACAAAAAACAATTTTTTTTATTCCTGGATTTTAAAGCCATTGTACTCCATCAGTAGCTTATATTTTATGTGACTGCCATTAAAATGAAATTGCACTCACTTTAAAATGCTAACGTTAAACAATTGTTCTGAAATTTATATCACTGGGAGAAATGGAAAGAGAGACTTAATTCTTGCTTTAGCTGAATCTGTTCCTCCATTTCTATGGGAGTGTAATTTTTTGCCAAAGAGAACATCTGCATATGTTAACTAAATGTACATATACCCTGAAACATGATCTTCTTACACAGACCATGAAAACATGAACTTTCAGGTAAACTGTAGGTTTGCAAAATTAAATGCTGTGAGATCATAGTATCCAAACTATACTGCATTCAGTCCTTAACTGGACCAACAGCTTAGAATAAAGACATTAATCAATTCATGCATCGTAAGTTCAGAACAGTATTTTTATTTAGTAAATCAAGTGAACTAAAGTACAAGATTTTGCAGAATGAATTTTTATATCGGACAACAGCAGATCAGGGTAAGCAGCAAAATTAAAATGCAAAAACCTTTTACTACACTGTAAAGCATATGGCCACTACACGATTGCTTTTAGCAAGAGAAATTTTATTCTGTACTGTGCACATCACGGTAAAGTAAGAAACAAATAGAGGGAATGGAAAAAAAACAGCTGGAAGAATGTACAACTTCTCTCGTTTAATTCACAGCAATTCACCCAAGGGCAATAGCTCCCAAATGTACTAACTACAGTTATGGTAGATGCTATGATATGCACCAGACAATTTCTCCAGACACGATGCAATCAATATGTGAAGAAACGTGACACCACAGTTAGGGGTGTCATGCTATTACAAGATCTTGCCACAAAAGCGTTTATCCAAAATGAAAGATTAGTGCCTAAGGAAGATTTTTATGAAAAGAAACAAGAATTATCTCCACACAGAAGTAAACACTCAAAAAGGCAACTGTACTACTACAAATTTAATCACTTTTCCCTAGCACTGTAAACATTTTTCCTTTTTTTGATATGCGGTACACTGATATGTGAAAAGAATAAATTTTTAATTGATAGACTTATTAATTACAGGCTATTTAGACATAGAAGATGAATGCAAAGTGTAAAAGTGGGTATTAAATTAGCATTACACATATGCCTCCACAGTTTCAGAGGCAGCTACAGATTTCTGTCATTTTGAACCAGTTATTTGCTCCACAAAGTTTATAGACTTTTTTTGGACATGTGTCTGCGGAGCAAAGATAGCTTTTGGACAAGTGATGCAAGCCATACAGGCGATATGAACATTACCCAGCAAACAGTTGCCCTGGAAAGGATACTGAATTCCTAGCAATCTGAGAATCTGTCAGCAAAGCAAGTAAGTGTTTATTAAGGTCTGAATCAGAACTCTCCTTAACTTTTGGCCATGCTGCTGTGTTCCACATGAGCATGGGCAGAGTTGCCCCCAGATTAGTTATCACCCCTCTTCTCCCATGAAAGACTCATGCAACAGTTGATTAATGCAAGTGAGCAAACCAAAAGGAATACAAATTATGATTTAATAGGCAGCTGCTGCACCAGGAACTGAGAAGGAAAAGGTGCTAGCACCAAGTACCTGGGAGCATAAGTAACAGAACAGTATGCACAGCAATAAGTTACCTTGTGCTAGAAAACCCAAAACTCACTGGAGCAAGGGAGAACAGAGATGTAGACCCTGCCTAACTTAAAACACAAAGCAACATCATCTTACACTCTAAAAGATGGTAACAGATTCCTGCCAACAACTATGAAGGCATGCAGCCTCTTAGGGATCACAACTGGAAGGCCCACCTTCACATGAAAGGCCATACCATCACATACGACTGACTGCCCTTTGATCAGTTAGCTACAAGTAGAGCAAAAGACTCCCCCAGGGAAGGGAGCCCTGCTGTCCTGAAGAAGGAGGCTCGACTCAGAAAGCATTTTTATGGCTAGTGGATAACTTCATATTAAATACAGAGGCAGCCACTACAGGAAAATCTTTTCCAGTCACCTGAAAGGTTCTGTCGTAAAGACAAACTTCTACTTCAGCAGAGCACAAAGGCACAAGCCAACAGTGTAAAACCCCTCCCTGTGAAGTAAAACAGTTTCTTCTGTAGTCAACAAGGAGAGAGAAAATAAGGTCTTCAGGGAAAGAACAATCAAATCACCAGTATCATTATATTGGTCCCTGGGAGTGACACCAGTAGGGTGTGAAAGGAGTGCACTTCCTTCGAAATAAATATCTACAGTGCTATAGAAAAGTAGAGAAAACACATCAATATATAATGCAACTTGAAACTGCATACAAAAACTATGAAGAAAACCCCTGCAGAATTCCAGCAGCTTTGTTTGGGCATTTCAGAATAACAGGCATCTTGGATTTGAGATTCTAGGGAAAAGACAACTACTAAGTACCAGAATCAATTCACAGGAAATGGGCATATTATTTTCCCCAACTGCAGGCAAACACAGGTAAACATCACTGTATTGATTTCTGTACAACTTAAATAAGAGCCTCTTCATTCAGTACTGTACTAGAAACTGCACTTTCTGAAAAACTCAAAAGCTCAATTATTAGAACAAATTTCAGAACACAGCATGATGTCTGCAGCCACAGCAATCTACCTACGAAAGGAAACCAGCAAAGACTCTTGGATTCCAACGTGTTTATAAAACAGACGTGCTTATTTCCAGAACACATATTTCAAACTACAAAGCAGCTGTATATAATAGCACAAAGGGCTTCTTACAGTACAGCCTATGTCCATGATCTGGGCACAAATTTATGAGGCACAATTTAAAAATCAATGATACTACGAGTAAACCTCGCCACAATTAATATTAAAAAAAATAATTCTCAAGGTTTCAAGCAATGTTTTACGATTAGATAGTAATTATTTCTTCAACCACTTCTCAATTAATTTTTGGAAATGACCAGAGTTGAATCATTAAGCCAACAGGAATAAAAAGTACTTGCTGCACTGCATTTTGCTTTTCACTGAACCTTCTTTATGATAGTCTGTGCCTTCATTTATTACTCACGCATTCAGAAGTAGTACAATGAGTGAATGATCTCTGGGCAAGAGTGCAGGAATCTCTAAATTATTTAACATGCATATACGTAACAACACTGGATCAAATAAAACTTCAAATGTTCTAAATTTGTTTATAAAATGTTGATTTGTTGCAAGCAATTATTTAAATAAATTACTGAAAAAAGCTCTAATTTAAAACAGTATCTGTTCTTACTTACCATTATAAAATATCAAAATACAGAAAAAATACACCAGAATAAATGTTCGTCTCTACTTAAAACTATATTCATTTGTTTACAAATTGATATACACATCTAGCAATGAAACATACACATAAAACATCAAGTAAACTTCCAAACTGCAATTACCACAGATTTGAAGTTCAGGGAAAATTTACATTTTTAACACAGTCAACAATTACTTTAATCTACAGAGCTTGCTTTTTTTTTTTCCCAAGACTGAACTTATTCAAATAGAACTTCACAGCTGCTTTACATACACTTTTAAGTATTTATTATTAAAATAAATGGTAAAGATCTATACATCCAAATGTAAGTGTGAAAAATGAACCAACATCCATAGTCAATTAGCTTGTACAGGCTGCAGAACTTATCGGAACAAACTAGCAATTATATCTTCTGAATTAATCTATTTTACTTTTTTGCAATAAAAACAAAGAAAGCATACCTATTGTACTCTAACAGTGGGACTACAGGGAATCTTTGCCTGTAACACTTTAAAAAGAATAGCAGCAATTACTTTTAGATAGATTTTGAACTACTAAAATTCAAGTGACTTTTGAACTATGGAACTATTTTCTGGTGAAGGAAGGCCAGCTATAATCTTACCTTTTATATGTACAAAAGGTTTAGTAAACTAAACAAAATAAGGAAATTACATTTAGGGATTTTTTTAGGGCACTCTTCTGAATAAAACACTAATTTGCCATAATTTTATTCTAAAAAGGCATAAGATCATTTTTCCATCACAGTCATTCTGCCCTTTAACATGACTAACTGTACAATCTTTAAATAAATCTTAACAGTAGAATTTTCAGGGAGCTCCACAGCTTTAGGGTTTAGATGTATTAACTGCATTTCATATTTGGGGAATTCTCAAATAGGCATTCATAACTATCACCAAAAGGCTCTTTCATTCAACGTTTTTCTTCTCATAAGTTAATCTAAGACTGTATTGGGGGTGGGGGGAGTGAATCTATCAAGATTCTATAAATCTAACTTTAAGTACCTTACTGCATCTGAAATCAAATATATTCCGTACCTTACTTTCAAAAACTTCAGATACAGGGGAAGAAACTCTGCCAGCATATCAAGACACCTAAACTTAAGAGTTGAACACTTGTTACAGTCAATGAAAACCTGACCAATGGCCTCAAAAGGCGCTTAAGAGTATGATCCAGCTCATCATAAATTAAGTCAACTAAACTGCTCTCTAAGCTCCGCTGATCAGCTCTTCAAAGGACCACAAGAGGACTTCAGGAATTAAGAGTACATGTTGACACTTAACATAAGGCACCTGAACCTGAGGACAGAAATTCCATCCTCAGTTTCCTAACTGAACTGAAGCAAAACTGAGCTACAGCTCAATGCATGAAAAATACTGTTTCGAAACGATTTTCAATTTAGTATGAGAAAACAAAATGGGAGTACGGAATTAATAAAAGCACTTCCTACTTGAATAGGCGTGCTGAATAGGTCAAAAAAGAATTTAAAACAAATGGAGTCACATAAATTAAAGATATGCCTTTTATGCTTTTGAAGAATGAAAGCCTACCTTCTTCTAATTTCAAGGACTGAAGTAGCCTATCTCATTTTTCTGGGAAACCTTGAAAAACTGAAGCCCTAAAAAGGTACAGGGTATCAGAAACTATAATAAAATCAAAACAAGATAAACAAAAACCAAATCACCACCTGATCAATGAAGAAAACAACATATTTTGTTTTTCAACAAAACAGGTATGCCTCTCTCTGTTAGTATCTACCCTGCCTTGCATCCTCAAGAGGAAGAGCAATGACATACAACACAGCCTCACTTTCTATGTAAAAATGTTAAAATTTCATATGCTTACCTCAGAATTATTCTGGAAGAGTTTATTTAAAACCAGACTTCCTACATTTATAACACACACATATACTAGATTTTGAAGGAATGAGCAAAACAATGAACAAAGATTTGAGTACGTTTCAACTTAAAAATTTCCCCATTTCAAATTGCCATTGAAAATTATGAGTGAGTTCAAGGCAAGCTATTTTCACTTACAAGTAAATGCCATGGACAATTCCTTTCTTTCCTCCTCCCCATCTCTGCCTTTTTTAAACAGCAAATGTGTATGTAAGAAAACTCTTTTAAAAGACCTATTCTTATAATCTTGTATCACAGTTATGCAATCAAATTCATGTACTGAAATAGGTAAGACAAAATTGCATTTAATCTAATAACCTAAAGCCCTAAAAATACAATGCACAGTTCAAATATTTGCAGACTACGATTCATTATATAGGTATCTAAAAAACATGCCCTGTCCTATAGTTGCTTATATTTTCTTTGCTACAGGAGAAGATGGATGTTTCACTACTAAAATGTATCCATGTAGTATTACAAGAAAGTAACTACCAGAGTTCAAAGACTTCATTTTTTGGAAAAAGCACATCGAAATTTTATTAAAAACAACACATTCGCTTTCCTCCCACATTGAGAATGAAGGGTTGTATTACCTTCATGCACTGTAATTCCACAGTTGTCACACTGGATTATTTCATCAGCATCTTCACTGTTATCTCCAAGACAAACGCAACAAATCAAAATATGGTCCATTTTCTGGGAACTCCAATTTTGAGACTTCTCAAGGATCAAGGAGTCCTAATATCGAAAAATTAAGACACATGGATTATGCCAGGAACTTCAATTTTATTCACAACAAAGAAAATATGTGGATTTTGCTCAATATTTGAACAAGCAAAAAGAGATGGAAAATTATTTTCATGGGACTAAAAGCTTCTTTGTTGTTGGAACATTCAAATGCTTCATTCACAAACATAAGAGCGGGGAGAAAGTATAGATACAACCTAATCTCAATATACATACAGCTCCAAAGGCCAGAGAAGGGTCTTATTTCCGCAATAGAAACATATATAAACCATTTATGTTCTACTATAAGGAAGTAGCACACACCCCTAAAAAAACATTTAAAAGGAGAAAAAAAAAATAAAAGAAAAAAAATACACCAAGGCCAAAGGTGACCTTCAAATACTGTTAAAATTTCACCTTCCAAAAAGAAGTCACATGGATCTGCAAAACCTGAAAATCAACAGCTAACATAAGCCTGCCAAGTTTTCACTAATGTAAAATATGACAAATTATCGGCATAGTTCTATTTTGTTGCAATGCAGATTTATATGTCTCTATGCAAAACCATATGATTTACTAAAATATAACAACTTATTTTCTTCTGATTACATGCAGGAGTAAGGATTTGCATGACAAGCATAATGCTCTGTTTTGGCAACCTTCAATGTGAACTAGACCACTTAAAAAGAATGTGGCTTTTAACAGGGAATTTCTCTAAGGAAACACAGAAAAGTGTTTCACAAACCAAATAAAGCTGCACGTAAATTTAATTTTTTTTCATAAACACCATTTAGGCTTATTATTATTTCCACTGTGAGATACAGCCACTGTCTTTTCCGCAAACTTTTATGGCTTACATATATTATCTTTTATTTTTATATTAAAAAGCAGACTTTAAGCTTGAACTATTTTCATTGGTGATAGGAAGGCATATAGGAAAGTGTGAAATTAGACATACTAGTTAAAAAAAAAAACACTGACTGTAAATAAAACAAACCATTTCAGAGTAGAGGCTGACAAGTTCAGGCATCATTCAACATATCAGAGATCTGAGAATATTCAAAAACTGGTGTGGTATCCCACCAGACCAGAATAGAAAAAAAAAAAAAAATTAAGGTTGAAGATGCGCTCTCAAACATTATTTTCTCATTCCAATCCCTGTTTATAATATAAAACGCAGCACCAGTACTATGTCTGTGTAGCCCATGTAGACAAAAAGTACCATGAATGCTACCTGATGTAGGCAATCCTCCCCAAGCATTTTAAATTCTTACCCTATTCTATGCAATTATCTCATGATAACCTCTCAATCTGATATAGTAAATCTCCACACAAAATTTTTAGTGAATCATTCATGAAATCTCATTGCACTTAGGGTTATCTGGGCAGGTATTTGGAAGGTAAAGGGGGAAATCTTTGCTTTATTTAGAAGCAAGATAAAAGGGCAAAATAACCTTACCACCTAAAGCGGGGTTCAAATAGTTTACTTTGAATAATAGAGGTGGATTGTTACGTTTTTGAATTAGGAAACGTCAAGCACATACTTCTAGCTGTTAGGAAAGACTTCTGGATCTCCATCCATTTTCTCTAAACAACTTAAGGAGACATGACCTATAAAGAAAATAAACCCTAATCTAGAAGTAAAAAATAAAGATTATGCAACCATTCAAACAGTCATGCTTGCTTAAGGAAGGCAAATCATTGTGAAAAATAGACGATTCTCTGCTACAGAGTTCAGGCTTACAGAGCATTTCTTCCAGAATCTTTCTTTTTGGACAAAGCTGCAAAGTATTTTGAGGAAAGCAAGAAACTTGCACATTTTTTTCAAAAATACTGTGGCCCATCATGGCTCAAAATACTCACATTTAGCTTATCATTCATATGGCAGAGAGAAAAATGTCAGGAGATTCTCCTTAACTTTAGCAGATTTATTGTGTAATGGCACAGGCATCTCACAACTCTACAGAAATCACATTTGACTAACAGTACCTTCAACTTATACTGTTATTTGGTTTCACTAAGAGAAGTTTAGAAGAAATTTGTGATCTCTACTGTTAGAGAAGCCCAAGATCTGGTAATTTAAAAATAATAGTAAATAACAATAGTAGAAGTAGTAATAACAATAATAATAATACCCCAACAACAGAAACCAAACAAAACAAAAAAAAAAAAACACCACCAAAAAAACCAACTCCCCCTCCCCCTAAAAAAACCACAACCTATTACTTTAGGTTAAATAAACAGAATTGCACTGTAAAAACAACACTGAAAAAACACAAGCTGTTTATACACTGAGAACATATGCAAAAATGTGGGGGAGAGGGAAAAAAAAGCAATGATGGAAGGACAGCAGATGCGGATCTAATATTAGGATCCCCATTCATTACGGTTTACCTTACGTGAAGACAGCAAACAGGCCAAACAGAGCAGCAAAATAACTTAATTTTCTACGCAGACACGAAGACTGATGTGGAACATATGCTGCTCTCCCTTGCTTAGTCCATGCAAGCACCTGAAAGACCCCATCCCAGAAGCTGCCCATACATGTCTAAAGCATGGCAATTTTAATGTAGAGATGGTAACTGCTGACAACTCCTGAACAAGTCCTGTTCCCTACCCACGTTGAGAAAAACTACTTCAGTTGTATCACTATGTAATTCCCGTATCTCTGGTGTTAATGAAGAAAATGAGCATTTCAACTGATATGCCTATATACTTCTAACTTTGAAGGAATTATAAATAAATAAATAAATAGAAAATCCCCACCTCACTGAGGACAGAAGAATCCCATAAAGTGATAGCAATTATAAAACCAGAAAAGCATATTTATCTACTAATGATGCCTGACCCTAGAAAAGGAAAGGTAAGTTTGCATTATATTTCATTACAGCACAGGCTAAAACATTGCAGACCTCAAAATACTTTTGAAAAATGTAGAAAAATAAAAATCTCACAGAAACAAAAACCAAACAACCCCTTCTCCCTGCTCCCCAACAGCCACCCCCAAAAAGTAAGGAAATGAAACAAAGAATGCATACTAAGGACACTACAACATGTTCAGAGTTAATTACCTGAACATTTCTTCATCAATTAATCATGCATTCACACATCTGGCTTTCTAAGAATTTAGCTTCTGCAGCATAATGAGATTTTGCTAGATTTGTCTGCTAGACAAGATTTTTTACCTTCTTCTTTTTACTGTTTTAAAATATTGGAGTAGGACAGGATCTACAGATATTCATTGTTGCAAGACTTCTTGTTAAAGATGTATTCATGAGCAGTACTTTGATAACTTCACTGCATGTAAAGCAGTTACAAAATTGTAATTTGAATTTCAAACTTTCAGATTTTATCTTTTGATCAATGTCCTAAACCAAACACAAGAACAGAATCTGAAGTCCATGCATCTTAAGAAGCTTCACAAGAGATACACCAGACACAGCTCCAGGTTTCTGAAACAGGCCTAACTTTTCAAGTTAATGGAAATTATGGACATATTCAAGAATATGTCCCTAAGAATGTAGACTCACATCTCCATTTTGGTATGGGAAACAACTCTGAAAGAAAGTTGCCTATCTCTGATGTTCTGATCATGACTAGTGGTAGAGCATGTACAGCTGCTGAACTAAGAGAATACAGGTAACAACACTAGAATTACAGAGTTAGACAATGAAAGAATATGCCTGTACAAAAAGAAAAAAAATAATAGAATTATGTGTTTTTTTCCAATTGCATCTATAACTAGTAATTAAAACAGCACAGCTCATTGGCAATCACATATATATAAAATACGTAACATCTAAAATGCAGACAACTGATTCTTTCAAATACTCTGAGTTCCCTGTCATTTTACACATTAAAATTAAGATTAAATGGAACAGCAAAACTTTTAACAGTGTCATATCACTATCACTTATCAAATGTTATGTTGATATTGCAATTATTTACTGCAAATCTGAATGTAGATTTTGCAGCAACTTTTCTCACTTTGTTCAAAATTTTGTCACTGCAGGATATGAAGTCAACCATCTTGACAACCTAATATCTTCATTTTTCCACATGCACAACCTTCTAGGCAACTGTAGAAATTGTGCATAGGAAAAAAAAAAGTTGCATTATTAAACACTTATTAAATTTTCAAACTTTGCAATCAGAAGGTATTTAACAGTTCCCAAATGCTTTTTCATACTGTAAGAAATCACCTGTGAGCCCTGCCCATGGCAGGGGGGTTGGAACTAGATGATCTTAAGGTCCTTTCCAACCCTAACTCTTCCGTGATTCTGTGATTATAAGCAAACTTAACATAAATTATGATTATCCTATTTTAAACCTAGTGTGCATATTTCTTTACTTAGACTTCTTCTATCAGTGAACTTAGTGTTCAGACTTTGATGCTTGTCACAAAGGGCTTGGATAAAGAATAACCTGCCATTTAGCTATATTCTGACTATGTCACAGATGCTTTTAACTTTTAGAGCATTACAGATATGCAACATCTATGCTAAACCAGAACTAGAAGTCCAACTAATACACCTAGATTTGCATACTGGACGTCCTATTTGCTTTAGAACTAATCCAACACCCCTAAAGCCAAGAGAAGTCACTCTGTTGACTTTAGTGACATTAGATTGGCCAAATGGTCCAAGCAAGGTTATTTAATATGCAGTGCCTATTTAGCATAATTTTGCTGTTTTTCTTATTCCTCTAAACACAATTCCAGCCAATCAGTTTAATTATTCAAATTAACAGAATATCTACAAGGGAGCAGTTTCCATTTGTTAACAGATATATTATAGAAAGTTGGTTGCACTACCTCATTACTCTTGCTTTGTGAAAGAGCCAGGCTATCATTTGTCAATTCCTCATCATCTGCATTATTCCTGTTAAGAACTTTACTCTTCTTCTTCTTGGATCCTCCATCACTAGCCGTGCTGCTATTATCTTCTTCATTACCTTCCTCATCATTGTCATCCTCATCACTTCCACTCCCATCATCTTCATCCTCCTCATTATCTCCATCACTTCCCTCTTTTCGCAGTGCATTTTTTCCTTTTTTTTTCTCAGCAGTAGGCCGCCAGTCATTGTCATCTTCACTATCATAGTCATCCATATCATTTAGTTCTTCCATTGATACAAAATCCAGCAAAGGTCGGTTCCTGCGCAAATTCCATTTTTTTGGTTCATTTGTTTGCTCGTCAGCTACAGCATCAGGTTCAGCTGCTTTCTCCTTCTCTTTCTTCTTTTTCGGCTTCTCTTCTTCATCTTCTTGATCTTTTTTTTCAATTTTAATTACCTCTTTGTCTGCTGTTGGCACCTCCTCTTCAGTAGAGCTTTTTGGCTGTTGCTCTTCTACTTTCTCTTCTGCTGGTTCCTCCTCCAAGATATTCTCTTCTGACTCAGTACAGGAACCTTCACCACTGTCCTTTGATGCATCTTCACTCCCATGACCACTTCCTTCAGAATCTGTTGAGCATATGAAAATTTAAAAAAAGTGCCGACACAAATGTACCCCCAAAAATAAAATCTGTTGAAGTAAGTTGTTAAACAAAAGAATGATGCATGTTCCTCCCTCATAAGGTATTCCACCTATCTTTTCAGCTGGTGTCCCGCTATTTCGAGTGGTATGTTGAGAATCTGTTAAACGTGAGTACATTTTAAGATGTCAAAAAAAAGATGGCAGTGTTTATTAAAAGAACGTTAAATGTTCCTTTGAACTGCAGCTCATATTAACAACAAGCAGTAGCACAGAATAATTTCCATGTGAAGGCACATCTCAAAGAAAGAGCATCCCAGTTTGTAAATTTCTGCAGGCGATTTCTATATCTTCAAAAGAAAACAGTTATCCAATAAAGAAGTTTGAAATTACAAAATGAAGAGTTTACATAATAAGTACTAACAAAAGTATGGATAATTCCACACCTTCATATTTATTACACATTTGTTTTCCTGGGTTTGGGGGCTCTTCTAATTTCCAATTTTATTTCATTTATTAATCCCACATAAACTATGCTCCAGTCTTGCAGCTGCACAACAATGCAAAAATTCTAACCTCATACCACCTGTATGGTATTGTTCTGTGTATAGCCACTATTTCTATTAATTAATAGAAAGCCAGTCTGTCCAATGAATAGACAGGCCAGTCTATGCAATAGAAAAGAACAGAAGAAATTTTTTTTTGTGTATGTTTATTTTTGTGATCCATACTATAAGGTACAGCTGTACCTTATAGTACGGATCACAAAATAAGGCATCTGTACTATAAAGTACATGTAAAAAATATTTCAAAATAGGACAAGTGAACTTGATAAAATTTATAAACACCATTTCCATTGACTATCTCTTATCTAATATTCACCTACTACCTTTCACTTACAGTATTAAGGATGAAAAACTCAGAAAGTACTTTTTAAATTAACAACAAAGATATACAGCCACTGCCTAATTGATCCAATGCAGAGATCAATTAGGCAGTGGCTACAGTTTTCAGTTTGTTCAGAGCCATCACCAAGTTCCTGATGCAAGGAAGAAACATGTTGAGGCTTGCAAGTTAAAAAAAAAGTAATAAAAAAAAATCCTTAATCACATTAGTTACCACACAAAAACCACCACTCAAAACCACCTTACACAGAGAATTTCTGCGCACATCCACCTCTGTCTAAAGACAAATACACAAACAGTGGGATCAGTGTGTTATACACTTCACATGGCATTTATTTCCACCCCATATACTGTCTATGACTAGACAGTAATTTGGTTGATAGTTCCATGTAATGTTTACTTTTGTCTTTTTCTGCATAAACCTGTATGTGGAAGCATTTGATGAGCAGATTTTATAATTATCAACACAAAAAAAAAAGGCGTAAGTGCTACTATTATTGATCAGGACATTAATATTATCAGTCCCCTTACAACATAATAGAAAGCAAAAGTTTTTTGAAAACATTCTAAACTTTAGAAAGCCAGAAAAAAAAAGACAATATAGTAGCAAAAGTTACTGTACAGTCTTTAGAGAAAAAGAGTAATTGATTTAATCATGCATATCAGCCTTAACAGTAGTAACATAAGTACAATGTAATTAACTGAAATTTTGAAATAGTAGAACACTCCTCAGGCATGCCTAAGAAATAAGGGACATTATTAACTAATATGCAGTCCCCTTCTAAACATGCTTCCCCTTCATTTTTAGGGAGAATCTCAGTCTGGGAATAGCTTAGCCTTTAACAGCACTCTAAATTACCAACAGTGATCTTTGTACATCAACACTACAGAACTAACAGTATTCTATAGCTGCTTTATGCCATGCCAACAATAAAAAACAGATAATAAATAAACATTAGTTACATTCACTTCTCTCCCTCAAATTCTCTTTGCTTTCTGCCTGCACATTATGCTTCATACTCTTTCTGCATCCATGTACACACCAGAGATACCTACAGTAAGGGATATTCCTCTTCTGTCTGAATGGATTCACTGGGATAGCTGCTTCTCTAGAAAGAGCTATTCTGTGATAACAGCTATGTTTGCAGGTGTTCTTCTGTCAGATGCACTTTCAGTTAGGAAGAGGCTGTAGTATACAATTTTCTCCCTGAAAGAAATTCTTAAAAGAATGGCTCTTTCAAATTGGCAACCATATCATGTTATTCCCTATGAGAGAGAACTCAAGCTACTCCCAGTGAAAGATGGGGCCAGATACACCACCAAATAGCAAAGAATACACAGTTCCACTGAGACCAAATATGAGAGATAACAGTTGTGAGAAAGGCACCATTTATTCCTGTACACCTTTAGCCCTTCAGAGCACAACAGCAGGTGGCAGTCAAACCCAAAGAGGCCAATTCTGACAGGAATTCTCCAGGACAGAACATTACACTCCAGAATTAACATATGAAAAAGTGTAATAAAGATAAAGAACAGTGACTGCTAATCAGCTATGGAGCTATGGAGTCCTGTATAATATGCATAAGACTTCAGGGGAAAGCTACTGAAATCACTAAAACAGTTAAAAAAAAAAACCTCTCAGGGTTTTTGCAGGACCATTTTACAAGCAACTTAAAACATGGTACCCACCGATTTTATTTCCATGTATACAGACAGTAAATGCTGCACGACCTAGGTACATGGCCATCCACTCACAGCAGACAGGCTGATTCTTCATTGCAGTATTTAGCTTAACAAGCAGCCTAAATGCTTGCTTTTAAGTGAAGTCTGAAGGATAAACTAGATAAAGGAAATCACAGACTTGATTTTGGGCTTTACTCTTCCACCAACAAAGCCTAACTAACTCCAGATAGCATGAATGAAGCATCTAAAATAATTTTGGAAATTTTTTTTTTTTTTTTTTTTTTTTTGCACCGAGTACTATCTGATTGAGTTTTACCCAGGTGCTCAAAGCTACATACAGAGACTATAATCCAGGATCCTAGAATGCTGAAAAGGAGTGAAACCCCGAAAGCTGAATATGCAATATAGAAAACAACTACCATGTCAAAAGTTATTCCTATTATAGGTCAGGTATCATGTGAGAAGTCATCCAGACCAGTGTGCCTCCCAATACCCTTGGATAGGTAACAAAAAACAGGCTACAGCTGAGGTCAATTCTTTTTAGGAGGTTAAAGCTGTCCAATCAACATCATCCTGTCCAGTAGTTCCTTAGCTTCTTTCTCCCAATTACAAGGCAGACAACAAATCTGTGACATGATAACATGAAATTAGCCGGGCATCTCTGCTGAACCACCGTGTTAAACACCATGTAATAAGCCCTCACCAGGGTGTGCCTGCTTTCTGGCAGACAGGCAAAGAGGAGAGCACTGCAAAAAAGTGTCTGTCAACAACTTCTGCCCATAAACTTCCTTACAAGAATAGCTCCAGTCACAAAAACCTCCTTTGCAAAAGTGCTGTATCAAACATATATAAAAGCACCTGTATTTCCTACACATCTGATCTAGAAATTGCAAATAATTTTAAAGACTCCAAAATACTTTAAGGAAATGCTTCAGATAACTAGAAAGTTCTGGTATTAACAACTAGATGTAAAAATATGGCAGCAAAAACTAGATCGTACATGGAAAACATGAACTTTTAAATTGCCAAAGGCAGAGTTATGCAACAGGAAAATTCTCATCACATCTATGAGACTAAAGCCACACAGGTCCATTAAGCAAAGACTAATGTAACTCTACCAAAAGCAAGAACTGAAAAGGCTTAATACCTCACTTGCAACTTCAAAAAGGAGAATCTAACATCAGTTAGATATACGCCACTGGGTCTCTATGCTATTTTGCTGAGTATGATGATTAAACATCGGGAGACTACTGGCAATTCAACACTGATAATGCTGGCAGTTACAAAAAATGGAACCAGCCAAAGTAATATGGTAAAGAACATACAAAACAAAATCAACATAGATTAAGATGTTATTGCTCTAAGGAGAGAGATTCACTTCTCGATGTTTTGAAAAAGTATCTAAGTTGTATTAACTGCAGATTTAAAATGGGCAGAGTAAGAAATGAAACTGATAACTGATCCATGATTACACATAGTTCAGAAGACAAGTATTTTAATTTAATGCAAAAAAGGATGGAAGAGGAACATAAATGAGAGTTGCTTAGTAAGCAGTTTCCTCACTTCTACACTAGCAATAATTACACAGCATTTCAGTAGATGTCTATTCAAGTCATAAAAGTACTCAAAACTAAAGGTTGCCAACTTTGATTTGAGTCATTAGGAACAGCCTTATTTATAATGCCATAACACAGGTGGCATTTGTTAGCCTACCTCCTGAATTTGCTTGACATTTCCCTGTTTTTAATGGTACCAAACTTTATTTGTTTGGCCTGAAGTACTGCATACCCCATGACTTCCCTCAGTAAAGCTGCAGTCCTAAATAACCCATAAAATTGGATTCCAATATAAGCTACTGAATACTCAGCCAGAATACATATTCTTCCAAGAAACACCTGAGAATTTCACATCTTCTGCAAGGGAAGTGACATCTGGGAGACAGCTGAACATGCATCTAGGACATGCCAAGTCTAAGTCTCTGAAGCACTGTAACAAGTATTTGCTCAAGAAACACTTGAAACATCCCATCTTCACTGGCCTATCTAGACTCAGAGGTGGCCAGGCCGCAAACCAACCATCCCACCAAGCTGCAGTAAATAAAGCACAGAAGAATCTTCTCCATGTGGCAGGAAATACACAAGAGATAGACATAGGCACAGGACAGAGGAGATGCAAGAGAAAGTAAAGGAGGCGCAGTAAAGTAGGGACCATGCAAATCCTGTTCAAGACTGACTGAACAAGCAAAATGACACTGAATGAATGAGAAAGCGTTCCATAAGGGACAGACAGATTGGAAGACATGGCACAAAGTCACAGCAAGGTGAAAACAAAGAAAACGAATGTCATCCCATCACTAAATCCACCCTGCCCAGACACTGGAATGAAAGCCTAGGTTTCTGCTAGATTACTCCTCCGCTCTCAGTAAACACACAGAAAACCGGAAATCTTAAGTGTTTCCAAAGAGAATGCAAGTTCAAAATGCTTGCCAGTCACTTCAAAGTGTTAGTTCAAGTGGCAGACATTTGTACAGACAAAAGATCTCACCTGGGACAAAGATAAACCAAGAAAACCTAATGCCGGTATTTTCCATTTTCTCAATGGGAAAATGTCCTCGGGAATTCCACGCTGAGGGACTACACATTCCAGTTGCAAATCCAAGCCTTGAAATGATCGTATTAAGATTGTGCAAATAAGTGATAATTTACTAGTCATCAGCTATTCAGTATTTTTGCTTACCTTCACTGTCTGCTGAAACACCCTACAACATTGCTGTTACTTATTTATGTTTATTCTCAAAAATAAATGTATTAGTTTCGTCATCAATATTTCAGTACTGTTTACCACTACAAGTATTTTGGTGCTTCACAAACATTTCTGTGTATTCCAATATCCTGTACAGGAAAGCAAAAGTGGATTCTCCATCACATCAAGAGGAAACAAATTACAGAAAGATAAATATATTTGCAACTTTTTATTTCTAGATGAAGTCACAAGTTCTTCAGAATACCTAATATATGCATTTATATAGATCATTTTAAACAGAGTTCCTACTGACCTCAACTGCAATAAAAGTAGATAATATTTACACAAGCCAGGCTCCACACATTCAACACCAAAAAAACCAAACATTTACAAATGTTTCCAAAAATTTGAGTCTGTAAGACTTGTAGCAAAAGTAGTAAAGAATCCGATTCTTCAAGGCAGCATTCAGCTATGCTCTTCTTAGCTGCACTCAGAGAAAGAGCCTTAAATTCACACATCATCCTTGTTCAGGGACCATACTATGTTTCTCTGTATTATTTAGATTTCAGTATATGAGCTGCCAAAACTGACCAACTTTAAGATGACAGAGAAAAAAAGCAGTAAATCCTTGCTTTGGAATCCTGCTGGGAATCACTCTACAACTATACACTGATTTCTGACAACAGCATATCTCCAGCTCCTCTTACTACAGAGGAAAAAAAAAAAACCAAGAAAGAAGTACTGTCTAATTAACTTAAAAGCAAAACTTCAAATAACTGATTCATACTGTGAAACATATTATTAAAAAGCTTCAATTGAGTACATTACAGAACCCCAATTTCAAGTGACATATTTGTATGCTCTGACTCCAAAGGGACAGTTTTTTGACTGATCCCACATTAAGACTATATATGACATTCTTACTTAAGGAGCAAATTTTTCAAGATGTTTATAAAAACCAGAAAAATACAGTACTCTCTATTACATAGAAACAGAGAAGCCATTAAAAAACTACTTCATTCAATATTAACATAATGAAAAGCCCACAGGCCTGAAAACTATTCACATTAAGTAAATTTACAAGAATATAACAGTTCTAAAAAATTGGTTTCCCTAAAGAGATGTCAGAATGATGAGATCTTTTAAGTGAAAAAGGCAGTAATCGCTTGCTGGTGTGACCTAGATCTGAAAGAAAAGAGATTAACTACACTGTAGGCAAAGACCATAACTCCCATGGACTTTTTTGGTGGAAATGGAGGTTAGGTGACTAGAAGTCTTTTCTGTAAATTTTTTTCATTACCACAGCATTAGGACTCTGAATACAGAAATTCAGAAATGCTGACTCCTTCCTACAAGTACTTAATATCAACTTCTCAAATCCTTACTGCATCTCATATTTCCAGAAATCTGACAGAACAACGAATGTGTGTAAAAGATTAAATGTTCAGGGCTCAGTCTTCCTAGACTTGAACAGTATCATCTACTAGCACACATCACTTCATACATATGGATGGAACATGACCAACAGGGAGTAAACAACTTCAGAATTCTTTTAACTCAGTATCTAGATAGTCCTTTAACTTTTAACTTTCAGATCTGTTTTTTTAAACACCTATATGTGCATTTGTGAATCACATATACATTGCAGACCTGTGGAATTACCATACCTATGGGTTTTTTCTGAGTGCATGAGTAGAATTTGCGGTCATTTTCCATGTAGAAAGATTGTTCCTTCTCTCACATTTATTTCCCTTTGTCAGCAAACTACACAATGAAATCCTGAATTCAAACAAATACTAAATACAGATTTGCAACAGGCTGCACATGGAGAGATCTCTATGGTCGTTTAAAGAGGAAAAAAAGCAACAACCCCTACTATACTGGAGTAATACACATTACACTTTAAAGGCTGAATCCACAGTGGAAAAAGGAAAACCTGTTTTCTATTAGGAACAATCCAGAATTTCTTTAATAGGGCTGCTTTCATGTGTACACAGATTCTTTGTATATACACATAACTTCAGAATTATCGACTTTATTTATATGTGTGTAAAAGACCTTTTATTTCAGCACTTCTTCCATCCAAACTTAAATGATGAGGTACAACCATATTTAAGGCTATGCAATACCATCCTCATTTTAAATCAGCACAGATGTTCCGTTTCATTTACCTTGTGCTGCACACAATAAATGTTTCTTTTTTTGTTTCAAAGCTTAGGAGGTTCTATGTTTAACAAGTCTCCATTCCCCAACTTCTCCAAAACATTACAACTTTCTCCCTTCTCATTGAAAAAATCACGGAATAAAGTGCAAACCATCAAACTGCTTCTGTTTCAAAGTGGTTTCACTAGATTTTACATTTTATTAAACAGAACATTAATTTTTACTACAAGTGATATAGGTTCTGACATGTTAATGCTATATGAGATATATGAACACAAAACAGTAATTCAAAAAACATTTTCTAAGTAGAACTTGGGTTTTCTGATATAATTTCGACTCAGCATTGTTTTTTTAAGGGAAAATGAAATTAACTTCCTCAGAATAAAATTGTGATTGAAAAGCTCTCAAGGCTACTGACCAACACCATGTGTACGTATGACATCCTAAAAGTCAAAAATTATATCAGTTACAAATGAATCCTCTGCATGTTGACACAGTTGAATCAGGAAGCTATATTCATGCATTTTAATTAACAACTGTCTTTTAATCAAATAATATATTGCACCAAGTTATGTGTCCATCTGCCATACACCATTTCCAATTCTCCTTTTTCCTAAAAACCTGCCTACACTACTATTCCAGAACAGGGAGATTTTTTGGGGTACTGATTTGCTTTTATGACAAATTGTCTTTGCAAAAGGCAGCACCCTTAAATCAAAAGGCTCAAAAATCCCCAAAACAAGACTTAAAAAGTAAATTAACAAGCTCCCCAAAAATCTTAGCATGAAATGGATGACATCAGTTTTACCCTTTTAAGTCACTGCAGCCTGCTTCTACCAGACCAAGCAAGGGAAATACGCCTAAGCTTGGGGGAAGAAAAAATGCAGAAAGAATTATTAGGCATTTTTAAGTTCATTAATAAGGAGGAGCTTACCAGACATTAGAAAATAAGCCTCTAAATGGAGATAGGGTACATTTTTGCACAATACATTCGCATGAAAACACAGATTAGTGTCCCCAGTGCAAAAATAATAAAGCAAAGCTATGTGGCAAGCTGTCATAATGCTTCTCTTATATTTTACACACCCTGCATCTCTTTGCTTAATTCCCTGAGCATATGCCACAGAACTTCCCAATGTGCAGTTTATTTACAAACATTGTCCTGCCCCTTCCTTCCTTTCCCTCCAATATACTTGGATTTATCCATTTTATTTTGGCATCTTGTTTACTTTCAGTTTCTGACAATGTTCAATGCAGATATAGGCACATGCACGTATAGAAAAGGCTGCAGAACAAAACCACTCTGAGGCAAGGACTTCCTTCTAGTATGAAATGCATAAACCTTTCTGCACAGCCATCTGAACGGGCACTTTTGAGTTTGTCTATCAAAAAACAACAAAACCCTGAACAGATTATCTTTCTGCTTAACGGTTTCACTCACCAAGTGGAGCTAACCTTGAGAAAGAGGCAAGTTCTCAAGTCTACAATAAACTATTATCCAGACAAAACAAAACAGCTACAGAACATTCTTATTTCAATACTAAATGCAGTGAGCATTTCAAAAGTTCTCTCTACATTGTAAAAATAAGAAGCAGCAGATATAGCTAAGGCAGTCAGCACAGTAGCTAATGAAATGCTTCTGTAAAAACTTCTTTGATAATCATGAGGTCTGTTGAGACAAAAATAATCACAATTGAAGTACTGCATGGATTTTCTGTTTCATCAGTTGTTTCTGATCCACAGCCCAAGAATTTCCAGTTATCCAATCAAGCCACTGAACTTCTAAGTGGTTCCAAGTCCCAACAGTTCACTAATAACATTCTGTCTCAAACATGATATTAAGTGACCAACAATGAAACAAAAATGAGGTAATTCTGCAAGGAGGAGATGAGGAAGCCGATTTACCTGAAGCATCTCCAACTTTAAAATCACTGTCATCAGAGCTATCATAATCTAATGCTTCCAGCAGCGAAGCTGCCAAAGGCTTCACTTGCCTCCTCTTCGAACTGCGGTCCACTGCAGGAAAAAAAAAACACAGTACTGTTACTAGGTAGCATTACAAAAATATCATATGAGCCACTAAACGTATACAAATGAAAGGCAAGGCAGAACGGCCGTGACAGGCAGGGGCACTGCCCGCCACGCCGCCGGCAGGTGCCGGGTGCCAGGGACATCCGCCCCACAGGTGAGGGCGGGCAGCGGCACATGTTTGCACACAGCACCCAGCAACAGCCGCTGCGCTCCCCACAGACGCCGGGAAACCACACGGCACCTCACCGGCTGCAGCCCCGGTCATCAGCAGGAATCCTGGGGGGAACTACATGGTCGCTGGGGTCGCCGGAGGTCCCCGGAGCCACCAGCACCTCCGGGCGTGGCGCCCTGGCGTGATCCATCAGCGCCGGCAAGGAGAGGCACGGGGAAACGACAGCCAAGGCCGCCGAAGGGACGACGATGCGCCCGCCCGGGGCAGGGGCGCCCGCCGGAGACCGCATCCCCGCAGGGCAGGGGCTGGAACAGCCGCTGCGGATCACTTACTAAAGCCTGCGCAGGTGAGCGGCGGGAGGGTAGGGGCCCTCTGGTGCACAGCCACCAAGCCCGGGCCCCTTCCCCAGACAATGGACACGGCGGCGACCCGGATGCAGACCCGCACCCGCCTGCTCGCGGCGGCCGGTTCCGCTGGCGCGCGTGCGCGCCTGCCCGCCGCCGGCCCCTCGGCGCACGCGCGGTGAGACCGCGCCTGCGCAGCGTGAGGTGAAGCCGAGGAGGGGGCAGTGCCAGTTGTGTGCCCGGCCGGCCCGCGGGAGGGCTCTGGGCGTCTCGGGGAGGCGCGGGTGGTGCCGGCAAGGGCTTGCCACGGAGGGTCAGTGGGGACCCGTTCACTCTGGGGGTGCTGGGTACGTGTTCAGGATTGCTTTTATCCAAAAGCAGCCTGGCACTTGCTCCGTCGTCCTGTGGGGAAACGAGGCATTTCAGAACTGCTTTTAGTTAATGCCTGTCCCGAGAGCCGAGTTCCTTGAGACTTCGTTGCATTTTCAACTTCATTCTTCACTCTGCAAAAGCAGCAAACCAGGAATTTTTGTTAGACTATATCACACGAGCATGGGAGCTAAACTCAAAACATGATGATGAGGGATGGATGGTGAAGGAGCACAATGCAGGGTCATTGCTTTTTGCAAGAGTCCCTGAACCATCTCGGTCGACAGAGCCACCCCAGCCCCTGTGCTTGCACGGCATTGCCAGTCCAACACTTAAACTGAGCCAGCTGCCCAAAACCTTAATGAGGTGTTTAAAAAAAATTGAGGGAATAATCTGGAGGGTTTTCTTGGCTTTTTCCTCAAAGGTGTTTGTTTGCTTGTTTTAATTAGAAGAATGGGGGCATCTTAAAGAATTGATGCTCTAACATAGTGGTATGACTTCAACATCTCAAGGATCAAGAGTACTGCTAAACATGAAAGCTAGCAACAAAATTATAGAGCATTTTTGGAAGATGTGTGATGATTAAATGCAATTGGGGTCAAACTAGTTCTACTATGGAACATGGAGGGAATGTAAAGTTTGGCAAGTATACACTTTGTGGCAAGAGCCTGCGCTATATTTAACGCAGCTCTGCATGTGTGTCCTGGGTTCAGCAGTGTCACCCACATAAGTCTTGCCAGAGCCAAAACTTATCTTGGTATTGCAAAGACAGGTAGCGTGTTATGGGGGTATTAGTCATCTTTTTTTAAATATAGAGCATAGAGATGGCTGGTTTGTGTATGATGTAATTACACATCTGAAACACAATGATATTTTTACGTGATTCAGATTTTGAGTGTTTTGGGCAGAAAATTCCAAAGAAAAATGTGAATTCTATGTTCATTCTGTGCTTGAATTTCCTAGGGATTTTTTTTTTTTTTTTGGTAGCACATTGTCACATGCATAGTTGATATGTTCCCCCTAGCACCTCCTCTTTCCTCCTCCAGTTCTTTGGCTACATAGCTATTAGCCCCTGCAGTCTAGTCTTTCCTTCAAAATTCTGATCAGCTTCCCTGTTCCAAGTATATGTCTTAGCACTTCACTCCTTAAGGTTGTTTTTTTTCCTGTTTAACTGGCATTCCCATCCTCCTTTCTCTTCACATTTCAGTCTTAATAGTACAAGTAGCAGGGTTCAGATCCCTTCATTTAGGCTCTGCAGATCCATGCTGGCATGTGAGCAACAGGTTCTGCAGAACCCCCTGCCTGCCGATGGACAAGGCCCTGATCTTGTCCCGTATATGGTGATTGACAGGACAACTCAAATCACTTGTAAGAGAAACAAAAAGTAAACAGAACTGCTGCCAAATTTGGCTTTATGTAAAAAAGCACTCTGAGGGACACAGCTTCAAAGAATGAGCATTTTCAGTGTGTAACACGCACAAGGGGAGCGCCCTGTAGAGCATTGCAGGAACTTGTGATTCCTTTAAACATGAAAGTCAAAGCAGATGTATAGACTGCCTGGGTTTCAGTTCAGCCCTCAGGGGCAGCCTGCAGTGCTAGGGTTATTCCAGTTTCAACCTACACAGTTCTGGCAAGAATAGGTGATGAAGCAGAATTTAATTAATGGCTGCCTGCCCCTGCTCCTCATCAGAACCTCACATTGCCCAACTGCTCTTTCCTTTCTCTCTTTGTACTCTGTCCCATACTTGAGCACTCTCAGCCCATCTCTCTTACTCTTTTTTGTTCTAAATGCTTCTCTTTATTCTTCCTCTCCTTTTTTCCCTCTCCAAAGGAATAGTCGCATTTACTTTTATTTCTGAAAATAGGATGCATATGTTCTTTGTTGTCTTCTATAGTCAGCTTGCATACTTTGCCCTCATTCCTCATTGTAAAAAAAAAACCCACATCAATAAAATGAAAAGTACTGTAAAGTACCTAAAAATTTATTCACTCTTTCCCTGGTTCTGGGCACTACAAACATAAGACTTACCAACAAATCCTCCAAATCTAGTAATTAGAAGTAAATAAAACATACAGCATAGAAATTCACTAGGACTACCAGTTTATTTTCTGATCATCATTCTTTGGAAGTTTCTGGCTATTAAAATGCCTGTTAAAAGGTAAGTCCTCCTTAGTAGAAGCTAACCTCCTTACTAGAGTCAGACTATTTCAAATAAGGAGAAAAGAAGGGAGAATTTACGCTCCAAATGAAAGAAGTCTTCAGAGGGAATTTCTGATCCTCTTATTTCTGCAAGGACTTTGCCAATCGCAGCAGATAATCAAGGATGTTGAAATGTTCAGTTGTTTTTTTGGTTGAAGAACTGAGGTATTACTGGCACACCGCTGGGAGCTGGGCACTGTAATGACATTGCAATATCCATTAAATAGATTGTGTTGTCAGTTTAGCACCTTTAAGTACTACCCTCATACACATACCAAAATAATCTTAAAAGGTCATTTTTAAAGGAAAATTATGAAGAGCTGAAGTAGTACATCTAGAATGAAAATGTCATGGCAGCTCTGTCACTAATATAATACCTAAAGAAATCCCTAGAAATATTTCAGCATATTGGGTCACATCGCGCACATCAGATCTTTCAATTATCTCAGCATTCCAGTGGTTTTCTTCAGATTGAGCCTTTAGCACACAGCCTGTTACAGGAGAAGGTGTCTGAATCTCCATTTCAGTGCTGCTCTTCAACTGCTGGAGAAAGAGAGAAAATAGTATCTTTTGACTGTACTTTTGCCCTACAGAAAAAAGAATCTTTGTTGTGGTTCTGTAGAGACCATTTTAGGAGTTACACAATAGCAAGTCAGCAGCGAATACAGTCACACTCATAAATTACCTTAAAAATATCATTCTTAGCTTAATGAAAGTGTTGAGTTTTCAAAGAAAGAACTACAATAATGCAACATTTTCTTGCCAAGGGAATAAACTCAAGTGTATGTATGTTTTTAACTCATCCATCAACTGTGAATGGAGAAAAAATAGTATGAAATCTTATACCTTTTTTTTTCCCCCTCCTGTCAGTGAGCAGACAGTTAAAGCCATGACCTGCCTGTCTGAATCCAAACAGCAAACTCCTTTTTTTGTCCATCAAAACATCACCATCTGTAGTGGGGAGACTTACTTCTTCAAATATCTTTCCAAAGAAAATTGTTCCAGCTTTCACTCTTTAACTGCCGTTACAGCAAAGTCGCTCAGTGATCTCTGTTCTTTTGTCTAGTATTATATGTTAAAATATAAAATGACTGAATTAGATGTCCTCGCTGATTTAAATTACAAAAGAAAGAAATTCAGTATCAGTACCCTCTGAACAATAAGGCTTTGCAATAATAAACTGCAGGCTGCTGCAAGGTCTACTGCAGTCAAATGCTGCCATGGAATATTCCCATCAGATATGAAGATATTTCTTGCACTCCTTCTGCCATGCCATGCTCAGCCTCAGCCCATGGGCTTGTTTTTTATTATGTGGTACACATGCTGTAAAAAAGTACAGGAAAAGTAAAAAACAACAGTATAAGTCTTCAGTAGAAGTGCTTTCTGAATTAAAGATTTAAATCTCTATTAAGATTGCACAGGTTAAGAAATACAAGAGTTAGGGCTACCTATATCTTCAGTGCTGTGTAAATTGTGATGCTCTTTTTAGGATTAGGTAGAGATAGGCCCCACTCCCTCTTTTACTTGCTGATACAGGATGCAGGTGTTAAACCCAAGGATCAGGAAAGACGGATCCAGGCATTTTTGTTACAGTCAGATCCACATAAGGAACCTGTGTTCATACTCATAGGCAGCAAACTCCTGCCTTCCATATCCTCTTCCCCACTCTGTGATAAGTTCCAGTCCTGCAACCCCTTAATCAGACAGCTATTTTAACTTAAAAAAATGCCATTTTGTAGATTTTTGTGACCTCAAGCTTGACAGAGCTAAAAGAGATCTTGCCACCTTTACCCTATAAGCTGTATATGCCTACCTCCTTTTCAGCCACTACCAAACTACCCCATCACTCATGCACATACAAAGGACATCATCCTCGACTCAGACCTCGCTGCACATCATGCCACTGAAGTTATATCTGAAAGTTTCAATGCAAAACATACCTCACATGCAGCCTTTCTGTCTGTCCATACAGCTAAATTTCTTGTCTAGGCTCATCTCCCTTTCCATTTACGTAAATATTCCTTTCTCAGGCTTTCAGAAACGCAGTTCTGATGTTGCCATATCTATTGTAATGATTCTTCTAGGCTTCTACCATGTTCCTTTTACATTTTTATTCTTACAGTGAATTTGTCTCTGCTACATCAGTCATAAATTTCTTGGATTTGCTTTCAGTACACTTCACAGATTACTCTTTCATCTGCAATTTATTTATGGCAAATGACATTTGCCGTATAATGTACATACCATGTATTGGCCTCCTGTTCTCTGTTCAGTTTTTTGGACAAAGTTGTTCTTTTTACCAGGCACCCTTCATACTTAAAATGTAATCCAAGTAAACACCTGCAAACTCAGTTCATTTTTTCTCACAAATCTATCACTATGCTCCCAAAAAATGTTGTAAGGTCCAATGGATACTGTCTCTCACATTGTCTCACAGTTTGCTTGTGCTTCCCTGTTATAGCTGTCTGCTTCTGTTTCTTGTTCTATGCTTGTATTTCCAGTCCAATTGGGGCAGACTTTTCCATTTTTGTATTGCTTGTAGCAGAATTTTGTCTCATGATTAAAACTTCTAGGCATAAAAGCTATAGAAGCAATATTGATAACTTTTATCATGTGACTTTCAGATAGTGAGCTCATCAAGTAAGCCATGTTCTTTTTGTTTGTAAAGTACGTATAATTTCAGAAATAAGGATACTTCATAATAGTACAAAATTATTAAAGTGTTAGACTATAGAGGTGTTGTACTGATTCAGAGGGTCTATCTAGCCTAAGTGGACAGCCGGAGAAAAGCAGGAAGAGAACAAGTATATATGATACTATCTACTGATTTCCCAACTTCTAGTGATTTTCAGTTTGGGAAGTTTCTTGATCCTCATTTAGTTTGTCCATTTAGTGGCCTTCAGTGAATCTTTCTTCTATGAGTTTTTCTTCTTAGAACTTGTCCCTTCTCCCTTGTTATCCATGTAGAGTTATTTGTTATATTACAACATTATTTGTCATAGAATTCCACAGATCTGCATAGAATGCATTTGTCATAGAATTCCACAGATTTTTATGTATGAAAACAATCTCTTTTTTGTTTATTTTGAACCTGGCTTCTGGTATACCTCATAAGTCATCTCTTTCCCAGGCTGAAGAATCACAGCCAACACAGTCACTTCTGATAGCGTGACTGAGTGTCGTGGTTTAAGCCCCTCACGCAGCTCGTTCACTCACTCCCCCCTCTTTCTTCCCCCAGTTCCGGAGGGATGGGGAGGAGAATCGAAAGAATGCAACTGCCACAGGGTGAGATAAGAACAGTTTAGTAACTAAGGTATAACACAAATCACTGCTGCTACCACCAATAATCATACAAGAGAAAATACAAGGAAAGAGTACAATCACTCACCACCTATACCCAGCCCGACCAAGCAGTGCACCCCACCCTTCCGGGTTCTGCTTTCTGTTTTTACATCATGGGCATGACGTGCTGTGGTATGGAATACCTCTTTGGTCAGGTTGGGTCAGGTGCCCTGTCTCTGCTTCCTCCCGGCTTCCCCTCTTCCCTGGCAGAGCATGAGACTCAGAAAGTCCTTGGTCAGACCAAAACATTACCAAGCAGTAACTGAAAACACTGGTGTTATCAGCGCTGTTCCCAGGCCGAAAGTCAAAAACTCAGCACTACACCAGCTACTAAGAAGGAGAAAAATGACCGCTGCTGCTGAAGCCATGACACTGAGATAGACTTCCATTTCTCCAACGACCCTTATTTTCCTTACATAAATCTTTTCCAAACTTTATAATATACTCTTTCTGGAATGAGAGGACAACACTGAAATGCAGGCAAATAGTGCATTTGTTCAGTTGAATAATAATGGTTTTTGGTTTGTTCTTTATTCCTTTCCAAGTAATCTTTAAGATTTTTTTTCTTTGGGACATGGAGTGAGCATTGACTACACTGAACTGACACTTCCATAAAAATGTCATAATCCCAAGGTTTTGTTCCTCAGTGGAAACAGTCAACTCAGAGTCCATCATTTTATTTGTGAAGCTAGGATTGCTCTTCCTCAGAAGCATTGATTTCTTTACATTTAGCTACACTGCATTTCACTTCCTTTGCATTAATTAGATTGAATGTCACCTACTATTTTATTTACTGCCCAGACAAATAAAAGATTAAACCATTAGTAGTTTAACTGATTCATACCCAACCTTTCAGAGTTTTTGTGATAGTTATGGTTTCCTAGAATTTTATCTAAGCAGTTTATCTTTTTTTGTTAATATTTTTCTATAGCTGCTTCCACAATAACTTTGAGTTCAGGTTGTCTGCTAAGCCCTCTTCTCCCAGAGAACACCACTGTAGCATGGGGAGTGTCTTCATTTCTTTTCTACAGAAAATGCTGAGGGAAAGAATTCATCTCCTCAAGTACACGTTTCATACAAACCATCTGCTGGGCCAATGGACGCTGGCAGGGGGTTTTTTGCTGTTTGAAATATTACTTAGTACTAACTTTTATTCTTTTATCTTGTTGATTCTTAAATCCTTTTTCCATTGCCTAATTAATCATATTTTTACAATTAATCTATTCAAGTTTATGATACTTTTCACTTTCTTGTTTTAAATACAATTTGAAGGATTCTTTCCTGTTTATAGTAGTTTCCTTCACTTTCTTGGGAAGTGCTTTCCAATTCCTTTCATGTTTTTCTCCTGTTTCCATAGGTGATAAGCACTAATGCTGCAGTTCCAGTATAGTGTTCTCCAGAATCTTACAAGCCTATGAGAATTTAATTCCTTGGACTTTCAGATATCTTGTTAGGAAGCTTCCTCATTTTCTTCATGTCCCTTTTGAAGTAGAGCACAAGAAGTGTGGGGTTTCTGAAATTTGTTGCTTTTGTAGGAATGCTGAATTAAGTACATGGTTACTGTTAGGGAAGAGCAATTCAGCAGTAAGATTCTTATTAGATCCTGATAGTTATTCAGTATGAAGTCAAGGTTTGTATTTTTTGATGGGGGCTCACTAACTACGTGTTCCATGACAGAGCCATTCGTATCGTCTAATATTTTAATCTCTGCTTATATCTCCCAGGCACAGCTACAGGTTGGGCAGAGAAGAGATTCAGAGCAGCCCTGAAGAGAAGGACTTGGGGGTGTTGGTTGATGAAAAAATGAACATGAGCCAGCAGTGTGCGCTTGCAGCCCAGAAAGCCAACCGTATCCTGGGCTGCATCAAAAGAAGCATGACCAGCAGGTCGAGGGAGGTGATCCTGCCCCTCTACTCTGCCCTCCTGAGACCTCACTTGGAGTATTGTGTGCAGTTCTGGTGTCCTCAACATAAAAGGACATGGAACTGTTGGAACAAGTCCAAAGGAGGGCCACAAGGATGATCAGGGGACTGGAGCACCTCCAGTATGAAGATAGGCTGAGAAAGTTGGGGCTGTTCAGCCTGAAGAAGAGAAGGCTGCATGGAGACCTCCTAGCAGCCTTCCAATATCTGAAGGGGGCCTATAGGGGTGCTGGGGAGGGACCCTTCATTAGGGACTGTAGTGATAGGATGAGGGGTAACATGTTCAAACTTAAATAGGGGAAGTTTCGGTTGGATATAAGGAGGAAGTTCTTTACTGTGAGGGTGGTGAGGCACTGGAATGGGTTGCCCAGGGAAGTTGTGAATGCTCCATCGCTGGCGGTGTTCAGGGCTGGATTGGACATAGCCTTTGGTGGCATGGCTTAGTGGGAGGTGTCCCTGCCCCTGGCAGGTGGGTTGGAACTAGATGATCTTAAAGTTCTTTCCAACCCTAACTATTCTATGATTCTATGATCTCAGTATCATGTTCATCCAGTTTGAAGGCAAGTAACTGAAGTCCCTCAGTATAACTGCTACCTTTCTGGCTGTTCTCAGAATATTGCAGCCTGTGTTGCCATCCTCTCTAGGTGGTTATTAAGAGACCCAGTACTACCTTTGTCCAATTCAGGCCGGAAAATTCAATCCATATAAATTCAGTGAGGTGGTTAATTTGTTGATTTTATTTCATTCTGATTTCTTGAATGTATACTACACCTTTGCCCTGGCACAGGTTATTCTATCATCTCATGCATATTTTCTGTCTTGATATTACCATGTGCCACTGATTGTCTTCTTCTCAAACCAAGTTTCCAGTGACTATGTCACTTTTTAAGTAAGTGAAGACATTCCTGTTTCTCCATCTTATTTCTTAAACTTCTAGCATTTTCTTATAAGCATATGTACTTCTGTTTTGTACCCATCTTGGGAACTCATGTAAGTAACACTCAGTTGGTCTCCTATTTCCTGCTTTCCTATTTACATCCCTTGGCCAATTCTTTACTGGAGAATACAAAACTTCCAAGTTTTTCTTTTCAGCAAGCATCACCATTTAGAGCCATGTGTTCTTGTGCATTTGTGAGCTCTTTCACAAATGAGTTAATACCCTGAGTTATGACTTTCTAGGTTTTAAGTGTCAAAATCACAGAGTGACACTCTTTGTTAGGGACCTTCACCAACAGGCTCTTCACCCTTCTAGGACAATTTGGCTGCCAGTGCTCAAGACAATCAGCCCTGTGACCTTGGATCAGACTCTGGAGAAAGATGTGTGGGAGAAAAAGCCAAGAGAAGCCTTGCTGGGGGAGCTTTTTGGTTATGGAGGTACATTTTATGTCAGGTCTAACCCATGGTCCCTGTTTGAACAACACTCTGTTGCTTTGCCTGATCTTATCAGGGTTTTGCCTGATCCTGGCTTGACCATAAGCTTGCCTTATGGGCATATACCTGGCTGGCAGTCATCAAATGGCTGGCTGACCCTAGTTACTTTCACCAGACCTGTTCTGCTCTTTTTTTGGGGGGGGCCTTGGCACTCTGCCCTCTGTGCCTTGCTCTCAGCACCAGCTCCCTGTTGACCTTCCCTTATGGAGCGACTCTCTCTCACAGCTCCCCAGCCACAATCAGATGAATTTCAGATAAAGTACTCCCTTTATTCTGAAACTGTTCTTGATTCACGATGAGTGTGAATTCTTCCTACTTATATTATCTGATCAAAGTAGAAAAAAATTTTCCCTGCCACCTCTTCCCATGGTCCCAAGGAGGGCAGGAAGCATTTTACAAAACGTAATTATAGAAACCCTAGTCTTCAGCTTCCTTGCTTGCTTAAATGTTCTTCCCTTTGTCAATAATACTGCTGCATCACAGCCAGTTACACCTTCCCAGCCCTTCTTAGGAGCCTATCCAGACTCCCTGAGGAGGTTTTCCACGTGGTAGTCACTGTGCAAGCTTGCAATTCTCATGGGATCACAAACCCAGCTATCAATAGTTGCAATGGCAGATTCTGCCACCAATACGACCTTTCTCTTCCTGACTGTTGGAAAAAGAAGTATGGGCAAATCAAGTAAAGAATGCCATCCCCATGTTTGCTAATAATCAAGACTTATTCCTTCTTAACAAGATATGAAAAATGTGATCATAAGCCAGTGATTCCCACTGATTTCAGTGGGCTCTGGCTCAGGCTTTTAATGACACTGACTGATACACATTTTCCAGATGCAGTCTTTCATCCATCAAACCATTCTGTTGTTCTGAAAAAATCTAGGATGTAAAGAACATCTGCCACAATGAACATAAAAGGCACAGACCTGCTGTTACTAATGGGAAGTAGTCAAGGGGCTTGAATTTAAAAAAAAAAAAAAGTTAATTAATTTTACAAGAATAATTACTTTGAATGTGAGTGCCAATAACCCTTCTCACATAAAGCTTTTCCAATACAATCTTGTTTTGGTCTCACTGAGGACAAAAGATACTTCAGCTACACTGACAAAAATCTTTGTGAATTGCTCTAAAATAAATTCTAGTGAAGGGGTTTCTATAGCTTCCTTTTAAATTCTATTTAGTTATAATCTGTAAATAACAGAAGTTGAGCTGACCTGGTTTGGATTTGTATGAAAAATATAATGAAATAATAAAACCAGGAAGCAATAAAGAAAGGAACTAACTGCTTTTAATGTTCTCTGCTAAATTTAATTGTGACATTTAGGAATCAATTTGCTTCTTTTTCTAATATTCTGTATTTCAGCGATTAGCACAATGTGTAACAAAGACACAGAAGGTATCTTTTATCATCACAGATTTTGTAGAAACTAATCTGGTTTTAATCTGCTTTTCCTGAATTATGCAGGTTTTTTTCTTGAAAAAGTGCATTTTAGGAATTTGAATGGATTTAAGATCCAATTTACTGCAGAAGAAAAGGCATTCAGTTATGTTAGGGCTCCACTTCATCAAGACATATATACACAGTTTTCTTTGTTTTTTGAAAAACAACCTCCAAGATATGTCTTAGTTAAGGTACCCTGCTGGCAGCATATGGCAAAAATCCTGGCACCTTGCCTGGAAAGTGCAGCAGGATCTGATAGATCTGAACTCATTCTGTGGCTGGGGAGAAAACAGACTAGAGTGAAGACCAGTGTTACAGCCTGTGACCATCAATTGCTTGGCAAGAAGCATGAGTTCCTGAAAATAGATGAGGCAGGGTAAACTGATTTTGCAAGTCAAGAAAAGAGATTTTACCTTTCTAAGTAGAGCCCTGCAAGCAGTTCCTGTTAGAGCTGGAACTTCAAAAGTCTCTGCATAACTGTGTTTTATATGTTACTGTGAAATAAATATTTCAAGGTATAAATATTTAAGAAATAATCATGCTAATTTAAGATTTTGCAGGTCAGTCTCAATTTCAAGTATTTGAGAACAAGGATGAAATCCTGCAGCTGCAGGACTTCTGAAAAAGAACCAGATTTTCTTTCATTCTGTCGTATTGCTGAGCCATTCAGAGTGATGACCTGTTCCATGTAAAAAAGAGAAATACAGATATTTGGGTTTTGTTTGGTTTGGTAGGGTTTATTTCTACATTATGAAAAATCCAGCTTGGCAGTACTCAGTTTTGGAGGGTTTAGTGTTAGTGAGTGGAAAAGGAATCCATCGTAATTGTGATGGTTTATAAACCAGAGATCCTCAAGAGATTTGAACATCTCCAGTTCCAAACACAGGCTAAGACTCCTAGCTAGAATATTCCACTCCACTCCATGAAGCTATTTGTATGTTAATTATTATTCTATAGCGATTATCATTTTTATGCTTATACAGATTAAGTACACATATTACACTGTGACAATTATAGGGAGAAATAGCAGAAACCACATATTTAAAATATTTAACACAAAATAGCTGAATTTTAGAAAATTATAGAGGAGCTTTGAGAAGCTTTCATTTGTTACAGTCTCTGAAATTTAGCAGGAACAACATTCTGACATTGAAGATGTACTTTTTTCTGTCCTCTGAACTGTTTCAAAAGCTTTATATTTTTCTTTCCATTTCTTTTTTTGTTTTGTTTTTTAATTAATTGCAAAAGGATTGATATTCACTTCCTCATTCCCCTTCTTTTTCCATTGCCAAATGAGGAGAAGGAGACAAATAAGGGACCCTCTACTAAACTCTCTCCCTTCAATACTTCTACTGGAAAGAGAAAGAAAACACAAACAGAAAACAGGAGGCCACTGGATTTTTTCACATCAAATACTGAACGGAATCAATTATCAGATTGCTTTAAATATTTGTCAAAATCAGGAAATGGTGTAAAAAATGAAATAGAAAAGTAACACTGATATGATTATAGTTACTTTTTTTTTTTTCTAATGTGAATGTTCAACCCTAATGAAATCCTTGCAGTGATGGCAGGATGCAGTTTCACATGAAATTTGCCATCTTCCATTCTCAATACCTGTATCAAATTTTGCAATATTCAAACCATACATGGAGCCAGATTCTGATCTGACAGAAATCTACCTTACAAAGAAGCCCTGTGGCTCCAAGACCCACCGATCAAGCCAGGGGCGGGGACATGGGGACAGGAACACAGGGGAAGAGAGGAAAGCAGGCACAAGTGCCTACTCACCAGCAGCTCATGTTAGATCAAGTGTAACACAGAGTCAGTGCAGATCAGGTAGATCAGTCCAGCCTGTAGTGAAAGGGTATGATCCCATTACCCTCTCCCATTTGCTTCTCTTGGATGCTTTCTGCAATCTCTTCCTTCATGCTAGCATGACCAACAAGCTGGAACTGATCCAGAAAAATACTTCCTGTTTTGTCTCTTTTCCACAGCCGTATGTCAACTGATGCTGGTACACAAGTAGCCAAAGGCAAAGGATGGGTAAGACTGAGTAGCATTTTCGACTTACTGTGGATTAAAATGCATGTGTAACCTTGGTCTTAGTGATCCACTACATCCTTTACTGTTCCACATAATAAAACCATACCTGTCTGTATTCTCACTACTATTTATTTGTATTCTGTGGCTTTAAAGAAAAAAGATTTGGGAAATGCAGAGTGTTTTCTGTTGCCTCTCCAATGACTCTTGTCTCTTCCAGATTCTGCAGTCATGAAACAGTATACCAGCAAGTCAACTTAAAAGAACCATGATTTTTTTTTTTTAATTAGCAATGATTCTGCTGTGGAAGTTGTATAAAATGTGTCTGCTATGAGATATACTTTCATCATGGGTATTGCTTTTCAGAGCTCCAGCATTTTAAATTATGCTTGCAGAAGATATCAATTTTAAAATTTATTAATTTTATCCACATCTGTTCTGCATTCCATGGAGAAAAGACAAGAGCCTGAACACTTCAGGAGTACTACATGTGTTTGTTGAGACAGCTCTTTCACAGAAGTGTTAGTGTTCTGCTTATGTCTTCGTAAATAGGGATGGCAGCCTGAAGGAGGTGCTTCTTAAGGGCAGGTCCCCAAGAGGAAAAACAGATGGGCAGAGACAGCATCAATGGAGTAACATCTCCAAGTATACAAGCTTGTAAGTTAGGCAGACAGAGAGGTTAGTGAAAGACAGGAGCCAACTTTTCTGGACTCTGAAACAAGCAAGTAAACAAACAACATCCTGTTGTCTTTGATCTCATTTCTTGTGTGATGAAAGATGAAAACCGCATTTCACAGAATAATAAAAAAAGAATGTACTTTATGAAACTCCTTTTTAATTAAATTTGCTTTTATGCCCTGCCTGTTCTCAGAGAAAATTTTTGATGTCTTTGTACATATAAGACAAAATATCGAGATATACTATAGTTTTCCCCTTCACTTGATTTTCATTTAAGTCTAGATTCTGCTGTTCAAATAATACATTCCTACTCAGAAGTCATATAACAGGTAATTATTCCATGTAGCCACATAATGTGAATCTTACAGTATGCTGTACATATTCTTCAGAGACAGAGGATGGGCTCAGTCACCATAAACCATGTTACCCTTCTCCACAAATACACTAATAGAATTCATTACATTTAAAGGAAACAGTATTTAAAGAAATTATGATATGGGAATACAACTTCTTGGTAAGTGGTACATCACACTTTTTAAGAGAGTAGGAGCTTCCAAAAACACCATAAGTAAAGCTCAAGAGTAGCCAAAGCAATTACTTTCATTCACTTTTTGAGAAATCTTTTGTGATTTATTAAAGAGAGATCATGGGATATGTTGTATTCTTAGACTCGGAACACAGTTTTGTACTAATCTAGATAATGCATATACAGTCAAAAAATGTCATTTTGCAAAATTTGTGGCAGATGAGTTAGAGTACAGGGCAGCACTTCAATTTGCATCCAAGCTGAAACATGGTCTATCTCCTTTCTCCCAAGTAAAGCAAGTACAGTATATTTATTTAGTGACTAATACCCAGAAAGGAGGCAAGCTGGGACTGGATTGCATATTCTGCTATGCTAGAAATTATGTGCCTAAAGTACTAATAATTCAAGTGAATGTGATAATTTAAGATACTGTAATTGTCAAAAGCTGATAGCTTGGAGGTCCACCCCTTCCTTGTTCACAAGAACCTGGCACTATGCCCTTCCATGCAGATTTTGTTTGCTTCTAAATTATACTTCAGGTGGCAAAACCAGAACAGGTTCAAACCACTGCCAAGATCTCAATAGTTTATCCTGTTATAAATGCAACTGTCTGCAAAATCAGGCTGCTTACAAAACTGATCAGCCCTTGCAGTGTTTGACACCACAGCCCTTGTTGGAGGAATCCCAAGGTGAATGTTTTTGCACAGTGTGAATCACATGAGAATACCAAGAAACAAGTATTATTAGATGTTTTGCACAAGCTGTCCAGGTCTTAACAGGTTTATAGCAGGATGCTGCAGATATCTTGGTTTTGCTATGAAGTGTAGTGAAAGAATGAGGTTTATCCAGTGCCATCTTCTGAAATGCAGCTGAAGTCTATCTCTGGGCATCAGCTTGTATCTCCAGTGGTTGTGGCAAGGGCAAAGGATGGCATCCTGAAAGAGTGATCTACTCTAGCTCTACTTTAGATTGCCCCTGGAAGCCACCTCTATCTTTCAGAGACTTGGTTAAACTAAACCCCTAAGTTTTCCATTTCTAAAGTTTTGTGAAATGTATTACCTCACAGCACTGCCATCACTGAAACACAAGCAAAACATGCTCCACATTGATGCTTGCCAGATTGCTTTTTTACCTCGTAGTGTCAAGATCTGCAGCATAATTCAAAGATTGCTAAAGTAATCAATAAGTTCTCTCATTTGATATTAGCAGCTGGATTGACATATCTTCTTGCTGCAATGCATAAAGCATACTGCATTTCTGAACTACCTGCAAAACATTCTTTTGGAATTTCTATTAAGTAAACCAATAACCTTCCTGTAAAAACTACAGCAGAAAAGGCAGGCAGATTTTGTTTTCCTCTGGGAGGTACATGAATAACATTCTAACTTCCAAAATAGCAGTATCCTGTTCATAAATCACAAGATTACATCTTTACACTTCCCATACAGAAAACAAAAGCATACAACTCATGTTAGTGGAAGACAGATGAGATTTTCTCCAGCCCAGGTTCATGGAAAATACCTTGATCAGAATTATGTGGACAGAGCTTTGAGCAACCTGGCCTAGTGGAAGGTGTCCCTGCCCCTGGCAGGGGGCTTGGAACTAGATGACCTTTAAGCTCCCTTTCAACCCAAACCATTCTATGGATCTATGAATCTATGTCTCCTCCTGTCCTCTAAGGGCTCTATCACTGTCTTAAATGAGAACAAGTTTTAGCATATTGAAACTGTTAGATTTGGGAGCCTTATTCTTTCTATAAATTGTGTTTCCATTAAAATACTGACATGATCTGTTGAAGACAAAAATACAGAAAAATACATTAGAATACAGAATCTTTTTATTCTTTTCTCTGTAATCCTTTGTTGGCACAGCTTGTGCAGATAATACCACAGCAATAAGACTATACTGTGTAAATATATGCTGGTTTCATATTTCTTTGTTAACATTATATTGTTCTCTTTAATGCCTGGAATACATAGTGAACGTGAAGTCACATGCATCATTTCTTACAGCTGTTGCACAGTCATTTATAATTTTTTTAAACTGCATTTTTACATTTCAGAAGCTGCTTTTGAGCAGCTTGCTCCCTTCCCAGACTGTCTGCTTGACAAGACACTCCTGTGGCAGCTACATCAGTTTCTCCTAGGCTGCAGTATGTCCTGAAAATGGCTGTCAATACCTTATTATTCTTTTCTGGTAAAGCAGAACACCTTTATACAGACAGCAAACTCAGTTCAAATTTTTATAAATAATTAGCCAATAATAATAATAAAAAAAAAATAAAATTAACATCTGGTTTTATACTGACTTAATATTCCTGTTCTTCAGGAGATCAGACATGCTTGTAGCTGTGACTAAAATCGATTGCTTTTAATATAAAAAAATGAAGCACACCATAACTGATGTTAAACAGAGAAGAAATCTATGGATGCATGATTCACAATAACAGGTAAGGTTTAGAGAAAAAAGGCATTAGAAACAGAAGCATTAAGCACCTGGAATAGAAGAAAGTTTCTGAAACCAAAAGCACAAATGAACAAGGTATGATAGCAATCAAAGAAGGACAAGCGAGAGACAGAAGGCATGAAGTGAGGCTGTACAGGAGAACAAAAGAAAAGAGGAAAAATAAGTGATAAAGTACTGGAATAACCCGAGGACTTGCTGAGCACTACTGCAAATCTAGACCCTTAGTCCTTAATGGTCCAGTTCATCACAAAACCTTGCCAAAACATCTGAAGGATTTATGGATTCACTTATTTAAAAAGCAGAAACCTACACAAAAATAACTTCACGCAAAATAAAAGAAGTGACTAGTCCAACTAAAGCATCATAAATTTGTCAGGTGTAAACACAAAGACTGCAAACTTTAAGAGGAAATAAATGTGTTTATTTTTAGCTTGAGTAGCTAAGCGACAGACAAAAAGAGTGGTAAAATTCTCCACCTTAGTATTCACTCCCGTTAAGGGAATGAATGGATTCTTAGCAATAGGAAATGCTCAGTCTTCAAGTATGTCCAATACACTGACAGCATTACTATAAATTAAAACATACAATTTATGTAACTACAGCATAGTTCATGCACTCAAGCATGCCAGTATTTCTAGCAACCATGGATCCACAATCAAGATGCCATGAGGCTGGATTATGGAATAAGTAAAGAATATGATTTTTTATTTTTTTATTTGTTGTGACAGGGACAATTTGAGACAATTCTTGAAAATAAGCATAAGCCAGTCTGTGAACTGGTAAGTGAAATAAAAGACATCAGTTTTCTTAAATAATTTATACTCTGTCACTACAGTATTCTTTACCACAAAATTTCACTCTGATATAAATCCACACAAACATGCATGTAATGCTATTCTGCTTCTACTCTAGGAAAAGGACTGTTTGTCCTAGGTTAGCAGCATGCTAACATTCCCTCTACCTAAAAATTTCTTAATGACTGGATGCAAACATACCTTTTGTGTTACCATTTGTAAAAGAAATCAGGTATCAAAGCAGCTGGTGATCCCAGCCAAAGACAGGCTTTAGGTTCCCAATTCTGTACAAGATGCACAGCAATGGAGAACAAACTAGGGCAGCATTTGGACACACTGTTATACAGTAAGAGGCCCTGATGATTTAGAATTCATAAAACATGGAATAACAAGTTGGAAGGGACCTCAAGGACTATGTGGTCCAACTTTTATAGGCAAAGCATAACCTAGACTAGATGTCCCGGCACCCTGTCCAGCCGAATCTTAAGTGTCCATTGTTTGGAAGCCCATCACTTCCCTTGGGAATTTATTCCAATGTCTGACTGTTCTCATTGTGAAAATTCTTCCTCTTGTGTCCAGTCGGAATCTCCCCAGGACTAGCTTGTGCCTATTACCCCTTTTCCATGTGAACACTTGTAAAAAGAAAGTCTCCACCTTTACATACTGGAATGTGGTGATAAGGTCTCCCCCGAGCCACCTTTTTTCAAGGCCAAACAAACCCAGTTCTCTCATCCTTTCCTCATACAGCTTCCCAGTCCTTCTATCATCTTTGTGGCCCTTCTCTGGACCCTCTCCAGGATGTCCAAGTTTTTTTTGTATCACGAGGACCCAAACTGAATACAGCATTCCAGGTTTGGCCTGACAAGTGCCTGAGTGGGATAATGACTTCTTTAACTCTGCTGGTGATGCCTCATTGATGCAACCCATCATCCTGTTGGCTTTCTTACCTAATGAATGACAAATCCCAACCCAACATTGGCCAAAGTATTAAAGACTTCCTTACAAACCTCTCTGCCAAAGTCAAGTTTTTCATTGTGTATCATGTGTACACTGAATTTGAATATCAAAGGTCTCTCATAGGGTTGCATCTGCATCCCAACTTTTGCCACCCTACTATAGCGTAATCATTAGCTTGGTGGTTTTATTATTGATTTCACTCTTTTATGCTTTTCAAGACAACAAAACCCTAACTCTTGCCTCATGAATAACCACCACCTCAGCGTTTAAACCCGCGTGATGGCAGAGACAGACCTCTACAGTAAGCTTCACGTTACAGCGGAGGCGAATACGGTGCACGTCTGGGCACCAACACGTCGCCGCACACCTCCAAAGCCGTCCGGTTACCACAGAAGAGGGGGCAGGCGACGAGCGGGAAGGCTACGGCGGCTCCTGGCCCCCGCCTTTATGGCAGAGGCTCGAAGGTGGCGTGAGGGGAAAGCGCCGGGGAGGGGAAGCAAAGGGAGGTGAGAGCAGGCGACGGGAGACGGGCGGCCCTGAAGGACCGGCCGCTGAAGCTCCCAACGCGCAGCTAACGGGCACGATTTGCCGGCGAGCGTCGCGCTGCCCTCAGCGCAAGCACGACCCCCACGGCGCTCGCAGCGGGCGGGGCCGCGCGGGGCGGGGAGGGGGGGGCGGTACGCGGCGCGGCGTTGGCGCCTGCTCGGTGCCCTGCAGAGGGTTCGGGGTGTCCCAATAGGTGCCTGTTCTCCGCTCGGCGCCGCCGGCCGGGGGCCCGCTATCACAGGAGCTGCGGAGCCCGGCGCACTGGCGGTGTCGGAGCGGAGTGCCGCGGAGAGCGCGGGCCGGGGATGCCGCGGCGGATGGCGGACAGGCGAAAGCCGGAGCTGCTACATCCGGGCTGCAGCTGCGAGCACCTGCTGCGCCGGGGGCCTCGGGTGACATTGGGCCTCTCCAGCTGAAGGGGGAGGACGGGCTCCTGGGTCTAGTAGAAAGGGAGATCTTCTTTTGCGCCCGCTGCTGCCATGTTTCGCGTTATCATCAGCCACGCCAAGAAGCACCCCAGCGTGAGTGCCCGGCGGCCGTGTCCCGGCGGGCTTCCCTCCTCGCCCTGCGCTCTCTCACGTCGGCGGCTGTCGGTGCCCCCGGCCCTTCGGCCGCCCTTCTCCGCGTTCGTCCATTTCCTTTCCCTCTGGATGCCTGGCCCCTCCAGAGAGCCCGGGCTGACGGCGTGGGGGCAGCTCAGGGCTGGTCTGCGAGGCATTGCCACTCCCTTTTTTTCTTGTAGTATATATGGGCCCTTATCGTAATGTCGCAGCGATGGTCAAGGTGGTTCTGCCACTGATCCTGCTGGCCTCTTTCCCTACACGCCGCCTCTTGCGTTTTCTTTATGATCAGGGGGTGCAGTAGTAGGGACTCTTGGACGGTGGAATGACTAGTGTTTGTGTTTCAGGAATGTGCTGTTGCAGGGCGTTTGGTTGTCCTGCATGTAGCAGTATGTTTTGCGTGTCTCCCTCTTCATAGCTGCTAATCTCTCTCTGACTCCAGGCATGTCCTGCACAGAGGAAACTTATCTCGGGGGTTTAGAGGGCTGTGCATTACGGCTCAAAGTATGTGAGCTTGCGCTTTGGTTTATCACTATGCTAGCTAGAAATGCTAGGTAATAATACTATTTGTTATATTCTGGTATAACGTTTTCATTTTTTTTTCTAGTTGATTCCTCTGTTTTTGATCATTGGATCTGGAGGCATTGGCGCAGGCCTGTATCTCATGCGTTTGGCAATGTTCAACCCTGATGTCTGGTATGTATAAAATAATTCATAGTGCCCAGTCCACTTGCTGCATATATTAAATGTCACTGCTTTGGTTTTTATGTTTCTGGAGGCCTTAATGTCTTGCTCCAATATCATTGGCACTAAGTGTGAGAATATTTCCTTGATCTGAAGATTTGTTTGTTTGTCATGTGATATTTAGAGACTGCTAACAAAGGACTGTCTTTTTCTATGTAAATGTACTTGGATGGGTAACACTCCATGGCCTAATAACCACAGTGCACATATGAATTTTATTTATTTTGAAGGTAGTTTGATTTTTCTTAATATATTCTCATATTTCTCAATAGCTGGGACAAGACAAATAATCCAGAACCTTGGAACAAGCTGTCTCCCAGTGACCAGTACAAGGTAAACATAAAATCACTGCTTTAGGATGTTTGAGTATATTGGGAAGCAGCTGAATGAGTGATGTATTTCCTCTGCTGTGCAATGTTTGCTTGTCTTTAGAACTCCAAGCAGAGAGAGCTGAGTTGAGAATTAAAAATTTTCTAGAGTTGGTTGGTAATGGGGTGAAAGAATTCTGTATGGAAGCGGTTGTATATATTACACTGTAAGAAAAAGAGGAATCGTATGTGAGAGGAAAAATATATCAGCTCATGATACTCAGAAATAAACTACAGGGAGAAGGACAAAACCATGTAAGTTCTGAACTAAAGCTTTCTAAGCTTTAAACTGTTGGCCTTTACTCATGAGAAGCACAGCAGGAAAATGTCAGTGTTTAACATAAGCACTAATTCAGTTCTACAGTCGATTGTTTGGAAACAAAACAGTTGTCTGTAAGTAACTGGATGCAGTAGCAGCGTTCTTTAAGTAATAGTCCAGTTATTTCCATGAACTAATGAGAAAGCATGCAAAGATGTGTAAAACATTTGGTAGTTTGCAGAAATTGTTTTTACCAAAGTGCTATTTTTTAGGTTCCTGTGAAGAATAGTTAAGGATTGTCTTTAAGCTATTAAAAAAGTAAACCTACAATGTTTTCAAAGCTAGTATCTGGTCAGTACTGTATTTTACCATTCCATCTGCTGAAATAAGCAAAAAAGCCCCACGCTCCAAAATAAAGTATGTTGTGACTCCCCCCAAGGTCCAGGAGAACATGATACTTTGTTTTCATTGCTGTTTCTGTAATGTTACTGTTCCTTAAGTTTCTTATCTAAAAGAGGCAAATTTGACTCAGGGCGCAGCACAAATTCTCTTAGAGAGTGCATGCCTTGTGTAGCATTCCATTTCTCTCTTAGCATGCGAATACAACCTCAGGGTTTACCATATTTGGGGGTGTGTGTATCATTGGGGATTTTTTTTCTTCCGAATCTGCACTGTGGGAAATGGAAAAGCAGATACTCTTAAATAGAGGATGACTGTTGAGTAAAAAGCTCTGATATAATAAGTTTTAGTGTTTGGTGCAGTTGTTTTTTTTTTTTGTAAACTTCTCTCAAGTTTACAAAAAGGACTGAGGAAGTTTGTCAACTTCCTCAGCCTTCCCAAAACAAAGAGTTGAAGATCTGATCATCACTATAGGATTTTCACAGAAAGGTTTAATTTGAGTGTGCTGGAGGCTGTTTTGTTTTCTCTGAGGAAGTAAAAAGAAATACTAAATTTGGTCATAACTAAAAATAATCAAGCTAATAAATAAATATTTCTTAGTTTTTAAAGAAAAGCTGCAGCGTCACATGATTGATGTCAAGTCAGTCTGGGATGCCAAAATATACTTTTAGTCTGGAGACTGTCCTCAGTGACTGTTTGGGCTGTTTTGAATTGCTTGGGATCCAACTTTATGAACATGAACTGAGAGTGTGAAAGGATCTATTCTTACTTTCCTTCCTCCTTGTCATATCTTACAGTTCTGGATGCAGATACTTAAACCAAGCTTTTGCAGCACTGTTCTAAAATGTTCACTTGTGATCTCATTGCGTACACCATGCTTTGTGCCACTTGGCAAGCAAGGTGGTGCTTCAGTATACAGAAACACATAGATAGGGGCAAAAAGGATAAACTCAGCAGTACTGCAAGAACTTTCTGTGAATGGGCTTTTAATTCTTGGGTTTAAACAAGAGATATACAGGGTTTTCTCTAGTTGTAGACACAAGCACTGCCTCATTTTAAATGCAGAGCTTCTAGTACTGTGTGCAGAATGAAGATAGTATTAAAATGTTACTGCTTTTCAAAGGTTTTATTTATTTATTATTGTTTAGTGTCCAGACTTAAACTATGATTTCAGCTTCCTGACGTGAGTTCAAATGATGTGTATGTTTTTTTAGTAAGTACTCTGGAAAATGGATACTTATTTTTTTTTTTTTTTTTTTACCCTTCTCTTTCCTAGTTCTACTCAGTTAACATAGACTACAGTAGACTGAAAAAGGACCGTCCTGACTTCTGAACAGCACACTCATCTCCATAAGCTGCACAGAAAGGTCTTCCAAAAGTCATCCGCACAATTGTCATGCTTAATCATCCAGGAAATAATCAAACTTGCCTCACACTGCACTTAATCATGTGTTTGAAAGTTTTTGATGAGGCCTAATAAACATCTGAAACTTGAAGTGTCTGCTCTTTAACCTTGTAAAATGAGAATACCCTCCTATTAACAGTTGGTATGATCAAATAGTAAGCAAAATCTAATTTCTTGTTTTCTCAACAAGAAAGCAGAGTTGTCTTGATGGGCTTTATGCACAATCTGTTCACTTCAGAGAAGTAATTGCATGTTCATGCAGTACACCAGTCTGCAAGAATTTGAAAGCATGTATTTGTGTGTGTGTATATTTTTTTAGTTGTACCTGAATTTTTCTACTTTTAAAAGTTTTGGTAGCAGAAAAGTCAATGCTAAGAAGTCATTATCCAGCAGGGAGGCAAAAGATGTTGCCATATGTTGCTGAAGGAAAGGGGGAAAGAGGGGTGGAGGCACCAAGCTGTGCTAAAGGTTTAGGTTCTTATATGTCTTTTTTCTGGTTGGTGGGTTGGTTTTTTTTTTTTTAAAGTTGTAAGCAGTTTGTTAAGAAGACAGTCTTGAATATGGGAAAAAATAAAATTTTAGGAACATATTCAAGATTCCCTGTGGATCATATTTTTAAGGAAGAGAAGTACACATTAAGCAGAGAAGGGTACAGGATTTGAGAAATTAGATCTTCATGTAAAAACAAAAACACCTTTTGGCAAGGGTGAATTCTCATATTTCAGTGCTTGGCTAGGTCTAGCAGTAGGTTCTTTTTTGTACTTTTCTGTGAGCATCTGGTATATTCTTGGGTGAGGGATATCATTCTGAACTATCCGACAGTACAGCTGTTTCTGTCTTGGTACATTTCAGTTCACTTAAAAGTACACTCTTGAGAATGCAGATAACCATAGCTGACAGATATATTAACAAACTGAGCAGCAACAGAAGAAAACTATTCTGTAGTAATTGACAGCAAATTAACAGTATTTGCAGACTTCATATTTTATATGGAAAAATCTTGTGTGCAATTGCATGTGGTTTATTTGGTGGGGAGTTCATACCATCATCATTATATACCAAAATGATAGATTTACCTGAAGTTTTCACTTGAGAGTCTCTCGTGGAGTCTGAAGAAGAAAATGAGTGTTATGACTGAGATGATGTTTACAATGGTAGGTAAAGTCTGTTTATGTCCTTGGGTACTGTGGTTGCTATCTGAATATTTTGGGGAAGTAGATGGTTCTGTTGCAATGCTTTCTTCTGTACCATTTTAAGTGGTAATGGGCGGTAGTCACTCTACTTGCCTAACTTAAAACTAGTAAGCATCATAAAAATTCTGTTTCTTTCTCAGTTTTAAGGCTTGACATATTCAGTAATTTTAAAAGGTTACATAATTTCCAAAAAGAAACTGGGTCACATGGAGAATGCTGCATATTTTGTGTGACAGACGCTTGTCCAATAACATTTTCATATAAACATGCTACTATTTTTTTGCTTCCATGGGACTAATTTCTCACTGCAGTATTTACAGTAAGTCTGTATTAAGTTATTCTGTGGGCAGAAATTCAGCAGTTGCCTGTTGTGGTTTAAGCCTAGCTGTAACTCACGCAGTTCGCTCGCTCACTCACTCCCCATTTTTATTTCCCCCCCACTCCCAGAGGGATGAGGAGGAGAATCGAAAGAATGTAACTCCCACGGGTTGCAATAAGAACAGTCCAGTAACTAAGGTATAACCCAAAACCACTGCTGCTACCAGCAATAATAATAATGAGAAGGGAAATAACAAAGGAAGAGAATACAACCACTCACCACCCGCCAACCGATACCCAGCCCAACTGAGCAGCGATCTAACCCTTCTGGGTAACTACCCCCAGTTTATATAGTGGGCATGATGTGCTGTGGTATGGAATACCTCTTTGGTCAGTTTGGGTCAGGTGTCCTGTCTCTGCTTCCTGCTAGCAGAGCATGAGACGCAGGAAGTCCTTGGTCAGACTAAACATCTGAGCAGCAACTGAAAGCATGGGTGTTATCAGCATTGTTTCCAGGCTGAAAGTCAAAAACACAGCACTGCACCAGCTACTAAGAAGGAGAAAAAATGACTGCTACTGCTGAACCCAGGACAGTATCCCCCCCTTATTCCATACCATTCATGTCATGCTCAGACCCCACATTTTCAATGTACCGTCACATGTATATATATACATCCACACACACACACAGAGGGAGAGAGAGATCATTCCTCAGTGTATGTACCAATCCCTATAAAGCTGCTGAGTCCATCCAGTCCATGATATCAGGCTCCATCTTTTGTAACAGTCTTTCAGAGCAGGGGAGGCTGTGTGCAGTGTTCACATGCCGAGAGCATGCCCTGGCAGCCAGCCAGAGAGCCCCGTGCGCCCGAGCCCCAGGAGGATGCAGGAGACCATGCAGCACTTCACAGCAAGGCAGAGGAGGAATATCTGGACTCAGACAAAGAGCAGCTGGTGGTGAGAGAGCCGGCAAGCACAGCAGCTACACCAGCCCCAGTGACAAGTACAGCAGCCTCATTTGAGAGTTCTGAAGGGTTTGAATGGCCTTTGGGTACGCTTGAGACCTGCCAGCTGATTGTGATGGGGATCAGCATGTTGGCATGCATACAGAGTGTGTTTTACCCATGGCCATTTAGTCTGGTCCCAAGAGTTAAGCAGAGTGGGGTGTGGGCCTTGTCTGTGGTTAGACTACGATGTAGGATGACCAAGAGATTTTCCCCAAGCCTGGACAGCCATGAGTGGCAGGGTGTGTGGGACAGTATGGGCGAGTATCTAGTTCACTGGGCCCTTCCAGTGCTTTGGAAGCATCGGAGATGGAAGGCAGCTGTATGGAGTCCCCAAAGACAAGCTGCAGAAACTGCTGGAGGGGTGGATGAATTATTTTGAGCCTGGTGTGCCCATGACACTTCAGGCCATCAGGGCAGAGATACAGCATACAGATGGACTTATGATCGAGGGGGGGACTTAGCAATGAACACTATTGCCCTGGTTATTCACGAGTGTGAACACTGCACCCAGCGTCCCCTGCTCTGAAAGACTGTTACAAAAGATGGAGCCTGATATCATGGACTGGATGGACTCAGCAGCTTTATAGGGATTGGTCCATGCACTAAGGGATGATCTCTCTCTCCCTCTGTGTGTGTGTGTGGATGTATATATATACATGTGATGGCATATTGAAAATGTGGGATCTGAGCATGACATGAATGGTATGGAATAAGGGGTGGATACTGTCCTGGGTTCAGCAGTAGCAGTCATTTTTCTGCTTTTTGGTAGCTGGTGCAGTGCTGTGGTTTTGACTTTCGGCCTGGGAACAGCGCTGATAACAGCAGTGTTTTCAGTTACTGCTTGGTAATGTTTTTGTCTGACCAAGGACTTTCTGAGTCTCATGCTGTGCCAGCAGGAAGAGAGGAAGCCGGGAGGAAGCAGAGACAGGACACCTGACCCAAACTGACCAGAGGTATTCCATGCCACAGCACGTCGTGCCTGGGATGTAAAAGCAGAGACCAGAGACCCGGAAGGGTGGGGGTGCACTGCTTGGTCAGGCTGGGTATAGGTGGCGACTGATTTTATTCTTTTCCTTTGTATTTCTCTTGTCATTATTGTTATTGGTGGTAGCAGCAGTGATTTGTGTTATACTTCAGTTACTAAACTGTTCTTATCTCAACCTGTGGGAATTGCATTCTTTCGATTCTCCTTCCCATGCCTCTGGGAGTGGGGGGAAGAAAGAGGGGGGAGTGAGTGAGCAAAACTGCTTGAGTTACAGAGGCTTAAACCATGACATCCAGTAACTATGGTATAACAGAAACCACTACTACTACCACCAATAATAATAATAAGGGAAACAACAAGGGAAGAGAATACAACCGCTCACCACCCACCGACCGATACCAAGCCTGACCCAGCAGTGAACCCACTCTTCCGGGTCCCTCCCCCCAGTTTTTACATCCTGGGCATGACGTGCTGTGGCATGGAATACCTCTTTGGTCAGTTTGGGTCGGGTGTCCTGTCTCTGCTTCCTCCTGGCTTCCTCTCCTCCCTGGCAGAGCATGAGGCTCAGAAAGTCCTTGGTCAGACTAAACATTACTGAGTAGCAACTATAAACATTGGTGTTGTCAGCGCTGTTCCCAGGCCGAAAGTCAAAACCACAGCACTGCACCACCTACTAAGAGGGAGAAAAAATGACTGCTACTGCTGAACCCAGGACATTGCCTAAGTCTTCAGCTTTGGGATCTACAAGCATTGAAATTCATCAACATTATTGGTAGTATGACACTGTGTGTTCTTCAAATCCCTAGAAGTTCCACATTTTTTGATATTTTATAATTAACATATGGGTTGATCTGTCCTTGTGATCTGTTATTATTTCCTTAGTAGTTTGGGGGAGGGAGGTATTTGATTGGTTGGTTTGGTTGTTTTTAAACTTACAAATGTGCTTTGTTAATCCCTGGTTCCTTTTTTTGTTATTTCATAAAATTCCAGACCTGCAAGGCCTCAAATTCTTGCTTACCTTTTTCTATTCTGAGTTTTCCTTAGGGACAGAGGAACTATTTGTTCCATGTAAAACCAAAGCACGTACTTGGCCTTAGTTTATAACTGCTCACTAGTGGTCTCTCAGTATCCAGTGCATTTCTTTGAATTTTTGTATTGTACTATTTCTGAAAGAGAGCTGTTCCACTGCTTGGCAATATTCCATCTATATTAAAATACTCAAGCATCTTTAAAGCTTCTTTGAAACCATCTTCTAACTCATTCTTCTCCATGAAGTCAAAGATGGTATTCCCTGTGGTCAGCATGAAGAAGTGATTGCAGTTTAGATTTTTATTATTTTAGCTTTTAATGTTCCTCTTTGGCTATTAACTTCTATAAAACAACTAAATCCGAAACTGAGGTCCTTCATTAACACTGTGACTAGTAATTTCGCTTGAACTGGTGTCCTGTTACCTAGAAAGGCTGATACTCTGCTCTCTATGTTTTGGCTAAGATAGATAGATAAACCTGCTAACTTTCAGTCTGTGGCAGGCTTATTTTGAATGGTCAGTGTAGGTCTGGCCTATGTGTCTTGTTAATGAGCCACAGACAGATTGTCTGTTATTTTTACAATACAGCATTTTGCCTGACACTGTCAGATTATTCTGTGCCTCTTTATCAGTGATCCTGAGACGCAGCAGGGTGACCAAATCTGAAATTAACTCTGCTCACCTAGGACAGAAAGAATTACAGGTTTCCATAGTTTTGGCACATGAACACACACTCTGCAGCAAGTTGCAGTGTATTTCCTTTGGTTGCATTTTTAATATAACCAGTAAGTAGGATTTGTGTTACTTTCCTGCAGTGAGGAAAGTTCCATGTAAGTGTAAAATATCTGCCTCTAAGAAATTAGAAGGGTTAATTGATATTAAAAATAATTTAAATTTTGCATACCATTTCTAGGCAAATGTCATCTGAGGAAATAGATTTCAGATGTTTTCAAGCTCTACTGTGCCTTTAAAGATAGTTTGGTGTGTGACTATTGAATGACCTTTAAAACTAAGCAAATGTATGTTTAGTGCTGATTGGACTGTAATACTTTGTCAGAAAGGAAGGTTGAAAAGTTCTTAAAGGAATTTTAAAAGGTATTTAGAACAGAAAATGAGTTCTTGGGAAAAAAAAGATAGGTGCAAATGCACACAAAGTTATTGTTTATACTCATTGGCCAGCCTTACTATGAAAGCAATTCTATGAGCTAGAAAACTTCTCCAAGACAAAGTGAAGCACAGCAGGTCTATGAGAACTCAAAAAAAAAAAAAACCCCAAAAAATAGGGGTTCACTTGCATCATAGCCATAATAGAGCTTTTTTTTTTTATATATTACTTCACAGAAAAGCTTACTTTTTAGACCTCTCTTTTTGAAATCCAGAAGCTGCCTTAATGCTTTTCTGGTTTCATGATATGTCTGCTTTTCTTTGGAAGTGGTCTTGGCATCAGTATTTATTCATGAGATGTTCATATGAAGCTCAAATCATTTCATCTCCTCCTCTGATCTCTGGATACCACTATGATGGCATGTTTCCCAAACGTGTGTTAATTCTGGTGCCATCCAGCTGATGATGAACTTTGGGGTATTTTTATAATTTCAAAATATTACTATCTATGGTTGGTAAGGCTTAACCCTTTCTTCACAAAAATAACATGAGCCAGTAGAATGCAAAAAAATACAGTTTCCTTCCATTCATGAGAAGCAAGTCTGGTTTTAGCATCCAGAGTAACATATACCTAAACTGCAAGAGTGTTACACATTTTTTCTTTTTCTTTCTTTAAAGTTTCATGTAAATGAAGCTAACAAGTGATTTTTAGACTTTGTAAGCTAATGTCATTCTCACAGTTCCAAGCTGAAGAGCCTATGAGATCACTGCACTTTGAGTTGCCTGGGGTGGGTTGTTTTTTTTTTTTTCTAGTTTCAGTCAGAATCAGTATTGCTTTAGGTAATGTGAAATGAAAATTTAAGTATGCAAGTCAAGGCAAGAACAAAGCATTCAGACTTTTGATAGTTTGCTATCAGTATTTACCTGCCATTCATTTGCTACCAGAACTGATACAAGAGTGACATGTGGAACTCCAGCAAGAGACCGCAAGTTCTGAAGATGATCATAAAATAGTTTATTAACACATGGCAATGCACACATTACAAAGGAGAATAGATATTCTGCTGGTAATAGTCATGACTATTGGCAATGCTTTATACCATAGACACCTCAAATAATATTTCTAGGATCATTAATTTGAATTACTTTGGACAAAATAATGCACTACGCCATTTACAGTTCATCACTATAATGTAAAGACAACTTTACAAGAGAACTGCACAAGGCATAACCCAATAGATAAATTTATAGACTTGTTTTTTTCACGTCGAAGCAAACTAACTATGAACATGAAATGTTTTCTAATTTTAGTTTCCCTACTGCAGGCAAATGAAACAAACTGCTGAGAAGGTAATGAAAACAGATTACTTAATGGTGAAAAATCTGAGTGCCATTTTTCTCTACCAGTGGTGCCACTGCTGGAATTTAATGGGGTGGCACCAGTGTGTCTGAATGAAGATTTTGGTCCTAGCTTTTTAAAATGGGTTTGAATCTAATAAGATTTCCTCAGTACTGATAACATTTTAATTTTTTTCCCTAGACTGAGAGCAGGAAAGTAGCAGAACTCATTATCACCAGGAAGAAAACAGAATTTCATCCCAATTTCAGACTTCCTACTCGGATATCACTTACATCTCATGGTAGTCTATGGGATTTTGATAGAGGGTTAAGGGGATAATCTCCTTCTTGTCTTCATAATGTGTCAAACAGATTTAACTTCCTAGCATTTCCGAAGTGTAGGGGAGGAAAATTCATCCCAGCAAGAGAGACAATGTGTTTAAAATGACCAGGGATCAATTACTGAAGTGGTTTTCTGCACTTGCAGATCATACCTCTCCCTTCCCCTAATATAAACCCAGGTAAATTCAGGAATTATTCCAGAAAAAAAAAAAAAAGGAGTAATATACATATGACTTAAGAGGGAGATGGAGCTGAATCACTTTTTACATCCATTACACCAAGTTTTTCATTTTGATGCAGGAGCCTTCTTTGTTTATGTCCATCAGTTTCTACATGTATTTGACAAATGCAGGAGTTGTTCATCACACATACTATGACTGCTTGGCCTATTAGGATGCAGTGAAAATTATGTTGAGAATAAAAATAAACATGATATTCCAGTGGGTTTAAATTACTACTCAAAATAAAGAAGCAGAATGACTGCAGAAGAAGGTCTGGTGCACCCTGTTCTGAATTTAGACTGCTAATAACAAGTTTGTATTAATGCAATGGTGTGAAATAAAAATAACAACAGGTTTATGATTAATTTTGAAAATAGCATTTCTTTCTACATAGCCTTGTAATGGTATTCTTCAAGCTTTAATTTATCTAAGTAAGATCTATGGAAAAATGTACATATAAATCATACCTGAACTGTATGTATTTTAATTTGATATACTTTCTCTTAATGATTTCAGTGTCAGTAACCATTTGTATTAGCTTAAGATCCTAGTATTTTATATCTCACCATACCTTATTGTACCTGATCTAGACTTGTCTTACACCTTTGAACAGGAAAAGGGTTTCAGAAGATCTTGTATCCATCTTGTACAAGCACATATTGTATCCAATTTTGTTTTTATGTATGAAAATTTAACAGCGGAATCACTGGAAGGAGTTGTTCAGCAAATTGCTATTCAGCATTGGAGAAGGGTCCACATCCCTTTTTCTGTAATGCAGTATCACGGAGTAAGCAGTTGAACATCTCTCTCCCCAAAATAAGGAGAGACAAAATTTTCAGGAGCTGTTTTATGCTGGTGGCACAACATATAAACACAAAAAGACTCTTTTGCGTGGATGGATGGCTAGGTAATGAAAAACCACCACCCAAACTGCTCTTTATCCAGCACCCTGGCAATGGTTTGCTTTTATGAATCCCTGGCAGACAGGAGGAAGTCAGGAGCTGACTAATGGTCCAGGCTACAGCAGCTGTGCACTTAAAGGTGATCTAGACTGCCATGCAATATTTAGATGGAGAGGATAAAAAAGATGACTCAAACCTTACCTGTTTCCCATATCAAATCAAATATTTCACAACTGGCCTTCTAGCTGGAGTAAAGATTAGTCAAGTTCTTACAAATTCTACAATTTAATAACCTGAGCTTGAGCTGATAAAGAATAGAAGACAAATTGCAACGGGATCCTCGAAATTAGAGTATCTTGCCAAAGAAATATTTCTACCATGGAGCACAGCATGCAGTGGTCAGGCAGGTAGATATGATTTATATTGTATATAGCAATAGACTCCCTAATCCTGAAGCCTAGGTGCTTGCCCTAGCAGTCAAATGAGTCTTGTAGCTGCATTCAGCAGCTCATGGAGCTTAAACAGTATGCTTCATAAACAGTGGAGCTCTTCTGGATGAAGCTTAATATTCCATTATGTACATGTGTGCACATAAACCACAAAATAAACAGTCCAGTAGTGTAGCTGAAGTTCTGCCTAGATGTATTTTGCTGTGTTTTTCAGTCATTACAGAAGGCTTTTATGGGAAAGAAGAATTAGTTTTTTGAGACCCCAGAAAGAGAGATTTGTTACATCCAAAGCAAGGAGAATGGAGAGACAGAAACAAGTGGTCTACTCACTCAGGCACAGCAAAGCAGAGGATGTAAAATGTGCCCTGGAAGCGTAATGAATTTCTCCATTACAAATTATTGTCACAGTGAAATGTTTTTCTACATGAATTTTGACACAGAAAATTGGATAGATTTTTTGTTTATTTGTATTTTGCATTTATTGAAAATGAAAAAAGCTCAGTGACAGCAGTATACAAATGCGTATAGATGTGTTGCCTAAGGTCTCAATTTTTCTTGTGTTCAGTCTTTATGCTCTTATCCTTTCTTCAGCTAGATAGCCAGGGTTTCTGCTTACTAGCCTGAGAAATCCTCTTGGTTCATATATCTTCTGCTTGTCAGGAGAATTCCTTCTGTTACTGCTATGCTGTTTCTTGACATGCTTGAAACACTGGCTACTTTTGTGTTAAAAAGAAATAGCACCTTTTCCAATCACCATCTCATTACAGCTGTGACACCTGCTTCCTGAGTAAGCAGGAAAATTAAATGATTCAAGTAAAACTTTGAAGAATTTGAAATAGAAAATTATCTTGATACAAAAATACCTACCCACAAACTGAGGATCATTGGTGGACACCTGGCCTCTCTGAACAAGAAGGTATATCATACCCTGCCAAAACAATATCTGAAAAGAGGAATTCATTGTACATTGAATACCTAGAAGATTATTAGCTGTTTAAACATTGTATGAGTATGCGATTTGGTACCTTAAAACCAAAAGAAGTTGGCATTGCATACACAAAGAATATAATAAGATACATATTTGACTTAGAAGTGCATCTGTAAAGGACACAAAGGTATTTGTATTCTCTAGTGTTTTGTTTTCTACTGAAAGATTTTTAATACCAAGTAGGGATCTTTGTAGGTCCAGAACAATGTTACTTGGTTCTACCCAGTTTTGTGTAACATTGTACAAGGGCTGATAAAAAACCTGCTTAAATTAAGAGAGAGTTTCCCATCAGCTACAGCAGGCTTTGTATTAAGAGCCTTTTAATATTTTAGGGTTAGGGAGGAAGGAAGGATCATCCAGGGTGATATTTTCATGTCACTGCAGCCAAATGGAGTTTCATGATTGCTTTGGATGAGACCAACATTTCCCTTTAGAACTGGATTTTCAGTTGGGTATTGTGATGGTTTTGTCTGGGATACAGCCAGTTTTCTTCACAGTAATTGGTATGGGGCTATGTTTTGAATTTGTGCTGGGAAGTATTGGTAACACAGGGATGTTTTAGTTGTTGCTGAGCAGTACTTACACAGAGTCAAGGCCTTTTCTGCTCCTCACCCCACCCCAGCAGCGTGGTGACTGGAGGTGCAGAAGCTGGGAGGAGAGACAGCCAGGACAGCTGATCCCAGCTGACCCAAGCGATATCCCATAACACTTGGAGTCATGCTCAGCATATAAAGCTGGGGGAAGAATGAATGGGTGGGCATTGGTAGTGATGGCATTTGTCTTCTCAAGTAACCATTACACGTGATGGAGCTCTCTTTTTCCTGGGAATGACTACACCTGCCTGCTGATGGGAAGTGGTGAATGAATTCCTTGTTTTGCTTTGCTTGTATACACAGCTTTAATTTACTTATTAAACTGTATTTATCTCAACTGATGAGTTTTCTCACTCTTACCCTTCCAGTTTTTTTCCCTATTCTGTTCCTGGGGAATGAGTGAGCAGCTGTGTGGGGCTTAGTTGCCAGCTGGAGTTAAACCACCACAAGTAGAGATGGTTCACAAAAGCCACTTTATCAATCCAAGGGGTCAGAGATGGCCTTTAGAGCTACTTTGTGTATTTACTATTTTGTATATACATACATTTAACTTTACCAAGGTCAAGTTTTGCATAATTTTTTTACCTAATGATATTAATTCTATAGAATTGCTATTATTATACTATTTTGGATTTTATATCTGTTTCCTAAGCCAAATAAGCTTTGCTTTTTTTAAACAATCTTGACTATATTTATTTTCTTAGGTCTAATTAGTGCATGCAACTTCCAACAGAGGAGAAAAATTAACTTCTGATTTCTGGTGAGAGGTGTGCTTGGATATGCTGGCTAATGCCATCAGTTAAGGGACCGTACAGTTCGCTTTCAAGTACGCCCTAAGCCTTAAGGAAACCTATTCAGCAAAATGCTATATTGCACTGCAGTACGACTTTGGGAAAACCAGCCTTTTAGTTTCACTCTAGTAGCAGTCCAGCCACATGAGCATAGGACACTGAATCAGCTCAGACTAGCAGAGCTATCTGACACTACCGTAAGGCCATGGCTGCTGGTCTCCAGGCAAGCTTGTTAAGAGCTATCTCAATTATTGCTGTGTAGCACTGCCCTCTGGATTGCAAATTTATGCAATCTAGAACATACTTAATGATTTTAAAGGGCAAGAGTGAAGGATTTACGCTGTTTCTGTCATGGTTATTTGAATGGAAGAAGAAAGAGCTGTAGGATTTTTTGTGTATTTGCACACTACAAAATACAAACTGGATTGAAGAATGTGCATTATGAATAAGTGATTTTTGTGCAACTGTAAGTATAATTTCTACTAAAGTATGCATATATATGCACACATAGTACATGCCTTAGATACAGTATACACACATGAAATGTGTTGTAATACTTGCACTTCAGGTGATATGTAACATATTAACATGGTGAGGTGCATGCAGGCGCTACAGAGCGCTCATCTGTGGTGTTTAAATGGCATATGCTCTTCTTTCCTTCATGAAAACGGTATGTCCTTTTGCAGCTGGATCTGTATGGGGACATCACTTCTTCAAAGAGAAACAGTCACACTGAGCAAGCAGCAGGCAGGATTTCTAGGGTTGAGCTCTCTGTCGCCAGGGTTGGAAGCAGGCCACTGAGTGATGTGCTGCGCCAACCCTCCAAACCTTTCCAGCTGCACGTACATCTGTGCATTGTTAGAGCAGCGGAGGCTACTGCAGTCACCCAGTGGCTGCTTGTGAACAGCTCTCTTACCATTTTACTGCCTGGGAAGGAAAATTTCTCTTTATCTTCTCTTCACTGGGTTCCCAAGTGTGTGAGGTGCTATGGTAGTGATTATGGTCATTATGCATATCAGGCAATAAGCCTATTTCTTAGAGTGTTTTAATACTCCACATTGGCATCCTAACATGCTTGAAAAGCAAGCCTTGCATAAAGTTTATGATTTTCTGAGTAAAGGAGGACAAGGGTAACGGGTTCAAACTTAAACAGGGGAAGTTTAGATTGGATATGAGGAAGAAATTCTTTAGTGTGAGGGTGGTGAGGCACTGGAATGGGTTGCCCAGGGAAGTTGTGAATGCTCCATCGCTGGTGATGTTCAAGGCCAGGCTGGACAGAGCCTTGGGTGGCATGGTTTAGAGGGAGGTGTCCCTGCCCATGGCAGAGAGGTTGGAACTAGATGATCTTAAGATCCTTTCTAACCCTAACTATTCTATGATTGTACGATTCTATCAATACTCTTTTAAATACAGCATTGTTATTTTGTTGAAATGCCTCTTGTATTGCTATAAAAGGAGCTTTCTTGAAAACTGATCTATTTCACACAAAATTTCAGCATGTGGTGATGTAATGTTACAAATGGCAGAGCTTTATTATGATATCTTGGCTTCTTTCAGTTAATATTTTCTATGAACTTTTAATGCAGGCAGAAACTTGGATTAATCTACGCAAATTTTAAGAAGATTTTACTTAATGGTAAAAAGGCATCTTTTGGGGGTTTAGAAGTTTAAGAAGTGTAATAAAAATTGTCATCATCATACTCAGTGCACTGATATTACTTATTTACTCTCATTTAAATTGAAAGGATTTGTATTGTGGCTAAAAGTTAGAGGTAAAATGTTAGACATACTGAATACAATGAGAATTTACTGTTGCTTTAAATAGAGCCAAGATTTCTGTTGGAGTTATTCATTAGTGAAAGCTTTTGCCAACTGAACTAGTGCTTGCTTAATCCTTGTGTTTTCAGTGGAGGAACATATTTATGAAACATGCATGAGATGTCTGGTTCTTGGCAGGAAGTGTCCTGGCTGCTTTTTGCTGCAAAGCACCTCAGCCTTGGCAAAATAAAAGAAGCAAGCTTTAACCAGATTAATAGTTTATCTATCTGACTCAGTGATCATCTTGCTTTAGGATAGAGTTATAGCCATCAGAATTATTTTCTTGATCTTACTCAGAAAGCATTCACTGAGAAGTGAGAAAGCTGCATTTAATGCAGATGTGCTATCCCTGAAATTAATGCTTTTGGGTGTTACTGTGATTTACTTTTGGGATGTTATTCTAAGCTATGTAGCTACCCTATTTTTGCAAACAATTATATATGGAATATATATGTGATGATTTCTCTTGCAATAGCTTTTGAACACAATAAGATATTACAAAGAACTTTGAAATCCTGCTTTTTTGTTGTCTTTTTTTTTGGTTGGTTTGGTTACTTAGGTTTGGGGTTTTTTTTTTTTATTCAGAGATATGGCCTGTTTAAGAAGCAGTAACACATGCAGTCTAGAGGGAAATGACCGGTTATGACAATCTCTATTTTTTATATACATTTTTTTTGTTAGTATTTTCTGACTACCCTGTAGTCCTTGAGATCAAAGAGTTAGAGGATACATCCCTTTGTCAGCTGCTAAATTCTCCTGAATTTCCCTCCTTACTATGTAGTATACTATGTAGTTTTAGAAATTTCACGCTCCACCAACAGCTATAAATCCTTATCCTTGTTTTTATTCTAATCTGACTATTCAAAGACTCAATTTTAAACATTTTCACTATGATAGCTCCAGGATCCAATGCATACTCCTAATACTAGGTTGGCCTTTCCCAAAGGATATGCAGCCTGAATAAATAAGATAGAAAGGAGCTGGAGAAAGAGTACATGTTAATCTACAAACACAAAAATAAAAGTAATGATTTTTTATGACAGTACATAACCGTACATTTATTGAATGGATTGCTTCACTTTCATTTACTTTCATTTATTGGGCCTGCCATATGGCCACACTTTTTCTTCACAGCAGTGATATTATCTGCTTTTCTGTGTCAGTGTCCTAGCCCTTGAGGTTGTTTATCCCTGAAAACAGAGAAGATCAAACTTGTAATCCACTGCAGCAATAGTCTTCCAGACTCAATCAGATTTCTCGTTAATCTCCTTGACAAGCATGAGTGTAGCTTCCTCTGCCTGAAGAAAAGCTTAGAGTTCACAGAATCTCTGGTTCCCAGCGCAGCTGGTTATAATTCTCACTTTTAAACTCTGAGGGCTGAAAACGCCGAGTTGGTCCAATTTATTTTTAACATTGGAAGTATTGAACATCTGTGAAATTACTTCAACCCTAAACTCAGCTTTGCGGCCACTCTGGGGATAAAAAGATTAAGAAAGATGTATTCAATTGATTTACATATAGACCAGCCCTGTGAAGGGAAGAAACAAAAAAAAAAGGTGTGAGAAAACAGTAAGCATTTTATTTTTTTGTACTTGATTTTAAGTGGTTTCAGAACTACCATACAAGCAAAATCCAGCAGATAACATAGATGTTGAATGTTTCTGGACCAGTGGAGGAGTAAAAAGGGTTGCTATTTATGAGACTAGCACTATGTAGAGCACTTTTGCATGAAGCCTAGGCTCAACACAAACCCAATCCACTCCTGTCTAATGTGTGTCATATGTATCATGCCCTGTATATACATATCTTCATAAGACCCACATGTCCTGTAGGTTAGTCCTGATGCAAAGTGAGTCCAGATGTGCTTAGAACAGCTGTTCCTCCGAAAATACAGAATATGGTATTTTATGGAATAAAAAGTGGACACCATTGCGAAAGTGTCATTGTCTCTCAAACGGAAGCTTAACCGCATAAGTCCTGTGAAAGGTTTGCATGTACCTGGAGCTCTTGTCTCCCTGCCCCATGAAGTGAAATTAACTACTGGTAGTGGTATTAATTAAGCACAAAGTTGAATGCTTGTGAAATAAATTTAATTTATTGACCTATTATATGGACAGTTAAATGAGAGCAAACATTCTATTAGCCAAAGATATCTGACCACACAGCCATTACTCCATATCAAGGAGTACGTGACTATCTATCCCAAAAGCTCATACAGACTTATTTTTCCTGTGTTGCATTATTTTCTATCCTGAGCAAATCCTTCTGCAAGGAAAAAGCAAACCATTATATGTAGTTCAGCACAAAATGTTCAGACACTAATAAGAACTTCATTTTCCTTCTGAGCATTGTTACATTATATACCAATGAGGTTATTATTGCAGCAAAATTAAAACCCATGATCCTTGAATATGAAGTTTTATACAAGTCTTCTAGCTAAGATTCAAAAGATTTCTTGTAGCATCTGTAGCATCTACTGGGTATAAAGTGGAGTAGCTAATAAACTGTGGGAAAAGCTGATAATTGTTTGTCAAGGATCCAAAAGAAAAAGGAAGTTTATTATTTTTCCACTGGCCTTATGTACCTTAACCAGGGTACCTAAAACTAAAGTTGCTGTAAGAAATCCCAAAACCTGATAATTGCATGCTGATAGTCTTTACCCTTATCCACTGTTACAAGGAGGAACTAAGAAGAAAACTGCAGGATCAAAAGTGCTGTTGGATACCTGGCCAGGCTCAAGAGCTTGTTTTCCACCTCCTGTGGCTGCCAAGGTGGGGAAGAAAAAGATGCCATAAATATTTTTTCAGTGAATCTTTCTCTTTGTGAGAGAAAGAGAAAAAACAAAAGCTGCTTGGTGAGACTTTACTCCTTTAAGTGAAACCGCAAGGAGTCATATACTGAATTTTAATTAAGCAGTACTTTTAGGTATACTTCTTCCTGCTAAACTTAAGAACACTGATTTAAAGGAATATAAAACTTAAACTTTTGAGCTAGTAATTCAAAGAACTCCTTTTTATTCCAGGCATAAAACAAAACAGAACCTAAGATAATGTTAGCACACACGTTTACAAAATTGTCAGAAATGTGTTGTTTTAAATGTGATTCAACACAAAACAGATACTAAAAGTAATTGTGTTGTTTATTGGGAGTGGTTTTTTTGTGTGTTTCGTTTTGTGTTACTTTGTTTTGTTTTTAACAGTAGGTGCACTGAAAGGCAACCAGTGATTATAAGTCAATTTATGAAGGAACTAAATGATTTTGGTTCTTTTCAATTTCCAGCACTTACTGATATATATTGCGTGACTATATGAGTATACCATGATCAGTATCTGCCTGGGTCAGTTTTTATGCGTATACATTAGCACCATTCAGTTCACTACATGCTTTGTATAGTTCTGTGTGGCTCAATAGAATATTACTTGGCTTAAAACTGTAAAACTTGCAGATCTACTAGATTTCTTCAAGGTCACTGGAATCAGTGAAAGGAACTATATTAATTTCTGTTCTGATACTAGGTAGAGCATTTATGAAAATGGCAAATGTATTCTGCTAACTTCCAATTTAGAATACTTTCATGTAGGAAATGTACATAGATATAATTCTATTAATTAATATAGTGTGCATGCAACATCTGAGATCCTGGAGAAGTGCAGGTAGCTGAGGTTCAGGTGAGCCTCTGTTTTAGAAATGGACATAGCTAGTAGTATAGTGTCTAAAAGGAGAGAATGTCTAAATTAAACAAGCTGGTACCTATTTAATATGAAATGTTATTTTCCTTTTCTGACATAAATACTTGGATTAACACAACTCCCCATCCTTCTGCATCTTGGTTCTGTCTCAGTGCAATTTCTTTTCCCTGCCAACCACAGCAAATGCTTATGCTGCCTAGATACACTCAGCTTCCTTTTATTAAGCCAGTGGGCTATTAAGGGCCAGTGTAAAAGGTACAGAGGTGCTTGTAAAGCTCTAAACAGCTCGTGTATCAGTTTATAACCAAGAGGGAACAGGCACATCCTTCTGGCACAAGTGTGGCAGGGAAGAACTGAAAATAAAGAGCCTAAAAATGGTGTGATGGATGACCTAATGAGCCAAGCTGGCTCCAGCAACTGAAGTGCACTTACACTATCAAAAGGACTGTAATCTTTATTCATTCTAAATGGATTTCATTAACTCAAATTAGCTAACTTGCACTGAAACACAGGGACTTTTTACTTAGCAATCAGATCTTGCATTAAAATCTAAAGTGAAGCGACTGTTTCTACTGATGTTTCTGACCAAGTTAAAGCATACTTGCTTTGTCTTCAGTGTGATTTCACCAGTGCTCTTAGTGTTGGTTTGACTTGTTCTCAGAATATTCTGAATAACTGCCTGATTAGGCCAAAATGGCCAATTTTGAACTTAAAAATATTAACTTCTTGTTTTATAAAATAAAGCATTTATCTTCCTGCAAGCTAAATGCTTAGACTAGGGCAGACTAAAAATAGAGAAAGTTTAGCTGCCTAGGAAGAAAGTAGAGAAACAATTCATAGGTTTTGGACCCACTTTAATGCAGAAAATTACGTGTTTTCAGGGTGTCACATTCTGAGGCATATATTTTCATGATAACACATTCTACTGAATTTAATATGTAAATTGTGCAAAACCAATTTGATAGTCCTTAACTATCAGACATGGTGGAAGAAACAAGGTGATCTGGAAAATAATTTAATCAGTGAGAAACAAAATGAGTATGAATGGAAATAAACATCAGAATTAAACTAATTCAGGAGGAAACACTATAGTTTATATATAAATTCCTTTGTTTAGTAAAAGCTGTGGAGGTAAATTGACGGCTTTCTAGCTGTCCACCTGCACCGATTAGAACATCCTCCTACCAAAGCTCTCACCAAACTACATCAAGCAGTTTTGTTAGAAGGCCTTTGAGGAGCTTTTAACTCATTTGTAAAGAATTTGTTTCAACATGAAAAATGACAGAAATTTTAAGTCCAGAATCCATGCTTTCTGTTTGCTAATTTATTTAAATGACAAATACAGAAGAGGAGGAAGGAAGTCAGCTACTTCAAAATTAGGTGAATTACAAAAATGGAGAGGTTTGCGTTCTAAAGTGATTTTTTTTTCTGCTTGTATAACCAACGGGATTATTTAAGAATAATAAATATATTTCATGAATAGACTAAGAACTGAGATAACAATGTGGTCCAACTTAATATATGTAAACCAGCACACAGCTCTGCTTATATGTCTTGCCTCTCTGAAACCAAAATGTGCACCCTTGTATCAATAGTCAAGTTGTTTGTTTTGGTATGGTTTTGCAAGATCAAACCCTTTAAGTCCAGCTACTGTGCAGCTAGTTCCAGCTAAAAATTTAATGTGGCCAAAAAGTGTCTTCTACCATGAAGCACAATGCAGCCCGTGAATGCTATAATTCATGCTATAAATCGCAGCAGCAAATCATCAGTGCCCCAAGTATTTGTAGAAATCTGTGGCAAATTACAGCCAAGGGAACTTGATTATTGAGTATGGAAACATTGAAATGGTGTGGAACTCACTTTTGCTACTCACCCAAAATTGCCTTCTCTGTCTATCATTACATCCTGCAGAAGGCACTGACTTTAAGCACTTTATCTAAGTAATATGCTATTGCTATTTCAAAAGCTGGTGTTAATAAGATGCTGTGGTAGGAAAGATGCTTCCAGATGTCTGGGCTGTTGACTGAGAAAATTTTCTTTGACTGCAACTCTCTTGCAGCTACTTCACATGTGGAATTCACAGTCCTGTCATTTGGTGGCACATTAAGCTGTGCTTGCTCCCACTTGTCTGGTGTCCCAGACAAGTCAGTTTTGTTCTGTGCAAAGCTTTCTGGAGGAGCAACACTTTGGAGCCCATGATATCTTCAGCACAGAGCAAAGACCTGGGCAAGTACTAGCACAGTGGTCATGACCTTCTTCCATCGTTAGGATTTCCTAAACGCCATTCACATCCCTCTTCCACTGAGAAATCACAGCAGCCTTCCTGTTCTCCATTCTGAAGGCTTCCAGCATGTAGCTACAGGTTTGTTGGGAAGTATCTGAAGATGGGCTATCAGAAAGAGATGTTAGAACAGAGCAGACGGAGATGAGCAGAAAAGAAAATTGACACTTGCTCTGTTTTTATACTTCCCTCACTAGCTCTGCATGCTGGGGTCCACATTACTTCCTTCTGTGATGCAGTCAGGTCTCACTGCAGGATTCCCATTCCCCTGCACACAGAACCTCTGATTCCATATTTCTTACTGGCTATGGCCCTTTCTTCCCACAGTTAACACAGTAAAAGCTGCTGTTTATTTATTAATTTTTGTACACTGGCTTTTCGCCCTTGTTTTTGTCTTTTTGTTATTATTTTCTTTTTTCAAACCATACTGAAAATTAGTACTTTCTCTACCAGTGATCTTCCCATTCTTATCACTTAAATGTATTGTAGCTGTAAATATTGTATTTTCAGAACTAGTTCACCAATATTAAGTTTTTATTTGTTTTTTATCTATCTCCTCAAAGTTCAAGGTGTGTGTGTGTGTGCATATTTTCTGCAACTGACCATAATGCCAAAATGGCAAATACTTAAGCAATAGCTTATAAGAGCTCTAAAATACTTGCAATTATCTATAAACAACAGAAAACAAGAAAGAGCTTGCCCAGTTCTAGAGCACCAATATGGTAAACAGTACTACTGTCAGAATTATTTGTCATGGCTAACAGGAGACACCAAAAAGGAGTGTTTGAAGGAAGGGCAAAATAATACTCCTTAAAGAATTATTCTTTATTTTATGAGAAACTGCCATGATAAAATTCTGGGGAGGCACTATGGTATTATTAGTGCAATTGTTTTAATTTATTTGAGTCTAACCATTGTAGTCATTAATGTTTAACTGTTCCACCTAAATTTTCAAAGCTTTGTTGCAGTAGACTCTCACTAATCTTGTTAAAGTCAATGAGAACAGTGTTTCTAAATCCCAAGCAATTCCTTGAAAGTTCAGTAGTTATGTCAGAAGCCCTCAGTTTTTGGTAATAAGGATGATTGTACTGGAACACACTAGGGAGACAGTGGTAGCTTCATAGCAAATCTCAGCACTTTGAAAGGAAAAAAGGGAGTAGTGTCAGAGTTACAATATATAGGAGAATTGCAGGGTTCCATATAAGAAGAGATGTTCCATATGTATTCACATTTAAATCCAAATAAAAAATAGTATGATGACTTGGAAAAACAAAAACAAACAACATGTAATGCTGAATATTTTTCAGTCCTTCTCCAGCCATTCTATCTCCTTAGAAATTACCTTACTATTTAGTTAGCTCTTTAATAGCATGAAACAGCTATAACAGCAATAATAGTAGTAAAACTAATAATAACCAAACCTGGTACACAAAAGCTTTCTCCTTTTTCTCTCAAATGTAGTGTTTCTCTCAAAAGATTTGCATATCAAACAATAGGTTCAGCCAGATTCTCTCTCTATTAAGATTGTCGCAAGGAGCTAGGGAGAAAGAGGTGTGGGAAACGTTACAGTCGGGAGCTCTGCAGTGAGGCAAGGAGAAGGAGAATTAGTTTCTGTGGAAATAATATCTTCCTTTCTCTAACACAACTCACTGCTCACAGTCAGAAATGATTTTTTGTGTGATTCTGACAGTACCCCATTAAAGTCCACTTATTCCAGGAGCAATTTGTTTGTTTGCTATACATTAATAATAAATATTCACATTTAAATAAAAGAACTCCCTAACATTTTTGAGCTATCAAGTTAATGAATAAACAAATTAAAACCAAGTTATTTTGTGAATAGTAGAATTATTAATGCCTTATTGCCTACAGATTTTGATGTTGTCCCCTAACTCTTCCAAGAAAAGTAAGTCCAAGTTTTCCATCATCTCCTGACATCCACTAGAAGCACATGCTGTGGCTAGCCAGGGTGCTGCATGTGTGCTTCCAAGGCCGTTTGGCTAATTCCAACCACAGTCAGCTTCTGAATTTCTGTCTCTCTTCACATCAAAGATGCATATTTGGGTCTTCTCCTTCCAGCTGCCAATTTTCATAAAGCTTGTAGTAACCTAATCACTATAGAAACTTAAACTAGTGTCTTCCATCTTGTAAAAGTGGACCAAAAGATTTACATGTTGGTACAGAAGGAGAGATGGGCAAATACAGAAATAAATTCTTAATTTGTTTTGCATCCGAAACCATAATTTCCTTTCAAAAGCTGATTAGAAAAGAAAGCATAATCCATTACCAGATAGATTTCATTTATTTTGGCACAGTTTATTCAATCATGATGATACTTTTTAAGCATTGTAAACATATCAAAATATTTCACAGCAGTAGGGAGAGTCTACTAGATTTGGATTATAAGGTGGGAATAGTATTAAAAGCCTATTGCTGTGTGAAATTGGCTTTACTGGAGGATAAGTCAACGTTTCACGGAGTTCTCCGCCTCAATGAACCTTTACCTGGAACTTTTATATGTCATTCATTCAGCTTTCAGGATTAGGTGTAGCATTATATTACTTATAAACTATTACCTGTTTTCCTGGAGACCCCTGATACTTATTGCTGCCAAGTATGAGAGATCAGACCAATAAATTTAGAAGAGTTATACCAGTGAAAAGTAGTTCCTACATAACCAAAAAGCGCTTTATCGGTTTTTAATGTCTGATTAATGCCAAATGCTCTATTTCATGTCAAAGTAGATATTTATTCTTTTAATTATTTTAATTCCTTTACCAAAATATCCATGTTTAGCCTGTGCCCAAACTACAAACAGAGATTTTTGTTCTTTTTTCAGGGAATTTCTTTATTATTTTTTTGTATAAAAGTCTCCTCTTTCAGTACAATGTAAAAAATACCCATTGTGGAGTCTTGCAGGATGAACTGCAAAATCTTGTTCTCATGGCAGCACAGAGCTTTTAATCCTCTTAACCTCCTTCTTTCAAGAAATACAGAAAAAATTGGAAAAAATTGTAACTCACATCTGTAACATTTTTTGATTTATTATATGGATCATATGAAGCTTTCTTTCTAGACACTATATTAACCAAAATAAACCAAGGATGATTTTATCAGTAGTACTACAATTAAGCTTCTAGATAGAGCACTGGGAACTCAGCACACAGAATAAGAGAAAAACAAGAGAAAAATAAGGTAGGATCAGGAAGCTTGGAAAATCAAGTCAAAGAACTTGATAGGATTATGATATGAATGGATTAATTAATCCAGATTAATTAATTACTATTCACTGCCTTTAGTTCTTTAGATTATAGTTTTCTTTTTTTGTTAGTTTTCCACCAGCATATTGCAGCCTTTGTTGTCTTTGATTCCCATATCCTGAGTACAACTGATCCTTCCGCTTCTCTGTGAAACAGTGTTGAGAAAACCTGTCCAAAGATGGACCATTATTAGCTGCATAAACTTTTGCACTGTGGGTGAGGACTTCATATGGAACTCCTATAGAAATAGGCTGAAAAAACTTGAGGATGTTAAAGCGCCCAGACAAATGCAAAAAGCGAAGCAAGAATAAACAGGAAGTCCAACAGATAGCTCTTGAGTAGACGCACTACAATTAATGTCACTTACGTGATGGTCATACCAGTGCTGCTTTACATGGGCCTATAAATCAAATATCAAAATACCCTGCTCATTCCAGTAAGAACTTTCTGTGTGACAGAGGTATAGGTGGTCACTATTCATTGGTGTCCTGGGTTCAGCAGCAGCAGTCATTTTTCTCCTTCTTAGTAGCTGGTGCAGTGCTGTGATTTTGACTTTCGGCCTGGGAGCAGCACTGATAACACCAGTGTTTTCAGCTACTGCTTGGTAATGTTTTGTTCTGACCAAGGACTTTCTGAGTCTCATACTCTGCCAGGGAGGAGGGGAAGCTGGGAGGAAGCAGAGACAGGTCACCTGACCCAACCTGACCAAAGAGGCATTCCATACCACAGCACATCATGCCCAGGATGTAAAAACAGAGGGCAGAGAACCAGAAGGGTGGGGGTGCACTGCATGGTCGGGCTGGGTATCGGGTGGTGAGCGATTGTATTCTTTTCCCTTGTATTTCCCTTATCATTATTATTATTGGTGGCAGCAGCAGTGGTTTGTGTTATACCTTAGTTACTAAACTGCTCTTATCTCAACCTGTGTGAGTTGCATTCTTTCAATTCTCCTTCCCATTCCCCTGGGTGCTGGGGGGAAGAAAGAGGGGGAAGCGCGTGAGCGAACTGCCTGAGGGGCTTAAACCATGACAATTGGACAAACATCGTCTCCCAGGTGGCCACATAACATGTAAGCTATAGGTGGTGTGGATACAGGTTTTGAAGTAGGTCTAATGGATTTAAACTAAAATCATCGTGATATTCCCAGGGTATAGCAGTTAGTTTTTGTACTGTATTTCTGTGTTCTGCAAAAATTCTTATAGTCATTTTAATCTAACTTCTCCTCTTTCTAAATAAGGCACTTGGAAAGGTTTCTGGAAGTTGCATCTAGGGTTCATCTTTGTACTGAAGGAAAATCATGAGAAGATGGACTCATGCAGGGTATAGCATACTCAGACCCAGATGAAGAAAAGCAGTTCCGTGCTATTAACCTCAGGGCCTTTTTGAGAGTGATGAATGAGCTCATTAATGAGCCTTTCTATTTACTTCTATAAGGTCTCATAGTGGATTCATTGTGGCCAACAGTACAGTTTGCATAGATTTTCATAGAGATGTCTTATAAGAAATTATTAGTCATAAATATTTGTAATCATTGGAGTCTTTTATGAAGATACAAACTTAGACTAAGAGAAACAGCATAAATGCATGTGATAAAAATATGGTTGAGAGGGGACATTGTGACTTCCTTGTTCAAGAATGAGTAACAGCTGGTGAGATTGTTAATATCTAAGGAAGACTTATTTAGCAAAAAATTCTGCTTTTTTATGTGGGACTGGCAGCTTATCTTCTTGAAAAACATTCATATCAATCTCATTAATAGGAAGCTTGTGTTTCTCCACTAGTTTTAGTCATTCATGAAGGGTAGGACTTCACAAACATGTGTCATGATACCACAGTCAGATTGGTTTTAACTCTCTAAGGGCACTCACAAACTTAGGAGGTTAAGCCAAACTGAAATTCAGGTGGCGCATTTCTTATCTTCTGCTCCAGCATCATAAGTCAGAATCTTACCTACAGTTAACCATCAGAGATCTGATTAATTCACCAGGTGAAGATCTTATTTTTATTTTCCTGACCCTGCCACACAGTTCATAAATTTCTTTGCATTTCATTTTCTGGGGAAATAAAATTGCATTAATGATCATTTGAAACAGAATCATTGTACTGTTTTATGCTTTTTGACAGGCATAGAGATACTGCCTGTGCAATATTAATGTGAAGACTACTTAACCAAAATGAATAATAAACAGTTGTTTGTCCTGAAGGTTGTGTGAAGAAACAGTATTTTTTATTAGACTGCAGTAAGTTGGGAAGAAGTAGAAATTTTCAAGCAAATGCAAAGTTCTGAAGAATGGTGTTGACTGAAGAATAGGGTGGTTTGAAGAATGGGGTTGATTGAAGAATAGGGTTGTAAAGAAGTAACCTCAAGAACTTTAGGCTTTGTTAGCAACTGTAGAGAAAAGGAAATTACTAAGACAAGCTTTGCCAGAACTGCCTGGTGGTTACTGACATGACAATGATCCTAAAACAAAGTGATGAAGAAATAACCACTCGGGGTCCGAAAGCCCACTACCACATTTTTGTGTGCATACAGGAGGCATTCTCTAAAGGTATGATGTGATGTATGTAATCTAATTAATATGTATGTTTAACAACAATGTAATCTCAGCCTGGTTGATGCCTGGGAGGGACATGCTTGGAAGAAAGATCCCCCATGTCTCCCGGTGCCGCAATGAAGAATACCTGCTCGTCAACTTAAAACTTTGGTGGCGAGTTCCTGGAATTTTCTCCAAATCAGTTCAATAGCAGTTAAATATGCTGAAACACCCTAAGCCATCATCTTTCCATATACACATTTCAGCAAAGAACCTGGCAACCTACACTAGTAACACTATGTACATGAGACCTCCAGACTAACATACACACCATCACAGATTCAGCAGCCATCAAGTTACACTAAAAAACTGTGATGTGCAGGCCACATCCACAACACTATCCTCACTTTTATCCTTGCCATACTTTTATCCAAAACACGCAGCTACAACTATTCATCCTTTTTCAGACAGAGGAAGAGTTCTTACCCAGAAGATTTATTATCTCTCTCTATAATCACGGGCAGGAACACCTTCCACTAGACGAAGTTGCTCAGGGCCCTGTCCAACCTGGCCTTGAACACTGCCAGGGATGGGGCAGCCACAACTTCTTTGGGCAGCCTGTTCCAGTGCCTCATCATCCTCACAGTAAAGAGTTTCTTCTTTATATCTAGCCTAAATCTCCCCTGTTTAAGTTTGAATGCACTACCGCTTGTCCTGATGCTACAGCCCCTGTTCCATTGTGGTGGAGGAGGTAGAGAATTTGCGGCTAAAGTTGAGCGTGAAAAAGGGAGGAGTGGGAGGAAGGTGTTTTTAAGGTTTGGGCTTATTTCTCATTACCCTACTCTGATTTGATTGGTAATAAATTAAAATAATTTCCCCAAGGTGAGACTTGGTTACTGCGATTGCAGAACAATCTCTTTCTGTCCTCACCTCACCTCTGATGGTCAAGACGGCCTTTGTGTGTTTGTCTCCAAACAACACATAAGGCACTGACAGCTCATCGCTCGGGCGATGGCTGGGGTGGGGGTGGGGGTGGGGGAGGGCCGAGCAGGGATCCAGCTCCACCAGGGTGGGGGTGCTTCCCTGGGCCATCTGTCTTGAGTCCGTGAACGCCAACTGCCCCAGCAACAAACTGCTCAGACGCTGCGGCACAGACACCACGGCTCCTGCCAGGGCACAACGTGAGCTGGGTCTGGGGCTCACTGACTCCCCCTCAGATGAGTCTCTCCTACTTGAGGGTTCCCGGCTAACCTGACTATAAAAAGGCAAAACCATCCTTCAGACATGCAGTGTGTCTTTTGCATTGGGCACTAGTGGAGTCACTGACCACAAGGACTGCAACTGAAAGGACTACAACTAAAGTGATTTCTACTCTGACAAAGAAAATGTTGCTGGATCCATGAGGTGATGAGCTTGTTTCTCTGGTTTTTCTCCTTCTTTTTTTCTTTTCTCATTTTCTCCTTCTACTTCTTTTCTTTTGTAAGAATGAGAATCTGCCAAGGCTTTTGTTCCACCTGCCACAGTTTTAGGGGTGTTTACAATAAAATTAACTGTTGTTTCATTTTCCGAGCTCTGGAGGGCCTGTGGTTTCTCCTGCAAACCATACAGAGGATAGTAAAAGATCAGCTCCCCTTGGACCCGTCAAGTGGGATGGAACACTCAGCCCAAGAGACTTTTGTTCTATTTTCTCCCCATTGTCCAGCTGAGAAGGGGAGGGATAGATCAGCTTTGGTGGGCATTTGGTGTCCTGCCAGTGTCAACCTAACCACAGGTTGCACCCTGCCTGTGCTTTGGGTATCAAAGGAACAAATATCTTCAATTCATTTTTATGGTCCTTTCACTGAAGTTTCATGCCCGACCACGAGCCTGTGACATGATGTGGTATGAACTCCTTTCATTGTCAGGCTGAGTGCAACATCTTTACGTTTTGGGTTTTTTTAACCCCACAACTATTGTCCATGCTTACTCAACAGAATCAACAGGCTTAAGTCTTAAATGTGTCAGGGAATCAGTGACATGGCTGCAGCACAGTCAAAATTTTCTGTCTGTAGGGTGTTTTCTTCTCCAAGGTTATTATAGTAGGGCAAATACTGTTAGCCATAAGGAAAAGTCATAAGTCACATGGGCAAACAAAGGCAAGACTTGGCCTTGCCTTTGGCAGATATTGTAAATTTGACAGCATTGACCTAGACACATGGGCACAGCTATTATTTAATTCAAGTACGTCTCTTGAAGGCTCTACAGGGGACCACTGGCTAAAGCTGTTTTTTCTAGCAAAGTCTTTGACACAGGACAGCACTGCAATTACTCTTTTAAAGGTAGTGTAAGGTGCAGCCAGACTGAAATTCACACTGAAGCTTGCAGTTGTGCGTAAACAAACCCAGAGACTTCATTTTAACAGTATGATTGAGTTTATTCTGCACCAGTGAATACCATTACTCTAAGTATGCCTCCAAAAATCCTGTTTATAAGCAAAACCATGGGGTGCTTTCAGCTGAAAAGCTCTAACGGAGGAAAAGGAGCTGCAGCAGTCAAATAATGAAAAACCCAAATAGATATCTTGTTTATTCTTGTTATAATTGGTCCCCTGTAGTGTTGCTAATAAAATAAATGACAGCCAGAAAGCAAGTGAAAAAACAGAACATCCACCCTTTTCTTTGCAGTTGCTTTCAGGAAGCCCTAGGCTTGGATGATAAATTGTTGCTAAGTGAGAAAAGAGGTTTCCTTTTAAACACTAAACCTTCCTTTAAGCTTTTATCTGATATTCAGGCAGAAAAAACACGTGCGAGTTGTAAAGTAAAAAATTCATGTAAAGCACTGATATGTTTACTAATATGTAGATCAGCAGAAAAATCAGACAAATATGTAAATATCCTACTACTTATAACATGGAACAATTTACTTTCCTGTCATGTTTCAGGGCTGCTACTATGTGACTAGACTTATTAATTAATACAATGAATCAAATAGTAGGAATACCAGTAGAATTCTCTTCTTCTTGAGAAATATAATGTGCTTTTATCAAGGCTTCTTATATATATATTTATGTAAATCTGTTGAATAAAGGAATAAATAGATATAAAACTGAATAAGACACAAGTTTTTCACCTTAGAGACCTGGAAGCAATATAAGAATGGTTAGAAGTCTTGGATTACTTCTGATTTCTTGGAAATCAGTGGTTGCCTTGCTACTGTCTTTAAACTACTGAAATAAGCTTCATGGAAAGGGTGTTTTTTAGAAACCTTGTTATGAACTTAAAGAATTGTTCGGCAAAATGAAAAAGGAGTTGTTCAGTCTATACATCCAGCAGACATTGACAGGACTAATCTTCCTGATTATCTCTTCAATAAATCTTAATTTTAGAAGAAAACTATCATTTCAAAGTCTTCTTTTTAGCTAACAGAATAATAAAAAGCATGATGGAATTCCTATTTCATAAATCACATTGCAGAGCAGGTATCCAGCTCAAAAAGAATGTCTTCAGCAATATTTTTCCAGTTCTGTTTCACATGGATGAATCCTTTAAAGTCATTTGTATATCTTGTAATAATCTAATGGTTTGCCTATCCATTCAATAATTCCTATCAATACTGAGACCTCTCTGGCCAAGCTTTTTTTACTTGAATCTTTATGAAAACTTTTAGGTTTTTTTTTTTACTGTTCTGAAAAAACCCCAGTGCTCTTAGCAGACTGATAGGCAGTGTAAGTCATGCCTAGAAACCTGTAGGTGAGACTAATGCTGCATCTTAAATGCCTTTATTACTACTTTCCTGAAACTTTCAGCCTAAGATAGAAGTCCAGCATAACCACACTGCTGGAGTGAGGGCAACTGCCAGTGGCATTTCTTCAGCTTCTCACAACACAGTAATGGGGCAGCCTTTTGTTTCCTTTATGTTAAAAAAACCTGAAAACAAACAAAGAAAACCTCATGGCAAAACTCATGGGATAGTTTACAAAAACATACAAGCCTTGCAGTACTAGGAATTTTTCAGTGTCAATAGGTTCTGATTGTTCTTTGTTGCATCATATATTTGGGCATTAGCCAGTAGAAATATATGACTTATCTTTGAAGGAGCTGTATCCTGTGAGCATTTGGTGAATAAGAATGAAGAGAACCAAAGTATTTTCATGGCACTTAAAGTGGCGCCATTAATGGGTCTGGTTATAAAAATGTCTGCCAAGGACTCCATTCAAAAGAGCGTACTTTCTTTTTTGTTTGCTGCAATTATTTTAATGCTAACATTCTGCTATAAATTAAGCTATCTTACTGATAAATATTGCCTTGATATCAAGATTGCTTTTATCTGCTGTTGGTTTCCTAAGGGACCTTAAACTCAGACGGGATGCTATGAATGCTCTGGGGGATCTGACCTTTCAAATCATAGAATCATAGAGTAGCTCGGGTTTGAAAGGATCATGGGCAGGGATGCCTCATTAGACCATGTTGCCCAAGGCTCTATCCAACCTGGCCTTGAACACTGCCAGGGATGGAGCATTTACTGCTTCTTTGGGCAACTTATTCCAGTGCCTCACCACCCTCACAGTAAAGAACTTCCTCCTTATATCTAACATAAACTTCCCCTGTTTAAGTTTTAATCCATTACCCCTTGTCCTATCACTACAGTCCGTAATGAAGAGTCCATTCCCAGCATTCTTGTATACCCCCTTCAGATACTGGAAGGCTGCTATGAGGTCTCCATGCAGCCTTCTCTTCTCCAGGCTGAACTGCCCAAACTTTCTCAGCCTGTCTTCATACGGGAGGTGCTCCAGTCCCCTGATCATCCTCGTGGCCCTCCTCTGGACTTGTTCCAACAGTTCCATGTCCTTTTTTTGTTGAGGACACCAGAACTGGACACAATACTCCAAGTGAGGTCACATGAGAGCAGAGTAGAGGGGCAGGATCACCTCCCTCGACCTGCTGGTCACGCTCCTTTTGATGTAGCCCAGGGTATGGTTGGTTTCTGTGCTGCAAACGCACACTGCCAACTCATGTTAAACTTCTCATCAACCAACACCCCCAAGTCCTCCTCTGCAGGGCAGCTCTGAATCTCTCCTCTGCCCAACCTGTATCTGTGCCCGGGATTGCTCCGACCCGGGTGTAGGACCTTGCACTTGGCTTGGTTGAATTTCATCAGGTTGGCATCAGCCCACCTCACAAGCATGTCAAGGTCCCTCTGGATAGCATTCCTTCCCTCCAGCGTGTCAACCGAACCACGCAGCTTGATGTCATCGGCAAACTTGCTGAGGGTGCACTCAAATCCCGCTATCTATGTCACTGACAAAGATGCTGAATCCCAAAAATGGGATTGACAATGTAAAAACTGTTGTTGTAGCTGGACTGCACCTTTGGTTTGCTCTTATTTTTGTCTGAAATTGCTTTCTATGAGTGTGACAGCGTTTCTTGCTGAGAATGGTCACGTGAGCAATCCAGCCCTTGGCTTAGCCCCACCCGTCTGGTGAGCGGAGGCCGTCAGAGGCTGCTGGAGGGGTTACTATAGGACACCTTTCCAGAAGCCCGCCAGAAGTTGCCAGAAGGGGACGCCCACTTGCTGACATGAAGAGAAGCTCCAGGCGCTGCCACCCATCACAAGCCATTGCTAGGATCTGACTCGGAGGCAGAGCCAATCATCTGTTGTGGAATGTTCTGGTGTTCTGTAACTTTTCTATAAAAGAGATGCTTGCACACAATAAATTGTTCAGCGTTCGATCACATTGGTCGGTGTCACGTTGTTCCTGATCTCCCGCAAGCGGCGCCCGAACAGGGACCCCTCAGCCCGCGATTGAGAGCTGCTGGTTGGTGTGGATCAACTCAACAGGGAAAGGGGTGGAAGGCCGGCCGAAATATAGCCAGCAAGTGAGAGGCTGCTGATGTAGAGAAAGGGACGTGTCACCCGAAGAGACGTCTTTGGAAAAGATCCACTTGAAACAGGCAAGTGGCAGTCGGGGAGGAATGGGGGCTACACTAACAAAGTTAGAGGTAGCTGTCCTTCATCTCCTCCAACATATCCTCTCTGAGAGAGGGATTAAATATGAAGAGGACACCCTTAAAGGGTTGCTGCAATGGAGCACAGATAAAGGGCTGCTAGACGGCGTGGGCATTGCTTTTGAGCTCACCACGTGGGAGGCCATAGGGGTGCGGCTGTGGGACACTGTTAGTGATGGTGGCAAGGCTGGGAAGGAGGCACAGAAGTATTCCACCCTCTGGAAACTTATCCGTGAGACTTTAAAAGCAATGAAGTCAGAGCAGGCTGCAGCAGCGGCTGCCGCGAATGCTCTCTCCCCTTCTGTGCTGTTACAATGTAATGAGCCTCTGGCTCTGCCCGCCGCCGCCACCGCCAGTCCGTTTGGAAGTCCCTTTGAGCACCGTCTTGCCGCCCCCGGGCCCCAAAAGTTAGCTAAAACTACCAAGAGTGCCTTTCACCACCCATCGCCGGATGAGGGAAAAACCACAGGGGGGAGTGAGACTGTTGCGGACGATGCAACCAGCAAAGTTAAGGAGGAACAAGCCGACCAGGAAGGCGCAGGCTGCTGCCGGTCGGGGAAGCCTGTTTAATCCTCCCTTCCATCCTCCGAACCCCCCTAAAACTTCCAGTGCAACCACCCCGGGGGGAGAAACCCCTAGAGAACCTAAGGAGGACGATCGGACAAAAGTACTGTTGCAGGAGGTGATTGAAAAGTTGAATGCTTTTGAGCTGAGGGGGGAGCCTAATTTAAACCATGCTCCGCCTCTAGAGGCGGGAAGCCATGCTCCACCTCTAGAGACGGGTCATGCCTCCTACTCGGCGCCGAACCTTTTGCCGCGGGATCCACAGGATGTTTCTCGAAGGTGGAAGCGGGTGATTAGGGATGCTATAGTAGAGGGCAGTTTTGTCCCCCAGGTGTATCTGGTCTCGGTTACCGCTCAGGGTACTAACCAATGGGAAGCAATTGACTGGAAGCTCTTGGAGAAAGCCCGTGCAGCGGTCACCCATTACGGGCTGCATTTTAATCTATCATGCCAAATTATTAATTACATATTTTCCTCTGACTTACCAATTCCTCATGATTCCTTACAAGTAGCCGGGGTTTTATTGACCCCATCCCAAAAGCTTATTTTCGAACGTAATTGGCAGCGACTTTGTGACGCAGAGCAAGCTAAACCCAGACAGCAGGGGGACCCTCTCTATGGAGTTCAATCACAAATGTTGATGGGCTCTGGGCCCTGGTCTTGGGTTGACTTGCAAGTGAATTTTACTTATGAGGTACTGCGTTTGTCGCGCGATTTGGCGCTGCAAGCCTTGTTTTCTGTCCCGGACGGGACGACGCAATTCGACTTCACTAATATTCGGCAGGGACCTACCGAGTCCTTTTCGCAATTCGTAGATAGATTGTATTCAGCTATAGATAAACACCCCAATTTGGATTTGCCAACTAAGGAACGTTTGTTTAAGATGTTGGCTTTTGAGAATGCGAGTACCCGAACCAAGCAGAGCCTAGCTATCCTACCATATGGGTCGGAGGTGGCAGACATGATTGAACTGGCTAATCGTGCCGCCCAGCGAGAGACACAGAGGGAAAGTGCAGCTTTTGTTGCTGCCACATTGAAAGAAGCTGTGTTCCCTTTTCTAAAGCGACCAATGAAAGGAAAGAGTAAACATTGCTTTAATTGTGGGAAAGAGGGACACTTCCAGCCTCAGTGCCGAGCTCCTAGAAAACAAAAATGGTGTAAAAACTGTAATACTGACTCGCACAATGCTAAAGACTGTAGGCGATTGGGAAACCGGAAATCGAGCGCGAATGCCCCGCGCGCCATGACAAAAGTTCAAGGGGCTTGGGTAAATCAAAATCACAGGGATGCCTTGACACCGTCTGCTCCGCCACTTCAGGAAGTGCCGGAGTGGACGTGGAAACCGCAGTAGATGTTACCCTTCAGGATTGTTCTGTCTACTTAGTACACAGCACAATGACGGGACCTTTAGGTCATGGGCTCAGTGCACTGTTGCTTGGGCGGTCCTCTACATCTCAACAAGGAATTTTTGTTTTACCAGGTGTAATCGATGCAGATTGTCACGGTACCATCAGAATTATGATTTATACAATAACTCCACCCGTATATATTCTGCGAAATAGTCGCATTGCTCAACTTGTTCCATTCAGATCTTGTGTTCCACAGCAGGGAAGAGCAGACCATGGAGATAAGGGGTTCGGATCTTCTGGGATGCCGCAGATATTTTTAACACTTGATATTGCAAAAGCCAAACCGGAATGCACGATTGTTATGACCCACAGAAACGGTGAGTCGAAGCAAGCCAAAATGTTAATTGACACCGGGGCTGACGTTACTATTATTTCTCAGGGACAACAGCCAGCACACTGGCCTGTGACACCTGCATTAACAGGCATTTCTGGCATAGGAGGCGTCCAATCTACCCTGATCAGTAAAGATCCCATTAACTTCCATTTCCCTGATGGAGCTGCTATTACAACCAAGCCATATGTCATGAACGTTCCTGTCGCTTTGATAGGGCGAGACATTCTAAGTCAATTAAACACTCAATTGGTCACACAGCCTTTTCCTTGACGGCCATTGTAGAGCAGCCTGTGCTCAAACTTAAGTGGAAAACTTCAGACCCTGTTTGGGTAGATCAATGGCCGTTGAAGGAAGAAAGGCTGCAAAAACTTCACGAACTGGTTAAAGAACAATTAAAAGCAGGGCATATTGTCCATCCACCAGTCCTTGGAATACCCCTATCTTTACAATTCCTAAAAGGAATGGCAAATGGCGGTTGTTACATGACTTAAGGGCTATTAACAACGTTATGGAAGATATGGGAGCTTTGCAACCTGGTCTGCCCTCCCCTGTTATGTTACCGGAAAACTGGGAAATTCTCATTATTGACTTAAAAGACTGCTTTTTCACAATTTCATTGCATCCCGAGGATATAGAGAAGTTTGCCTTTTCTGTTCCCTCAATTAACAAGTCTGAGCTGGCGAAGCGATATCAGTGGGTAGTGTTACCACAGGGCATGAAAAATTCGCCGACGATATGTCAACAGTTTGTTGCTTGGGCCTTAGAACCCTTCCGCCGAAAATTTCCGCAGTTGATTATTTACCATTATATGGATGACATATTAATTTGCGGAGAATCACTAGAGAAAAACAAGATTTTGAATATTCTAAAAATCGACCTAGGATCGAGAGGTCTGGAAATTGCCCCTGAAAAAATTCAGAATTCCGCACCATGGAGGTATCTAGGTTGGGTTATTACCCACAGCACAATTCAGCCTCAGAAAATAAAAATTACCTCCACTGTTAAGACGCTAGATGATGTGCAGAAATTGGTTGGGGATATTCAATGGGTCAGGAATATCTCTGGCATCATGATTTGAAACCCTTAGTACAATTATTAGGAACCTCTACAAAGGCGGACGAGTCCTGGTCTCTAGGCCCTGAACAGCAGAAGGCGCTTGACATTATCAGCGAGAAAATCTGTCATAACCATGCTCAATGAATTGTGTTGTCACTTCCTATAACTCTGATGGTTGTTAACATTGACAATCAGCGCGCTTATCCCTTTGCCCTTGTTATGCAATGGGATGATAGCGTTACCTGTAATCTTAGAATATTAGAGTGGATATTTACTTCTGTCACACCAAAGAGGACCATTACCACAAAGCCTGAAATTTTGTCCCAGTTAATTATAAAAGGACGCAACCGAGTCTTGGAAATATCTGGAAAATGTCTTCAGAAAATGGTTGTTCCTATTGTCCAAGAGTATTTAGAGTGGTTGTTACGCACTTCTCTACCTTTACAAAGTGCTTTGGCAGATTTTGAGGGTGAAATAAGCAATGTCTATCCCTCATACAAACTGTTGCCACTGTTAAGCAATCAGAAATTTGAAACATTTCCAAAACGGTCAGAGACGCCTGTGTCAGGTATTAACCGTTTTTACAGATGCTGGCAAACATTCTAAATTAGCTGCTTGTGTCTGGCAGAACAACCAACGGTGGGAAAAACATGTGATTACTGGCACTGTTGATGATTCGTTGCAAACGTTAGAGTTGCGAGCAGTTATTTGGGCCTTTCAAAAATGGAATGATACTCCCCTCAATATTGTCTCTGATTCATTATACGTTGTGTGAGTGGTGCACAGAACCGAAGGGTCGTTTTTAAAAGAGGTTAAAAATAATTGGTTGTATCAGTTGTTACTACTGTTGTTGCGTCTTTTGCAGAATCGTGAAGTTCCTTATTTTATTACCCATCTTCGAAGCCACCAGTCAACTCATGGATTAGCCATAGGCAATAACGGAGCAGATATACTAGTTTCTCCTGCTTGGGCTGGGCCACCCGTTAATAGCTTCGCGCAAGCCCGCGAGTCACATTCCTTTTTGCATCAGTCAGCAAAAATGCTTGCACGGCAATTTGCCATTCCCTTAAATGATGCGCAAGGGATTGTCAAATCCTGCTCATCCTGTCAAAAAATCGGATTCGGCCTAGGAATCAGAGTTAACCCTAGAGGTTTGCAACCATTACAACTGTGGCAAATGGGTGTTACCCATTTCTCCGAATTCGGTCGACTTAAATATATTCATGTTTGTATTGATACCTTTTCCATGGCATTATGGGCAACCGCACAAACAAGAGAAACAGCTAAACACGTGCAACATCATCTTTATATATCCTTTGCAGTGTTAGGGGTTCCACGAAGTATCAAAACAGGATGCTTACACATTGCAACGATTTGTACAGCTCTGTACAACCTGGGGAATTAAACATACTACAGGCATTGCTCATTCCCCTACGGGACAAACCATAGTGGAACAGGCACATCAAACCCTAAAGTCTTTTCTTTTAAAACAAAAAGGGGGAGAGGTGCTCCCACCTGCAGAGAGACTGGCCAAAGCATTGTATGTAATGAATTACTTGCGATTAGCAGGGAACAGCAACGAACCGCCTAGTGTTATCCATGGGCTAGCGATGCAATCAGGAGTAGCAGATAATAAAACAGAAAAAATTTTACTTCAGTATAAGGATTTAAATACAGGACAACGGAAGGGTCCGGCAGAGGTTAAATTAACCGGCAGAGGATATATGTGCTTGCTTACAGATAATGGGATTCGTTGGGTGCCCGCCCGTTGGATCCGTCCGTGGAAGATGCCACCTATTGTGGACGCTGTGACGGATCAGGAGGAATCTGATTAAGCTTGTTGAGTCAGAATAGCTTGAGACATGCCTTGCTGCAGAATCGTGCAGCCATTGATTTTTTGCTATTGACACAGGGTCATGGCTGTACAGATTTTGAAGGGATGTGCTGTAAGAATTTATCAGACCACAGTGAAAGCATTCATAAACAATTACAATATTTAAGGGAACACACTCAAAGAAATTCAACAAAGTGTTAGTCCCTTTGATATATGGTTACAAAAGGTGTTTGGAAACTGGGGGTTGAACTCATGGCTTCAAAGATGGATTATCCTAAGTTGCAAAATTGTAGTTGTTGTGATTATTGTGTTGATTATATGTGGGGTTATATTTAATTGTGTTAAAAAATCATTAGTTAAAGTTATCCAACACGTCTGGATTGCTCAAAAACAAAAAGAGGGAATTGTGGCAGTGTTTCTTGCTGAGAATGGTCACGTGAGCAATCCAGCCCTTGGCTTAGCCCCACCCGTCTAGTGAGCGGAGGCCGTCAGAGGCTGCTGGAGGGGTTACTATAGGACACCTTTCCAGAAGCCCGCCAGAAGTTGCCAGAAGGGGACGCCCACTTGCTGACATGAAGAGAAGCTCCAGGCGCTGCCACCAATCACAAGCCGTTGCTAGGATCTGACTCGGAGGCAGAGCCAATCATCTGTTGTGGAATGTTCTGGTGTTCTGTAACTTTTCTATAAAAGAGATGCTTGCACACAATAAATTGTTCAGCGTTCGATCACATTGGTCGGTGTCACGTTGTTCCTGATCTCCCGCATATCGGCTATTCCATTATAAGGTTTAAGACTTGAAAAGAAAATTTCTTATCAGTAGAAATCTGGAAGTCAGCTGTGGCTTGCATCCAAATTGACATGGTAATAAGTATTAAAAGCGAAAGAGAAAAATAAGAATTCTTGATGCAATTAATTCTAAATGATATAGCACGTTTTACATCCTAGATTTATACTGTGCTTTGGGAAATATTAATTTGAAATATTATGTAGGGTTATTTTGTATTGTCATCTTTGAAATACACTGGGTTATGATGTATTATGTCTATGGAAAACTATAATAGCCACAAGTCAGAGAATTATTTAAGGATATAGTTCACATCTGATGGCACACTTAATTTCAGTGTTATTAACTTGGATGTAAAATTATTTATTTCAAATTAGGCATTTGCACTTTGAAACAAACAAGAAAAAATGCAAGGAGCATTAATAATGAGGTTTAATTGTAAACCAAAGAATCAAAGCTCATCTTTTTTATAAGCAGCAGTCATTCCAGCAGCTGATGTATAATGTAAGAAACTCTTAATCATGGAAATGGAAATGAATAAATGTCCAGCTTGCATGCTTGGGAGAGGAGGTTGATACATCTCAGTGCAAATGCATTGAACTTGGTATAAAGCTATACCTTAGAGTCCATACCACTAAAAGAGTACGTGTAACATCTTATAGTGTTCATATTGCAGTTCTTCAAGGCTGTAAATCAAAAGGGAATTTTGAAGTCTCCTGGTAGTTTGAACGTTTTCAATTCCTTTTAAATGATCTTGTCCTTGTTTTCACACTAGGCTTCCTGAATATTTTTTTTCTGTAATGTTTGATTATATGCTGTTTGTTCAATCTATTTATTTGGCTTATTAACTCAAGAACACATCCTTCTCTTTTCCTCCTTTTATCTGCTTGAATACTCTATTTCTCTCCTGTATGGTACTTATGCATACAATTTGCAACTTGCTTTTTTCTATGGAAACAACTCATGATTAATATAAACTAGCTCAGATTGATTCAGATACAATAGCAGCTGAAGAGTGATGGCTGATGCAAACAGGACGAATACCATTGTTCTTGCTTCATGATGAATTACAGTACATCATGCATTAAAACAATGAATTGTCCTTCAGAATATCAAAGCCATTAGCAAACAGCATGATGGTAAATATATAGCCTTTTATCTGATGAGGACGGTATACCTCTCAGAGGATGGTAAGGCTGGAGAAGCATCAGGCATCAGCAGGACTGTAAATGGGATTTTTGGAGGCTGGCTATGTGGAGCAAAGCAGCTGCTTGGTCTATGAAACATGCTGCCCAAATTAAATATTTTAAAGGTTTTAAAATTACTTCTCTTGCTGCCTCTTTTTGAACAGTTACATTTTAAAAATCATCATCATCTGCATCTTCCTTAAATGTGTGAAGGTCCAAGTAACAAGGGTGGAGACTGGAGAAAAGAATAATTGTCTGGTGCCAGCTTCACAGATAAAGCAGCAGAGATCTTTCAGAGCAGTGACCAACACCTCAGTCAGCCTCTAAAGAGAGAGCACCTCCCCTGTTCGACAATTCTGATGCTCTTGTTCTCTATCCTCCAAGCCTGATATGCTTCAGTGGAAAATATTTCTGAAGACACAGCATGCACCCGCTCTCTTACAGTAATACTTATGGGAGAATTTGATTTGGAGGCCACAGTATCACTAAACACTGAATTTTTCAGTAACATGTTCATGATAGCTAGCAAAACATGCCTGTGAATTAAACAGACCAGGAAAGCTTGTCCGACTTGAGGCCAGCCGTCAGGTTATGGGTCACATCCTTACAGCTAAGCTAGCATTTCAGAATAGGATGGCTGCATCTACACTACATGGTGGGACAGTTCCCTGGCCTGAGTTAAATTCAGTACTATGTCTAGACATGGCGCTGGAGGGTGCTGAACAGTAGCTGTCTCTTGGACCTCACTGGCAGTAAGACAGCACTACTGTGTGCCAGTTCATAAGCTCCGGCCCTGTTTGGTTTGTAAATGTAGTTTTTTACTGCAATATCTGTTGCCTTGTCTTAAGTAATAATTTCTTCATATGCAAGACTGGGTTTTTTTTCAGTATTTAGCAAAATGGGCTAAGCTACTATTGCAGCTATTAGCCTGTAACGGAAATTCTACTTTGGTGTTATTTTAGTAAATTTCCTTTATATGAATATATCACGCTATTTGAGTATTGCAAATCACATTTGTGTTTATGAATAACTTGTGGGACAATTTAATTTGCAAAATCAACCTCTAACACAAATACAAGAAAATAATAGGATAAACAATGTCTTTCACCTTTAACTACTGTCTCCAGAGATCTGGTGGGCTGCTGACTGGAAAAATACTTGCACTGTTACCTCACAGTCAATCGGACACCTCCTGGGTGTCTATCAGCAGTTCTAATTGTATCTTTCTTAACCTTATGAAGAGTTCAAGCACCTTCACTTCTGTTTTATACATGCTACGATGGACCTGTTCCCTGGTAGGTGTTCAGAACTGTGTGAGAGATTTAAGTTCATGTGCAAATGTAAGGAAGTAAGACTTCAGATAATAAGGAACATAAAGCGTAGTTAAAAGTGCACAATTTTCACTTTGCATAAAAATAATGCTGGACACTGACAGCAATTTTACAGATCTCTCCATTATTCCATCTGAACAGATGATTTACTTTGGTGTTAGGCTATTTTTTGTCCAATCAAGACTATTTATCCTGATCAACACTAATGACATAATGTTTGAAATAGGATTACTTTGCTTGATCTGCTGCAGGGCATTAAGAATTATATTTCTTTCCAGGCTAGACTACATTAGTTCTTATTCACTTGCTTAATTTCAAGGGAAACTTTAAGGAAACAGGCACTAATTCTCATTTAGTTGGATTGCCAGTACATTCAACTCTGAAGTACTTCAACATTTCAACTTTCAACAGTAATTTTTAACTTTTCATAATGATTTTTTACATTTAAGACAAATAATGATTTGCTTTTTGTTCGTATTATTGTTGTATTTTTAACAGAGGAAAAAATACTTTCAGAAATTTTTGAAATGTCATTGAATGATGCTTTCAGAAATTTCCAAATTATCTCTAAAATATCCGATTTATCATATGCACATCAGGAGCACAAAGAATGACAAAATTTACCATACTGAATCCCAGCAATGCACCATCTACTTCAACTAGACGACTGCTGTTGTCCAGGAGTTGCCAGATGTAGAGCAGTTTTTAAAGTCTTACATTTAGTATTCAAGTCCCTTTCTTCATTATGGTCATCTCTTAAGACTGAGGAATCCAGGGTTGGTCCTGACTTTCCTCCTCTTCGAAGTCATTTACTTTTATCTGTCTTGCTTGAGACAGCTGTTTCATTTCACTGACAGATGTTATGTCACCTTAAAGCTATCATGGGCTTCTTTCACTTTATGAAAGCTGTTTTCCTCTACGCATTTTCATTTCAACTCTTGTCTTGTTATATAAATGATGAGCTCTTTAAAAACATAGTACTGTAATCTACTGGCACAGATCAAGGAGCGTCTTCAATCCACAAATGAAACTGGTGTGTGGGTTGTGGTTATCTCAACTCTATTCTATTCGAGACACCTGAATCATAAACTTTGACATTTCACAGAGGAAATGAAATGGTCTTATATTTTATCTGGCATAACTATACCCTCATTTGTTTCAATTGCCTCAAATTACACTGGCAGTATATACTGTTAGTAACAAGACCAGTTATATCAAAGATAATAATAAAAATGTTTGTTTCAGACTGAACTGAATTTTCAATTTGGTTGCTTTCCAAAATAGAGTAGCAATGGAAGTAGTATATTAATCTGCACAATTTCAGCTTTAATGGACTAGGAAACATGCTTTTACATTAATGTGATTTAAACCTAAACTACTGCAGTTCTATTAAAAATAAATCAGTTTCTGCATGCACATCTGAATAACCAGGGTTCTTACAACTTGCATTGCTTTTTCTTTTCTCTAAAAGGAAACAACCCTGAAAGGATTGACATGGACTTCAAGGTGCAGCAAATAATGAAAATCATACGTAACAGCAGAGGTATAAAGCAAGTAATCTAAGGATCTTTAACACACCTCTGCTATCAAAAAAAAAAAAAAAAAGAAAAAAAACCAACAGGAAAACTACATGAATTTGCAGGATTTGCAGTTTTTTTTCACCCTCTGTGGTGTTTAATGCCTGATTCAAGCACATCAGCCAGGATTAGTGTAGGGGTGAGATCACACTGGCCGTACTCAGTGTACGTACATGTTTTGCTTTGCATGCTGTTCTCTCCTTGCCCAAGATCCAGGCGAACCAGCTGGTTTGCTCTTCCTGTTGTAGCTAAAGGCTCTTTCCTTTGTTCAGGAGGATGAAAGCTTTTCCAAGGGCAGTTGCAGAAAACCAGTGAGGGGAGATCACATTGGCCAGGTTGACAAAGTCTTTAGTGGCAAACAGTGTAAAAGGGAACAGGAGGAGGGAGGAGAGCAAATACCAACTCGGCCACTGGAGTCTCATTTGGAAATGTTATAAATTTCCATGATCTTTTTTTCTGATACAGCTTTTGTGAAGACACAAATGGGAAAATTGCTTGTACGGTGAATAGTGCAGTAAAAGAAAGGGTGAGACTCGGCTTCCAGGAATCAATAGGGGAAAAAAAAGGTTGGAAGTTTAACTTAATTTGACACTGCTTGTTAACTGCATGCATAGGAGAAACTAAAAAAGCATTGATCTTCACTGTATAAACACAGATATAGTGTTTATTAGCTTCACTATGTGGGAATTTTCAACCCATGGTTTTTACAAAAGTAAAATGCACATGGTGGTGTTATAATAGTGTATTTTTGATGTCGTGTTTGAGGGATATTTTTTACTTCAATGGTGAATAATTTTGATTTATTTTGTGTATTAATATAAAGCTCATAAGTATAGATACATGTTTTAAACCATCTTTTATAAATTTATAAATAATATTGAATTTTTTATTTCATATGGACTTCATAAATGTTGCAGTTGTATAATGCTTTACCTTTACTGAATCTTTAGTGCTTGACTACCACTTCTAGACTGTGATGAATATAGCTTCACTGTGGCCTAAAGTATACTTAGGTGCACTCTAAGTGGATATGACGAGTTCTAAATATTCAGTAAGTATCTTCATTATCAAACTTTACAGGAAAAAAGATGTTAAGACAACAATGTTAAGGCCATAAAGCCAAGTGTTTGAAAGCAGGATTTATCACCCCTTCTGCTGTTAGTCATTTATTAAGCAACTGAGTAGTCCCATTTTCTAACAAGTGCTGTGCTTCTGTGAGCAGTGACATTGTGACCTATTGCTTCAGCAGTCTCTGGAAATAAAAATAATTAGTAATAAACAACACAGTTTAGTCATGTTTATTGATAATATTCCTTCTTGTGGTTCAGCTGATCATTCAGGTAATGTGCTAGTGGTTTTGCACCTGAACTAGGTACAATTTTAAATAGGAAAGACAGAAAACAGGTCCAGGTAGTGAGTATTCAGCAATTAAGAGACTGGTTCACAAATGACATTTGAATGTGGGTCTGAGGCTTTGTATCAAGAGCAAGCAAACACCCTGGGAGAAGAAATTGTTCACCAAGTGTTCACTTCTAGTGACTAATGAAAGATAAATGTTATACGAGAAATATTCAGGACACGTAGAATCTTAAAAAATTCTTACAAATATTGCTTTTTGCAATATTTAATCTCCAGATCTGTTAGGTAATTGTAACTGTAATTACATGAATAAAAGACCTTAAATGCATGAGAAGATGATAGAATTTCTGATTTACATTCTGGCTGCTTAAATATTCTGAGCATCTCCAGCAGATAAAACACATAAACTGAATAGTTTCCAGGTAGGCTAAGCACTGGGTAAGGAGTCTAGCTGGGATACATTTCTGATTAGGTCATTTATTAAGAAATGCTAGAGGTGGTGTGTCTACTGTCCTTCACATACTTTTTCTTCACTCCTTGCATGGATTATAGCTTGACTACAATGAAAGAGTTGAGACCTCTCCTTCCTGCTACTTTGCAAATACATATATCATGTTTTATTTATGACTTCTGTTCCTAATCTGGAAACTCTTGCTTCTAAGAAATATAGGTCAAGTAACCAATTTCTTCTTAATGACTCTGTGGTAAATTAAAACTATTTTAACTATTAAATGTAATCTAACATTGAGAAATCAGTAAGCAAAGCTAATTGGAAGAAATAAGTAAGCAGATTTAGGACTTCTGTAAGTAAAAACATGAGAAGTACTTGCTCAGAAAACCGAGCTGAGCTGTATTTTATATTGTGATACATGAATCAGAAATAATTTAGTCTGAGTGGGGGCTTTCTAATGAAGCCTCATTAGCAGTATATTATATAGCCATATTGAGGATCAAGTCCTACAAGAGACTGAGCAGGGATAATTATTCTGAATTTTCTCTGGCTCAGGCCAATTGTTTTCTTAGGCAGTAATTAATGAAAGGTCTATTTAGAAATAATGAGCTTTTAATGTAACAATGAACAGGTATTGCACCTGAGGGTGTAGCATAGATGCCCAAAAGTAATTTGCATTAACGGACAGCACCTAGTCTCAATAAGAACGTTTCAAATGGAGTTCTATTTTAGCCTATGCTTCTAGAGTGCTGGTCACACGTTAATGAATTGCCAAATAAGTACAATGTCTCCTGTAAAAATAATAAATTTTGGATTAGGATTATTTGATCAGCGGTTGTTCTCTTTATCTGAGTTTGAGGCATGAAATGATGTTTCGATATAGCACATCAATTTAATTTCTTGAAAGCTTCGCACATGTTTAGCATTAGTCATGTAAAATTTACATGGAAAGATATTTTTGTTTGTTTGTGGAAAGATAATTTCCCACAGCCCAGATTTCTTTGTCTCTTGGAATATACTAATGCTACCCAGTTAATTTCTGTCATTAAACCCTGAAGCATTTGCTAAAAGGAAAAAATTATAATTCTACCCTTTACACAGAATTGAAAACTTGCTAGCCTAAGATTAGGTAGAACCCATTAGCATGTGCACAAGTATTTAATTACATTAGTGATGCAAATGTTTTGCAAGATTATGGTTTTGTAAACAAAATGATCTTGTTATTATAGAGACTGTGTGATAACTGCAATATGAATAAGTCTCAGAGGCTATGAGAAATGAGGCACACTATGATGCTTAGTGCCTAAACCAAGTGTTTCTTTAAAATCCATTGAATCCACAAAACAGTTTTAAAAATCACTGCTTAATTTTAAGTGATGAATTCTGTAAAAAAATGTATTCTGAATTTATTCTTGTTCTGAATGGATTACATTGCTGCAGTTCTATTATAGTATAGCTAATTTTTTCCTAGCTAAGTTTTCCCCAATGATCAAAACCACATGTGAGTACAGAATTAATATCACACCTCCAACACTACAACTTAGGATATGTATTCATACATTTAATTTCAAAATATTATAAAATACATTATGTGGCATGAAATATGCTGCAATGAATAGTTAGAATTCTTGGGAAACAGGATCATTTCACAATTACTCCTGGCAGATGATAGTCTGCATATTGAATATTGGTGGTTCTTATGTGTCTAAAATGTTAATATTCTTTTCTATCCATCTGAAGCTGTTTAGTAAGTGCTTAGATTTATATTTTAGCATTGAAGTTTTGATTATAATTTTCTATTAATAGCACTTCTTGCTTTCCTTTTTTTCCGCCATCTCCATGTTTTTGCTGAATTCCATGGGAATCTTAGGTGAACAAAGACAACAAATTTGACTGTAAAATACTTCTATTGCTTAAATATTCTTGCTTGATTAGAAAATAAGAGAATTTGAAGATAATTCTTTTTTGATGACCTTCATAACTCATCATGGTTTTTGCTTAGGGCAGCCATCCCAGTCTTATAGTTATCAATACTTTTCTGTCAGAGCACAGCGAGGGGTGGCTGTTCCCTAAGGGAGAGGGAGCTGGAAGCAAGTCATGATGGGAAAGGCATTCATGTTCTAGAGCATGTATGAGTACAATGAGTAAAGGGGAATGTGGGGTTGTGGAGAGGAGAGAAGTTAAGTTCATGCAAATTAGGATGTACTAAGAAGCATAGTTTCTTGTGTAAGCCTCATGCCCCTTCTCTGTGTGAGCAGGTTGTGAGCTGAAGAATGCCAAGTATTACGTAAAAATAGTGTATAATCAGTTAAGCCATAATAAGACTTTTACATAAAGAAGCAGAAAATGTTTATCTACCAATATACGATAAATCTCCCTTACAAACGTGAAATTGTGATTTTGATAACTATCCCCCCTAATTGTTTACAGCAGGACTTTCAGTGTTATTTCTTATTTTTCTTAAATTGAAAACTTCATAGAACTCAACAATCCAATTTTTCATTTGTCTGTGAGATTCAAACCTGTGACCCATTTGTTCTGGGTTTCAGCATTTTTATCATATGCTAATGGAAAGTTGGTATTTTGTAAGGAATATGTTAGGGTAGCCAGAACTTTGACAGGTGCCTTCTATTACTTAAGGTCTAATTGAAATTATTTTTTTCCGAAAGGATAACAAGCCTGGGTGTGTGTCCAGAAACACTGTACAACCTCCAGCAGCTTGTGGCCTCCATGGTATAACATATCATGAGGAGACCAATTCTGGAATGTCTCTTAGGAAGATGGCCAAAATTTTTCTGAGGAATCCAGCCACTGCAGGAGAAACCATGATTTTAACCACATTTAATAAATAAATATAACCACATTTAATAAATAAAATATTTGTTTAATAAATACATAAATAAATAATAAACCCATCTAAATAGTAACATAATTTGCAAGCAGTTTCAATGTAACTACAATGATTAAAGGCAGAGGCAAAACACAGGCAGGTTGGATGGGGCTTTGAGCAACCTGATCTGGTGGAAGGTGTTCCTGCCCATGGCAGGGGGGTTGGAACTGAATGAGCTTTAAGGTCCCTTCCAACCCAAACCATTCTATTGTTATTTTAAAGATTCTTAGTGTGGTTTGTATAGTAATACTGGGGCCTTATATTTATTCCAAAGTTTTGTGATTGATAGTCTAAACATTACTCTTTGAAATCACATCAAAGAAGGTAGAAGATATCAAAAGACCATTGTATATTTTATAACAGAAAAAGAAAACCTTGAACTGCTCTCACTCCAAGTTTCCTTATGATATATGTTGGTATATGTACCTGTAGATGAATACATGTGCATGTATGCATGCAGTGCCAGGTCCTCACCTGATGAAAACAACAGCTATTGCTTATAACAACTTGATTTGTCACAGAATGTGTATTTGCCTGGTAAGGACACATACAATGTCACAAGTATAAATAATAAACAATGCTATCATTTCTGTATTGAGGTCTAAACACAAATGTGTGTATATATATACATGGAGATGTACATAAATATATAAACAAACATGCAAGAGACTGGTTTGCAGCTCCCTCTAACAGTCTATTTATCTATGTAATTTCAAACAATTTCTGTAATACCATGATGCTTTACTGCCATGAAACTCATTTCATATTCCATCAGTCCTTTTGAAAATGATGAAGTGAGATCATTTACCCTGTTCTTGCTAATGGGCTGGGCTTTTTATTCTTACTACAACAAAATGAGAGAATAGTTTGGCAAATTCATATCCATTACTACAACAGATGTACCACAGTAATACTAGTCAGATCATGTTTAATATTTGCACTAATAAAGAAAAATATTCTGTCATTTGACATGGTCTGAAATGAGAAAATTGGTATATTTTCTTTCTCTTCTGAAAAAGCTCATGTTCTACTGAAAGTAGGCCTGACCTTCAAATTTCACTTCTTTTTGTGAAAACTCCTGCAAAGTTCAAGAATGCTTAGGCACATATGATTTTATTTGGGGCTTCTGTAAGTCTGAAGATATCTGTTTTAGCATGAAGTTGTAATTAATAATACTTTGCAGGCATCCAAATGTCTCTAAGCCTCCCGCAAAATTTAATTAATGCTTATAATAACCTGGAGAAGTAATCATGGGAGATAAAGGAAATTTTTCACATGAATTGAAATGCAGCTGTCCTTGCCTGGCATGTAGCAGCTGTTTAACAGGAGGTGGAAGCACACTTTAAGGCTGAAGATGAGCTGAAAGCAAGAGGAAATTTCACTAGTAAACATATAACATCCAAGGTTGGTTGAAGGGTAGACACCATGGTACATGCTCTATTGACTATATCATGATTCCATATGCCTGGGTTACGATAACTGTAGCTGTAGATGGATTAGAGAAATAGACACTTTAGTGATGGATACTTTCTATGTGCTTGGATGGGCAGATAATGGATTAAATGAATCAGATGCAAACAGAATTATATTTTCGTAAAAAACATGCACCAAACAGTACTTTTGATTTCCCCAATATGAGCAGAGCATCACAAATCAGAGCAAATCTATTCTACTAGTTTTGAAACAGTCTTTTGAGGTTGTGTGGAGAAGCAGAAGCAATATTTATTTAGAATAAAGCTGTCATTTTGGTTCTCACTTAATAAGATGTCAGTATAAAATCAAAATCAGGTAATTTCGTATTATAAGACTGCTACTGATAGAGGTTTTTTAAAACATTTTGGAAGCCTCGTTTGCAGTAGTCTCTGGAGGTCTTTGTGCAGAACAATTCTCCATCATATACACTTTAGACGTGATGAGTATGTATGATGGTATTATCAGAGTTATTCCTGCATATGGAACAATCCCCAGAGCTTTTGGCAGTGAATGGATTCAAGAAAAGTGGATTGTTATTATAAAAAGATAGTCAACAATCACACAGTTTTATTGGGATTGGAGGATCTGCCTGTGCAGTGTGGAGGAATCTCCTCCCACAGCTCTTGTTGGGGAACCTTCAGAGATTTACAACAGGCACAAGCCCATAGCCTGCACCTTTGAATGACTATGGCTGTTAATATGACTTTAATAAAACATCCATTGTAGTTCACTTTCATTAATGCCATATTAAAGACTTAGAAGCTAATGCAATTATCCATTTTCTGCTGTTGTAGTTCATACAATATTAATATATTAAATATCATTACTTTCAAATGACTTGTGATAAAGGGAGTCAGCAATATTATACTGGGCTATTTCTTTTAAAGAGGTATGCTTCTACTGCAGGGTGGTAGTGGCAAGAGTATTTTGACAAACAGCTATAAAACAAGGTAAAGTCCTACTTTACAGTATTAATCCATCAGGAAGCTTTTAGGGATTCATCTTGTCTGAAATATTCATAGGCAGCAAAATGTCCTGAATGCCCTACAGAATTTGTGCAGAGTCAGGTGCGTGATTGATAGTGAAGTTCTGTTCTGAGTCACTCACAGTATGTAATTATATTTGTCTTGCCAAACACTAAAGAGCAAGCAACTCATAAAATGTAAAGGTAACTGGGCTCATATTTTCCCCCATTTAAGAAAGAACCCAGTGTCTCCACTTCACTGTACTTCACTGAATGTAACAAATTTCCATTAAATCAAGGGAGAAAGGCACAGTGTTCCTAGCAGAGCCCTTAGAAGCTGTATGAGGCAGGTGTCATTTATTGTATCATATATATTTGTGTACATGATTTCAAAAAACTTCTCCACAATTTTACATCATAAACGTCAGAGATAAATCAATAGATAGCTCTTCCATTTCATTTATAATGACTTTGTGAATATATTGAAGATCCTACTATACAGTCCTCAAGCGAAAAAGCTAGCAATCCCAATGCTTCACTGAAATACCTTTTAAGTCTGCAAATACTATCTTAATTTACCTGGTTATGCTATGACAAAGGAGGTAATAAAATAAGAAAATAACATAGGTTTGGTTGCCTACTTTAGCAAAAAATGCCACGTGGTTTTTGGCTTTGTTGGATTTTGGTTGGTGACTTTTTTTTTTTTATCCTAAGAAACCGCTGGTCATACTTGTATGCCCCATCTGTTCTGCAAACTGTTCTAAGGAAAAAGACTTGGACTGGTAAAAAAATATAAATTAAAGATGAAGTGGCAGCATGAACTTTTTTCTCATTTTAAGATAGTCTATCAGATCGGTTGGACATTTTACATAGGGATTATTTTTTGTTTTGGCTGGTGTCTATGTAGCAGTTTTCCCAGAGGGCCTCAACTGATAATATGCAACCATCTTTCTCTCTGCTGAGTCTCACTGCTTCTCTGTGAAAATCTGTTTTGACAGAACTCGTACAATGTCCTGCTGCCAGGACACTGCTGGGAATAAAACCTGGCTATACCCAAAGGTGATCTCTGCATTCTCTAGTATCAGAGCTGGGCACACTCAGCACCACAGTGATGGGGAAGAAACCTACTCATGAAATACTGAAAGTGTCCCACGTGGCACCTTTTGCAGCCCTCAAAGGTTATTACAGCTGAATTCCACCAACCCAGTAAATTATTAAAAAGTAGTAGAGGTCCTCACTGACTTCCTCAGGAATTCACAGCATTCCTGAAGAAAGCGAATAGGTAACTTGTTGCTTTCCTTGCTACTTTAATAAGCTACCCAGTGATAGACAGTTGGCTTGTGCTGGCTATTACTGTGTATAACTTGAACACCCCCTGAAGATGACTGAAAACCCTACTCCAGTCCTCATCAGGGAAAAAAATATTTCCTGATCCCAGCTGGTAGGCTGCATATCCCAGATGAAATCTGGGAGACAGAGAGCTCAAACTGTTGGAAAGTTGTTGACCTTGTTAGTGGGAACATTATGTATCACTGCATTAGAAATGTGCCCCATGTTTCCTAAGTATGGGTGCTGTGGGATTTGGGAAAAGAAATATGTGCATTCAAAGACCTCATTTTTATACCAATCCAGTAAATTCAGCTATTTCACCTCTTCTGAGATCAGCTGAGTCTGTGAATGACTGCCATGTTTTGTTTCCTTCCACTTCACACAAGACCCGTGCAGTGCAACTAGAACCACATTTGTTCAAGTCTGAAAATGACTCTTTATTGACGCAAAGTAGTAATTTAAAAAAGTGTTTACAGTTGAAAACCAATCTTGTAATAAAGATAAATCAAGTTGCAGTTGGAAGAAAAAGAAAAGTAGAAAAAAAGGGAATTAGAAAGAAAAAGCAATGAAGGGCTTATACACCTCCTACAGAGGGAAAGGCAGATTAGATTCAGGAAGGAAAAAGGGGGAAATTAAGAATAGAGGAGTGCAGAACAACAGAGAAAAGAACTCTCTGTCTGTAAAGCAATCATTTTTTATTCAGCAGCATCTTTTTGTTGCCCAACAATATTTGTGTTTAGACAATGTTCATGTTAGCTTGTTTATTGAGTAATACCCTGTTGTTTGGGGTTTTTTTTACAAAAATGTATTGTTTCACTTGCATTTTTTCACCATTTGCCTACTTCTGCATGTTAAATCAGATGAGTGGAGGAGAGTGTGATGCTTTCTACTTTTATATAAAATAATTTTATACGCTGGAAATATTATGCATGGCACAAAATGGCTCATAGAATTGCCCCAAATTATTCACTAACTCACCCCTCCAAATGTGGTCCAGATGAACCAACAAATATATTATGAATGCAGAAGTGTCTCCACATGCAAGCCTGGTTTTTGTGCTCTTATTCCTCTAAGCTTTATTGAAATCAGTAATGCAAGTCTTCTCTTTCAAGCAGCAGTAAAGACAATTGACAAAATTGCAAAAAACAATAAGCTGTAAAAGTAGGATTAGTGCCTTCTGGCAAGATATTAATGGTGCTGATTATATTCATGTCTCAATAAAGAATCAATGGGCCAGATCTTCAGCTGATATAAAGCGATGTCAGTAGAGCTGTGCTGCTTTAATATGTCAAGTGAAGATCATATTCTATTTAAGGAAAGCCATGTTGTATTCTTAGTTCCAGAATCTAATTACCTGGAAATACTGGAGAACAGAAAAGTGTATTACTTAATAGGTCTATGTCTGAGCAGATGAAGGGCTTTTTGCTGGCCGTTAGTACTCTAGAGTGCACTGTAGCTAAACAGGAGACCTGTGAAAGGCACAGTTGGCTAAAAATAAGTCAGCTGCTTCTCGGCTTAAAATGTGAAAATAGAAGAAGGGATAAAATTCACACTCAGTATTGCCTGGATTCCATCATGAGGCCCACGTAACTCCTATTCTGTGATCAGGCTGCTGGTTGAAACTAGCTGCTGGTTGAAACTAACTGCTGGTTAATTCCAGTGTGGCTGACATCAGTGTGTGGTAAGGTCAAAAGGGAGACTCAGGGTGTGGTTTCTATTTTCTGGGCAAGTACAAAGGAAGGTACTGGAAATGCCTTTTGAAGCCATTCTTGTGGGCAAAACTGTATGGTAAAAAGGTTAATTATGTGCACTCTGTGCCAGCAGGTGTCATGGGTTCAGCAGCAGCAGTCATTTTTTCTCCTTCATAGTAGCTGGTGCAGTGCTGTGTTTTTGATTTTTAGTCTGGGAACAGCGCTGATAACACCGATGTTTATAGTTGTGGCTTAGAATGTTTTGGCCTGACCAAGGACTTTCTGAGTCTCATGCTCTGCCAGGGAGGGGGGGGAAGCCAGGAGGAGGCAGAGACAGGACACCTGACCCAAACTGACCAAAGAGCTATTCCATGCCACAGCACGTCATGCCCAGGGTGTAAAACTGGGGGCAGGAACCTGGAAGAGTTCAGTTCACAGCTCTGTCATCGAGTGGTGAGCAGTTGTATCTTCTTTCCTTGTGTTTCCCTGGTCATTGTTGTGGGTGGTGGTGGCAGTAGTGGTTTGTGTTGTACCTTGGTTGCTGGACTGTTCTTATCTCAACCAGTGGGAGTTGCATTCTTTTGATTCTTCTCCCAATTTCCCCCCCCCCCTCGGAGTGGGGGGGAAGAAGGAGGGGTAAGTGAGTAGTCAGGCTTTGTATTAGAAGGGGTGAGCTATTGTATTCTTCCCTTGTATTTGCCTTGTCATTATTGTTATTGGTGGTAGCAGTAGTGATTTGTGTTATACTTTAGTTACTAAACTGTTCTTATCTCAACCTGTGGGAGTTGCATTCTTTTCAATTCTCCTCCTCATCTACCTGGGAGCAGGGGGAAGAAAGAGAGGGGAGTGAGTGAGAGAGCGACTGCGTGATTTACAGCTTAAACCATGACATCAGGGTAAGAACAACATGTGTTCATAATGGGAGTGAGGCTCCTGCTAAGGAATACGATCAAGGTAAAACAAATGCCAAGAGGCTGATAAAACAATGCAAGTTATGATACTTGCCTAGCTTGGTAAAACAGATGGAACAGGATAGAAATACTAATAAGGTGAGGTCATTCCATGAGGATGTCACTGTATGGAGACAAGAACATTAACAATGCTTGATAAAGGACAAGAAAGGAATTATAATGTGAATAGAATACACATTTACATGGAATGCAGTTATAGATAGATTTTGAGATATTTTGATGAGAGCTTTAATGAAGAGCCCAGTAAAGGTGAACAACCATTGGTTAAGCTTACTGTTGAGGAACCAAATATTTACAAGTTCCAAGAGGTATCAGGAATGTTCAAACAATAGATCAGCCCACTGATTTCCCCTGAAGTACTAAGCACACTAAAGGAGAGGACAAGCAAACTGTCTCTACGTTAATTTTGTTTGTTTAGAGGTTTGAAAAGAAACCAGAGGACTTTTCAGAAAGAAGTGGTTACATACCCAGTTTTGAAGAAAGAGGATAGAATGGGAGAAGTGTGAAGGTATTTTGTTCCTATTTATGCCCAATAACAACCTATCTCTGAGGTCTGTTTACATTGACTGATTCATCCTAGAAGGACAACATAAGTCAGATCATTGTAAAATCAATATGAATTCCAGCAGATGTTCATATTTACCTACTACTTGAGAAAAGTAAGAAATGTAACCAGAATATTCATATAATTATATGTATATTATATGTACCAGAATAGACATATATCATTTTCAGAAACAGGTAATAAGGTCCCATGCAATAACTTGTGAGATATAAACAAATAATTGAGAAGTTCTGAATAAAGTGATTACATTGCCTTGGTTGTGCATCTTTCACTCAGAAAAGCTGCAAAAGCAAGGAATAGCATTTCTGTTTTGTTTAATGGCTGGTTGTCAGATTTGGACAAATCTAAATAGACAGTCATAGCACCCAGTTTCAGTACCGAGATAATCTGCTATCTAGGAGCATTAATTACTAATAAAAACTTGTGAGGGAGGAAGTTTATGCATGAAGAAAGAGCTCAAATACTTCTCTTATCTGCCTGTGGAGAATTCTAGCTCTAGTTACTAAGAAAGACCCTGTTTATTTGTACCAAGCCAGGTGTTCTGTATGAACATGAAATTAGTCACTTCGCTATGGAAGAAAATGGAAGAGTACAGACAAGTACATGGAAAAAAAAGGGATTAGTTTTTTTGTGCACAGTCAGGCAATATGGGGAGACAAAGTTGCAATAGGAAGTGATAGGAAGTTTATGCAAATTCACACATAGCCGAAAAAGCAGAAAACAGCCTAGCTGTAATGATGAAGAGAGATTAGATAAGTGCCTTTACAAAAGCTCTTATGATGATGGTATTTGATCCCATGTCCATTGAAGAGAAGGGTGGAGGTCACAGAGATATCTAAAAGCAGCGAATATGTCTGACCAACAATAAGAAAAATACCCCAATATATTGCAGAAGAAGGTAGGACTAGTCTGTGAAAGAGATCATGTGAGGCCTATAGAGCCAGGTCCTGAGTGAGCAGTGAATTTCAGCAGGCCTCAAGAATGATAAATATTTCTCTGTGTGTGCCTCCAACGCTAGCCTGGTCAGGCTGATGAGGAGGCTGTAACAAATGCCCTGACTCATGTGGGAAGTCTTCTCTGGTGAAGGAACTTTCTTGACACAGTAAATAAATGTGAGCGTAGCAGCCAAACATAGAAAAGCTGATCTTAGGAAAAAACTAGCCATTGACTTAGATTTTACCAACCGCTTAGTGAACTACCCATGATTTTTTGTCCTCAGATGTTGTTTGGACGTAATTTTGGTACTGCCTAATCAACTGACCCTTATATGCGTATCCTTATGCAATATTTCTGCCTTTGTTCTATTACCATAACCACCATCACCCCCTATCCCTTACCTCTGTCACAATACTTTTTCACTGGATATCTACTTATCACACATATACTTTTATAGAACTCATTATCTCTTATATTTAAAAGAAAATGTAGTCTCTCACTTCTCTTTTTGAACAGCTGCATTTCTTTTCTGACAATGGCTGACACAGAACAAAGTTTCCCTTCTCACAGAGGTTTTTTTTTTGCTTACCACATTATCCACAGCTTCCCTGTTGTTCACCTTTGGTATTTTAAAAGGCAGAAGCTGAACTGGATTTGATGCATTTCATTTCATCTGAGAAGAAAAAGAAATACAGGGTTGAAAGCTTAGAGGTGGACAAAAGGTTATTGGAAGCTATGAATCCTCTTGCATCTTTGTCTTCTGTAAGGCTTTTCCCTTTATATTAAAAGCTGATCATTCAAAGAAAAGTATAGCAGAGAAAAAATACTCAATCACTTTTACTATAGTCAATAAATATTATATTTCTATGATATCATTCTATGCTATCATTTTATAAACCTATGCAGGGGACTATTTTGACTGTGATGTGCACAATTTGACAAATATGTTTATATATATGTTTATATCTCTGGTATACAAATCGATTACAGGGTATAATTTACAAAAAAGAAATACACTCCCTTGCCAGATACAGGGGCTGCTTCTTCCATGTGAAAGTTACTGGCATTTTTTAACCCTGTGGAGCTATTTATTTTGAAATTGTAACAAATAGAAATAAGACCTTTTCTGATCACTTTCACTTTGTGTTTGGTATCTGACAAGTCCATTTCCAACAGTGTCTCTTGATGTTATTCTGCCTCTGACTACAGAGAATGTTACAATTTTGTCTGACTTACAAGAGTTTAGGAATGCGTTTTCACTTGCTTCCCAGGGGGCATTGTTATCCTTTAGCAACTCTATTGTCTGTTGCAGAGGGAAGCTTACCGAAGCTTACCACTTTGATGTGGATTCCTTTTAAAGCAGTGCAGAGCATTAAACTGGCGATCCAGACCTGCAGAGTCAAAACCAAACAGTGCTGTTTCAGAGAGCATTCTTGAGTTCAGCTTCAGGAAATACAATTATTACAGCCAAAGGACAAAATATCAACATTAAATTTTATCTTTTGGTGGGTCACTTAAAAATTAATGATATGAATGGCAGCATAACTGAGAGCATATCATCCTTATAATTAAACCATGATTCATCTTGTTAAAAAAATAGTATTTTCTTAAAATTCACACAAATTATCTACTTCAGCTTAATTTTGAAAGAGAAAGATGATAAGTGAATGGGAACTACAATAACACTTTGGTTGAGACTTAATTATTGGGAGTCATCAGAACTTTCATTTTGCATATTATTAATCTTTTTTCACTGAAATTTTTTAGCAAATCATATTTCATAATTTTCTGCTTGTGTTTGGCAGCTGAATGCAAATTCTCCGTGATGAAACTGATTGCTCTGGTTTACTTTCGTGTATGTGGCTGAAAAGTTAAATCACACCCAGCTACCACCTATTTTGGCACAATTGTATATGACCAGAAAGACCAGAATTAGCACAGCTACCAATTAAGAATGAAATGAATTATTTCTGCAAGGATAAATCTTGGCACTATCATGTTTTTCTTCATTGATTGGACTCAGTAGTAAAGCTTAACTTCTGGGGATGCATACAATTCCACCAGAAAAAAAAAGAACTATTTAAAAATCTGTGAATAAAATAGAAACCTGCTTCTGAAAACCTTCGTTGGAAACATCTAAGTGTTGGATATGAAACCTTGGTGAGTGGTCAGGCCCAGGAGGCCAGTCAATAGCGGTGTACCACAGGGATTGATACTGGGACCAGTGCTGTTTGACATTAATGATCTGGAGGATGGGACAGAGTGCGCCCACAGCAAATCAGCAGATGATAGAAAACTGGGAGGAGTGGCTGATACAGCAGAAGGTTGTGCTGCCATCCAGAGGGACCTGAGCATGCTGGATAACTGGGCTGACAGGAACTTCTTGAAGGTCAACAAAGAGAAATGCAAATTCATGCATCTGGGGCAGAATGTGCTGGGTCTACTCAGCTGGAAAGCAGCTCTGCAGAGAACCTTTGGCTTGTGGTAGACAAGCTGTTCATGAGCCAGCAGTGCACCCTCGTAGCAAAGAATGGCAAAAGCATCCTTGGCTATATTAGCAGGCATGTTGCCACCAGGTTGAGGGAGGTGATCCTTTCCTTCTACTTAGCACTGACAAGGCCACACCTGGAATGCTGGGTCCTGTTCTGGGCTCCCCAGTACAAGAGAGACATGGATATTCTGGACAGAATCAGTGAAGGGCCATGAAGATGATGAAAATGCTGGAGAATCTCTCCTGTGGAGAAAGGCTGAGAGAGCTGGGACTGTTTAGCCTGGAGAAGAGAAGGCTCAAGGGTGATCTTATCAGTGTGCAAAATAACTGGTGGGAGACAATGAAGAAGAGGGAGCCAGACTCTTCTCAATAGCGCTCAGTGACAGGATAAGAAGCAGTGGACACAATTCCATCTGAACACAAGAAAAGCTTCTTATCATGAGAGTGGTCAAACACTGGGACAGTTTGCCCAGAGAGGCTGTGGAGAATCCATCTGTGCAGATAGTCAGAGACTGTCTGGACATGGTTCTTGGCTACCTTCTCTAGCTGACTCTGCTTAAGCAGTGGGTAGGATTAGACGGTCACAAAAAGTCCCTTCCAACCCAGATGGTTCTGAGCAATTCTCTGCAATTTGATGGCATACTAAGGATTTTGCACTGCATCATTCCTTCAGTGATACTTTATTTAATAAGTTAACATATTGATAATTAAATAATAAAATTATAAATAATATTAATAATTTAATATATTATTTAATTTATATAATAATTTAAACTTAATTTCATCTTGTTAATACTTTCAGACACCTTCCTCACCCTCTCAGTTGACATACTTGCAGCCAGTTTGATGCAAGCCAATGGCAGAAAGTCAAAGACAATGGTACTTCTCTGTAGACTGCTATTTCTAAATCTCTGAAGTCATGCCTCATGCCAGGGACAGCAGACATTAGTTTTCTAAATGAATATACTTCAGAACTGAACTAGTGATGGTGTATCCCCTTTGCCATAGGTGTAAGGGCTGGGAACAAGCTGCAGATGTGACCTTCCTGGCTGCAAAAGCATCGATTGAAATGCACATTAGATATCATATTCCATCTCTTGGCTGCTCAAACTCTTGACTATCTGTCAGTATGGAAGTATGACAGTTAACAGTGCTATATGCCAACTTTCCAGTTCTTGGGATAAACTGGACATACTCTTAGGCAGGCAGTTTGAGCATGACAGTAAATATAATCTCTTCTGCAGGACTTATTGCTCGGATGATGGAAGATGTCAATGCCTGCTTCTTCTTTTGGTTTTTACTTATTGACATAAATGCCAATGTTGTGATAGATAAGGCGAGAAAACTAAGGAAGACTTTGGGAGCAGTAGTTTCCAGAAGGACACTTTGCATTTCATGGACAGTGTAAAAGATTCTTTAAGGCTGCAAGCAATGTAAAATACAAGATATGAGGTCCAGGAGTATACAGATTTTTTTTTCAGAGGCTGAATGCAGAGGTTATACTTTTATAAAAGGACACAATTTTAGCTACAAATAGTCTAGACTAGATGTCAGTGCCATTTTGTGCAGCTAAGAACTTAAGGTGCAGTTCAATGACTGGTATCAATTTGTAATTGCTAAAAAGATATTTTGCTAATCAGATTTTTTGTTATTTCTTTGAACAGATAAATTTCAACCCACTCATGAGCTGTTTGCTTGCTAACGATAGCATTTCACTAAGTGTGAAGTGTCCTTTAACAGAGAGGGTTTTGCTTTTGCTTCGTGGTATTAGCTCTGCTACAGTAAAGAAATTATGTTCCTAACATGTTTTACTAGAGATGAATTTAAAGTTTGGCTTGAGTTTAAGTGCTTTGTTGAACTGAACGCTGTGAGTATAATCTGCATGAATTTCTTGCATTAATCAAAAAGCGCTAATTACTAAATGCTCTTCATTTTCGCAAGCATCCTTTTATTAACTTAAATAAACCCCTTCTTCTCTCTGAGTAGCTCATGTAAAGAGAATGACAGAACACAGCCCAAATGTTGAGGAGAGCTAAGACCTCCCTATGGAATGTTTCTAAGAGGTAGATCTCACCAGGAGGAGGTGGAGCTGCCTAGTGCTCCACTTTGTTTGGATATCTATGGAGAAGCAGGGCAAAACAGGCTTTCAAACAGCAGTGTAACTGTTGAATTTCATGAAACACTGTTTCTTCTGTATTTTTTTCTTTTTCATGCTATGGGGCTATAAATGAGAGCCTCAGACCTTGTCCATCATGATTAAATGGATCATGCCTGTTTGAATCCATGGTCAAACCCTATTATCAAGTATCACTGAAAAAAGAACAGAAAAGAGCTGACTTTATTTCGCTTGAGTCCATGGGCATGAGAGCTCCATGGAAGCAGGTGTTGTCATGTCCTGCAAGGCTGAGGCAATAGTATATGTGTCCACTGCTCTTCCATGCATAAAACAACCCTGCTTATGTGCAGCTGGAGGAAAAGCAAAGAAAGCACCAGAGGTGTTTCCAGTGTTTGAATGGTTTTGCATCAAAAGGCTGAAGGTAGAAGACAAACAGTGAACTGTAACCATGGAGATGCCTACCAATTTTTAACTAAAAAAAAAAAAAAAAGTAAAAAGAATAAAAGAAGAAGAAAGGATTTATCTTTTAGGAAAATTGTTGCAGTGACAATATCAGTCTGCTGGAGTTAATCCACATTTCACATCACTGTGCATGTGTGTATTCTCCATACAGGGCACAGGAGCAGCTTGAACATGTAGTCTCTGAGCCCTCGTTCAGTTGAGCCAACGTCGGTGCAATGACTTCCATTGCAGTCACGCAGAACAGGAGCTAAGGCAGCCCCATATGTGAATGGTGACATGATATAGTTGTGGCAGCAGCATGGGATTTCAGCTGGGGAGTGGGTGTAGTCCTATTTCATTAATCCCAGCCTTCCCATCCCTTGTTTACACAGATCCAGTGTAGCAACACTCTGATAGATGCAATTTGTCAGGTAGGTCCTGGGAGTTGGAGACAAGCGTAGTAAGGGTTTAGGTATCATCAAGACTGCAGCAGGAGTGACAGACAGGAGCTAATGAGCAGGACAGGCAGCTTCATCCCACCCAAGGAAAACTGTGTTTGAAGAAAAATGAAATAGGATGTTGATTTTCACTGCAATAAGAGGTGCCTCTCTGCTTGTCCATCTGCCTACACATTGCTCTTACACTGCTCTAGTGAACGGTGAGAGGAATGCTTTGTATATTCAATACATGAATTCTCATGGCCACCTGCCCTGTCCACCAGTGCAGAAATACTTGTGTTCCTATTTTATAGATGTGTAAAGCTGTGCTTTACACTGAAAAGTGAGATACTTCCAAAATTTGAAGCATGAAATTTATTTTTGAACAAATGAAGCTCTGCAGGGAGTCCAGCATTTATGATCTAAGCCGAGCAGTCCGGCAAATAAGTACTGATTTCCGAGAAATATTTGTAATGAAATGAGTGGAGGGAGAAATACAATTTCTGTCTGAATTGTTCATGATATTGCCACTCAAACTATTATTGAACTGTTTAACTTGAGGCTTACTGACAGATTTTGCAGGAAATGTTCTCCCAGAAATTTTATGAGATCTTTATTCCACCTGCCAGAATGTGAACATTAAGTATATAAAAGGAAGATACAGACTGTAGATTAAAATGACACATTAATTTTTTTGTATTTTAGAACTCTTTGAGATGCAAATTTACTTGCTACTATCAAACTTCTATTGTCTTTGATAGTAGTTTTCCCAATAAAACTAGCTTTCTCTGATGACCTTGACCAACACAAATTTTCGTTAGAAACAGTTGAGCACTTTTTCTAATGTAAGAGAAAAGGCTAATCAGGATTTGTCTCTGTCCTGGGTTCAGCAGTAGCAGTCATTTTTCTCTTTCTCAGTGGATGGTGCAGTGCTGTGTTTTTGACTTTCAGCCTGGGAACAGAGCTGATAACACCAATGTTTTTAGTTGTTGCTCAGTAATGTTTACTCTGACCAAGGACTTTCTGAGTCTCATGCTGTGCCAGGGAGGAGGGGAAGCTGGGAGGAAGCAGAGAGAGGACACCTGACCCAAACTAGCCAAAGAGGTATTCCATACCACAGCACGTCATGCCCACTATATAAACTGGGGGAAGTTACTCAGAAGGGTTGGATCACTGCTCAGTTGGGCTGGGTATCAGCCTGTGGGTGGTGAGCGGTTGTATTTTCTCCCCTTGTTATTTCTCTTATCGTTATTATTATTGGTGGTGGCAGCAGGGGTTTTGTGTTTTATCTTAGTTACTGGACTGTTCTTATCTCAACCCGTGGGAGTTGCATTCTTTTGATTCTTCCCCCCATCCCTCTGGGAGCGGGGGGAGGTAGGGGAGGAGTGAGAGAGTGGCTGCGTGGTTCTGAGTTATGGCTGGGCTTAAACCACAACAGTCCATCTGTTTGAATGACATCTGAAACAGTTTTATAGACAGTAAACAAAATCACTAGAAAAGAAAAAAAAGGTATTTCAAAAAACAATTATGATGGTAATGGAGATACAGTTTTAATCAGGAGATTCGAAATTTTTTGCTTTATTTATGCTCTTTTAAGATCATACTGTTGTTAAAAATTCTGAACATTGAAACTGCAATAATTTAACAATGCAAATTTGTTAATTGTCTTTATTTTTTTTTATTGAAAAGGCTGATTTTTCTTTTACAGCAGTGACTAATCATTTTATGTTTTATTTAGTGCAGTTTTATGCTTAATGTTTTTAGAAGCTGGGTTTAAAAATACTATAAAATATAAATGAGACTAGGCAAGACTTCAACTGTTATATATGTCAGCTCCCTATGCCCCCTTCCTCCCCCTCCCCCAAAAAAAAATCCCACATTTCAAAAGAAACACCAGAGAGCTTTCTGTAGCAGTTGGTGGATACATAAAGGCATTATTTTGCAGATATTATTGTTGATAATATATTTGATATACAGCATGGTTTGTCTGAGCCAATGGGATATTGTTCTCTTAACAAATCTCATCATGCCAGCAGTGTTGCTTGTATAGGGTGGCTTATCAGCTCCAACCAGAGTCTGCTACACTTGCACTTGCCTTCATAGCCTGAGAGGAAAATAAATTGTTCCCATGCAGTTAATAAGAAAGAATTGTTGTGAGTGAGATGCATGACATTATGAGAAAGCATGGTGTTTTACTGACTAAATGTTTCTTTGCAAACGTCCTCATCTTTCCTCAATTGGCAACTTTCCCTCTTCTCTCCCCCTCTCTCCTGCAAAAAAACCCTACCTCAGGTTCAGTGTGAATGAAATGAACATTTCATTTCTGGAATAGAGTCTCTTTAAATACTGTTACTGATGTGTTATTCTATTTCAAGAAGTGTACTTATGACATTTCTCCTCTGCATTTTAATGCAGACATTGGAGCAGTTTGGAGAAGCATTCCCATACTGTCTGTACTATGACAACAGGCATCTTCATTTTTGCTATCTATGCATGTACAAATATATTACGTAGTATGTGAATATTACATCTGGATGCAATTTTCTGTGGGTTAGAGAAGCCACTCCTGGAAAATCAGGGAATTATAGTACTGAAGATATGCAATTTACGGGCCAAATACTTTTCACCTTATGTATGTAAGTAGGTCCATTTAAATTAATGGAGCCACACAGGGAATAACAGTGAGCAGCATTTGGTCTTTCAGTCAATTCTTCAAAACAGTTATCTGGGAATCAAAACCAATGGGGTTTTTGATAAACTGTAAGCTCATACGATAGATCAGTATATAATAATATATATGATATATGAGTATATAATAATATATTGATATTAATAACATATTAATAAATACAGACGTAAATGTAGGCATGTTCTCATAAAGCTTTACTGTCTTTTATTGTGGTGTGCACATAAGGCCTTGCTTCGCCAAGTAATTAAGAATATCTTTAGCTTTACACCCCTGGTCAAATCACATTTTGAGTAAAGAGAAATGCAAACTGCTTAACTGTGACTTTAACCAGATCAGATAGGGAAAGCAGATATCATATTTTTAAATGCATTTATACAACTCTGATGCTTCGTGATTTGGCCATATTCTCATTTGTTATCCCAGTGCTGTCATGCAAGGTGTCTCAGAAATAATCAAGAATTCTTATGCAAGAAACCACATCTGAGGGAATTGTTCAGTGTTTTATTGCTTTGAAATGGAAAGTAACTGTGAAGATCAAAGTACAAGAGAAAACACTGATAAATACAACACTATTACAATTCCTAAATGCTCCGTACTTCCTTAGTACCTGTAATCTGTGGATCTCAAAACATTTTCAAATATTATTTCAAATTTTTAGCATGTTTATACACACAGTTATTCAGGTTTACAGGTAGGTAACACTAAAAACAGAAATGATCATCTAGTCTGAAAGGCACTGAATAACACAGCAGCCTGTAGTACCAGGTGGCTGACTGAGAAAGTGCCATATAGTTCTGCAAATTTTTGAGGCCACAGAATCTATTCTGAACACAGCTGGGAACCAAACTTGTACCCTCTTTGTCAGTACCAGTATTCTCCTTCCTTTATCCTAGCTTTTGTTATGGTTAGATTTAGAGCTTGTCAAATGCATGATGCAAGTTTCAAAGATAGTGAATTCAAACTGATTTCATTGTTTTAATGAAAATCTGCATAGATTTTCTTTTTTTTTCTTTTTTTTTTAATCAATATTGGGTTTGTTAAGCCAATATGAAAATTTACAGCCTTCTTAGCACATGTATCATTTCACTACAATATTTCAATAACCCATAGGCAAGTTCTGACATTTCTCTCAAATTCAAATCAATCAAAACTTTCCCTGATATCAATTTAACAGTACAAGAAGTTTCCGGTCCCTTTTCCAGTACAGCAGCTCACTATATGCATACATCCGTGTATGTGTAATATTGAAGCATTGCACCAAATGTGCATAAACTCAAATACTTTTATCAGGAGTCTAGCTGAATCTTACCTGCTCACCGTATTTAGGAAAAGAAATGATTAGGTGTCTGAGATTTGCAGAAACAGTAATCACACAGTGCATCAAATCTGCATGTGTTGGAGAAAATAGTCACAACAATATATATTATGCAGAACAACCAGTCGATTTGATTAATTCCTATTCAAAATAGAAAAAGAGTAGGAAGATTTATTTCTTTTTATTATTCTGCACTACTAAAGCAAGTAAGAAGAGAAGGGGATAAGGGATAAATTGAATTCAAATCGAGACTGCGACAAGAAACATTCATAAATTCATATTCATGCTGTTCTCCCAGAGCACCACAACTAATTGCTGTGAATTCTTTTCTTGTTCTTATCTGGGCCATCCTCCATATGGCTTCATATGCCTGAGCTTTTTTCACCTTGAATTAGTTCTTTCTGTTTTCTCCACACCTACGCATGTCCTTTCTCAAAAGTCGTACCTGAGAACCTTAGACTTCTCTTCTTTTTGCTATTAACAAAATATTAAAAATTATCTGCATTAAAACACTTTCTAAAGAAGTTTGTAGTTAATGTGTATGCTTAGTAATTTTACAGCACTTTGCAGTCCATGTCAGAATACATCAACATATCTCAATTGAATTCCACTCCATGCTGATTTTTTAGTATTACCATGACCAGTTTAGAACTTTGAAACAAAATGCACAAAGTAACTAGGAAATCAGCAACCTCCTGAGACTGTTTTTATGCAGAGAAACATTTGGTTCCCTAAAACGGAGTCACAGGCTTAAAACCAGGTAGAAAACAATATACACTTGTTAACAGTGTTGAGGTAGAAGAACAGTAAAAACCAGATAAAACCTAACTCCATGTAGGAAGTTTCTGGAAAAGAAAAAAAAAAAACTAATTTACTAAAATGGCTGAGAAGAAACCAACCTCTCAAACAGATAGAGATTTGCAGGTGGTAAAGAAGGAAGATAGGAAAGGTAATGTAGTAAGAGGGCTTCAGCTCCAGCCATCCAGAGGAGGTGAGGAAGTGCTGTGGAGCAGCATGTTCTCTCTTTTCCGACATTCTTATTGGTATTATGAATGGGTGAGTGTGTGTGTGCCTCTATGCATACATGTGTTTGCACACAAACACCCGTGGGAATACCATCCCTCTGCTCACTGATCAAACAGTGACAGTTGTACATAAGGAAAATGGAAGGGGTGATTCCTTGTCCTAGAGAAATAGTTGCCTTTAGTAGACTCTATTATTAGTATAGCTGGTAGAACCAGCAGTTCTAGTAGGCAGACTTTTTCTTTATATATCACTCTTATGAATGGAAGAATATGACATTACCTTGATGTTCATAAAAAAAATAGTTTTTATCTAATTGAGGTAATCTGAACTTCCTGGAGTGGAGGGGGAAGATGCACTGTACCAAGCACAGGATACGAAATTCACATCTTCATTTGAATCCTGAAGGACAAAATCCAGATGAAAAGAAAACACTGTCCTTTGCATGTTTAGAGTTGTTATGTTGAAGTCTTATCCAAATTGTCTTACCTGCGCTTAGTGTCAGGGACAAAGTTAAAATTAAACACGTCCAAATAATTAGACAGGGGACACGTTATGCAGGTGCAGCTGATGAAAATATATTCCAGTGGAGTGAATCTGCACTGCAATGATTTCCAGTAACAGGCTGAACTGGAGGATGTATCCAAAATAGAAGAAGGACAGGTCTTGCTTCAATTTGCTACTGGAGGAATGGAAGAGTAAGTCTCAGAACTGATTCTAGCTCCCTGCAGATCATCAGTTCTCATCAGCACACAGACCAATGCATGAATGCATATGATTCATAAAATTTTTTATCTGGCAATACCAAGAACAGTTTCACAAGATAACCTTGCAGTTTCTATCACGGTAGCTGATTCTGCCTTGTTGAAACTCATATATAATCTCTTCAAAATGTGCTAGAAGAAAACTTGTGTGCAGTCAGCTCCTACATTTATTTTGTCAGTGTAAAGTAGGTATTGAACTGTAAGTTTGTAGTTGCACAACTACTATTATTCTCTTTGGTTGCTCTGGACCTTTAAATCTCAAAGCACCAGCTGATCTGATGGGTTTGGAACAAGGTTTAGCTATATTCACTTTTTCTTCTTCCCACTGCACAAGTCCGGTTCATGTACAGGGTAACTGCTCATTTTATGTGCTGAATAAGGGCTAAGTCCCATGGAAAAATAGTATGTGGTTACCTAGTTTTAGACATGTAATAGCACCTGCTCACTGCTGCCTCTATAAGAAAATGAAGTCCTTTTGCCTTGGAGAAACTACAATAGAGCTGTCAAGGAAAACCTTTATTTAGTGGAGAAGAGGGATATGGCAGGACTAAATACTCATTACCTAAATGATTATTAAATGGATTATTTGGGAACTTTTGCCATGGTCCAGGCAAATACTAGTCGCAGACTGTGTGGATTTTTTTTTTTTATCACCTCCCTTGCACATCACTCCTATGGCTCTGAAAAGTTTTTAATTAGCTCATTCTTCCAAGCTTTCTTGCCAGTAATCTTTATCTGATCTGCTGAACTTTGTTAAATGGCTAATATGTGACTATTGTGCCTGTTACAAACTGCAGCAGTCAAAAAGAATGTTTATTATTAATTTCCTCATTTACTCTCTGCCAGATGTAAAATACGATCTATGCTACTTTTCAAATTAAGGAACATATAATTTCCCTGCACACCTTTTCAGCCTGAGCTAAGCACTGGCAATAATCAGTGGGCTGAATTAAGAGAGGAATTTATTTTTGACATTTCTTGATTTCTGAAATTTCACTTAGAATATTTTTTGATTTTTATTTTTGTGTGTGTGTGTGTGTGGGTGGTGTGGGCAAAATTTAAGATTTTTAAAATAATTTCATTTCACCTGAATGGGCTAATCTACAGCAGCTACTGTGCCTATTAGTTGTCCTTGATAACAATACCTGGGACCCAGGTGTGTAGTTGCATAGTGAGTGATTATGAGCATCTTACTTATGCTAGTTTATACCACCTGAGAGTCTGGCCTGCTACTGCCAGCTAGGAGTAGCCTCATATATTGCTCTGACCTCCATTCTTTGCTTAATAATACCCCTGGTTCATAATACTAATGTAGCATCTCAAAACCTGCTGAAGCAAAGACGTTTAATAAAAAACCACTTCTGCTCACTGGTGAAACCTTTTCCACAGGCTGTTCAATGTGATGCCTGTAGTACCTGAATAAAACTATTTTAAACTTTTCTCTGTAGAAAATAATCATACATTCTATTTGCTTAGAAATCTTTCTTATTGTCAGGGATGCTAATCAAGACCAAAATAAAAATACGGTAAAGTAGTAAAATAATAAAGGATGAAATAATATTAACAAGAATGCAAGGCAAAATAAATGGTAAAGAAAAAGAAGAGGACTTAGAGGAGCTTGGTCATATCAAGAGCAAGGTAAAAGAAAAAAAAAAATTTGAGGAATGAAGAAAACAAAATAATTACTCATTGTGCTATTTAGTTTCTCGCATGAAAGAACAATATCTTATACTCAAGAGCGAATATGTTTTAAAGATTATGAAATTAATGTCGGAATGGAGATATATGTATTTAGTACAATGTTCTCCTATCCCAGGAATTGGAAATGTAGAGTGATTATTAGCTAGGTTTCTGTTTTTGTTGAACAGGTATCTTTTCTATTATTACTCTGTTCCACTATATGATCATATTTCTTTGCATAATTTAGATCTGCTATATGCAAGTCCCTCCATTTTGAACAGACCATATGGAGAGCTCCATGAGTGCCCAGGGAACCAGAAGTATGCAATGATTAACTATGGTTTCTGTTATTTGTTGAGCAGATGAAAAGAGCTGTGAAATAAAAGGCATTTCATGATGGTTTCTATGTCCTTGTACTGTCCTTTGTTTGGTTGCGCTGTACTAAAAGGAAAAAAAAAGGCTAGCTTTAACACAGCAAAGAAGTTGTATAGCCATTCACAACATCCAGAGTCAGAAAGAAAGGAAAAGAAGGTACTGGAAGGAAAGGCACTGGTTTATATAATAGTCAATAATGATGAACTTCAGGAATAAAATATAGATATACACATTTATGTTTTTTGGATCCATATTTTACTGGATCTATGCTATGAATAAACAAAATTGAGAACAAAGATACAGAGAGAGGGAGAGATTCAGAAGACATGAAGCAATTTCAGATACTGAGAAGAAAAAACTATTAAACTATTTCCAAGACTGTCTCTAATATCTCTGAAATTTGTTAACCTCTGTTTAGTTAAGGACTTAAATAAATTACTTTTTTTTTTCTTTCAAAAGAGAGAAATGGTAAAGTTTTTACTTCATATAACATCATTTAATTTAACATAAGCTAATATGTCTGTGTTACCAGCAGGTGCTGGTAATGTAATATTAATGTGGCAACCAAAAGCCTAGCATCAGATCAATCCCAGACATTTCATGGGTCATATTTGGCTTTACACAGTGCAGCACAAAGGATGAACAGAATAGCCCCTACTTTGGAAGTTGTCCTGGGATGAAAAACTGGTTAGTCCCCCAGCTATGAGCCGTTTGATATGATGGGCAGATGCTGAGTACTGCTCACACAAATTGTTGGAGCCATAAAGAGTGTATCTGTTGGTGATGCACTGTACCCAAAACACTTACTGCAGCAGTCCAGGTGCAGATCTAAAAGCATGATGATGCATCCTTAAACATTAAGAACACAGACAAACACATCTGATATAGAATAGATGCATTTTCTCTCTTAGATATAGTTAGCGCATTGTATTATATCATCCGCATGTGACCTATGTATCCTGCTGCTGTTACTCCCATATAGACAAAAGCTTTGGTTGAATCTCTGAAAATGGGAATATTAATCTCTTGTAAAGAGTAGAAAATGTAGACAGTAGAAAAGGGTACAAAGAAACTGACTGAAGTAAATTAATTTATTCAGCTTAATTTTGAAATCAGAGAGAAAAGACGGTGAAAATAAAACGAAAAATACCCCATATAGACATTTATTATGTTTGATGACATGAGATAAAAGGAAATAGGAAAGAACAAGAATGAGGATAAATGGTCATTCTCAGCAGAATGAGAAATTAAGTGTCTGTTGTCCTAGAGGTTAGTCCTTGGAGTGAGGTTTGATCCAATTTTTTAATAACATTCAATAAAGAGTTGAACGCTATTATAGTGGAGACAGTCATATTTAGATTTATTAAGACCTCAAAGTCTTGAAGGAACAAATGGGGCCTGATGCAATTCATGAGGGTTAACCTGAAATAAACCTTTAATTCATATTTCATAGGGAAAAATTATTCACTCACACAAAGCAATAAGGTAGGAAAGTTACTGGTGTCAGTCACTATTCTCCCTAGAAGGTGGTTGTTTGTTTGTTTATTATGTCATTGTCAAACCCTTATTGTGTTCATAATTTTATGAGTAATTTATGAATCTGCTGAACAGTGCAGAGCTCTTCTTAACTCACTGGTAATGTCTGCTAATACAAAACCTTTCCCTTTATCCTTAGTCTATTTTTGTGTTTATTTTAACCAAAAGCTTAACTGCTATTATATTTTGGCATCTGTATCTTACCCACTATATAGTGTATGTCTCCTGTGAACATTTCCACAGGTTTGAAACTTCTAAGTACTGTGCATTTTGTGCAGCTTCCAGCTCTGGCTTTTTGGAAGGATCTAGATTCCTACACTAGAACAATTTTAAGCAATTGCTAAAGAAGAATTGCACTCTCCAGAGAACTTTCTACTCTGATCAGTACCTTAGAATTTTGGGGCCATTTGAAGTGGAAAGGTGTTAAACAGTGTTTTTTGAAAAATAATTTTGGGACATGGTGAAAGAAGTTCAACTTACAACTATTTTCTGCGTCAAAGTCTTCAGATCAGTCATTTAATCATTTAATCAGTCATTTAATTTAGTCTTTGTCAAAATTTCATCCAGTGTCTCTGCTACTTTGGACTTCATAGGCTTGGTTTTCCAGCTTTAGGTATTCAAGCATGATGATGAAATAAAGAATGAAACAGCAAGAAAAAGAGATTTTATGTTTGACAACCACACTAGATTTGTTTAGTATCTTTTCTGTGAAAATCTTTATGATTGCTTTTTCTTTCTGTATATGAGATCACTGTGCATCATGTTCTAGTTGGCCTAAATGCGCAGCATGTATCAAAAAGAATGGAAAATGCTCCTTTCAGAAACTGATTATAGATCTTGACAATTTTAACTGAAACAGAGACAACAGAAGAAAGAAGAGATCCATAAATGCTGACAGAGAAAGGAAAAATGCCGCAATTCATCTCATATGACATAAACACTAGCCTTAATTTATCAGTCCAAGTAGCAAAATCTTTATTTCATCCCAACACTTACAGTCTTTAAAGACAGTACTGTATTTAGAACCTGTGACATTTTGACAGCTTCTCAACAGTCCATTCTGAAAACTTGTTGTTTGAGATATTTTATGATAATAACCTTGTGTTTAAGAGCGAATCTGTTAATGAAGAGGAGAAATAGTGGTTATAATCTTGTGGTTTTGACTAGGTACTACTTATGTGGGTTTTTGACTGAAACCATGTTTTGTTTAGCCATTCAAAATAATTGATGGAAATAAAATCTATTCCTTAGCCAATATCTTTGTAACTGCTTTAAATATAGATGATTGAAGCATGTCTATGGTACCTATACAGATAAGAATTTTGTGGTACCATTAGGGTATCCCTATTATCCAACTGCAAATTTTAGGCTTATTTGTGGAGAGATGATCATAGCTGGACTTTGATTTTTCAGTAGCTACTTTAGGAGTCCCTTAAATAGAAAAGCCTATGGTGTGTTGAACCGTGCCTACAATGAATGTAGACATACTCTAAAACCAAGTGGCTGAGAGAAAGTAAATGACATGGTTATTTCTTTGAAGAACAGATCATTTTTCCTAGCTGAAAGACTAGCCTAGTATCCAGATCCTGCAACCTGTATCATAAGGAAAAATATTTTTCCATGTGGTCACATATTAGAAAGGAAAACGATGGAGTTGTTTGAAAGACTACGTATATAGCTTTTACTCAAGATGTTCTTTATACTATGGAAAGCAACAATACTTGAAGTATGTTATTAAAGTTATACATAGTTATATTAATGAGCATCCTTTTTCCCCTCCTCCTTGAAAGAAAACAAACAGCAAAACCCAAATCTTTTAAAATCCTAATGAAGCATTTGAATATATAATTTAAAAATATTTGACAAAGAATCTCAGGCTGTCATTCTTCAAATGTCTGGTGAACATGCACACTACTTCTGAAGGATGAACTCCTGCTTTCAGGAGAGAGAAAACATACAAATCTGACCTTGCATTCTAAAGGGGATTCATCACGGAGAATAAAGCTCTGTCAGAAAGTGTTTGGGAGGCATATTCACAACATTTTCTGTCTAAATGAAGGTCTCATAATAATTTAAGAATTAAAATCTTAAATTTAAATGGGTTGTGAGACTTTCATATGAGAGTCCAAAGCAATAAGAATACTGCTGTATATGCAGAAACTAAACACTAATTCAAGCACCAAAATTGCCGATTCGGAGACTATCTCATGAAAGTATTGAGGCAGTAAAAGGTGGCATTTGTTAGCAAGTTAAACCTGTCAAACCTTGGAATGAGTTTTGTTTCTTTAATTCTATCCTCAAGAATACTACAAACAGATACTCATGCTTTCTCTGAACTGAAATTCACCTTTTATTACTCCTATTATTGCTGCATTCTCACTCTTACTGTCATTAACCATCACTTTCTCATGTATTTCATTCATTTCAGCTCCACAGGAAACAGAAAAACAATACCTGCAACAAGAGAATCAAGAAGAGAGACAAAAATCACAACACCATTTCAAGATGCAGAAAAGTGCCAACCATGACATGATAGTAACAGAAAATACTGTGGTTTTTTTCCAAAAAGGTTACCAAGACTGTTTCTCCCGCAGCAATTTTAAGAACATATTGAAGTACTACTATCATTGCAGGTGCCACCAGGTTTTCCTCATACTTTTTAAAATACGGATTCATGGAGAGATGTTAATTGACTATAGTAAGCAGAGCAAAAATGTACAAACTGGAATCTGGAACTTTGCATTCCATTGGGCATCCCATAGATACTGGAATATAAGGTCACAGTTGTATACTTTCTTCCTCAAAGTCCTTAAAGAAAAACAAATGTAACTCTTTTAAGACTTAATTCTCCATTCTTATGTATGCAGCATTTGATGTTGTTCCTTTGTGCAACTAATACGATAATGTCTCTACCTTTGGGAGACAAGATTCTAATAGCTGAAGGGAAATAAAGTCTCTCAAAGGAACTAATCCAAAATCAATTTGGGTGTAAATAGATGCAACCAATTTTTTTCGATGGAGTTGCATCAATTTGGAGCTAAAATAGGTCAATGATAGATCCAATACTATTATCTTCAGTCAAAATTCCCATTATTATGATAAAAGTTTGCAGGATATAACTACAAAAAAAGATGACTCAGAGAACTTCATTCCCCATTCGTCTTTCAAAGGGAAATTGTATGTTTTCTTTGATCACAAGGTTAAAAGTATTTTTGCCACAACATGAAAATACAAGCAATGAGCCAAATCTGTAACTGGTGTAAATAAGTACAAATTCCATTACACCACATCTGAGTTTAGCCTTCTCATCTTTTGACTGGAATTATATTATTGATGATGACATAACTTCTTTTCCCTTTCACAGAATTAATGGGCAAAGAAAACACCTATAAAACCAAATAACCAGTCCTGTTGGATACAGCTTCAGGGTTTGTATATATCACATTTCATCCATGTTCTTTAACTATTGAGGGCTGCAGTATACATGATCTTTTTGTGTGTGAAAGTAATTGCATTGTTCTGTTCTAATAGACTGCTTGGTCTTTTCAAGTTAGGAAACTTTCTGTATCAGTGCTTTCAATTCTCATGATTTTATTCCAGCTCTCATAGTTTCCCTTATCTTTTTTCTTTTTTTTTTTCCTGAAAGCTCCAATGTCCACAGATTTATGACTATGTAAAAATCACCTTTTTATTTTTTAAGTTTCAAATTAAAATTCTTGTCCTCTTGGTTATAACAAAGCTTGTGAAAATATGACAGCCATGAACTTCAAAATAAATGAAAAAGAGATAAAATATTTTTAAGATCATTTTAAAATACCTTTTTTAAAGAAAGCCAATTTTATTCTTTTATTAAGATTGGACCTGAAATTTTTTGAAGACTCAAAATTGTTAAACTTCAGCTGCCAAGTTGAAAATCTTTCCTTACTCATGACTGGCAGATACTGAGAGAGCAGAAAATGAGTATGCAGTCTCCCAGTTGACTTTCTGTGAATTATTTATACATGGCAGAAGCATTAGAGAAGTCCAGGCAGCTGGACTATGTGTAAGTCTTTCAGTGAATGATTTCATTTAGAATGTTTTTTCAGGGAGATAATGTAATTAATGCAGTCAAGAGATGAGAAATCTCACACACTGCATCTGGAAGTTTCTCCTCAGGAAATCCTGGTAGCTCACTGTTCCTGTCAAGCAGGGCAATGTTCCTGTAAACTGCCTTTGACAGAAAACATATCACTGCATCAGCAGAACCAGAAAATCACAAAACATACACAATGTGCAAGAGTGAATGCTAATATCTTTGCACTACACTCTTACAGGAAAACAAAACCTAAATCCACTGGAAGCTTATTAAGTGCATTGAAGAAACAGCCTGAGCCAAGAAAATGTTCTACTGGTTCTCTTGATAGGTAAATAAGCCCCTTTGAATAGTGAGAAATATCAGTATTAGACACAGTGAACACCTGCTCTTCACAGAAAACATGAAAAGCCACTACAGGAGGTTATAGGTTTTGTGGGATTTTTTGCTTGTTTTTTTTTTTTTTTTTTTAATTCCTTTGTTTGTTTGTTTTCTGTCTGCTTTTTTTGTTTGTTAGTTTGTGGTTCTTTCTCATTGTAGCTGTAAAGCAAACAGATACGTTCCCAGATTGAGGAAAATCTTAAATTTATAACCTTGAGTATTCAAAAGTCTCCAGAGAAAATAATTGTATTTTAACTCGTTTGGCTATTTAGCTATTGACTTTCCTGCCTTTCAAGTCACATTTTCAAGATTTTACTATTAGCCATGAAAACATAAATGCAAATAAACTTAACTTGAAAGAACATTAAAGATTTGAAAGAAAAATCAAAATAAAAACATTCTGCTCAAGAGCCAACGGCTCACTTCCTTGGGAACAAAGCATCCACATCCACTTCTAAGCTCTACTAGAGCTAAACAAATGCTCTATGCATGCAGTTTTCATCTGTGGAAGTTAAATAAAAGTAACCATGTGACAGTCACTTCTGCAGACATGTCCCTAATGAGGAAGGAACTTGGGTATACCATTAATTCAAATAAATTCTGCACAGGAAAAAAAAAAGCATCCTTATATGGAAATTAAAAAACAAAACCAAACTGCTGGATATCTCCCTCAAAAGGATGGTTATTTCTTTATTAATTACTATTAATAAACTCAATCACTATTGGCTGTCATAAACTAGCTGGAAAAGGCTGCCTACTGCTCTGCTATGGGCCTGTGTAAATGTTCAGTATATCTAAAACATAACAACAAAACATATGTCATACGTTAAAGAGAGACTTTTTTTTTTTTTTTTAATCTTGAAAACTATTGCAAATCATTAAGTAAAATTAGGCCTACTTATGATAGGGATACTACAATAATATCTTTCAATCTGCTGGTTTGAATAGAGGGACTTACAGAAATCATTGACTAATGTTATTCCTTATGTGCCTTAAATGCTGTTCTAGCTTCCACTGCAACAAGAAATCTTTTATTGCTCTGTCTATCCAGATCTCTGAAAGAGCGAAAGGTTAAAACTAAGAAGCGAAATGACACATTATTTTAAGTGGCAAACTTGTATTTCAGCATGTCTTTAACACAAAACTTAGTCATTTGAGTAACAATGATAATTGTATTTAATGATACTTAGCTTACATATTGTGCTTTCAGACTGTATTAATCTTGATGAAACATACTCAGAGCTCTCTTGTAACAATCCTAGTTTGTTATGACCAAAAGATGGCAGCACTCCATGCAGTATACATTGCCTTCCGCTGTTATTTCTAGTCACAGATCTCTTTGCAAATTCCATTTTAGAGTGCTGCTGTTTAAGTCATCCCAGGCAGACAACTATTTAGGAAGATTTCAAATGAAAACATATGCTTACTAATTTTGGAAGTTTAATGTGGATTTCCTTTAGGTTTAGTTTCTTTAGTATAGTTCCAGACTAGTTAGCAGTCAGAGTTAGATAAAGAGAACTGACAAGCTCCAAAGTGAAGTCTGTTTTAGGGAAACCCATTCTTTTTTTGGGGACATAAATATCAGACAGTATGGCCTCTATGAAAGCTGGATGCTTACTGTGGTTTTAAAAGGTGAAATTAGGAACTGAACTGTTATACAGGAGAAATCAAGCGGGGAAAATGGACATGGGAAAAGAAATTGGTACTTATGCTCTACTTTATTCCCATGCAGATACCTCCAAATAAATGAAAGAAATTTTCCCAAATGGCACAGAATGCTAAGCTATAAAAGGAACATGTGAAAGGTACTGAGAAACCTAAGCATGGTGCAGAATAAGCCCATCCAAAAGAATCCAAGAGTCAATGCAAAGGTAGGTTGATGTTGATCAATGAGAAAATGAACATGAGCCGGCAGTGTGCGCTTGCAGCCCAGAAAGCCAACCTCATGCTGGGCTGCAGCAAAAGGAGCATGACCAGCAGGTAGACAGAGGTGATCCTGCCTCTCTACTCTGCTCTCGTAATACCTCACTTGGAGTATTGTGTCCAGTTCTGGTGTCCTCAACATAAAAAGGACATGGAACTGTTAGAACAAGTCCAGTGGAGGGCCACGAGGATGATCAGGGGACTGGAGCACCACCCGTATGAAGACAGGCTGAGAAAGTTTGGGCTGTTCAGCCTGCAGAAAAGAAGGCTGCGTAGAGACCTCATAGCAGCCTTCCAGTATCTGAAGGGGACCTATAGGGATGCTGGAAAGAGACTCTTCATTACGGACAGTAGTGATAGGACAAGGGGTAATGAGTTCAAACTTAAACAGGGGAAGTTTAGATTGGCTATAAGGAGGAAGTTTTTTACTGTGAAGGTGGTGAGGCACTGGAATGGGCTGCCTGGAGAAGTTGTGAATGCTCCATCGCTGGCGGTGTTCTAGGCCAGGTTAGACAGAGCTTTGGGTGGCATGGTTTAGTGTGAGGTGTCCCTGCCCATGGATTCCCCTTGCCCAGTGGGGTTGGAACTACATGATCTTAAGGTCTTTTCCAACCCTAACTATTTTATGATTCTATGACTCTATGATTCTATGATCCGAAACAATTCATTTTATGTACAATGAGAAGCTGCATGGGGAAATAAGAAAAACATATGGAAAATGAGCTTCAGTGAGAAGAATATGAGAAGTAGAGAGGCTTCAAAACTGAATTTGCAGCTATACAAAGTATAGATGCGAATTGCAGTAAATAACATTGATGTGATGAGTGAGTCCAGTATGTGTATGGAGCCGCACTGTTGGGTTTGGGTTTGTTTTGCTTGTTATTTTCTCATCTACATTTTCCCGCTGACTGTAATTAGACTCAAACCTAATTTTAGTTTTTTTTCCGATACTTATGCTTAGCTATACCTGTGGTTGCTGACGATTTCAGAAGTGTGTTACCATGTGCATTATGTGAGGATACTGGGATCTATCACATGTAATTAATTCTTTCTTTCTCTCTCTCCCTTTATTCTGTTATAAAGTTTTAACTTTTAACAGAAGCTAGCTGATGAAGGGTGATTTGCAGGCCTGCCTGCTTTGAAGCTGGTTCCATTTCTAACAAGATTTTTGACCTTAAAAGCTATTGCATGGCTGACCTGAAATCCAAGGCCTTGGAAAAGGGGGAGTAGTAAGACGGCTAAACAGTAATATTCTGGGAGTTTAGGGTATTTTAATGTAATCTGTTTTGAGTGGTTCCTTCGCTATCTGGAAACTGCTGTGTTTCAAGGCATAATTTTTAGTAATAAAGAGCCTCACAGGAAAGCAATAATGGCACCTAACAGTATGTTTGCTTTTTATATAGAAATAAATGTTAACAACAAATCAATATTAATTAACAGCTTCATTTGCCATAGAATATATAAAAACCTAGTAACAATGTGAAGCAGAAAACTCAAATTATGAAATGTTAATTACGTTTAGTAAGAGGATTCTGAGGGTAAGAAGTAGATATCAGCCTATGCAAAAAGGTAATGACAAAAAAATCAAAGACACTGGAAATTTCTCACTGGCAGAAAGCTGCTTTAGTAGATCTGGTTATAACATTTAGCAATAGTTTAGGAAAATTGAGACAGAAAAAAACCTTTGCCATATTCAAAACAAAGCAGTCACATTTCCAGAAGAGAAGGATGAAATAGAACAAGATGCATCTGGAGTTGGATCTCTACATGTGTCGTGAGTGAAAATGCCAGCTATGTGCTTTACTTACCTAGAACGAATAGGACTATCAAAGAACCTGAATATAAGGGTAGGACAGAAAAAATCAGTTGGACTGTTGAGAAGTTCATATCTGAGAAATTACACTGGTTAACTTTCAACAATCCTGTAAGAAAGTTGTCATTCTTACTTATTTATGACTTGCTGCAGCTTGTGTAACTGTGATTACACTCTGAAACATTAAGAATTAATCTGAGGCCAAGTAAATGGAGGTCTTCTTTAGTAGCAAATAAAATTATTGCTAGCATTAAGAATGAATTCATGTGAAGTCCAACTCCAGAAATTGTCAAGTGCTGAGACCCAATGCATTTCTATGCAACACAAATATATTTCTATTGCATATTTTTATTAAATTTATGGAGTAAGAAATACTCTCATTGCATTTCTATGACTTACTAGTATAGCAGGTGACCTCTTGACTATACAGGAAGCGAATATCAGAGAACCAAATGAAGCAGAAGAATGTTCCAGTCATGCTTCATGTAATAGTGGCCATTAGCGCTGGGAGCAATTAGCTTTTCTAATCCTTAACATTTAAACTCTCAGAAAATGTCCGGCATTTAAGAATATCAGCATGTGAAAAGAAACTTGAGAACAGACTGTGATGACAGAAATGCAAAAGCCAGTTCAATTTATGAAGCATCATTTTACCATTATGTTGAATAAAGTGCATTTTAATTTTTAATCAACATTGAGTCCACTTTCTATTGTAACTCAGCACAAGATAAGAAGCAACTATTGCATGGAAAAGTGACCCTGTCTTTTGAAAAGACAATTGTGCTATAAGTCCTGAAGACCATGCTACGTAAAACTACTTTTATTCCTGAATTCAGTCCTTTTAATACATGCTGTATGTAATATAACTTTCACCAATTTACCCACAGTAGTAGTTGTGGTAGTAATCAGTAAAGGCAATTCCTTCTGAGAATATTTAGATAGAAGACAATAAAAGAGAGTTTACTTTAACATAGCATTTTTGTTACCTTTACATAATCTCTGCAAGCTTGTCCACCTTCTGCTACACTTCATTTTGGTTTCCATAGGCAGCATTACAAAATTGATCCGTGTGCCATGTTCTGTACACGGATTTTCCCCAAACAGCCCTCACACGTTTCAAATGTAGATATTAGCAGTGCAAAGGTCATTGAAATTTTTAATCTCAACAAAAATCAAACTCTCTCTTTATATGACCTCTTTCTTTTGTATCTGCCTTCTGTAATACAGAAACTGAAAAAAAAAAAAAAAAAGGAAAGCACTTTGTTTTAGTTTTGGGGTGGGTGAGAATAAATACTTCCAATTATAAAATTAAATAAAAACTCAGGAAATGTTACTGAGCTTTCTTTTGCAAGCTTTCCTAAATTTCCCTTGTTAAGCTTCGGGATCAACAGGCTATTTCACTGTGTAGGCACATGTAACTATTTTTCATATAAAATATTTATCCCCAGAAACCTTATTTCTCACAGTCAGCTACACTTATTAGTTTTCTGCTTAAGTAAACATTACTCACACTGTAAACACAGCGCAACAAATAAGTGATTGGTTTGTGGTTTAGGAGATTCAGATTTAGGGTCAGACTACAGCTTTCTGTGAAAACCTGAACACATCTATTGAGCTGTCTGGATTTCTGCTTCCTATTTGTATCTTTTGGATAGTAATTGCAGATTTTTCTGTGTTGACACATTAACAACAAAGCCAAATCCCAAACTTTAAAAAAATCATAGGAATAGGTAAAAATCATTATAAAAATCCACAATTTTTTGTTAGTACTTGTGTTCTGTTTTTTGAATCTCCAGATTGTGAAGTTGTTCCCTGTGGACACAAGGAGTAGAAAAGTAATTTTAGATTACTTGTTTCTCAAAGAAAATAGAATCTAGAACCCTCACACAACTTCAGACACTAGGACTATAAAAAACTACACTTATAATGAAATCTTCACAGTTGATGACAGCATTATCTGTTCAGAACATGCCACACATAGTCCAGCCCATATCATCCTTGACACCTATGAGAACAACTACCAGAGGGAAAAATGCTGTGGTGAAAGTACCCTGCACAAAATTGGATGAGGCCACTGAGCCACTAAGTTTAGTTTTTGGATGACAGAGCAAACCCGGAGTACATTCCTAAAGATACCTTCTTGGGGAGGGGGAGAAACCCAAACCACTAAAAAGCTCACCATTGTTTAAAAACGAACTCCCCTCATGGAAAAAATGTACCAGTTCAGGTAGAAAAAATAGCAATTTTTCCCCAACTGACCTGTTTTAAAAAACCCACCTGGACTTTATTTCTGTTGACTTAACCTCACAACAGCAATGTGTGCCCTTTATGATCAAAAGACATGTTTGCTGTAATGCTCTATTAGCTTATGCAGTTCCTGCAGTTTTCTGGAATGTGGAAATGTGTTTGTTTATTTGTCTTGAGCAACTCTGAAATCATGACCCCCTGCCAATTCTCTAAGTTGGGTGCCCATAACAGCAGAATAATTTCAAGATGTCATTGTTAGATTTTAGACTTAAAAAAGTTGTTCTAAGGTAGGTCTGTTTGTGCTTTCCCTTGTCTATAACTATACCCATTTTCTTTTGAATTTTGGTGTTACCTCTTAACTTAGAGCAGTGAGAGTTTAGGTGTAGCAAACATGAAATTGAAAACATTTCTCTCTGGCATTTTTCATTTCCTGCTTGCTATTTTTTAAACAATATCTGGTCTATTTGTCCAACACCTGAAGGGTATTATTCTAGCTGGGTTTTTTATAAACAGACTTTTAAAACCTCACATGTTGTTTCTTTCATAAGACATGATTGATATTCTCCTGACGATATCCCTAAGACCTACTGACTACATTTTTTTCCTGGTTTTGCTTTACAGTCTTATAGAATCATTGAATAGTTAGGGTTGGAAAGGACCTTAAGATCATTTAGTTCCAACCCCCCTGCCATGGGCAGGGATACCTCACAGTAAACCATGCCAACCAAAGCTCTGTCCAACCTGGCCTTGAACACAACCAGCGATGGAGCATTCACAACTTCCCTGGGCAACCCATTCCAGTGCCTCACCACCTACACAAAAAAGAACTTCCTCCTTATATCAAATCTAAACTTCCCTTCTTTAAGTTTTAATCCATTACCCCTTGTCCTCCCACTACAGTCCTTAATGAAAAGTCCCTCCCCAGCATCCCTATAGGCCCCCTTCAGATACTGGAAAGCTGCTATGAGGTCTCCACACAGCCTTCTCTTCTCTAGGCTGAACAGCCCCAACTTTCTCAGCCTGTCTTTATATGGGAGGTGCTCCAGTCCCCTGATCATCCTCGTGGCCCTCCACTGCACTTGTTCCAACAGTTCCATGTCCTTTTTATGTTGAGGACACCAGAACTGCACACAATACTCCAAGTGAGGTCTCACAAGAGCAGAGTAGAGGGGCAAGATCACCTCTGTCTACCTGCTGGTCACACACCTTTTGATGCAGCCCAGGATACAGTGGGCTTTCTGGGCTGCGAGTGCACACTGCCGGCTCATGTTCATTTTCTCATCGACCACCACCCTTTAGTCCTTCTCCACAGGGCTGCTCTGAATCTCATCTGTGCCCAACCTGTAGCTATGCCTGGGATTGCTCCGACCCAGGTGGAGGACCTTGCACTTGGCATGGTTAAACTTCATCAGGTTGGCATCAGCCCACTTCACAAGTGTGTCAAGGTCCCTCTGGATGGCATCCCTTCCCTCCAGCGTATCAACGGAACCACACAGCTGGGTGTCATCGGCAAACTTGCTGAGGGTGCACTCAATCCCACTGTCCATGTCACCAACAAAGATGTTGAACAAGACCTCTCCCAGCACTGATCCCTGAGGGACACCACTCGTTACTGGTCTCCGGCTGGACATGGAGCCATTGAGCACAACTCTTTGCGTGCGGCCATCCAGCCAGTTCCTTATCCACCGAGTGGTCCACCTATCAAATTGATGTCTCTCCAACTTAGAGACAAGGATGTCATGTGAGACTGTGTCAAACGCTTTGCACAAGTCCAGGTAGATGACATCAACTGCTCTACCCCTGTCCATCAGTTCAGTAGCCCCATCATAAAAGGCCATCAAATTGGTCTGGCAGGATTTCCTGTTAGTGAAGCCGTGCTGGCTGTCACCAACCACCTTGTTGTTTTTCATGTGCCTCGGCATGCCTTCCAGGAGAATCTACTCTGAGATTTTGACATGCACCGAGGTGAGACTGACTGGTCTGTCATTCCCCGGGTCATCCATTTTCCACTTCTTGAAAATGGGGGTTATATTTCCCTTTTTCCTGTCATCGGGAACTTCACCTGACTGCCATGATTTTTTAAATATGATGGACATTGACTTAGCAACTTCATTTGCCAGCTCCTTCAGGACCCGCGGATGGATTTCATCAGGTCCCATGGACTTGTATACGTTCAGGTTCTTAAGATGGTCTTGAACCAGACCCTCTCTTCCAGTGGGCCTAAGGTCTTCATTCTTACAGTCCCTGCGTCTGTCTTACAAGACCTGGGTGGTGTGGTCAGAGCATTTGCCAGTGAAGACTGAGGCAAAGAAGTCATTAAGAACTTCAGCCTTCTCCAAATCCAGGGTAGCCAGTTCTCCCAATAGCTTCTGGAGAGGGCCCATGTTGTCCCTAGTCTGCTTTTTATTTGCAATGTACCTATAGAATCCCTTGCTGTTATCCTTAACCTTCGTAGCCAAGTTTAATTCTAAGTGGGCCTTAGCTTTCCTAACCTGGTCCCTAGCTTCCTGGACAACATCCCTGTATTCTTCCCAGGCCTCCTGTCTTTGCTTCCACCTTTTATAAGCCTCTTTTTTCCTTCAAATTTTCCTCAGCAGCTCCTTATCCATTCAAGGAGGTCTCTTGGTCCTCCTGCAGCACTTCCTTCTGGTAGGGATGTATCGCTCGCAGATCTATCCAATTGTTGACAGTGCCGCCATTAAACCTCTGTACAAATAAAAAAGTGTGGACTTAATTGCAGGAAGCTCAGGTATCAATGGCTGGAAAGCCATTCAAGCTTGGATTTAAGCCATGGCAATTTGGAATTCTGCTACTGGATAAGTACAAGCAACCTCTTGTGTCAACTCTTCTGAAATTTCACTGGTGTGGGAAAACTGCTGTCAAACAATGTCAAAACAACTCATGAAAAATTAGAACATTTCCTTCTGAAATGTTCTCAATTCAGCTGTTCTTAACTTTGCATTAACTAAAACATTACAAAATTGAAAAGAATTACATTCGAGACAAAGTTCTGCTTGACTTCAGGTGACCAGGTCTTTTCTAAAGGCTTCAAAATGCAATATAGTGTTAACCACTAAAGGATTTGTAAAAAAATACCACTTCCAAGGTCAGTTCTTTATGGTGATTTTTACTTTATTGAAGTCACACTTTAACAAATTCTCATTTTGGGAAAAAAAGTCTTTAGCACTTCCTACAGAGCAGGTAAGAGACACGCTCCAGCTATTCTGACAAGGTTATATATTCATGAATTGCTGAGTCACATTCAAAGATAAACCCCAATTCCCTGAAATCTGTAATTGTAGAGCTAACACTATATCCATAGCAAGTGAGAAAAGACTGAGGCTGAACAACAAAGAAATAGATTGTAAATCTAATGCCATTATATGAAGCATAAATACTCAGATATTTTCAGGCAGGTAAACCACCTTTTGTGTATATTATAAAGTATATACCTGGAGAAGCTAAAGGGAAACAGTACAGCTATCACTGCTAAATGAAAATATAAATTCTGGTGAGCTTGCACCAGCTAAATCATGGTCAGTCCATTGGTATTATCTTTATTTTCATCACTTACTTCACATAACACCATTCCATTTTAGATTACCCTCATACAGCAATCCACTAACCATTTATATGCCTGATCATGTTGAGTAGCTATAGTCAAGTGTCCTGGGTCGGCAGTAGTAGTCACTTTTTCTCTTTCTTAGTAGCTGGTGCACTGCTGTGTTTTTGACTTTTGGCCTGGGAACAGTGCTGATAACACCAATGTTTTCAGTTACTGCTTAGTAATGTTTACTCTGACCAAGGACTTTCTGAGCCTCATGCTCTGCCAGGGAGGATAGGAAGCCGGGAGGAAGCAGAGACAGGACACCTGACCAAAACTGACCAAAGAGGCATTCCATACCACAGCACGTCATGCCCAGGATATAAAAACAGAGGGCAGAGACCTGGAAGGGCTAGATCACTGCTCGGTTGGGCTGGGTATCGGTTACAGCCAGTATTTGCTGTCTTAGTGCTTATCAGATGGGGGGCTTGGGCTAAGGTTCTTGTTTCATTGTACTTTATTGGAATGACTTGTAATACAGTCTGGCTCTGGCAGCAGGGCGGGATGGATGTGGCCATGGACTTTTACCTGGCCGTCCTGCTGCTCTTCACCATCCTGGCCCTTGTCCTTGCCTCCATCTTCATGAGGCTGCGAAGAACCAAGGGGGAGCGACCCTGGGAGCCGCCGGCAACCTAACTGGCCCAGGAGAATGGCCCCAGGGACCAGGAAGTCGGGAGGGAGCGGCTGCTGGTGGAGGAGGTTGGGATGGTCGAGGAGGGAAAGGAGGCGGCTGCCAAGCAGCTGGAGGAGGTGGGAGAGGAGCTGAGCCCTGTGGCCGAGCACAGCTCCTCAGCAGCTGAGAGCATCCCCTTGCAGCCACCCACCAAGCTTCGCAAGCCCGAGCCCCAGGAGGATGCAGGAGACCACGCAGCACTTCCCAGCAAGGCAGAGGAGGATGATCTGGACTCAAACAAAGAGCAGCTGGTGGTGAGAGAGCCGGCAAGCACAGCAACTACACCAGCCCCAGTGACAAGTACAGTAGCCTCATTTGAGAGTTCTGCAGGGTTTGAATGGCCTTTGGGTACCCTTGAGATCTGCCAGCTGATTGTGATGGAGATCAGCATGTTGGCACATATACACAGCGTGTTTTATCCATGACCATTTCATCTGGTCTCGATTGTTAAGCTGGGTCATGTTTGTATCTTGTCTGGGGTTAGACAACTATAAAGGCGGACAAAGAGATTTTCCCCAATCCTGGACAGTCATGACTGGCAGGGTGTGTCAGACAGTATGGGCAAGTATCTAGTCCACTGGGCCCCTCCAGTACTTTGGAAGTTTTGAAGATGGAAGGCAGCTGTATGGAGTCCCCAGCAACAAGCTTCAGAAACTGCTGAAGGGAAGGGTGAATTCTTTTGAGCCTGGTGGGCCCATGACACTTCAGGCCATTAGGGCAGAGATGCAACGTGCAGATGGACTCATGATTGAGGGGTGGACTTAGCAATGGACACTATTGCCCAGGTTATTCACGAGTGTGAACACTGCACCCAGCCTCCCCTGTTCTGAAAGGCTGTTACAAAGGATGGAGCCCAATATCATGGACTGGATGGACCCAGCAGCTTTATAGGGATTGGTCTATGCACTGATGAATGATCTCTCTCTCTGTTTGTGTCTGTGGATGCATATATATGTAAATATATGAGATAAGAGTGATGGTATATTGAGAATGTGGGATCTGAGCATGACGTGAATGGTATGGAATAAGGGGTGGATACTGTCATGGGTTCAGCAGCAGCAATCATTTTTCTCCTTCTTGGTAGCTGGTGCAGTGCTGTGTTTTTGACTTTCAGCCTGGGAACTGTGCTGATAACATCAGTGTTTTCAGTTACTGCTTAGTAATATTTTGGTCTGACCAAGGACTTTCTGAGTCTCATGCTGTGCCAGGGAGGAGGGGAAGCCATGAGGAAGCAGAGACAGGACACCTGACTCGAACTAACCAAAGAGGTATTCCATACCACAGCACATCATACCCAGGATGTAAACTGTGGGTAGTTATCCGGAAGGGTTAGATCACTGCTCAGTCAGTCTGGGTACCCGTCAGCGGGTGGTGAGCGTTTGTATTCTCTTCCCTTGTTATTTCCCTTATCATTATTATTATTATTATTATTATTATTGGTGGTAGCAGTTGTGATTTGTGTAATACCTTCGTTACTGGACTGTTCTTATCTCAACCTGTGGGAGTTACATTCTCCGGTAGCAGGGGGGGAGAAACCTGGGAGAGTGAGTGAGCGAACTGTGTGTCTGATTTATGGCTGGGCTTCAACCACAACATGAAGTTATCTGTCAAAAGTGGATAAATTGAAGGTATTTGCTCATTTGTTCTGAAAGGAAACTTTCAGGGGAATTCCAAATCTGCTCTGGTAGAAGTACCATTGGCAATAAATAAGACTGCATGTCCTGTGTTTCACAATAGAAAAAAATAAAAATAAAAATAATAATAAAAAAGAAATCTTATCTTTGCAATTGTCAATTTTTCAGCAGAAACACGATGCAGATTGAGAACTTCCAGCCATTTATATTACTTAAAAAAAATTAAGATTCTGGAAAAGGCAAACTATTCAACCACTTTTCTTATCAGCTTGGAAATGTCCTATGCCTTGTATGACCAGCGACAATTACAAAGTCTTGGAGCCTTGGCTATAGAATGTGCTTTCAGGTTACTTTGAACACACTCTGCATGGCACCGTGGCCACTGTCACCCTATAACTGCTTGCACCAGAGAGTTATCCTGCTAGCAGTTGGCAGATGGAGGAAGTGTGATGGAAGCTGTGTGAGTGCAAGGCAGTAGTCTTGTCTTACTACTCTCCCTGTGTAAGACTTCTACACCACTTGTGCAAGTCTAATTTTCTCACACAAAATCTGCTCTCAGATGGGGTCACTGACCATTGACAATGCAACAGTAGTCTAAATAAATTTCAGGAATCTGAACAATTAAAGGATGAGCTAATTAGAGACTACTCATTTGTGACACAACCCATAAGTGGTTCAAAGCTATCTAGTAAAAATAAATGGATTTTTGTAGGGCTAATATTGTGTTTTGCAGAAGAGCAAACAAGCAGAGAGAACTCAAAAGCATATAATTACAAGTGTCATAAAGACAAAATACAAGAGCAATCAAAAATTGAGATCAGATAGGTTTGCGATAAGTGTTGAACTGGTTGCAGTACAAAATAAAGGTGCAAGAGGTTCAGAGTTGTTTATTCAATAAAATTTCTTTTGATATACTTGAAAGCACAAACACAGATTACCTGTAATGTACTCCAGAGCCCATGTGCACTTTCTCTTTGCTCTTTGTCACAGCACAGTACACATTACAAAATCAGATTGACCCCAACATGCTAATACACTGGCAAGTCTGCAGAATGAGTCACCAGCACTTCTTTAAACTTTCTTCTCTCACGATTGTGCAAATTCACACTGTTTAAGTCCTTCATTAATGTTTCTCACTCATATATTTTCCTTCAGAACTATGTTCTTATAGATTTTATTCTTTACTTTTTCACATTCATTCTGTTCCACTTCCTTCCAACATACCCTGGTACTGCAGCCCCTTGTCATTTAAAGAACCAGATTTCCTCTCTTACCTTGCCTCTTAAAGTCTCCAAATGTTCTCTCACATGTAAAGGTTTTCATCAGCAATAGTCCTGTGTCTGTCTTAGCATTAAACTTATTGGTAAGTGTCCTACAGAAAATCATCGAATAACTGTGCCTTCACACACTTATAACAGAGGCTAGGCCAGACCTCAATCTGACAGAATAGCATGAGTGTTTTCTTTCAACACTTCAATACCTAAGGGTTAGCTATCTTGAGATCTGAAGGGGCACAACATATTTATTCCATGTACTGCTGTATACAAGGTGGAGAATTTATATACTTAATACTCTAGCCTTATAAAAATACTTTCATTCCTTCTTTAACTCTCAAATGCTTCCATATTTCTATGTTCATTTTGATATGTCAATAAGAGACAAAATATTGTGAGTTTTAGTTCTCATTTTGTTCAGCAGAGTTAACCACTCTCTGCTTCTCACTTTTGAGAGGGCAGAAGCAAATCGCTCATGACATATAGAAGACGTTGCTTCTCTTTAAATAGGCACAACTCAATGGATTCTGCTGAGTGAAGGAAAAATTTTGGTCCATTTCATTCATGCTATACCTGCTGATTGAATTCAATTGCTAGGCTTATATACAGTGCTATATTTTCCATTTTCAGGACAAGTACATGCAGTAAGTGTGCTATTCCTTTAGTAAAATGGATCATTAATACTTGATGTAAAGTAGCATAATAGATATTACTGTTGTTCTTTTGCATCTAGTGCTGGGTTCAACAGTGGATTAAATTGCCTCATGTCCCACGCAGTCATAATTGCTAAGGCTGACATTTATGAGGTTATCACGAAGGATATTTCAGGCTTTCAGACAAATGTCATTTCAGAGACTGTGGATTAGATGTTTACATGCTCATTTGGCTGCTAATAATTAAAATGAACTTCAGTTATTTGATGTACAGATATCGAATCTTTCTTTGCAAATATTAATAAGGTATATACAATGCATATATAGTATATACAATGCATATATAGTATATACAAGATGTTTATAATATCAGTTAAGGTAGGTTTTCAGCAACAAACAAGATATTTCTGTACTCTCAAGTATAAATTCTCATTAGGCAAAAATATTATCTGCTACTTAGTTTAATATTTTTAAAAACAACAATCAAGCCTAGTTCCTTCACGCAGAGGGAATACAGTTTTTCTGCTTTCATAACGGAATGGAAAGTAATGATGCATTACAATGAAGGCATAATTCTTGGTTTTAGTGTTGATAATCAACCTCTGTAAATACAGCAAAGCACTAAGATCAGAGTATAATACATGAATCCTGTAGTAGCAGGGATGGAACTGATTATGCCTGAGGAGATATTAGCAAGTAAAAATGAATTGCCCGAAAAACTATTTCTTCATGATTTTAGGCTGTGTGTTACAATGATCAAATTGTGCAAGGTTTCTGCTGACATCCATAATGTACCTGTTTAGCAGACTTTGGGTAAAGAAATGCCCTTTTTGCCACTACCCTGACAAACCAGAGTTTAAAATTCAATTTATTCTAGTTTTGTTTTCCACTTTCTTTGCCCATCTAGCAGTGGCCTGCTCCTTGTATTCATCAAACAATTCCATGGCCTGGTGCATTTAATTTTCTTCCAGCATCTCTGGTTTAGCCACTCTGCAAAAGGAGTTTTGACTCCAGAACAGGTCAGTGTATTTGATTTAGATGTAACCTTGTCTATGGATATGCTGGGATTGAGACTAGACCTCCTGAGTATTAAGAGCTCTGCATTGCAAAGCTTGCAGTGAAAGTGAGCTGCTGTGGATTCATTTCCAATGCTTAAACAAGCTAAGATTAGAGCTGCCTCTGGGGTAACACTTCTGCTGATATTTCTTACAGACGATGCACCTACTTGGTGGCAGCTGCTCTATTTATATAGGAATTCTTTAGTCCATTGAAAAAGACAATTTTTTTTTTCATCACTATTTGTTCTCTTTCTCCTTCTGAGATAATTTAACTCTGAGATTACAATCCTGAAACTGTCAGAGGATACTTCATGAAAAGTGGAGCTGCATATTCCAGTCAACAACATCACTCCAGATCTGGAAACAGATCCTCTCATTTCAATACATTCATGGCCTGGGAAGAATACAGGGATGTTGTCCAGGAAGCTAGAGACCAGATTAGGAAAGCTAAGGCCCACTTAGAATTAAACTTGGCTACGAAGGTTAACAGGAAGGGATTCTATAGGTACAATTGCAAATAAAAGGCAGACTAGGGACAACATGGGCCCTCTCCAGAAGCTATTGGGAGAACTGGCTACCCTGGATTTGGAGAAGGCTGAAGTTCTTAATGACTTCTTTGCCTCAGTCTTCACTGGCAAATGCTCTGACCACACCACCCAGGTCTTGTAAGACAGACGCAGGGACTGTAAGAATGAAGACCTTAGGCCCACTGGAAGAGAGGGTCTGGTTCAAGACCATCTTAAGAACCTGAACGTATACACGTCCATGGGACCTGATGAAATCCATCCGCGGGTCCTGAAGGACCTGGCAAATGAAGTTGTTAAGCCGCTGTCCATCATATTTGAAAAATCATGGCAGTCAGGTGAAGTTCCCAATGACTGGAAAAAGGGAAATATAACCCCCATTTTCAAGAAGTGGAAAATGGATGACCCGGGGAATGACAGACCAGTCAGTCTCACCTCGGTGCATGTCAAAATCTCAGAGTAGATTCTCCTGGAAGGCATGCCGAGGCACATGAAAAACAACAAGGTGGTTGGTGACAGCCAGCATGGCTTCACTAACAGGAAATCCTGCCAGACCAATTTGATGGCCTTTTATGATGGGGCTACTGAACTGATGGACAGGGGTAGAGCAGTTGATGTCATCTACCTGGACTTGTGCAAAGCGTTTGACACAGTCTCACATGACATCCTTGTCTCTAAGTTGGAGAGACATCAATTTGATAGGTGGACCACTCGGTAGATAAGGAACTGGCTGGATGGCCGCACGCAAAGAGTTGTGCTCAATGGCTCCATGTCCAGCCGGAGACCAGTAACGAGTGGTGTCCCTCAGGGATCAGTGCTGGGAGAGGTCTTGTTCAACATCTTTGTTGGTGACATGGACAGTGGGATTGAGTGCACCCTCAGCAAGTTTGCCGATGACACCCAGCTGTGTGGTTCCGTTGATACGCTGGAGGGAAGGGATGCCATCCAGAGGGACCTTGACACACTTGTGAGGTGGGCTGATGCCAACCTGATGAAGTTTAACCATGCCAAGTGCAAGGTCCTCCACCTGGGTCGGAGCAATCCCAGGCATAGCTACAGGTTGGGCACAGATGAGATTCAGAGCAGCCCTGTGGAGAAGGACTAAAGGGTGGTGGTCGATGAGAAAATGAACATGAGCCGGCAGTGTGCACTCGCAGCCCAGAAAGCCCACTGTATCCTGGGCTGCATCAAAAGGTGTGTGACCAGCAGGTAGACAGAGGTGATCTTGCCCCTCTACTCTGCTCTTGTGAGACCTCACTTGGAGTATTGTGTGCAGTTCTGGTGTCCTCAACATAAAAAGGACATGGAACTGTTGGAACAAGTGCAGTGGAGGGCCACGAGGATGATCAGGGGACTGGAGCACCTCCCATATAAAGACAGGCTGAGAAAGTTGGGGCTGTTCAGCCTAGAGAAGAGAAGGCTGTGTGGAGACCTCATAGCAGCCTTCCAGTATCTGAAGGGGGCCTATAGGGATGCTGGGGAGGGACTCTTCATGAGGAACTGTAGTGGGAGGACCAGGGGTAACGGGTTCAAACTTAAACAGGGGAAGTTTAGATTGGATATGAGGGAGAAATTCTTTACTGTAAGGGTGGTGAGGCACTGGAATGGGTTGCCCAGGGAAGTTGGGAATGCTCCATCGTTGGCAGTGTTCAAGGCTGGATGGGACACAGCCTTGGGTGGCATGGTTTAGTGTGAGGTGTCCCTGCCCCTGTCAGGGGGGCTGGAACTAGATAATCTTCAGGGCCTTTCCAGCCCTAACTCTTCTATGATTCTATGATCCTATGATTTCCTGTAAAGTACTATATGTATAAAAAACGAACTTGCACTAAATTGTGTTTCTCTTTCAGTCATACTCTGATTGATCCACAGAAATGACTTTAAGTGTAAGTAAAGGCAGGGTCAAGAATTTACCCGCAAAAACACTGTCCTGCTGAAAACTTGTCTTTTGTATATTTTTGTAGGTATTTTTTTCTCTCCCGTGAGAACATTTCTTCTCATGGATGGTAGATTACTACAAATTCTGAATGCCACAGAAAGTTTGCATATATCTGGTTTCAATTTGGCCATAACTTAATATACCTTCCACTGTCATCTCCGTGTAAAAATGAGGCAAAGTAATTTCTGCCTTCCATCATCAGCAACATCACTAATACTGGTATTAGTATTTTCATCACTATAGCTTTTGTCAGTGTCAGGTACAAATCTAAGTTCTTTCCTAAAGCAGTAATGCAAATTAGTCCAAGTTCTCCTGCGAAACCTGGGAATGCAGAATATCAAGCTTTAGTAGGCTGTGCCGCACCTTTTATGGATTCAGAGTCTGTATGTAAGCCAAGAACGCTCTCTCTTGGGAGGAAAGCATGGCAAATGCAGAAAAGACAAACTGACAATATCTAAAAAATTTGAAGACATTTTGTCGTGGTTTAAGACTAACTCACAGTCTCTCTCTCACTCACTTCCCCCTCTTTCTTCCCCCAGCTCCCGGAGGGATGGGAAGGAGAATCGAAAAGAATGCAACTCCCACAGGTTGAGATAAGAACAGTTTAGTAACTAAAGTATAACACAAATCACAACTGCTACCACCAATAATAATAATGACAAGGCAAATACAAGGAAAGAATACAATTTCTCACCACCTAAAACCAAGCCCGACCACGCAGTGCACCCCCACCCTTCCGGGTCTCTGCTCTCTGCTCTCCATCCTGGGCATGACGTGCTGTGGGATGGAATAACCTCTTTGGTCAGTTTGGGTCAGGTGTCCTGTCTCTGCTTCCTCCTGACTCCCCTCCTCCCTGGCAGAGCATGAGACTCAGAAAGTCCTTGGCCAGACCAAAACATCACTAAGCAGTAACCGAAACACTGGTGTTATCAGCGCTGTTCCCAGGCCCAAAATCAAAAACACAGCGCTAGACCAGCTACCAAGAAGGAGAAAAAATGACTGCTGCTGCTGAACCCATGACATTATCCACCCCTTATTCCATACCATTCACATCATGCTCAGATCCCACATTTTCAATATACCATCACATGTATATATACACATCGACACACACATACAGAGGGAGAGAGATCATCTCTTAGTGCACGGACCAATCCCTACAAAGCTGCTGAGTCCATTTGGTCCGTGCCGTCAAGCTCCATCTTTTGTAACAGCCTTTCAGAGCAGGAGAGGCTGTGTGCAGTGTTCACACTCGTGAATAATCTGGATAATAGTGTCCATTGCTAAGCCCACCCTTCGATCATGAGTCCATCTGTATGCTGTATCTCTGCCCTGATGGCCTGAGGTGCCATGGGCCCACCGGGCTAAAAATAATTCACCCTTACGTTGCCAATCTAAGTCCATCTGAGCCACTTCAATTTTAGCAGCTTTATCCACTTGTTGGTTGTTCTGGTGTTCCTCAGTGGCCCGACTCTTGGGTACATGAGCATCTACATGGCGTACCTTGACTACCAGGTTTTGCACCCAGGCAGCGATATCTTGCCACAGTGCAGCAGCCCAGATGGGTTTACCTCTGTGTTGCCAGTTGCTCTGCTTCCATTGCTGCAACCACCCCCACAGGGCATTGGCCACCATCCATGAGTCAGTATAGAGATAAAGTACTGGCCACTTTTCTCATTCCGCAATGTCCAAAGCCAGCTGGATGGCTTTCACCTCAGCAAACTGACTCGATTCACCCTCTCCTTCAGCAGTTTCTGCAACTTGTTGTCGAGGACTCCATACGGCTGCCTTCCATCTACGATGCTTTCCTACTATGCGACAGGACCCATCAGTAAACAAGGCATATTGCTTTTCACTTTCTGACAGTTCATTATATGGTGAGGCCTCTTCAGCACGCATCACCTCCTCCTCCTCTGGTGACATTCCAAAATCTTTACCCTCTGGCCAGTCCATGATGACTTCTAGAATTCCTGGACGACTGGGATTTCCTATTCGAGCTCGTTGTGTAATTAATGCAGCCCACTTACTCCATGTAGCATCAGTTGCATGATGTGTAGAGGAGACCCTTCCTTTGAACATCCAGCCCAGCACTGGCAACTGGGGTGCTAGGAGGAGCTGTGCTTCTGTGCCAATCACTTCTGAAGCAGCTCGAACCCCTTCATAGGCTGCCAGTATCTCTTTTTCAGTTGGGGTATAGCTGGCCTCAGATCCTCTGTATCCCCGACTCCAAAAGCCGAGGGGTCGGCCTTGAGTCTCCCCTGGAGCTTTCTGCCAGAGGCTCCAGGTAGGACCATTCTCCCTGGCTGCGGTGTACAGTATATTTTTAACATCTGTCCCGGTCCAAACTGGTCCACGGGCTACCGCATGAACTGTCTCTCGTTTAATTTGCTCAAAAGCTTGCTGTTGTTCAGGGCCCCATTTAAAATCATTCTTCTTCCGGGTCACATGATAGAGAGGGCTTACAATCAAACTGTAATTCGGGATGTGCATCCTCCAGAACCCCACAACACCCAAAAAAGCTTGCTTAATTGCAGCACATGTTTCACAGTCATGAATAACCTCTTTGGTCAGTTTGGGTCAGGTGTCCTGTCTCTGCTTCCTCCTGACTCCCCTCCTCCCTGGCAGAGCATGAGACTCAGAAAGTCCTTGGCCAGACCAAAACATCACTAAGCAGTAACCGAAACACTGGTGTTATCAGCGCTGTTCCCAGGCCCAAAATCAAAAACACAGCGCTAGACCAGCTACCAAGAAGGAGAAAAAATGACTGCTGCTGCTGAACCCATGACACAGTTACACTAATTCTCAAAACCCAATAATGAAAAAAACCTCCTCCCAAAAAAACAGTTAATACATTATACTTTTTAAACCAAGCAATTTTTTAAGCCAAATCTTATATGACTTGTGAAGTTTGTATTAGAAATGTTATTAGTATTTTTAGCAGCCCATGATAACTTTCTACTTAGAAGTGTGCCTAAGTGAACTGTTTCAGGTGAATTAGCAGCTTACAATACATACGTGAGGGAAGACACAGATAAGGCAGCTAGACATGGACTCCAGGAAACTTTCCCATCCGTATTTAAATTGGAAAACCCAGTTTAAGGCTTGTGTTCCTAATTTTTGCAGGCAATTTTTTTCTACCGCATTTTCTGCTGTGTGTTTTTTCTGTTTTTTTTTTCATGATTACAAATCTGTGAGTCCAAATAAGGAGTAACAAAGTAGAAAGTTGGGCTTTATATCAATTTGTAATTGGAAGCAATAGCGTCATCTGCAAATATCTCCACCAGGCTGGGACAGAAATAATACAGTAAGAAAATATTGTCCATTTTGGTGCTAACGATGAATGTACAACGATTTAGTTGGGAGTGATTTCACTGACTGAAGTTTAAAAATTCTGTACATTTTACCAGGTGTAGATCTCATATCTATAGGTTATACCTATATAACCTCATTTGTTTCTCTTTTGGATCTTCAGCATATTTATGTTATGTTATGTACAATTTTTTTTTTTAATATTTCACAATGGAAAACCTGTTCAAGTACTTTTCATTTATATGCCCTTTTTTATAGAACAAAGGCTTAATTCTGACATTAAAATATATCAAGTAATGTTTCTGATGCCACTAAATCATATATTTTCGTGTAATTGCGAGGTAGACTAAGAGAAGCAGAGGGCATACATTAGTAGAAGGAGCTATCAAAAGCAGCCCAAATAGTGGAATACCTTAAAGGTAATTGCAAAGGAAATAAATATATGTTAGAGGTAAAGTAGTTAAAACATTCCCCGGTGTGAAAGTCCTCTTTAGTTCTAATGGTGCTAGCAAGTGCTCCTGTAGTACTTTCTTATACTGTATTTTTTCTACCCTCACATAAGATAAATGGAAATGTCTTTTTGTTCATCGACAGTATTGTCCCTTCAGACTGAAACATTTTATTCAAGCCTGAAATTTTAACCCTGCTAACATGAAATCATAGTTTTCTGTCATCATGTCAGTGACCCACATTAATGTTATAACAGTGTAGAACAGCAGCACCTGAGTTCTAGTTCTTGTAAAATAAACCTTTGTGGAAACTGGGCCAACAGCATAAATTTAGTACAGACCTTACTGCTAGTGCTTTATCTGAAAAATGCTTATCTTGAAAGCATGCTGCATGCTACAGACAAGCCATGAAATGCCTGCAAGTATTATTTTTTTTAAACCACCACTAATATAGCAGTGTGATGCGAAAAGATGCTCTAGGGAAGTTTACTTACAATTTAAATTAATCTGTTAAATTTTTAACAATTTAAATGACACTCTTAATGGAGTTACATTATATTTAATCACGAAGAAAAATATTCACAGTCTCATGTACTTGGAAAATTATGAAGATCATTTTGCTTCCTTTGGTCATGTGAAGCAGATCTTATACAAGTAAACATTTCAACAAAGACCAGAGATGTTACTCTGATAAGTCAGATACTTTGAATGTAGGCAAGATTGGAAAGATCATACAGACCTAATTTCATATTTTTCTTTAAGGACAATTGTTAAGGTTCAATTTCCTAATTTCTGTCCCCTGTTCCCTGTGTCTTGCAGCAAACAGTGCTTTGCTTCCTGTACAATGAAGTGCGTGCTTGTACCAAATAATAACTGTAGTGACATTCTAAAAATCCCACATGAAGAAAGAGTTTGTATGCTCCTTATTTACCTTTGTATTAGTATGAACCAGTTCCCTTACAGAAAAATGTGTTTTGCATTTGGCTTCCTTCTTCACTCTCTGTGAAAAAGTCTCCTCTACTGCTAAAATGATTACATTGTTGTGGTATTATTTTCAATTCAGGAGACATTCTTGCAGAAGTGTTGAATTTCTACAGGGCCTAGTATATTTATTTAACGCATTGTTGATAGTGAAGTTCCAACAACTTAAGAATGAAATATGTCTGAAAAATAAATATGCTGTTTTTATAATGTTCTCAGATTGCTTTCTTAATCCAAGTGCAATGTTTGCTCATCACAAGGGTCATCGATAGATGCGTCTGGAATTAATCTACTGGTAATTGTAAATGTATTAACATTCACAGCAAAAGAATGGCAAAATGATAGCTCTCCTATATATTTCCTATTTCAAATTCTGTATAGCCTGTGTCATGACCTGAAGTGACCATGACCTCCTATTGAACTGGACACTGTAACTACTTTACCTGTTGCTGCTGCTTGGAGAATGATCCCAAAGCTGGAACTTGGCTTGTGAGTTTTCCTAATGGGGCAAATTGCATTCATCCCCCTTCATTTTCCTGCACCAGTCGTTATTCTATCAGCAGCTGACTTTGTTCACTCTTTAAAGTGCTGGACAATATTTGCCTAAATAGTCTGCCCCCTGAGAGATAAATAATGAGAATTTTAGAGTGAAAGGGGTAGGAAAACCAGACCAGTCTTTGGCTGGTGTAAATTCTCAAAGCTCCACTGATGTCTATGGGTACAATTATCCAGATAAAATAAATGGAATAGCTCCTGTGCTTTGCCCAGCTGAACATCTGCTCTGAGATTGTTTTATTATAAAAGATGTGACTGGCAAATGATGCTTCTTTAATTGACATTTGTGTTTTCTTGGTGGTTTTTGACATAAGGTTAGGCTGAAATAATGTTAGTAACTTCTTTTAAAAGTCACTTGGTACAGATAAGTACACTTTGCATTGGAACTGTAGTTTAACAAACAAGTAACAAAATGAGCAAACAAACAAAATTTCCAGATAGTTCTAACTTCTTTGTGTACGTAATTTAACAAATTTATTTCTTTAAATATGTGGGGTGGGATAACAGCAGCCCTGTGAGTGGGTGAGGGACTGGGCTGACAAGCAAAGGACCTGGGATGAGGTGAACACAAGGTCAACAAGATGAAGCTTAATCAGGGCCACAGCTGGCATTTCCATGTAAGCAAGGAAATACCTTTTTTTGGGCACTCCCTCCACCCCAGCCCCTCTAGGAAATCAGCATGCTGGGTTGTCTCTCTGAAGTGCTGTACACTAATGCACACAGCAAAGGGAATAAACACGAGGAGATCTGTGTGCCGCTGCAGAGCTACTAGCCTGTTGCGATCACAAATGCTTACTGGGATGGTTCCCATGACTGAATGTTACAACGGAGGGATATGGGTTTTTCAGGAGAAAAAGGCCCGAAAGATAAAGGGAAGCTGGCCTTTATGTGAGAGAACAGCCAGAATGCATGGAGCTGTGCCTTGGGACTAATGATGAGCTGACAGAAAGCTTATGGGCAAGAATTAAAGAGAAGATCAATATGGACATTTTAGTGTCTGCTGAAGGCCACTTGATCAGGAAGAATGTGTGATGAGGATATTGGTCCTTAAGGGAGAATTTAGCTACCCCGCTATCCGCTGGTGGAACAACACAGCAGGGCATAAACAACGCAGTTCCTGGGGGGAATTGATGTCAACTTCCTGACCCAAGTCACACAGGAACTATTTGATATTTGAGTAGTTTATGCTAAAAATAAGTAGCTATTTCTAAAAGACAAAAATGTATCCATAATGTGCAGCATCTAGACAAAGCAATCTATTCTGTTATTAACACAAGTTACCCTCCAAATGAAATTGAAGCAGGGAGATAACCAGAAGGTAGAACTACAGCTGTGTTTGGTATATTGCTAATCAAAGGAAACTGTTTGCTTTAATTGTCTTCCTATTGTCCTGCAAAGAATTAACCCAAGCAGCTGAGAGTCTAACCACTTACCTTGTGAATACGGATATCAAAGAAAAAGAAAAATGTGAAAATCAGCATAGCACAATTACAACTGCCCCTGAATAAATGGAGTAACCTAAACGATAATTTCTATCCTCAACATAGGATTTAAGGTGAAGAAAAAATAAGAAAAAAAGATTTACAACTTGGCAGATGAGTTCTTTTTGTGATCAGCTCATGGTCAAGATTTATCATGTGTGTAAATATTCACCTTTGAACTAAAGAAAGCTTCTTTTCCTGCTGAAAGTAATTCCAGAATCTTGACACTAGTAGCAATGAATACCTGTGTCCCACTTCTACAGTGGACATATGAAAAGATACTGATAAAGCCAATCTGAACTCTTCTGCTAATCCTTCCTGAGGTGTTATATTCTTATTACTCAAACTGGAAGTGTGCAGGCTCCTAGCTACAAGGCTGTATTATTCTGCGCATATGTGTGTGCTTGTATATGTATATAAATATATAAGTAAACTATAGAAGAAACTAAGACTAGGTGTTCCAAGGGCTAAATGGTCCAAAACTCTTTGCCAGCCAGTAGACCAGAATCTGTGTGGTTTTTTACTTTTTTCTTAAAAATTAATTTTTTAAATCAAACAATTTTGCTGACTGATCCCGTTTCCAAGTGTGGCAGAGAATTCAACAGATGTCTGTAAAACCTATTTTGGGGCACTGGTATAAAAGCTCTATGTACTGGTGATGCTCTGAAGGGTATAGAACTATACATTCAGAAGGAAATTAGGGCTCTGATGCAGTCAGTAGCAAGATTTTGAGCAGAGGCAGGTCTGTAATGTCATGCACTCTGTTCCATATATTGGTTTTGCATTTTCCCCATCAAATACATATCTGAATTTTTTTCCAGTAAGACAATAGATGATTAAGCCAGCATCTGCCATGAAAGAAGACAACAGCTAAGGAAATACTGAGTGTAAGAGCTGTAATAGAGGGATTTATCCAGCTTGAACCCCTGTCCACAATATATCTGTCAGGGTCCTAAGGGCACTGCTCGGCCTTGCTGCCCCTCACCTGCACACATTACTACAAACAAAATTTGCATGTTTTTGAGTGACTACAAAGAAAGTTCTGGCTCCTTAACTGTTCCATAACTGTTCTGGTGGGTCACAAACTATCCATAAGGAGAGAAGAAACTGGGGTCTGTCAGGTGAGTGAATAACTGCAGATTTGGGCTTGCCTGTGGTCTGAGATTGAAGGAGGATGTTACCCATGTCCTACTTGTTCATAGTGCAGACTGTGCCCATGGCTGGGCTTAAAGCATTATACACCTCAGCAGCATTGGCTCCTCATTTATGTGTCATTAAGACATCAGTCTCCAAGAACCCTGAATTTCTGCACCTGAGGGGTCAGGTCCCCTGCCAGAGCAGTCACCCCCAGCGTAGCAGCTGCTCCCTCAGCAACCTAATTTACTTTCTGCAGTAGGCCAAGAGGAGCTCCTGAGGGCATCTCCTGAGGGTGGTTCCTGAAAGGCCCAAGCCATTTCTCTCTCAGCAGTGTGGTTAGAAGTCGCCCATTGTGTTATGGAACCTCAAATGGTCTTAATGCACAATAGACAAAGTAAGATCAGTAAGATCTGCTGTAAGATCAGTTTTCATGCTTTTTGCAACAAAGAAGAGAATTGCTCAATGTTTCATACATTTCTGAGATAACTACATATTTTTCAGGGATGAAACTGTGACTTTTCAACACCTCCACCTCCATTAACACGGTTCCAAGAGAAGCAGAGCTTGAAAAATGTTTTAAACATTTTTTGCTACACCATAAAATGTCTTAGCTTCCATTTAATTTTATCCATGATTATTTACAATAAAATGACTTTCATCTGCCTATAAATCCTTACCTGGTACATTCTTTTTCCAAATTGCCTTATTAATCCTTAGCTATTATTAATTAGAAATGGCACAAACAGCACAATCATTTCCTTAACTCTGGCCAACAGCTGGTCTTTAATAGACTACAAAGCATGACTTTGGTTTCTGGAATTTATTTTTCTTCTGCATTAACAGTGTTGCATGGTTGAAGAAAGGGAAAAAAAGAGAAGAAATATTTCCAAGTGTCATTTTTAACTGCAGAGAGACAACATTTTATTATAACTATAATGGATTGAAACTCACAGTACATTCTTAATGCAGGCAGGCAAAGCAGTTAGCAGCTTTGTATTCACAATAGTTAAGTTAAAAAAAAATAAATTCATAGCCCCTCCCTTATATATCAGTTTAATCATCCGTTATCAGTGTCATGGTTTAAGCCGTAAATCACGCAGTCGCTCTCTCACTCACTCCCCTCTCTTTCTTCCCCCTGCTCCCAGGTGGATGGGGAGGAGAATCAAAAGAATGCAACTCCCACAGGTTGAGATAAGAACAGTTTAGTAACTAAAGTATAACACAAATCACTACTGCTACCACCAATAATAATAATGACAAGGCAAATACAAGGAAAGAATACAATAGCTCACCCCTTCTAATACAAAGCCCGACCACTCACTTTCCCCTCCTTCTTCCCCCCCACTCCGAGGGGGGGGGGGGGAACTGGGAGAAGAATCAAAAGAATGCAACTCCCACTGGTTGAGATAAAAACAGTCCAGTAACTAAGGTATAACACAAACCGCTGCTGCCACCACCACCACCACCGACCAGGGAAATACAAGGAAAGAGGGTACAATTGCTCACCACTCGATCACTGAGCTGTGAACTGAACTCTTCCAGGTTCCTGCCCCCAGTTTTGCATCCTGGACATGATATGCAGTGGCATGGAATAGCTCTTTGGTCAGTTTGGGTCAGGTGTCCTGTCTCTGCCTCCTCCCGGCTTCCCCCCCCTCCCTGGCAGAGCATGAGACTCAGAAAGTCCTTGGTCAGGCCAAAACATTCTAAGCCATAACTATAAACATCGGTGTTATCAGCGCTGTTCCCAGACCAAAAATTGTAAACACAGCACTGCACCAGCTACTACGAAAGAGAAAAATGACTGCTGCTGCTGAGCCCATGACAATCAGCAACACCGGTCCCTCTCTGCTGTGTTTATAGGACCCATGGATTATGCCACTTGTGAAACAAATCACATAACTTCCCTGTAGTGATAATTGATCAGGCAGAATGTTTACATTTAGCAGTGCAAGATCTTGGTAATTGCTTGGCTCAGAAAGAGCATGAGTTTTCCCTGGATTGGTGCATCCCCTTCATGCACTGGCTGACCATGTTTTGACTTCTTTTAGCCACCTGCTGGAATTTTTACTGATGATATAAAAGGCATGTGAGTAATGTTGAATCCCAGGGATGGAGCAGCTTTCGGCTTCTACATCTAAATAGTAAGCAGCAGAGTGGAGCAACACTGTTAACACGGAAGACGTCTGAAATACTTGCATTTTGCGCATATTACACAATGATTTTTTTTCTGAACGATTTTGTTATTATTTTTAATGACATGTTCCATCAAATCTGTTAGCCCATGGGGTAAAAGTGTGACTAGTTTCTCAGATGATATTACCCTTCTTTCATGTGCACCATACTGAATCTGAAGTTTTGTTAACATAATCAGGACAAAGGATATAAAATTGCACAAAATGGAAACCCTGTCATTTAGAGAGATTTGAATTTACAATGCAAATGTAAGAAATATGGCCCAAGGACTATGAAAATGTTCTGATGAAAGAATTATAATGGAATTTCTTATAAAGGGGTTTGTGTCATTGACATAATCTTAAACATTTTCAGAAGTATGCAGTAAAGAAAAATGACAACTAGGCTATAAGTTCGTAGTAAAAGGTATCTAGTGCATAGCATTCAGAAAACTGAGAAAACACATATGATTGAAATCTGATGAATAATCAAGACATAGGAACTTGCTACTGAAGCTTGCATTTCTTTCAGACAATGAAATGTAATTTTTTAGAATAGTTTTAATAACTCTCCTATTTTGTTAATTCTTAACTAAGGTAATAATTTCTACAATATGCGTTCAAGAAGCAAGATTTCATATCTAAGGCTAGAAAAAAAAGTCTAGCTTTGCCCCCTACTCCTTGTGTGACCTTGAATGATTTGCTTTTCTCTGGAAAGCTTTTGATTCCTAATGTTTACAGAGGCACATCCTTATCTCAATGATATGGTAAAGATATTGGTGATTTGTTGAAATGCTGTAAACATGGGATACACGTGCCAATACAGCTTACTCTGTGCATGGATACATACTGGTTATGTGTTTAAAAAAATTCAAAGTTAATTTATGCAGCATTCTTTTTCTTCCCAGTTTTCAATCAGCTTTGTTTTTACAGTCTTGGAAAAATAAACCCTATTAAAAATCCCAGCTTCTCTCTTCTACCTACAGGTCTTTATGCAGGAGTACCATTTACACAATCCAATGGTCTAGCTGGAGTACCCGAATATTTCATGCTCCCAACACGCCTCATTGTATTTTGTATGTTTTGAATTTCATTTTTGTATATTTTGAAACATATGCTGCAGATTGAGAGTTCTTGAGAACTCTAGACAGAGACAGAGACTGGCTTCCTACCCCTCTTGTCAATTCCAAACCTACTATAAGGACTTTGTCTTTGAGTAAGGCATAGACAGTCATGCACTAAAGATTAGTTACTTAATATAACAGTATTTCAGTGTAACATGTATGTGCATTTTGTACATTTGGCTCTTTTTTTGGCTCTTTAAAATGGGTCTAAAAAAACTTACTTACACCTTTTTTGAGGTTCTTGAGATTAAATTAGTCATGGTAGTTTTAAGATCTGGAAAGCTCCAAGTATCATGGAAGTATCATGACCCAAGTATCAAGAAGTTAGAATCAGAGGGACTACATCTACATATAAAATTCCTTCTCAGTACTTGCAATCCCTCCTTTTGTAAACTAGGAATGAGCTTGGCACTTTCAACCAACTACTGCTGAGACAAAAAATGGGAAAAGGGTTTTTTTTTCTAGTTTTGTTAAATCAACCCAAGCTATATAGAAGAAAGAATCTTCTTTCTACATACAGTATTATGCTGCACACTATAAACTGTCAGAAACACTTAACTTCATGCTGAAAATGTTTTATATCTATGCCGTCTTGATATTTGCTATTGTGAAAAAGAAAGAACAAGTTAGGCAGTTGAGGTTATCCTCATACCACACAAAAAAAGAAAAGAGAAAAAGCATCTTTTCAATTATAAATAGTGAATTGTATGAAACAGCTGCAACATGTTTCTGAATTCTTTGTTTCTGACTGCTTTCCCTTCATGCCTTGAGCAACCACAAGAATTAATTCTGGGTAGTTATTTAAATATAGTTACTTGCTAAAAATCCTCTGCCAAGATCAGAGAAAAAGGATTAGGATTAAACTGGCCTAATCAAAAAATAGTGTGGGTTGGGGTCTTTTTACTTTTCTTTTTCCTTCTGATAGGAACTCTTCCTTCAAGAAACAAGTATTAATCCTGTAGGCACTGCAGTGCTGTATAGTGCATATGTCTCAGAGCTGACAAATACCTTCCTTATAGAGGAAGTTATGATTTTTTTTTAATTATAAAACTAGCTGACCTGATAGAGAGTATTTCATGTATTTCCCATTCCTCTAAAGCACAGAAATCAGGAACAAACCCATATTTCTGGAACAAATAGAGATTTTTGCCTGGCTCCCAAAAGGTTATCTCCATCTACTACTTCCTGAAAAGGTGCTATTTCTCTGTGGTCTTTTATATGATACTACACCTACAGAATTAAAGGTTAAGGATATTTTGGGCAGCACTTCTGCACTTGGAGAGGACAGAAAGGGACCTCTGCCACAAATTATTCTATTGCCCATCTGAACAGATAGGCCAGTGGAAGAAAGGGCACTGTAATGGTTTGGGGAGCTGAGGTGTTCGCAATCAAGTCCATGAAGTGAGGAAGGTACTCACTGATTTGGCACTAGGAATTAGCCACTGCTGATATGGTTAGGAGAGTACTTTGTCTGGTGGTAGAAGACTAGCTGAGAAGGTAGAATTGATAAAAACTAACTGTAAGTATTTGTGCTGCGCATTATCTACAGGAATGAGAGAAATTATCCAAATGCAGCTGTGCTGTTCTTCCTTAATGTAATAATTTTTGTGACTGTAAGCCTGGGTGAGTACACTATTAAATGTATCCTTCCTTTCAGAAATTAATTGTAATCTCATTGAAGGTAACTAGGAGATACGGCCCATCAGGTTGCTAAAACATCTTTTTGTAGTAGATGAAGGCTGGCTCAGCTGATACGGGAACATTGATTGCTGGGATCATTGTTGATGAGGAAACAGATTAGAAATGAGGTTAGGAAAATATTTCTACAGTCCCACTCAGCAGTGAGCCCTCAGTAGGTTAGAGATAATTTAGATGTTAATGTCTTGGGGACACAAACTTTCTTTCACAGTGTGTCTACAATTCACAGTACATACAAATCAAAACCATGACTGGCTAGCATTAGCAGTAGTACAGGCACAATAAAAATGTTATTTAAATGTCCATTTCATTCTGTGATGGTTAGCTATGGTTCAGGGCCTCTTTATGTAGGTAGAAAAATTGATAGTGGAGTGTTTTAGCCAGTCTTACTTACTAACAGAAAAATTCACAAGTTTTGTTTCCGTGAAATGGGAAGGTTAGAACAGGAAACATTGCATTTTACCCTGAAGTTTTGTTCTAGTGATTTTTTTGGTGTGTTTTCTTGGTCTCTTTTTTTCTGTCTTTCTGCTTCTTTCTCACAGACTTGTGCAAGTCCAGCTTTTACCTGTGATGCTTGGGAGATGCCTGGATCCCCAGATACCTCATTACTGACTTAGTTTTCAGGAAAAGTCCTAGTTAATGTTGTTGTAAATCTTCCCTTTCTAAAATATTTTGTCCTGACCTCAAATTTTCTCTCCTTCAGCTTGATAGGAAAGAAACTTCATTTTCTGGTTTTCAGATAGATGATACTGGATTCTGTTCTATTGGTGTGTGAACAAATTTTTTTATTTGCACCAACTCTGTGGAGTTAGTGCACCATCACCTTGAATGATTTCACAGTGATTTCCTTGTTTCAACACTCACTAGCAATTTTGTCCTCCATGGAAGTTTCCCATGGAATCCTTCCCAGCTCAGCTGTGAGCGAGCTGAATTTTGTTCTAAAATCTAAAACCTTTGCCTTATCACTAATCTTCAGCACATTCAGCCAGATACCAAACTCCACACTATTGTGATCATTGCAGCCAAGGCTATCACTTACCAATATATCACAAAGCATAATGCATAGAAGATGATGCCTAGGTTGACCTTAAATGGGAACAAACAGATCCATGAAATACTTTTCTGTTGGTCAAACTGTTGGACTGTGGTATGCATCATTAACAGGAAGGTACATAAATCCTTTTGGTCTTCTGGATTAATGCATACATTTTCACTGACTTGTTTCGAAATTAATTAAATCAGTATTTATACTGGAAATATTCTGGGAATTGCCAAATTCTTTATGTCATTTTCATACTTACAGATGTTTGTCTAAGTGCCTATTTGGAGCCAAATGGAACCTATCCAAGATACGACTAGGCCTCCAGAGCCTTGACACCTTACTGCTCTTATATTGTCAAAAACCTCAGTAGCTCAAGGTCCTTTGAGAGCACTCACTGCTGGATTTTCTGACTTCCTGGCTGTCTTTTTTTTTTTTGGTCATGTGTCCTATGCCTAAAGAAAAAGGGACAGAACACATGAAAAACACATTACTTTTTCTTCTCCAGGAATGGAAACCTGTAGGTTCTTACTATTGATTGTACATGTGTGATTTTCTGTCATTTAATTGTGGGATGAGATAGTGGACTTTTATAGATTAGACATGATGGGAAACTTCCCCATGGCACAGCATTGTCCAGTTAAGGAACAGGTCCAATGTGGATGCCAATAGCTCCTGAGATTTTTTGCATCAATGAGCTCTGAAAATCTCCAGCGCAGTGCAGGCCACAAAAACAGACTTTCTTTTTCCTAACTCACCAAAAAATTAGGATTTTAAAACAGGTGCATAAAAATATTTAGCAGTCTAGCTGACTCTTCAGGTTTGCTCTTCTCTCTTAGCCACCCCGAAGATATATCACGAGTTCTCAAGAGGGTACCCAGTGTGTTCAAGTCTCCCTGAAACTGAATAGATGTTTTTCAGGTTTGTTGAAGCTAGATTCCTAGGAAATTCGTTAGCATCTTACATGAAAATTCCTTGCCTTTAGAGCTGCATCCATGTGACAATGGCAAACAATAGGATATGTAGTCTTTGTTTTGCATTACTAATTTCCTTGTTTATTTAAAGTTGTATTTTCCTTTTCAGGTTTTCTGTGCATTGATGGCTATAGTCCTATGATCCTCTCCCATCGTGGATTGTAGGTAGAATGTATGTGGGATGGTTATGAGAAAATGTGATGTGAAATCTTAATATTAGTTCTCAGACCTCTGGAAGCTCTGTCACAGAATCCTAGAATGATTTGGGTTGCAAAGGACCTTAAGATCATCTAGTCCCAACCCCCCTGCCATGGGCAGGGACGCCACACACTAAGCCATGTCATCCAAGATTCTATCCAACCTGGCCTTGAACACTGCCAGGGATGGAGCACACACAACTTCCTTGGGCAACCTGTTCCAATGCTTCACCACTCTCACAGTAAAGAATCATTTACCTGTAAAGGACCACAGGTACAGGGCTGACATTGGGGCCCATGAATGGATGTGTCAGCTGTGCTAAAGGACACCCATCCTTTGCCAGACAGAGCAAAACTCATCTGTACTTCCCTTTACCAAGCATGCAGTGTGTTCTGTAACATGGAGAAGAGATTTCAATCCGTTGCCTCCTATGCTCTCCTCTCATCTAGGAAGGGAGGTCACTGTTTCTTGAGCCTTTCCTTCTGAAGCCCACCCTTCCTGTTTGGTACCAACTCAGGACACCGTGTGAACTGGCATCAAGCTGTCCCTTCACAGCTTCTCCTGTTTCCTGCCTTCACTCAGGAAAGCTTTTGCAACAGCGTCGCTGCTGCAGTTCCCTCCAGCTTGTCTCCCTTTGCCTTGGCTGCAGCTCTGGGGTTTCACACTGGTGTCCTCAGCACATGCCCTCAATGGCACTTATCAGTACTGCTGTTGTGTGAGGATTTATTTGCACTAACGCAGAAGACAGGTATAGAGAGATAGAGTTGTAGATGTAGGTGTAGAGATATAGAGATAAGAGATGAGATAGCAATAGATAGAGAAGGGTGTGCTTCTGTTTGTGTATATTGTTTTTTCCTTGTTTTCATGAGATGATTGTGCTCACTTTCTATCAGAGCTGGGCAGAAGCAGTAGCATTTTCTACTCTTGTATGTGAAAAACATAGGTGTTCTGCCTAAAAGAGCAGTTTGTTCAGACACAAAAATTTTCTCATTCCAGATAGGAAACTGCCTGGGGCTGCCTTCTGCACCCTGCACCAACATCTCCAATAAGAAACTTGGTGACTGTCCCGTTTATTGGAAAGGTTTGTAATACGGGTGGGCTACAGAAGCAGGGGGGGATGGACGTGGACGTGGACGTGGACTTGAACTTGGCCACGCGGCTGCTCTTTACCGTCCTGGCCCTCGTCCTCGCCTACTTCTTTGTGAGGCTGTGGGGAGCTGAGGGGGGGCGGTCCTGGGAGCTGCTGGCGGTCTAACCAGCCCAGGAGCACGGCCTCATGGACGAGGAGTCTGGGAAGGGGGTGGCAGAGGAGCTGAGCCCTGCCACTGAGCCCAGCCCCGCGGCTGCCGAGCAGCGGGAGGGGGCAGTGGAGGAGCTGAGCCCCGTGGCCGAGCACAGACCTGCAGGGGCCAAGAGCATCCCCCGGCAGCCACCCACCAAGCCCCAGGAGCCCGAGCCCCAGGAGGATGCAGTAGACCACGCAGCACTTCCCAGCAAGGCAGAGGAGGAATATCTGGACTCAGACAAAGAGCAGCTGGTGGTGAGAGAGCCGGCAAGCATAGCAGCTACACCAGCCCCAGTGACAAGTACAGCAGCATCATTTGAGAGTTCTGCAGGGTTTGAATGGCCTTTGGGTACCCTTGAGACCTGCCTGCTGACTGTGATGGGGATCAGCATGTTGGCATGCATAGAGTGTGCTTTACCCACAACCATTTTGTCTGGGCCCGAGAGTTAAGCAGAGTGGGGTGTGGGCCTCCTCTGGGGTTAGACTACGATGTAGGAGGACCAAGAGATTTTCCCCAAGCCTGGACAGCCATGACTGGCAGGGTGTATCAGACAGTATGGGCAAGTATCTAGTCCACTGGGCCACCCCAGTGCTTTGGAAGCGTCGGAGATGGAAGGCAGCTGTATGGAGTCCCCAGCGACAAGCTGCAGAAACTGCTGAAGGAGAGGGTGAATTCTTTTGAGCCTGGTGGGCCCATGACACTTCAGGCCATCAGGGCAGAAATGCAACATACAGATGGACTTATGATCGAGGGGTGGACTTAGCAATGGACACTATTGCCCAGGTTATTCACGAGTGTGAACACTGCACACAGCCTCCCCTGCTCTGAAAGACTGTTACAGAAGATGGAGCCCGATATCATGGACTGGATGGACTCAGCAGCTTTATAGGGATTGGTCCATGCACTAAGGGATGATCTCTCTCTCCCTCTGTGTGTGTGTGTGGATGTATACATATACATGTGATGGTATATTGAAAATGTGGGACCTGAGCATGACGTGAATGGTATGGAATAAGGGGTGGATACTGTCCTGGGTTCAGCAGTAGCAGTCATTTTTTTGCTTCTTGGTAGCTGGTGCAGTGCTGTGTTTTTGACTTTCGGCCTCGGAACTGTGTTGATAACACCAGTGTTTTCAGTTACTGCTTAGTAATATTTTGGTCTGACCAACAACTTTCTGAGTCTCATGCTGTGCCAGGGAGGACAGGAAGCTGAGAGGAAGCAGAGACAGGACACCTGACCCAAACTGACCAAAGAGGTATTCCATACCACAGCACATCATGCCTAGGTTATAAAAACAGAGGGCAGAGACCCGGAAGGGTGGGGGTTCACTGGTGGATCTGGCTTGGTATTGGGTGGTGAACAGTTGTCTTCTCTTTCCTTGTATTTCCATTGCTGTTATTATTATTGGTGGTAGCAGTAGTGATTTGTGTTATACCTTAGTTACTAAACTGTTCTTATCTCAACCTGTGGGAGTTGCATTCTTTCGATTCTCCTCCCCATTCCCCCGGGGGCTGGGGGGAAGAAAGAGGGGGGAATGAGTGAGCAAACTGGGTGAGTTATAGTGGCTTAAACCATGACACCCCCACACTCCAGACCACTCAAGAAATAAGCCTATGGGAGAGAGACCAGCCATCATTCTGCTTCAAAGATTTGAACAAATGTGCTGGGGGCAGTTGTGGCCAATCTCTCAGTCTCTGCCCTCTATAAAGTACCCTTATGTGATACTTAGCTGAGGGTTTTAAAACTGTTCTACACAACTGAGTCAGTTACTTGTTCTGCACGAGCGATGCAGGGAAAAGCTGCTCAGTCCACGTAGTTTAAACCAAATTGGGATCCAAACACTTTATTGATCTATCAAGAACACAGAATTAGGCAGCAACTGGTGAAGTGTTGCACTCAAGCAGTAATACAAGATGTAAACCCCCAAACTAGACACATGAATGTTAATAAACACAAGCAAATATCTAAACATTCCGAGTAACAAATGCAGAAGAGATTTCTGAAATTATTCTTCTTTCCAAGAAGAGGACCTCACCATAATCAAATGGCACTTGGTGTATTGGTAAGGAATGGTGAGGAAATTCTGTATGCTCTCTACATTTCTGCAAATTTCATGCAGAGGGAACTAAAACCCTTTTCTTTCTTTGACCTCTGGGATCACCACACGCAAATGACTGTCTGTGGTATAAAAGCCTTTATTGATACATCTGGACATAGGTATTCATTCACAGGGACACTCCTCAGCGGTGCCCAGTGTGTGGCCACCATGGGCAGGGATGTCCCCCTGGGCCTTCTGGGCACAGGCACTGCCTCAGGGCCAGCACCCCAAAGGCATTTCTCCAAGGCATGCTGAGCGAAAGGGCAGCAGAAGCAGGGCTGCGGTGGGCAGGGCTGTGAGGGCCCCGTCACCCCTGTGTCATACTGCCAGCACCCAGCAACTCAGCTTCACAGTGCCCTGGGGCACTATAAAACCCAGTGCCCTGTGCCAGTGCTTTGGAGCACCAGTGTCAGGCACTGGAAGGGTTCTTGCTCCCAGGCTAGATCAGGCCAGTGGCACTTTGCTGTTGTTGGAAGCTCCTGAGATTGCTCCAGGTGGAGTCAGAAAAGGCAGTGCCAGTGTCCCCTTATCCCCTCATCCCCTCAGAGGCATAACCAGTTGGCGGACCAGGAGCAGGTCTTGCTCACGTGCTCAGGGAGTAGCCGATCACCAGCGCTGGGGTCAGGAAGGAATTTTCCCCCGGGGCAGATTGGCACCGGTCCCCGGGGGTTTTTTGCCGCCTTCTGAGCACTGAGCATGACCACTTGTCAGGGCTGCTCTGGTCCTGGTGCTCTGCGTTATCGCCTGGTGCTTGTGCACCACGAATATGGCCCCTTGTGTCCTGCATCTGGGGGGGGAAGGTTTTTTTGCTCCCAGGTGGACTAGCAAGTGTCCCCGGAGTTTTTTGCCTCCTCCGCAGCTGAGCACAGCCCCTTCATGGGGCTCCTTTGGGCTACTGTAGCCCAAAGGCAGCGGCTTGCGCTCCACGCAGGTGGCCCTCGTGCCCCATATGCAGGGGGGAGGAAGCCTTCTGCGCCCCCAGGGTGGCCCCAGTGTGGCCCCGGGACTTGCTGCTTCTCTCTGTTGCACTGAGCACACCCTCTTGTCAGGGCTTCCCTGGCCCATTCTGGCTGGGTTCTTGCACTGCTCTCACACCACCACGGCACCGCTCCTGTCTGGGCTTTTACCTTTATCAGGCTGCAAGGGAAGTTTTCTCAAGCTAAACTGAAGGGTGCGTGAGTCTGCTGCTGGCTATACATGTGCATCAGGTTAATGCCTGTGGGCATCAGCTCTGTGAGATTTAGAAAAAGAAAATAATCTAAAGTAGACTAGACTAAAATTAACTAAACTAAACTAAGCTAAGCTGAATAAAATTATGTATAGATGAATAAAATACTCTTTCCACCTCTAACCTGATTTGTGTCTGATTTGTTTCATGGAAAGTAGTTTTGCTGTTGAAAACGCCTTGGGATTTCAAGTAAGTATTGGTCACGTTATACAACTCATTGTGAGTGCAGGAAATGGAATGGAAGGGGATGGAATGGGATGCAATGAGATGGAATGGAACAGGAGAATGGAATGGAATGGAATGGAATGGAACAGGAGAATGGAATGGGATGGAATGGAAGATAATGGAACAGGAGAATGGAATGGGATGGTATGGAAGGTAATGGAACAGAACTGAATGGGATGGATTGAAATTGAATGGAATTGAATGGAATAGAATAGAACAGAACAGCTATGATATGTTATGCATGTAGTTCTGCATGACAAACTCTGACCTAGGTCTGAGAAGCCATCTGCAGTGCAAGTCCCAGGGGAGGCCGGTCTCAGGCACTGATGTCTATGAGCACCCTCTGGACCCTGACAGAAGTAGACCTGCATTCCTCATACACTCTCCTTCAGATGTGTATGGGGTGCCCCTGGAGAGAGAACATAGGGTCAGATGGACTCCTGATGGAGTGCTGTTGTTCTCAGGCTCTTGTGTTTGGTTCCGTTTCTCCAAAAGCAGCAATTCAGGCATTTCTAAAAACTAGTATCTGGGGGAGTAGCATTCTGCGTGCTCTTATGGTGGACACTTGTGGCCCCTGCACAGTTTGTTCCTGGAGCAAGCAGTGCAGCACCCGCTCAGCTCTCTTGATGCTTTCTAAGCTACTGACAGTGTCCTGCAGTTCAGCTCCTGCTGCAGGAGGACCTCCACCAGGGCTCTCTGATTTCAATCCTGCCCACTGTGCACCCTCACCTCAAGAGACCGGTGCAGGCACTTTCTGCACCCCGAGCTCTTCGCTGCGGCCTCCCCTCTCATCGACTCTGCCTGGTGATGACGCTGCCAACGCCGGGGCATCCAGGGCAGAGCTCCCAGAGCGGGCCCCGGCCCTGAGGCGAGCGCTACCCATCTCGCTCGCTGCCCGCTCGCGCTGCCAGCAGCAACCGCCGCACCGCGCTCCTGCTCCGCTCACATCGGGGCCTTCCTCCTGGCGTCTTCCTCTGGGACTCCCTGCTTGCTTCAGCGGAGCTGCCGGCTCATGGGCAAGGCCTGGAGAGGGTTCGAGACTCTCTCAGTGGCTCTCGCCGCCCAGAACTGAGGCTCCTGAATGCGGTGTTTCCCCTCGCTCCGCAGCTGAAGATGCTCCTCTGGAGTCACCTCGGCAAATGACGGTTAATGGCTGACAATGACCGGTTTAAATCTCCCGGCATCCTCCTGTTTCTCCCCACTTTAGTCAGAGATTTTTAACTGTCCGGGATGGGACACCTGTTGAATGCTGAAGGGAACTTAGTAGGTTGTATATCTATTTCCTTATTTTTTCCACAACATAATCTTAAATGTTCTTCAGATACGTATGGCAGTACAGGTCAGGCCCAGTGGGACTAATAATTATTGCGAGGAGTAAATCATGAGATAGTTAATTTTCTGGAAAAAGTGGCAGTAGTCTGGCAATGGGGAATACTTTGAAGCTGTGAAAGCTTGTTCTGAAGTGAAATAATCAATGTCCATGACATAGGTTTGAATGCTTTCCTATTAGACAGTCAGACCTTTTGCTAGAGTACCAAGGGATCATCTTAGCTAATCACTGACATTACCCATGACAGGAGTCTGTGAGACAACAAATAACTTACCCAAGCTATTTATGTGGAAACTGTTGTCAGATGGAGTTGTTCTTTTAATGCTTTATTCAGATTCAGAGTAATCCTTCCCAGTAGACCGGAAATTCAGACAGAGCAGTCTGGGAAACCGTTGTTACTTCTGAGACAAATGTTACTGCTTTTGCCAAGTGCTGCTCTCAGTAACATGGTAAAAAAGCAGAAGGAACTGGTGGGAATAGACTGGACCTCTCCTGCATGGTTTAAAACTATCATAGTGTGTTAAATGGTGTCTGAATAGTGTCTGACATACAGTACAACCCAAGCAATACTACCTTTCTGTCTCATCATAATGAATACACATTGCAGCTCATCTGCACAGATGTATCAGGCCCAGTGCTTACCGGTCTTGTTGGATTACTATACCTGCCCATCTGACTTTGTTCAATCGATCTGCTGTATTTAAACTTGAATTTCTTGCAGTAAATTTAGGGTCTAGTAAATTAATTCAGTAAATTAAAAATTTAGGGTCTATTAAAACCATTGATAGAAAATATACAAACACATGCTATTTTTGAAAGGAATTTTCAACTTCTGTCAGGACAGATAACAACTCAGCTCACCTTTGAGTCTGCGAGCAGCACTATTGTAGTATAACTGCTGCAGAAACAGCAAAGAGAGAAGCAAAACTCAATGACAGTAAACTGCTTGCAGTAACCTTAAGATAGGTACAACATACTGTTCTGCTCAAAATCAAGGGCAAGCTGGTTGGTTCCCAGTACCTATATATATATGGAAGTACCTATATATATATGGAAGAATTATGTATTTAGGTGTACCACCAGTTAAGCTGAAATTGACTTTTAAACTAATTCATAAGTGCATAGTTTAAGTATAATGTGGTTTAAGCCCAGCCGGCAACCCGGAACCATGCAGCCACTCACTCACTCCCTCTCCTTCCTCCCCCCACTCCCGGAGGGATGGGGAGGAGAATCGGAATAATGTAACTCCCACGGGTTGGGATAAGAACAGTCCAGTAACTAAGGTATAACACAAACCACTGCTGCTACTACCAATAATAATGATAAGGGAAGTAACATGGGAAGAGAATACAACCGCTCACCACCCGCTGACCGATACCCAGCCCAACCTGAGCAGTGATCCAACCCTTCCAGGTAACTGCCCCCAGTTTATATACTGGGCATGATGTGCTGTGGTGTGGAATACCTCTTGACTAGTTTGAAATACCTCTTTGGCTAGTTTTGGTCAGGTGTCCTGTCTCTGCTTCCTTCAGGCTTCCCCTCCTCCCTGGCTGAGCATGAGACTCAGAAAGTCTTTGGTCAGACTAAACAATACTTAGGAACAACTAAAACCATCGTTTTTATCAGTGATGTTCCCAGGCTGAAAGTCAAAAACACAGCACTGCACCAGCTACTACGAAAGAGAAAAATGACTGCTACTGCTGAACCCAGGACAAATGTGTTTAAGTAATAATTGATTCTGGAGCAATAACACCTTAAAATATGACCTTAAAGGGTGGAGAAACTGTCCAGTTGCCTCTAATTTCCTTGTCCAAATGCATGGGGTTCGTGGCATCTTCTCTTTGTATGGTCCCTGGGAGTATTTTTCCCTCTACTTTTTGACTTTTGTCAGATGTGTTGTGTTTGCAAGGCCTGTTGCTCTCCTCACATGGTGAAGCCATCCCAGCACCTGCCTTTTTTTGCAATTGCTTGCACAGACTCATGCAGACTCATGGTATGTAATTATTGCAGAAGTATACATTCTAATAGTGTTGTTAGTCCTATACAGTGTACGTTATTCATGTATTTATTTGGTGGCATTTGAATGTAAAGGCCTGAATGTGTCATTTGATCCATACCGCTGGAGTCCATGTTTCATGTATGTTTAGGCTTTGATGGCATACTCAGTTATTCTGAGTTTTACCATTGATGCACTTGACATATTCTTGTCTTGTCAGGTTCTATTGAATTTTGCAAGTGCTGCTATCACTAAAGTAATTCTGCTTTTGATTTCTGCTTCAGACTTTCTCTCCTTTGTGATGGTAATTCAGAGATACCTGAATGAATCCACTTATTCGAGTTTCTCAACTTTGATGTAAATTTCTTGTTGCATATGAGAATTTTCCATTGTCCTCTGTCTGTTTTTTACCTCCTATTTGATCTCCAGTCCACATGTAGTAGCTTTGTTGTTAGATCTGTTAGCTATGGTCCTATTTCTTCTGATGAAGTTGATGCAAACTACAAAGTAAAGATTATATAGATCTTTTACCACTACCCGATAACATTGTCCTATCAGAATTTTCAAGCACTTTGGACTTACTACGTTCAAAGAAAACATGAACAGGTATGCTGCCATGAGAAATCTGTCTTTCAGTCAATTCTTGTACAGAATCATTTACTTAATGGATGCACTGTAAAGATTATGCTTTTCAAATTGCTTCTAAAGCTTTTAATCCAACTTCTAATGCATCCTGAAGAGTTTTTAGGAGGGAAACCTTGTGCATTTGGTTTTGAGGTTGAAGGAACCATCTTTCTACCTTTTGTATTGATGGAAAACTACTATACTAATACTATAAACGTTACTAATTTTGCCTTTGCTACTTGTTTATTTTTGAGGCCTGAATTATTTGATGGAACTATACTCCAATTTTTATTACAAGAAATTTAGTCACACTGGATATGCTGTGTGTCAGTGCTCCCTTCTAACCTGAATTGGTGTTTGGTGGAATCTATGCTTTCATCTAATATATGAAGCAGGTTCTGAGATCTGCATCCGCTCTGGGTGCAGGACATACTCTAATGAGCAGGTTATACAATGCTTGCAGCCTATTGTGTGCCAAGAAGTATATTGGCAATAAACCTACTTCATTAACCAAAATTTTCACAGAAGAGAAACAGAGTTGTCACTGCAAAATATTCTGTAGTTCTGTGGTTAGGGCAAATTTGGTAGGCAAGGGATGTGATTTCTAGTTACCTGAGACAAAAAATGGTTTAAACCTGAATCTCCCAAATCCTGAAAGACATCTCTAATTTGGGGTTATTTATTGAGTAAATAAAGGAGAAAACAAAAGGAAGCAGTGATGCGATTTAATTTTTCTTCTTTCTTTCAAAGACTGACCTGATTTTGCTTTATAATCTCAGGAGATGATTCATAGTTCTGGTTCTTGGAAAGTGATGGACATGTAGCTTTATCCAGATGCTGAGTGCATATAAAATTTGTAAACATGCTACATAGTGGAGTTCAAGAAAAGTTGGTACACATGGTGATGCAAAGATATCTGGATATCCAAAGTGAGGTATTTGCTTTAGCGTAGGACTGCAACCAATCTAATAAACCTTTACTCTTTACTCCATTAAATGATCACTGTCAAAATTTACAGCAGACACACAGTTCACAGCAGAGGAGAAGCTTGCTGCAGACTTCTGAATTTGTAGCATGCTTCAGTTAGTCTTTTAGTGCATCACCATAAGCTCTGCTAACTGGCCATTGATTAAAATCAGGTGCAGAATGGAAACTTTACAAGCCCTCCTCCCTGTTAGTGTTATGATGTTTACCCCTTCAAATCACAGAAGATGCTTTCAAGTTTAGATCTAATTCTTTTTAAATTGAGAAATAGAAATAAAGTGAGGATAGGAGCAAGCTATCCTGCCTAGTGAAGTGTACATACACCTATTTTAGGCCTACTCACATGACCTAAAACATATGCCTTAGTCTGGTCTTCTTCACACTTATAATTCTGAGTCTGTTTCAGAGTGCCCTGTTGCTCAGATCATATTATTTACCATGTCCTTTAAGGACTGTACATGAAGGCCAAGTTCTGTCCTGGCTTTAGAGACCATGTAAATATACTTGAATTGATTGGTCTAATACTAGTCCAAACTCCCCTGTTATCCGTTTGATATAGGCTTATTTCAAATTTCCTCAGATTTTATACAGCTGCTACCCAGGTTAAACATTGGGCAAGTCTTTCTAAGTATCAGTCATGCTTAACTCTTACAAGTTTCCATATGCAGTGAAAAACCAAGAGCTTTTAGAATTCTTTATTATTAGTGAATAGCCAAGAATTCGTGTACCTGTGGCTTGAAAAAAAAAAAAAAACAGGAATTGAGAATTAACAATGTATTTGGCTGTCAACACTCAGCATTTGTTAGGAACCTTTAAAAATCAGTGTGCTGAAGTTCAGTGCAGTCTCCCAAATCCCACTCCAAATTCTTACCTCAGTTCTCTTTCTCTACAATTTGCTTATTGTCGATCAATCTTACTGCATGTTTAATAATCAGTAACTTTCTTTCAGTCAGTGCTCAGCTAGTTGATGTACCTGGGGCATATGACGGGAAAAGGAAAGGATGAGATTCATCAAGGGTGTGTCTGTGCCCTGGACTCCATTCACAGACAGCAGAGATGCGGTCAACATAGTGAGTAGAGTCTAAAATGCGATTTGTCTCATCCTAAAGCAGCTGTCTAGCAGAAGGGAAATGAACCAAACCCTGGAAGTGTTCATTACTCTCCACTGACTTGGAAGGAGCCAAGGGGACTAACTTCCCTGTAAGCAGCCAGACATCAAATATTAGTTGATTTGAGCCCTCGTCCCATGCAACTCATTATGTTTAACAGGTGTGTAGAAGTAACCATGAATTTGTTACATACATGACTATTCTGTTTGAAGCCTGGATGCCCAGGTTTGTAATCCTGGTTTAGGCAGAAAGTGTTTATTCCAGCACACTTGGTATTGCATATGCAATGCAAACTGCTCAGGTTTAGAAACACAAGCCTTTCTGTTCTAGGTCCAGATGGCCAGCACCAGTTTAGAGAGTAGAGGTAAAGAAGGTGACAGGGTAGGAAAGTGGAGGATTATTCCATGTAGTTAAACATATCTGAGTTGTAGCTATGAGATTTCAGTAATGCCTTATTAGTAAACTTGTTTAGCTTGACATTATGGCTGCTGTGAATCTAGTGTCAGAATTCTTAGGGATCTAGTGTTTCTCTAGCTGTGCAAAGGGGTTTAGAGTTATAAGATTATGATTTTTTCTTTGTGTCTTCACTCCTAAAACTTCAATTTAGTTAGTATTGATCCTTTTGTATCTACTTCAAGTTCCCCATGTCAAAATTTAAAGCTTATAAAAGTTGCTTTCTGAGTGGAAAACATTTTCTTCACAAGCAAAAAAGGAACAAAAGAAGGAAAGCTTAATATAGAAATGTAATTTTTACTAAACCTGTTGCCCCTTGTGGTGTTCTCCTGTAATCTGAAATTTACGTCCTTTTCTTCCCTGTAGTGAATAAGAGAGAAATGGAAAAAATGCCCAAGCCCCTTGATTTTATGAAGCGAAGAAATAACGACAGGAAATGGGGATTTTTGTTTGTTCTTTGGTGCGAATTTGCACAGGCATTACGATAAAGTTAAAATGCAGAGGTTAATTGAAAAATGCAATAAACAAAGACCCTTGAAGGTCTCAGAATAATTTTGCCTGGCAGCACTGACAGCCTGCTACCATCGGGCACTAAACCTACTCCAAACTGCTGGAGATAAAGAAAAAAAAATAAAAAATAAAATATTAAAGAAAAGGAAGAAAAGAAAGAAAACCCCATAAAGTTAATTGTCTTTCTGTTCCTTCCACCTCATTTCAGCCCAATTATAACTGGGAAAATTCATTGTGTCTCATTTGCATTAATGCACCTCTATGGAAAAATGGCTTAGACAGTGAATTTAATCTTTCTCTCTCCTCCTTTTTTTTTTTTTTTTTTTTTTTCTCCTGGTTTATGGCTATATTTAAAATAAAAAGAAACCCGAATGAGAAAATTGCTATGAAAAACTCAGGGGTAAAGATCTTGATTTTTTTTTCTTCTGTTATTTTGTTACTAGATAAATTCTGAAGATTTAATGTTAGACAGGAGTATTTCTTCAGTAGACATTCTGTAGTCACAGGACAGGAAATGCTGAAATGCCTGCCGGAATTCCATTGTCTCTGGCTAACCCCATGTTATATTAAGGAAGAAAATGTTCTGTGGCTTGTGATAAACTTAGCTCTTTGCCTGCACTTGTGTGTTTTTCATAATAGCCTTCAGAAAAGCTGCATAAATCCTTATTTATGCTGTGTTTTGAAAATAAGTCCAATGCATGATCCTATTGTGTTTAAAATTTAATGGTGTAAAAGAACTCAAAAGACTGTCCATCACATTTATATGCAGTGCCATGGTTCCACTCAGTATTTCAATTCGCATTTTAATAAACACATTAAGAGGGCTCATTTGTTGTTGGACCCATGTTACATCTAATTTCTTATTGAGATGGTGAAGAAAAATAGCGTGTTTGCTCTAAATTGTCAGTCAGAATATGAGCTCAGTCTGCCTCTTCCCAGTGCCATTTATATTAATAGGTATGATTATCCATGCAGGTCTTATTTTCAATGTACTGTGTTTATAGTCCCCATTTGTACATCTTGTGTTCATAACGATGTGGAACAGCTGGCCACAAACTGCTGTTTCACATTAAAAAGACATGTTTCCTGAGTGTTTGGGGATTCTTTATACTAAACAATACATACTATTGACATTTTGCCCTTTTCATTTTCCTTTAGCTCTTCACTGCAGAGGGATACCCAGGGTTCAATATTCTAAAAGAAGACCTGAAGGTCTTTTGAACAATAGAACCAAGGAGAAAGTCACTTTGGGTCATTAAAGATCCCAAGACACTCTCTGCAAGAAAAGTGTGGGAGTTATTGTCCTGGATGGATTCCAGCTTGTGTAGCTGCATTGTAGGCTATTTAATCATGTATTTTCAACGAGGTAATCTTCCCTTGAAAGCCTGCTGTATTGTGCTATTGAACATGTAATGACCACTCTATTCTGCTCCAAGAATGGCTTCACCCCAGAGGTGGATGGAGTGGTTCCTTCATGGCAATTTCAAGAAGGACAAGATGAATGATAAGCACTGCGCTAATTACACTAGAAACTTGTACTTCCATTTATATTGCTCAGCAATTATAGGAAGTACACCTGAAGAATCATTAGTTTTGTTATTATTGGTTCAAAGATTTTATGCTGTGATATAATAGTCTTTATGCTCATCTACTTAATCTAAAATTAACTGCTTTTTATTTTTGCACTTTAAAAAGAACTAGATCTAAACTTGAAAGAATCTTCTGTGATTTGAAGGGGTAAACATCATGACGCTAACAGGGAGGAGGGCTTGTGTAAAGTTTCCATTCTGCACCTGATTTTAATCAATGGCCAGTTAGCAGAGCTTATGGTGATGTACTAAAAGACTAACTGAAGCCTGCTACAAATTCAGAAGTCTACAGCAAGCTTCTCCTCTGCTGTGAACTGTGTGTCTGCTGTAAATTTTGACAGTGTTCATTTAATGGGAGCAGGAAGAAACAACCCAATGTATACAGAATTAGGCTATTCTAATTTGTGAGCAAGGACTTGAATAATAAGCTAAAAATGAGAGAGAAAGGAAGACAATATGTTAGCATAAAGTATGAAACATGGTGATGGTGAAATCCAACTTGTGGTGAAATCCGTACTGTGTGTTTCCTTTATTTCATTCTTACACACAGAGTAAAGCTGTCTCAGGCTTTCCTCAAGCTTGTGATCATTTGCATGTTTCTGTCTCTGTGAAAGGAACTAAGGTTCTATGTGGAGAGTCAATGGTGATATAACACTGGATGCACCATATAGAAGTGCACACTTCTGTGACTAAGTTGTAGTGAGAGTGTTTTGTAGTAGTATTTTGTGAAGAAATATACATAATTTCCAAGTAGAAATCTTAGAGATGGAATAAACAAAAGTTACGCTTGAAATATATTTCCAGCTCTACTAAACTAAACATTTTGTGTAAACTGTAGCTATGCACAGGATCAAATGATGCAGTATGCTGAGTGTATTTAAGAATAGGTAAAGATTAATATACATGTAAAAAGACAACATTTCTACATCCATGTGTAACTTTCGCAGGACTTGGTCACAGTGCTTGCAGACTGAAGTCACTGCCTGATGCAAGTATGATGAATGTCAACACCTACCCTGAAGAAAAATCATGGTCAAGAAAAAGAAAGCGAAAAAGAGGCATTATCTTTTCTATTTTTCTGAGAAAAACAACAACAACAACAACAACAAAAAGTGGCCAACACCAACCCACCAAACCCCCCAGATATCATAGAATCATAGAACGGTTTGGATTGGAAGGGACCATAAAGATCATGTAGTTCCAATGCTTCTGCAATGGGCAAAAAATTTCTGTGGCAAAAAATTTACTTGCAGATTCATTACCCCAGAGCACCCAACTCTGCTATTTTTCTCTGTAGACTAAAGAGTTTTACCCTTTCTATATAAATCTGCAGGGAACTTTAAGAAACACCATGCTTTTATTCTGTGTATTGTTTTTAATAATAGCAGACTGAAGACTCAAGGAGAGGAGATTTTTATGAAATCAGAATGTGAATTGCATATCTTGCGGGAAGTAGCTCCACATTAAAATGCTTCAGTCATCTTTGTTTCCCTGACTTCTCTCATAATTTGGATTATCTGAATACAGATGGCTCAGACTTGCTGACAAAAATTCTAAACAAATAATTCCACAAGATCAAAGAAAAGTTTAATCTTTATTTAACTTCTTTAAGTGTCAATTTTTTCTATTTCTTTTATTGTCCACCATTTAAATCTGCACCCCATGTCAGTATAGCATTGTTGACACAATCAGTGATCATTGACTGGCAAGGCAAGCCAAGAAATCTTGCTCAAGAATCAATGAATATTAATACTGTATATTCATCGTTAATTGCTATACATTCATTTTATGCCCTTTTTTCTCATCCTGTTCTCTGCCTTTCAGGCCATTAAATCTTAAAAAATCCCTCAATTTTGGCATAGATATACAGTAACTAGAGACATCCTTAATTTCCTCTGTAGGCTGGCCTCTAGAGCTAGCCAAGATGGAACCATGGAACCAGCTGATACAGAAATAACATCTGACCAACTTTGCACAGTAGTTTGTCCTGAATTGCAAATGTTCAAATATTTTTGGTGTTTTTTTCCACAGTGAGCAGCAATGTGAAACAGTTATAATAGTGTTATTTGTTGCAGGCCACGCAAATAGCAAGACAAAATTGCCTCCCAGTGGGAGAAGTGAACTTCTTGGCAGTGAGCATTATATGGCAGAACAGGCATAATCAGTTACAATAAAATAACAATATTAGCAGTCTATGATTCTATTTGCAAGACAAGCACTTTTTAAAGATACAATGATAGAGAAGAGAAATAAGGAGAATACTAAGAAGAAGAGTTCTCCTCTTTGTGTGTATCAAGTTAGAAATGAGTGCTTACAATGAAATTCAGGTATGTACATATAGAGGAATAGATGTGTGTACCATGGGCTTACATTTTTCTTGTATTTGACCATGCCTCTTTAATCAGTAACACCTGGTCTGGTACATTCTCTTAATTTTAAGCATGGGAGTCCCTTTGTCACTGTTAGAATTACTCCTTGCGTCATTAAGAATATACACTTGATTATGTGGATGTCCACTTAAGAATCGACATGAGATGGCTGAGATCTTAGAAAGGTTAATTTTGGAAGCAGAGTTCACATCTGATTGTATCATAAATACGTGCACCTTAAGAATGGACAGAGTACTGCCTGTGCACCTCCATTCTAGTTTCTTGACTAATTAATGTTTCTATCATTCCATAAAGTTATCTGTGTCAGAGTGATCTGAATACTTCATGGGTTACTGGGAGATGTCAGGAAGATTTCCATATTAGTAAGTTGATCAAAGCGAAGGGAAAGATGTCAGGGCTGAACAGAGGGCAGTTAAGATACCTGTGCTTGTCAGAATCAGTCCAGGGATTGAGAACATTTCTGTTACCATCAGCCAGGATGACAGTAAGTTTGACTATTTTGGCAAAATGTCAGAAAGATTTTTCCATTCAGGTCACTATTTTCAGAAAGCTATAGAAATTAATTGACAAGTTTTTAATAGGCATTTCGGCAATTGCTTCAAAGGTTTGGGATTATTTCATGAATTTCCAGATGAAGTCCTATGAAAACTATAGCTAAAGAATGCTAATTCTTGGCTGCTCTATTTGTGAAACTATTTGTAATTTGAGATCTACATAGAACCTTTAGATTGTTCATTAATTTGGCATTCAAATTCCTGTAATTATCTTTTACCACAAAACTTTTTGTGGCAATTCTACTTTGTCTGCACAGTCACTGGAGACCTCAGTTATTCTTAAAGCAAATATATTGAGTAGCTTGAAAGATATGACACATTATTGTCATGAGCAAGTGAAGTCATTAAATCAACATCAAGTTGGCAAGGAGTGTATGATGTTTATGATGACATTTAAGTGAGAAGGAAAGTAATGATAATCTGTACAGTACCTGCACAATTGATATTGTATACACTGTAGTTAGAAAAACAGTACAAATTTAATGTAATCTGATAAAAATGCAAACAAAAGCAAATAAAAAAGTCAGATGTACTTCAACAGAAATAGAAAACGAAGGCTGAAACAGAGGTGTGTGAACAGTAAGACTAGAGAGCCTTATTCAGTAAAGAATATTCAATCAACAGAACTCTCAAGAATAACTGTAGGTATTTTATATACAAATTCTGTTGACAGATTTCTGCTTTATAGATTTCTACACAATAAGGAATTTATCAATTTTAAGGTGAAAGTATGTAGATGAATCATTAAATGAGTGGCCCCAGGAGACACAATTTTGTGTTTGATCTTTTTCTGCTACTGTTTTGCTCCTTTCTTGGGCAAATCATGCTGGACTATAAGGAGTATATCCAGAGTATAAAGGTATTGAGTTTTTAAGTAGCACAAGGCATACAATCTTATTGATTTTAGTGAGCATTGGGTGCTCAAAAGGGTGAGCCTGAGGATATCTAGTAAAGCACACTTGATTGGAAAAGGCAGGCTCTTAGAATATTGCTGGAAATACTAAACATACATTGGATGGATAAGCGTCATGCTTTCAGCTCAGCCGTAACTCAGAACCATGCAGCTGCTATCTCACTCCATCCTTTCTTCTTCCCCGCTACTGGAGGGAGGAGAATCGAAAGAATGTAACTCCCATGGGTTGAGATAAGAACAGTCCAATAACTAAGGTATAACACAAACCGCTACAGCTACCACCAATAATAATAATGATAAGGGAAATAACAAGGGAAGAGAATGCAACCGCTCATCACCCACCAACCAATACCCAGCCCAACCAAGCAGTGATCTAGCCCTTCTGGGTCACTGCCCCCAGTTTACATCCTGGACATAATGTGCTGCATTATGGAATGCCTCTTTGGTCAGTTTGGGTCAGGTGTCCTGTCTCTGCTTCCTCCCGGCTTCCCCTCCTCCCTGGCACAGCATGAGACTTAGAAAGTCCTTGGTCAGAGTAAACATTACTGAGCAGCAACTAAAAACACTGGTGTTATCAGCACTGTTCCCGGGCCGAAAGTCAAAAACACAACACTGCACCAGCTACTGATAAAGGGAAAAATGACTGCTACTGCTGAACCCATGACAGTATCCAACCCTTATTCCATACCATTCACATCATGCTCAGATCCCACATTTTCAATATACCATCACTCTTATCTCATATATATACATATATATACATCCACACACACAAAGAAAGGGAGAGAAATCATCCCTTAGTGCATGGACCAATCCCTATAAAGCTGTTGAGTCCATCCAGTCCATGGTGTTGGGCTCCATCTCTTGTAACAGTCTTTCAGAGCAGGAGAGAGAGTGTGATATAGTCAGTCTGCCAGGCCTCCCCATATTTGTATTTCAGCCATCGTCCTCCATACCAAAGGGGCTTTAACTGCTTGGCTTGCTTAATTGCAGCACATTTCACACTAGTGAATAACCTGGGCAATAGTGTCCATTGCTAAGTCCACCCCTCGATCATGAGCCCATCTGTATGCTGCATCTCTGCCCTGATGGCCTGAAGTGTTACGGGCCCACCAGGCTCAAAAGAATTCACCCTCTCCTTCAGCAGTTTCTGAAGCTTGTAGTTGGGGACTCCATACAGCTGCCTTCCATCTCCGACGCTTCCAAAGCACTGGGGTGGCCCAGTGGACTAGATACTTGCCCATACTGTCTGACACACCCTGCCAGTCATGACTGTCCAGGCTTGGGGAAAATCTCTTGGTCCTCCTACATCATAGTCTAACCCCAGATGTGGCCCACACCCCACTCTGCTTAACTCTCGGGCCCAGACAAAATGGTTGTGGGTAAAACACACTCTGTATGCACGCCAACATGCTGATCCCCATCACAATCAGCAGGCAGGTCTCAAGGGTACCCAAAGGCCATTCAAACCCTTCAGAACTCTCAAATGATGCTGCTGTACTTGTCACTGGGGCTGGTGTAGCTGCTGTGCTTGGAGCTGGAGTAACTGCCCTGTCTATGCAGTCAGAGTTTGAATAGCTGCTGTACTTGTCCCTGGGGTTGGTGTAGCTGCTGTGCTTGGAGCTGGAGTAACTGCATTTTCTGTCGTAGTCAGAGTTCGAGTAGCTGCTGTACTTGCCACTAGGGTGTGTGGGAATGTCTCCCTCATAGGCTGACTACCCAAGGAAGGGAAAAAGGATGTGTAATTGCTAAACACTTCTATTATTTACCTCCCAAAGTATAGAGGTGGTGACCACACTGGGAACGCAAGCCAGATCAGTTTCATGATCAATGATTCTATCGTATTACAAGTCATTACCATAAAATACAGTGAAGCAAGAACCTTAGCCCAAGGCCCACAGCCAATAAACACTAAAACAGAAAATACGGGCTATAAGTAAGGTACAACATGATGAAACTGTGAGATCAAGAGCAACAACTTTGAGAGCCAATAAATCAGCATTGTAACGAGTGACTATTAATCCAAAACAATAAATGCTTACCACAAATATGATTAGACACACTCTGGTCAGATCTGTCGCTGTCTCAACCCTTCGTGCCCCACGTTGGGCACCAAAAAGAACTGCCGTGGTTTAAGCCCAGCTGTAACTCAGAACCACTCAGCCGTTAACTGAACCCCCTCCTTCTTCCCCCCCACTCCAGGAGGGATGGGACGGAGAATCAAAAGAATGTAACTCTCACGGGTTGAGACAAGAACAGTAACTAAGGCATAGTGCAAACCACTACTGCTACCACCAATAATAATAATGATAAGGGAAATAACAAGGGAAGAGAATACAACCGCTCATCACCCACCAACCAATACCCAGCCCAACCAAGCAGTGATCTAGCCCTTCTGGGTCACTGCCCCCAGTTTACATCCTGGACATACTGTGCTGCGTTATGGAATACCTCTTTGGTCAGTTTGGGTCAGGTGTCCTGTCTCTGCTTCCTCCCGGCTTCCCCTCCTCCCTGGCACAGCATGAGACTTAGAAAGTCCTTGGTCAGAGTAAACATTACTGAGCAGCAACTAAAAACATTGGTGTTATCAGCGCTGTTCCCAGGCCGAAAGTCAAAAACACAGCACTGCACCAGCTACTGATAAAGAGAAAAATGACTGCTACTGCTGAACCCAGGACAATAAGGGACAAGATGTAAGGCATTCTGTGAAATGGTTGGGTCATTGGGCAACTTGGATTCAACTCTGCTCTATTGTGTAGGGAAAATTCTGTCATATCCTAAATGAATCCTTTAACTATCAATGCAATGTGATCTTGTTTCCTGAAACTGTTCATACAGTGACATTGATGCAATAATTCTATTGCAAATTCTCCCAATGCAGACATGCCTTAAATTTGTCAAAATAGTCAGTGGTTTCTACAGGTTGAAAAGATCCTTGGGAAATGATGGCTTGGAAAAGGAAAAGCAATCATTTGCCAAGCCTTAATGGCTATTTTGGTGGCCCAGATCAAGGTGACAAAACAAATGTTCTGAGAACAGTTACCTAAAGTTGAATGTAAAACTAAATGTTCCAAATCAATAATTGTGCAGTTAAGAGCCAGCGTATTCTATAGCCCTTCATGCTAAGATGGTGTGCCAGTTTGTTGTTTGCTTTTTTTTTTTGTAAAATCTGGATATTACATCCACACTATTCTGAGCTCAAGGACTTGCCATTTGAAGTAGATTTGATTGATCTACCCAAAACACATGCCCGTTTTTGACAAAGTGCTAATAAACCCTTTCTGACAGTCACAGAGTGCTTCTTTCAAGCTCTTACTATTTGTTTTTTGAAGTGATGAAATGTATAGAGAACTGTTGGAAGGTTCTAATTGAATTTCACAAAAGTAGCCCTGGTGTGACCCAAAATTGGGGAGAAAAAAATCCTCAAAGCTAGTCTCACTGGAAAAAAATGATTAAAAACACTAAATGGGAAAGAGAGGTCCTGGCTAGAAATAATAGTGAGCCTCAATGAAGATTTTTCAGATAAGTTAAGGTTGATAATGTCTACAAAATATAAGGTGGATGAAAAGATTCACAACAGAAAAGTGTTTATTAAAACACCTTTTAAGAGACCTTGGGAAATAACAAAAGCTTCCTTTAAGGTTTCCTATTAAAGACAGGGTGAATTAGATAAATTTGCCACCTGCAGCTTTAATAAAACTTTTTGCTTAGCTCTTTCAGCAAGGTTTAGTTGACTTTGAAGAACTTTAAGAATCAGTGTCATAAGGTTTTTTATGAAGTTGGTGACTAAAGAGCTACATAAATCCTATTTTCAATAACTTTAAACAGACCTGGAGTGAGGTAACAATCTCTCCTGGTTGTGTCAGAACAATTTATGTCTTAGACTAGCTTTCTGATAAAGCTAGATAAAAGTGTGAAAGCTAACTTTGAAATTTCTTAGGCTATGAGTAGACTTTTCCTTGGTTTTGGAGATCTATAATTTCATTTCCCCATCCATGATATGGCCCTTGCTATATTGTACGTTCATGCTGGGATAAGATCTGAACATAGGATACTTTGTGCTCCTCCCTTTTGCCTTTATTGGGCACATAAAGTGTCAACAAAGCTGACTTTACTAGCTCAAAGACTAGGTGAGAGACAGAAGTTCTTTGCCACACCTAGTAAAGATTTTAAGTTTCTATTGGAAGGTGAAATCATTTGCAAATATACAGACAGTGCTGAAATCTAGGATTATTATTATTGGAAAGATAGTGTCTGGGAGTGACAGCCTCCAGTTGGGTGTGTACTATACCATGTGTTGAGCAACGGGCAAGCAGGCTAAACTAGGCATTTCCCTGTGACTAGTATAAAACTCTTAACCTAACTCTTCTGATGTAATTTCAATATAAAAAATGTTTTATTTATACTCTTCATTTTGCTTAGCAAAGAGGACACAGTGGAAGGCATTTCTTTGTCCCTAGCACTAACTGAAATATTCACTGGTTGACAATTTTCACTAAGCTGACAGGAGGTAAGCTACCTTTGATGCTGAGTGGCAGGAACTAGGGTAGGTGCAATTCACACTAATATACTTTGTGTCCCATCACTTCAAGGTATGGCTAAAGCTGGTACCACTATATGCCACTAAATATGCCCAACAAAGTCATTACTTATTAGTTATCTTGTTATACATCAACTGTATAAGGCTGTTATAGTAAACCATTACTAGCATAAAGTTTCTATCAGACTCTGGTCAACTGTACGTTTCTGGTGCAGTCTTTACAACTGTCTTTCAGTCCTTGACTTAAGGATTCAGCAGCTGCAGTACTCTGTTTGCAAGTCTGCCTCTTAAATTACCTGGAAATTCATACTGGTGTAGAGATGGTGTCTGATTTTCTGAGATACAAAGAGAGACATGCTTTTAAGTCTGCAGGTTTTGCCTGGTGGTTTCTGACAGTAGATTGAGGAATTTGGTTTTCATCTGTAACATCCTCACATTTATTGGGCCATAAAGTAGGGCTTGCTGATTTGAAAAACTGATTTTGGATTTGATTCTCAAGATTGGCAAAGGAAATAGCTTATGTATGCTGACCTTTATGACAGCATGTGAAGCCTCTGCATTTGAGCTGATGCCTGAAAAAAGCTGAAGTGAAGAGATAGCTCAGGAATGGATTTTCAATCTGGGAAAACAAGCTGTGTGTGTGAGAAAGTAGAAAATGTATGTTTTTGAGCAGAGAATCCATGTTCATTTGCTTTTTCTGCCTCTGTTAGGCTTCAGTCTAATTACATTGTCAAGGGCAGCTAGACCCTATGACCTTAACCCTAATGTTTGATAGGCTGACATAAATAAAACAAATAACACCGCCATTTGTTAATGCTGTATTCTCCAGTATTCTTTCAAGCTTTGTCATGTCTCCAAGTTTTCTACTTCAGCAGCCACAGACTATCACCACTCATCATCTCAATCTGCATCATGCCTACTGAAGCCAGGTAATTTGCAGAGGCTAGGGGGATAAGCTTACCATACTTTCAGCATCCCTCACCTTCATTTTACTGCTTTATGTAGCTCTTCTCCAGTGTTCCCCTGACAGTGCAGCATCAGTGAAGCTAAATATCTGGCTGGATAAACATTATTTGCTGATTTAAATATTTAACTGTTTCACTACATTTTGCAGCATTTTTCTAGAAATCCTGTGGTTTTTTAAGGCAAATGTGTGTTTTAGCAGATGGCAATATTAATCACAATCCAGTGATGATGAACTGAGATGCATAAGTATTGTGGGCATAGCTAAGCTGCCATTATTCACACGGTAAAGCTAAAAGTCTTCATTAGCAATTTGGTTGTCTTATAAACCAAGAAAGTAAATCTGATTTGAAATAATTAATGAAAGACTAAATTATTTTAAATAATTTTGACATTAAAGAAGTATGCTAATTGATGGCTAATTTTTTCTATGTGTCTTGTTTCATGTTAGTTAGATACCCACATTTCATTGCTAATAATATATTCATTTTATATGTATTGTTGATAAAATTTTGAGGATATTATGATAGCAATGAATTTTCTTGTGAATAGATTAAATTATAACAAGGGTCCTTGCAGCAGTCAGTTGAGTTTTACTGTACAATAAATGCCTGTTAACTGAAGTGCAAATTAAATACTTATTTGTAACACATAATGCAAAGCATTAAGTATAAAAAAAATGGGTTACATTATAGACTCACAATGTGGAACCAAAACCAGTCAGCTTCAGAGCATGTTAAATATCTCTAGCAACCTGCAAAAATATGACATGGGAGACAGTTTATGCTTGAGCAATTATCTGATAAGAACCAATGCTCACAGTGAACCTATTGCTGTATGTGTACACAGATAGTGTGTATATACTTGAGCATGTATGCAGACCTGCAGAAGGGCATGGTATATGTCTTCTTCTATATGTGCATAATAAAAAAGTTTATAATATAATATTTTATAAAAGTTTATAAAAAGATTTTTATAATTATAATATAAATATTATAATATGTAAGAAAGTTCAGTAGGCATGTAAAAATAGAGATGGCAGGTAATAGCGGATTCGATTAAAGAATGTTTTAGTCTACCTTTACAGAGATGTAGATTTCCTATAAAATCAATGGAAGTATACTGAAACACATTTGAAGTAATACAGTGGTGAATTAAGTCAAAGCATTATTCATGATCAAGATTTATTGCTTCCCACTCATTTAATGTGAATAAAATAAATATAAAATAAACAGACTTTATATATAATAATTTATTCAGGGTTTTTTTATCTTTTCAGACTCAAAGCAATTTTTCTGTTCCTTTGGCACATTGGGAGAAAGGGTATATGCCTTCTTTTTGAGATCTGTTGAAAATGAAATGAAAAGCATATCTGCAGCGATTATTTGTCAGGTAGTAAGAAACAATGCAGATGAGGGAGTTGAATGAAAGCTCTTCTAAGTCTCCCTAGATTACATGAGCTGTCATTTAAAGTTTAAGGAAAGTTTCCAAACCAGATTGATGTCTTTGATTACCCAGCTTTTTGAGCCAGGCCAAGTTCTCAGTTGGCATAAGACAGCATAACCCCTCTGAAACACAGTGCAGTGCTGCATTGACCAGCTGCAGATGTGGACCTGTAAGATCCATGGGGTTTTGCTCAATTTTTTTATTTATTTGTCTTTCTATTTATTTATTTAGTTTTGTCCCAGCAGTTAAATTAGGGGGAGAGTGGGGAATGAGGGGAGTGGGGGGTGATGGGGTGGGAAAAACATCTTTTGTTGCCCCATTTATCTCTCTGATTCTTTGTCTTCAAAAAGATCTTATAACAGAAATTTGGGAATCATAACTAGAGATGGTGCTATCCACTTTGCTGCTACAATATTCAATATACTTCACTGAAAAGGTGGAAATAATAGCCACTGATTGTTTGTTAAGAAATAATCAAATTCTGAATGGTTGATAATATTTAGGAGGACATAACAGCCTTTTATAAAAAATTAGAGTAGCCATTAGGTAATGTGACTATGTTAGCTGCCAAAATCCCACAGGGAAGTCCTTCCCATCTGTGCAGCCAGAAAGAGGAGAATTGGCATGGAAGCTCTTACTCAGGATCAGCACCACCCTATAGTGAGACAAACCTCTTGTCATTACTCATGAAGGTTTGAGAATAAGCTGGATGGCAAGTTGCTTTTGGTTTCGAGTTATAATTTAAAGACATAGAAGAATGTTGCCACACTTGGACCTGAATTTTAAAGCCTAGAAATATCAAACTGGAATAAAATTGTAGAAGTAAAGCTAAAGCAATAGGCCTAATTTATTTATATGTGAATATAAACATATCAATCTAGAACTGACAGTAGTGGTTGACATTAATGGCAAGCACATCTCTCTTCCAAATTACATATCACATTTTCATTAATTGTCCAAAAGCTTATAAAAGCAAAGTCAGAGGAAGAAATCTTTCATTAAATCCTGGTTTTGGCTGGGAGAGAGTTAATTTTCTTCCTAGTAGCTGGTGCAGTCCTGTGTTTCGGCTTTAGTCTGAGAACAGTCCTGTTAAAGTACTGATGTTTTAGTTGTTCCTCAGTAGTGTTTACTTTAAGTCAAGGACTTTTCTCATGTCTCTGCCAGTGAGGAGTGGCACATGAAGCCGGGAGGAAGCAGAGACAGACACCTGACCCAAACTAGCCAAAGGGGTGTTCCATACCACAGCACGTCATGCCCAGTATATAAACTGGGGAGAGTTGGCTGGGAGGGGCCAATCACTGCTTGGAGATGGGCTGATACATTATAGAAAAGCTGGGGGATTGGATATTAAATTGAATATTAAAATTCAGTATATTGAGAATAATAATTATTTCGCTTTCCAGAAAGTAAAGAAAAATTAACCAGAAAATACTGCTTTGAAACAAAAAACTTGCTGTTTTATTAACAGCCCTCTCATGCATGATGTTTGTCAGAAATTTCTATATTCTGTCTTTGGAATGTATCAAGGAATTTACATTGACCTTCTTCAGACAGAAACCAATAAGATTGTCTGCAGGTTGAACTTGATCTCACAGATTGCGTGCATCCTACCTACACTGTTGTTCTTTCCTGACCTAAGTAAAGTCACTAATTTATTTTCTAGGAAAATTTTTGTAAAAAATTACATTTTGTTTTCTCAGTTTAGGCATATGTATTAGCATAAACCTTTGGAATTCTCTAACTCAATGCCATGCATTATTGTCTGGGTGAATATTGCCATAATTGCATCTTTATTTGCATTTGCATAAATATCCTTTCACCTTGTGAAAAAGTTATCTGTAAGAGAGAAAATGTGGAAGCATATTTCAAGAAAAATAAAATTAATCATTTTCATTCAAAGGGCATGAAAAGAAAGTGCAGTTTGGGTTTCATTTTTAGGTTTAACTTTATCTAATGTCACCCATGAGATTATCACTTTAAGGGTGATCCTATTTAAATCACCTTTGATAGCACAGTGGGCCTCATGAAGCATATGCTGTGTCTAGCATTGACAGTGAGAATTAATATTATTCACACCTATCAAATACATATTAAAACAGTACAGCTCTGTTTAGACAAGTACATTTCCTTATTTCTGAGAAAAAATTATCTTTATTTTTCAACAGCTTAAAGAGCTAAGACTAAAAATTGCTAATTTGTAAAGGTTGAATGTTGTAATTGTTGCTTGTGGGAGTAATCCATACTCAAATGTTTCAGCAACTTAATTCTGAGTACAATTACCTGAGTTCAATCAGGAGATTTGGTATTTCAATAAACTAATAAGCAACCGAAACATAGTCAAGCAATAATAGCTGTAAAGTTCGAAGGACATTTGCTGGTGAAATTTTCAGAGACTGAAAAAACAGAGTTTAGAAATCCTCTGGTTGAGTTTAATTCTAGTTCTAATGAGCACCCATTGCAAAAGTATTTATACAGCTAGTTAAAATATGGTGCTACATATTTTGATCTTGCCTTGCATAGCTGGTAAATGTAACAAGTGCATGTGAATGCTGTGCATCTTACCTCAGCTTTTCCCTGTGAAAACTGTGACAAGGAGCAAGCAGAGCTACTATCCCTGCAGCAGCAGTCGCCAGCAGGATAAAAAGGATGCTGCCAGACAGCTGCTACTAAAAGGGACAGTAAAGCTGCAGCTTTCTACTGCCACAATGAAAATCTGGTACAAGAATTTGTCCTTTGGAAAGTAGATAGTATTTTGGTCTCGTAGTCTCAAAATGAATTAATCACTCTCTTGGTTTTGCATTTCTTATTCATTTGTTGGTAAAATTTTATCTGTACATATCATGTTTGATGAAAAAGTGTATAATGTAGCATGACATTCTTGAAAAGTCTTTGAAAGTTGGAGCTCTTGCCTCATGGTAGATAATAATTTTGGGGGGAAATACAAAATAATATTAAGTGGAGACATTTAACTTTTTAATTGAAGTGGAATTTCAAGAAAGTTCCAAACACAAATTTTACCTTTATTTTTTTATTTTAAATTTTAATTAAATTCAAACAAAAGTACATAAGTAAAGAACTAAACATCAATTGAAAAAAAATGGCTTTAGAGAAAGCAAGCTATTTCAATTTAAGAGTGCTGACCATGACAGAAAGCCTTATTAATCACTGTAAAGATAGAAAGTTGTTAGAATTGTAGATTCTCATGAATGTTTTTATTTCATAAGCATGTGCCACCAATAAAAGCCACAAACTTTTGACAAGGTTTTGGCCAGATCTGTTTCAGTTACATATGAGTTTATATTGCACTGGAGGAAAAAGGAAAATCAACACAGTTCAGAAATTTGGTTCTTCTAAATGTCTCATCTCTATACCAGCATATCAGTTAGTTGTAGTGAGAAGTTTAAACAAATTTGAGTGATGTTTGGCGAAAGATATTTGTCTTAAAATGTTGGGCAAAAGAGAAGACAGGCTGCCCAGTTTGACTGTTGAAACTGCAAAGCAATACGACCTTGCCCACACTGTCAAATATGACTTCATTGAATCTCATCCTCTAGCTAGGTCTTGTTTCACCAGGAGAGATGATGGATAATTTTTCAACTCCCATATTTCTGGAACATTTGCTTCTCTGACAACTATAGAAAATGAATGTATTGCCTAAAAATCCCTGTGCTCAGAAGCAGTCACATCTCATTTCACTCTTCTTTCCTCTTTTTCATTTATAAACATAGGCAAGTTTTTTGTTTGTTTTTTTTTTTAATTTTTTTTCCTCCACAGATTGCTTACTTACCTGTGTCGTGGCTTAAGCCTCTATAACTCACGCAGTTTCGCTCTCTCACTCCTCTCCCCCCTTCTTCCCCCTGCTCCTGGAGGGATGGGAAGGAGAATCGAAAAGAATACAACTCCCACAGGTTGAGATAAGAAGAGTTTAGTAACTAAAGTATAACACAAGACCACTACTGCTACCACCAATAATGATAATGACAAGGCAAATACAAGGGAAAAGAATACGATCTCTCACCGCCCAATACCAAGCCCGACCACGCAGTGCACCCCCACCGTTCCGGGTCTCTGCTCTCTGCTTTCCATCCTGGGCATAATGTGCTATGGCATGAAATACCTCTTTGGTCAGTTTGGGTCAGGTGTCCTGTCTCTGCTTCCTCCCGGCTTCCCCTCCTCCCTGGCAGAGCATGAGACTCAGAAAGTCCTTGGTCAGACCAAAACATCACTAAGCAGTAACCGAAACACTGGTGTTATCAGCACTGTTCCCAGGCCAAAAGTCAAAAACAGTGTTGCACCAGCTACCAAGAAGCAGAAAAATGACTGCTGCTGCTGAACCCATGACAACCTGTTTTAAGAATTTAGGGAGTATTACTCTGTGTTAGGAAAATGCTTGATTTTATTTCTCTATGCAGGAAAAGAAATAAAATTATCTTTCCCACTTCATATCCCAATCCCCCAGCAAACATTTCCACGAAAACATAAGAAATCATTGGTATTCAAACTTTGTTTTCTATCTGCCCCATAGACAGATATTTTGCAATATATTTGTATTTATATGACTAAAAGAAAACTAAAATGTATTAGTGTGTTTGGTTTGTTATAAGTAATAACAGTAAATTTTTATGAATGCCATATAGGAAATAATAATTACGAATGTGTATTAGGCACTGAAGAGTTTAGAAATAAAAGACCTAAGGTAACTTTAGCAGGTGCAAGTTTTGACACAGTTTTTAGTTATGAGATTTTTGAGGTATTGCCCTAAAAGTTCTTCTGATTTATTCACTGTATAAGCTAATTCTAAACTGTGGGGAGGGACAGTCATTACTGTTTACAATCCCTTGAAACTATAGCATTGCATGCAGCCTTTGGATGCATTGATTTAGAACACCTCTAAGTCCATCCTATGTGCTAACAAGCTATCAAAAATTTTTATACCTTGAAAAGAAACTCCAGACTCAGTTTGACTGGGAGACTGCAGCAGCAGTTTTCAGAATTGCTTTGAACTGCTTCTGCATATGCCAAGATGCTTGCATCCCATATTACATCCCCCCTACTTCTTATATACTGTCTTATTCTCTGACACTGCATATAATACAGCAGCTGACCCCAACCCTGTCTTCTTCCAACTTTTTCCTCCATACCCTCCTACTTTTCTTAGCCCAGTTTCCATCCCCCACCTTATGTTTTTTCCCCTTTCCTCCACCCCAACTAACCCCTCTTTGTCCTTCAGCAAGCAGAACTAAGGCTCACTAAAAGTGTAGCTGTTGTTTTTGTTCTGCATTGTCACCTGTCAGTGTGAGGTTTCTAGCCTTTCTTATTACCTTGCAGATCAACACTGAGCACAGAATTAATTTCTTCATGAGCATTTTTGTGATACTCACTAACATAAACCAGAATTGCTGCACAAAGAGCAATAGATTTATCTTCATAGAATCATAGAATCATTGAATAGTTAGGGTTGGAAAGGACCTTAAGATCACCTAGTTCCAACCCCCATGCCAAGGGCAGGGACACCTCCCACTAAACCATGCCACCCAAGGCTCTGTCCAGCCCGGCCTTGAACACCGCCAACGATGGAGCATTCACAACTTCCCTGGGCAACCAATTCCAGTGCCTCACCACCCTTACAGTAAAGAATTTCTTCCTCATGTCCAATCTAAACTTCCCCTCTTTAAGTTAGAACTGGTTACCCCTGGTCCTCCCACTACAGTTTCTCATGAAGAGTCCATCCCCAGCATCTCTATAGGCTCCCTTCAGATACTGGAAGGCTGCTATGAGGTCTCCACACAGCCTTCTCTTCTCCAGGTTGAACAGATCCAACTTTCTCAGCCTGTCTTTATATGGGAGGTGCTCCAGTCCCCTGATCATCCTTGTGGCCCTCCTCTGGACTTGCTCCAACAGTTCCATGTCCTTTTTATGTTGGGGACACCATAATTGCACACAGTACTCCAAGTGAGGTCTCATGAGAGTAGAGTAGAGGGGCAGTATCACCTCCCTCGACCTGCTGCTCACGCTCCTTTTGATGCAGCCGAGGATACGGTTGGCTTTCTGGGCTGCAAGCGCACACTGCAGGCTCATGTTCATTTTTTCATTGACCAACACCCCCAAGTCCTTCTCTGCAGGGCTGCTCTGAATCTCTTCTCTGCCCAACCTGTATCTGTGCCAGAGATTGCTCTGACCCAGGTGCAGGACCTTGCAGTTGTCATGGTTAAACTTCATCAGGTTGTCATCAGCCCACCTCACAAGCATGTCAAGGTCCCTCTGGACGGCATTCCTTCCCTCCAACCTATCAACCAAACCACACAGCTTGGTGTCATCGAACTTCACCTGACTGCCATAATTTTTCAAATATGATAGACAGTGGCTTAGCAACTTCATTTGCCAGCTCCTTCAGGACCCGCGGATAGATTTCATCAGGTCCCACGGACTTGTATACGTTCAGCTTCCTAAGATGGTCTTGAACCAAATCTTCTCCTACAGTGGTCCCAGAATCTTCATTCTCACAGTCCCTGCATGTACCTTCCAAGACTTGGGTGGTGTGGTCAGAGCATTTGCCAGTGAAGACTGAGGCAAAGAAGTCATTAAGAACCTCAGCCTTCTCCAAATCCAGGGTAGCCAGTTCTCCCAATAGCTTCCGAAGGGGGTCAATATTGTCCCTAGCCTGTCTTTTATTTGCAATGTACCTATAGAATCCCTTCCTGTTTTCTTTAACATCCCTAGCCAATTTGAATTCTAAGTGGGCCTTAGCTTTCCTAACCTGGTCCCTAGCTTCCCAGACAACATCCCTATATTCTTCCCAGGCCTCCTGTCTTTGCTTCCACCTTTTATAAGCCTCTTTTTTCCTTCAAATTTTCCTCAGCAGCTCCTTCTCCATCCAAGGAGGTCTCCTGGCCCTCCTGCAGCAATTCCTTCTAGCTGGGACACAACACTCCTGAGATTGTAGCAAGTGATTCTTGAATACCAACCAACAGTGTTGGGCCCCCCTGCCCTCTAGGCCTATATCCAACAGAACCTTACTGAGCAGGTTTCTGAAGAGGCCAAAGTCTGCTCTCTTGAAGTCCAGGGCAGTGAGCTTGCTGCACGCTCTTCTCACTGTCCTGAGGATCTCGAATTCAACCATCTCATGGTCGCTGCAATCAAGGCTGCCCTGGAGCGCCCATTTCCAACCAGCCCTTCCCTGTTGGTGAACACAAGGTCAAGCATGGCACCTCTCCTTGTCGGCTCCTCTGTTATACCCCACTCCTAAGAAAAGGAAATGGCATTGTGCAGAATAATTACTGATGGGATGGCTGGGCCTATTTTTCCATGATACAGCTAATAATGCATCTACAGCAGGTCTTGGGAAGATGGAATAGGAGTGGGGGAAGAGGTGAGCTGAATAAGGATGTGGGACTCAGACGAATCAGCAGCAAGTGGTAAAGGTTGTATGAAGCGGGCTCAGAGCTGAATCTCTTCTGCATGCTACCCTTCATGCTACCTTGCAGCACAGCATTTTTAGATGATGATATCTTTGACTGCACTTTCTGTTGCAAGTGCTTAGTACTTCTGTTCCTATGTGTTCCCTGCACAAGGACTCTTATCTTTAAGTGAGGGCAAGGAGAATACCATCTGCCTCCTATAACATCTGGAAAGGGAAGGTATATTGCATGATTAGTGTCTATGCTGATTAATGTTGAAAGACATGATGCATCTAGTAAGTATCATAATATAGTAATTATAATAAGTTAGAGACTACAATATGGAGGAATGGTCTGAGAGACATTGCAGGAAGAAAATTCAGAATCTATTTTATTGTCTTAAAATATTTCATGATTGAACTCTTTAGTTTCCAATTATGTTAAATCCCTTTACTTCTAGTAAGAGGTTAAAGACAAATATCAGCTGAGGTTTTTAGTTTAGCTATTCAGTTTACCTATAGCAACTGACTAATTGTAAAGCACTGAAGCCAAAGACATTCCTTTGCTGGTAAAAAAAAAAAAAAATAGCCAAAACTAGAAAAATATACTAAATCATCTGTAAAAATACACATACGCATAGGTATACACAAATATAGATACATATATTCAATTGTTGTGTTATGATGCTCACCATTTTTGTGACAATCACAATAAAGAATATGAGCAGACTGCTTATCTGTACACAACATCTTAAGTGAACTATTGCACCCATATCTTAGTTTGGAGTCAAGACTGCCATTCAATTTTACTATTTCAAAACATAATTCATGTCAGGCCTATATGTAATGTATAAATGAACTATGAAATAAAATATTATTAGTAAGGAAATCTTGTTGATTGGGATGTCAGCCTGGAATGATCTAATATGTAGGCCATTAAAGAACACACACACTGTTTTCTGATATTGTTTCCCTTCCTTTCTTACTTTCTGCACTTTGTTTGAGACTACTTTTTCAGCTAGTTAGTGCCCTCTAGAATTCTAAGTGAGATAGTAGCATAGATACATAAGTAAAACATGCAAATTGACAAAATAATAAATGCTGGTCTGAGATGTATCTCCAAGCCTCAAAAAAAGTGTCTTTGGGATAAGGAGTTGTAAGCAGGCGTTTTGTTCCCTGACTTATCAAACTCAAAATGTTGTGACACAATAGAAGGAAGAAGTGCCATGAAATGATGAATTGATAGAAATATATTTGTTGATAGTAATCTCACAATTTTTGTGTTCTTTTAGTGCTTTTCTCTTTGGCAGGTTTCTGTTACTGAGCTTGCTGTCAGCATCTGCTTCCATCTAATGAAAAAGATATTGCTTGCCACAGAATTCTGACACATTTGTGTTCAGAGTATAAATTCACTTTGATTTACTCTTAATTGTTAGACAGTGATAAATGACTGTGCAATTATCATGTTTTAAATGGCAAGCTGAAGCACTGACAAGTCTTTTAAGATATTTCTTTCCAATTCTAATAATAAGTGAACATGCAGTGGTTCAAAAATACCGCTTCATTTTGTCACTGTCACAACACTATTTATACATCTGCTCTCTTTCTAGTTTCTGAATAGCATCCTCATATTTTGCCCCTGAACTGGAATTTTTTAGTTATTTTATTTTTGGTCTTTGCATAGTTACACTTGGTAAAACTGATCTGAACTGTTGCAACCAGATTAATCCTTTCTGCAGACTCATTCAGAAAGATTAACACTTTTTAATTTGTCATGAAAGTAAATAATTTCAAATTTATAACTTTAGTTACTATAGCTGTGATGAGTGTCATCACATTTACAAGCTCTTAAACTGGCCCTTGAGCTGAATTACACTGCATTTTACTACATAAAATAGCTACACAGCTCAAACTGTCTGGCCCAGGATCTATGTGTACCTGGGCAAAACAGATGCCTGAAAAAGTCTGAATGTAAAACCTTCAGCTTCTACAACTTCTTGGGGTGAAGATGTCTACAACCTGACAGTGCTAAGTGAGGGCATTTTTCTTTTATTCTATTCTAAGCTCCTGCTGCCCCTTTCTTGCTTTTACTTAATTGAGATCTGTATTTAGTAATTCTAAAAAAAGACAAAAATCTAGGTAAAATTAAGCCTGAAGAGAAGATGTTTAACATATACTTAAGGATCAGCGTGTGCATAAAGTGATTTTCTGGGCTCTTTTAAAACGTGTCTGTTAGCTGAGGCTATACTGGGCATGCATCCCTCTCACGCCTTTTAAATAAGATGACTGGCCCTTAAAGCTCTTGTCCAGAATTAGGAAAGAAACGAACACCAGAACCTGCTGGACTGAAAAGTTTAGGAGATAAGTAGGGTATCTTTAGAATGAGATATTAGTTAATCTTCATCCTTTTTGCTGAAGTGATACTGATATGTAACACACCATTAATGGTGAAGAGAAAGACTCAGCTGGGAAGAAGCACCCTGACTTCTGATTGAAGGACTTTTTTTCCACATAATCTAATGACTGTTACTGGGAAATACTGAAACAGAACTGTTTTAAATAACAAGAAAACTAGGCATGTCTGTTTTATTTAAGGGCACAACATTCCCTCAAATTCAAGTTCTTCAGGTTTAGACTTAACTGTTTTCCCAAGCAATTGACCACCGGTCCTGAGAGTGCTCCATTAAAATGGACCACGGTATTTTCAGCTGTGGGGATATCTTTTCTTGATCTGCCATTCCTCAACAACACTGAAGTTTTCTACCAGATAATTCTTATCTTAGTTTACATCTAGAAAGCTTTATTAAATGTACAATTATCACAGTCTTATTAAGTGCATGCGGTATTTATTTACACATTCATAAATTATAGGACTATGTGTAAATGGACAGTATTTAGAACACATTTTTAAGTCCTATTGCAAATCGAGCATGCTCCTCTAAATCAGAAACAAAGGGCCAAACCCAGCATTATCAGCTCCTGTCAAGTCATGGGAACTTCTCCTCTTCTGGTTGCTAAGTTTCAGTCACTAGATGCTTCCAAAGAGAAAAGTTGCAGGACCTCAGAAAAGTTGCAGGACTGAGTTCCATAAACAGCAACCAACTTTTGTTGCAGATCTTGAATGCCCATTGGTAGGAAGTCAGCTGTACTTGGAAAGTGTCTGTCACTTCTAGGATTAAGCCTGTAGTATAAGGAATAGGACATGAAGTAGTAGACACTAGTAGACACAGTCAAATTCATGTATGCTATTGAAAAACATTTCCAGCACTTACTCCCTTACACACACTTTACTTCTGTTGTTGCAGTTTTGACACCCACAGAGGATGAGAAACACCTGATCGTGGTGATAGTCTAAGCATAAATAAGAAAAGATTGCTGTGCCTATGGGAGTGGGATAAACTTTCCTGAACAGTTTCCCTCTCCCACTGGAAGTGTCATAAATTCTTTAATATAGTCTAAAGAAACCACCAGCCTCTAAGTTTCATATTCAAGGTTGCGCCTCATTTACTCAGCAATGTGGAAGGCTGTCAAATTATTTTTATGCTGATTGCACTTAGTCTATGTTGTAAGACTTTTATATTAAGAATTCTCTGTTCAAATGCTTTCAGTAGTTGAAGCGATGTTAAAATATATGGTTAGATATTATAATAAAAGAACTCAGGATTGGTGTACGAATTCCAAGACCCGCTGGATGCTTCTTTAAAAAACTTGCACTTAAATGTTAAGAGAACATAAACTTCTGTTTGTATCAATTAACAGCTCTGTGAAACAGCTGATTAACCAAGATTTTTTTCCACTGGTCAAAGAGAAAAGAACATTATGAATCTGTCTTACTATTAGGAAGCAACTGTTGAAAAGTCTACACATTTTAGAATCAAACATAAATCCAATTCAATCTCTAGTTCTGTTTTTTTAAATGTTTAGGATTAGATTTCATATCATATACAATTCTGAGCAAATAACCTTATTAAATCTGTGACTAAATAAAGACACTTAATTTATTCCTACTGTAGAGGCCTGAAAAGTGAGGCTTCAGACATTTCAGAAGTGAAAAGAAAGTCTTAAGGGATATTAACAGCTGGATGAAGCATAGTAGTTTTATAATATGCTCTGGTTCTTGTCACTGAGGTGTCTGTTTTGAAAGGTGAAACATAGGGAGGTTACAATGAACTTGCTATGAGTGAATATCTTTAATGAGAAAATGAGTGAAAATTAAAGTCAGTAAGTGTTTAGTAAGTGTCATGGGTTCAGCAGCAGCAGTCATTTTTTCTCCTCCTCGGTAGCTGGTGTAGCTCTGTGTTTTTGATTTTGGGCCTGGGAACAGCGCTGATAACACCAGTGTTTCGGTTACTGCTTAGTGATGTTTTGGTCTAGCCAAGGACTTTCTGAGTTTCATGCTCTGCCAGGGAGGAGGGGAGCCGGGAGGAAGCAGAGACAGGACACCTGACCCAAACTGACCAAAGAGGTTATTCCATACCACAGCACGTCATGCCCAGGATGGAAGAGCAGAGAGCAGAGACCCGGAACGGTGGGGGTGCACTGTGTGGTCGGGGTTGGTATTGGGTGGTGAGCAATTTGTATTCTTTCCTTGTATTTCTCTTGTCATTATTATTATTGGTGGTAGCAGTAGTGATTTGTGTTATACTTTAGTTACTAAACTGTTCTTATCTCAACCTGTGGGAGTTGCATTCTTTTGATTCTCCTCCCCATCCACCTGGGAGCGGGGGGAAGAAAGAGAGGGGAGTGAGTGCGAGAGCGAAACTGCATGACTGACTGGACTTAAACCAGGACAGTAAGAAACCCACAACACAAAATAGGAATTTAAAGAGCAAATGAGGAATACTTACAGAAATGAGTTCATAGATATTTCATGAATATGAAAACAGTATGAATGATTAAGTATGGAAACCGAACCTTACCGCTAAAGTGAGTGGGATATATCTCTTTTGAATTACACATCTGAAAGTCAGAAGTCTAGCACTGAACTGCTTGCCCTAGGCTCCCTTTATAGTCAATAGAGAAATATAAGCATCTCTGGAGGGTGATTCATCTCTGACTGAAATAGGCATCTGAGATAGGTCAAATGAACTGCCCTCTAGAGGTGCCTATTTCTCTCCAGTTCAGACTTAGATGTCTAAGTTTTAAACATCTAAAGCTAGGTGAGATGAATCCCACTTCAAATCATCTTGATCATATGTTGTTCCTCCACTGAGCAGTTGAACAGGCAACAGATTTATAGTAACAGAAAATCCCTAAGGCATATCACAATGTAGCTACCCATTGCTGACCATGAAGTGAAGAATAATACAGTCGATTGACCCCACAAATTACATTTTTAGCAGATGTTTGTAATGTAGAACTTGGCCAAGTCTCTGTGACATGTAAAGCCTCTTACATATCACTCACAAGAGGGCACCTGGATGAAATGTGCTCTTCTTGATGCCCATTAAAGTGGTGGTCTTGGGTTAGCACTAAGTAGGCTGTACTATTACTTTATATTTGAGATTTTAGTACCTTGCTATGTGCAGTGCTATGTCAGCAACTAAAAGAGACAAATTCAGTCAGGATTTCCTTCTTTGAGTATTTTTGATTTTTCATTTTGTATCCAGAAAAGGTGTAGGAATCATACTCCAAGTTGTTCCCTTGAAATTTTTACCACATTTTCTGGAAAAGATAAAGCAGAATCTTGTAGGTAAAGTGTTAGGCTGCAACCCCGTTGAGGGCTTAATCTTCTCTTTCACTACAGTCAGAGAGTGAGACTTCTGCTTTGTTCCTTCCTCTGGTCTCTGTATCTACTCAAAATATAAGTTCTGTGGTACAGACTGCCTAGTATAATGTGCATGCACAACACTGGAGTCATGAGTTTGGAAAGAGCTTTTGCTGTAACAAGCTACATTTCATGGTAGCTAAGTTTACACCCCTTGTCTATAACAAATACCCTTTATCTGTAAAAACAATCCATCTCTAATTCTTGTGTTTCTTCATGTCATTTAATTTTTTAGTATACAGATTGGCATGGAATTTTCTTCCATTAATCACTATTTTACTTGTGGTTAATCCAGTGCAAAAACATCCATTTTCTTTCATTGTCCGAGAGCCTAGGACCAAAGCTCTTCATGAGACTGGAATGCCTAACACAGTTATCTTTGGAATGCCTTATCTGCCTAATATAATGAACACACAGACTGCTTTCTGTTGGTTTTCCTGCATCCTGATGATTTTTTTTAATGAACGCAACATGCCTTATTTCAACTCCAAATCAAAATTAAAAAGAGGGTTTAAAAAGTTATTATCTTTTGTAATTTTTCCTAGAAATGATAGGGCATTTATTTAGGTCTTCCTGGAAACTCAGTAAAATGGATGACATGACAAAATTAATAAAAAAATGGTTGATGGAATACTTCTATAGAAGAAAAATATGGTTTAGTAATTTTTAGTAACCTATTCAGGATTTTATTTATAAATGGACAAGCACTGTATCTTGAATGTGCATATGAAATTAAATATACTTAAATTGTATACATAAATTAATTAAACAGTTGGGAAATTTAATTTAGCAATGGATCACTGGCTCTAAACTACAAAATTCTACCGTAGGCTAAATTAAAAAGTAACCACTTGGTGATTTGACATCTCATTAATGACACTGCCTTTACCACACACTAGTCCATTTGAATGATAGAAACAAGTGAATGCTAAATGTGTGTGGAAAGGATTTGCTGGAAATAGAAAATAAACCTAATCTGAAAGGAAAACATACCTGAAAATGATGGCTGGACTTCTAATTGCTGGAATGAAAAATAACGAAAAGCTTGTGTTTTCATATTATTTTTGAGAAATGCTGATGGGTCTTTTATTCAGGGAATGAATACACTAGTGGCAGTTCTTGATATTGCAATGAAGAAAAGGAAGAAGAAGGAAAACTAGTATGAAGAAGAAAATGTGTGTGCTTTATTCAGTTTACACCTTTGTGCCATTAGACAAAAAAAAATAAAAGTGTTAGAGATAAAAAAATCAATTGTTGTTATTCGCTGGTTTATTGGTTCAATATGTGCCAGGCACACATTCAGATGCTGTTTGCCTTGTTGGAAATCCACATGACCAAGATGCACAGAGCGGGAGTTTGAATACGTGATGCAAAAAAAAAAAAAAAAAAAAGAAAAAGAAAATGTGCATGGGAGCAGCACAATAAAAATATTTTTTGCAAGCTGCAGGTACAGGCTCTTGATTTTTCTAAGAATCAGTCCTTAATTTCCACACTCTTTTGTAATGTTCATTCATATAATCTGCTTTTTCATTGAAAAGCATTTAGAATTATTTTTGTTGATGTTTTACATCAAATTTACCTTTTCTGCCAAGTCTGGCAAAGTGTGCTCCATCTATACCCTACTCAGTTTACTACTAAATCAGTTGATCACATTGCCCTTTTTGATTTTGCTTTTTCTAACTCTGACCATTTGGACAGCATCTTAATGCTGCTGATCTCTGCCCTGACCTGAAATAGTGAGGGTAACCTTCACAGACCTATTTTGTGGAACTTCTCTCTCTGAGGTGTCTGCATGAAAACTTGTCAGCCTATAATGAATCCATTCCCATAGTTAAGTTGCTGATTTGAGCTTCTTGCTCCTGACATTTTAAAAATACAGTTCTGCCTTTTAGACCATTGGAAATCCCCTGAATGTATTAAATCAGATCCATTCCATACAGATTCCAATTTTACCTAGATTTTTGAGCATGTGTGTAAACAACGCAATCAATACTGGTGTTAAAAACCTCTCTCTGCCACTCAAGAAAGTGACACCCCCACTCAAATTGAAATATTCCAAGCCTAGTGTTCTCTGTGGGTACTTGCCATTAAAACAAATTTTACTCACATTAGATGCAATTCCCAGTGTTTTCCAGCTGCATTTTGAATTTGTTAAATGACATGTCAACAAGTCCATGAGACCTGATGAAATCCATCCGTGGGTCCTGAAGGAGTTCGCAAATGAAGTTGCTAAGCCACTGTCCATCATATTTGAAAAATCATGGCAGTCAGGAGAAGTTCCCGACAACTGGAAAAAGGCAAATATAACCCCCATTTTCAAGAAGGGGAAAATGGATGACCCGGGGAATGACAGACCAGTCAGTCTCACCTCTGTGCCTAGAAAATCTTGGAGCAGATTCTCCTGGAAGGCATGGTGAGGCATATGGAAAACAACAAGGTGGTTGGTGACAGCCAACATGGCTTCACTAAGGGGAAATCCTGCCTGACCCATCTGGTGGCCTTCTATGATGGGGCTACGGAACTGATGGACAGGGGTAGAGCAGTTGATGTCATCTACCTGGACTTGTGCAAAGCGTTTGACACTGTCTCACATGACATCCTTGTCTCTAAGTTGGAGAGACATCAATTTGATAGGTGGACCACTTGGTGGATAAAGAACCTGCAGATGGATTTCATCAGGTCCCACGGACTTGTATACGTTCAGCTTCCTAAGATGGTCTTGAACCAAATCTTCTCCTACAGTGGTCCCAGAATCTTCATTCTCACAGTCCCTGCATGTACCTTCCAAGACTTGGGTGGTGTGGTCAGAGCATTTGCCAGTGAAGACTGAGGCAAAGAAGTCATTAAGAACCTCAGCCTTCTCCAAATCCAGGGTAGCCAGTTCTCCCAATAGCTTCCGAAGGGGGCCAATATTGTCCCTAGCCTCTTATTTCCAATGTACCTATAAAATCCCTTCCTGTTTTCTTTAACATCCCTAGCCAATTTGAATTCTAAGTGGGCCTTAGCTTTCCTAACCTGGTCCCTAGCTTCCCAGACAACATCCCTATATTCTTCCCAGGCCCTCTGTCCTTGCTTCCACCTTTTATAAGCCTCTTTTTTCCTTCAAATTTTCCTCAGCAGCTCCTTCTCCATCCAAGGAGGTCTCCTGGCCCTCCTGCAGCAATTCCTTCTAGTTGGGACACCACACTCCTGAGATTGTAGCAAGTGATTCTTGAATACCAACCAACAGTGTTGGGCCCCCCTGCCCTCTAGGCCTATATCCAACAGAACCTTACTGAGCAGGTTCCTGAAGAGGCCAAAGTCTGCTCTCTTGAAGTCCAGGGCAGTGAGCTTGCTGCACGCTCTTCTCACTGTCCTGAGGATCTCGAATTCAACCATCTCATGGTCGCTGCAATCAAGGCTGCCCTGGAGCGCCACGTTTCCAACCAGCTGGTGAACACAAGGTCAAGCATTTCACCTTTCCTTGTCAGCTCCTCTATTGCTTGCAGAAGGAAGTTGTCTTCCACGCAGTCGAGGAACCTCTTGGATTGCTTGTGTTGGCCCATACTGTCCCTCCAACAGATATCAGGGTAGTTCAAGTCCCCTTCAGAGAGGATGAATAGTTTTAGAAATGAAAGCATTTTAAAATCTGTTTTAAGAATATTATATTTTGTGACATTTACAATATAATTGCAAAAACCATATTCAAAACAGGAAGTTTGCTGTGCTTTACTGGTCATAACCTTTGGTCAATTTTTGTTTTATGCTCTCTGTTGAGTTGTATGCACCATATTTTTCATACCTCAGGTTTATGACTTTTCACATTTACTTGTACATGAGATGAACTTTTAAACTGTACATTCAGCTGTCACTTTCTGTCTTGTATGTACTTTATATCTCTTTGAACACAAGCTTTACTGGGCAAGAGTTGGACATGAATGGATAGTAGATAGATAGCACGTTGCAAATTTTTGCAAAATTAAGTAGTAATAAAAATAACAGTAATTACGACAGTGATGATTAGAATAATGTGTAGACAAATCTTTTTTTATAGAATGGTAATGTGGGCATATATATTTACATGCAATCTTACTATTGCTTTGAAGGCCAAAACCAGGATCAAGTGACAGCTGCGCATTATCTTGACACTAACATAAAAATGTACTGACATAATGCAAGAATAAGAGGTACCTTGGAGCACACTGTAGATGGGTAGAAAGAAAGACAATGCTAAATTAGCCTGTGTTTTATTGATCATAAATAGCCCTTGGTTGTTGAAACCTGGCAAAATTCAGAGCAAAGATGAAGATTGCATTGCCATGCAATTTTCTACATTGGATTTGAATATTCAGAATTATGTGCAGAAAAATAAAGATCCTTGTGAAAGCTAACTGTATCTTCGAGGGCCTAATCAAAATAGAATGGCAACTGAGCATGTATTTAAAAGATTGTAATGATTAAGATACTGCTGAACATCAAAAGAGTTCGTGGTCTTTAACTACAGGTTAGATTAACCTAGTATGAACTTCACTGTCCTAAATTAAGGAGACTTGTCAGTGATCCTGTTTTAGCCATCAAGCTTAGGCTGGAATGAGTGGTTGTAAAGGAGATGTCTACCACTCTGCAAATAGGGAAAAGTGAAATTAATTCACTTGAAAATATTAAAAGAATCATTTTCCAAATAATCTTAAGACCTATTTTTGGGTGGTCAGTTTTGACCAAAAAAATTTCTCATAAATTTTCTTGATCACAAAGCATGACAAAATCGGTTAGAATTATGGAAGAAAAAAAATATATGTGTTATACTTTCATATTTTCATACACTGATTGTTGGCTGGGCAAAGGGAGGGTCATACAGTAGACTCATTAATGCTGTTTGTTAGGTAAAAGAAAAGACAGTCTGAACTAAGTAGGTTGCAAAATGATAAGAAGCCAATAGCAGTTTTTATACTGTACATTACGCCTGAAGCTTTTAAGGTGGATTTGGCAACATCTGTTAATTAAATCTTTCATCCATGAATTGGTGAAGCTGGTGAAATCTAAGGTAAACTTTTAATTGTGCTGAGTAAGAGCAATTAATAGTGGTGTCTCAAGGAAAATTCTTAATCAGTGGTAATTGGAATGACAGGCAGACTTTGCTCCAACAGTTCATTAAACTTCTATTTTTATGGGGATTTCTTCATTTCCACTGGAATGAACAAGTCAGTATGCATGACTTATTCTGCAATGAACTTTGATGAATTTTTCTAAGTACATTAAAATGAGCTGCATCTTCTGTTAATCCAAAGATCACCCCCATCCATACATATAGTGATAAACCCTCTGATGCACATGCAAGAAGGAAGGATAATGGGCATGAAGGACAATCATATATGTACGTATATAAATATGTATTTTTTTTTGTCAGTAATAACTTTGAACTGCCTACAGCATTCACAGTGCCTCTTAAAAGTCAGGTATTGTATTGAATTTAAAATTCTCTTATGCTACACAGGAAAGGAAAAAAATCAAACACTTTCTGAATTGGGCCCAAATATCCAAGGTTAATTTTCTGAGAAAGCTGCAGCAGCTAGATAAGGCCATCCCCTGCAAATTAGTTTTGCCTGCCTGGATTACAGCTAAATTTATGCAGCTTGCCTTATCCTTTCAGAAGCGCCTCTGAAGTGTCGTAATTAACTGGCACACATAAAGTGAGAAAATTTTCTGCTCGGTGGCAGCCATTCCTCATTTCATCTCAGCTCTAACCCAAATGGAAAGGCAGTTTCTTATTTTTACTGTTAAAAAAAAATACCCCATAACCCACCAATATTTTACAAGAAGTCTTTGAAAACAAACAAGAAACAGCTTCAGAATAGAGTTAGGGTTTTAAAGAGCACAAATACTGCTGAGGGAGCAAAGTGGTGATTTTGCATAATAGCAAATAGAACAGAGTAGGTGGAGACTGTGTGGTGTACCTGTAAATATATGCGTGAGTATACATGTAGGTACACACACATATGGCTTCCAAAGTTTTATAATTCAGTAGAGAATTTCTGTCTCTTTTATTTCTGTTAAGATCCACAATCAAAGTATGGGTCAGGAAGAAGTAGATGTGATGCACGCATTATTTTAATATTATTTTTTTTTATCTTAACATAATAGTACAAATTTCCCAGTTGTCTCTGAATCATGTGTGAATTACTGTATATTTGTTGAGAAAAGTCAAGGGCATATTTGACATTTTCCATGTAATTTTACTTTTTGCCAATTAAAATGGTTTAATTTTGTAAAAAGAAAACAATATAATAATTGAAATAAATCCCCATTGTCTATGTTTCAAGTAAAGCTGGCACACATATGTAAACTTGGTGAAAATGGTGTAGCCTGCAGGAAATTTAATCCCAAATTGTGTTAATTTATTTCCTTTTTTGCATAGATTTTCATCAATCATTTTGTTATTTTTGTTGTGATCATCAAGATTTTTGTCTGCTATAATAACTTTTTATACTATCTTGCTCTAAGGAGTGTGACCAGCAGGCTGAGGGAGGTGATCCTGCCCCTCTACTCTACTCTCATGAGACCTCACTTGGAGTATTGTGTGCAGTTCTGGTGTCCTCAACATAAAAAGGACATGGAACTGTTGGAACAAGTCCAGAGGAGGGCCATAAGGATGATCAGGGGACTGGAGCACCTCCCGTATGAAGATAGGATGAGAAAGTTGGGGCTGTTCAGCCTGGAGAAGAGAAGGCTGCGTAGAGACCTCATAGCATCCTTCCAGTATCTGAAGGGGGCCTATAGTGATGCTGGGGATGTGCTCTTCATGAGGGACTGTGGTGATAGGACAAGGGGCAATGAGTTCAAACTTAAAGAGGGGAAGTTTAGATTGGATATGAGGAAGAAATTCTTTACTGTAAGGGTGGTGAGGCACTGGAATGGGTTGCCCAGGGAAGATGTGAATGCTCCATCCCTGGTGGTGTTCAAGGCCAGGTTGGACATAGCCTTGGATGGCATGGTTTAGTGGGAGGTGTCCCTGCCCCTGGCAGGGGAGTTGTAACTGGATGACCTTAAGGTCCTTTCCAACCCTAACTATTCTATGATTCTGTGATTCTATGATTTTTTATGTTTCTCATGTGTCCCATTATATACTCATTCATAAAACTTGTCAAATAATTTGATAACTTTTCATCTATTTCTGTAATAAAATATTAGGTAAGTACTTTCTCCTGTTATTCCCCCTAAAATTTTTGTGTAAAGAAAACTTACGGAAGTCAGTGAGAGTGACTGTTTTGCTGAGAATTCTGATAGTGAATTGCTGCTGGGCAGTAACCAACGGTGTTTGGATTTTTTTTCTCCATTTTCTAATTTAGCAAAAGTAATTTTTAGGTTTGCTATCAAATCTTCATTTTATCCATTTAGAGTGTTGCAGCCGGAGTATTCAAGTATATTGCAAACCACTGTGCACTAAACTGCCTCCATTTCAACTATTCTAGCTTGGTGGAAAGCTGTATTTTTGCTTCCTGAAAAATTGATATTAGAGCTCAGCTGGGAATTTTCTACAATCTATTTTTACTCAGAAGTTTCAGCTATGTCAAATATAAAGCTCTTACATTGCTGGTAAGTAGATCAACAAGTATACTGCAGTGCGTTAGTTGTCCAAAGCATACCCTATATAGTAAATCTCCCAACAATGAGTAACGGCAGCAGGAATCAAAGGGCCAAATTTTGCTTTCAGCTGGACTGGATTAAATTCAGAGCAAATCCACTGACTTCAGTGGAATTACTTGGGATTTAAACTAGTGTATCAGTTAAGCAGAATGTATCCTTTCCTATCTAAACCATAGTTCTAACAGCTACTTATAGTGGAGATTCCTGGGCAGCCATTGACTTGCGCAAGGAGAGAATATGTCATGAGCTTATGGAATTTTTATTTGCTTAATCTTCAAGTAATAAAGATGAACATTATCACTGTCTTGACCATAGTAAAATATCTTGCCTGCAAGGGCTGCCCTGTGGAGAAGACAGTCATGTAAAAGCAGGAGAGGTTAAATAAATGCTAAACCTGCATGCAATTGAAAATCTCTTTAGAAGAGCTGAGTGAAGCTGAAGACAAGCTGGGTTTGAGCAGAATCTAAAACTTCATCAGCAAAAGCCTAATTATTCATAAGAATTTTACAGGGATTAATTGTTCTTTAACCAGGAGGTCCATCAAAAACCACTGAGAAATAACGTCTGTGTATTTCAGGATTAGAAAGAAATGACTAAAGGACAAATTATATGAACCAAAATAAAAGGAAATGGAAAATCTGAGGTTCACCTGTGCTGGCATTTATTCCACACTGATGATATCCCAGTAAATTGACTGGGTAGGTGTCTAAAAGATCTCTCATTGCTATGAAAAAGCATTTCAAAAATTGTTGAGTCACGGGTAACATATACAAAAATCTTTTTGCAAAGACAAGAATTAAAGGAAGGTACAGCTTAGGGTAGTCAAACAGCTGTTTCCTTTCCCACCAGTGCACTTCCAGGAGACAAGTAGTGGGGAGCAGATGATTGAACATTAAAATTTGGGTATCTCTCAAAAGAAAACAATGTTCATTTTCATAAGACACCCATGACAATTGTCTATATATTTGCTAAAATTATTGGATGGTTTTGAGAAAGAAAAACCCTTCAGGGGGTAAAACCCTTCAGGGGGTTTTGAGTGGTTTTCTTTCCTGTATTTTTCTTCATTCTCTCTAACATCATTTACATTAACTTCCTTCCTTACATGTTTGATCTCTCCTATCTTTACTTTTGCCACTTTATGTCAAATTTTTTATTAATTTTCCAACTGTGCACTTTTATTCTTTTTTTTTCCATAATTTTCACGTGTATATTTATGTTTTGCAATTAGCAGTGTCATTGCGATGACGTTTCTTTTCATTGCACAGATATATATATGGTAGACAGGAATCAGTATCTTCTTTTAACATGTTCACTTGTAGACAGATTTATTGGGAAGGGAATATGTCTTTGTACTGCTTCAGGAAAACAATGTGTGGGAATACTTGGACAATTTATGTTGCGGATTATCCATTATAGCAAAACATCTCTTCTGCTAATGCATGTGTACTTATCAAAAAGGACAAAGAGGAGTACAATCTGAAAATCTTTGATTACAGCCAGATTCTGGCTAAAATGAAGAGAAAAGCCTTAGGCTGTAGAGATCAGGGTGAGCCACCTATGCTTTCATGGCGTCTTTCATTTTCCACTCCCCTTAGTTATAAATACAAATTTGTTTCTTAGAGTCTTATTTTTAATATAAACACTATTTTTTGAATTGATATGTTTCTTTTCTCAGATTTATATGGCCAACATGTAAGGCTTAATAAACTTTAAATTAAATGACTCATTTCTTTTTATATTGATACCAAAATCCATAGGACAATCCCTTAGAAATGAAGTACTGACAATCCCTTAGAAATGAATTACCAGCAGTAGTGGTCTTGTGTTATACTTTAGTTACTAAACTGTTCTTATCACAACCTGTGGGAGTTACATTCTTTCAATTCTCCACCCCATCCCCCCGGGACTGGAGGAAGAAAGAGTGGGGAGTGAGTGAACGAACTGCGTGAGGGGCTTAAGCCACGACAGCTGGTAATTGTATAAACCTCTGGTATGAAAAAAGAAAAAATATGCTTGGAGCTGTTGTCTACAGTACGTGTTGGAAGAATTTTTTAATGGGGACTTGTTACTCTACTGAGACGTTGAGTAAAATGCTAATTTAACTGTTGCAAATCGATGTTTAATTCAGGACTAGCAGTTGCCTTTTGTTGATACTGCGTTTTCCAACAAAAGCCATTCCACAAGTCTAAGGAGAACACTGGTGTTCAGCAGTGTCTTACTACGAAAAATGTGGTATTTTCAGAAGCTGCAGTTCTGTGCTAATTATCCAGAATATATCTCTCCTGAAAGGCAGATCAGATCTGGATAGTTTGGTGTGTTTTTGTAGTTTGATAGTTTGTGCAGTGCAAAATTCGTAATCCCTCAGTTGTCATATGATCCTTTCTGATTTCCTGAATTTGTTTTGACAAGAGGAAAGTTCTCTTTTCACAAGGCACAGAGCCCAGGCAGGTAGTGGGCTTTTCACAGAGCAAAGTTCATAAGTGCTAATTTACAGTGCAGTGTATAAACTCTCAGTTGCTGAATTTTGGACTGGTTTTGAAGGCTTTTCTGAATTATACAAAAGTAACTCACAGAAGTATATCATAGTTCTGTTGCTCCACCATATCTTTGATTCAGCAATAAATACTCTTTATACTTGAATTTCATCAGCATATATAGTAATTTTTAAAGGTAAAATAAAATAAAGTAACACAAGTATTACAATGGTATTAATGTAAAACAGAGAAGCAAAGCGGTAAGTGCAATTACTCTCTATCTATCTGCTGCATCCTCTGTTAATTGAGGGTTGATGTAGATTAAAATGAAATGCATTTTTTTTCATCTGCACCATGATCACAGAGCTTCTCCTTTTATTTAAATATTGAATGAAATAACTGCCCCAGAAATGTTACTCAGAATTATTCCTTTTCCTATATACCAGGGTTCACCGGTCATGGCTTCATTGGTGAATGATGGAATGATGGCACTTTATTGCACGCATAATATTAATATTAGTAAAAAGAAAAGCTGTGTGAATTAATATAGGACCTTATGCCGCTGTTGCCATTAGTCTTGTTTTGTGCAATTTTTTTCCTTTGTGATTTTTCTCATTTTCATGATCTAAACTCCTGTGGAGTAGGCTACAGTGCCATAAATCAGGCATTGTAGGAAAAGTTTTTGTCCCCTTTGGTGAAGAGGTAAGGACAACAGATGTCTCATTTTGCAGGTTTGAGGAAGATGACAGTTTTTAGAATTCATGATAATTCTTCAAAATTCATAGTGGGAAAAGAAGAGCTCATTGGACCATCAATGGCTTTCCCTTTCCTTTTTTCCCCCTGTCATTCAGTAAAGGATTTGCTTTACCCTGCTAATTTACCAGTTAACACAGCTGATCTGAAACAGGAATTGCTGGAAGTTGCTAACTTGACATAGATGCATTTGGTGTATAGCAAACAACAATAACAACAACAAAACAGTCCTCCTCTCTCTCTTTCTGAAGGGAGGATACTGGGAGGGCTCACTGTTGGTAGGCTGTGGAGTTGAACAGGCAGCAGGTCTGCAGAGGGGCAAGGGTTGTCAATAGCGGAGCAATTCCTCTTTTTGTTCTCTTCCTTGTATGCAGTATAGCTCACTTTCTTATCTTACTCTGATCTCCTTTGTCTTTTCAATACATACAGGCTTTTTGTAGGTTAGATTTACACTCTTTGGTATCTGCTATTCAACTCAGTGCTGTATTGCTTTATTAACCTGTACTTGACTGTCTTGTATCTATGCCTATAACCCCCAAGCATTCTTTTTCTTTTATGGCCTCTGCTATGATCTTTATTTTGTGAGTCTCTGCAACAGACGACAGCATGGCTGCCTAACAAAGGACTGTTGGTCTTAAGAAAATTCTATACCCTGCTCAGGACTATTCATTTGAGGCCTCCTTTCAATTAGGCACGACAGTTTAGTGCAAAATTTCAGTATCAAAAAAGTGGACAGTTGTCAAACAGTGTTTATCTCTTTTGCTAATTATAAGCCCATGTCCTAATCCATTAGATGTTCAGATGTAATGTAAATGTGGTTTTGGTTTTGTTTGTTTGCTTCTTTTGTTGTTATTGCTGATTTAAAGAAAGGAAGTTAAAACAGTGTATTAGGACTTGAGATATCTGCGTTTGGCTCCCAGCTCTTGCGCAAGTTGTTTAAAACTGATATTCCACAGTTGTCTGTTTATATATACCCTGTACTGCCATGTATACTTTTAGTGTTATAGTCCAAGCTTTTTGATGCAGGTGTGCACTATGATAGTACAACAGGATGCCCAGATGTAACTGTAACAATAACTATTCACCAATTAAATAAAAACCTCTTTGACTTAGCTATAGACTAGATTTATTTTTTAAACTAATATGTATGAAGTACCAAAGTAGATCTTCCCCCAAAACCACTTTATTTCAACAAAGTCAGATATTTTTCTTAAATGCTTGTTAAGAGACCAATATTTAGGCATATCTTACTCACACATTATGATGTAAAAGATTATCAGAGAAATAAAGTGGAAAGAAAACAGTTCTATAATTTTTAAGTGTTTCTTGAGTGGGAAGGACATGAATAAATGACATTAAAAAAAATTTTAAAAACCCCAATCCCAGGACAAATGGCACTTTCTTTTTGTATTAACAAGAGACATAAATGCTTGGTATGATATTGAAATGAAGCTATATTAAACAAAACCACTAATTTCTCTCTTAGAGCAAATTTTGCCCATCATTTGTGAATACTGAATGAAAACAGTTGGTACGGAGGAACTTTCACTGGAGTTTTCTTTGGAGTTATTTTATTGAAAGTGAGATGAGTGGTTTGACAATTCAGACACCTTAGGAATATTATATTGTGTACAATTCATTCTGATAAACAACTTGAGCTTGTAATGTTAATATAAATTATTTTGATTATGTCATGTTGTTTCAGGATTAGCTATCAAAATATTTGATTATATGACAGAAATATTCAATAAACCAAAGGGCTTGAAACTGTTCCGTTTGAATATTACACATGAATGTATGTTATCAGTGGAGAGTACATAAATATCTTAGGTGAGTGCTGTGCAGAGAAACACTTTATTCCATTCTACCTGTTTTTCTTAGAAGACAACTTTGTGTTGTGTCAGTGCATTCACATATGCAAAAACTTAAGCCATTCTAAAGTTATTCCATATCTTTAACCTCTGAGGAGAGAGGACAGAGAAAGCTTATTTATTAGACAGAAAGACTGCTGTCATCTAGCTGCAAGAAAACATCCCCAAACAAAACAGTGTTCCAAGGGAATACGGGTTCTATTGCTGCATAACATCTTACAGAACCTCTCCTGCAGTGGTCCAGAGTTTAGAACAGCTTCCTGCCATTCCCTCACATTTGGAGAAGAAACCTGGAAAAGCCTAAAATACCTGGCTTGCCAAGAGTTCATCTTTTAAATTTCATCCTGAGGGTCACCAGTAAGATCCTTCTTTCAGACCTCTAGGTATTTGTAAGAAAACACTAGTATGTGACCAAGAAGCTAAACTACTGTTCTTGTTAGCCAGAAGAAATAGGCACTTGTAAAGAACAGTTCATTGGACCTGTATTAGACGCCCACAAGATTACAAAATTAATTGCACTGAGAACTGACTGTTTATCTATAGAGACTCTGAAGGAATTCAAATGTAGACATCTATATGGTAAATGTCTAAAGTTCCGTGAGATTAATCCTATGAAATATTAAGCACTTAAATCCTGCCTGAGATAGTCTTTAAGTTTTGTACTTTCTACTTCATTACTGTCTCTAAAATCAATGCCCAATAGCCAACCCTATTGCTTCATGAGCATTACAATACTACTGGATCATTTCTGGATATCAAAATCCGCTGGCATTTATGAGAGTCATTACAAATGCACACAAATAGCCAAATTTCTGCATTTTTAAAGCAACTACATTTCTCCAGCAAACAGAAAATCAGTAAGAGATCGCTATGGGGCCACAGAATAATTATTTTTGATCTGGTGGATTTTTTTCTCTAAATTGAAGAACAAACTTCTGCGGTAGCTCACTTTCTGCAGATTAATAATTGTGCAGTTCAAAGTCAAGGTACTTGATGGCACATATTTCCTTTAGAACAATATTTGGATAGAGGCAGGATGAAGCAATAAACATAACCCCCCCCCTCGAGATTATCTACTCATCTTTTACTTTATAGAAGACAAATGATCTTCTAAGCCAAAGACCTAGACCTTTAGCTATTAACCAAGAAAGGAGCTTGGCTTTTATAATTAAGCTATAGTGTCACTGTCCATTGAGGGTAAAGATACATTATATACTTACTGTAAAGCCAAACTGTAATTAGAGATGTGGAAACTATCAAAAAAGGAGGGAAGTGCTTTCCTAATTTTTAGATATACTCCTTTTCTACTCTTCTTTCTCAATAATTGAATCTGTATTTGAATAAAACCATTTCAATTTTGGAGTGAGCCTGCTATGAAAAGATGGTATGCAACTAAGCTATACTGTTTTGGTAGCTTTTTAAAAAAAATCCTCTCACATATTTTTTATTTTAGCTCTGATTTTTTCTTTTCTACAGAAGCGATTAAATGAAAACCTGAGTTCCAGCTAGCTTAAATGGGACAGTAGAATTTTTCAAAGTACTTTTATAGAACTTCAGGTCAAGATAAAAAACAAGCCAGCAATTCTGTATGTCCAGGGATGTAATGGCTTTTTTACATTTCCTTCATCTATATTCTTATTTCATATTGGGAAAAAAGTATTAGGAGGAGTTGTCAGGGTAATGAATAGGAATTAGGACTTATATGTCTCACTATCTTTTGTGCTTCAGAACGTCTCCCTCAGTGTATTTGAGGCTTGATCTAGCTTCCACTGAGATCAGTAAGTCTCATATTGATTTTTAGGGAGAGTTGGATCAGGCCCCTGTTACATTAGCTAAATCCTGACTAGACCAATATGTGTATGAACTGACAGTGATCACCTGAAGATGAAATGCTGGCTTCAAAACCACTAAGCTCTCTCTTCTATGGGAGAAAGGAAAAACAAAAAAGTGTCCATGTGTAGGAGAGAAATGAGGCGCTGCTGGCAGTTCTGAGCCTGTACAATTGGAGTTTTGATCATTGCCCCACCAGTCAAGTGAAGACATAAAACCATAGTTAGTGAGTTTCTGCGCATAATGAGGTAAGTAAAAGTTTTTAGTTAGGCATTCACACCAGACATTTCTGCTGACCTCCTGAGAGAAATAGGTTGCTGATGCAATCTCATCGATTGAGCTGCCAGACATTAACTGATGGCCAGCCTTTGAAGGATGCTGTTTCAAGAAACCTCACAATGCTCTTTCACAATTCCTTGTAATGTGCTTAGACCTTAACTATCATAAGAGAAAAAATGTTGGAAATTGAAGTACTATAAACTCATTTAACTTTCTCATTAGGACCAAAATGAAACAAGTGGGATCAAGACGCTGGCATAAGACTGAGTTTTGAACAGGGAGCACACTGGTTATGTATTAAGACAAGGAGACATTTATTGTACATTGATCTGCATCTAATCTGTATTGTTTGTGGAACAAGTTTGCCAGATGACAGCTATTATCTCTGGCTATTGACATTTTACATCTTAAGGACCTAAGACATTTTGAAATTGGTCTAATTGGTCTGTATTGAAAAAAGAAACATCCTCGTGAATATTCTTCATAGGACCTCAAAAAAATAGAAACTGAAAAAAATAAAAAGTATGATAACAAAATATGACATCAGACTATATGTGTCCTATATATATATAAGTGCCTGCACTCCTACTGACATTAATGAAAATATCAGTAGAAAATATTTTGGATCTTGACTGGAGTGTCACTGCCCCTGGCAGGGGGATTTGAACTAGATGATCTTAAGGTCCTTTCCAACCCTAACTACTCTATGATTCTATGATTCTATGAGACAACTTATACATATACGTCACAGTACCCAGTGCCCCTTAGGATAAAAGAGAAAATACTCTGCCCAGTTTTTATTAGCAGAGGGACTAGATTAGAAGTCAGAGATATTAAGTGATGCTTTCAAGGGCAGCTTTTCGGGAATGAAGTTTTACCAGATGAAGAGAGCATACAAAATAAAATATCTTTCTATTTCCACCATGATTTCATACAGAGATTTGCAGCAATTCTCTAAATGTATTTAAATTTCCTGAACACTTTCATTTTATTAAAAGGGTTTAATTTCTGAGACATAAGCCCTGGTATATGCCAAAATCTAAGTGCAATTAGCACAGCAGTGGTGGTTATAGAGAATAAAAGCAGAGCACAGCCTTGATCTTAAATTGAAATAGACTGCTTATAAGAATTTCAAGATGGCCAAAAGCTAAAAGAAAAACCCCTACTGTGCTTAAAAAAAGAGTACGTATTTTTTTACTTCACTCTGATTCTCAGACTGATGCTGTTATTGCTTACAAATATTTAGATCTTACTAATATAGTACTGATTTCTCTCAAACCTCATTATTCTCAAAAAATTTCATAACTTCCATCTTATTTTAGCTATATTAATTAATTAAAAAATTTTCCCATAGTCTCACTGCATTATCAGAGATTCATTACTCTTCTGCATATTTTCCAAGGATAGAAAAGTAGGAAATGGATGCTGACCTACACATTAACAGTCATTTAGACAAATAAGATCTAGGGACCACTGTATTTGAAGGAAGAAATTTGTGGTAAAAATAAATTTTGAATATATTAGAAGAATATATTAAGCAGTTTGTAGCTGATTTCTAACCCTGAACAAGTCTTGGGCCTACAGCCTTTTCACTACAGATATATATGCCCATATGGAACAGTTTGCAGTATCAGGTAAAATTTAAAAGACATGTACTTACCAGTTTGAGCAGGCCACTTTAATTTAGCTATAAGCCAGAGTAAGCAACAAAGTATGGTAGCATTTTTGCAAGGTGGCAATATTTAGGAGCAGCAAGCTTTAGTTTGATTAAATAGCTTAAAAATGAGGACACTGGTAGAAACACTACCCCTTCAGAAGTATCAAAAAAAGGCGATTTGTCCCATTGTATGACATGCGGTTTCATTTTGAGTAATCAGTAGTTTTATGTTCTGTATTCTTCAAGGAGTAATCTAGCATTTGTTCACCATCAATTAGAATATTTGCTTGCAAGAGAGGCAAAACTGATTTTAGCTGTTTCTAGCTAATTTCTAGCTTGTTCTGTTTCACACTTTTGTTTGTAAAGTAAGAATGTGGCTTTATTGATGAGTTTGATATCTGGATACAGTCAGCTGCCACTGGGAATTTTGTACACTTTGTGTAGTGCAGAGTAGTGTTTGGTGGGTGAAACACAAATGACTGCTGAATTTTTCTTCAAGACAGGGCAGGAGAAAAGCAAGACCACTGTAATGTGAATTGGTGGTGGGCAGGCTATTCCATATCTTTATATAACAGGTGGCGTTTATGGAGGTCACTGTTAGAAAACAAGATAATGTAGCATCTGTTTGGTATCTTCAGATTTCTGAAATAATTCAGGTTTGGAATTAAGATGATAAAGGACCCAGTGGAACTTGATCCCAAAAGCCAGTGGTCTAATTAATTTCTTCTATGAATTTGTTAATTATTCATCATTTGGTTAAAATGCCATTCTCTGCCCACAACCTCAGTGCTGTAAAATATAATCCCATGAACTAAATCTGAAAGCCTTCCAGTATCCTATGTGGCATGCAAATTCTAAAGCCATTTACTTCCCACTATGCAAGCACTGAAAGTATGACAGAGACATCTGGAGTGCTGGATCTCTAAAGATGAACAATAGAATCTTTTGTTGTTTGAAAAAGCCCCAAACAAACAAAAAACCCAAACCACTACCAACATGAAATGAGTACTTTAGTATCCGCTTTTGCCCTTCAGCTGAAAGCAAAGTGTCAGTCAAGAGGCACAAAATGGATTAATAGATTCAAAAGGAGACAATCCATTGGAATTCTCATATTCCTCATCTGCTGTGAAAGTAACACTGAGTATTAACTTCATTTTATAACAGTTAAATGGCATTTGTCACTGTTAGATGTGACAATCATCTGTTCTGCTTCTCTGCCTTTTTGAACTGAGTTCATTTGTTAGTGCATGTCAGTGAATCAATTATTTTATGATTCCTTTTTATATTTCCTTTTTATGTTACCTTACAATCAGTGGGAAAGGAAAAGGAAAGCTGCTCCATAAATCAGCTTGGGTAACCAATGGTTAGAGTGCTATAGTATACCTGCAGTGATCATATCCTTGAACCAGAGACAGAACAGAAATGTTCTATGAATTAAAAATAAATAAACCAAAATGAAAAGAAGCACTACCCAGAAAGAGTGGAATTTAGTTAGAGATGCAGCAAGCCCTGCTGTTTACAGCTGGTCGTTTAATTCCTGACCCATGTATAGGACAGAACCCACCTGCTCCTTCATGCTGCGTTGTGTTTCTACAAAATCAAGTGGTATTTTTCCTCTCCTGTTTCCTCCAGGTAAAGAGAGAAGTAGGATTATTAGTATTTCTGGTTTTTTTCTTCTCAGCATTTCAGAAATGACACAACTGGCTGGGGAAAATACGTTTATTTTCAGGTGAGAGAATCTTTGGGTACAGAAACAGGATTCTTTCCCTAACCTATGCTGTTTTCAAGTGTTATGAAAAATCCTGGGGTATGCTAAGTGAGTCACTGTAGCAGGTGTCATGAAGGATCTAGAGAGTAGGAAAATACATTGCCTGCAATGTAGAATTCTTAAGAGGAAACCCAACAGGCTACCAAGGATTTGGAAAACCTTGGCTGCTGCATTCTGTCCAGCTTCTTCACTGCTAGGCTTCAGTCTATGTCTACAGATTTTGTTTGGAGAAGTCTTGCATGGCAATACACTTCAGGGAAAGCAAACATTAACATGCTAGAATCATGTTTTTAACATGCTTATATATATATATTATATAATACACCTTACCTGCTGTTATGAACACCATTGACTTCAGGTAGGTCAGGAAGAGTAATCAAATTCTCTTTGTAATTTTGAAGATGAAAATTCCCAACAGATCACAAATACAGATGTCAGCTGAATTACTCCAGTCTCACACCAATATAATAATAACAGCAATTTTCTGAAGTAAGATATTGATCTTCATTGTAATAATTTCCATAGTGACATATTGTCCTATAGGATTTCTGTTGTACAATTTTTGGCATGTATCCCTATAGAAATATGCATTAACAGAATATGTGATGATGAAGAATATGCTCACTGAATCAAGAAAGTAGCCATCAGGAAACAATTTTATTTTTAATTTGAGAAAATGTACTAGTGCATCTGCATAGGTTGAGTTGTGCTGTGTCATTAACTATTCCACCTAGGCTAAAGTAATTCTCCTGTTTCTGAGACTAGGTTTAGTAATAGCTTGCCATGCCATGCTTCATTACACTATGCTACGTACACAAGCTGCATGCAGTCTCTATCCTTTGTTGTAAACTCTATTCTTTCTCAAAACACACAACTGTCCACTGATGTTTTTTATGCAGTTCTAGCACTAACTATTCAAAATAAGACCTTTTTAAAGCTCTTTCTTGGTGGTGTATGTTATGCTTGAGAAAATGCATTTGTTTGTGAAGGTAAACTACAGTGATGATTCTTCTCAATAAAAGGAAAACAAAGTTAAATCCTTAACTGCTTTTTCACTACTTATCGATGAAGTAAAATTACCATAGAGACTTCATGATTATCAATTCTCTCAGGCTAAGAATTTACAGGATGAAGATTTCAGTTCTCTGAAGTGAAAAAGCTTTTGCTTTTTTTCTGCACAGCAGCTGTAGTCCACCTTCCATTGCATCCTCCTGAGGCTAAACAAAACCCAGCTGCCTTGACCCTGCATGCCTGTGTGCTTCAGCCCTCCCACCCTAGGAACAGCCCTCCCATTGACTCTCTCCTAGTTGTTGATATTTCATTTACACTGATGAGGCCCAGACCCAGATACAAGACTCCAGATGTGACCTTCTGAAGACTGAATAGAGGGAAATGATCATTTCCTTCAACCCGCTCATTATACTTTTATTAATTAACGCAGGCCAACAGGCTGTTAGCCTTCCTTGTAACAGCACATTGTGACTTGTGACTTGTGACTTTGTGAGGATGACCAGAACAAGGTGTATTTCACAGTGGCTACTCTAGCAGTACATGGAGCAGGAGTGAGGCATTGTGGGCATTGTGCTTACCCTAAGAAATTAAGAGGAGCTTGAAAATCAGCTCATTCAGAGATACCTAAGAGCAATAAGATACCTCCTGCCCTTGCCATGACCTGTTCAAGCTCCAGGCAGAACTACAGTACTTGCAAAAAGAAGGAAGTGAACCTTTTTAATGAGAAACTGTTTAAATGGCTGAGGCAGTAAATACTTTTGCTTGAAAAGATCAGATAGTACCAGTGTCTTGCACAGAATAAAAGTAAGGCATCAGAGGAAATTTGCAGGAGGAACTGCAGTGTAAACATCCTATTCTTATGAAAAAATTACAATGCAAAAGCAATGGCACACTATGAAGCCTTTTAATAGAATTCATAAAATTAAGTTAATTTTAATTTCTTCTGGACAGGTGCAATATATTTTGAGAAAACAAAGGAAATTAACAAAGCTGATGAGTTGTTTTTCTCTTGTAGTTTAACAGAGGAAATTTGTCTAACATGTTAAAAGCAGCTTTTGGTAAGACTTTCCTGTCAAGACTGAAGACTCATCAGCACGGTGATTGCATGATAGTGTGCATAATAGGTAGATTGCTAACTCATCAATTTTTTAAGATACAAATATTAACATTCACAAGTTGGAAGTAAGTAGGCTGTCGCCTAATACAAACTTAATCAAAAGCCATTCATCCAAGCAGCTCTGGCTTTAGAGTATTCCAAACCGGTAGCCCAAGATCTTCTGTCTTTAAAGGTATGCAGCGAGGGCCAGCTGATCCCCTAAGGAAGGGGAGCTTGAAGCCCAGAGTGACGCCAAGGCAGTCAAGGGCAGAAACCAGGCTGTCAAGGGCACTATCCCATCACAGCCAAGTGAAGGAAGCAGGGGAGGCCTGAGTATGGGAGCTGGAGTTAGCTGCAAGTCCAGGAAAGGCAGGCAAACACCCAAGTTGGATGTAGTGTACAAAGGATCCTGACAGCATGTGCCCAATGCCGCAGAAGAAGTTCTAGAGCTACATAGTCTCCAGGAGTTTTTAGAAGACATTTGTTTGTTAAAGGACTTAGAACATTAGAAAAAATAGCAATATGTTGAAGGGTAGAAAAAGCTAAGATGTTGATGGAGCTGGAAGTTTGGAAGAATAGGGGAGTTCAGGTAAATCACGGCAATCATTGTTTTGACTGGAAGGTGAGAAAATGCAGGAGAAAGAGAAGTCTTGAATATACTAGTGTATATGAGTTTTATTTTAAAGATATATTTGCTTGTACTAAATGCTTCTGGATGCTGGTGGATTATGGTCTTGGTCCTGTGAGGTATTGAATACCCTAAACTTCTGGCAGTATAGCATGAAGCTGTTTGCTACAACTTAGCCCAGCCTTTCTCAGCACTGTAGCCCAACAGTCTTTGCTCAATTATTACTAATTAAAGAGGTGAGTCCTCTTCCTGCTTCCAATTTGAGAAATAAATTGAGCTCATGAACTGCAGAACAAACACCTTGTTTTCTCCTTGCAATCTGGTTTATTCAGATCCTTAAAAATTAAACCTTTTCCACAACCAATCAAACTGCATGCCACATTTCACTCATGTCACTTTGTCTATTCTTCCATTCTAATCTCAGCCAAATGGACTCATAGATTATACACTATATGGACACAGAAGTAAACAAACATAATGCTGACAAGGTGTGCTCTCTGACTTGCATTGTCTGTCCGGCAATTGAGTGAGATAAGAACCTGTTCTGCTGTTACACGGACATGGAAATGTTGTATAAGCCTTACTGCAGAGCTAGACCCCACTATGTGAGGAAGATGAATTTACCTTCATACAAATCGTGTGTATCCATGATCTGCTAGCTTGGGAAGACACACTGTCAGAGGAAAAACATTTTCCACATAGGTAGTGTTGTGGCACAAGCTAAGGTCTGGCGGCCGGAAGATGTCGTGCTGTACGGAAAGACAGGACTCCTCCCCTAATAGCCAACAGTGTTTACGTTATAATGTAAGCAGACGGAAGTGACGTTGTAAACCGTGGATATATAATGTTGTGTTTTCCTGTAATAAACGCCATTTTGCTGTTCACCATATTGGTGTGTATGAGCTGATGGACCGAGCGGCCAGGGGTTGGTCGCCGTGCCGTTCCTGAACCAGGTCGCCACGCCTCCGTGAGGCAACAAGGTAGTAGGACAGTTTTAGAGAAATTCTATAATAATCATTTTGCCTTCTATCAGGTTCAACTCTCCCTAATATATAAATCCATGTACTTTGCAGCCTGGTACAAAACCAGGGGATATTACTGGTGAACATGGTACTTGATACCACAGCTGCTGGAACTTGGCAAAAGAGTTTGCCAAGAAACTTCAGCCATCAAGAATACAGCAGTCTGTGTTGCAAGTAGTCAGAAGGATACAAACATGCAAGAATATTGAGTGTGCAAGTACCACTGCAAAACAATATGTGGTGGAGGTGTTTGTCAAAATCTACATTCAGTCTCATTAGCTGTCTCCAGATCTGTTAGAGGACCCGAATGTCATGAACACAAACAATTTGCATAAGAAATGTCCAAGCTATGAATTGGAAACAAGATTAAAAGAAGAAACAGCTGCGTGTAATTGTCCATCCCCTGTGGAGATTAATATCACACATTACATGAAAAATCAGGTTTGGAAATGAAGTTAACAGAAGAATTAACAAGAAGAGAGAGTGAGCAATACCTCCTACATAGTATTGTGTTTACAGCCGTGTCTTTACTGCCTTTCAGAGGCTACTCTGTCTTGAAAAGTCGTCCTCGAGAGGGCTGTAGGATTTGTTACCTTGCTACCTTTAACACATTTACTAACGACAACAAATTGATTTTTATTTCTCTGGCAAAGCAAACCTTGGTCTTTCCTCCTAATATTTAATCCTATTCAGCAATGTAAATAACAAGAAAGAGACTTGCAGATCTGATTAACCTGCAAGTTCCTTTTTAAGCAATGAGCAATCAATACCAGTACCAACTCCATTAAACAACCCTTATCACTGCTTGAGTCTGTGGATGCAAGAACACAAGTGTATATTTACTTTTACTCTAATGATTCAACAGTAGTCTTGTTCTACAAAAAAAAAAAAAAAGAAAAAAAAGAGAGAGAAAAAAGAAAAAAAAAGAATAGAAATCCAGTTTCTATAGACTTTAAGAATTCTTTGTTAGTCCAGCCATGCTTTAGGCGAGAATTTTTCCCCTCTTGACAACCCAGGGGATTATTTTGCTGTTACCATTGCACTCATAAAGTAAATCACCTTTTTAGAAGTACGTCTGTAAAGATGGTGTTCTTAACAAAGTGGTAAAATGTTGAAATGTCAGTTTCCGTCAGATCAAAGTCTTTTAATTATCTGCAGAACAGGGGGTGAAAACATGCCATGCTGACCTATGAAAGTTTTAAATCCAATCTGAAAAGCAGTGTTTCTAGATGATATATTATCTGTCTCAGTTTCCAATATAACGGTTCCTTAACCAGAACAACAGGTCACTGTCAGCCCTTGAAATTGCTGTGAATTCTTAGTTATCAAATTTTTATTTGTAAACATTATAGTAGCAGCACATGAACGGACTGATCGTGGATTTCTTAGTGTAGCATTGCAAGCCACAGCCTGACAACCAGTTCTAACATTCTTTTAAACACTGGTTTCTGTAATGAGTTTGGAAAACGAAGCAGATAAGTTCTGCTGACAGTTATTTCAGACTGGTAAACAACTACAAGCCTATAATTTTGGACTATTCTGGAGTATACAAAACTCTTCCATTCGCATTTGTAACTAGATACGCAAGAGTTGAAGAATATTTTCCTATAACAACCCCAGTATCTTCCTATGGTAGCATTGCTCAGATGACGTCTCAGACGACTTGCTAAAGACAGTTACCTTCTTGTGATACAGACCAGTGATGGCTTGGGTATACTGTCTATATGCTTTTTGATCTGTTTATGTTAAACACAAATGTAAATGTATATATGATGTGTCAGCTGTACAGTACAAATTCACAGTATAATTGGTTGGACATATTTGGAGAGACACTCACTGTATTTACTTGTTTGAGATTTCCAGACTCATGGGAGGCATGGACATCTGTAAATTGATAAATTAATGCCTACAGTGAAAAGGTTGGTAAATTTGTGTCAAATGTCGGGGCAGTTGACACCAAACTAGGATACAGGTCCTTGAGCTCCTAAAGAGAATTACCATTAAACATAGCAGCTATGCAGAAGTTGCTGAAATATCTCCTAGTTTGCAAGGATGGCAGTTGTCTTGTGTCCCTGATGACACAATCCAAGGGTGAGTTTGTTCTGTGATATTCATAGCACAAGGATGAGATCCTTTGTTCTCTTAAAGCTACTCTATAACCTGCCTTAGAAAACAAATATGTAAATAGGTCATATAGTGCAGCTTGATGACAGGTGCTCAAACCTGATGAAACAAAATGCTTCCCTGCTCATCACCATGAAGAATATTTAATTTCTGCCACTCGCAGGAGCATAGTAACGTTCTAGTCAGTATGATTGAGATTGACAGACTAGGGTGATTTTTAGGAAGCATTAGAACTTTACACTAAAACTCCAATATCTACGTTTCTTTTTGATACAATCAGGAGACTGTGCTATGCCTTGAACATACAGAATAGTTAAATTCTGTAGCATAAATACAATCTTATTCCTTTAGCATGTAAACAAATGAAGGGCCAAATATGCCAAGTTTGGCCTGATTCTTCTACATCACATGTGCCATATCTGACAACTCCTCATATCTGAGTACAAGCCTGAAAGCCTTCTACTAGAACTCTAGGTCTAGGACGGGAAGTGAATTTCAAAGGTGAAGTCAGCAGGTAGGCAAATATCCACTGTCAGCCCTCTCTCTCTTAAATTTAACTCAGTTCTTATAACTCTCACTCCTTTCAACTGCATTGTAGTGATTCCTATCCCTTATAAATCTTCATGCTTTAGGATCTGAATCAGTCATTGACTATTTGCAGTTTGAGAGAACTATCTTTGATTGCTGTGAAAAGAACACTGACCCTTAACCAGCTTTTCTGAAAATGTTTTAAAAATAACATAAAAATTCTGCTTTTTGTCTTAAGGAGCAGTCAGTTGATCTTTAGCAGTATAACATCTTGAAAGACAGAGAGAACATAATATGAGTTAAGTAGCAAGATGTAGTAGTGATACTAATCCACAGATGGTTAAACTGGGATTTATACTATTTGACTTTTTAGTCAGTCTTTCAAAAATATAAAAAAAGGGATTAACTTTTTTTTTTTTTTCCTGAGTAGTAGGGGTGCACTTTCATAATCAGGTTGTCCTGAAAGAAGAAAAATATCCTCAGCTTCATATAAAACATAAAATTTGGCTATTATATAAATCAGTCATCTAGGCCTCTCAACACACCCCTGCCTATGGTAGAGGGTTACTATTGTTCACAACAATCTTCACCACTGATCCTAGACAGAAAGCCCTGAAGCAATATATGTTGATTTAAATTAAAACCTTTCAGCAATTTGAACCAGAACTGTTCTACTTCTCTGATAATCAATACAAGGAAATCCCAAAAAAGGAGTTTCAGGTGCTGCTTGGCTGAATATGCAAGGAAACAACAAAAATGACTTCACATGAGGGACAAATCTTCAGGTTAGTCCCCCTCAACTGATGTTAAATTGAAATTTTAAAATTAGCCCTGTGTCGCTTGAGGCTTTTGACCATTGCCAGATGCTCAGAGAAAGCAAGCAGAAAAATTAAGAAAACGTTTCCCCCACCGTGATTCTTTGAATTGACTTCATAAACATAGACTTTTTCTGTCCTGTTGAACATGCTAAAAAGCTTTAGACTCACATTCAGGAAAGGCACAGGCAGAGAGGTGTCTTGTATGTTGTTGTCCGTTATCTGCTGGGAATAATTGTTTTCCCAGAAGAAATAAGCATATTTACTATGGTTCATTATAGCATACAACATTTTGAGTTGCTATACAGGGGAGAAAAATCAGAATTCTGTTTTAAACTTGAAAGAAGACATGTAATGTACCTGTGCACAATGTGTGTGCAAAAGTAAGACTTTTGTATACCTCCGTCCCCGGGATTTCATTTGCTCCTTTTCAAAGATCTATCATTGATACAAGGGTGTCCCTGTGGCCATTTTCAGCCAGAATTTTTAAAATCTGCAGCTTTGATTGAGCAAAAATATTGAGGCACCTTGGGGCCCTGGGAACCCCAGTAGTTCCAGACTCCATGCCATGAAGCTGTGAAAGTCTTAGTCAAATCCAAAATTATCAAGTGTTTAGTCTTGCATGGAGCTGGGAATTTAGGTACCTTGAGACAAACTCAATATAAATACTTAGGTGGTGTCCAGGGTTCAGCAGTAGCAGTCATTTTTTTTCTCCTTCTTAGTACCTGGTGCAGCGCTGTGGTTTTGACTTCTGGCCTCGGAACAGCGCTGCTAACACCGATGTTTTTAGTTACTGCTCAAATGTTTAGTCTGACTAAGGACTCTCTGAGACTTGTGCTCTGCCAGGGAGGAGAGGAAGCCAGGAGGAAGCAGAGACTGGACACCTGACCCAAACTAGCCAACCAGGTATTCCATACCACAGCACATCATGCCCAGGATGTAAAAACTGGGGGCAGGGACCAGGAAGAGGGTGTTCACTGCTGGGTCGGGCTTGATATCGGTTGTGGGGTGGTGAGCAGTTGTCTTCTCTTCCCTTTTTGTTTCCCTTGTCATTATTATTATTGGTGGTAGCCGCAGTGGTTTGTGTTATACCTTAGTTACTAAACTGTTCTTATCTCAACCTGTGGGAGTTGCATTCTTTAGATTCTCCTCCCCACTCCTCCGGGAGCAGGGGGAAGAAGGGTGGGGAGCTAACACACTGTGTGGCTGATTTATGGCTGGGCTTAAACCATGACAGGTGGGTCACACCCAGTTCATCTCACCTGAAAAGTATATTTTCATGTTTCCGACATCCTACTTTTACTCCATTTGAATCAGTGGTTAGCATGGAGATGAAGCCAAACAGTGAGGAAAACCCCTTACTTTTTTCATTGTTGTGAAAGAAACAAATCTGTATTAATTTATAGACAAATAAAAACATTAGTTGCTCCCTGAAAAAACCTTTGCGTCACATGCACAAAAGGAATACTCACCTATATGTAACTGTTTTTTCAGCTTTCACCAAACTTTTCTCTCTCCTCCCTTTAATCAGAAAGATGCTTTGAAACACTTGCAAGAGTTAGATCAGGCTTGAGATAATAATTGTTTTGGTCTGCAGCACCAACTGGGACTTCCCCTGGCTTTGGGGAAGTTGCTAGGCTACTATCTTAAAGAGACAACTGACTTGATTAATTGCAAATACAGATTGCTTTATGAAAAAGTTAATACATTTATAACAACAAAGTCTGAGTGAAATAGCAGGCTGATTATCAGAAATTGCAGTATTCCCTGAATACAGGATTAAGGAACAAAAGTACAGCTTTTAAAAATAGATGTGGTCTGCACTGGCACCAGTCCTGCTTTCAGTGATGAGGTATTACCATGCTGTTGGTAAATAGCCATTTAATGAGAAATCGCAAAACATTTAGTTTTAGACTGTGGTATTAAAAATAAATATTACCTCACTCTCTTTGTGTTAATGTAACTGGAAAAGAATTGCTGCTGTATTCTATGGTTCCTCTAACCCAAATCTGCCTTGAGGAGAGCGTATATCTGGCATGTGTTTGTACTGGATGTCAGGCTCCTGATACCTTGATTTTTCATTAACTACCCTATTACTTGAAACTCTTCAAAGGGCTAAGCAGCTTTCATTCCTCAGATCATGCAGTGATTTTATGAATAAATGTAATATGGTAATACATATTATAATTACAAATATATATTAAGAAAAAAGAAAAGTTTTAAGCACCTGGTTTCTTATAAGTAGACCTTTCCAGAAATTATTTTGATTTCCATGAAATTTGTTGCAATAACTGGAGAATAAAGTCTTTGAAATTTTCTTTGCTATAATTTTAAACTTTTTTTTTTATATTTTTGTCTGTGTGTGGGGGAATCCCAAAACAAAACAACCAAACTGCCTTGAGGTTTCAGTTTTACTTAGAAATCTGAGAACATTCAAAAAATATTCGGGGGATTTTTAAAAAAGCTGCTTAGGGAGAATAAACCATTTTCTAGCAGCTTTACATATTAAGCTTTACATCAGCAGCAAGCCTCTGCTGAATCTGCTTCTGATTGTTCTGAAAGCTTCATTAGCAACTTGTATTTCCCTTTAAAATCCCAAATGAAGTATCTCTGTGTGATTTCGAATCAGTTTATCTTGTCTTTTGTGGTCACAGCAATGGGAATTCATTAGACTTTCAGTGGTAGACCCCAGCTTAACCAGGAGATGTTAAAAAACGAGCAACCTGCAATGAACTGAAAGAGCAGGTGAGGGAGTAACAGCACAGCACAAAGCTTCAGTGGACAAGATACAGAGTTAAAAACACTCTGGAAGGAATATGACTTTTAAAAATCAAACCCAAGGAACCTGAAATCACTGGGAAGATATAGAGAATGAAAAAAAGGGGAGTATAATTAATCAGTAATGTAAGGTTGACTTGAGGATTTCTGTAAGTTCTATGTGTTTATATGTGTTGGGAGTAGATGGTGAGGCACTGACAAACTCCAATTTATTAATATTTTAGTGCGAAAGCAAAGAAAATAAGATATAGGTCCTCTTCTGGGTCTGAAAGGCAGTGGGGAGAACGCAATACCCTTTGCTGCTGGCTCTCATTAGGTGAAGTTTGTGAGGGACATACATTATCTTTGTTTCTAATTTATTCATGAAATGAGATAACCCTGCACCTGAGTGTTCCACATCCATTTCACTCTCAGATGTAAAAATTGGGGGAAATATGTTCATATTCTATAAAAGCTGGGGAATATACTATAGTTTGGGGGCTACCTTGCTTATCATTATACTGAAAATCTTCTTAAAGTGAAATATATTGTCACTATCATAAGAAAGAGGTGAGGAAGGCAACCTGCGCAACAGGGTGTTAAGACATAATGTGACCTGGAAGTAGATTTCAAACGTATAGCAGAAGGACTCTGCCCCTATTTCATAATCCATGGAGCTAAGGAGTTTCTTGGCAATTGTCTTCTTAGCCTTATGACTGTGAAGACATTTGGAAGTCATAACACCTAGAGTCTGTTTAGTGGAACTGAATTTGCACAGAGATGTGAGCAGAGCCTGTGGATTAAAGTGATAAATGGCAAAAGAAAGTATGAAGAATTAAGATCCGTTTTAGCTATCAACAATATTGTTGATCAAAGCTGTTCAGCCTTGAGATGAGAAGGTTCCAGGGAGACCTTAGAGCAACCAATACCTAAAGGGAGCCTACAAGAAAGCTGAAGAGCGAGTTTTTAAAAGCGCAAGTAGTGATAGGACTAGGGATAATGGATTTAAACTCAGAGGGTAGATTTAGGTTGGACATTAAGGAGAAGTTCTTCCCTGTGAGTGTGGTGAGACACTGAAATAGGTTGCCCAGAAAAGCGTAGCTGTGGCTGCCTCATCCCTGGTAGTGTTCAAGGCCAGGTTGGATGGAGCTTGGGGGAACCTGGTCTAGTGGACGGTGTCCCTGCCCATGGCAAGGGGGTTGGAACTCAATGATCTTTAAGGTCCCTTCCAACCTAAATCATTCTATGATTCTATGATATTTTGGACACGTCCTACAATGGGTTTTAAATGCTATGACAGACCAAGCATTTTGAATAACAACGGAGAATATATTCTAGGTGAATATTGCTTAAAACATGCTTAATTTTAGCTAAAAATTTAGGATTCATTGATATGGAAAAAAACATTTGGATTAGTTATGAATACTATTTGGGGTAGATGACAGGAGAAATTATTTTCATTTTTTCAGATATATAATCTTTTTATGCTATATTACATTTTTGTAAATGGGACAGTAAAATCTATCTCTGCTATTCATGTAATGAAAGACTACAAACTTAAAGGGCCATGAACACTTGCTTTCTGCATACCGAAAACAGGTGTTTATGTGTGACTAAAGGTAAACCTGTTGCATGGAGCTAGGAGATGAAACTTTAGCACTTCTGATAGGTTGAATAGTCAGTAGCACAAAATTTTTATTCAGGCTGCTAAACATAATTCTATACTGTAAAAATCCCCTTACTGTTGGCACTTTTTTGTTTTTAGATTTCATATATTATTTTTCTTGTAAATTTTAAATTTTCATAATTCTTATTTTAAATTACATTTTTTTAAAATATTTTTTTTTTTTTAATGTCTCCCTTATTCTGGTTTAGAGTCTGAAAAAAAGAGGTTTACTTCAGTGATGTAAACCATTTCCTGGACTCCATTTCAGCCCTTTTTATGCTCTAAGATGTGACCCAGTTATTCTTTCAACTGACCTCAGTCTTTTACAAACAGTTCTAAGAAGTATGGAGGAATCACAGTGGAAAAAGTAACTCTTAGCCCTTCTTCCAGTCTTTTAGCTGTACTGTTTGGAATTCTTGGGTAAATGGCCAACTGTGAGCTTTGTTGAGTATTACAAGTTGTAATGAAAATGTGGATGACTTTCACAAAAGTCTGCAAAATCAACACCTGCATTCACAAAATAGCATTATTTCTGGTATTTCTGAAGCTAGAATTTCCAGTCACTATTAGTTTAGCATATTTCACTACAATTTTAAATAGCCTGAAGGAGGCAGGCTTTGAATTCTTGCTGAAAAATTTATGACTTTAAAATCTGTTTAAAAATGACAGCATAAATTTCTAATATTTGAATTCTATGGAAGAAGGACAAGAATAAGCTAACAGAGCTCAAAAATCTTAAATTTTAGTAATAGGATTTTTTTTCCATGCTAAGTGTATGGACAATCAAGTATTGAAAGAAGGTGGACTAGCAGGAGAAATATTTCTATGGATGTTGTCTAAAAGCATGTCAGGAAAGCATGGACCAGAAGTGACACAGCTAATGCTCTGGAGTAGGTGACTTCTGAAGTTTCCTATCTTATTTTTTATAAATATTTGAAAATTAAATATTTATATTTTTTCAATACATAATGTTAAGAGGATGTAACTTAGACCAGGCTCATCTAACTTTAAAATTCCATCTAACTTCTGAGTTTGAGAGGAAGAGCTGGACCAGATGACCTTGTGAGGCTCATTCCAACTGAATGATTCTATGGGGTTTTTGGCAGATATGTAGTGCAACATGAATGTTTTTCTTGTTTGTTTTCCACTGTTTTGGTATCTCATTTATTATCATTTTCATATCAAAGCTAGTCAGGTGTTTTCTGTGTGCACATATATATATACACACCTTCACACAGATCAAACTACACTCACATACACATAAATTACAAAGTGGCTTTATATCTCGATTCAAATGGGGAACAAAGAAATTTATTTCTGTAGAAATTTCCAGGTGTTTCAAAGGGTTTGGGGATTTCATATTCTGAAAACTGAAAATAATTCAATTGGGGGAAGTCACATTTTATAATGGAAACACAGGAAGTTATAAAATTTTTTAGGAAACTCCATAATATTAATCTTGCAGTGTTTAGGTCATAGTAAGGTAGATGAAAGGATAAAAGAACAGTTTCCTAAGCATCTCCTAATAAACAGTTTCCTAAAAAAAATAAGTTTCCTGATCATCTCCAGTCTGTAGAGAGATAAAGACAAAAACTCTGTCATACTGTGTCACAGCATAGCCACTGCTCACTTTGTCTTATTTCCATCTTTGTTTACTTAGCTGCAATCGGTATAACAGCATTAAACATGCCCTAAGAAAAAATCAAAGTCTACCTTTACTTAAATAAAAAAATAAAAAAAATCCATGATGTGTTAAGAAATGCAGGCCACCAATCCATGTCCAGCCAAGCAGCACTGGCAGTTTCTAGCTTGCAAATTTACATCTATAACAATTGTTAAAGTCTAAAGGACTTTATCGTCAGAATAAATCAATGTAACCTCACCAAAGTAAAATTTTAATGGAAATAGAAGGGACTAGCTGCATTACTGAATACTGAGATATATTGCCAATATCCTGCTTATTTTTCTGCATACTGCTTGTCACACAGAAAATAGGCACAGTAAAAACTGGAGCATGTCATATTACTCACTTCTGTCTGACCCCCAAATGAATAACTGTTACAGTCTTCCTGACCTGATGCTTATATACTTCGTGTACTCTGACAGTATTTCATCCTTGCTCAAGTAGTCAGAATTTCCTACAAAAGCATTTGTAGTCGCTGTGGAAAAGCTACTGTGAGAGATTTAAATAATACCTCCACCAAATAAACGTAAGAAACTTGTTGTGTGAATAGAATGAATGCTTACAGTGCTGCTCCACTGCTGTTAATAAACCATGTCGAATCAATTTACTCTGTCCATTCAGTAGTCTCAAGGTATCAAACCTGCAGCTTCAGCGCTAGTTTCACTGTTAGGCTGAAAAGGTGGCAGCTGCTGTGGTAAGAGAAAAATGCTTTCCCTTTCTGAGTAGTTGCAGTGAATACTTCCTTCTGAATTCCCCTGAAGAGAAGGGAAAAAATCTTAATAGTCATCAGATCAACAAAATGAAAAATATCTTTTGATTTTCCTTTGTATTACTTGTATTTGTCCCTCATTAGGTAACACCTGCAAATGAAAAAGATGGCCCTTCTTTTTTTTTTTTTTTTTCTTTTAACATTGCAAGCGATTTTAGAAAATACGTATTTTATCTGGAGGACAAATAACAAAACTGAGACCTGCAAATGAAATAGCAGGGTGTTAGTGTTCATAGTATTTTCACTTATAATTTTTTCACAGACATATTTTATCTGCAGTATAATTACTCTGTAACCAGAATATGACTTTAGTCTTTTTAGATCTGTAATAGCTTCACCATCCGATGCACTTGAGTAACTCATGAATTATTCCAGCTACCCCTTGTCTTGTCACGGGGTGGTTTTAAGGATCCTTAAGTAAGGAAAAACTATGTATTTGCTGAATTTCAGCTGGAATTTTTCTCCATAACATAAAACTTACTAACAGTTGTTTAAAAATATTTTGAACTGCCTTTCTTTACTCTTACTGCATTCTAATTCCAACTATATTATAGCTAATGCAAAGCATAAAACTAATAAAAATGTATTTTGAAGGATGTATTTATTTGGTTTTTTTCAGGTTTTGTGCAATTTATAACTACCAAATCTAAGCAGAATATGGAAGAAGCTATTAGCTTCAACTGCACTGGGGAGGATGGAGCATGATGAAGTCATTTGATGTGATTTGCACTTAGAAAACAAATCTTTCTTGTCCAACAATTCAGCATTAAGGAAGAGGACAAGAAACAGCAAAAAGTGTCTGCAGACTTCACCTCATTAATTCAAGGATTAGTTAAGTAATTAATGATCTTTTTTGAAGTTTAAACCATTAATGCATATTGACTTTGTTTTATATTATGGCTTTAAAATCTCACTTGCATTGAATTACCAATGAAGGTGAAATCTGCCAAGAAGAAAACATCAGCTTCTATTTACTGTAGGAAATAACAGCAACAACAACAAAATATGTTAAAGCAGCTTCAAAACTGATAGCAATCTTCACTATTTTACCTCACGGCTTCCTTCAGCTTCTTGCCATATGCTAAAAGTTCATATTCTGATGAGACTTTGAGCTGTCAGTCTGTCTCCCTAGCTTTTCTCTCATTTTCTCCTCAGTTATGGCTATTTGCTTGAAATTGTTTTATGTCTTGCCTGACCATTTGACTGCAGGGCATAGTTACTTCTCATGTCTTCTATTAGAGGGACAGTGGACACAGCAGGCAAGCTAGTCCAATTAAGTGGCTACTACCATTAACATTAACCTTTTTAAAAGTGTGAGCATTATGTCTTAGAACATAGTTGGTACTAAATCAGTACCCCAGGGCAAGAAAAGTGCAAGTGAATCACCAGTTTTCACTTTGCCTCATATAAGGGTGAGGCCAGAACCTGTTTTGAAGGGCAGAGTCATTGGCTCATGGGGCAGTCTCCCCTCTATGTCAAACCTCTAGGAGAAAGTTAAAAAAGCTCCTGATTTGGCTGCCACTATTGAAGCTTATTAACTGTAATATTCTTCCGAAAAATCTAATGATGCTTTACATTGACATCAATCTTCTAAACGTTCAGAGCTTTGGGATAAATTTCCACAATTTTAAGTATGTATCTGCATATCCAATACCTTCTTCTATTAATTCATCTTCACAATAGTCCTGCTTTGGGAATAATACGTTCATTTTTCATTTTCTCCTCTTGTCATGTGCCACTTCATTTGGAGGAAAAAGCATAACAGAGCTAGATTTCTATCTCTGTTTCTTCAGATGGTACCCTGCACCATATTGTTTAGTTTCTATTATACTCACCTGATAATCTGATTTCATGTAGAAGGAAGAAGTTACCTCTCTGGTGAGTTCCCACTGGTACCTTACTGTTTTCACAGTCAATGAATTTCTGTTCCTCCCTACATGTTTGGCAAGAAATGTTGGAAGCAGAGTATCACTTATAGTCTCATTTACTGCAATAGAGCAAACAGCAGTAGAACTGGTAGAATGGGTTTCCTCTGGATTGCATCTGTAATTGGGTTCTCTGGGTGCACTGTAGAATCAGAAGCTTTTGAAACTAATCTTGCATTATCCCCACATACCATGCTTTGGTTTGCATTGTAGAGTCTGTGAACTTGATTCCTCTTGGATGAAAAAAACCCGAAAGAGCTGCTAATAGGCATTCTGTCCACAAGACCAAATTTGAGCTGGTTCAAAGTTCTGCCATATCTTTATACACTATATATATAGTGTGGCTATCCAGTCACCAGCCCAAGTTCTTTACTCCCATTGAGGTATGCTAACTACTATGACAGATTAGTGTTTGATGCTTAATAAAATGTAGCTCTTCATTGAAGCTTCTTTTTTGACTGGGACTTCATGAAGAGTCTTTTATTTCTACTTGACTATCTCCTTTTTATAAAACTGATCATTAAAAGTTTCATCGGGTGACTTTTTCTGACAAATTTCTTGAAGTTTACCAATGGTAATCAGAAAGTATTAGAAGTGACAGTTGAGTAGCCTGGAAGTCTCATATACAGTGAGATACTGTATTGATATACTCTCTCTTCAGGACACCAGGTTGAACACCAGGCATGAGGGTAAGGAAGAAAATAAACTTTGTTTCTCAAGGTTTATCTGCCCAGATCACCATTACTTAATCTTAAGGTCAGTAGCTTTAGTTCCACAGATTCCTCCTGTATCTTCACCAGCCCTGAGTGCTTTACTCCCCCTAGATTTGAAAACAATGTTGGTGAAGGAAGTAATTAACTGCTTTTTGCTGTTCCTTCTTCCACCTACTAATGCCACCTTTATTCACTGCTTTTTCAGATCTTATATTACTGTCCTGGGTTCAGCAGTAGCAGTCGTTTTTTCTCCTTCTTAGTAGCTGGTGCAGTGCTGTGTTTTTGACTTTCGGCCTGGGAACAGCGCTGAAAACACCAATGTTTTTAGTTACTGCTCAGTAATGTCTACTCTGACCAAGGACTCTCTGAGTCTCATGCTCTGCCAGGGAGGAGGGGAAGCCAGGAGGAAGCAGAGGCTGGACACCTGACCCAAACTAGCCAATGAGGTATTCCATACCACAGCGCGTCATGCCCACTATATAAACTGGGGGCAGTTACCCAGAAGGGTTAGATCACTGCTGAATCGGGCTGGGTATCAGTTGCGGGGTGGTGAACAACTGTATTCTCTTCCCTTTTTGTTTCCCTCGTCATTATTATTATTGGTGGTATCAGTAGTGGTTTGTGTTATACCTTAGTTACTGGACTGTTCTTATCTCAATCCGTGGGAGTTACATTCTTTCTATTCTCCCCCCCCATTCCCCTGCTCCTGGGGGAAAGAAAGAGGAGAGAGTGAGTGGGTGAACTGCGTGAGTTACAACTGGGCTTAAACCATGACAATTACCAAAGTTAGTAATAGTTTTTTTAATGAAGCAAGGATCTAGCTGCATTTTTGAATGTAGCATTAAAAAGTTTCGAGGTTCAGGTCAGTTTTAATAGTCCTTTAAGCATCTAAGTGACTTTGTTAGTGATGTTATAAATAACCTTAATTTTGCATATCACTTCTCCTTGTTAAGATGTTTTCTTAACTCTGAATCGAGTGTTCATGCAGCAAATGTCAAGTTGAGAATTAACATACTATGAAAAAAAAAGTGAAATAGAGGAAAGTAATGTCTGATGAGTTTGCAGGCAAAACTATGTCACTGGGCTATTTCCTATGAAAATCATGCTTTTTTTAAGGGCATCCATAACAACTCTTTATTTCTGTTTGTTTCAAAGACATTATCGTGCAGGTGAGCTCAGTGCTTGTGTGTCTCTTGTTCTCTGAATATATTCCACAAATTAATGGAATAACAAGTGCAATTTACGGGGGGGTCCAACACACTCTGACCTCCAGCTGGGCTCCAATCTGTCAAAAAAAACTGCCTCCCTATATCTGCTATCCCTGCTTGGAAGTCTCTGATATCTTAGGACATGTCAGACGGCACAGTGCGCTCAGCAACTGAACTGAGAGCTAGCTGATTAAGTTAGAGTGGGCTGACTGGAATTTGGTGAATATATTTTCTAAATCTTTTTGATCTGTTACTAAGTTAAGACCCCTGGATCATAGGTAGAAACATACTTTTAAATACCTAAATGTAGATATCTTCATTTGTAGCTATATCCTGTTCAAAGTTTTTTCTCTATCACTCATTAAATAAGAAGCACTGACAGCTGCAATATTAATTTCAGTGAATGCCTGGAGTTATGCTGCTACCACTGAGTAGACCTTAATCATATACCAGCAACACCAGAATCACTTTGATTTCTTTCTTGATTTCTTTCTTCTTTGATTTCTTTCTTCTCGCTTCTTTCTGTCTTCTTACATACAGCAAGTATGGTCCACTGTGTTTCAGGTAAGATGCCTCCTTGTGCTCTGCACCAGGGGAGAGTGATGAGGGAGAGGGAGAGAGGATTCTTTCTGAATCTCAATAAGAAAAGCCTGACAACAAAAGGCTTACTAGACATCTGTTTTAATAAGAGAATAAGAAGAGGGACATAGAGAATGAGTGAATTTTAGGTTGTTTCAGATGCTGGGCACCCTTCGTTTGTGCAGTATTGGACGGACCTCATGTGTATTTTCCCATTGCCAGCTGCACAGATCTCATCCCTTTTTGGTCATTTGAGCAAGTATGTGGTATTCTTACAAGAACGTATTTCTATTTATTATTTCTAATATCATTTACAAGGGATGGTCTCATGAGAACTTCTTTCTGCACTGCTTGATAAAAGCAATGCCATCGGGGTGGTGTAGTTGCAGGTGCTGAGTGGGAGTTGTCCCCAGGCTCCTCTGTTGTGAATAGCTGGCTGAGGTTGTCCTTCGGCCAAGAGATTTGAGCAGCATAGCACAGCCTGATGCTGGAGGTGTAGCATGGCGCAGCACAGATCTGCGCTTGCTCAGGTTAACTGTGATGTGGACCACTACCTCTTTGAGGTATGATTGTCTCCTGGCCAGGATCACTACGCTTTGTTAGGAAAAATAGCTGTTATATGGGTAAAGAAGGTAACTTCTGATCACAAGATCCAATGATAACGGTGTCCCATGTTGGCTAAAGCCTTCTGTCAGGGAGAATAGAGAATACATTGTGGAACAACTAACGTGAGATGGTCTTTTTAACAGCTTTTTTGTGTGAAAAGCCTTCATAGAAGCCGATGTCTGTGTGGCACAATTATTTATGTTTTAATAGTATACTATATGTAAAGTCTGATATACAAGATAACTTTCACAGTTGCTAGTTAGCAATGTGTGCAAACAAAAGCCCCAGATAGCTATTTGTAAGCATTCTTGTTATAGTAAGTAAGCCAAATGAAAAGATGCTTTTTATGCAACTTACTTCAAGCCTTTAAACAATTTTACATGAAAGACTTGCAGCAGCCATAAGCACACAAAATATTTTCTCTTACCTGTGTGTAATAAATGTGCCTGCCACATGTTTTCCTGACACTACTACACAGTTGCTTGCACAGTGGTGATAGCATGGAGAAGTAATTGGTCTTTTGAGTACTGCCCAGTTTCATAGCAGGTTTACAAGATATGGTATGAGAAATGCCAGGGAAATGGTTTTGGTGGGAGTGAAGCAGTGATAAATTTCAAAACTAAGTTCATCTTGTGTGGGTCTTATCAAAAAAAGTAACTGTGCAAGTCAGTATTGTGAAAGCAGTGGGTCTGTATTTACTTCCTTTTTGTCTACAAAAGGAAGATATTAGAAAAAGCTATTTATTAGTAAGTAGATCATTCATGTAGTTACTTCCTTCTCATCTACAGAAACAAGCTACTAGAGAAAGCCTTTTAGTAGTGAACATGTAATATGCTTACGTGAGTATAGCAAGGGAAAGAATGTATTGAGACTGTATATGCCAGATGGGGTGAAGAAAAGAATAGTGTCAGAGGTAGAAGTTGAGCATTCAATTGTGCCTGTTACAGGTACATTTTATAAGACATAAATCAGGTCAAGGAAACTTCAGTTGAAACATGTTTGCTGAATGAACAGATAACTGCAGTGAAAGGATGCAAAGTGGGAGAAATAAAGAGCAACCCACGCTGCTATAAATGTGAACGACAAACCATGTAAATAGCATAACTCCCACTGAGAATGTGACAGCTCTTCCAGGTACTTAATTTTATTTCTAAGCCTTTCACAGCCCAAGCTATCACTCTTACAGATTCTTGCCAGTTCTTCATGCATCTAGCAGACATTTTATGAGAATTTGCACACATATTTCTGAAACTGAAAAATTTGCATTTCAGTATTATTTCATGGAATCATAGAATCATATAATAGTTAGGGTTGGAAAGGACTTTAAGATCATCTAATTCCAACACCCCTGCCAGGGGCAGGGACACCTCCCACTAAACCATGTCACCCAAGGCTCCATCCAACCTGGCCTTGAACACCGCCAGCAATGGAGCATTCACAACTTCTCTGGGCAACCCATTCCAGTGCATCACCACCCTTACAGTAAAGAATTTCTCCCTCATATCCAATCTAAACTTCCCCTCTTTAAGTTTGAACCCATTACCCCTTGTCCTATTACTGCAGTCCCTAATGAAGAGTTCCCCTCCAGGCATCACTATAGGTCCCCTTCAGATACTGGAAGGATGCTATGAGGTCTCCACGCAACCTTCTCTTCTCCAGGCTGAACAGCCCCAACTTTCTCAGACTTTCTTCATATGGGAGGTGCTCCAGTCCCCTGATCATCCTCGTGGCCCTCCACTGCACTTGTTCCAACAGTTCCATGTCCTTTTTATGTTGAGGACACCAGAACTGCACACAATACTCCAAGTGAGGTCTCTTGAGAGTAGAGTAGAGGGGCAGGATCACCTCCTTCAACCTGCTGGTCACACACCTTTTGATGCAGCCCAGGATACGGTGGGCTTTCTGGGCTGTGAGTGCACACTGCCGGCTCATGTTCATTTTCTCATTGACCAACACCCCCAAGACCTTCTCTGCAGGGCTGATCTGAATCTCATCTGTGCCCAAACTGTAGCTGTGCCTGGGGTTGCTCTGACCCAGGTGGAGAACCTTGCACTTGGCATGGTTAAACTTCATCAGGTTGGCATCAACTCACCTCACAAGCATGTCAAGTCCACTCTGGATGGCATCCCTTCCATCTAGTGTATCAACCGGACCACACAGCTTGGTGTCATCAGCAAACTTGCTGAGGACGCACTCAATCCTACTCTCCATGTCACCGACAAAGATGTTGAACAAGACCAGTCCCAACACCGATCCCTGAGGGACACCAACTGTTACGGGTCTCCAGCTGAACATGGAGTCATTGAGCACAACTCTTTGCGTGCGGCCATCCAGCCACTTCTTTATCCACCAAGTGGTCCACCTATCAAATTGATGTCTCTCCAACTTAGAGACAAGGATGTCATGCGAGACAGTGTCAAACGCTTTGCACAAGTCCAGGTAGATGACATCAACTGCTCTACCCCTGTCCATCAGTTCAGTAGCCCCATCATAAAAGGCCACCAAATTGGTCAGGCAGGATTTCCCCTTAGTGAAGCCATGCTGGCTGTCACGGAGCACCCTGTTGTTTTTCATATGCCTCACCATGCCTTCCAGGAGAATCTGCTCCAAGATTTTTCCAGGCACAGAGGTGAGGCTGACTGGTCTGTAGTTCCCCGGCTCATCCATTTTCTCCTTTTTGAAAAAGGGGGTTATATTTCCCTTTTTCCAGTCATTGGGAACTTCACCTGACTGCCATGATTTTTCAAATATGATGGACAGTGGCTTAGCAACTTCATTTGCGAGCTCCTTCAGGACCTATGGATGGATTTCATCAGGTCCCATGGACTTGCATATGTTCAGGCTCCTAAGATGGTCTTGAACCAGATCCTCTCCTACAGTGGGCCTAAGGTCTTCATTCTCACAGTCCCTGTGTCTGCCTTCCAAGACTTGTGTGGTGTGGTCAGAGCATTTGCCAGTGAAGACTGAGGCAAAGAAGTCATTAAGAACCTCAGCCTTCTCCAAATCCAGGGAAGCCAGTTCTCCTGATAGCTTCCAGAGTGGGCCCACATTGCCCATAATCTCTCTTTTATTTGCAATATACCTATAGAATCCCTTCCTTTTATCTTTAACATCCCTAGCCAAGTTGAATTCTAAGTGGGCCTTAGCTTTCTTAACCTGCTCCCTATCTTCCCAGACAACATCCCTATATTCTTCCCAGGCTGCCTGTCCTTGCTTCCACCTTTTATAAGCCTCTTTTTTCCTTTGAATATTTCTCTTTTAAATGTACCACTAACTGTATTGAATCCATTGTAATTTGCATCCCATGTACTAAGCATTACAGCAGCGGGATTTGAAATTAGTGTCATTAGGTGGCTTGCCTTCATATCTGTGTGATAAGAAGCAGCCTTTCATCAAGGGTAAAAAGGTGTATTATTTAGTAAACTAAGTGCTTTTTTATTGGTGCTTTTTAAAGCTGTATCACTGCTGTTAATCAACTCCAAGTGGTTGGCACAGACTATTTGCAAACTTAGAAACACCTCTTTCTATGTAATTTACCCACTTCAGAAACTGTACTTTTTTACTATTTTTTTCTCAGTTTTTATTTTTATACTTGTTGGTTCCTGTTTCAACCTTTCTATCCAGTTGCTTTTGGGTACTACAAATTACCAGGGAAAAAGTTTTCATTTGACAAAGATAAAGTTTCCTGTCTGTTCTACGTGGCGCAAAGGTCATGATGGAAGATCAGAGACAGGAAGCAGCTTGTCATTTTGTTAACAGGTGCAGGAACTCAGAGGTTTGTTACACTCAACCGGAAGCCATTAGAGACCTGTAATAAGCAAGGAGCACCAGCATGGGGCTTGATATTAGGCTGGCAATGAGGTATAATTTTACTTGACTGTAAGAAGGCACTGGAAGCTGTTTGGAATGCATGCGTTTTCATACATAAATCTGAGTTGACATAGATCTTCCCTGTGGACACAAAATAAAAAACATAAAAGTTCTGTTGATCCAGACATTCTCATCAAAGACAGAAGAATATAAATGATCTTTCTCTCTTTTTATCTCATGCTGCTGGTCTGCTTTTTGCCTCATATGAGGTGCAGCACTGACCTGGCCTCCTGTTCGTAAAATTATGGGGGCAGCTTTACTTTAAACTTGCTCTTTGTTAAAAGATTAATATTTCTTTTTATATTTTCTTGATCTCCCTCAGGAATGAGCTTCTTGCTAGTTATAAAAGAATACTACAAAATGCAGGTATTTTTTTCTAATAAATTGTATAGGGTTTTATAGTAATTACTACTGAAACCTATTAAATATCTATGGTGCACTGTTATTTTCCTCTTTAATTCATTCCATTGGATTTTTTTCTTATGAGAGAAATCCTTTGAAAATATTACCCTTCCACAGTGGACCCATTTTTGGAAACTGTTATGCAAATCCAAATCCTGCAGCTTTCAGAGGGAATCTGTGACAAAAGTGAGACAGGTGCAGCTACCTCCAGTCAGGCAATTCTTTTGATTAAGGTTCTCTGCTTTAAAACAGAGTTTAATCAAGGATAGCAGAACCAGAGGAAAACCGCTTTCCAGGTGTGCCTTCTTGTGCAGATGGTATGCTGCCAAAAAGAATCAAAAGACACTTAATTACAAGAATGATCAGCAGAGTCAGACAGGATGAGAAATTGTGTGCTCTGATGGAAGCTGTTCAATACAACACAACAGCACAGCTTGGCACGTGGAAAAGGACGAAGCCACTTCAGATGGATGACAAAGGCTTTTTGAAGTCTGCTGAGACCAAGTAATCCATGCCATAATGTTTGAAGCATTTAGAGTTGGTGATGATCACTTGTCCTTTCTCTGGCCAAGTCTAAACCTGCAGGGGAACTCATGCAGCTCACTTACCTGGGCAAAGGGGCACACAGCAGTCCTTGCCAGGCTTCCCGACAGCCTTTGAAGTGATTCAAGGTGTACCAGCCGTTTAATGCAGTGCTAATGTCTGTTTTGCAGAAAGAGGGAATGTTACTTCTGTATGAGTGAAGTCTATTGGCTAAGATAGATTTGGGACCCTGCTGTGCTGCCTGCTGATGCCACAGGTATGTGGACACGGTCTCTGAAAATTTGCAGTCTCAGTTGCTTCTTGAAATTGTTTTTTTTTTGAGCTAGTTGAACACACCCTACCATGCACCTGTACCCAAAATGTTTAAGATTCAGGCAAAAGCTTGCACAGTGATGTGTTATCATATTTACAAATTAGAGGGAATCTTTCCACATGAGCAAAGCAATGTATCATTTACCTTTGGTATCCATTTCTATTTTTCTCCTGGAAAGACGATAGTTAAACTGTGTTTTTTCAACTGGCTGTGACTACACCCACAAAGAATTCCAGTGGGACTCCATCCAAGTACAGCATCTGGCCACAGGGAGCTGCAGGCAGAACAGCCTCATTAGTATGCGTTGCAGGATAAGCCCTGTCTTACTACCTGTCTTGTCAATTGTGGGACGTGTAATCAGTGGTCCATAAACAGTACTGCCTTTGTCAAGGTACTTTCAATGAAACAAATCCTAAACTGTGCTAACTGAAACAAGGTCACAGCTCTTCCTTCACTGCCTTGGGACTGGCACAGCACCCCGGCACTGGTACTGCAGTTGCATGCCAAGTTTGGTGACAGAAACCCAGATCTGCAACCAGCTCTCCAGGAAATAATAATGCCAGTTTCTCCTTGGATAGCAGTTTATTTCTATTTTTTCCCAAAGGCTCTACAGACACTATTGAATTAATTTTAGCAACTCCATGGAGTGCACACAGGCTTAATCCTCTGTAATCAAAGGATGCAGTGTCAATTACTTCAATGAGCTTTGGATTTGGCCTAGGTGAATACAGATTAGGAAAGAGAAAGAGCCCCTCCAGCAAGCTAGTGGCAAAGTTGGGATTTAAACACTAGTGAGTCTAACTAATAGCATCATACTCAGTTCCCTAAAATGGCCCCTAACAGCATTCTGAGGAAGAAGGTGGAAAGAAAGGTGTTAGAGTGTCCCAATAAATCTCAGAGAAAAAGGGTAATCAAGAGGAGACAGGTGGTAGAGAAAAAGCCCCTCTGTATGTAGGGGGAAAGTTCATAGAGTATTAGCTACTCCCTTGTCTTCAATTTTGTCTTCTTTCTCTTCCTGTCCCTTGCACTGGACTATTTGCTTGAATAAGTTTCCTCATTTGAGCTTTCCTGCTACAGGTTCTGCCACTGCTCTTTTGGCTGCCTGCCTGTTGGTAATCGGCAGCAGATACAGCTTCTGGTAGTACTAAGTCACTAAGAAAAGTGGACTAGCAGGACACTTAATAATACAGGGATCTTGAAGTACTTTGCAAACTTCAAGTAATTAAGTTTTACAATACCTTTGTGAGAAAGGCAAGACTTATTAGACGTACATCACTTCTGGGAAAATAGTATGACTAAAGTCAGCTTTTCATAAAGTGTTAATATCTTTTTGCTATTTGTATTAAATGTATGTGTAACATATAGCATTACAGACAGAACAAATTTTGTGCATCTGCCTGCAGACTGTTGTCTAAACAACATGAAACTAAAACATGCAAAATTAAATCCTCTTCTGAAAATGCTTGTAAGGCATAACCTTGGAAAAATCATTAAGTCAGAGTCAAGAATGTGAATGCTTTGGCCTATTTCCACGAAGAACGGTGACAGTGAACGAAATTAAACCCACTGGGGTAAGCTCAGTATTGATATCAGGCAAGTAAGTTGGAAGGCATCAGGCAAAATTAGGAAGGTCTCAAAACACCACTGCTTCACCATAGTCTCAGTCTGGATGTTTAGGAAACCAGACACATAATCTCTGTCTCAGTAGGAGATTGAAATACTCAGAGTCTTTTCTTTCTGCTGCTGTCTGCCTTTATTTGCCCAAAGACATAATAACTATTTTAGGTAACTTCACACTGTGACAAGGCCTGTGTTATGTAAATGAAATGAAGACATTCAAGACTTAAGTAACAGATGATTGTGAGGCAGGACACTTTGGAATAAATGGTGAGGTGATTTTTAGCTGCATCTAAACCTTGTTTTGCAATGTTAACTCATGCACACAATATTTTTTCATGGCTTCTCTGAGCCTAGACCTTTTTTATTTGTTTATATCTGTCAAAATGCACACCTGGCTGGACTGTTTAGTTTATCTCAAAATCCTTGTCCTTGTGTCCCAGTAATTTCCTTCACACAGTCCTGTAAAGATCTGTAAAAGGACAGATACTAAGTCATGAGTTAGGAAGAAGGCGTATATTTCATGCAAGAAAATTTCTGTGCAGACACACTTTCATACATGGTGTTTATAAGAATGGTAGCCTTATAACTTTCATACTGCATACACTGGATATCTCATAAGAAACAACCCAGCATACACAAGATCTCTGCACAGAAGACCACTACCTGTAGTAAAAATCTGAAATCTGAAGTAATGAAAGATCACTTCTTCATAGTGATGGGAAGGTCTACCTGCCTGAGGCCAAGGTTAGCGTAAATCTTAGAGGGAAGAAACAGCAATCTATGCGGACATCTTGTAAAGCAGTGTTTGTAGCAGTAGGTGAAAGAACAGCGATGAGTTAAGTCCCTTGGCTAAAGTGCAAGAGATTCTTGGTCAGATTTCTGTAGGCCACAGATATCCCATGTGTCATTGGCCAATTCTAGGCACATCTTGTTCTTGGAAAAAGTGCTCTCTGTCTGCCAGTTATTAATCTGTTTGAACTTTAGGTGTTAAACTTCAGTGCTCCAGTGGCTACAAAAGGATCAGTATTTCGGATGCCACTGCTCTGCTCTACATCTTAATACTGTGTTTGGGGAAGATGGTGAGGATCATGTATTTTAAATGCTTACATTCCCATTTGAATAAGAAGCTGATTTTCTACTTGCATTATCAATTTTTCTTTTTTGTTTTTTTTAGATCCGTGCAGTTTTCTGAACCCAGAGTATTGTGGTGGAATTTAACAATTCTACCAATGAAAGGCCACAGTGGTGTCCAGAAGTAACTGCCAACACACTCTAAGGGATGCAAAGCATTCCAAATCTCAAATTTGCTCTTCTCAAGGAGGAAAGATAATAATTGAACTTAGAAGGCTAACACTATTGCTGGAACTCACAGTTTACTTTGGAACATACTTTGCTGTAATTATGAACCAGAAAATACTTCAGTGAAAGGACCTACCAAGCAGACCTGAACTGCTATTCAAGATCAGCACCATATATGTGATTCTGAATACAGATAAACAATGACATAATTCTAAGCAAATTATCAAAGTAAAAATTAATAAATAAATGTGCAACAAGTAATGAAGGAACACATTGCATAATTGGTTTTAGCAGATTTGTACTCTCATATTATTAATATTTCATTTTTACAGATTGGCCTGGAGACTAATCCTCCGTATCAACCTGGTAAGCTTCAGCTTTTTAAGTTCAGATGCTTTCTGCATATGTAAGACATCTAACTTCTGTATATAGAACATTTTTTAATCCTTGCATAGGTAAAGGGAATGAGCTGATCTTACTCACATTTACCAAAAAGAAAATAAATCAAAAGTATTTACATTTAGGCTGAAACCCAGCATAGTAAATTTGAGTCAAAGAGTGGAACTTTCCAGCTAGGTATGTACATGTGAAAATGCAGAATTTTAATAAGAATATCAAAATGATTTACTGCTACAACCTGATTGTGAAATTAAAATGTAAACTTTTGTATTAACTTACAACATGACAGAACACACACAAACTGTAACCTGTTTGCTGGCCTACAAACAACTAACCACACTCAAGTCTGTCCAAAAATACTGGGCCCCTGCTTTAGGCATTTGCCTTATTTGTGTACTCACAATTTTTGAATCCTCACATGAAGTAAGGAAATCATTATTAAGGGGAGAAGGAATTTCATAACACATCTCAGAAATTTATCACTAAAATGATATTAAAACATTACCCTGATAATGGCTTCAGCAGCAGTATGTGAACTTGGTTCTCATCCCACTAGTATTACCCAATGTATGCAGGTTCATTTGCTGCATTGCTTTCTCTTTCAATATTTTGCTAGCTGTGACAGTGAGTTGTGCTGGTGAGCAGGCCTGTATGCTACCTCTTGCAAAGTGCCTTTTGGTCCAGTTCTGAGGCTCCATTATTTAAGACAGTTAAATAATTTTTAATTCTTGATATTTTAATTATTAATTAATAAATTTTATTAATTTCAAGTCATTTGAGATTTATGTAACAGGTTGGTACATTCAATGTTTCTCTTTTTTTTGCTCCTGTCAACTGCAGCTTTAACGAGGACTTTCCTATGCATTATCTCAAAAAAAAAAATACCATGTAACTTTTTTTGTCTGCTAAAGGCAGAATAGTAACATATAGTTCCCATATCCTTCCACAACTAACATTTTATTTTAAAGTAGGGATGCTTTTCAATCCTCTGTTCTTAAAACCTGTTTGTTTCAGATTGCTGCCATTTAAGGTGTTCTGGTTTGTCGTAGTTTAATCCCAGCTGGCAATGATGTACTACAATGGTGGGCAGCTCCTTGCTCAAACACACTGCCCAGGTGGAATAGGGAGGAGAATTAGAAAAAAAAGCAAAATCCATGGGTTAAGAACAGTTTAATAATTGAATAAAAACCAAACCAAAACAAAAAAAACAACAGAGCAAACAAACAAAATTATTATTATTAGCAACATTAAAACTAACATTAATACTATTGATTATAATTAAAAAGGAGACATGAAAAAGAAAGAGAAGTAAACCCCAGTAAATAGTAGTGATGCACATTACAATTGCTTACTACCTGCTGACTGATGCCCAGCCTGATTTGAGCTTTAATCTGCATTTCTGGGCAACTCCCCCTGGTTTATATACTGGGGATGACATCTGTGGTGTGTAATACCCCTTTGGCTATTTTGGGTCAGGTGTCCTATCTCTGCTTCCTTATGGCTTCTTGTGCCCCTCCTCGCAGGCAGAGCATGGGAGACTGAAAAGTCCTTGATTAGGGTAAGTGCTACTGAGCAGCAACTAAAACATCAGTGTGTTATCAGCATTGTTCTCTGACTACAGCCAAAACAGTACCAGCTACTAGGAAGAAAATTAACTATTCCAGCCAAAACCAGGATGTGTGTACAGACTGCGTGCAGGTATAACGGGAGATATTTCTGCTTTTTATCCACAGAAATGGACATGTCTTCTCCTCTGGAAGCTCTGCCCTTGAGGACTTCTGGAGAGCTGTCTTAAGCAAATGAAGCACTAATATTTCTTTTCAGCTTTCTTGGAACAATGACTTTACTACCTTTAAGTGAATTAGACAGAATGTTTATAAAGGGTTTGATCCCAACATGCAAAACATGAAAGTCTAGCAGCCGACTCCTAAAAGAAAGTTAAAGAAGTCTTTTCATGAAATGGATCCTAGGTCTTTATTCTCATGTGTTTCATATAAATACTGGTACTTTCATCTCGCAGAATATTGTAAACAACCCCACACATTCCACAAGATATCCAAGCCTTTCCAGAGGTCTAAAACGAAAACAGGGAAAGCTCATAACTACGGGTGATCTGAACATTGGTGTGCCCAGATTTAACAACCAATCCAAACACCTGCACAATTTATTTGGGCTAAAGAAGCACACTGTCTGTATGAAGTTACAATTCAAATTAAAGGTTTAATGGGTTAATCAAAGATTTATTATTCTAAGTGAAATGGTGTTAGTACATACAATCTGAATTATCCCATTAATATGGTCATTAGCATAGTAATACAGGTAAAACTGATATACACAAACTTCTTAATAACTATGTCTTTCTCTGGTGTTGTGCTTTCTGTGTTCCTCAACAAAAAGAAAGGAAGGTTTCATAGTGAGTAATCAGTATTCAATTCTTCACCAGGAGAGCTAGGTTAATTGTGGGGATTTTTTCTTCCTCTTTGCCAGGAGATGGATGATGTTGATTCCTTTCTACTCTGAAATCTGTTTGTGTCTATTTTTATACATATTCCAACATGCATTACTCCTTAATCTGCAATTCCACATTAAATCCATATAATTAATAATGATTAATTAATCATTAACATAATTGTAACGATCATTAAAAGCTTACTTACAAACCCAGAAGTGTTCTAGAAGACACGCATACATGCAGACCCATAGAGACATAACTTGCTAATAACCAATTTCTATCAATATCTACAAGGTACAGCATTATTATTGGCCCATGCTGAAAATTTAAACAACAGATCATGTTCATGCCTGGTTTTGTGAGTGTACTTTCAGGTAATGGTGTGATGGTTACTAAAGAAATAAGAAAATGGAAGAATCTTAGAAACCAATACTCTAATGCCTTTGTGGGGTTGGTTGGTTGGTTGGTTTGTGGCTTTTAAAATGATCAATTTAATATGCTTTCTGTTTTCTGTTTTGGGCTTGGGTTTTTTTCATTTTGGTGTTTTTTGTGTGTTTGTTTTTTTTTTTTTGTGTGTGTGGTTTTAGGGGTTTTTTTGGTTTTTTTTTTTCAGTCTTTCTTAGTTTCTTTGTTTTTTGAAGTTGGGGTTTATTTTCAGGGTTTTCTTTGCAACTGGGAAAATTAACTCTGGATATAAGGAAGCAATTAGATATAGAACTCATTGCTTTCAGTAGGATTTATTCACTTTAAAAGAAATTTGAGAAAACGGCAATTTTTTGCCCATACAAACCATGACATTGCATACCAAATATATTGAGATTGAATTTTTAGTTGTTAACACTGAATATTTAGCTTGTCGTAAGTCTGGATTTTAGAGGATATGTCCTTTCCTTGCACAGAAAAATATAGCCTGAGTGTATTAAAAGTGCTTCTGTCATTTGTCTGGGAATCTAGAGGTTTTGCAGGAGCAGTAACAGTAGCAAACAGCTCCTTTTTAAATTGTCATATATTATTCACATATTGCCTTAGGAAAGAACGGTGCTTTCTCAACAAATTAAAATGACAGATTTTTGCCCTAAAGTACTCACAATCAAAATTTATAGGTCTGACTAGGCTATTGGGTGTCCAAAAATCCAGGACAAATGGCCCCTTCACATAACTCATCAGTTCTATGGGATATACTTTCTGGATACATGGGAGTTTTTGAACATGAACTGTAGACATGGTCTCTGCAAAAATCTAGTGCTTTTTGGATGGAAATATGGGAACGTTTTCTTATCAAGTTTAAAAAATAAAAAAATTATCTGGTGAAATATAGCCAGAAGAACAAGAAGAAAGTCTGAGAGAAGCATGTTAATGGTAATGCAGTGCTGAGTAAATGTATTTTAGTAGATTATTTTCAAGATAGGTTTGATAAATAAGCACTTGAGGAGTGTTTAGTTTGCGTCACATTAACTGTGTAACCATTTCTCCTAGCAAAAGTAAGCAGAAAGATTTGGTACCACTCTATTATTTCTGTTTTCTTTCTACTCCTGTAGTTTAAATGTGACTACAGTTTAGTTTTAGATATTGCTCTGAACAATGCATTGGCTGGCCTAGTTAACCTAGTTGTACTCTCTACACAGTGTTCATAAATTTCAGTGTAAGTAAGTTCAGATGGTTCAGCCATCTTCCCCATCTCTGGAGGAAGTACTTTGCCAAGTGACAGCAGCCTCATACCAAATACTTACAAACAAAAAATATATCTTGGACACTAAGACCACCTTGGCTTAAAGGAAAAAGGTCTTTCTAACTTTGCTTTATTTTTGATTCATTGGCCTGCTGTCAAGCCCTCTGACTTGCAAATTCCTTCTTTATCAATTATCATATATTATACTTTTAATGCCTTAGGAAAGAATTGTGCTTTATAGGCAAATTAAACTGACTTATCTGTGCCCCAAGGTGCTTACAACTTTTATAAGACATAAAAGTATAAGGGATTGCAATCAAAGGTGGGGAACTAGGTGATAGGAGAGGAAACTACAGAAACGAGTATATTTCTCATTGCTGGCTCAAGATTTTCCGCTAAAAATCTGTGAAGAACTTCTGAGTTCTCTGTAAACTCTCACACATTGAACCATGGAAATTGATGATGTTTTACTCCAGTAATTAACAAATATGTTCTCATTTTTCATTACATTCTTTATATCAGAAAAATAAATGGTCTTTCAAAAGTTATTATAGTTGGACAGGTATCTTTCTCTCTTGTATTCCAACACTCAAAAATTATCTCAACTGGAGCAGAAGGCAGTGAATAAAAGCCTTAACAGAGGTGATCACTGGGGAAGCCATAGTAGGAGGAATTGCCCTAGAGTCTGGAGTTCAGTGCAGAGCAAGAATTTTCCTGTGTTACACTACTCCACAGAAAGACTGCTAAATGGGCCTCAGAAAGGGAAGAAAGAGAGGGCTTATCCAAGTAATTTTGCTTCAAGCATGCTACTGATTTTTTCAACCTGACACTCTCTCTTAAACACCTAATGGGAGTTCAAGGAGACATTAATTAACTCACTTGCTGCTAATGGAGCTGCTGAAAAGAAGCCATTGCTTCATGTTGCATAAAGTCTTTCTGTGAAATTGTTTCTATTATTATATAAGATGCTTTTCTTAGCAAGTGGCAAGTAATCTCTAGAGCTCTCTGATATTCCCACCAAAGCTTGTACCTAAATCCAGTCAGTATAAATGAAATGTTAAGACTGGCTGTCACAAAAACTTGAAACTATAGCCTCTGTGTCAAAATACCTTGAGCCTTACATATTCTGTTGTAATGCCACCTAAGAAGGAAATTCAACAAATAGAACTGTAATTGTTTCTTAGTGAAATCCTTCAGTTTCCCAAATTCAGGGATATGATAGTGAGGCTTTCTTACTTGATGTTTTACATATTTCACCCTGTGTTCAACACTGCTGTAACATGCCCATGGATTAGATATTGTGGTGATGTTCTGAATTTGCTGTGTCCTACCTATCTCTGACTTTTTCGTAACATCAATGTAGAACCTGTGGAAGCCAGGATGGATGTGGCAGGCAGAGACTGAATAACAGTAGAAAATGGCAAGAATAAATTAGGATGACTGTGTGCCTTGAGGTTATCAGTACATTCTAGTACTAAGTTATGCACACAGAATCAGAATATTGCAATACAGTTACTATAAAGTATTATCCATATGTAATTTTATGTAAGTTCACAAAGACATCTAATTATGATTGTTTCTAAGTATTTTAGCATTTTCGCATTTTAGGCAAGACTTTCTCCAGTGATCTGCAATCCTCAAATTTAGTAAATTAGATCAGTATTTAGACAGCTGTCAGAGGAGAGATTTATATGTCAGCTCTAGCCAAAGTGAATACTTATTCAGAACTGAGCAGTGATTCTTGAGCTTTTATCTTGAACAAAGAAAAGACCGTGTTCACAAAAAAAATCATGAAAAGCCATGAAATTGGTTTCAGCAATAAAATATACTATTAATATTGTTCTCAGCATCTGTTAAATGAGGAAAACATCCATTATTTTACAAAATAAATGAGCAAATCAAAGGTAATAGGATATTTATAGATGTTTGAATTCTCTTATCATAGAGTCATAGAATCATAGTTCTACTTGTAACGGGCTGTTTTGAAATCATTGACTGTTCCTAAGAAAAGATGCCTACACAGCATCTAATCATCATTACTGTGTGATTTCAATTAAGAAGAAAAACAAAAGTACCCTGGGGTAGAGGCCATAATCTGAGGGGCTTGGACTAGATTTCAGCTGCATACAAATTAATAATTTATCCATATAAAGATTGGTAATTTATCCATGTGAGTTAATTGCAGTTTTTTTGTGGAAATGTCCTATGAAGCTACTGAACTCTGGAAGAATATTTTTGTGCCATAAAAGCTACGGCCTGTGTCGTGGTTTAAGTCCAGTCAGCCACACAGTCTGTTCTCTCACTCACTTCCCCCTCTTTCTTCCCCCCACTCCCAGAGGGATGGGAAGGGGAATCGAAAAGAATGCAACTCCCACAGGTTGAGATAAGAACAGTTTAGTAACTAAAGTATAACACAAATCACTACTGCTACCACCAATAATAATAATGACAAGGCAAACACAAGGAAAGAATACAATTCTCACCACGCAATACCAAGCCTGACCACGCAGCGCACCCCCACCCTTCCGGGTCTCTGCTCTCTGCTTTACATCCTGGGCATGACGTGCTGTGGTATGGAATAACCTCTCTGGTCAGTTTGGGTCAGGTGTCCTGTCTCTGCATCCTCCCGGCTCCCCTCCTCCCTGGCAGAGCATGAAACTCAGAAAGTCCTTGGTCAGACCAAAACATCACTAAGCAGTAACGGAAACACTGGCGTTATCAGCACTGCTCCCAGGCCCAAAATCAAAAACACAGCGCTGCACCAGCTACCAAGAAGCAGAAAAATGACTGCTGCTGCTGAACCCAGGACAGCCTGCAATTAAGCATTTGATTTGGTTTTGATCTTCAGAAAATTTCAGCTTGGGAAGTCAAATAAGAATTGTATTAAATTTAGATTCAGACAGAGGATGATGCCAACCTCAGATGAAGAAGGAGGTTACTCTAGGCCTACTGGGACCTGAAAGGTTTAAAGCCCCAGAGGAAGCTGGTACTATGGGAAGTTCTCTCCTGAACTCAGAGATAAATCTGCATATGAAGGAAATGGATGAAAAAGAGAAGTGTTTCTTCTTGTTGCTACACCTTCTTTCCCCATTACTGATAATTGCTCCCAGCTGGAAAGGCACACAACTGGTTCTATGAAGTGATTGTCACTTCCTTTCATCACGCCAATTATCTTTGGTTAATGTGAGAGCATTTATTAATATATATATAACCTCTATGCAACGTCTAAAGATGTTACAGTCCAGGAAGAAGGACATTAAACAAAAAAATGTGGAAAATTATAGAAAAACGTAAAAAGATAAGCTAAAGACATTGAAGAAATAGGTTTTTTTTTTGTTTGTTTGTTTTTATGAAATCACAGTCAAAGCTTAAAATATTTACTAGGAACACAGGAAACCACAGCTATAGTAGGAAAAGAAAGAAATTATTCAAGAGAAAGGAGCAAACATGTATGCTAGTCTTAACAGGCATGACAAAACTGTTAGTAGGAAGAAAAGAAGACATAAGTATCTAACAAATATGAGTGTTTGAAAAAAAAATGCAAGTATAATGTAAAATAATGAGGTATTTCCTGGTTCATTAGTTGCAAAGGAATACTTTAAAGATTTCTGCACTTCTAAGGATATCTCTGGACCGACGATATTACTATTTATTAAGTATAGGAATCCTTGGAAGATTCCAAAATATCTGAGATTGCCAATACTCTGTGATTGTAAAATTAATGCATCACCAGGTGCAGATAATTATGGAAAAGATGAGGCAGGATTCAGTTCATAAAGTATTTAAAGCTAACTGATTAATGGTAGTCAACACTGGGTTTTTAGACAGTAGGTCTCATCGAAGTAAACTCATCTGTGTGACAATACTATAAATGTGTTTGAAAATGCCAAGTATAGGTCTTCAGACTGATAATGTGGGTAAGTGAATACCTCCTTGTGTCTAACTAAAGAACTCTGCAGCAGGATGCTGTGTCAATAACATATGGATTTAAATAGATGCCTAACAGGTCTGAAAAACAATTGTTGGTGTGAAATATCTCTTTGGATACTAATATACTAATATATTAGTGTTAATGGTACAGGAAAGCGGGATGAGAAATTATCGTAAGAACAGGTCACTTTAGCTTGGCTGGTAAACTGGGCAAGTTACTATCATGCTGAACTTGGAAAATTGAGAAATTTATTTTTAAAATTAAATCTTGGAGGACAAAAAGATGGGGTATTGGCAAATGAGCCAATGTTAACCTCTTGCAGCTCAATCAAGCCAAGTGCAAGATCCTACACCTGGGTTGGGTCAATCCCCGGCACAGCTACACGTTAGGCAGAAAAGTGATTCAGAGCAACACTGCGGAGAGGGACTTTGGGGGTGTTGGTTGATGAGAAACTGAACATGAGCCAGCAGTGTACCCTCACAGCCCAGAAAGCCAACCGTGTCCTGGGCCACATCAAAAGGAGTGTGACCAGCAGGTCAAAAGAGATGATCCTGCCCCCTACTCTGCTCTTGTGAGACCTCACTTGAAGTATTGTATGCAGTTCTGTTGTCCTTAACAGAAGAAGAAGGACATGGAACTGTTGTTACTTTTCACAGAAAAGATAGTGGATGCACTTAACTGCAGACAACCTGATGTTCAGCAAGGACATGTATAACAAGAACCAGTGATTGGTAGGCAGCAGCAGGCAGGTGCTAAAGATAAATAGAGCACAGCAAAGGTTCATGAGAGGAAACTGCCAGGCAGATTCTTTATCTGTAGGTGTATTCTGGCTTTGGGTAAGATAGAGTTAGTTTTCCTCATAGTACCTGGTATGGTGCTATGCTTTGAACTTGTGCTGGAAACAGTGTTGGTAATACAGAGGTGTTTTAGTTATTGCCAAGCAGTACTTGCACAGAGTCAAGGCCTTTTTGGCTCCTCACCCCACCTACAAGTAGTCTGGGCGTACAGGAGAAGTTGCTGGAGACACAGCCAGGACAGCTGATCCCAGCTGACCCAAGGGATATCGCATACCATATGGCATCATACTTAGCATATAAGGCTGGGGGAAGAAGAAGGCAGGGAGGAACATTTGGAGTGATGGCATTTGTCTTCCCAAGTCACATTACACGTAATATAATGAAGCCCTGCTTTTCTGGTGATGCCTGAACACCTGCCTGCTTATGGGAAGTGGAGAATAAATTCCTTGTTTTGTTTTACTTGTACATATGGCTTTTCCTTTGCTTATTAATTGTCTTTATCTCAACCAATGAGTTTTCTCACTTTTGCCTTCCAATTCTCTCCCCATCCCACTCTGAGGGGAGTGAGCAAGTGGCTGTGTGGGGCTTAATTGATGTCTGTTAAACCACAAGACGTCATTAAGATTAAGTGCATATTTTTTAGAAGATACATTTTAGATAGAAGCTAGATCTTAGCCAAATTAAAGTTATTGCAGTCAATATAAGAACAAATACTGTATATCCAATGGACTTCCATATGCTGAAGCTGACTAGATGATCTTATTTTTCTCTTGGCTTTAAATCCTTAAGGTGGCTTTGAAAAGAGAATGAAGGTTGGTCCAGGGCTAGTTATTTGGTCTTTAAGTGCTTTAGTAACTATGTGAGCTACCTAAAGAAGAGAGAATATAGCCAGTAAGTTTCTCTATGAAACAGCCTCTAGAGTTCTTGCTAACATTTCAGCTGTTAGTTTATGTATTCCTCACTTTATGTATTCCTCACTCAAGCAAAATCTGGATTTCTGAATATAATATTTTTGAAAAAAAATCTGATTTCTAAACAAATATTTTGAGATTCACTTAGAAGATGTAAATATTAACTTGGACTGATTTCAAACTGAAACTAATTTTTTATCCTTGATGTGAAATTTCTATTTCTCATTATTAAACTCTTTTTATAGAACTTTTCTTTTTCTTTTTTATCTTTGCTGAATCTGAAAAAAACCCTCAAACTATTTTTCAGGGCCTCATAATTGCATTTTCCAGGCTCTCTGGGCTTATGGGAGTATGGGAAGAAAAGTGTCATGGTAAAGAGCTCTGATATATTTCCAAGATGTATAAGCAGATATCTGATAGTTCACATGCATATAGTATGTGTTGAAGAAGATGCTTTCCTTAAAGATTCTTCAGACTTCAATAGCCTTCAGACATGATTTAATAGAATACATAATGTAAGTAAAACATTCAAGCATAAAGACCAGTTTGATTTATTGTATATGAAGTAGAAAGCTATATCTAAAAAATTTTGCTGAATTTCTATACCTTGAATGGTGCCTTCAGGTGATCACTGGTGAAATGATAACAGATTCAAACTTGAACAGGGGAAATTTAGGTTAGTTATAAGGAGGAAGATTTTTACTGTGAGGGTGGTGAGCACTGGAACGGGTTGCCCAAGGAAGATGTGAATGCTCCATCCCTGCTGAAGTTCAAGGCCAGGTTGGACAGAGCTTTGGGTGACATGGTTTAGTGGGAGGCATCCCTGCCCATGGCAGGGGGGTTGGAAATGATCTTAAGGTCCTTTCCAACCCCAACTATTCTGATTCTATAAATAGGTTATTGCTCTCAAATATACTCTTTGTTTTTCTGTCAGAGGCTAGTGGGTTTTTAGATGTCCATAGCAGGGGTAACAGTGACAAACATTTGATTTCCTAAGTCACTCCAAGTTATAGCTGTGCATATTAGCTTTAAGTGCCATTAAGATAGGTGATGACCTATACTGAAAGAGCAGGTCTCCCAGATCTTTTGTGCATGAATTGTAGAGTTATCTGGGGGCACTCTGAGTCAATATGAGCTTATTCTTATATCAGTCATGTCACTCAGAATAGTTCAAGGGATGAGCAGTATATTCAGCTATTTCTGCTTCATATAAAAGTGAATGGGAGTACATATTTGGGAGTAAAGACTGTAATTACTGAGCAAAAAAGATTTTTTTAAAGTTGGACAAAGGTCAGAAAAGAAAAACAATAAGCCAGTTTTTGAACACCTTTCTAATTCAGTGACTAAATAATTTTTGCAAAACTTCAGCAGTTAGCTACTGGATGTGTTAGCTATTGGTCAAAGTGGGAACCCTTGTCATATTTCAGTTATGGGTGCATACACGTGAGTAGATATTGCTTAAAATAGATTGTGTTTTAAGTAAACTTTCAGCCCAAAACATTACCTATAACTTTCTTACATACAGGTAAAGATTTAGTAACAGAGCTTTATTTAGACATAATACTATGAATATGACTACATGCCATTTTACAAAACATTTATTAGTATGTTTGACATCTGAACAACATATTTTTGAACATTCATTTTCCTAACGGCTCATTAAAAATGACCTATACATTAGAAAAGATTCCTTCAGTAATTAGTCCTTGTCTATGTCTAGGCAACAGTATAACCATTTAACTCATTTAACCAGAATAATGTTGTGTTTTTTTTTTTTTTGAAGAACTGACTTTTACTGACATAACAACAGTGCTATTATAAATAACACTAACAGTATAAAGATCTATTACCAAAAATAGTTGAAAACAAATGGCAATTAGAAAATAAATGAATAAAATTCTGATCTGCAAAATGTTCATTTACTCTGTTACTTACAATGGGCCTTCCCATTGGTACAATTTGTACGGTTTTAGCAATGGTACAAATTAGTAAGGTTTTATTGCACACATAAATAAAACCAGGAAGACATCTGTTTATTTCATTCTAGCTGCTAACATGCCTTAGGGTTTTTCATTAGAAGAACCCACAGAAGGATCAAGGCAATGCCTTACTGTATATAGACTGTACACCTCACCTCACCTCTCCTCTTTTTTAACTTATTGCATAGAGGAACAGAAGTCAGATAAGTACATGACAAGCAACATGAAATGATGCACAGGAAAGTGTAACTACAATGATATTAACTGGAATGGCCACAGTAATTGTCAATGTCAATGCTGTCAGGAAGATCCTTTCTTTCTTACAGCTGAGCCTGTTGCAGCTGTTTGCCCATGGAGAGCTTTGGACAGCAACAGTTCTGTAACACAAAGTGCCACAACTGTAAGAATACGGTGGTTGATATTGTTAATGATGTTGGATTTATTTATTTTGTCACATTGTCTCTAGCTTTACTGATTGACAATGGGACAATGATACCTTCACTTTCTGTCAGTCCTCAGATAGTGAAACTGAGATTATTTGCATATAGATGGTTTTGGTCGTAAATGGAGGAAAATCTGGCTTTGTCTTCTTCCTTTTGCAACCTTTCCCTTTCTTTGCTTTTTTGTTTTAGTTTTTTTTTTTTTTTTTTTTTTTTTTACACACCTACTTGCCTTTCTCCATCCTTGCCATGATCTCAGTTAAATCTTTTATTACATCAGAAGGATACTGAACATCCTTATTGATTACTACCACTATAGTAGGACTTCTGGATTGCCTGATTTTGACTCTTCACAAGTGCCTAATGCCTGAGTGTCTCAACTAGATGACATTGGGACTTGGCTGTGCTTAAAGGAAGTAGGTAGAACCATTAAGATCAGGTAGAATTTCTCAGGCCTTTGCAGTCGTCTTGTCAGACAGATTTACCTCTCGTGGTAAAAGTATTCACAAGAGATTTTGTGGCTATACCTGCATTGGTTCTGGTACTGAGAATGGCCTGAGCTCTGTAAACTTTATTGTCATCGCAGGGATTCAGGTGCTTGTCTTGCAGCAAGAGTTATCAGATCCTAGGAAAGAAGACTGGGGTTTTGTGTTTGCTGACATTGGCTATGTAAAATTACCACATGGCAGGAGATGTAGACAGAGGCCTGACACCTGATTATCATGGCCTTTCCTTGGCCAAGAACCAAGTGCAATGGAGACAGGATCTGCATGTAATAAGCCATAGCAAACATGACCACACTGGAATAATGAGCTTAAGTGCAGGCCATGAATCAACAACTAAGAGGCAAATGATGCATGGAATTGCTGGAATGGTATGCTATGATTTTTTTAGCAGATTTGATGGGTGGCCTATGGTGACATGTAGCTATGTCATGGGTTCAGCAGCAGCAGTCATTTTTCTGCTTCTTGGTAGCTGGTGCAGCGCTGTGTTTTTGATTTTCAGCCTGGGAACAGCGCTGATAACGCCAGTGTTTCCGTTACTGCTTAGTGATGTTTTGGTCTGACCAAGGACTTTCTGAGTTTCATGCTCTGCCAGGGAGGAGGGGAGCCGGGAGGAAGCAGAGACAGGACACCTGACCCAAACTGACCAGAGAGGTTATTCCATACCACAGCACGTCATGCCCAGGATGTAAAGCAGAGAGCAGAGACCCGGAAGGGTGGGGGGTGCACTGTGTGGTCGGGCTTGGTATTGCGTGGTGAGCAATTTGTATTCTTTCCTTGTATTTCTCTTGTCATTATTATTATTGGTGGTAGCAGTAGTGATTTGTGTTATACTTTAGTTACTAAACTGTTCTTATCTCAACCTGTGGGAGTTGCATTCTTTTCGATTCTCCTTCCCATCCCTCTGGAAGCGGGGGGAAGAAAGAGGGGGAAGGGAGTGAGAGAAGGGGCTGCGTGGTTAGAGAGGCTTAAACCATGACAAGCTATAAACCGCACTTTTAATAGTGATTGGGACAAGCGTCATTATGCAGCTGTCTAACACCATGTGGAAGCAGAGAGCCCAAAGTGAAACCATGACACGTCAGACCAGAGCTGCCTTCCAAGAGCCCAACAGCCAGGGGAAATATTGTTTTCCTCTGGGCTCAAATGGCTCCTCCCTGTCTATTCAACAAGTAAGCAGGCCATGAATTTGTGCCTAAGAGCTGATTATAAGCATGGATATTGAACAGAAGATGTAGATTTAGTTGTGGGTTAACCCTTCAAGCTGTTCCTGCTCACCAAAACAACCACAAACAATTAGGGCCACTGCTCTATTTCTCCTTTACATCTGGGATGCAGATATTGCAGATAAATATTGGGCGTTCTGCAGTTCAGTGGTGAGTTACTGCATGGGCTGGAAGTGTAATTGCAGTAATGTTCCTAGGCTGCTGGCTGCGGGAAAAGGCAAGCAGGTACAGCAGCTGGCTGGAAGAGGAGCTCACATCAATTCCTGCACCAGCCCACAGCCTTAGTATGTTACTCTTTGTTGCAACTTTTAATATTTCTAAGACACTTTGTTTTTAATAAAGGCAACTGTTTCTTGCCATAATATAATTGCTTTTTTAAAAATAAGATTAGCAAAATCCAGGGAAAACAAAATTAGTTTTGTATCCAAGAAGAGCTGAAGCTCTCTATTTCTGTGTCTAGCTAGATGTGATAGCAGAGTTGAGAAGGAATTTTAAATGATGTTAATAAGTATACTTTGAATGTCCATCAAGCTTTTGGTATGTCTTTCTAAAGGTAAATGACATCAATAGATGTCTTCCCATTGACTCTTTTTGGTTTTCAATCAGGCTGTAAAAACTTGTCACTCCATTTTCAATTATGCAGTCTGAACTCTCTGACTCAGCATTAGCAGGGAAAGATGGGTAGAAAAACTGCTGAAAAAAATTATCTTTTTAAATCATGCAGACACTGAAAAAAAGGTCCATTACATTTTAAACTGCAAATCTGTCTCTATATCCTTGGTTACTCTGAGATGTATACCAGCATGAACTGTACTGGGGAAAAAATTACGATTCACTGTCACTTTTCACATTTGCATTTCTTGGTGATCCATAGAGAACCGAGAAACACAGGAAAAATAAAATAAGAAAATCAGAATGTTCTGAAAGCTCCCATATTTGGTGTTCTAAATTGCATGGACCATATTATAGATTGCAAAAGCAAACACTTGCATTCAAGTTCTTATGTAAGAAGCAAGACAAAGAGTGACTGAAACTGCAGAAAAAAAACATTTTTTTCCTCCTTTGGTTTTATGCTAACAGAGATCAAAATGCACTTGGGAAAATCTAAGTACCACTTCTGTTGTTTTAAATAAAAATAATTAAAGTTTGGGTTGGCACAAATATTTGACAGGGGTTTTCCAGTATGTGATACATTTACAGTGGATTTCAAAGTAGGCTGTAATGTGGGGTAACTGATAAGAGCACATGAACACCTTTTGAAGTTTCAGAAGGTATATCTAAAAAATTAATTCTACAGCTTATCCAGAGGTTACTTTTACTATTGTGTTCAATCCCTATTTTAATTGACTTGCCCCAGACATTCATATGAAAAATGGACATTACCCTCAAATTACTCCTGAAAGACTGTCATAACCTGAAATACTGCAATAAAGTTAATTGATCTGTAAGTAGTAGGGACCTTCTAAAATGTTAACTAAGGCATTCAAGCATCTTTTTTTACTCTTATAGCAACAGGAGAGAAAAAATGTTACAGATGAAGAAATCTGCTGAATTTCCGAATTCTGAAATCAAGGCAGAGACCAGAAGTTTCACAGCTAGGAATCCCAGAAGGAGGTTATTGTGTAAAAAGCCCTCTGTCTCAGTGCAGTTGCCTGGAATCAGAGAGGAACTCCACTGGAGACTCATTCAATTCTTCCTGAAATTACAGGAAGAAACTGGTACAAAACAACAGGGAAAGCAAGAATCTGTCAAATAGACATACCCTTTTTCCTTTCTGAAGAAGGTCCTTACTTAAGCCCCAGTTTTTATTAACTAGTTTCCAAACATTGTAATGATTCTGTGATTCTGTGATCTTAACAGTTGAAGAAATACTTATGTTGTATCCTCATTTTCTGAATTTGCAATTTTATTTGGTTGTGGTGGATATAACAATTCACAAAGAGTTGTACCACTTAAATTAATTGCTAATTAATATATATGTAAATTTTTTTGTATGTTTGTGAGCGTAAAAATCAGGTTTTGCATAAGTATCTATGCATCTTGCAATATACTTACTAAAGTGTTAAGAATTAAAATCTCTTCTTCATCAGTAATGAATTTTCAATACAGAGTCTACATATCTTCATGTCTGGTGGGAAATCATGCATTTATGTCCCTACTAAAAGAGGAGCAAGACTGGGAAATTGTTGTCCTAATACTGTACATATTTCTTGCCAGAAATTTACCTTCAGCTTTGTTCTGCCTCTGTATGTTTATACATGTGTCTGTATGCCAGCTGCGCAACAGGAATAGACTACAGAGTTCTATTTTATACCCAACAGTATTCAGAGGAATGTCCATGAATATGTGTGAAATATTCAGAAGTTACTGCTCATATTTTAAGTGACAATTTTAGTCTCATTTTATCAGGTAAGACGGGTGGGTCTTCACAACAGTCTGTAGTTTTGGAAAACTCCTTTGGTGTACCAATATGCCACTACATTGAGATTTTGCACTACAGTCACATGAATTCCAAGCTTCATTACTGAGTCCTGTAAGAATTAAGTAATATAACTTTCTAGAAAATATTCATACCATGTATGATGAGTGAATATGATATTCTCTCAGCAATGAAATCTCTTTAGGGGGGAAGCCTTGGGAGAGAACATGGCAAGAGTTGCCTTGAAAGCTTTCCAAAGGATTCTGGTGCTAACTGCTTCATTATTATGGCCTAATTTATGAAAATGCTTAGAGAGAAAACCAGATTTTAAAGTTGCTAATGCATTGCACATTAGAGTCATATTTCCCCTATGGATGAGCTCAGTGAAACTGGATGATTGGAACAGGCTCTTTGGCTGCTGCTTTAAGCACCTTCCAAACTCTTCCTTGTGGCACATGAAGAGGGTATGGCTGTTTTGACCCAAAGAAATGTGCTGAGGCAGTACACGTGTGTTAGATGCCAGTGCAGGTGTAATTGCAGCTCATGTCCTGAAGACAATGTATTTATGTTTAGAGGTGCTGTGTTTCAGTTAGAAAGCCCTATGTTTGAGGAGAATTTACCAGCTTTCTTATGGCATTATGAAAATCTGCCTTGTTTATTTCCAATTTCAAAGATGATTTTCTTCACTTTGTGGGGTGGACAAAATACTAAGCGCAGAAATAAAAATAAAGGGTAGAGTACATCTTCTCAACAGGTTCCCTGCCTTTCTTTCTTTAAGTAGAGCTTTTGATCAAGTCTGAAATGCAGAAGCATTTAAAAGGACATGTAAATTTATATCACTGTACAAATATTAAATGCAATAATAAATGTTCCACTAGTATTAGTTATTTATATTTAAAAGTCACCATATGCAGGGCAATAAATACTTTGACACAGTATATGTGTAAAATAATGTAGTATGCCTTTTCACCCTAACTCATTTTGTGGAAAACACCATTAGGAACAATCATAATGATAGTCATATATACCCCGAGGAGCTGGTGAGCAGTAACAGATGCTCACCTTTTACTTACTGACTGATGGAAGTTGAAATTATAGGCATTTTGCCATCCATCATGCAGATGCTGAGAGACTAAGGTGATAAGTTCAAAGAGCTGATGGTTAATAATTAAATATAATAAGCATCTGCTATTGTTATCACCCAGGGGCTGAAATGTGTTGTTTAGACAGAGTAGGGTTATGGACAGCATAACGCTGCATCACCTCTGGAAGGATCAGGCAAGAATTATTACCAACCCGTACAAAATCAGAACTTCTCCTGTGCAGTAATTTTTAAACACTTCAGCCCAAATTCTGATCACCTCTCTCATTACGACCAGCACCAATATAATGTCAGTGTAATTACTGTTGGAGTAAAGGACTAATGGGACAGGACATACAATGATGACTCAGTCTGTGCCTGTCCCTGGACTGGGTCTCATCTCCCCTAATTTTAAAATTTGGCAAGTTGCACATTTAGTTTAAGCTAGCTGTTCAGGCTTTGTCTATAGTCAATGGAAAGAGATAAGCACCTTCACAGGGAGCTGAATCAGTCCTAAGATAACTTGTCTGAACTTTGAAGATCCCTTTTCTCTTTCTCCACTGACTGGGGAAGAAATATAGTTAACATCAGACTTTTAGATTAAGTGAATCTCAATCTAATACCTAAGCCAAATTAAGCTGTTGATAGTCAAGGCAAGTCTATACCTAATGAGAATGCTCTATGTTTCGGAGTGTAGACCTTGAGGGTAATAGAATCATAGAATCATAAAATAGTTAGGGTTGGAAAGAACCTTAAGATCATCTAGTTCCAACCCCCCTGTCACAGGCAGGGACACCTCCCACTAAACCATGCCACACAAGGCTCTGTTCAACCTGACCTTGAACAATGCCAGCGATGGAGCATTCATAACTTCCCTAGACAACCCATTCCAGTGCCTCACCACCCTTACAGTAAAGAATTTCTTCCTCATATCCAATCTAAACTTCCCCTCTTTAAGTCTGAACCTATTACCCCTTGTCCTATCACTACAGTCCCTAATGAAGGGCCCCTCCCCAACATCCCTATAGGCCCCCTTCAGATACTGGAAGGATGCTATGAGGTCTCCATGCAGCCTTCTCTTCTTCAGCCTGAACAGACCCAACTTTCTCATCCTATCTTCATATGGGAGGTGCTCCAGTCCCCTGATCATCCTCGTGGCCCTCCACTGCACTTGTTCCAACAGTTCCATGTCCTTTTTATGTTAAGGACACCAGAACTGTACACAATACTCCAAGTGAGGTCTCACAAGAGCAGAGTAGAGGGGCAGGATCACCTCCCTCAACCTGCTGGTCACGCTCCTTTTGATGCAGCCCAGGATACGGTTGGTTTTCCGGGCTGCAAGCACACACTGCCAGCTCATGTTCATTTTTTCATTGACCAACACCCCCAAGTCCTTCTCTGCAGGACTGCTCTGAATCTCTTCTCTGCCCAACTTGTATCTGTGCCGGGGATTGCTCCCACCCAGGTGTAAGACCTTGCACTTGGCATGGTTAAACTTCATCAGGTTGGCATCAGCCCACCTCACAAGTGTGTCAAGGTCCCCTTAGATGGCATCCCTTCCCTCCAGCATATAAACCAAACCACACAGCTTGGTGTCATCGGCAAACTTGCTGAAGGCGCACTCAATCCCACTGTCCATGTCACCGACAAAGATGTTGAACAAAATTAATTTAAATTTTTTATTAATTTTTAATTTATTTTTAATTTAATTTTAAATTAATTTTTAGTTTTTCTTTGAAATACAATGAACTGCTGGAAGTTGACAAATAATATATTTCAGTATTATTGCACAAAGAAAATAGATTTCTTGGTGACCCCTAATAATGCAAATCTAGATTTCCCTAGTAGGACCTTACTTCTATTTTCATTACCTCTGAGGTAGATGATTTATTTTTTTTTAATTACAGATAACTTATTGATTGAGGAACCTAAGTAGAAATACATGCTAAACTGAGCAATTATTCCACTTACACTATTGACTCTGCCATTATTCAGGTCATTTCTGTCAGCCAGTGTTTTTTTAGAGTTATTTGTGCTTAAAATTGTGGCTACAATACATGAAAACAGCACAAACAATGCAAAGTGCTAATGGCTTTTATCACCTCTTGCAAATGGGCTTAATGTAATTTACCCACATGAATTGTGAAAAAAACAAAAGCTATATTTCTATCACCAAAGAAATTTAGTTAATTTTAGAAGAGTTTATTCATGTGGGTGGAATTACTTTGGCAAATATGTTTAATCTGTATTGTTCTAATAAAGTAGTCCTATGCTGAATTTGACATCTTTCTTGTTGCATGGGAGGGGAGGCGAGAACCAAAACCAGTTCTACTCACAGAAATATTTCCCCAAGGCACTCAGAAACATGTTAATTACTTTTCTAGGCTCTGACATATAGTATTCTATGAAAGACAGCTTTTCCTAGTGATATTGAGAGGGCTGGAAAATGAGGTTAGATGTACCATGTGGTCATTTTCAGAATAATTATTTTTGAGCTGTGAGGTGATTTTTTTTTGGAGACATAAAAAACATACTGCAATTAATACTGTACAAACTCATGTATTTACTATGATTTAGCATAATTAGAGTTACACTGGGCCAGAGGAGGTAGTAGCAAGTAAGTGGTGTGAGCAGAGTTTACATAGTGTCAACACATTTGTATGTTTTGAATACATAGTCACCGAATTAAAAGAAACGCCAACTCCTGGAAATAGGCCATAGATCAGGACCTCTCCCCTGCCTCACTCACTCCACTAGTACCTGCTGTTTGCTTGCTTGTTCTCTATCTGGCTTTTTATGACTCTTGCTTTTGTGGCTGCTTAACAGTTAACTTCAACAGTGTGAGAAAATATTGTGACTCCTATTCTTGCAGCTTCCATCCTCTGATCTTTCCCTCCTTAAGAATTTGACATACCTCTGAGGAGGGCCTGTCCCTAATCATGGCAGCAGATACACACCCCAGCTGTTAGACAAAGCTAGTTGCTTCCTTCTCCACTGTCCAAACTCTGGAAGGCAATGGAGTAAATTCAGAGATAAGCACCTAATTCTCTAGCACAGTATTAATGAACATGTAGAGTGTCTAAGTTTAAGCATGTGGAGACCTTTATGGTTAACTAAGTCTTTTAGATACTAGGGGGTCTAGATTAAGTAAGCTTTAGGTATGTTCAGTTAAGTGTGCTTAATTAGCTTTCTAGGCTGCTGTCTTATGTGTTTGCACCTAAGAGTTACCAGTCTCCCAGGATAGGAAAAAATGGCCTTTGCCATGTTCTCCACACTTACAAAAAAATTCTAATTTTTGTATTGAAAATAGCTTTGTTTTTATGGCTTCTGTGAGCTTAAAGGATTGACATCCGGACTTGAATAATTTTGCAGAACAGACATCTAAGAGTTAACTGGTTCCTGATAAATATCGACCAGTTCTGATATATTATTTGAGTTAGTAAAGGAAATGAGAATACAAAATTTTACATATTGCTGTCTGAAGAAGTGGTGCCACGAGCATGTTAACTCTAACTTTGCAACGCTTAAAATACCTTAGAGAAGTGAACTGACATAGAGCTGCCGAGATAGTGACTATAATGGCAGAAACTCCACTTCCCGATTATGTAAAGGCCTGCATGCCCTGCTAGTAGATAAAGACTTGAGCTTTGGCTAAACTGATAAGGGTTTTCCAATTTCGTGCTTGTCTGCTTCATGGGACTCCTTCTATATGGATAACAAAAAAGAAATTGAAAAATGAAACTTTGCCTAACTTATACTTAGATGTAATTTACTGTGATTAAAAAAAGGAAGACAAACCACAGTGCTGATATTTTTGTATCTGAAATAAATTAGCACAATATAAGACAGTGAGTGATTGTGACTTACAATAGACAACTACTAATTTTAGTCTTATGCATCTTACAAAGTACATGAAAGATTGCAACACCTGTAAATTTGATCACACAATGGGACTGTTCTTTAGGATTTGTTTTTATTTCACTGTGTTTTAAGATAGTAATGATAATGTTTTTCCTGATGAAAGACCAAAAGTTCTCCCAAGTGCTGAGCCTGGGAAACATCCGAGAAGTCTTCCTCCAATCTTAGGAACTGCTTGCTCACCACTTACTAATGTAGTGTTATCACAGTAGTGAAGTTTTAATTATTTTACATACCCTGGGAAGCTGGACAAATGGATGGAGAACACAGGAGGGACTACAGACTAAAATCCGCTGCTGAGCTCCGTGTAAGGGACAGTGAGTGTCAAGAGTTTTATGAAGTTTGGTGCTGTGGTGCATGTGTTTGGGGTAAATACATCTTTATTTTGCAGAACAACATGCATCTGATGCATGCTACCATGGCTAACAGAGGAACATTGGCAGAGAGGAGAGAACATTGCCTATTCCAAAACCAATTCTTTTCCTGTCAAAGCATAATGGCTGTAGTCTGACAGCCAGCAACATGGATAAAGTAATGTCCTTGGGATTAACAATCAAAACCCAAGGACCCTTTAAACAACTTTTTATGATGCTTGGCAAGTCACTTGAATGAGAATTGCAGATTCAAAGCAAACTTGGATATTGTGTCAGGGCTAGGGGCAAGTTAAGTAATGTATACTGAAGTCAGGAAATTCTTCAGCAAAATACACCATAGATACCAGAAGTTTATATTGCTTCAAGGCAAACTGTACAAGTTCATGGAATATGTATGCAGAGAGGATTAATAAAAGCCTACTGGCTACCTCTAGCTCAGGAAGTAACTGTATTGCAAGTGATAGGTGATGGAGGAAATACTTAAGAAGAAATACCATATATTCTTAACCAATTCTTAGACCCTTTCTTGGGCAGCCACATTTGTCCACTGCAAGAGGGTGACTCTGGGCTAGTAGGACACGTATTTTAAGCGGATGTGGTCACTATTCAGCAAGATACATTAATTGAAATCTCATTTGTAAGGTGGGCAGTCTGAACAAAATTTTCTGAAACTGTTGGCTGTCCTGTATAATGTCAGGTATTTCCTGTCCCAAACTGAGCCTCTGCTTCTCTATTTTTGACTTCACAGGCCACTTTTAAAATAAATGTAAATGTGTTAAGTGCAAAAACTTTTATTATTTACCAAAATGCCACTGCATTGCAGGAGAAGTTACAGATCTTCGTAATATGATTGCATTATTACTTCTTCACGGAATTTAGAAGAACCATATAATGTATCTTTTTACACATTCTGATGTCCCATAACAGATTCTTTTCTGTCTGATAGAGATTTATAACAACTGTGTGCTTCACTCACAAGAGGAGAGAGCTTGTGGGGAATCAAAAAAGAAGTTGATAAATGTAGAAAACTGCAGTCTAGAAGACAAAATGTAGAGAGAGAATATAAAATCAACCAAAAGTAAAATTTTAATATGCCTGTGGCAAATAAAACAGAGACCAAAAGCTTTTTCAGTGTAAATGAATAGAAATATAAGAAATATATGTATAGAAATGCAAGAATTGAAGGCATTGCACAAATGATGAAGTGAAGACTGAAGACAATTTACGTATAGCAATAAAAGAAGAAATGCTTTCCTTTCACATAGGACAATGATGTTGAAGAGAGAAGGAAAAGGTTGCATGGCTAAAAGGAAGGAAATGATGGAAATTGCTACATGTGAAATGGCATATACTGAGGGGAGCACTTCTTAATTTTTATTTTTTATTGAAGGATGAAAGCTTGCAGTATAAAAGGATAGTGTTAACAGAATAATAAATGGGAAAACTATCCATGAAAGTATTCAAATTGGTATTTAATTTTATAAATATCACTGTAAGGCTCTGTGACATATTTCTAACAGAAGAGAAAATGAAATGAAGCATAAAGGTGTTAGAATGGGTCTTGACTATTCTTAAAAACATTAGTATGGGAGTAGTTTTGGTGTGCCAGTTCTGTGCTACATATTTGCCCTAAATGAGATTTTCCTACCACAAATTACCTTATGAACTTGAGATCTAAGGTTGAAATTACTACATCAGTTAAGGTAAATTCCTGCATGCAGGACTCTATCCCAGCAAAATTTATGACTGAATATTTATCTTCCTTTAGGAAAGTGGAAATCTGTGCTCTATAGGGTAAGAAAGTTCACAATAAAGTATCACCTTGTAAAGCCACTTTAAATTAGTTCGATCCAGGTTTCAATCGAAAAGTGGAAACATATTTCTATGGCATAGCTACTGGCATACAACTTAGCTGCCTGCCTTAGGAAAACTTTCGTATGCTCAGTTGTCAAATGGATACTCCGAAGAACAATTCACTAACCCTAACTATTTTATGATTCTATATCAAGGTTAAACTCTTGAGTTAGCCCCTGGAGGAGCCTTTCTCTTGTAGTGGCTATGGATGGAGTTGAGCTTCCTACTCTGGGGACTGTATTAGGTCTATAAAAATCTGAAACCAGAATTGCTCTGCCAAGCTATAGATTAAAAATGACAAAACAGTAAATGAGGACTAGACCATAAAGCCTCTGAACTACATGAATTGATACATTTCATTGGTTTATGTTTTATCACATCAAAGCTGATCTATGTAATTCACTGCAGTCTGATAACAGTGAGAATTCAATTAGGCACTATTTATACTTGAAACTATTGCTTCTGCCATGACACAACTGGAAAAGACAAAGACTTTTAACTTCTGTAGCTACCCTATGAGTAATACAGTTTACATTTCTTCTATATCAAAAGATACAGCCTGAGTACTTTAAGGAATTCTTAGCAATTTTACCAGTAGTATAGTCAGATTTTGCTTTGCTTTTGAATATTTAACTCTTCTTTTTCTCAAATCTCTGATGCATTTTTAATTCAGTTATTATTAACAAACCTAATGCATGCTAACATATTATTTTCCTTTTAGATTTCAATTATTCATATGTATAAAGCACTTGCTTATATCTCTTTTGGTTTTTCTGGCCATTGTATTTTGCTATGTACACAATTTTTAATAGTGCATTGCTCAGGGTTAAATTAGATATTGGTCTCTATTGTTATCAGTTGCTTTAAGACATTTTTCATGATCTAGATTTATTTTTGAGCCATTCATTCATCTAGGTAGGTATTTTAAAGGACTGGTGATGGTTTTGATTTGTATGTAGTGAAGAATTTCTGATTTCTACCTTTTTGTTCTAAACTACAGTGTTACTAATCAGTAACAGTTACTAATCAGTAACCTCCACAATTCAAGTCCTCTGCTATAATTTAATTAGAACAGCAACACTATATTTGAAACAGTGAAAAAAATATCATAAAGCTTGAAAATCCGGAGATCCAACTTGCAAATTTATAAATGAAACAAACCAGCAGATAAATACCTTCAATCTAGTTTTCAATTTCCAGCTCCTGGTAAAAAAACTTGTTGTGGTCAACAGTCAATTATGCTAAAAAACGTCAATGACATATATACTTTGAGATGCACAAAAAGAGCAGTGAAGGACTTATGATGATATAACTACACAGGATTAAATAATTCTTCTTCAGAGGAAAGCAGAGCTAAACATATCTAAAGGTCACATGCCATCTCTTCAGACCATTTAAGGCTTCTGAAATGCCACTCTGAAGTAAAATAACCTCTCCAGTAGAGTCATTCTGTTAGAGAGCCAGCTAACATCACTACTGAGATAAATGGTAGTGCAGAAAACTGATTTTACACTTGTACTGTAAATGTGGTCAAATGTTGTAGGACAGTACTTCAAACACGATTTCATAGTACTGCTTTGCATTAAAAATAATAACACAAAACAAATAGTTAAATACACCTCAATATACTTTTTTTTTCCTAGCTTTAGATTAAAATGCTCGCTTTCAATTTTTTTGAATTGAAATTTTTTTTTTTTTTTTGCAATGTGGCACAAGCTTCATTTTCTTTGTACTTGCTTGCCTCTGTTGATAATACTTACAAAGAAACTGACCTTTTTCCTTCATCAATTGCATTGTTGCACTCAGCAGTTTCTCTCATTGCAAACCAGCTCTTGCAATTTGACAGGTAAATAAATGCATATTTCCCTTCAAGCAAGACTGACAAAACCTTATTAGAGTAGCAAGCGAAGTTTTATGATATTTCAGTTTAATTATTTTTCAGCAGGATTATTTTAGTGTGGAGAGATTGTTGAGATTAAATAAAAGTAGCATTTGCACAGATCTAATTTGATTGTACCAGATCTGTTTGCAGTTCTGTGTAAGCTTCTGACTGCCAGCCTGATTTTTTTTTCCTCTTTATTTCCATTTTAGATATTTCTGATTTGAGAAAGCTCATGTCTTTTTTGGCTCCTTGCCTCAGCTCTTACTGGTTAAGATACAGTACTATCCAACTGGGACCAGCCATCTCTTTTCAGGTGTTTCAGAGCTCACCATGGGTGAGTAACAGCAAGAACAATTAATGAAATATTCTATTACTTTCTCCTCCCTGAAGTGTTAAATAGTCTCCAGGGTATGTAGGCAGCAGGACGATGACATTTCAAGAAGCATCAGTGCATTCTTGTCACCTTAAAAATAAATCATTTGACCTTATTTTTTCCTACCTAGAAATTAAGAGGATTCATAACAACCCTAGCAGAGTTCAACATATATCTTAGCACGTAGTTTTAGTGACAGTTGTCAAAGAAGTCCTTTTGATGAACCAAAACTGTAAGTTAAGTTAAGCAGGCTAAACTGAGTACATAGTCAGGAGTGTCTATGTGAGGTATCTGCCTCGACTTGATTCTAGATGAATGTTTTCTTCCAAAGATGAGCAGAAGGTGGAAAGGAAATGTGATGTTTCTCATCTACTGTTCTCTGGCAATGCTGGAAATCTTGTTTTGTTCTTTTCTTGTTGAGTGTAAAATAAAAATCCACCAGAGTAAAAACTCTAGAAAGACTGGGTATTACAATTGAGTATGCCTGCCAGGAAAAGGTGATAGTGGATTTATATTTTCATTTATTTATTTTCCCTGCTGCCACGTTTCCTTTGGTAAGACCGCATGCATGTAAATGCAAGACAGATGAAAGTCATTTTAAGTATGTCTAAATACAGACTTGCTCTCACCTTTAGACATATGATTTCTTATCTTAAGAGTGATCAAAATGACTCTTTTCTATTGTTCTTTTGGGATATTAATAAAATTGGAGGATAAGATTATGTTAATTCTACTTGGACAATTCTTCAGTCATTTTGTTCTCTTCTGGAACAGAGCTACCATTACTATAATATTGTTTGCAAAATGAAGCTAACAGATGATCTGTAATTTAAAAAGACACTATGGTTGGTAAAAGTACTTAATAGTTTGGAAACAAATTGATATAGGATATAAGAGGATGTGTCAAAATAAACACAATGATAATGTCCAAAGTCTTTGAATGTTATTTGCAAAGAAATTCAGTAAAAATTTGGTACATTTAGAGTGCATCATCAATAAAACACAGTAAACAAAAATTATGGAATCTCTAAGTTTATTATAATTAGCAAAATGTACTTTCTCTTTTAGAGGTCTATTACTATTATTTTACTTTTTTTTCCTGAAAACATTATTTTTTGTCTCTTTTGTACATTTTTGCACATGAAAGTACATCTGAGTACAGTTTCAAATGCATAAAAGAAATCACTACTTCAAAGAACAATACTAGGTACCCAAAGAAAATTAACAAGAATCAAAGTTCCTTGCCAAAAGTGTCTCAGCTAGTATCCTACAATTTTCATCTGCAGTGAAGAATGATTTCATCCAGTACAAGGTACAGATTTCTTCAATATTTCACAGCAGCAAACCCAAACTATTACTAAGAAATGAGGATATTTGCTTCTTTCTCTTTTCTCTGCCTAACTCACAGTGTTTTGTGTGGAAGTACTCATCCCTAGGATCAGCTAGCTGTAAATGAGTCAAAAAGCCCCAAGAATATCCATGACCTCTCACCTTGTTTCTAATAGGGCTGTTTTAATTAACATCAGAGAGAAGCCATTTTAAAAAGAATCAAACAGAAATACAGAATTACAACAAAACTTCCTGCACCAGCCCAGTCCAACCAGGAATATTATTAATGACTATTTGTGAAAAGTATTAAATTAACATAAATATCAAGATTTAATACTTCCCTCAGTGAATGTAGTTCTTTCAGTGTGGAGCTGATGCATGTGCAAACCTGGAGGAAAGGATTATTGGAAAACTTTAAGCTAACTTGCCTACTGCCATCTGCCCATCTCAATTTTCAGCTTTCCTGAGCTTATCATTTCTAAAGAAGGTTTACAGCTTCATAGTCCTTCCAATTCTGTGGTAGAAATAGCAGTAATGTTAGAGATGTTATTGTCATGAAGCTGCTCTTCATATCTCTCTCCTCAGTAATATTGTTCCTGTTACCACAAAAAGACAAAAAAAAAAAAAAAAAAAAAAAGTGAAGAAGACCAAAAGCAAAAAAAAAAAAAAAAAGGCATGTTTCTAGGTTCTCAATAAACATCCTGCTGGTTGATTGAGCAGAAATTATAATGGAGTAAAATCCTGCTGAACCCTGACTCCTGTCGGAGCTTGGAGAGGAGCATCTGCTATGAATGGTTCTATTTTACTGGGCCCTACTTGCACTTCCAGTTTGAGGTCAAAGATTATATTGATTCTGGTTTCATACTTCACAATTTTTTCACTTTTAATTTAAAAGGAGATTCCCTTATTCAACATTTAAAATAATGAAATTATTGTCTTGTGTGATAATTACTATTTCTGGTTTATTGATGAGGAAGACACCTTAACACAAATAATTATATTTAAAAACATAATCAAAATTAATTAACAAATGTAATGCCCTTAAGGCTTACATGCTCTCTCAAGTCTTGCTTATTTTGTTCCAATCTCTGCTTTGTACAAGAATTCCTGACAAATTACAATTGTTAAGATGAAATTCATGTATTATTGATAAATGTGAGAAGTAAGTAGAAAAGGTAAGTAGAAGTCTTACTGATTAGTGTCTACTGAAGCCTCAGTTAAACTCAGATTAGAGTGCATGTCACTGGAACAATGAACAGCAGTTACTTTTTAGTAAAGGAATATTCCACCTCTTTTTAAAATCAGCATCACCTATATTGGTTCATTTGTCAGTAATGGCTCTGCATTTTATTTATAATATTACACTAATGGCACATCATAGTCAAACCTGTTTCTCTCTGAAAACACCTAAAATAAAAGCTTTAAAATGTGCACACTGGCCTGTGCAATTATGGTATTCTACATTCAGCCTGGAAAAAAGTCATGACATAATGACCTCTTAATTGAGGTCTATAGCACACAAAAAGGAAAAGCTCAGAGAAAAGATAATCTAATAACGTCCAGCTGAGGAAAAGAATAGCTATAAAAGGTGGCACCAGTTCAACTGTTTGTTTATTCATAGATGCTAAACAAATAAGCTAGAACTGTCACAGCAGGCTTTTCTTACATGTTTATCATATCTGTTTTAGTAAGTTTCCTATAAGATAAAAATAAATCAGAATCATATTAGCTTGCTTGTAAAACAAGAAAGTTAACAGCAATGACACTACACCCAGATCCTGGTGTTGATCTAAGAGATCTTACTTTAGGATTGTGGCCAAATGTCCCACATAATTAATTTAGAAACAGGTCCACAATAAAATGCAGAACCCAAAGAGCTGCAGCCTTTGAGAAAATTCAAATAAAGCTATTGATCTAAAGTAAATTAAATTCTATAGCAATGTGCTCAGTGCAAGACTGATCCAGTACAATTTTTTTTTATTTTATTTTATTTATTGAATAATGAGCTCACTCTCTGCACCTTCTGTTTCAAATTCATGTGAACATAAAGATACAGGCTTAGAGCACTTGAAAATTGTATTGAGATAGAAATGTTTTGTTGTGGTTTTTGGAAAACTAGACAAAGTGACTTTAAATAGACTTTGTCAGACTGAAAACTAAAATTTTGCAGCCTGCTAGTTCTCTAATACACTCTCCACTTTATGTAAGAGATACCCTGGTTATTTTGATGTATGCTGAACCATGATAAGGATTTTTTTAAAAGGGTGAAGGGAAAATAATCTCTGCTTCTGGGAAACCCCATTCTTTTAGCTGAAGGTTGATACAGTGTGCATCTAATGATAACTTTTATCTCTGGCTCATGGAGATACTTACTAAGAGCTGTGTTTTTCTGAGGTATATCAGATTACAGCAAGTGTCATTTAATTCTCATTCGAGGTATAATAAATGCCTATATATTCCTTAGATTCCTTGTAAGACAGCATTTGTGTCATTTTCTACAAATTTATTACTATGACTGCTAAGCCATGATACGACCAAGGTTTGTGAATTTGGGATAGTGTGCCATTGCTCTTTTTTTTTTTTTTTTTTGTTTGTTTTCTCTTTGCAGTGAATCGGAAAGCATCAGCAATTGGCACAATGAAAGAATATTCAAAATGCCTACATCAGCCTGCCTTAATCTGTGCTGTTTTGACATAAAATAGAGGTATGTACTCAGGCTTTTGCTATTACAAACATTTACACTGTTGCCTAAAATGCATGCCCCTCAATCTATTTTAAATATTCAGCTTGCAAATAAGCAGAGCACAGCCTAACTATGAAACCCCAAACCATGTGAGAATTCATGCAATGTAGCACACGAATTCACACCAAAACTAGGAAATGGCATTTTCAATTGTATTTCCCAGGACACCTTTTCAATTCTCAGACAAATGAAAATGTTACAGTTTTGAATGTTTTTGCTTTCTTGCTCATGTAGAAGCCTTAGAAATGTAGATATAGCTTTCTGAAAAACTGGAAGATGTGACTGTTCATAATAAGAGAAAGAAACTGCAAGAAACAAAGAATTATTTCCTGAACTGAGGCCAAGTATAGGGAAAAAAAATGTAAACCATAAGCACTTCCCATGATCTCATTTCAGTACAGGCTGTATATTGGATCAATTTTATCTCCTTATGTTCCCAGAATATTTTTCTCATTTACACATAGATTACTTTAATTTTCTTTATCTACTGCTTGAAGAAAGTTCACCTACAAATCCTTCAGAATTCAACAGCTTAACCTCATATGTAAAGAGAGGTGCTTATGTCATTCAAAACTGATAAGAGACACATTCTTCTCTTACTTCATCTCCTCTATTTTAACAGTCAAAGATAAATTAGTGTTATTAAGTAATAGATTCAAGGATTCACTGTCCAAAATCTCTTGTAATCCAATGGTAAACTGAGATCACTGCAAAGAATTCTAGATTGGCTTAATTGGATATATGAGACTGCATTACATCAGAGCTTATTACTAATATATTTGCAAACATTAGTTTGAATACTTCATGAATTATTTAGCATTTTTATTCAGAAACTGCTGAACATTGAAAAGCTTTATGTTATGTTAACATCAGTTTTATTTTATCAGATCATCTTTATTAACCAACTATTTAACTGATATTTCATGAAGTTAAATAGAAAAGAATACCAAATGAAGCATATACATAAAGAGAAAGATAGAGTTTTTAAAAAGCATTTGATGAATAATCTGGTAAGTAATCAGATTCTTGTATAAACAGTCATTATAAATTTAGTATCTTTTTGGCACATCTTTATTCTGAGGAATACTATTTTCTGAATCTGAACAATCTGAAGCAGAGAAAATCTGAAAACATTATCCAGTATTTGCATATTTTTACTTGAAACATCTGATTTTCGCCCATATTCAGAATCAGATTCCATATTTTTCCTTCATTCATCTTTTACGTTCTGTCCTATACAGTCAAAATGGTTAAAAGAGGATGAGTGCATTCTGTTCATAAATCAGAATGGTGCAAGTTAATTGTTGAATGAGGAAACTTATTATTTGTGTCAATGCTCTGAAGATGTTCATTGTTGCTTCCTGTTAGTCAGCATAATAATCAAAAGAAATTTTGGGGATGGATTATAGAATGCTTAAACATAAGAAAGTACATACTTGTTCAAATCCAGGATCAGTCCAGCCCAGTATCCCAGCAGTAATCCTAATAAGAAGCAGAGAATAAATAAAAAGGGATTGAACATGCATGGTGGTTTCTCTGACTGTTCTTAGCACACAGAAATTCCTGAGCCTACAGTGATTGGAGTGTTTAGCAACCTTCAAAATACCAGTCTTCCAAATACTAGTCCAGTTCTCCCCCTGAATCATAACAACACTTGGCAAAGGATTTCTGTAGGTTTACTCTCTGCTGTATTTCTGGCTAGGTTACTTCTATGCCATACTGAAGAGTCACATTCTACATAAATATTCTTTGCAAATAATAATTAGGTTTGACCATTTTTATTACTCTTCTCTGAACATTTCATAGCCCTAGAAATTGGATACCCATTGGTAGAATTAGAAAAATACCACCACACAGCTGGAGTTAAAACTGAGGTGTGGGTTGTGAAGGGTAGCTCGAAGCACTTCTACACCTTCAGTGCACCAGCAGAAAGATCAAATAAAACATAGACCTTCTCTTGAATTGATTGAGTGACTTAGTGCCAAAGAAAAGTCAGAAATACTTAGTGCCTTCTGTATCTTGGTCTCCATTGGAAAAGTCTCTTTTCAGGCCTCCCAAGTCTCTGCATCTAGTTGCAGAGTTTGAGGAAGACATGCTAGTTGCAATAGAGAGGAATGAGTCAGGGGCTTACAGTTGCATGTATACAAGTTGATGGGATCAAACAGCATGCACCTGTGTGGGCTGATAAGGCTGGCTGGTGTCATTGTGAGGCCACTCTAATACCTTTGAAGGATCATGGAAATCCGGAGGGGTTCCAAGTAACTGGAAAAAAGTGTATACTTATCTATTGGCATACACAAAAGTATTATGTGCACAGCAGCCATACAGAATAACACTGACTGAAAACAGTACCTTCCTCAGCACACAGAACTCATGCGAACGCAAACATCATGGAAGGCCTCATCCAGCTTCTCCACTCTGACTGATTAACATAAAAGTTAGTAGTGGAATATATATATACACTATGTATTACTTCAGTAGATGGTCTTAAACACTGCAGGTATTCTGACCCCCATATGTCTCCTGGTCTCCCCTGGATCGTGGCTCTGAGACCTATGAGCCCCTAAAGTTTGTAGTCCTATTCTAAATGCCGGTACTCAGGCATCAGATTGTTTCACCCAGACTTAGTTTGGATCTCCTGAATCACCGTTTTGAGATACCCAGTTTATCCAGTGGGTGGCTCTAGATCCCTGGTCTGCCCTAGTTTCTGGGGCTTGGACCTATAAGCCCCTGGGTTGGAACCTATAAGCCCCTGGGGTTCATGCTCCAGCTTCAATTGTTAGTAGTTAGGCCACTTATTTTCCTTCCCATCCAGCTAGAAGTTTGTTAGCATACATAGGTACTCACTCAGAATAGGGAGTACAGTCAGACAAAATACAGTTAGAAACAGGATTTAATGAGAACATAGGACAGACTGCAGTGATGAAGCACAGGGTTTGAACAGAAAAGCATAGTGACCAGCATCCTATTCATATGTGGCTGACCCTTTTATCCCCTTTTCCCTTGCTTGTTCCTCCTCAATCTGCTTGATCCCTGTCTTTCTCCTGCCTCTGGGAAACTTCATATAATGAACCTTGCATATCACCACAGCCCCTTTTAAACATATTAAATTTTACGGAACCTCAAAATACTCTTCTCACTGCATGTCATAGAAAGTCCTATACTTTTAGACAACTACCTTTTGACAAGGATTTTGTTGTAGTCAGCTGTAGTACCACGGATCTGGTAGGTACCTAAAACACTTCCTGCATTATTTGACTCAGAAAACAGTGATTACAGAGAGCTGGTTATGAGTGGAGGCTGTTACCAGCCCACTAAAGTTTAACACATTTAGAAATAATCTGGCTCATGAGACGGATTTCAGCATGTCTGCAGATACACCACACATAGGGAAGCCATTGATTCTCTGAAAGGAAGGGCTACCATCCAGATGGCCCTTGACAAGATGGAGGAATGGGTTGGCAGGAACCTTACAAGATTCAACAAGGGCAAATACTAAAGAGTCCAGCTCCTGGAATGAAATAAATCTCTTAGAGTAATACAGGGGTGCAAATGACTGAATAGAATGTATTTCTTCACAAAAAGTCCTGAGGGTCATGGTGGACAATAAATTGAAAATGAGTCACTGGTTTGACCCTATGCTGGTAAAGGCTAACCACATAATTGTCTGCATCAGCAAGAAAATGGAATCAAATAAAGTAAAACGATTATTCCCTTATAGTTGGCATTTCTTAAAAGCTTTCATCTGGAATATTGTGTCCAGTTTGGAGCCTCTAGTACAAAAGAGAAATATGCAAACTGGAAAGAGTCCAGTGAAAAGCCACTAATTTAGGCCACCCAGTCCAGTGAAGAGCCATAGTCTGGACATCTGAGGACAAGATGAGTGAAGTAGACCAAGAAGTGAAGTCCAAGGAAGGATCTAACTGCAGTCTTTCAGTATCTAAAGGTGGTTCATAGAGTAGATTTATTTCCAATATGCTCTGTGCAACAAAAAATTCCTTCTATATACAATAGCAAAAAAGTCACAGTGAGGGTGTTTGAGCACTGGAGAGAAGTTGTGTAACTCCATCCTTGGAGATTTGTAAAACTTGACTGGACAAAGCTTTGAACATTGAAGTTGGCTCTGCTTTGAAATGGACTACTTGAACCAGATGATCTCCAGAGATTCTTTCTGACTATTTTTTTTTTTTTTTAATTTTCTACTTATCTTATCAGGGGTGAGGAAATGGAAAATGGAAATGAGATTTTTTGCTGCCCAAATTTCCACAATGGCACAGATATCAGTTTTCTTATGTTTTCTATATTCTCCTAATATTTCCCATCATTTGATTTTCTTCCTAATACACTAATGGTAGAAGAAACTCAGATAAATTAAAAAATATTCTTAGATGCACCAAAAAAAAAAAAAAAAAATCTAAAACCTTGTAAATAATGAACACACAAAAATGTATGAGCTTATTTCACTGCTCCTTGCACGTCCCAAGTCACTCTCCCAAATTTTCCAGCTTTACATCTGTGTTCATGCCATGTAGCTCAGACATTTCATCTAAGAAACATCTTTATAAGAGAAAAATAATGCACATGTCAAGAAGAATATGAGATGAGCATTTACTGATATCAGAAATTCATCACAAATTGAATGGGATCAAGCTATCCAGATATGCTTCAAAAGTATGGCAGGAAACTATTGCTATAGAACCATGGGAGTGAGTTGCCTGTACTTTAGACTTCAACACTATATACATATGGCGACTGCAGGATAACATATGCTATGTATATGAAAAGTGATGCTCCCTTTACATTTGCAGGAAAATACACATTTTAGGACTTTCTCTTTTGGTAGGCCAAAAGCAGGCATCAATAATGCTCTGCGGCTCAAATACACATGAAAGAAATCAAAAGAAGTGGCATAAATTACATGGTCTTAATCTGTGGAGAGTTATTTGGCTGAGAATGGCCACGTGAGCAATTCAGACAGTTACTTGATATTAGTGAAGTAGTGAACCAAAGGCTTTGAGGCCTTGGCTGAAGGTTACTAGAGGATGCGTACGTGCGAAAGTTTGACGGGGTTAACAAGGGACACCTGCGTAGTGAGCAGAAGACTTCACAGGCCGCTGAGGGGGTTAACAAAGGACACCTGCGTGCTGACATGGAGAGGGAGTGTTTCCTGAGCTGCAACCAATCATTAAGCTGTTGCTAACACTTGCCCAAGAGGCGTTAACCAATCAGATGTTATCGAATGCTCTAGTAGCTTGAAACTTTCTATAAAAGGCGACACTTGTGTCACAATAAATTGTCAATGCTTGATCACATTGGTTGTTGTTGCATTGTCCATGATCTCCTGTATTAATTTCTACAAGAACATATAAATACTCTTGGATTCTTATCATGATATCATCCAGCTACAGTTTGTATCTGATTCTACACATCAGTTTGACATGCAACAAGGAAAAGTAATAAATGTAAACAAGGTAGGACCACAATTAGCTTTCTTCACTAGAAAAGAATGCAAGCAAGGACAGACAAAAAACTAAAATATTAAAAATAATGATAAATGTATAATTTTATTAACTTAACAGAAATTTTATTAGTTGGACAGATCATGATCTCATCTGTTGTCAGTTACACTCATTAATATTTTGTATTTTGCTTTATTTTGCAACAAAGCTGCAGTTACATTGCTCATAACACTAATGCATAATAGGTGAATAAAATTTGGGGTTTTTTTCTCATTAATTCTTTTTCCGCCTTTTTGTTTGGATATGCTCATTCCTAAAATGCCTTTAGTAAAGGCTTTACAGAACCATGGCAATAAATACAAAACCAAAGAAGTTCACAGGAAAGAAAATAGTATCAGAATGGAGTTAAGAATTTGAGAAGTTACTTTACTTTAAAGATCCGTCTACCTGCCAGTAGTTTTGTTATGCATGAATTAACTTTGACTTGTAATCTTTCCACGCTGACTTCGGAAAGCTCCTCTAATTCAACCAACCTTTATTAGGTCTGCCAAGTTTCTTGGCTTATCTGTGCAGCAGCACATGGTCGTCAAGGGAAGTACAGAACAACACACCTACCACATGTACTTTTTCCCTTTTTCTGGCACTTTAAGATATCCTATTGACTTTGGAACAGCTCATGTGTTATTCTCTCTTGGCATCAGCTATAGACACTCACAACAGCTGGGAACTCAGCAGAAAAAAGTGTAGCAAAAACTAACAAGAGGAAAGATAAAGTCTGTCAGCAAACCTGCCCCTTCCTTCCTTTTGAAGGACTAAATATTTTTTCACTAGAGAAACACAGATCAGTCAAAGATGACACCAGTTATCTCATTAGTAGAAATGCTACTTTTCAACGAGAGATGTATTACGCTTCTTGTGTCCTTTGTTCATTGTGTGAAGGAAAAGGTTTCTCAAACCATAAGCTATCTTTCTGGAAAGAAATATAGAGCTGAGCCATAGCACAAATGACTGAATGAGTTGATTTGATCCTCCTGTGCTGTAAAGATGCTCACAAAGGGACATCTGTTTTAGGAATCCATGATGGTATGTTTTATTCTGATGTTTAATTTATTGATATGAAAGATTTGCTTGAGTATTTGAGTTGATAAATGGGCTTAAACAAAATATTAATTGCAAAAAGATTTCTTCAACTCAAGATGAAATTTCTGGTCAAAACCAAATCTCATGTAAATTTTGATGATAGCAGCCAGTAACATGATGTATGTGTAACATAAAGATCTGAGCTTCTGCTGACGTTAGTGTTTGTTACCGCACTAAGTAGCGGGAAGGTTTCTAAGCTAAATTTTTGCTCCGTCTGCTTTAGTTTGGCAACTTAAACCTTTCTGCACAACACCTTCTTAGACGTTTACAGAGGTTTAGAATAGACCTCCTTAGGTCTTGCTTGCTGTTAAATTTATTCTTTTTGTGAGTAAAAAGAAAAACCAGACTTTTCAAGACAGGGAAATGGAAGAAACAGTTAAGAAAGACTAACATATTAGTATTAAATTAAATGAAATATAATCCAGTACAAGTTTCAGGGTACTGAGACAATTAATTCTTTACAAAAAGAGTGTTTTAACAATCCCATTTAAAAAAGCCAGAACAACTTCCCAAAAAATTAAAGCAAATCTACATCACTGCTGTAAGCATTTAGTATGATTCCAATATTTTTCCTCTAGCTGCACATCAGTACATGTCCATTGCTACTTGTGTCACATTGATTCAGTGGTAAAGTACTGATGCAACACAGGTTAATGTGAAGTGTTTTGGTGTATTATCTCAAATACTGAGATATTCTGAGAGATAGAGTATTATGTTGTACTGCAGACAGGTAGAATGTTTAAGACTGACAGGATTGTCAGCATTTTCTATTAGAAATGGCGTGTTGATATAGTGCAGACAAAAGCATGTGTTTGCAAAGCATTTGCAACTTTAAGTCCCATAAGAAAAGAACAACTTGGTATCCAACTGTTAGTGAGGAAGAGTTGTAAAAGAATGTGATGAGTTTTATCTTAAAAATAAGATACATGCTTTTCTGTTCAAAACTGTGGTAAAGTTTTGTAAAACATTGTAGGGCACACAAAAGTATTAATCATAATTTGACCAGACTGTGCATGACCACGGAGGCACAGGAAAGCTGGAGAAGGCAAGAGATTACAAAATTTCTCTGCCATGAGGATTCAGAATACTTACTGGTAGCAGCACTACTGCATTCCTCTAGGGTGTGAACAAGGTTAAATGAACAACTGGAAAAGAATATCCTTAGTCCTGTTCACCTTGGTCAGCAGACTTGAGTCAACAGGGAAAATTGAATTTAGAGCATCTGATACTGTAGAACTGGGGAATATTCTTGGCTTGCCTCTCTGTAGCACACAATTATATAGCTAAATAGCCACAATAAACTCATTTATTTTAAGTCTTTAAGATTATTTATAAGCCAGGAAATTATACAGGCAAACATAATTTCAGTAGCAACTCTAGGGATGAGGAAAAATTGGCAATATAGTAGATTTGGTCTTTAACCAAATGTCAAATGAAGTTGTATGGCAACCCTTGGGAACATTTAAAAGTGGCAGCTTAAGGCAGAAAACCTGCTTGTCTGAAGTATCCCCTTTATTTGCTTAGTGTGCAACTTTGTCTTATTATTTGTATTACGACAGATCTGTGAAGCTACACTGAATTTGTCCTAGATGCTAGGACATGGAACATGGAGTAAAGACAATGGATGCAATGAAGAAACCTTTGAGGAAAGGAGTTCTGAGCGACAGATACCCCGCAGAGCTAACTATCATCAGTTGACAATTTTGCCTTGTAAGCCTATAGTGGTTCTGTAGTGGTAGAAGAGTGATCAGAAGACCAGCTTAATTGATTTTAGTGGGCACACTTCATGCATTCAAGCAATATATGATTTTAATGGGTAAGAACTGAATGCACAAAGGGACCTAGATGTCAAACTGCTAAGAATTGTACCACTTTTTAAGTATCACTAAAAAGTGCCTAGAGTAGCAGCCCAATATGCAAAAAAAGCATAATAAAACCTAACATACTGAACAGTCAGCTACTTATGCATTCCAACAGGATATTCTGAAGACTTGTCTGTAACACAAACAAATCCACCACCAAATTATTACTAAACCAGGAAATTTTATAGCAAATTCAGACCTCCAGATTCTGCAAATAGCACGAAACCATTGGGTAAAGTCAATGGAAAGATAAACAGAATGTGGTCAGTAACTGATTTGGTTTTTACTCACCAAAGCACACTTTGTCAAAAAAAACCCTATCCTGCTTTTTCTTTTATCAAGCCAACTGAAATAAGGGTTATCGTATGTAGAGGAATGTTGAAGTTTCCACAGGCCAACAGTGTGAAAAACTGTCTTGAGCTGTATCTTAATAAAAGGAAAAATACCCCTTTTATGGAGGACTTTAAGTATAATAAACTTTTTAGAGAGACTATTAGGACTGAGTCAAGATTCTACAAAATGGGAAAAAAAAAAAAATGATCATCAAGAAAATTTCATTTTGAAGGTCAAAACTTGTAGAACTGCCAAAAGTGAAAGAGAGCTAACACTGCAAGAGAAAGAAATAGAATTATTATTGTTGTTATTATTATTATTTTACTTGATTTCAATTATTCAACTGTTCTTAGACCACAAATTTTGCCTTCTTCCGATTCTCCTCCTCATTGCGCAGAGGGAAATGAGGAGTGAGCAAGTGGCTGCATGATACTTAGTTGGTTTCTGCGGTTAATCCACAACACTCAGTTGCTTTTAACCCCAAGCTCAAGCGAGACTCCTTTTGGGGTGTGCACAATTGAGAGCAGAGCAGAGTCCTGCACTTAACCTCTACATTCTTACTGTTAGTTTCACTTTCAAAAATCTCTTCTGATTACACCTGAGATGACTATTGCATCGCCTTTTCATTATTGCAATGTACTTGCGAGATTGAAAAAAGGTTTCTTTTTAAACTCTTCTTATCTCACTCATATATATAAGGAAGCCAGTGAAATCACAAGTACAGGATGAATTCACCTGAAAGCACTCATCCAAAGCTACTATAAGTATTCCTGGGTGTCATATTCTGACTATTATACTAAATTGCACCCATATGTTTTCAAAATGGGATACACTTTGGCCATTCCTCTGCTATACAGTGTTGTGGTGTGATAAGAAATAAACTGATACTCAGCTCTGTTGCTATTCAGACTAGAAGGTGGGCAGTGTGAGAAACACATGGATGCATGATCTTGCGCAATGTGGAATTCAAGTACTAATGATTTTTTGAGAAACAGCATAAAATTATCAATCTGATTTTACTACTGATGCACTTTGAAAACACCTAGCAAATGTACTCTAATCCTTCCATGTCATTAAATAATTACAAAGATATTGCTAGGTTGTTGGGTTGGTGGCTTGGTTTTGTTTTTTTATTTTGCATCTGGACAAGAACATGTAGTTTCATACGCATTTAAAAAAAAAAAGAAAAAAAATCCTTACCACCATGCTTTGCCCCTATTCATGTTTGCAGCTTTGTAATATTCACACTCAAAATAGTTATGCAGAGAAGACAGAATGAAAAAAAATCTTATGTTCACATTACCTATCTGCAACTATGTGAGAGTAGATGTGGCTCAGGACGACTGTTTTACAAATAAAGTAAACGCAAGATTTTTATCTTATCCTATCTTCTCGTATAAAATCTTCATCCCAACTGACATATTCTTAAAAGTACTGCTTCTTAAAAAAAAATAGGGTTTGGATAATCTGCATCTTTAGATAAGGATCTAAGTATTCTTTACGTCTAAGACTAGATATGTTCTTCAGTTATTAATAGTAGTTCTGTAGTTCAGTTTTCCATCTCTTATGAGTGGTTTTCACAACTTTTCCTGTGACTTTTATGATAGAACTCCACTTCTGAATATGAATTTTACTGCTTTCTTTTTTTTCTTTGTGCCTAGGGGAAGTGGAAGAGGAGAGCTGAAGATGAAGTAATATAATACTCATATACCCTGGGCATTAGGGGCCTCTTCTAAAACTCTGTTTGTGCAGATCTGGCTGATGTTCCTTGGTCAGAGGGAGAGTAAAGAAACTTTTCCTTTAAGCATGGTATTAGGATAAAGAGGATGCACTTTTGCCACTACATTAGTGAGCTTTTTTTTCTATCTGATTGCAAAAAAATATATTACAGTACAGGTTATACTAAAATACTCTCTTGATTTAAAATATTGTGTGCTTATAGGACAGATATCATCCAAACAATATCTTTTGGAAATTGTCCAGAACTATCACCTCGTTTTTGTTTGCTGTATCTTACATTTGATTAATGCCTGCAATGTTTCTGTTTTTCTCTTTTTGCTCTTGAAAGTGTATTATAATCAGGATGGGGACTCTTATCTAATGTTAGAGCTGCACAACTTTCTCCTAAAAGGATCTTTTCAGCTTAAATAACTGAAATTAAATTTTCCCTGTTGATCGGTCCCAAGTTACAGGAAATTTGATAAGACCATTAATTTTTATAATCCAGGACTCTGTTTTGCAAACTGGCAAACAGCCCACAAATAAATACAAACATTTAAGATGCTATGTCTAAGAAGATTCTGTTCTTAATGAGTTTAGTCCTGACCTTCTAACATTTTATAATCACAGCAAAAATGATAATTTTCCAACCTAAGGGTGTAGGGATGAAGCAGGACTTTGCAGTGAAGACTGACAGCTTCTCTAGGGAAGCCTGAGCCAAGGCTGACCAGAGAGCTGATATTTACCTCTTGTACAGTTTTCAGGACTCTCCTGTCAGGCCCAGCACAAGGAAGGAAGTAACTGATTCAGAGCAAAACCAATTCAATAAGGTCATGATTTTATGTGGTCACTTCATTGTTATTGGGATGGCTAAGGCAGTAAGATGGGCAGACACTAGGTCTGGGACAAGCAGGGTCAGTTTGATTCATTCCCCTAATGCTGTTTTTTTCAATAACCTACTGTTCCTAACACACCATGAGCAGAAGTGGCCAAAGATCATGCAAACCTCCTAGACCTGCCAATGGACAATGCAACAGCATCATATAGAGAAGTTCTGTTTCTTTCATTTTTAAACTTAGAGGGGCAGGAAATGACATAGAAACAGAGGTCCAGTTTTGTGTTACAGTAAAGCAGCTAATCACTGCTCTCCCTTTTCTGATTTCTGTTGCTCTGAGTTGTTCTGGATATTTTTAGATATATGTGAAGTCTATGAAAATATAGTGCCTTGAACATACTAAGTGCTGCTAAATGTAATTTGAGAAAACAGTTGTTTAGTCTTAAACCGCCTACTGTAACAAAGCAGGTACCACTGTCTTGCTGGTTCAGCTTGCTATCTGTAATGTGGGGATAACAGTAGCCCCTCACATCACACTGCACTTTGTGAAGATAAATTAATGCTTGTGGAGCATCACAGTGCAGAGTGCCAGAGAAAAACCCATGAGGAAATTAATAATTCTGTCTTCATTGCAGCCTCTGAATAGTGTGCAGTAGATAAGGCTTAAGTCCACAAAATGAACAATGAGGGTAAAACAAAACATTGAATAGCTGTTCTTTTTTAATTGATCACCATCCATTCTGTTCATTCAATAGGGTAGGGATCCTGTGAAGAAAAAATGCAGCGTGTGATTAGGTATTAAAAGCCTGTATCATAAAGCATATCCTCAAGGAAAAGGAACTACGGCCGCAAACGCAATTGAGTTCTTTCATTTTGTACTTGTAAGAATTTGATTTTGCCACTGTAATATCTATCACGGTTCTTGTTATAAATCACTCCCTTACTGTTATCTACCCCCTCTTAACTGCACACAGATCCTTGAACTCTACTTCAAAAAATATTCCAACAGATGTAAAATGTTTTTCCACAGATGATTTTTCTCACAGATGTTTTCCCTATTCATTTCTTCACTTCTTCTCCCCTCAGTTCTCCTTCATTCTTTTGTGCTGTTCATGACAATATTTCTCTAGAAGGGGAGATGTGTTGGCTTCTTCAGAAGCTCAGATAATTGCAGTACTTTCTAAATGTCAATGACTTTGTGCCTTTAGCAGCCTAAATTCAAGTATGATACTCATACCTTACTGAAGTCTTCTTTTTCAGTGAGAGACTCAAAAGTCAGGATCAATCAGCTACTTTATGTAATTTAATACCTTTCAAACTTGTTTTTTGTTTAGATTGTTCCTCTTCATTTTTCTCTTCCATAAATGTATCTTTTCTTCCATTTGTTGATAGTCTTTTCATTACAGTGAAACTTAGATACAGTCATTTTGTCCAATAACACTGATTATATGTTTATTTTCTTTTGTTAAATGATCTGAGAAAAGAATCAAGTCTATGCTGAGATGCTAAAAGAAACACAGGTCAGGTCATGTTAATTATGTCAATATGTACTGGTTTATATGCTGGAGAGGGAACAGGGTGAAATCAAGTAGTCCTTTTAAAAATTATTCACTACAGGAAAATAAAAAATTTTCAGCCCCTACCAAGCGCAATTCAAGTTATCAAAGTTTTACCAATTAAAAACAATTCCTTTTCTTCCCAAATTTTTTTCACACTTATCAGTTTTGTATCCTTCTTGGCAAATATAGCAGTTATTAAAAAATCTCAAATATACATAGGCAAATATGAAAATGGGATTCCAATGTGGTAAAAATTATCAAGTTTGCTTAAGGGGGCAAATGGACATTTTTATCATAAAAATTCCCCTTACTGGTGTTCAGTTTTCATGCTCTATTTCAGCCTCTGAACGTTCATATTGAAATTAGGATTCTCCTTTGAGAGCTATGAAGGTATACACCATGCATAATAAACACAATGTAGGCTTCAGATAATCTAGCTGTAAGAAAGTGAGTGCTGATAACATTGCTATTTAGGGACAGGAGACAAAGAAATGTCAGCATCAGGAAGATGCTGATAAATTAATCCATGGGCTTTGATATTGTGCAAACTGGTTGCAGTGATCAAAATCCAGCACCTAACACAGGACATATTAAATCTCAAATAAACGGCTGATTTCTGGACTAGAATCTGGAAACCCGGGCCAACAATGCACATTTGTTGTGGCCACAAGTTTCTGGTTGTGTAGTTGTATGGGACCAGTTGAGCTAATGTGCCATTAACAGACTCTTCAACAAGAAAGTTGTCAAATGGGAAAATACTCTATTATAAAGGTATATTTTTAGTCTTCAAGATTCAATAATGAAGAACTTTAATTAAAAGATACACTCTTAGGCATACAAAGTCTGAATACAGTAACAGGAAGTCAGATTTTAAGTAGACTGCTGAATAGAGATGAAAATTATAGTTATTGAGCTGGCATTGTAACTATCAGAGCAGAAGTTATAGTCCGATATATACAGTAAAATGTCCAAAAATCTTATCCATATCCAAACATTATATTTATTTATTTATTTATTTATTTATTTATTTATTTATTTATCTACTTCTTTCCAGTTTTTTATGTTCTGGAAATATGAAATTTCTGGAAATGTAAAAATCTGCACAATTACATTTATCAAAGAGCCAGCATTGCCCTTTGGTATATATGTGAGGGATGTGAGACTATGGAGATTTTGCCAAACTGATGTTGATGAGCAAGTAAGAATACAAATTAGGTGTTTATGTCTCAGATCCAATTAAGAAGCAGTATTAATTCATACAAATGCTAATATTAGTGACTGGAAGATATTTTCTTTATTAAGTGTATCAGTTGAATCAGGGAATCATGTTGGAAGGAGCCCTGGAGGTCATCCAGTTCAACTCCTCCACTCAACCCAGGTCTAAGGACCTCCAAGGATAGAGATTCACCAGCTTCTGGGCACTCATTCCGATATTTGAAAAAAAATATTTACATTCCTTGTTTACAACTTTCAAATTAAAGCAAAATTAAATTTTACTTTGAAGGCGTACACAGATTTGGATCAGATATTGAGGTAGTGTCTTAGGCAATCTGAATACTAAGGGAATAGAGAAAAGAAATTTAAAAATTGATATATTTTCAATAAATTTAGTTTTGCAAGAATATAATTGCAATAAAGGTAGGATGCTTGTTTGCAGTTTATGTCAGCTGCTACATTGTGAAATAGTCTTCATGTGTGTTTTGATGAAAAAAGATTATAAGAAAGTATCTGTCTTGCTGCCAGTGATTGTAGCAATCAGAAGTTTGCTAAAAGTATATAAAATACAGCTTAGCTGTATAAAAAGCTAAGCCGACTCAAGGACGTTTAATTCATTGCTCTAATAGTGTGGACTGGAGAAACATAAAAACATTATAAATCTTATCTGATTCAATTTTCTGGCCATCAGTATGTGAGCTTTAATATTTCACACATAAAAAGTACCAAGAAAGAATACTGCACGTTAATACAGTGAAGACAAGAGAAACCATTTTCATTTGCATAGATAAGATTCATATTGCAAGGGTCAAGCTGATGTAATACAAATGCGATTTGAAAAAAAATACATAGCATAACATTTAACATTCTTGTTTATTCTAAGATTAGTGAGATTCCCAGTGGTGCTGTGTATCTCAGTACTTCAGATTTTGTATTTTCTGTGGCAGTCTGTGCTATTAGGCTAACTTTTCTAGTAAAATCATATCATGAACAAGAATTTGACTTCATGAATATCTCATGTTGCCAATCCTGTAATCTAACTCTTTTTGATATAAAGTTATCTATTTGATAGCTGACAAAAGTTATGATTTTAGCTTGTAAACTTACGTAAATAACCTTTAATTTTTAGCTTATTTTTTACATGCTTCAGGCAGATAATACCCAGTGCATTTTCTTTACCCACTAAGAAAACAAGGAGATAGTTGTTTGCAACCATCTCTTTCCTCAAGCCTCTCCACTATACGTGTCTATGCATAGTGAAATGTTTTGTCTGTGCCACTGAAACGGTCTGCTGCAGGCTTATTAACTCAGAAATGAAAATATTTCCCAGATAGTGAAGGATCCTAACTAGTCTTTGGAAAGGGCAGTTTCTCACCTTGAAACTATCTGCCCTCTCTATGGCCATAAGGTGATTTTAGTTGTCAGTGAAGGAATTTTGTATACAGAGAGAGGAATGGAATTGTTCTTAAGTGATGAGTAATTGAGTATACTGGTAAAAAGAGACTTAAGACGGACCACTCAATGAGCTCTCTTGGTGATTCAGGATTAATTTCACTGGATTTAATGGGCTGAACTCCAGATTTCCTGGGGTGTAACACAATTGACTTAGAAACACCATGTTTCTGAAGAAAAAATATATTTATATGGTGCAGAAAAACATATAATCATAACAAAGCAAAAAATATTTGCACCTGGGATAGGGATTACACCGAAAAGCTTTCTCTCATTTCTGCAAAGCAAAGAAGTGGAGAGGAGCTGTGATATCATTGATATAGGATAACGACCTCTATCCATCAGCTAACTATATGGCAGCATCTAATTGTTTTGCAGTGGTAATTGATATGGCCTAAAGCACCCCATACACATGGCGCTTCAAAACAGAGGTAAAAAGCAAGTCTGCTCTTCCAGAGAGTATATAATCTGGCAGCTTTTTCACTAAAGGCAATTCAGTGAATACAGCTGAGCAGTGAAGTTGAAGACTGACACCTAGACAAAGCTGAAAGAATCTGTATGTAAGAGAGTCACATTAAAAAAACTCAAACCCCAAGGATCATGTTTAATCCCTGAAAGGGATCACATTGTTTATGTGGGACACTTAATAGAACAGGATTCTGACTGACCCATCTAGAAGAGACTGCAATTCAGATTGATAACAATAAGCATGAAACAGGCCCTACAGATTTGGAGTAGTCCTTCAGAGCAAGGAAAGTAATGCGGAGTAAAGAAGGCCTGTCATTTATTGTATATGTCATAAACTATATAAATTGCATTAATAGCATCATCTGGCTTCTTGCTGCCACAGAGGTAAAAACATTCAGCACATGAAGCAGCAGCTGTGGCAGCATTGAAAGCTGGTGAAATCAATTTGGGAGCATTAGTAAAGGAAGTAGCAGGTGTGGAGACATCTTTGCCGCTGACTTGTTTTCTGGAGTGACTTGATGGATCTACCTGTTATTACTCCTGCCAAAGTAAGAGATGCTGTTGCTCTATCTAACTTGCCACCATCTTTGGCAAATAGGTCAATAATTTTTGTTCAGAGTGACAGAATTTAAGCAATCTGAGACTTAGTTTCAAAAGTTATATTTAAGGAGTAAAAGGTTACATTTTATTTTGTTTTTTGTCTGCTCAGGTCTCAGAGTGCTACTGACAGCAGCAGTACATTCCTGCAGTGCTGTATCTGCTGCCTTTATTATCTGGCTTGACCATCAAGCACTGTAATTTTTATCATCAAAGAGAGCATCTACTGGAATGAGATGGTATTCCAGGAAGGTTACTGGGGGCTGGGGAAAGAGTCATTTTGAGAGAGAAGTATGAGAAATGGATCAGCCTTTTAAAGACAACTGCCTGTCAAAAAGGTTTTAAATACATGATCAGTATCAGCAAAAGATGAATAATTCCCTGACAAAATGCACAGAAAGAAGATAAATCTGCCCTCTTTTGGGCATGACACCTTGGTTCTACACAAATGTCTAAAGTGGCTTTGACTGTCCTTTTCAAGTGGAGTCCAAAAGAAATAAAACAATGTCAGAGTCTACTACTGTGAGCCCACCAGATCAGTGAGGTTGGATTTTGTGAGGAAAGATTAGCCATCAGGAAGCCTAAAAAATATATTACCTGAGACAGAGCAAGTCCCTAAGGTCAGAGTGTGATTTCATTTAAGCCAGCATCAATCCGGATTTCCTCCACCAGTTTCAAGGCAGTTGTCTTCAGTAGAGATGCTCTGGATTTACAGCCATGTATGTAAGACCACCACTTAGTACACTGGATACTGTGAAGTGATATGCAGATAGAAACAGTCAGAGCCAAACTCTGCCGCAGTTTATACCCATGCAACTCCTCTGAAGTCACTAAGTGCACTCTTTGTCTCTAATGCTTTGCAGTATTTCTTGTCTCCTGTATAATACTTTCTTTCCCTGATACAACCTTCTGCAGTTCTCTCCAAAAAATGGTGACGAAGTGGCAGAGCAGTGACCTTTTGTAATGAGAAATACCAGAACACTCTCTGCCTCACCATATTTTAACTGTTTCCTCTGCTGTACAGCTGGCAACAAGGTACTACTTTCACCTCCTTCTCAGTTCAACAATGGCAGCCTGCAGGATTTTCAAGACCATTTTTATCGGTTTCATATTTGCATCTGAATGAGAATCAGCCTCATACTTGTTTTCACAAACCTACAGGAAACAAATGTGCCTCCTGTGTTAGGTGCAGAATGATGAGTGAACTTAATGGAGGCTGCGCATAAATTCTACAGAGACGTGGATTCTATGCCTGGTGAAACCCTAGTAGGTTACTAGGGTTTGAGAGGTACAGAGTTAGAGAAAACTTGCAATGCTGTGTGGCAGCACATCTGCAGTGTGCTACTTCTCCTAGTTCTGCGGCTCTGAGTGCAGAAGGGAGCACTATGAAGATCTGTGTGGATAATAAAGACATTTCCCAGCACTTGCCTAAATAACCAGAACACTAATAAATCACTTCAGGTAGAGTAACGTGTCCCTGTAGAACTGCATTTTCAACTTTTTTGGCAACTCCACTTTTTTTGTAACCCATACTGCAGAGTGATACCTTTAGGCCAGCTAAGCTGACTGCTTGAGAGTCAGATAATTTTTCATACATTCCTCCAGTTTTAGTTCTTTGTTGTCACCTAATAACATAATCAAAGGATCAGGGAGTTGGACATTGGGGTACACTATGTTTTAAAAGCATTCAACCTTCATAATCTTATTTATTAAATAAGAAAACTCACCTACATTATGTCTCCCTCTTAAAATTTAACTAAAGGTTCTTACTGCATTCCTGTACTTCCTAGAAAACAGTTGGAAAAAAGTAAAAGTATAATTTTATCCTTCCAGAAATATTTACGACCTTTCTATGGTACCTGCTTTTTCATCTCATCAAAGTTTAAACTTTACTTTTACTCCTCTAACATGAATATCCACAATTTACTTCAAAACTTGAGTCTTCACATCCTCGAATTCAGGGGTTTGTTCAAGAAGGGAATGGTTATAAGGAAAGAAGGCTGGGATGGCTGAGGGCAGTGTTGCTCAAGCGGAATGAAGATAGAAATGGTTGCGGGGCCAGAGCATACAGGGAGGCAGGAACAGAAGGCAGGATTTCAGAGCAGCAAAGAGCAAATAAAACTTTGACATTTCAGATGAAAGAATCAAAGCACAAGGACAAAGATACTAGGATCAAAATGTGGAGACATACATTAAGTGTGAGGAAAACGGAACAATTCAAAGGATATGAGAAGGAAGAAAAGGAGGAAGAGCTGAAACAACAAGTAGTTGAAGCAGGGGAAAAGATGGTAAAGAAATAATTTTAAATTACGATAGAAAGAACGAGTAGAGGCAAAGACAAAATGGGCAGGAAAGTCCTTTGAAATGTGATTTTTCTAGAGAGATGAGCCATGCAGCAGAATGGGAAAGCATTATGCTTTTTTTGTGAAAGCAGGTTTGTAATACATATGCAGACTACTTTTATAGTAGTCTGTGCAGGTTTTCCATTTACTGCCTGGATATTGTTTCACATTTATTCTCAATTTGTCTCAGATAATGATTTGCTAACATTAAAATAGTATGTACATACTCTTCCTGTTTACTTTCTCTCCACAGGTTCTCAGATTTGTAATCCAAAGCATTCTTTCCTTTGTGGCCTCTCACAGGCAAACTCTGACGCTGTGTGGATCATACATGGAGTTTCTTCTGGGGAGCAACGGACGCTGATGTAAAAATTGCCCTTTCAACCCCACTTTTCATCCTTTGCTTTATAGATCTTGGTTTATAACATTATGTTAGGGAAAGCCAGAATTTAGTAGACAATGTTTGCCAACAATAATCATTTAAATGACCATAAAGTATTATGTAATAATACACTATTGCAAAGCTTGGTAGCCAGTTATCATGTGCCACATCTGTACCTGACCAAAGTATGCTCGAGTTAGTAATACTCATGTAATAAGCATGAGTAACCCATAGGACAACTGAGCAGGTCCTGATGAAACATCATGGTTATTGTTAAAAGGTATTTGGGGAACCACCTGTGCACTGGAGAAGATGTCCTGAAGTGCACACTGTGGAAATAACCCCATTCCTTTTTTTATTTTCCCAGCTAGACACTCGAGAGTCTTTTTTTTTTTAATTTGCTGGTTTTATTTTCTTTTGTTTACAGTTGACATTTTCCACCAGATATGTACCCACAAATAACGTACTTAAGCAAGTATCAGTATCTTTTGTGCAACATTGGAGTCCTTCTGGGTCTTCATTTTATCCAAAGCAGTAGAGACTGACAATCCAGATTTACTCCTACTCCAATCCATCTTTGTTTTTGATTGCATTTTAGGGGTCATCTTTGTAGGGGTATCTATTTGTAATTCAATGGCAGTCTTTAATTCTTTCCAGATTTTTTTTTCTGAAATAGACTTGTATTTGTATTGTATAATGTATTCCAATTAATATTTCATGCAAGTAAATCCTTTTGGTAGATGTTTACTGCAGTTGGTTTGGTAGAGTCAACAGTTTTTTAAATAACTTGTATAATCTCTTAATCTGTGATAATTAATGAATGAATACATAAACAGAAATTGTTGTATACAATTCAATTAGAGCAGCTTTGTTGCATTTGTAATCTGCTTGTGTTAGCATCTCCTTAGTTTCCTTTATGCCATCTCTATTATTTAGAATAAACAAATAGAAACATGAATTGAAAACTTCTGACCTTGTTCATTCTTACTGCATTGTGGTATAGATAAATTCAGAGAATCACAGAAGGGTTTGGCCTGGAAGGCACCTTGAAGATCACCTAGTTGCACCTCCCCACCACGGGCAGGGACACCTCTCACTAGACCAGGTTGCTCAAAACCTCATCTAACATGGCCTTGAACACTTCCACAAGTCGTCCCTTTAGGCTTACTAGACTGGACAAATTCTCAGCTACTTTGAACTTCTGAGCTGACAAAAGCACTGCGCACTGGTAAAACTGCTAAAGAACTGGGTATCTTTAAGCAATCAGTCCACACCACCAATCGAAAATGGCAACATAAATTAGATGCTTGAAAAGGAAGTGCTGACCTTTTAGTAGGTAAACCACCAATGCAGTTTTGCCTATTATACAGCTCTGTAGTGCAGTATTTTAAAAAAAATTCATTGCTGCTTAAAGATTTTTCAGGAGAGTCAACAGAATTGGCAGAAAAATAACCAGAAAAATTAACTTGCTTAATATGTGCATTTAATTATTTCCTTCCTTGAATATTAATTTCTATAGCTCCCCACATCCTTTTCCAGTTATACTTTCTTATCACATTTCTTTTGTTGTAAACAGTACTCTATCAAAGGAAACATCTCTCTGTCGCATGAGTTGTGACATTTGACTTTCCCTTTTGATCTCAAAATAGACACCTCTTCACACAGATTTCCCACATTATTACAAAAATGAGATTAAGGATTTTGTTTTTTCACCCACTTCTGCTTTTTAACCTTCTGAACTTACATATAAGTATTGGAACATCTTCTCCGCTTACCATGTTAGCTCCTAGCTATTCCTGATCCAGAAACTCATATATCAGTAAAGACACCTGGATTGGTTTCATTTGACTTTATGCTTTCTCCTCATTTTCACTCTCTTCCAAAGATAAGTGACTAAGATTGTAAAGGCAGCAATCCTACAATATTAAGTATTGTATATGTCATGGTTTAAACCCAGCTATAACTCGCCCAGTTCGCTCACTCACTCCCCCCTCTTTCTTCTCCCCCACTCCCTGAAGGGATGGGGAGGAGAACCGAAAGAATGTGACTCCCACAGCTTGAGATAAGAACAGTCCAGTAACTAAGGTATAACACAAATCACTAATGCTACCACCAATAATAATAATGACAAGGGAAATACAAGGGAAGAGAATACAAGTGCTCACCACCTGACAACCTAGCCTTGAACTAGCTCTTCTGGGTTCCTGCCCCCAGTTTTTACATCCTGGGCATGATGTGCTGTGGTGAGGAATACCTCTTTGGTCAATTTGGGTCAGGTGTCCTGTCTCTGCTTCCTCCAATCTTCCCCTCCTCCCTGGCGGAACATGAAAATCAGAAAGTTCTTGATCAGACTAAACATTACTGCAGCAACTAAAAACATTGGTGTTATCAGCGCTGTTCCCCAGCCGAAAGTGGAAAACACAGCGCTGCACCAGCTACTAAGAAGGAGAAAAATGACTGCTGCTGCTGAACCCATGACAGCATATTATCCTAAAATATTCTTTTCTTCTTCAAGAGAAGGTTTGTATTTCCAACTTTATTGCTGTTTCAGAAAACTTCAGACGTTGTTGTAGATTTCTACTTCAGTTTCTGAGCAAAATTGCAGGAGCAAAAACGATTGACTATTAAAATTGTTATGATCAGAGCTTTGAGCTCCAGGGATGGCTTAATAGCTGAGAAGTTGCAAGGGGATGTAAATTGGCAAGGGATATCATACAAATAGCAGAAACTGTAATGAATAAATGTACTTAATAAAGCCTATCCATTTATCCTTCAAGCCTCTAAAGCACAATGTTTTCATACAACTTCCATTGCTGGTAGGATCATAACAAATACTGTATTACTCCACAATATTTTTCCTCCTTTGGAAATATGACAACAAAACTCATATTTTGTGAAGGTGTGTGTCTAAATATCTAAACTGGGCATGGAAAGGGAGAAAACTAGAACTGGTTGGTAATTTCTTAAACTGCTTTATTCAGAATGAAGTTAGAATGTCAGCCAAACCCAAATGAAACATAATAGCTCTCCCCACCAATCTCTTCCTGCAAAGTGATGGCTTAGGCAAAATTAAAACCAGAAGGTATTTTACTAGAACTATGTTGATTTTGACTAAATTTCATAAAACTCTTTTGGAATGGTTCTTTTCAAGTTCTCTTCATTTGTAGCTGTTTCACTCCATATAAACAAACGTAGTGGACAACAGAGTGTCTCTGAAGTCTGGTGAGTTACGATATTCACTCAGAATTACAAATTCAATAAATTCAAATGTTTCTTTATAATGTCAGCTATGTGTCATTTACATCTAATCCCCTTTTACTTCATTTTTTTAATCATTAAGAAATTTCAGGGGGAGAGAAACAGAATCTAAACATTGGTGGGGTGAGAAATGTGCTTCTGCCTGTATCAAATACAGGTTAAACCAAAATTTTATCTCTATTCTTAAAATATGAGAGAAAAGGGATCATTTACTTAATGAAATTATTGCTTTTACTGGTTTTAGCTATGCTCTTCACAACAAAATACATCTAATGTACACAAAGCAATGAAATTATGTTTATGCATAATATTGTTGGCCTGGTACAAATATTTGTCTTTGATAACTGTGTATCTTTCTCCTGCTTGCTAGTGCAATAACTTATACCTTGGAGCAGCCTTAAATTCACAGGACTTTGTCTTAAAATTCAAGAATTCATCGAAACACACACATTGCAGTCTGTCATTTACCTACTGAAGATGAAGTTTTTTATTGCAATTTGTTCTCATCTCAACAGACATTATTAATTTTTACACTGGTCAAGAAAATAGAAGCCTATAAATGTATATATCCAAATTATTAATAGTCTCAGATGCTAGCAGTTTTCTAAATACTCCTGAAACACGTTTCAAAGATCAGATAAGACTGGAGTTAGGAAATCTCATAGGTTTTCTATCTTCCATCACCAGTAGTACAAAAGCCATGCTTACATGTACTCTAATGATGGGAATGTGAGATGGTGTATTATGAAAAAAGACTTTTCCTGCTGAAATGTGTAATTTTTTACATCAAAGAAAAGATTGCAGTTTTTTGTAATATGTGACATGGACCTTTCATCACAGTAATATTATGTAATTTTTCTTATGTGCAATTTTATTATGTTATTTACCCAAAGTTCTGAAGTAAATCATACTACCCACTATTCAAAGTAATAAAAAAAATTCTGACTTTATGTCCAGTAGGAATATATCTTTCTGAGTGAGTATTCGGTGGCTGCTGATATATTTTCTTTTTCAACTCTTTCATATTTTGGAGAGGATACTCCAGTTTCTGAGATATACCTGTCCTCCCTATGGACTCCATGGTGAAAGCCTCCGGCACGCTGTTTCTGAGAAGAACATAGAATCATAGAATAGTTAGGGTCGGAAAAGACTTTAAGATCATCAAGTTCCAACCTGCCATGGACAGGGACACCTCACATTAAACCATGTTACCCAGGGCTCTGTCCAACCTAGCCTTGAACACTGCCAGTGGTGGAGTATTCACAGCTTCCCTGGGCAACCCATTCCAGTGCTTCACTACCCTCACAGTAAAGAATTTCTTTCTTATATCTAACCTAAGCTTTCCCTGCTTAAGTTTTAACCCATTACCCCTTGGGCTATCACTATAGTCCCTAAGGAAGAGTCCCTCCCCAGTATCCTCATAGGCCTCATTCATATACTGAAAGGCTGCTACTATATTTACCATAGTATTTCAAGGAGCTTCTAGACTTCCCAAATTCCTACAGCTTTTCTGATTTCTTTGGAACTTCACTGTGATCACTTATCCAAAGGTGTGTCTCTTTTTTAACATCAATGAATAATGAATTTACATACCAGCTTTTTATGAGCTTCTGATGATCATACTCGTAATCATAGGATCGTAGAATCATTGAATAGTTAGGGTTGGAAAGGACCTTAAGATCATCTAGTTCCAACCCCCCTGCCACAGGTAGGGACACCTCACACTAAACCATGTCACCCAAGGCTCTGTCCAACCTGGCCTTTAACACTGCCAGCAATGAAGCATTCATAACTTCCCTGGGCAACCCATTCCAGTGCATCACCACCCTTACAGTAAAGAATTTCTTCCTCATACCCAATCTAAACTTCTCCTGTTTAAATTTGAACCTGTTACCCCTTGTGCTATCACCACAGTTGCTAATGAAGAGTCCCTCCCAACATCCTTATAAGCCCCCTTCAGATAGTGGAAGGCTGCTGTGAGGTCTCCACGCAGCTTTCTCTTCTCTAGCCTGAACAGCCCCAACTTTCTCAGACTGTCTTCATACGGGAGGTGCTCCAGTCCTCTGATCATCCTCGTGGCCCTCCTCTGGACTTGTTCCAACAGTTCCATGTCCTTTTTATGTTGAGGACACCAGAACTGCACACAATACTCCAAGTGAGGTCTCACAAGAGCAGAGTAGGGGGGCAGGATCACCTCCCTCAACATGCTGGTCACGCTCCTTTTGATGCAGCCCAGGATACGACTGGCTTCCTGGGCTGCAAGCGCACACTGCTGGCTCATGTTCATTTTTCTCATTGACCGACACCCCCAAGTCCTTCTCTGCAGGACTGCTCTGAATCTCTTCTCTGCCCAACCTGTAGCTGTGCCTGGGATTGCTCCAAACCAGGTGTAGGACCTTGCACTTGGCGTGGTTATACTTCATCAGGTTGGTGTCAGGCCACCTTTCAAGTGCGTCAAGGTCCCTCTGGATGGCATTCCTTCCCACCAGCGAATCAACGGAACCACACAGCTTGGTGTCATCAGCAAACTTGCTGAGGTTGCACTCAATCCCACTGTCCATGTCACTAACAAAGATGTTGAGCAAGACCAATCTCAACACCGATCCCTGAGGGACACCACCCTTTCCTTCTCCCGCTCCCAGAGGGATGGGGGGGAGAATCAAAAGAATGTAATTCCCACGGGTTGAGATAAGAACACTCCAGTAACCTAGGTATAACATAAACCACTGCTGCTGCCACCAATAATAATAACAATAAGGGAAACAAAAAGGGAAGAGAATACAACCACTCACCACCCCCTGACCGATACCCAGCCCGACCGAGAACTGATCTCACATTCCAGGACCCGGCCCCCAGTTTTTACATCCTGGGCATGATGTGCTCTGATATGGCATAGTTCTTTGGTTAGTTTTGGTGTGGTGTCCTTGTCTCTGCTTCCTCCCAAGCTTCCCCTCCTCCCTGGCAGAGCATGAGACTCCGAGAGTCCTTGGTCAGACTAAACATTACTGAGCAGCAACTAAAAACATTGGTGTTATCAGCACTGTTCCCAGGCTGAAAGTCAAAAAACACAGCACTGCACTAGCTACTAAGAAGGAGAAAAAATGATTGCTACTGCTGAACCCAGGACAAAGCATTTAGCACCTTTTTTTTTTTAATCAAAAATACTTTTTCAATTTTTTGAAAAAAATAATGTGATTAGGAAAAGCCATTGGTAAAACAATAAATAAGCTTGCTTTTGCTCTGGTTTTGCTGAATGACTATTTCGCCTGTTGTTTATTTAATTTTCCTCAAACTGATAGACTGAGAGTAAGAGCTGTTTTTTAATAAAGCTCTATAATAAAAGCTAAGAAATTCACAGAAGATATCTGGATTAAACACGGATGAAAGAGGTTAGAGTAAGAACTCAGGTAGCAACAGCTGCCTACAGAAGATATGGGGTTGGGGGCACGGGTAATTAATTTGTGAGGGCTGTTGAATGAAGACTCTCTGCAGTAGTTACTGCAGTATTTCATGGGAACATACGAAGGCTGCTGGTTTCTCTTGGACTTTGTCTGGAACAATGCTCGAAGTTGCAGTTTGGTCCAACTGAAGAAAACCCTCCCTAAGGGGAAAAAAAAAAAAAAGCTAACTATTTTTTCTGAGAAGTTAAAGAAAAACTACATCACACTTTGGTTACTACCCATGGTATTGTAAGAAACAAACTCTCATAAAGTTCAAAAGCACAAGAACCCAATTTGCAAATGGTCATTGTCTGTTAAAGTGAACCAAGATAAACACCAGAGCTTATTGCTTACACCAGATGAAGTTTTATCACTTCGGGTGAAACAACACTTATCATCTGTGATGGATTTAAAAGCTAAACTATGATTAATTCACATAGCTTTCAAAAATAAAGTTCTCCATTTTTTGTGTTAGTCAGAGATGCTGTTACTCAATTGTTTCTTTTTTCTTGTAAGGAGAGTGACAACAGAAAAATGGACTGCAAGAAGAGAGCAGGAAATTGAGAAGCAATAAAAATAAACTTAAAGGCCAGTCCATTTGGTTTGGTTGTAGCAAAAAACAAATCTGAAAAGCTTCATAATCTAAATGTTTGCCATGTTGTAGAACTAGAAAACTTTTATAAAGCCACGTTCTTGAAACTTTGAAAAATTCTTATTTTTAAAAAATTCTATAAGCAGCTTATATACAAAGAAATTATTAGGTAAAGAAATAAACAGATATTAAGGAGAATAATCCAGATAGGAAAAAAGTTATTTTTGACAGGAAAATTAGGTCAAAAATTTTTTTGAAAAATACTTAAGCTATCATAGCAGCGTATTCAGTCAGATCTATCACTAGGATACAGCTGAAACTCTCTAGTTTTCTGTGTTACAAAAGTATCCCAGGTAAGACTGGTCCATCTTGAGCTATGTTTAGGAATAAAAGATGAAAAGACTTCCCCTTGCTAGGAATTACATTATTCTTCATAAATGCCAAAGTTCAGAATTTCTTAACAAATGTGTACATTTCTGAAACTCTTCTCTAATGGTCTGACATTGCTAAGTGGAAGAGAGAGATTCACATGTGGGAACACACACTCGCACATACAAGTGCTGCCTCTTCCAGAAAGCTTTGTAGTGATGTGTCTCAGCATATTACAATTTCTGACCAATAAATTAACTTCACAATTTTGCAATAACACATTAGATCTCTCAGTTTGATTTTTTTTTTCCTTTGGGGGGGGGGGGAAGAGAAAGGGGAAAATATAAATTTGCTTCATTGATAATAATTCCTTGTTATTTTTATAAACATTTTCTCCAGAGGATTAATTACTGTCTGCTAAAGTTACTGATGGGAGAGGCGAAAAGAGTGCTTTATAGCACCATAGGGGAAAACGCTGACATTTTACATGAACGTGCAAAAGCAGACAAAAATAAACTTGACCCTGTGAATGGATAGTAGCAATCTCATTAAGTTGTCCTAATAAGGAATTTTATCCTTGAAATAAAAATTGTTTGATTTATGATCATTTTTCCTGTGTTCTGCTGTCAATGGACAAATGTTTACACTGCTCTTCTCTGATATTTCTTGAGTATTTGAAATACTGGGCATAGGGACTGGAGATAGATCCTTCTCTATATTTCAGACAATGATGCAATTTTTCACATCAGTAGAGAGCTCTCTAGGTGTACCAAACCTGAGACTGCATATATAGATAAGATCCCAAATACACATAGTTAATAAAAAGATGCTATTAAATATGTTTCCTGAGTGGAAAGATTTGACTAAATAATGGCATCTCTCTTGAAACAAATCTCAAATGATCTGCCAGGCAGTTAATCCTTTACCTTGATCTTCCTTACATATAAAGTCCTATGTATATTAAAATTAAGAAGATTATAAAATTAACATGGACTCCAGTTTCAACTCTATGAAGATAACACCCACCTTTATTTTCACTATCTACAGACAGCACCCTTATTCAGCAATGTGGGCTCTTCAACAGGTTTAATACCTAAATGAAAAGTCTCTCTCTAAAACCTAACTTAGGCAAGATGGAAGGAGATGTGGTGTGCCCAGAAAATCTTCTTGAAGGCTCTAAGTCAGTGCTACACTCATGAGGGAAAGATGAACTACATTTCACCAGAAAATTCTGAAAGAGTGCTGTAACGAAAAAAAATACAGTAGCTTGTTCATCTATATATTATAATTAATGTAATATAACATAAGATAATGTAACAGAATATAATGTGATATTATATAACATAATATGCTATAATAAAATAATGTGTAATCTGCTATAATATCATACTATATGATATATAATATTATTATATCATATATCTTCTTTATTTTGACATTTTCTGAGAGGGTGGTAAGTCACTGGACCAGGCTGTCCAGAACTGCTGTGGATGACCCATCCATGGCAGTGTTCAAGGCCAGTTTGGATGGGGCTTTGAGCAACCTGGTCTAGTGGAAGGTGTCCCTGTCCATGGCAGGGAGGTTGAAACTAGATGATCTTTATGGTCTCTTCCAGCCCAACTTATTCTATGATTCTGTGATATGACATAACAGTCAATAGCTAAATGATCAGACACTCATGTGGGGTACTTCAAACTCCATTCATGTGCAATCTAAATTAAAACAGGGACTCAGTGCAGCTCTCATATTTTAGATTAGTTGTGTAGTAACCAGATTTCCTAGCACTTAAAATGAGGAGTGTCTTAAGTCTTTCTTTCCTGCAATTAGCTGCCATCCAAGACTGTGAAAAAACTCTTCTGGTCTACCAGAAGTAGTAATGTTTAAAGGAGGCTTTCTTTCTCTGTGTGCTGTGTAGGGATGTGTGTGTGTTTAAACTGTTTCTCTCTCCTGTGGTCTGCACTCTTGGTCTATGCACAGAAGCTTGCTTAAAAGGAATAGCTATCCTCTCCCCATGATGTTAACCAATAGGCCTGAATTATAAGCAAGAACCTAAACACAGAAACTGGCACTCAGTTGAGGCTGTAGCACAGGCTCAAGCCTGCACCTGAACAGGCTGGAAGTTACAAATACAGTTCATCTGCCAGTGAATATCCTGGCTGCCATAGCACAGGCATAGGCATGCACAGTTGCCATGTACAACGGGTTATCATTTATGTCTATGTTCCGTTGTTCCCAAGCACTAGCAAAATTATGCAAGTATTAAATTGTCAGTTTTAACTCCTGAAATTAAATCCCAATTCCCTCCGTGTCTCAGAGATTCATTGTTAGTTTTATAGGAAGCAAACTGATGGTGTTACAGGTAAAATCCTTGGGCTGAGAGGCAGAATTCCAAGCTCTCCCAATGTTACAGGCACTTCTCTTTTTATCAGCATTTTTTTTTTTGCAGTGCCTCTTAAATGAGGTTTAAACAATTTTGTCATTCACGCATTTCCATGGCACACTGCAAGGCAGATTTTGGGCAAGTATTTGCTTCTGCATTTTTTCTGTATCATAGCAGCAAGGAATGGTGTAAATACATAGGCTGATATTGCCATGACTGTGAGCATATGGATAAAAAACATTTACAATAGCAGCCACAGCAGTAATGTTTTACTTTCTACTGTTATTTCATGAATGCTTAATGTGTTTTTCAATTAATATTTAATGTCATTTATGTGTGGCGTGTTTTTTAATATCTAGATTGGCTTTCTCACCCAAAAGATGCCTAAAGGCAACAGGTTGTGGCCAAATTCTATGCAAGCTCTCTCAGAAGAATAGCTTTAAAATAAATCAGACTTCAGCATTTTCAAGCAATTCATGTATCCAACTTGAAGCATATTACTACATTTTTATTCAGAACTTCCATTGACATGAATATGAGCCCCAGAAGTTTTGCAGAAAGTTAATATAAATGTTTTCATAGCTTAAAAAAGAGAATTTATAAACCACTGTAATCAGTACTTAGCTAAGTTAGCTTTCTTCTCGAAGTGTTTACTAACCAGATACAGAAGAGTTAGGTCAAAAAAACCCCTAAAGTTACATGCCTTTGTGGTGAATATATCAATGAGCTATGTACAAGGCCCATAATTATGTTAGGAAGAAAAGAAATAGTCAAAACCAAATTAGACTGGATTTTGTATTGTTCTTGTCTTATTAACTTCATGAGTACAGTAGCTCTTAGCCTACATGAGAGTCCTTTTAAATCTGCCTACATGAGAGTCCTTTTAAATCTGTCTGCCCTGCCGATATTTTCCTTCCCTCATTGCTCTTAGACTCATAGAATGGCTTGGTTTGGAAGGAATGTTAAAGGTCATCTAGTTTCAAACTCCCTGCCACAGGAAGAGACACCTTCCACTAGACCAAACCTGGCTTTCAAAGCCCAGCCTGGCCTTGAACACTTCCAGGGATGGGGCATACCTGATTTTATCATGGGTGATAGAGCTATGGTAAATAAGCCATCTAAATTAACACCCAAAAAAATGACCCTTTTCTCTTTGAGTGAGTGTAATGGTTAAGAGCCCCCTTTCTGTATTTGCCTCCAAACAGCACAGAAGGCACTGGCAGCTCGTTATCGCTTGGGCAAACGGTTGGAGGGGCTGAGCAGGAATCCTGCTCCACCAATCGGGGGATGCTTCCCTGGTCCGTCTGTCCTGAGTCCGTGAACTTCAACTGCTCCGGCAACAAACTGCTCAGACACAGTGGCATAGACACCGCGGCGCCTGCCAGGGCACAACATGAGCTGGGTCTGGGGGTCACCGGCTCCCTCACCGATGAGTCTCAGGTTCTCAGAGAACCTGACTCTATAAAAAGGCAAAACCGTTCTTCAGCTGTGCGGTGTGTCCTTTGTGTTGAACATTAGAGGTGTCAAGGATGACAACTAAAAGGAAAGGCTTCTCGCTCGCTGACTGAGACAGTGCTGGATCCACAGTGCGGTGAGCCCATTTTTCTGTTTTCTTTCCTTTCTCCTTCTACTTCTTGTCTTTTATAAGAATGATTATGCCAGGACTTTTGTTCCTTCAGACACAGTTTTATGGAAGTTTTCAGTAAAATTAAATGTTGTTTTTTTTCCGATGTCTGTCGAGCCTGTGGTTTCTCCCGCGTACAGCGCAGAGTGCGTAAGGAATCAGTTTCCCCTGGACCCGCTGGGAGGGATGGGACATTGAGGACTTAGTTGCATTCAGTTTATCTTTCCTTTACAGACTCTAAATTGCTGTACAAAAAAAAAAATGTTAGATAATGTTTAGTTTGGTGGGTGTCCAAAATTACAAAAACTTGGAGAAAAGTTGTCTGCAGATGGGTGTTTTCTCCAGTGTATCCTTTGAAAGGACTCAAACCCAAATGTTCTGAGAAGATGAGTATGCATACATGTATATACATCAAGCCTACGTATACTTTCCCACGGCTTAAAAGCTGCTTAAGTAATTTTCCCAGCAGTTGCTGTAATTTTCATATGTGAAGTCTGGTAAACATTCTGTTCCCGTAACGATTCAGTATAAAAATTAATCATAGAATCATAGAATAGTTAGGGTTGGAAAGGACCTTAAGATCATCTAGTTCCAACCACCCTGCCAGGGGCAGGGACACCTCCCACTAAACCATGCCACCCAAGGCTATGTCCAATCCGGCCCTGAACACTGCCAGTGATGGAGTATTCACAACTTCCTTCAAATGCTCTCAAAAAGACTAAGAGCTTTAAAGTGGTGACTGTTTATGTAAAGATTTTAGTGGGCTATTATACCTCTAAAATCACATAGAGGTATTCAGGCTTGCTAATTTTTTTACGATTGTACACAACATTAAGGAAACAGAAATTCTAGGTTGTCTGTATGTGTGTGTTTGTGCAAAATTTGCATTTCTAGCTATTTGGGGCTTATGAGGATACTGGGGAGGGACTCTTCATTAGGGGCTGCAGTGATAGGACAAGGGGTAATGGGTTCAAACTTAAACAGGGGAAGTTTAGATTTGATATAAGGAGGATGTTCTTTACTGTGAGGGGGGTGAGGCACTGGAATGGGTTGCCTAGGGAAGTTGTGAATGCTCCATCGCTGGTGGTGTTCAAAGCTGGGTTAGACAGAGCCTTGGGTGACATGGTTTATTATGAGGTGTCCCTGCCCAAGGTAACGGGATTGGAACTAGATGATCTTAAGGTCCTTTCCAACCCTAACTATTCTATGATTCTATGATTCTGCTTCAGTTATTGGCTTGAGTTCCGTATGCTTTATTATCACAATGTGTGATTATGTTTTCAAAGCACCTAAATGAAATACTTCAATCTTACTAGCTTCTTAGCCATAAAAAGGTTTTCCAGATCTACATCCTGAAAGGTATCTAAATGCCTAGGTCTCATTGATTTCTTTGGTTGTTAGGCATGTGAATACCACTAAGGTCATAGATTTCGGAGAGCATTTAGATTCATTCTAAAATGTGTCTGAGACACTGAGGGTGATTTACTATATGAAGATGCCTGATTTTCCATTGACCATAAAGAAAATATTAACACCTAGCAAGACCAAATGCTTAATTTTAGATTACCAATATCAAGCAATCTTCCTTCACTTAATATTTCACACATAGACATGCTTGAAATTAGTTAGGTGAAAATAAAAATGAAACCCAGCAGACTGACACAAATATACCCCAAACCCCTAAAAAAATATGGAAGATTTTTCTGAATAGTCCTATGTGCCATTAGTTTTTAATTCATAGAAATAACAGAATTAGGTTTCAACACCCATAAAAAACCCTTGGGGTTTAATGTACATGTGCAGGTCAGTTTGTTTGACATAAGGCGTATCATTGACACAAAAGAGGTATAAAAACCCCTGTCTTATCCATATTCTCATTATCATAACATTTGCACGCTATTTCTTTGCTTAAGATATATTATTTAAATAATGTCATCTCAAAGCCTGAATCATGTGAATTTATAGAATCATAGAATAGTTAGGGTTGGAAAGGACCTTAAGATCATCAAGTTCCAACCACCCTGCCATCAGCAGGGACACCTCAGCCCTTAGTCCAGTGCAATGCTGAATGCTTGGTCGTCTACTAAACACCACTACAACGGCTGAAGCACTCAGCAATTTGCAGATCAGGTGAAAGATACATTAGGCTGGAAGGCAAAATTCTGGCTTCAGAAAAGGCACGGGAAAGTAAAAAGTTAGTGGAATATTTGCGTTGTTTTATCATCACTTCAACAGGTTTTTCTTTTCAGCCAAGAAACCCAGAATTCAGTTACACATGGCTCATTAAGTCTGATATTCTACAAACATGGATTCATGAGCTATGCCTACACAAGTTTATTTTCAACAAAGATCATTCTATGACCTTTCTTCTTCCTGCAACTAAATTACAGTGAGCTCATTAGATTATGGAGATTAGTAGCCTGTAGGCAAAGATAGAAGCAGAAACAGGCACCAATATCCAAATGACTTCAGTAAAGGGGAGCATGCATTCTCTTTTTTTTGCCTTTGATGAGGAACATCCACAAAAGTAGCAGTTTCTCTAAAGGGAACTAGTGGATGCAATTAGAAGTTTTACTTAGACATGCTGGATCAATACAATTTTGCACACCTTATATACACCTCTCTCACCTTGGGACAGAAATGGGTGCTGTGTTGGACTGTATTCAGGAAAGCAAATCTGTTCATTATCTACTGAACAAAAAATTGGGGACTTTAAATCTTCTCTGAGATAAAGCATGATATGAAAATGATGTATGGGGAATTTAGGGACTTTAGAGAAAGTGATAAATATTCATTGAAAATAAGCTATGAGGATAAGGAAACGATTTTTTGGCAAGTATGATGCAATTTCAATATTTTATGGGGGATTATTTCAGTTACATGTTTTGAATTAATTAAAAAAAGACCTCAGAAGTGAGCAAAAGCCAAACATTTTTGAGTAGACATAGCTAGAAAATAAGATTTCTATTTTGTGGGAGTCTCTGACGGTTTGGAAGTTATTTTTCATCTGGATTGGAATGAAAATTTTACATTTAGAGTGATAAAAGAACATCATACACATTATGGGAAATACATGTCCAGGATCCTGCTGATACTTGTTCAGAGATGTCACCTGAATGTCTGTGACTATCTTCTTGCCTTTATTTTGATAGTTAATTTTATTCTGGAGAAAATTTCTCTATGAATGAGCATGCCCACTTGCAAAAGTAGTTCACTTATAAAAAAAGCCCAAAGCAGTCACATTTGTGAAACACTGATTTTTATCTCATTACATCTGCCTGTCTATTTCTGATGTAAGTCATTCTTACTTTGGAACTCTTTGGTGAAAGAGGAGCTCGTGTAAGTTTAAATCAGTGGTTGGGGTGTGCTGCAATCAGTAACAATGCTCTCATGCTCCCAGCTGCTCACAGGGACTGGCACACCAATTTTTTAGGAAAATTGGAGCTGCTCTTAAAATGAGTCTGAAATCTGACTGCCACTAAGGAGAAATAACTGTTAACTGAATTCTCACATGGTCTGTAGGCAGTGAAGCTTACTTTGAAAACAATCTTCTTATCTGCTACAGTGTCAGGCTTTCCTCTTGCGTAGATCCAGAGCTGCTTTGCTTTTTCACGATGGTGGTATCTTTGTTCTCTGATTGTGCTGTCATTACCGTGCCTAATGCCTTCATCTTTAGGAATTTCTGATCCTGACTGGCTTTCCATCAGCCTCACTGACATAGCAGCAGTGACACTAGGAAATGGCTGCAAACTACAAGAACTGTTTTCCATAGGAGCAATGGCTTGTCTTTCGGTGCTAATGGTCCTTCATGAGGCTATGCCGTTAGTAATACTTAATTTTTCCACTGATGATTATGTTACTAGTCACTATAAGTGTAGAAAGCTCTTGATATTATTGTTAAACATAGGAAAGTGATTTTTGGCTGCACAGTCTTCTCTCATTCCACAATTCTTTCATTCAGTTGAAGAGATAGTATAGAGCATCGCAGATAGCGCTATGGAACTGTGGGCTACCCACCTTCTGAAAACAGCTGATTGTCGGCTTTCCGAAGAAGCAGTTTCTTTGCATCATTTGCCTTAAAAAGATGTCTTGAACATCTTCCCCCCAAAAAAACCAAACAAAACCATAACAAAATGCATGCACTGAAAATAAAAAATGGAGTTGTAAAAAAAAAATCTTTTTTGTACTCATCCATATTCCTTCTATCTACCTCCTATTATCCATAAAAATTCTTCTAAAGTTCTCATCACAGTGGTGCTTAAGTGTCACAAATTCAAATCTTTCCCATAGATGGAGCTATAAAAATATCTTTCATGGTTTTCTATCAGTGAATCAATATACAGCAATTATAAAACTGTAGCTCAGAATATGACAGCATGGCACACATACATAATAAGTAGTTGGTATTATTTTTTCCAAGTTGTTATTTTAAACTGGCTTAATTTTGCAACTTACCCTCATACTTTATAAAAATATACATTATCCTGACAGTTAAAAACTGGACTTGAAGTAACAAACATGGGAGATTTGTTTCAACTGTATTTGACTGCAACCTAATGCTACTGCTGATGGTCTGAGAGAAGATTTGCCATTCCTCTAACTATAAAGACAGCACTGCTGAGACAGCAAGAATAAGGAATACTCATCAAAGCACCAATTTTATTCTCAAAGTAAGAAGAAATTACTGCCAAATCTATGGGGAATAGATAGTGGATTATCTCAGCTGTAAAAAAAAACCCCAAAACCAAACCCCTCATATCAAAGTCAGTATAATAGAGTTGACTCAGCGCTTTGATAGGTGCAAGGCACATTGCTAAAAAATATAACTTGGAAAATCAGGCTCTGAGCTTCCCTCTGAAACAGTTAAAAAAAAAATCACACCTACTATGTTTCTGTATTTACAATTTGAAGGATTCAGTGGCCTCAATTTATATCTTTTCCTGTTTTATGTATGTGCCTTTAGAAAAGGGGAAAAGAATCAAGACAAAGAAATAATCCAAGATATTTGTGCTGGTTTGTGACTACTGGAAAGTCTTCTACTTTTACTTTTTAGCCTTCTTCCTTTGTGAATATTCTTTGAAGAAAATGAATTTTTAAAAGTTTTTATCAAAACTGGTCAATCATTAAAGGCCTGCATGAGAGTAAATTCCAAGGTTCTCCAGCATTTTTGTATAATGCTCACTAGTTTTGATGCTGGATGCCTGCACAGTAAAAACTAGCGCAGCTGGGATCTTTAGAAATAAGATGAGGAAAAGTTAACTGAAGGACTGAATAAAAGATAATTGGATTTATACATCAATGACTGGCTAGAGAAAAACAGAGTGCCTTTTGTTCAGAGCCATGAACTAAGAGTTTTTCACTAACACACATATATACTTTTGCAGAAAAAAAACCCAGAGATAATTCAGCCCACCGCATAATTATGAATATCCTAGCAGTGAGAAGAAGGGTATGTGCTAGAAAGATCTGGGTCTTTCCCCTTTCAGGCTTGGCAGCTGAATTCAGATCCCATTATGCCCTGCAGAGGGTTGTGCAATTGCTTAACATAGGATACCTCTCATTTACGGTTCAGGAGAAAAGGCTGAGAGTAACTTATGTGTAGTGCATTGTGCATAACCATAGGCAGAAACTGAGGTGATTGAAAAATCCATCAGTCTCTGAGAGGACATGTGAGGATGACATTTGCATAGACATGGAGATTCTCTACTTAACGTTGTATGTAGGTGCTGATCCTTATGCTCTAGTCTTGCCTCCTATATTTAAATGTAGTACCTGAGACTCCAGAAGCAAAGTTGGACTAAAGCAATAAGGGCAACAGCCCATTATTTGATTCTGAAGGGAAGTGAAATGGAACAGCTCCTTGATATTCAGGCTGACAGTCCTTTAAATGTGGGATGGGTCAGAGAATAATTTTGCATCATTAGCCACCAGGCAGTTTTGTCTCTGATATCCTCTTTGATCTCAATGGACTGCCATGTGTATTTAATATCCGTCCAAAGGATCATGCGTGAAAGACAAAAAATTCACACCAGCATCAAATGGGTGTCCCAGGCAACACTGACAGTCATAACAGAAAGGTTACTAAAATGGCAGGAAAAAAAAAGTAATTATACAAAAAAAAACCCAAAAAAAACAAAACTTCAGATTCACAGGAGTTTGAATATTGTGCCCTGAGAAAACTGAGCAATGGTGGCTACCACTACCTTGCTTTTTCTGAGTTGGTTGAGTGGGCCTCAGATTAAGCAGCTGCATGGAACTTGCGCCTGAGGTCACAAGAATGGAAGGAAAGTCACACCAGTGTGGCACAGATTTATTCTCATCCTGAAAGGGTGAGGTCCCTTCATACTTGGGGTCTAGGGTGACTAGTCTAAATCCACCTCTGTCCTATAGGACAAGAAGAAGTAAGGGAGGTAGGCAATTGGAAGAGTAGGGGCAAGACTTCAGGCAGTCTTTCATTGCTGTTATCTGGTAAAGACATCCATCCTTAATGCTACATTAATACTAATGAGGTTTTTATGAAAATACCCCAGAAGGAATCTAGAGTGCTTGAAGGCATCCTTTTGTGACTCAGATGTTCCCATCAAAACTGCTGTTGCATTTGTCAACTGTGATGAATGAGGTTATTGACTGAAGACATCTCTGTCCTAGTCATATCCACAGAAAATGGACACCTGAGAGATAAGCATAAAAGCCTGCGACATTAACCTTCACAGCTTTTTCAGAAGAATTATATTTGCATATACAGATTTTAATATATGTATTTATATAGAGAAATACATGCACACGTGTGTGTATATATCCCTCAAAAAAGTGGTTTGCTTCAAGTTGTAGATGAAAGTTGGAGTTGATTTTTGTTTAATGAGCTGATTCATCCTAATGGATAATACAGTGCTTTTCACTGCATTCTGGCCACAGAAAGTGCCACAAGCCTGTTATTTAACATAACATTGGGCCAGTTGAGGAGGACACCCATTAGAGAAAAACACAGAGATCACAGAGCTTAGTTTAGAAGTCTGGCTTCCTTTGCAATCCTCCTTTCATCTCATCTCCTTATGTTTGTGTTTTTTCTCCATCCTGCTTCTGCAAAGAACAATGATGAAAGAACATTCTGTGTAATATTTGGCAATCATTTTTTTTTTCCCCAGTTAATTTTCTCATGTACCAAATGAAAACCCCAACACTTTAAGTAGATGGTGGGTAAGATTTCCCAATTACCAGTGAACATTTTGGTATACACATAATTGCACAAGAGAGACAGATACTTCATTATATATATGCTAAGAGTACCTGACTCCCTTGGGTAATCATGTGTGTAGATGCTCTCAGATGCCTTTTATCTGTCTCAGATGCTTTTTATAAGAAAGAAAAAGAAGCTTTCATAAAAATTAATTTGTCCCAAATGTGTTGTTAGACTTGAAGGGACCAGTAGGTAGAATTTAGATCTAAGACAATCTACCAAGTTTGAATGATGACTGTTTGGGGAACTAAAACCTACAGATACAGCAGTAACTTATCAGTTACCATCTATTTCTAATTGTTTGGTTTGGATTTGATTTCTTTCAATAAATGTGGTAATAAGGTTTAAGGGTTGAAGACCACACATGCAATTGAAAAAGCTATAAAGTGAGCCTTTTAAAGAGAGGTAATAAAGAAGTGACATCAAGTATTCACAGAAGAAATACAGAAAATTCTCATGAAGTATAAACTTGAATCATAATATAAAACTTCTGTTCTTGGAATATGTGTTTTCTGGGATATGGCTTGTGAATATTCACAAGCTATTTTACAGTTTTTTTCATTTTGACAGTAAGGTATTATCATATATTACAGATTGAAGATACCTCTGCTATCAGCTGATAGGTAAAAATTTCATGAAAAGCTGAAGTTTTCAAGAAATAATTTCAAAAGAAAATTTCTCAGACTGTGAAGACTGAATGGTAATTCTGTCAGTTGTATTCTGTTAGAAGCCAACAAAATAATCTAATCTAGACTCTTGCAAGATAAAAGCCATAGATAGGATCCCTTAGAGCAGCAATGAATCACTTCTCATCTTGGCTACAAAGCCCTTTTCATCCAATACAGTGCATAGAACATGTGGGCTTTGATGTGGTGATTATAATATTGAATTAAGTTAAGCTTAGAGTGGATGTGATACTTTGATTATCAACCACTTGTGTTTTAGTAGCTAACATTGGAAATGAAGCTGCTTAGGCTTCATCTCAGTTTCAAACTTCATAGTTCTTCTGTAAAGGGAAAGTGACATATCTATAGGTTTGCGATTTTTTTTTTTTTCTAAGAAAACATGGAGGATAAGGTATTTCATAGTGATTTTCTAGAGCTACAGTGACAGAAAAAGTTTTAGAATTTTAATTTTTTATGTTTGTTCCCCAGTGAAAAACTGAATTCCTCTACCTTTAAGAAAATGGAACTGATCATTTCACATAGAATCATAGAATCATAGAATAGTTAGGGTTGGAAAGGACCTTAAGATTGTTTAGTTCCAACCCCGCTGCCATGGACAGGGACACCTCCCACTAAACCATGCTACCCAAGGCTATGTCCAACCTGGCCTTGAACACCGCCAGTGATGGAGCATTCACAACTTCCCTGGGCAACCCATTCCAGTGCCTCACCACCTTCACAGTAAAAAACTTCCTCCTTATATCCAATCTAAACTTCCCCTCTTTAAGTTTGAACCCGTTACCCCTTGTCCTATCACCACAGTTCCTAATGAAGGGTTCCCCCCCAGGCATCACTATAGGCCCCCTTCAGATACTGGAAGGATACTATGAGGTCTCCATGCAGCCTTCTCTTCTCCAGGCTGAACAGCCCAAACTTTCTCAGCCTATCTTCATACGGGTGGTGCTCCAGTCCCCTGATCATCCTCGTGGCCCTCCACTGGACTTGTTCCAACAGTTCCATGTCCTTTTTATGTTGAGGACACCAGAACTGCACACAATACTCCAAGTGAGGTCTCACAAGAGCAGAGTAGAGGGGCAGGATCACCTCCCTCAACATGCTGGTCATGCTCCTTTTGATGCAGCCCAGGATACGACTGGCTTTCTGGGCTGCGAGTGCACACTGCTGGCTCATGTTATTTTTCTCATTGATCAACACCCCCAAGTCCTTCTCTGCAGGGCTGATCTGAATCTCTTCTCTGCCCAACCTGTTGCTGTGCCTGGGATTGCTCCAAACCAGGTGTAGGACCTTGCACTTGGCATGGTTAAACTTCATCAGGTTGGCATCTGCCCACCTCACAAGCATGTCAAGGTCCCTCTGGATGGCATTCCTTCCCTGCAGCGTATCAATCGAACCATGCAGCTTGGCGTCATCGGCAAACTTGCTGAGGGCACACTCAATCCCACTCTCCATGTCACTAACAAAGATGTTGATCAAGACCAGTCCCAACACCTATCCCTGAGGGACACCACTTGTTACTGATCTCCAGCTGGACATTGAGCACAACTCTTTGCGTGCGGCCATCCAGCCAGTTCTTTATCCACCGAGTGGTCCGCCTATGAAATTGATGTCTCTCCAGCTTAGAGACAAGGATGTTGTGTGGGACAGTGTCAAACATTTTGCACAAGTCCAGGTAGATGACATCAATTGTCCATCAGTTCCGTAGCTCCATCATCGAAGGCCACCAGATGGGTCAGGCAGGATTTCCCCTTAGTGAAGCCATGCTGGCTGTCACCAACCACCTTGCTGTTTTTCATGATGATTTCCTTTTCTTTCTTAGATGCAACTCTTGCTTTTCTGGACAGTGCACTGAGCATTCTTTTTTTCCATGTTTGTGTGTTTCTTTGAGATACAAGGCTCACAAAAGGATTTTCATACTTTGTATTTGTAAATTCTTAGATATAGAGCACCAAGTACACCAAAGGTACAACAAATGGAGTTGCAGTGACTTTCACTTTGCAAGCTGCTTAATTGTTGAAAGAAAGTGAGACTTGCAGAAAAAAACAGACACCTAAAGTACGTTTATGCATTTTCCACACACTATCTGTATTGTATTACACAAATGTGTTTTTCAAGACCACTAAAAAATTACCAGGAACCCATAGGAAAAAGTCAAGTATTGGTGCTGTATGCTAGCAATTCAAAATTGTCAATGAAAAGGGGAATTCAAAGGCATATAATATGGCAAATTGAGCATAATTGTGAATTAAGTAATTATTTGTCAGTTATTCATGGTTTCTGCTTTAATAGACTATTTTCCTCATCGTTGTAGTGTATGGATTTTGCAGCTGGTAAACCAATGTATTTATTTTATATCTGCTGCAAATTTTATTTTTTCTTAAGCATTAACTTCTGATGGGAAAAATGCCTCTGCAACATCAGTCTCATACCAAATAGAAATGAATAAATTCAAGATAATGGTACTCCCAGTTGTGGGACCCTTTATAATGGCTTACATGAATATTTCAATCATCTAAAATATCACACTGAAAATAGCATGTTAGATCAATGTCCTTTGGAAGGCTGCAGCAAGCCCTTTGTGTAAAGTCATAGTTTTGTACACATTTCAAGATACCTGTGCCATAGGAATGCACCTTTTGAGATAATGTTTGCCAAGTTCCTATGAGTATAGATTTTGTTAGTTGAAAGCAACAATAATAGCACAGGAGCTTAATAGAACTGCATACTGGCAAAAGAACCTATAGAAAAGGAAAAAAATAACTCCACAGTGCATGCTTAACTATTTCTCATGATTCTAATGCTAACTTTATCACTTTCTTTAGTGTCAGTTAGATATTTATATATGTTTCAAATGACATATAGGAACAGTTATTTTCTCTGTTGCCAGGACTGAAGAAAGTCATGAGGTACTTTAGAATGGTCTTGTACTTAAAAGCAGAAGATCCACCATAAGAAAACCATGTTAAACTGCTAGCAACAGATAGATTGAGACAGAGGCAGATTCAAGGGAAAAAAGGTCATTGTCAATGTTACTGGGATTGCAACATAGCTACTGTCCCTTTTTCTATATCTCTTTAAAAGTTCTTAAAATCTGTGTAGTTTTCCTACTACCAATGCACATGTATTTCTAGAGAAAAGGAAAATGTAAAGATGGATGATGTGGAACAGTTTACTCACTGTTACTCAAGCCAACAAGAATAAAATGGTAAGTGTAAATGTGCATTCATGTTGCAGAATGACACTCATTTACTTACCTAGTACACCTTTAAATTTCAGAGCTTCTCTTCCAAATAGAGTTCTCAGGTTATTTTGATTGGGAAAAAATTCTATCACCTCTATAGAAAAGACACTCAGAGCATTGTCTCATTGAAGTTTTCTCTTTTTTCCCCCTCCCCCCCTCCTTGTTTCCCTTAATCTAAACTAATCCACTGCTGTGTGCTTTACTTGATGGATGGTGGAATGAAACAATTTATTTCACAAAATAAGATAATATTGAAGTGGATTTCAGTTTCAAATTCCCAGAGCAAAAATGTAATAAACAGAAGACATCAAACCAGCTTGATGTTCATTGGCGAGGGAGAGTAAAAATCCAGTTATTTTTTCTCATATGTAGAAGCTTTTTCCCAGAAAAACTGAATGCAGTATTTCCTGGCACCCTGTTTCAAGACTTTCTTTCCAAGTACAAAGCAAAGCTAACACAGGATTCTCATCTAATTACATTTCCATAGGAAGGGTAGGTGCATATATTGTAAAATTATTTAGAATATCCCACTTCATCAGTTGTATCCCCTCAAGAGATACCCTGTCAAGAATATCTGCATAGGTCTATATTGTGAGAAAAGTCTAAGTGTTGCTTTGGACCTATAATCACAATTGCTGCCTGGACTATTGTGTCATTTCTTATTGACCTGGATTACCTTTCCAAGACCTGAGTCATAAAACTGAAGGCTGCTGAGCATCTGAATTCTGTCTTTTAATATGGCAAATAGTAGACTTGGAGTTCTTACATTTAACAGAAATTCATGTTTAACTTGCAATAGGTTTCAGAGTTGCTGCCAACAGCTCATTTGTAAGATTTTTATTAAAAAAAAAAGTCCTTAATTAAAGAAGCTTAGTAAAGTTTATTTCTGCCATTCTAATTATTACATAAATCTTCAACACATGACTTTAGTCTATGTGTTAATATACTATATAGTCTTTCTTCAGGCACAGTTATACCCTTGCTAAAATATGATGAGAGAACTATATACACCATTCTAAGTAATGTTCAATTTATAGCTTACATGGATACAATATCAACTACTTTGATTTATACTGTATGCCCTCTAGCTATACAATCCAATGTTCTCCTTGCCTTTTTTTATTGTAGCAACAATTCTCAGTGCATTAAGGCTGCTCAGATTTTCTTACACTAACTACCTGATCTTTCCAGCAAGTTCAAAACTTAAAGGTATTGTGTGATGGCTACTCTGTCCTCTCCTGTCATCTATTACATCAATGTTCCTCAAAGTCATTCCTGGAAAAGCAGTAATCTGTGACTCATTTTCCATTAGGCTAAATTGGATGTTCTCAAGTAAGCCAATATATTTAATCCTTTAAAATAGGATCTATGGGAAATCACTGCCTGCAAATTTTAAAAGCACAATCAGTAAATTAAACGGTGTGCATTTTTCTTCTGCTTTTTTGTTCTCCATGTGCTACCTACACTTTTCTCCAGATGGCATTCATAAGTTCACATATAATATCTTCTCTGATGTTTTCAGAATACAAAGTCTTTTAGCACTGTTTTCTCTCATGAGTAGCTTATTTATATCCTTAGTAAACAAAAGAGCATCTTTTGCCTGATTTCATACAAAGGACAAATGTCCAGTCACGGTGTGTGTTAGTCTGTTGGTCTGTCTGTTCTCTTCTTTTTTACCCACTGGACAACTTCCTCAACTGAACAAGAGATGTAGTAAAAACTCCAAGATTATCTTACTGCAAGCTTTATGAAAATAGGAGACTGCCTACAGGGCATAGATATATCAGTATTCCCTCAGAGAGAGAGAATATTTTGAAGTTGCAAGGGATTTTGACAGGAACACAAAATCACGGCACATGCAAAAACTGGCTAACGTGTTCTGATCTCCAGAACTATGAAAGTCTTATACATATTTATCCCAAGTATATAAGCAGATGTATTTTTATTGAAGTTATTGAGTGTTTCCCCTAGAATATTTTTTTTCTCTTTTCGTTCTCCTAAGGTGTTAACTAGAAGGTGAGTAAAAGGGAATGGCTTTAAGCTGACAGAGGGGAGATTTAGGTAAGGTATTAGGAAAAGACTTTTCATATAAGGGTAGTGAGACAGTGGAACAGGTTGCCCAGAGAAGCTGTGCAACCCTGTCCCTCGAAGTGTTCAAGGCCAGACTGGATGGGGCTTTGATCAACTTGGTCTAGCGGAAGGTGTCCCTGCCTATGGCAGTAGATGATCTTTAAGATCCTTTGCAACCCAAACTATTCCATGATGATTCTATGAAACAGCAGTACTGCTTTTCAAGCAATCTGTATCATTCCATTCTGTAACATTCCAGCTGGCAGTTGCCCAGTAGGGATACCTCAAACAGATATCACTGTAGACTTGAAGCCAACCTAGGACATCTTAAACATCCAATCTATACAATTCTTAAAAATTATTTAATAATGTATGTGGGGTTTTTTACCTGAGAAAATATTCCATTCTGGGAAAGGAAAAAAATCCCAAACAAACCCCTTTTTAAGAAGTAGAATATTTGCATATGTTCTGCCAAGGAATGTTTTTACCATTGTTAGGTCTGCTTTTATTTTAACTTAGCATGTTTTTTGAAGAAAAAGAAGAGAAAATAGAAGTTGACATTCACAACTGAATTTTCTGCCTACCTAAAATCCAATGTAATGCCATTGCTTGTGCAGTTTGTGTTGAAGTAAGATTTTATACTTGTGCCAAAATAAATGGTTATATCCGTTGAAAACATAGATTATAGAATGAGTGGTGGAACAGCTTTTCCTGTCTTTAAATTAAGGCAAAATCTAATTTCTACACATATGTAGCGTATGCCAACATGGTTTAAACAAGCTCAGCTGTATACACAGAGCAATCAAATGCAGCTATGGGGACAATGCCTTATTGACAGCTAGAAACTGACCATGGAAAGAACAGATGAAGCATAGATAGATCAATATTGAAATAACTAGCAAAAGGTCATAATTTTCTTTTACCACTACCTAGAATCAGTGCAAAAATGTCTTGAAAGAGAACAGCCAAATGCAATTTCTCTCCTTTCTATTTTTCAAATATTGATTTCAGTCAAAAAGAAGGCAAACGGAGAAGAAGAATCTATTTTTCTATAAGACATCAAAAGCTGCCTGTAAGTAAATATTGACACTTAGCAGATGTGTCAGTTTATTGTAAAACAGTTTTCCTTTTTAATCACTGTAATTCTATAAATCTTCAATCGACACATTGGCTTGAGCTTTTCAGACCTGATGTTCTGCATTTCAGTGAAAGAAAACAGAACAAACCAGAAGCAAACCCAGATCTTACAAAGACTGCTGTACAAATCCCACTATTTTTAAAATGAAATATCACCCTGTTATGCTGTGTAACTTAACAGGTAACAATTATCATTACCCTTGAGCTGTACTAACACACAGACCTGCGGGAGATCAGGAACAACGTGACACCGACCAATGTGATCGAACGCTGAACAATTTATTGAGTGCAAGCATTTCTTTTATAGAAAAGTTACAGAACACCAGAACATTCCACAACAGTTGATTGGTTCTGCCTCCGAGTCGGATCCTAGCAACGGCTTGTGATTGGTGGCAGCGCCTGGAGCTTCTCTTCATGTCAGCAAGTGGGCGTCCCCTTCTGGCAACTTCGGGCGGGCTTCTGGAAAGGTGTCCGATAGTAACCCCTCCAGCAGCCTCTGAGAGCCTCAGCTCACTAGACGGGTGGGGCTAAGCCAAGGACTGGATTGCTCACAAAGCTACTCTCAGTGAGAAATGCTTCTACAATACCCCCTTCTTGTTTTTGAGCAATCCAGGCTTGACTCAGCGCCCTGTTTACAAATTTCTTCATTATGGTAAGTACAATGGTGCATGCAAGCAAAACTAGTAACACAATACCCAACACCTTCAAGGTAACAATCATCCAACTCCGAATCCGAGCCCCAGTTCCCCATCCCAAAAAAATGTTGCGGAGCCAGTCATCCAATGGATTTATATCCTGCTGGATTTTTTGAGAGTGTTCCTTTAGATAGGCCAATTGTTTGTGAATGCTCCCGCTATGATCAGACAGGTTCCATTAGAAAATGCTTTGAAATTGGCAGGGTTGAACCTGGGTATGCCCAAAAGACATGTCTGAAATGGATCAGAAGCAGAGGCCATGGCAAGACAAAATTCTGAAAACCCACTCTCACTGGCCCATGTTACCCTCAAATTTTTCCTAGGATTAATTTCGTGTAACCAGGATACAGAACTATGTACAAACAGCAGAATTAACAGCGTAAACACTAACAAATTCTTAACCATCACTGACATCCTCCGGTGCAGATGCAATATTTTCTGCTGAGTCCCGCCAGGGCCGTAGTTGCATTAGCCTGCTTTTCCGCCCAACAAGCTAGCTGGGCTACCGTTCTTAGGGCACTTCCGGCAGCAGCTCCAGGGAAAAATATTGACAGGGCTACCCGAGCAGCTCTGTTCTTGCTCGAGTTCATTAATGAATTGCATTACTCTGTGCTAAAACTCCTACACATTAGCAGCATTGTATCTCACTGTTTCTAAACTGTCTTTCTAGCAGGTACGCACCTCCTGGTAAACATAGTTAAGTGCATAACATACACAGCTTTTTGCGTCAGTTATTGTAACCAACTTGAAACCAAATGCAAAATCAAAGACTCCTACAAAAAACTAATTCTAATGATTCCTCACAGCCTATTCAAATACTAAAACTTGCTTACGTACCTTTGTTTTGCCTCCTTCGGCTGGCACTAACCTTGAATGAATATTCCAGCTTTTCCCAAAGTTAGTTTCCTTTGTCATTTTCCAACTCACAGCTATGACCACAAATACATTTGTACACACACTCGTTTTACTTTCTCATCCAACTTCACATGAATAAGAACTTTTACAAAAGATGAACAAAATTACAAGCTTTACAGAAAAGCAAAAGGAAACACTAGTGTCTATACAATACTTAAAACATACATATTTAATTCCAGCAACAGTCCTGTACACAGACAGCATATATATTAACCATAAGTGCGTTTAACATGGATGCATTGTCAAACCAGGTGCTTGCCAGTTACGGCCATCTAATGCTTCCCATTGATTGGTACCTTGAGCGGTGACTGAGACGGGATACGCCTGGGGGACAAAGCTGCCCTCTACTATAGCGTCCCTAATCACCCCCTTCCATCTTCGGGAAACGTCCTGTGGATCCTGCGGCAAGGGGTTAAAAAGGTTCGACGCCAAGTAGGAGGCGTGGCCTGTCCCTATAGGTAGGGTGTGACTCAGGTTGGACTCCTCCTTCGGCCTGAAGACATTCAACTTTTCAATTACCTCCTGCAACAATGCCCCTGTCCGATCATCCTCCATGGGCTCCCTGGGGGTTTCTCCCCCCAGGGTGGTTGCTTTGGAAGTTTTAGGGGAGGGTTCAGAGGACGGAAGGGAAGAATAAACAAGCTCTCCCGACCGGCAGCAGCCCACGCCCTCCGGGCCACAGCCGGCTCCTCCTTAACTTCGCTACTTGCATCCTCCGCAAGTCTTACTCCCCTTTGTGGTTTTTTCCTTATCTGGCGACGGGTGGCGAAAAGCACTCTTTGTAGTCTTAGCTATTACTTCCTCCACTAATCACTGCATTTTTGCATCATTATTCACTTTAGCCCCTTCGGGCTCTTCCTCCACAGGAGGGTTAGAAGGAGGATCAGGAGTTGTTGAAGAGGAGGTTGGGATAGACTGACTGTCCCTACTCCACTGCAACAACCCCCTCAGGGTATCTTCATCATAGTTTATCCCTCTCTTAGAGAGGATATATTGGAGGAGATTCAACACGGCTACTTCCTCCTTCGACCGAGTAGCCCCCATTCCTCCCCGGCCGCCACTTGCCTGTACCAAGTGGATCTCTTCCACAGCTCTGTAACCACGGGGACACGTCACTTCTTCTTTTCTTCGGTGGGCTCAACATCCACCGGATGGGTTTTCAACCGGCTTTCCACCTGTCAGGTCGGCGCCGATCTTCACCACTGAAGCAGCTCTCAGGAGGCAGATCTGAGGGTCCCTGTTCGGGCGCCACTTGTGGGAGATCAGGAACAATGTGACACCGACCAATGTGATCGAATGCTGAACAATTTATTGAGTGCAAGCTTTTCTTTTATAGAAAAGTTACAGAACACCAGAACATTCCACAACAGTTGATTGATTCTGCCTCCGAGTCGGATCCTAGCAACGGCTTGTGATTGGTGGCAGTGCCTGGAGCTTCTCTTCATGTCAGCAAGTGGGCGTCCCCTTCTGGCAACTTCGGGCGGGCTTCTGGAAAGGTGTCCTATAGTAACCCCTCCAGCAGCCTCTGACAGCCTCAGCTCACTAGACGGGTGGGGCTAAGCCAAGGGCTGGATTGCTCACAAAGCCACTCTCAGTGAGAAATGCTTCTACAAAGACCCTCCTTTCCGCCTTGATCACTGTTGTCTTTTAATTGAAGCTGAATATTTTATGAGCAAGAGGTAGTACGAGCATAGCTTTCTGGCCTTGCTAGGACCTCTAGCTGAAAACATTTTATATGATGCTAGCAGGTGCATAATTTGAAACTGAGGGATAATTTCATAGCTCTTAGGGAAACAGTGCTTATTAAAAACCCCAAATGCACAGTGTAAGATCATGACATAACACAGTGGAAAAGAGCAAGTCACCTCCCAGAGAAATTCAAAATGACACTGCAGCAGATGCAGAACTGGACAGTCGCAACCTAATTTGTAGTGAAGGAGCTACCGAACATAGTGAAAATCATGTACTGATAGGAGATCAATCACATATGAAATGAAGCACATACTTTTTAATCTGCACACTACTTTTTCTTCTGTCTTCTATAGTTCAGAATGGATTGAGACACAAGCACCAAAAAAAAAAAAAATCAGTAGAAAATCACATAACTCTGTCCGCATTCTGTAGCACCACTGTTGAGAAAGTTAAACCTAAGTGACTGAAGTGGCATATTCTCTCATGATTTTAACAGGGAATAACCATTTGTTTTATAGAGTATGTGTTGCTTTTCTAGAGATCAGTAACTTCAGAAAACCACAAAGTACATATTTTTGTGCATATAAGCTTGATGTTTTATCCCAAATCTAGGTTTTCCAGAGCAACAAGGGGCTAGCACTGTTTAGATGTAACTTTATAATCTATTTGACGTTTCTGAGAAGGAAGTTATATATCAGGCTATGGACAGGGAGCAAAGTAATACGGAAACAGATTAATAGCCTCTTGAAAAGACATAGGAATTAGTGTTCAGTGAGGCAATAGGTATCATCCAGAATGGGATTAAAAGATGAAAAAGAATGAAAATAATCTTTTGACATTCAGCTGACAACTGGATTCTCAGTTTACAAGTAGGAGGAAGGTAATTGCTATATGACAAACAGGTCAGTATCTCCTCTCTAGGGTGCCTGAAGGGTATTCTAATTAATGGTTGTGTAACATCACCTTTAAATTACTTTCTAAACAGAAGCATCTGTCTCTTCAGCTTCAGGGAAACAGCTTCAGGATTTCAGAGAGCTCATCTTCCTGCCAGCTCCTGCAGTTCTCCAGTGGCGCAGCAATCTGTGGTAGGTGACAGCTAGCTGAGCAGGTATGGTGCCAAAGATACCTCAGAACCCCAAGAAGTCATGTTTGTTTCTCTTAATTGTTGCCTACAAAGGATTTGTGGTTATGAGGCATTAACAGTGGAACCTAAAGTGTATAAAACTTCACAGACGTAGCTCCATATTTGTGGTATTTATTTTCCCTGTCTAAACACTAAAAGACAATTTTCTCTTAATCAGGTAACAGGCATCTGAATTTACAATTAAGCATAAGCTGCTTTCCCAGTAAACCAGTGTTCCTGAGAATGGTTGAACAAACTGTGATTGAAATACACTAATTTATTCTGGATTTATATTGTTATATGAAATAAGTTGTTATATCAGTGCAATCTGGAGTTGAAATAAAGTCTGTATCAGAATCAAAGTGCCATTAACAAACTTTAAAATAACTTTTTAAATTTTGCATATTATTTTCTACCTCCAGGATAGGGCCTCCTGACTGATTGGAATGGATGTGAGAGATTTAAAACATTGCACTCAAAAGAAAATGAGAGAACCTGCTTTGATTCCATCTTGCATAGCAAGCATGGTTGCTGTTCTATGTGTGGCTTTGCCTGCACGCACATTGATGCTATCAGACCCAGCTAGAACACACAGAATATTTTCTGATTGCATCCAAAATACGTATTGACATTCACTGTCCACTGGCCTTCTTGCTATCTACTTCCAAATTATGTTTTAAATAACCTGTGAGAGGCTCTGCTTTCTTGCTGCTCCATTTCAAATCAAAGGATATTTCACAAGAAAAACTGAAATACAGAGAAAGAAAAAAGAAAGCCTTCACTTTCAGCATCAATAAGGAATTATTCCTTTTGTGAGGAAAGGAAAATTATACCTCATTTGGGTTGTTTTCCCTGTTTAATTCCCTTAAGATGGATCAACTAATAAAATTAAAAACAAAGATGGTAAACACTTATGTGAATGTGTTCTTGATGCTTGTTTCCTGTCAAAGTATTTAAATGTCTTAGGCCATAGAGATTTTACCTATTTCTGGGACCACAGCAGAAAGAAAACTGCAGCAGAGTATTTTTCATCAGACAATATGGATTTGTCAGAACTTCATTGCCACATTTCCTATACATTTACATTTCAGGGTCGAATTTCTGGTCAAAATCAGTGCCTGCTGCAGAATAGCTCACTGTTATTAATGGTTATACTTTGTTATTCATGGTTATGCTGGGCTGGGACAGTTTTATGTTGCAACTGCAGTGCCCTTTGTAAATAACAATATGTTATTTTAGCAAAAGAACAGATCAGTTCTATTGACTTGATGAGATAGTTATAGGTCTTGCTCCAAATTAGTCTTGCTCTAAATAAAGCAGTATAGTAACGTCGCCCAGTGTATGACATGTCTGGTAGGAAAGGTACGCTCCTGTCATACCTGGAAAATTAAGTTCTACTCTTTTCCTTCCTTTCTTTCCTTCAGTAGTCTGAAACCCAAGATCAGCCTAGGAAGAGCAGTAAGGCACACATCTGTCTGCATCAAGGGCTATAGGCATACACTACATTTACTGTTTGATTGTTCAAAAATAAGCCCCTTTTCTACTCGTTCCATAGCCATTTAAAAAGTATTTGCTTAACATTAATAAGTGGATTGTTGCACTGACCTCATTCTCTGCCAGAGAGAAGTGTATTTGTCCTTGTTGATGTCAGTGAAGTCAGTGGAAGTGAAGGTGTCTTTATATGTTATTAGCTACTGGGCTGTGTCTGACCATTTAATATATATCTTCACAAAAAACCCGTCTTGGCACAGATAAGATGTCTCATAAATTCTGTGCAAGCCTGTGCCAACTTATCAAACTCAATGTAAAAAATGCCATGTGTACTAATAAGTTTACCAGTAAGTCATACTTACTGTCAGAGAAGCCAGTGTTTTGCCACTGGAAACTAAACTTGAAGAACAGAATCTTTTGCTTTTTAAAACTTGTTGCTTTTCTTACATATAATACTGAATTAAACACATTTGTATGCTTGTCAAGAAAAGAATAAATAGCACATTATCAAGAAAAATCAACAGTAACAAAGCTACTTTTGCAAAATTGGCATGGGGTAGGAAGTATTGAAGGTTTTTCTAAAAGCAGAATTTAACAACAACATTTTAAGTAGATTGGTACATGGATTTTCAGAGTCCCATGGCACATACTAATGATGTTTTCTGCAGAAGGATTTTTACCCAATCTATATAAGCTCTGAATGTTTGAAGAAAGCACAGCAGCAGTAGTCAAACACAACAGGAGGCATATGAAGTCTTACAAATAGATGTTGCCTTTGCAGCTATGAAGTTGAACTGCACTTTTTTTTCCTCAGGCTGGTGCTGAAGGTGAGCAGCTCTGACATGAGCTATGTGAAGGTGTTCTTCCTGGTCAGCAGAGTTATATTTTCTCTTCTCCATAGTTCCTCTTGTAAACACAAGTGCCGCTCTGCTACTTCTTTCAGATTAATTTGTATAATTTTAGCTGCTTTTGTGTGTTTGCCTTTCTTTCTCAGTATTCTTCCTAGCTTTGCCTTTGTCTTTATCCAGAGCTTCTTCATTGTTTAACCATTCTGCATCACTTCTGTAGTAATCTATGCATATCTCTACTGTTGCAACATTTGTCCTTCCAACACAGCAGACTTATTCCCCAAAATACAGAAGCAAATAGGCTGCTGTCTCCCTCACCTTTTGAAACATTTGTGCAACTAAAGCACTTGGAAAACTGGCATGTAAAGCGCAGCTAAAGATGCATCAAGGTGACTCTCACTCAGGTTTCTCCTTCTGTTTTGCCAAGGAAACATCTGGCCTTAAATTTCCATGTTAAGTGTCTGACTCAGCTGAATTCATCTGGTAAGTTTTGTTTTGTTTTTTTTTTTTTTTTTCTTTCTGTTGTTGTGGTTTTTTTTTTTTTTTTTCTTTCTAGTATAAACAACAATAATTAACTAACATGGCCACAAAACTTTAAAGCCTTTGAGCTGAAACATTTCAAGTGCATGGTATATTTGACTCTTGGACAGACACTCCAAGAATCTGGCTTTCTAGGGTTATCACTCAGATGCCACCCTCATTTCTTACAGTCTCTATATGGAGAAATGCCTCTGGGTCCCTGTTGCATGGCTGTTTGGATTGATTCCTGTAATTGTAGATGTTGGACTGTTACTACTAGGAAAGCACATCAACGATCCTGAATAATTTGTTGGGTATTTTATTCCATTTTTCCCTGTATTTCTTGTCTCTTCTCCAGATTTGCTTTTAAAGTACATTCTCTGTGACCCTTGAACTGAGAGGCTGAAAGAGGTATAAAGTGATATTTGATGACTTCTGATATGCCTGCACTGGCACAATCCACATCCCTCGTTAATTTCTAAGAACTGTCCATCAGAGAACCCAGGTTTGAGCAGAGCTGGGCGAAGACGGGTAAACTTGCTCTTACTGAGCTGGGTCAAGATCTAGAAATAATGAAGCAAAGAATAGCGCTACCCTGTGTCTCATTGTTACTGCAGTCATATTGCACTGGAACAGGAGTTGCTGATCCAGATTGCTGTATCATGTATCCACACTGGCTTACCTAGGTTTTCTGCAAAATTTGGGTTCAATTCATAACTTCCAACTCTCTCTTCCTTGATCCTTTTATTTATCTTTTTTTTCCTTTTCATCTTATTTATATAAATGGCTGTGATGTGACCATATGCATAGTTTCAAGGCACTGATTTTACCAGCCTTTGCCTCCTTGGTTTCTAAATCTGACCCATATAGCCTCCTCTAAACTGTACTGTAAACCATTACAGTAAAGGCACTCCATAAAATATTTAAAAGCAATTATTGAAGAAGCTCTTGAAAGCTTAGCATTCAGTTCTCTTTGGTTTTATTTATTTATTTTTTTTTATTTTTAAGTAAAATTGTAGTTCTGAATTTTATCGAGGTGGTGACAGAAATAGTCAAACATTCAACATTTGAACCTTCTCCGTGATATTTATTCATGCCTAAGAGATTGTTTTTACTTGCTATATAATCAGCTTTTTTTTTTTTTTTAAGTATTAAAGGAATAATATGAAAAAAGGCAAATTATACCAAGTAAATAGGAAGAATGAACATCAGGAAAAATACATATATGTATCCGGGAATAAAGCACTGGATGCTGTGATTTCTTTTTTCTTAGCTCTCCCAGCGTATATTGTGTCATCTCATACTTCTGTAGCAACTCATACTTCTTCATCAGCTTTGCCATTGTTTTGTGTGCTATGGCCTTCCTGCAAAGCTCTCTGGAAAACAGAAACAAAATATGGGTCTAATGTGGTCTCTGAAGTTTGGTGATAGAAAGTTCAGATTGGTCTAAATAACTTTTAAGTCACAAGAAAATATCAAAAATCAAAGGCAAGAAGATAATTTGAACAATTCTGGTTTTATGGCTTTCACATTTAGCCATTTTATGGCTTCACATTAGCAAAATGAATTTGTTTATCCTTTGAAATAATATAAAACCGATTCAGCATTTTCTCTCAAATTTGAAAGACCAAACATTAACAGATTAATTGGACCAGCTGAGGGAAATGAGCAGTAATGTAACTTTAAAAGTTTTCAGATTGCTATCTTTGATTTTATCATGCTTTGTCGCTTGTTAGTTTTACAACTGCATATGAGTTAGAAGTACTTATTAAAATAAATTATTGCATCCTATTTATGACAACTGAGCTATTAGGAAAATTGCGTTAACAAACATTTTTCATACTTGCTAGTTATTCCTTACTTTTGTAGATGCCTTTCTGAATTAAAAAAAAAAAAAACAAAAACAAAACCCAAAAAACCCCAAACCCAACAAAACAAAGCAACAAAACCAAAGTCCAACCTTTAATGATTTGACTGCCCTGCTTCAGTTATAGGGGTTTTTAAGAGGAAGAGTGGCCATGGGTGCTCCTGAATGGGTTTCTGATCATTAGATTTCTGAGATTTCATCAGCAGAAGGATTTTCTCTAGCAAGGAAAAAGAACTACGGCTGGAGTATAAAGCATATTCCAGGCATGGAGAAAGGCAATTTTCAGTGGCTAATTATAGCTAGAGGTAGCTAGGAAAAAAATAAACATGTAAATAAAAAAAAATCTATAAGCAAAGTTAATTTGGAGCTGGTGGAAGTACCGTTTGAAGTTTGTTTGGTGACTGATCATATTCCTCAAAACAATCTTGCTGTAACTACCTGTAATAACAGCGGCTTGATTATAGATAAGATAAAAGGCTCATTTTGTAAGGGTTCTTTGTGTGTTGGTGTGTATCAAGGATGAGTGAACCAAATATAAGAAACTATTAACTGTCAGACTTGACAGGCTTGATGTTCAAAACATAGTGTGGTAAAAATATTCCTCTTAAGAAGAGTCTGGTTTTCTTTCTTTTCAAGTTTTCTACATGAGGCTTGACCTCATGAAGGTAGGAGAACAAAATAAATTCTGTGGAAAAATATTTTGTCTTGATCCAGAGTTTTGGATAAAACTATCCTGTTCAATTGGTTACTCCAAAGTTAATTCAGGCACTCTTTTGGATTCACAGTGGGAGGATTTAGTAGTTGCAGTGTGTTTCCCAACACTTACCTTTAAAGTCTGCAACTCAGAGAGTAGAACGAGCAGCCTGCTGTAATACTATGGGCAAATTATGCCTAAATCATGGCTGCACATGGATAAGTTGAAGGCCACAACAGGGAAGAATGGGATTGATTTCAAATGCCTCATCTTCCAGGTGAAAAAATGCCCAGTTTACCTAGAAAGTGGCTTTGATCTATGCTTGGGATGTTCTCACCTTTTTCTTCAATGTTTCTGTCAAAGGAAAGGATGAAAAGTTTTCTCATTTCTGTTAAAAAGATTACTTCCTCCACACTTTCCACTTTGTACAAAGAGGGGGACATTGTAGTTCAGTGTCTTCATCTACTTAAGGCACTCCTACCCACATAGCCCACTCCTGTGAAAGAGTCATTCAGAAAAGAGTGGGTAAGCAAGGAAAGAAGTCTTTTAACTTCTCTTGGTGGTGGTGTGTCAAAAAAAAAAAAAAAAAAAAAGAAAAAAGAAAAGGAAAATATTCCTTGGCACTCTGCTAAATAAGAACATGACCTAAGGATCTGAGCTTTCGCTGGAAACAGGGAAAGCTGTTTCCTATCTTTGCCTTTGTCCCCACAATTCAAAATAGACACAGGCTAGAAAGGGTCCAAAGGAGGATCACAAAGATGATCAATGAGAAAGACTGAACAAGTTAGGTCATTTTGCCCTAACTAATCTGGGTGTGTCTCAATCCTTTTCCTGAGTCAGGACCTTCATTTCTCTACAACTGAATATCTCTGACAGTGTGGGATGGTACCACCTCTCTATACCACAAATTCTTCATTTTAAAGACAACTATACTAAAGATAGTAAGCTTTTGAAAAGAGTTATTTATGATGGGGCAAAAAAGGACCACCAAAACATGGATGAGTTATGCCTTAATATTCTGCAGGAAGAATGTTTTTTTCTAAAGTGTTCACAAACCTACAGAAGGAATATGGTGCACAAGAAGTTTTCATAGGTTAAGCAATCTTCCTTCAAGAATATCACTGCTATATGATCACCACAATTATTAAATTTCTGGTCCACAAACTTTGATGAAGAAAAGAGGAATAACTGAAATAAAATGTCAATTTTTATTCTCATTCACAATTAAGTATGGCTGCAGGTTTTAATAACTGGAAATTAGAGAAGCATTTCAAAGCTCAGTGTAAAATTTAAAATTACATTTGTATGTATCACATATATACGTATTTTATAAAGAAAGTGGCTTATATATTTTACAGTCTGCCCTGTAATTTCTATTAATAATGGAAGTTACAAACAAACTATGCATTATAAAGACCGTACACCCCAGAAATATGACTTTCAAAACCCGTGTTCTTTTACATTTTTAAATAAAATTCATAAATCATCAGACTACAAAAGTAATTAAACAGTACAAACACAGGGAACAGACAAGAAGTTGAATATGGGTGTTACAGAAATATTAGTCTGTTTTCACTCTCCTGCTGTGATGTACTGGAATTATGACTGTATGACTATCTTCTCTACTTGCTTTTCTCATTTGCTATGGTCAACATTATATTGAAATTATTGTAAAAGCAAACACCATTGTACAGTTACAAGTACTTTCAATAGGTAAAGTATACAGTATAAAGTCTCTACTGTTGCTAAGTAAATGCCATCTTTCCAAAACCCACCAGCAAATATTGATCAAGAATCTCAAGCATTTCAATGAGCTCCTATGTCAGAGTGAATTCTTTTATGAAGTTTCAAAACATTTATGGCTCCAGATACAACATCACTGTATGGTGTTAGGGTAATTGTGGAGTGATTTTTTTAATTTTTAAAAGTGCAGAAGATGGCTACCTGACAGGCTGCATGAGCAAGTTCCTGTGAGATAAGGTGATTTACATGTCCTTCATGGTGAAGTATGAACAAATGTAATTCACGAATACTAAGGGAGCTGGCTGAGGTAATTTTGTGTCCATTCTCAAAAATCTTTGAACAATCATGGTGACTGAGATAGATGTCTCAGGACTGGAAGAAACCAAATGTCACTCCTATCTTTAAAAAAGGGAAGAAAGAAGACATGGAGAGGTATTAGCTAGTCAGCCTCACCTCAATCACTGGGAAGATGACAGAACACTTCTTAATCCTGGAAACCATTTTCAGGCACATGAAAGACCAGAAGGGGAATGGGAGTAGTCAGCATGAATTCACAATGGGGAAGTAATGCTTGACCAACCTGATAACCTTCTGTGATTACATTATTCTCTGAATATCACATGTTCACATATCAGGAGGCATTTTAATAATTTTGAAACTTGACCCTCCAGCAAATGCTGTTACATAGCTCATATGATTTCTCTCATGATTATTTCTCCATCTTTTCACCCTTTTTTCTCTTTGCTTTATAGCTGTTTTTAATCCTGATGAACAAATACAGCCAAGAACGTCCCAGCTTCCATTGTTGCAATTTCAGTCTTCGAAGGTGTTTTATTTGTGGGTCAATAGATGGTTGGATTACATATCATCTTGTGCAGTGAGCCAAAGTGTTGAAGATTTCTCGGCTAATTTTCTATAATCAAAAAAATTGCACTGAAAAGAAACCACCAAAAAAGACTGAAGAAATCGTCTGATATTCCTTTCTTCACTTTACTGATCTATCTGACAGTCAGTGATAATAGAGGGCAAATATCAGGATATCAGGAGCACAGTGGAGGGGTTATAGGATGCATTAGCACTCCAGTCCTGAGTCATTACCTTTCCACCTTATCTGTCACAAACCATAATGTACTTTGCACTAATCATAGAATCATAGAATAGTTAGGGTTGGAAAGGACCTTAAGATCATCTAGTTCCAACTCCCCTGCCAGGGGCAGGGACACCTCCCACTAAACCATGCCACTCAAGGCTATGTCCAACCCAGCCTTGAACACCGCCAGCGATGGAGCATTCATAACTTCCCTGGGCAACCCATTCCAGTGCCTCACCACCCTTACAGTAAAGAATTTCTTCCTCATATCCAATCTAAACTTCCCCTGTTTAAATTTGAACCCCTTACCCCTTGTCCTCTCACTACAGTTTCTCATGAAGAGTCCATCCCCAGCATCCCTATAGGCCCCCTTCAGATACTGGAAGGCTGCTATGAGGTCTCCATGCAGCCTTCACTTCTCCAGGCTGAATAGCCGCAACTTTCTCAGCCTATCTTCATACGGGAGGTGCCCCAGTCCCCTGATCATCCCCGTGGCCCTCCTTTGGACTTGTTCCAGCAGTTCCATGTCCTTATAGAGTTCTTGCTCTGAGGTGCTGAGTGACAGAAGGTCAGCTTTGTGAGGTTCCTAAAAGGTATCATTCTCTAAATAAAAGTGGATACACTCCTGTACATCAAAGGTCAATCTAGGCAAGAATTGTGTTTCCAAGATAGATCCAGAAAAAACATTTTAGAAAAGATGTGCAAGCAGTATAAGCATGTTTCATCATGAAACTCTTCCAGCCTCCAAAAATTTACTGACATGTTGTGCAGTTTTTTTATTAGTGACCCTAGGAGGATTCTTATTGCATGAATTTGACTGTTTTCTGAACAGGTTTTGTTCTCTTCAACATTCATATTGTTCTGTAGCAAGAGATTTCAAAGGCTAGATATGAAGCTGTGAAAAGCTTCCTTTTTTTTTTTGTTTTGAACTTTCCACCTGCCATTTTATGCTGTCTAGTTCTTGAAACATTGAACAATTATTCCTTTTTTCCCCTTCCTATAGCTGCTAGAAGTCTATAGACTCCCATTACATTCCCCATTCATTTTTTTCCTTACAGGAATATGCTAGTCTGCTTTACCTTTCTGTGTCACACTGTCCCAGCCCAGAGGCAAACTCAAAGTCAGAATGCCTCAGCTCACAGAGTCAATTGCTTGTCTAACCTTTTTTTTCTGGTACCATCTAAGCTTTGGACTTAAAGACAGCTAGGGTATGCCCTGATACACCATGCATAGGTGTATCATCACAACTGATAGATTATGACCTTTATCAAGTTGCATGTATCCTTTCCTCTTTATAAAATAAGCAGGTAATGATATCTCAGAAATCAGATGTTTGTGGAAATTATAGTGCAGAGGCTTTGTGCTAATACGCTGAGACCAGCAGAGTCCATTGGGGGTGAGGTGGGAGGTATCTCAACAGCATTAACTAATGATTGCAGTGATTGCCGTAAAAGTTGTTCAAATAACTGAAAGTGAAAGCTCAGACTGATAAAGAAGGCATGCACAGCAATGTCATCAAGCACTGCTCCTGGGATGACAGCCAGGATGGAGGTAATAATTCCTGACAGAAACCGGGGGATGAATTCAGTCCAAAGGGCATTTATTCATAATGCAAAAGACTTCTGAGCAGAAAGAAAAAAGTCCAAAAGTAATGAGGAAGGTGATACTTTATGAATTCTCATATCGGGGCAATTTTGGAATGGGAACAAAGCCAGCCTGTAAAAAAATATTTTTTTTTTTCTGTAGTGAAGAAAATGTATGGATGGAACTGTGCCTATGTTTAAACCTAAAGTCCCAAGAATTTTTGCTGACTATCATGAGCTCCAAAGCTCTGAAAGAACTTGGTTTGGTTAAACACTGGGATTTTAGAAATATTTGGCTGACAAAACATACTGGGCTTCTCTAAGTCTTCTTAGATACATTAGACTATCTAATGGAATGCCTACAGACATGAAGGCCTGTCTGCACAAGGAAATATGCAAAGTATATTGTGGAAGAAACTACCACCTATAAATTGCTTACAGTTAAGTAGAAATGAGCAGAAAAAGAAAAATAAAGCAAAAGACAAACTTCATACAGCTATCAAAGTCAATATGCAGTGTACTTAGAAACAGTGCCAAAATATACACTGCCTTATTCTAGGGTTAATAACTTGTCTCTTGGATTACTTTACACTGCATATGACTTTGGCTTTCTAAATAAACTGGATGCTGCTATATGAATACCTTTTTTGTCTCATTTTACATAAATGTTCAGAGATAGGCTTGTAGCAGATGAATTTCATTGTATGAAAATATTTGATTGGAAATTTGATTGTAAGTTGCCATGGGTACTCATAGAAAGTTTTTGTGCTTTCAGCGTGTCAGGGAGACTTGGTTATATAACGTTTGTCTTCTCAAAATAATTGCAAGTACCTACTCAAATGTGCAGGTCAAACTACTGAACTAAAATATATATGCATACTATGAAACATCCCAAATGACAAACAAAAACACTAGACAATTACCCTTTCCAGTAAGTTGGGTAGCATAGCAACCTACTTACAGATATTTCAAAATTAGTGAAAGAATATAATTCACTGAATGAAAGTTACTTTTTGGGTGATGTTGAGCTGCAGAGTTATTCTGAGTATATTGCAAGGAGAAATGAAGGCTTGAAAAAAGTCAGTGTTTAAAAATAGTTGTTCTGTATGATGCATCTCTTGGTGAATGAAAGCAAAGTCACTGATTTTATACCTGTTGGGAGCCAAAATTCTTCTCAAGCTGAAGATTTGCATCTGATACTTGAAACATGATTGTTTCTGAGAAATTTCTGCTTATATCTGGAACACTCAGGTTGTGATACTTTTGGGAGTAAGACCTATCAAAAGTGTGAAAGAGCATTGTATGCATAAATTCAGAGTGAGAAAAAGGTTGAAAAAAGCGGTGTTGTAGCTACCAGACCAATGATGGCTGTGCCATATCAGCCTTTGGCACTTTGGCAGCAGTGATGAAACCGGTGATTGATAATCTTGTCAAAATTACAGCTATATCAAGATATTTTGAGGGAATGAGGAATATAATCTTTTTACTAAGAAGACAACTATGGTCAAAATGGGTTGTATTTTCTTGAAAATAAGGTTCTGTGATGATGAAACTGAATGTGAAGTTCTGGTGAAGGGTCTAGAGCACAAGTCTGATGGGGAATGACTGAGGAAAATGGGATTGTTTTAGCCTGGAGAAAAGGAGGTTCAGGGGCACCCTACCGCTCTCTACAACTACCTCAAAGGAGATTGTAGTGAGGTTTCTTCCGCCAAGTATATAGTGATAGGACAAGAGGAAATGGCCTCAAGTAGTGCCGGGGGAGGTTTAGACTGGATATTAGGAAAAATTTCTTTACTGAAAGGGTTGTCAAGCACTGGAACACGGAGGGGTTGAATCACCATCCCTGGAGGTATTTAAAAGACATGTTGATGTGGGGTCTAGATACCTAGTTTAGTGGTGGATTTGGCAGTGTTAGACTAGCAGTTGGATTCAATGATTTTGAAGATCTCTCCCAACTTAAATGATTCTATGGCTCTGTGACAATTTGTAATGTTGACTGTGTGGAATACAAAATAAAAATCCATGAACAGCTAATCCGGAACAGGTATGAGCATGCAATCCCAATTCTGTTAACAACCAGAATATACAAAGCAGTACTTATGCAAGCTTTGTGTTTATGAGAAGACAGATAAAATCTAGTGACTGGATCATACCTGATCCAAAGAAGAGTGTGCTAGGACCTCAACACCTTTTTTCCCTGAATGACTGAAATGGCAGACAGTGGGATTACACCAGTGCTGTATGTCATATACTCATGGCACAAAACGCTTAGGTACTATACAAACGTTTAGGTACTATTCCATGACTGTCTCATGGAAGTGTGTTATTAATTGAATTAATTTAGAAGATTAGTATCTAAGGGCAATCTGAGGTCCTTTGGGGTATCTAAAACAGCTGCACTTGCTTAGTAGATATGTATGTACAATCAGACATGATAAGCTGAATGGGAACTGGAAACTAAGTGTTTGTCAGGGAGTCTGAGGTTTCACTGGGTACCTGCTTAGCAGCAGCTGGATTCAGCCAATAGAGTTGGAGACGGCGCTTCTGAATTCTGTGATAGTGAACCCAGATAAAGCTCTGGTGAAAACACCAACTGGTGCTGAGCTGAGCCGAGAGCCAGAGCTATCATCTGTCCTGCAGTATACTGTTCAATATTCTAGGGTAAAGATTTAGCAATAATACTACATTAATTGCAAAACCAATTTTATACTGTACTTGTAAAAATTATAGTGATAATGAAAGCATATGAATATATGGTATCAGTACTATATACAAGTATTTAAGTACAATGCATAAGAAGCAAATCAATACATCAGTGGTTGCACAGACACCAATATTAATGCAGGTTGGGGAAGAAGGGTTAACTTGTACTAAATTTTTGCCTGATTTATTGGACCACACTTCTGGTTTGAAGCAATTTAAATGGCCAATCACTTTTTCCGTCTTTGTAGCTCTTCTATGATTTGGGAAGCATTTGGTGTGCATTAGGTAGAAATTTAGACCTGAGCTTCCAGTTAAGTTTCCACCAACAGAAACCTTGTTTTGCTCTCATTACAACCACTCATCAAACAAAAACCTAAATGGTAGGCATGTTGAGAGTATTTGCTTCCAAACTGCACCACTGTTTTCAATAAGATTCCAGTGTAGCAGTATTTGTAAGTATGTCAAAAGCCTACCATCCAATTAATCTGTAAAGATATAGAATAATACAGGATTGATGAATTTTCTTTCTTTTCTTTTTTTTTTTTTTTTTAATTTTCTTCGGTGATGGTCTAAGAAAAATAATTAAGTATTAGAAGTTAAACCAAATGAGCTCCAATTAATATTTTGTGTGCGTATCTCTGGTATTGTTGTGGACAGGATGCAGAGCTACCTCCTGCATTGCTCTTCTTGTAATTGTTTTGATACTGGGGACAGGTAAAGGAATTCTGGTTTTCTTTATATGAATTTACAAGGATGAATGCTATATGGAGAATGTATGCAACAATGTAACTGCTGCAACAACCATTTCCCTCAACAAAGTAATTTTACCTCAGCTGCCATTTTTTTAATGCCGGATGCATAGCAATTATTATTACTATCCTCATACTAAGCTTTCTACTGGAGAAGGATAAGAAGTGGGAAGTCCAAAAAGCATAAAATTTGAACCCCAGTTCCTATAATAGTACATTAGGCAGAGGTGGGGTGTCTCTGAAAATACCACCGGTCCAAAGATTATCTATAGAAAAAACTGTCTGGAAATTGTTTTTTCCTGTTTTATAGGTCAAGCGAATATTATGGGTTTGGGTTTTTTTTTTGATCTGGAAAGAAACATTGGATTAATTTTGAGAACTGGCTCTGCTACCACAGGTGCAAAACTATACTGAAAAAAGGTGTGCTCAGAGCAGCAGTTCTAACAATACTCTAAAGAAATAATAGAAGTTTGTCATTATATATCTCTTGCATTTAAAAACTACAAGAAGGTGTTAAGTCAAAATCCTCTCTCCCATAATCTCATCTTTAGTGGTGGCCAATAGGGGATGCTAAAGAAGCAGGATAGGGGTAGAGAAGGATCCTTTCCACATAATATTATTCAATCTGTATGTAGTTAAAAAATTTCCCAGGCCATTAGTTGCATCCAGGTAATTGTACTTAATAATTATTGATATCACCTACCCTGCATGAATTTGTCTAATTCATCTTTAAAACTTTGGCCTCTAAAGCAGCCTGTAGCAATAAATTCCACAATTTCATTAGGTGTCATATGAGAAAGGTGTTTATATTTGTTCTTTTCAAATTGCTGCTGGAACCACTGTGTGTTCCTCCTTCCTTTATTGCAATAGTGAATAAACATTGTCTATTTACTTCAGTTAAACCACTTATGTGCTCATATATCTCTTCAGTTGCCTGCTTAATTTTTTGTTAAATCATTTACAGATCTCTGTGTGGTAAGTTTTTACTTCTGGTAAAGAAGGTAAACAGACTTTTCTCTCACTGAGTATGTGGACATGGATTTACAGCCAGGAAAAGCTGTATTCTGTGCAAGCCTGAGCCCCACAGTCTATCAAAAGTAGGAGAAACCACAAAGTTTAGTGCTTTTGTCTCAGTTTTAATACACAGTCCAGAAGCAGCTGCTTTTGAATATTACACACAAAGGAATCAGGCAAGTAGACCCTGGAATAAGAGAATCAACTCAATTTGCAGTGTATGATCTGTCTATAGAACAATCAAGTTTCATGATGTAGTTTAGCTTCTAGTCCAGACTACTGCTAGTCTAAAAAATTAATATATTATAGCAGCATCATATTAGCTGCACTGTAACAACGCAGTCAAGTTCTGTAATATTCTATACCATTAACTGGAACTTTCGCCAAGAGCAAAAAATGTCTTCAGTTATATATTGAGCTGAAACATTGAGGTAAATATAGTAAAGGATTCTTTAAACCTATGTAAAGCTTGTAACTTCCAGTCTCCATTCAGTCCTGAAAGACATTATTTTCCCCCCTCTTTTCTTTCACCTATCAGGTAGGAAATACTGTTGACTAGTTCTAAGAAATCTCTTTATGTTTTTCTTTTTTAATTTATTGTCCTATTCCACTCACTTCCCTCTGTGATGTTGAGTACCCCACATAACAGTACATCCTTTAATCTTATTTTTTCCCAGATGCTAACACTTCAAAGGACTCCAGTTTGGAAACACTTTACTTTCTACATATGAAGTACATTTTACATCTAAAAACATAAAATGTGTTTCTTTTTGAAATGTAGAAGATATGAGGTTTCTCTTGTTTTGGCCCAGTATGATAGCGTTAAGTATCTTTTTGCTGGGGTTAGACTGATAAAAGATGAAACTTGGAGCAAGAATCTGCCCCCATCTCCCACCCCCTCAGTTTAGATGTTTGTCTGGAACTGGTCCTCTGGGCAGGCCTGGAATTGTGCTCCTTGCTGGTATTCCTATCCATTTAACACCCAAATTTCACCACAGAAGCAGCAGAAACAGGCCTGGTGAGAGAGGGACCATAGATTTAGACCTCCTGCTAGCAGCCTATTAATGGCCTCCTCCAAGCAGCAGGATAGAGCAGTGGTCCCTCTTCCGCCAGCCAAATTGGCCAGCCTGAGCTGAACAGGACTGGAAAGCAGAGGTTGTGGAAAAGGCAATTCTGACACCACTAAATTTTGTTGCTCACCTTGCAACTGAGGAGAGAACTTAGACTGAATCCTATAGGGAAATTCATTTATACAATGTCACATTCTTCCAACAAAGACAGCCACAAAACAGAGTTATGGAATAAGAATTCAATGTTTAATTGGTTAAATAGCATTATGAATTTAACCTACATTTCTTTTGACTATTGCAAGCCTCTATCTAGATAGTTAATGGTTATAGCGCCAATGCAATTAAAGATACAAATCATTTGCATTAAAATTGAGTATCAAGACCAGTTTTAACAACTCTTGAAATAATTGCTACTCTTGTGTCATTATCAGTATTAGATGTACTAAAACACACAGTGGAAGCGATGTATTAAGAGATCAGTTCTACTACAAAACACAGGTAGTGCATGGAGAATGTCTTGCCCTTAGATGTTTTGTTTCAGAAATAGAGGTAATGTGCCTTTGAAAAAGGTTTTAAACTTCTGCAGTGGTGGATTATCATGTGTACTTGGGCCAGCAGAGTAATGTTCATCTTTGAAGCATGAGGTTTTGGAGACTTAGTAAAATGGAGATGAGGCATTTTTAATAATGGACATATAATAGAGTTAGAAGATTATTTCATTCTTCCCATTGGATAAAATCTGTGTCATTGAGGTAATGTAGGTAAATTTTTGATAATAAAAAATAATGAAATATAGTATTAATAAATGTATCTCTTCACACATTAAATTCTTTAATATATGTAAAAAGAGATTATTTTTTCTGTATTTTGAATACTTACAGTTCAAAGTCCAGGTAAAATGGAATTTATTATAGAAAAATCAAATACATTCTTCAGTCTGTTTTTCCATATTTAATAAACACCGATAAAGACACAATAAAGATCTTTATCAAAAGCTTGCAGTGGGAAAGACACATTCTCCTAAAATATAAAAGTACAGTGTAACCTAAAAGTAGCTTCAGTTAATCAAGTGTATAATATGAGGCCAATATTCCGTACTCAGGCAGCAAGATATATTTACAGTGTTTATTTCTTGACGATGTTGTAGAATAAGCAAAAAAAGGCCAGACTTTCAATGCTATATCTGAATTTTAACTGAACCCAGATTTATTTCTGCTTTAGACTTGAAGGCCTGAAACTCATTTTAATCTAAGTGATATTCGTTGTTATCACTAAACAAATCAGATTTGATTTTCCTGTTGGAAATACAAACTTATCCCTCTCACAGGGTTGTCTGTAAATTAAAGAATGAAGATATGTTTAAAGCTCTTGGGCCAAACTGGAGGAATTTTAAACAGACAAACGCAAACTACCCTGTGAATTTTCCAGGTTTCTTCTTTATACTTTCACCATTTTAAAATAAGAATTAAAACTTGTCACTCTTCATTCTGTAAATAACAAAATAATATTTCTTACAGTTTTTTAGAGAGAAAACATACTTCATATGCAACCAGTTAAGAGAGATTTCACTGACTTATTATAAGATGTCATGTATAATGTTCTTGAAATGAATTGCCAGCACAAACTTTTTTCTATTAAACTAAACCTTTGGGAACTTGGGTTGTTGAAACTTTGTGTATTATGATCAGTAATGCCTTGTCTCAAAAGTGTACACAATTTAACTTTGACTTCATTTAATTTCCAAAGTGTCTCTAAGAAAGAGTTTCTTCCAATTATCTAAAAGACAAAAAAGGCAAATAAAGTACTGAGGGAGATGTTTCACTGACAAGGGGTTGGGTTTGAATCATCTCTGCACTTCATTATCCTCCAATCAAGCAATAAAATTTCTTCAGCTCTGGAATTCACATTCAGCTGATTATCATTTATGTACTTTAATTGGTTACACTGTAATTTCTGGCTAGATCCTTATGAACAAAAGGACTGTTTCTGATGGCTCACTCAGAGTTTTAGTCCCCTTTTTGTAGCTGGTTAACAGATTCCCTTCAGATTTCTCTATCATCACCTACACAGCTCTCCCACTGGCTATAAAATATTGCAGCAGCTTGTAGGTAATTGATTGGACAAGTGAACTGTAAAATATTCATTTTCTACTTCAACAGCTAGACAAATCTCTTGGGAAGTGGATGAAAATATTGCTTATGCACATCAGGGTCGGTGTAGTAATAGCAAGGTTGCTGATAAGCAGGGGTCTGCTACAGAGTTAATGCTTAATTCTGTTCCTTGCCAAAGACGAGAAAGCATGCAGTCTTCCTTTGCCTGCAGCTAGGAGTCTCATTACATACTGAACCCGAGGCATCAACACCAATTCACCAGTCATGGTGCTTCAGGGATGGTGCTTCCTGTTTTAATTAATCAGGTTCATCTCTGTGTAACATGCCAAATAACAAATTAACACTTAGTTACTGTAACCAACATGCTAAATACCAAAATATGAATGAACAGGAGAGCAGGAGTGAAAAAGGACTGACAGTAGAGGGAAAGGAGAGGTAAAAGCTACTTTTTTAAATTTTCATTCAACAACCTCACTTTCTGAGTTTTTGTGTCGTTTTGTTGGTTTTTTTTTTTTGCCACCAAGTTTTCGAATACCTGTCAAGGTGCTCTAATTCGAAACATTTAAAAACAAGCTGTATGCAGACTTGTAGAGCAACAGCAGTAGATTCTATTAATTCCCTTCATCTTTATCTTGCTGGGTTGTCATAGTAAGAGAATATGATGGGAATTAGCAATAGCTTTATTTCTGACTCATGTTAAATGTGTATTAGGCAACTTTACTCAAGCCTGAACCATATTAATCAGAAAATACATACAATCCTTCCATGTGCTTGCTTCTCACAGAGGAAAGAAAAAAGCTAAGGTCTAAGTTTTGGAATATTAACAGCAGGGTTTTTTACCAATGGTTTGGTTTTGAAGCAGCGAAGAACACATGTTCTTTCCCATGTCATTGAAATAAAATAGCCAATACTATGTATGGCACAGTAGTTGCGACCACCTGGGAAACAAAAATGGAACACCACAATTTTGCAGTGGAAAAGCAAATGCACTGTAGGTGCTGCAGCACCTATGGTAGACATGCTGACAGTTAAATAGGCCTTTCTTGGATCAGATCAGTCATTTGCTTTAAGAACAGAAGATAGGTCCATGTTTCCTTCCATATTAGCTTAACTACTGATGATATAAATTTAGTGACAGGTAATAAATTAATTAATCAGAAAATTTGGACAGCTTGCTACCAGCAGACAGCATTAGCCAAAGATACTTTTTTTTTTCATTATGCTAGTAAATAGACTTGTTCACACATAATCATGGTTTTGAGGTGAAATCTCTAGGCTGGAATCTGCTCCGTTACAAATGCATGCCATTGCATTCAAGGGCTCTCTCAGGTATTGTATAGTCACTTGACAACCCAAATATTCTGAAATGTATTCCATCACCCCCACAGACAAGACAGGCTGTGAATCTTCTGCAGACAGTAAGACTTAGATTTTTTTGTATGCTTTGTGTTGTTTGGTTTTTTATATATATATACAACTAAAGCCAAACACTTTTAATATACATTCCGAAAACCATATTCTGGTTTTCTAGCATTGCAGATGTGGAGTGGTGTATATAATTTTTTCTGAAAGGAACTGGTAAAAATAAAAGTACCTATTTATGATGAGAAAACTATGCAAAACAAAGACACATTTGAAAGCAACACAAAGCAAAAAAAAGAAAGAAAAATACTGGAAATAATACACAATTCCCCTTTGTGATCCTTGATACAATAGATCCCACTACTTTAGCACTCCCTAAATTTTGACTTATTTAAAAGGATAATTAAAAAAATTAAGTTATTAATAAGAAGTTGATAATGAAGTGCACCATGAAAATCAAGTGTCTGTTTAATAACTGTATGTAACCTTTGCTCTTTGAATGCTATTTGTGATGATGATAATGTGTTTAAATGAACAGAAATAGACGGATCAGGAACTGTCTTTTCTATTTGGGATTTAAATTGCACTATTTTCTCTAATATAGATTTAAAGTAAAACAAATTCTTTCCCCTTTCCTTGACTTTTCTTGATGATAAGGTGGCTTGAGCACCTCTCGTATGATAGCAGGCTAAGAAAGTTGGGGCTGTTCAGCCTGGAGAAGAGAAGGCTGCATGAAGACCTCATAGCAGCCTTCCAGTATCTGAAGGGGGCCTACAAGGATGCTGGAGAGGGACTCTTCATTAGACATTGTAGTGACAGAACAAGGGGTAACGGATTCAAACTTAGACGGAAAGTTTAGATTGGATATGAGGAAGAAGTTCTTTACTGTGAGGGTGGTGAGGCACTGGAACAGATTGCCCAAAGAAGCGGTAAATGCTCCATCGCTGGCAGTGTTCAAGGCAAGGCTAGACAGAGCCTTGGGTGACATGATCTAGTATGAGGTGTCCCTGCCCATGTCAGAGGGGTTGGAACTAGATGAGCTTAAGGTCCTTTCCAACCCTAACCATTCTGTGGTTCTATGATTCCTTGGCTTTCTTTGCCTAGCCTTCCCTTGCCTTGCTTTGTTTGCCTTGCCTTGCCTTTCTTTTCCACAAAAATAGCTTTTGTCTGTATTTGGATAAGAGGAGTTAGGAAAAGCCTTCACCTATTTTTTCTTTTCTCCAAATATATTTTGTTATCCATTTCTGCCCTTGCTTTCCCCTACAAGTTTCTATTCATACTTCACTGAGCTGTACAAATTTTGCTTTAGTAGTGTCGTGGTTTAAGACTAACTCACACAGTCTCTCTCTCACTCACTTCCCCCTCTTTCTTCCCCCTGCTCCCGGAGGGATGGGAAGGAGAATCGAATAGAATGCAACTCCCACAGGTTGAGATAAGTACAGTTTAGTAACTAAAGTATAACACAAATCACTACTGCTACCACCAATAATAATAATGACAAGAGAAATACAAGGAAAGAATACAATTTCTCACCACCTAATACCCAGCCCGACCACGCAGTGCACACCCACCCTTCCGGGTCTCTGCTCTCTGCTTTTACATCCCAGACATGATGTGCTGTGGTATGGAATAATTCTTTGGTCAGTTTGGGTCAGGTGTCCTGTCTCTGCTTCCTCCCGGCTTCCCCTCCTCCCTGGCACAGCATGAGACTCAGAAAGTCCTTGGCCAGACCAAAACATCAATAAGCAGTAACCGAAACACTGATATTATCAGCACTGTTCCCAGGCCCAAAATCAAAAACACAGTGCTGCACCAGCTATCAAGGAGGAGAAAAATGACTGCTACTGCTGAACCCATGACAAGTAGGTTCATAGAAAAGATCATAGAATAGTTCCTATATAACTCTTTATTTTGAGTTACTCATCTCTGAAAATAGGAATGGCTTTGTTTTCAGAGTCTATGTTTACATTTTCTTTTTAAGTCCAGCCTAGCTATTGAAATCCGTAGCAGCCTAAATAAGCATGTACTGTAATTTACAGATTACATCCAGTATTAAAGTCATGCATCTTCCATGAAGTTTTGTGAAGGACCAGTTCTCCTTTATGCATCAGAACAGGTTGGAAACATTCGAGCACTACTGAGCCTTGATCACCTTATGTACTTTTCAACCACCTTTATGTCTCACTCATCTCTGTTTTTCTATTTGTATGACACAGAAAATGTATTTAGTCTTTAAGATGATTTTTTTTTTTTTTTAATAAATACTCTATTGCCAAGAAGCATGAAGAGAACACTGAGCTGAGCTCCTGTGGAGAAACTAGTAGAGGGGAGATGTCCAAATGTTTGTTGCTGTCCCTCAAGCTTAAGGCATTTTTGCAGAGCACTGTTGGTGAGATACAAAAGATTTGAATGTGAAAGAGAAGGGAGATCAGGGCTAGGGTTAAAGAGGAGAGAAGAAAAGGGAGAAAGCCTGAAAGGAGGGGAAACAATACACAGGAAAGGTATAGGTAAGTCAGCACAGTTCTCTTTCTTTGTCCTGTAATTGCAGGTTTCTTTGACTGTTTTCTGCCACTTAACTAGAATTAGTCACTTACTCTAAGGATCAAATTAAAAAGATTTATTCTTTTTTTTTTTTTTTTCAACAGAAATACCCCAGGTTAGTCATACTTTGGCTGTCTGCTTTGAAGTCATAGTATTACCCTAGCTGCTGCATCTGTGAATCTGCTCCAATAGCACTATTGTCCAGTCCAAGAGCCTTGGTACTTACAGCAGCCCAAATTCAAGAAATTTCTAGAAAGCAGGCGTAGTCCTTAAAAATGTGTTGGGTTTATGTGGCAAGATTTTGATTGAAATAGGAGCTGCATGGGAGCTTTCATGAGGAGATACCAGAAGCTGCCTTCATGTCATGCAGAGCCAATCCCAGCTGGTTTGCAGAGAGACTTGCTGCTGGTTAACACTGAGCCAATAAGCAGTGCTGGTAGCACCTGTGATACTGTACTTAAGAAAGGGTAAAACAACACTGGAGTAGTCTATTCCTGAAGGACTGTACTTGTGGAATAGGCCCACCTGGAGCAGTTAATGAAGAACTGCAGCCTGTGGGAAAAACACTGGAGAAGTTCAAAGAAGATTATATCATGAAGGAGGTACTCCAGGCTGGAGAGTGGGAACGAGTGTGAGGAGTCCTCTCCCTGAGGAGGAAGGAGCAGCAGAGACAACATATGATGAACTGATCACAGCTCTCATTCTGCATCCCCTTGTGCCACTTGGAGAGAGGAGTTGGATAAATTTGGAGTGAAATTAAACCTGGGGAAACAGGGAGGGGTAAGGGGAGAGGAATTTTAGTTTGTGCTCTTATTTCTCACTATCTTACATTATTAGAATTGTCAATAAATTACATTATTTTCCCCAAGTCAAGCCTGATTTGTCCATGATGGTAATTGGTAAATAGTCTCTCTGTCCTTATCTTGACCTGTGAACTCTTTATCATTTTCTCCCTCTGTTGAAGTGCTTAGGGCTTGCAAATGGGAGAGTTGAATATTCTGATTCTGTCTCACAGCCTGTGTTCTGTATCCCACATTTAATAGTGGTTGGAGAGGAGAATGTAGTTTTATGAATAGACAACTTTGTGGTATGGATATTGTCCCAGAGTAAGAAAAGCTGTATCTCCTGTTTAATGGAGCTGTAGATGGTTATAGAAGATAATATGCAAGTCCAGATCCCATGTGTTAAAGGAAATGCAGATATAGAGATTACATTCCCTTTCTCTGAGTAAGTATTATGCTTTTCTGAGTGCATCTAATGTTAACTTTAACATCATTTTCTGTAGGATATTATATACAGTGAAATATTTGCAGCATTATTTCAATGGAAAATAATACTAAAATATCACAAATAATAAATACAAATCTCAGTACACCTCATAAACATCTACAAGCAGAAGAAAGAGCTGCCTTTTTGAACATCCTTCTGCTGCTTTTCAGTTTCTCTGAATGCTTTATCTGGCTGAACTTGGCCCTTTTTAGTCTCTTTATGCTATGATTATTTTTCCTTTAACTACCGTATTTTTTCCAAGCATTAACAATAGTCTTTACATAATTCATTTAAACGCTGATAAACCTTTTCCTTTTGTTGTACAAATTTGATGTGTCAGTTTTCCCCTCAGAGCTGAAATACAGGGCTCTATGCAAGGTAGTTCTTTCATGCAGTTAATCATCTACTTGCCCTTCCATAAAGGACTCTACCCGGCTTTCATCATCAGTATTTCAAAAGTCCTTTTCACCACTTTATTTTTTTTCCAGTTCTGGTTGATTATCAGAGGTTTTACTGAATTGCTATAGTCAATGGCTTTGCAGTCAAAAAGTTCAATTACTCTAGTCACTGTCATGAATCTAGATAATTTACAAAGTTCTCACTTCCCAGTTCATTCACTTCCTTTTCAGCAGAACTCTCCCAAGTTCTGTGTACGTATACCAGCTGTGATTTGCATGAATACCACATCTCCAGCAGGTTTGGGGGAAAAAAAAGCAAGACAAAGGGCATTATATATGGCCCTGATTGAAAAACTTAGAGTATTTCTGATTTATTACATATTCCATATTTGAGTCTTGTTACATCTGTGCTAATTCAATTCAAAGTTGAAATTATGCTTTTTGTTTATTTTCACAATACCATTTTTCTTATTCCAGCTTTTGCATGGTTGTATAGAAAGTAAGAAGAGGATTGCAGTCCTCTATTCAGAGAGTTTTCAAACCATTTGGGTCAATTTATTCTGTAACTTCCAGTGCAAATGGCATAGTTGGAGACCAAAGGGAGACACTATTCTACAACAAGTAATTTGGAGTACAAAGGAGAAAAAAGAAAACCATTCCACAGAAAATGGGAAATAAGTTACCCCTTCCTGTGGGTAAGAGAAAGTAATGAAAAAAACCCAAACTGTGATTTGTAAGAACATCGGAATTATACTTTCTCCTAGAGCTATTCCTCAGTGATACAGTTAACATGAAAACCATACCTGACTTTGCAAACTTGCCAGATGGAACTGTTGTAAAGCAGAGTGTTTCCTGTACTAATCATGGTAATTTTATTCAGTTAAGTATTTCAATAAAATGCTTATTTAGTCCACCCTCACTTTTAGATGTTCCTCCCCATCTCCTAAGCCTTTCTTTAATTTTGAAAACATTTATGGACTTTGTTCAGGAGGTTCTCAAAAACATCTACCAATAAATCAAAATTAATTTACAGGTTTGCATGAAGATACTTAGGAACCGTATGGCCAACTGTTCATGTTTAGAATGTGTCACAATGCAATGTCTAATTGCACAACTGAATGCCTTGAACCCATGTCGAAAACTGTATTTTCACATTCATAAAATAACAACTGTGAGATAACATTGCTCAGCTGGTGCTTTGGAAAATTATATCTACATTAACAACTGTCAGGAATGGAGACAATATAAGGTTATTGAAGACTAATACAAAAGTTATTAAGAAGGAGTCTAAGGGGCATATGCAATCCAATGTATCTGAGATTGAAGCATAATCCACAGAAAACACAGGAAACGTTTTACATGCATACATAAATGTATACATTAATTGTTCAACCTGTACTTTAAAACATATATTTTGAACCAGAAATTCCACATTTGAAAACCCACAATGATGAGACTAGAACGTGAAATGCTTTTATTACTAATAGAAATAAAAACCCAAAGAATGGCAAAACAAATAAAGATAAAATGAATAACTTTTTAGTCTGTAATAGCAGGATAAAGAACCAAAAATCTAATTTTCAGTGGCCATTTCACAACAGTCCAAGAGTAAACAGATATTTCAAATGATTTTTTCTCTATTATTTGTCCACCATACATTTCTTCTTTTAGATATTACAGCTATCGTCTTTCTATTTAAATATTTTTATCTGTTCCTGTTTGCTGGTGTTACAGTCAGAACTAAGGATTTTCATATTTTAAAATGACAGAAACTGTCAAGATACATATTTAGCCAGTAAAAATCTTGCAAAAATATATATTTTAAGTGCAAATTTTACCAGATCTTTTGCTACTCAGTCAGAATTAATTGATCTGTTCAGGGCACAATTAACTGTCTTTCCAGATCTGTTGTTGTCTTTTGTACCAACTGTTCTGCAGAAGGCAGCTTATGCACAACATAAGGATTAGTAGAAGAGCTAGTGAAAAGAGCCAACAGCAACTTATAATACAATGAAGCATTGAGAAAAGGCTTTTTGCTGCTCAGTGAAGAAGAATAGAGTTATGCGAAGTAAAAGATTTCAGACAGCCTAAAGAAAATAATAAGAATGATCGTATACAGAAACCAACACAAATTATTCCCCTTTTCTCATTTCCATTGAAGAAAGAGGGTGGAAGAGTTTAATTTTGGCTGGATCTTGAAAAATATTTATAATCAGGGGCTCGATAAGCACAGAAAAAATGCTAAGAATGAGCATATACCTTCCTTCCAAACAAGATTAAAAACATTCTTTAAATTTCTTTTTTTTAAAAAAAGGGATTTATGCTGACAAAATTTTGTAGCAGTCTCAATACACTCACAAGGTGTTATGGATTTATAACATTAGAAACAGAGGATTTCAGGTCTTGTTGAAGTGCAAGGAGAGAAGTGTAAATGAAAAAAACCCATTTTAAAAAATTGCCTCTGTATGTAAGCATTGCGCAGATATACACCTGGAATGCCTGTTCTAATAATAATTCAATTCACTCAGCCTTGAAAATAAATGTTAATTATGAACGATGAATGTTTCTTAATCAGTTCATCTGTCTAGTTAAATTTCTTTTACTTCAGAGTAGGAATGAAGTATTGACAAAATAGCCACAGTAGGTAAACAGGAAGCAGTAAATGATGGGAGCTAAAATCTCCCCAAAACTCTGTTAAGAAAATAACTTCTTGTCCATAGGGAAAAGCGTATGCTTGTAGAAGGATTAGCAGATTACCCAAAACAAAGTATTTATTATTAAACCGTGACAGTCTTATGTTCAGTTTTATTTTCATTAGTAAATGTACCTTTTCTAGTAGATGCTACCAGCAACACAGGCATCAATTTGAATTGGCTCTCGATGTCAAGAAAACACGTTTGCCAGCCTTTCCCATCCTAGTCTTCTGCAGGCTTGCTGGGATACATGTAGAAATTATTGTGTGAGGTAGAACAAGACGATCCAAACTCTGAAAATTCTACTCAGGGTATCATGCATGTAAAAGAATGGTTTTGCCTCAGGGGAAATTCTCTAAGATATTACCTAGAATGGCCTCCTGACCACATTTTAGTGGTTATAATCTCGTTCTTGTTTTATAATCTCGTTCTTGTCTTGTAAATTCGAGAAAATCCATTTGCTGAAAGATACTTTTGGTGCTGTTCTGGTTTATTTTGGGAACAGTGGGGTGCTTGGATTTTGGGTGAAGTTGGCTTTTTTGGTTGGTTTTCTTGCTTTCTTTTGCTTTCTTTTAATATGTATGGTCACTGTACTATTCACCAATAAATTGAGAAAGCAAACAGACCGTAGCTAAGACAATATGGAAATACTGGTTGGCAACATAATAATTCACCAAGACTTGCTACAATTGATTCCCCTTTATTAAGGTGTCTTGGTTTAAGCCGTAAATCACGCAGCCCATTCACTCATTTGCCCCTCCTTCTTCCCCCCCACTCCGAGGGGGGGGAGAATGGGGAGAAGAATCAAAAGAATGCAACTCCCATGGGTTGAGATAAGAACAGTCCAGTAACTAAGGTATGACACAAACCACCGCTGCCACCGCCACCACCACCACCACCAATGACCAGGGAAATACAAGGAAAGAGGATACAATTGCTCACCACTTGACGACCGAGCTGTAAACTGAACTATTCCGGGTTCCTGTCCCCAGTTTTACATCCTGGGCATGACGTGCTGTGGCATTGAATAGCTCTTTGGTCAGTTTGGGTCAGGTATCCTGTCTCTGCTTCCTCCCTGCTTCCCCTCCTCCCTGGCACAGCATGAGACTCAGAAAGTCCTTGGTCAGGCCAAAACATTCTAAGCCATAACTATAAACATCGGTGTTATCAGCGCTGTTCACAGACCGAAAGTTGAAAACACAGCACTGCACCAGCTACTATGAAGGAGAAAAATGACTACTACTGCTGAACCCATGACAGAAGGGAACAGAATTCTCTGATGCTGAGCCTCTTAATGCTAGCATTTACATGACTACTATTAACAGTGGCCTTTTAATCTTTCTCATTTTGTCTGCTTTTAATTTCTTGGTGCAGAGGTTCCCCTTTTTCTGTCCTTGTTTTCCTTAGTTTCTGAGAAAAGCTCTCTGGATGTTCATAACCTCACCTCCATAAAACTCTACTTCCTCTCTGTTCAGGTACCCAGTGCCTGCCTCAGTGCTTGATTCCCATGTGTTCCTGCAGGTACTTTGAAACTGTAGCCCTATCAGTATGTGCTGTTTATTCAAGAAGCAAGTGATAAACCAAATGAGCTAGAATAAGAGGGAAGGTCAGATAACACGTAGGTAATAGATTCATATTCCTCTGTCCTGCTGTAGTAACTATTCTTGGTAATAGGAATTGCATTTTATTCTTCATAATTGAACTGAATGGGTTCTTTGGTGTAATGGAAGGAAATGAGCATTTCTGACTGAGATGGTCTAATTAAAAACATTACGTGGGAGACATTAAGAAAACTTTCTGGAAGACTTGTGACTTCTGGATGGATGAGGAAGTACCGTTACTCCAGTACATCCTAGAACGTTAATATTTTCTAACAAGCATCAAAATAAGACTCATAAAAAATTAGCATGCTACTTAAATAGATGTTCTGAAGAAACTATATTACTGTGAAATCAAAACAGCAGGAGTTTCTGGTATAATGAATATTTAGACTATGTGTCAAGTTTTGTTTAAATTAAAAAAAATAAATAAAATCTCATTAAAGCTTCAAGCATCCAAATAGAAAGCTCACGCATCCAAATAAAAATCTAAGGCTGGCAATCATAGAAAACACTGCATTGTTTGTTAGCCTCATATAACACCACTGGTGCAGGGAAGCCAGTGGTCTTATTCAATGTTTTTGTTACACACATGCATAACAGTGCATAACATTAAGCATTTGCAAACTAATAATTTAGCCTTTTTGAATGATAATGATTTTATCTGCAGTCTGAAAAGTTCTTAGTTTAGTAACGTTATAGAAAGTAAACATGTTTTTCTGTGTTCCCACTAATTCTTTCAAAAGAAAAATAATATTAGCTGTTAATTTGCAATTAGTAGCTAATAAATTATGAGTTGTCTTCCCTGATGACATTCATTTTTTCAAGGAAATACATACCCTTTGGGATTCAGGCAGTTTTCTAGTAATGAGCAGTTTTCTCCCTGCAACATTTCAACTTTCTCATTGTAAAATCTGACTCCTATTAGAACCAGCTTTTTTAGCTCTGCAGATTCTTTTCCAATTAAAGCTTCCTGTCAAGTAGACTAGATTCTTTCAGGAGGGAAATATTAAAAGTCAGTGAATTATGGAGCATCATAAAGCACACAAAAGCCTAAAAGTTTTTGCTAAAGGCTAATAAATTAAAATACTTTCTGGTATAATAATTGGTTGTGATTTTAGTTGAATACTCTGTAAAGCAATACTGCAGTATAGTCCTCCTGATCATCTGAAAGGTTGTAAGCAGCAATGAAGGAAGAGAAATGCCAAGAAGGATTTAGACTGGGGGGGAAAAGAAAATAAAATTTAGCTTGGACAAATTCAGTGTAATATATCCATGGAAATATAATCCATAGATATAGACAGTCAATAGATAAGAGGTTTCTAGTAAGCAGGCATGCTGGAAGAGATCTAGAGAGCAGATGGATCACAAATTAGATATGAGATTGTAATATAATATGAAAAAGAAAAAATATATTAATTTTTGTCTGCAAAAGGCATTGGAGTAACAAAATAAGTTTGTAGACTTCACCCTATCACACATCAGTGTTGCTGCTGATTTCTCTGAGAGAAGAATCAACTTATTTAAGGGCCTAATTCACATAAAATTCTCTGAAATCAGTAAAGAGTCCATGCAATGATTTCTGAGATCTGTGAATAACTTTTTATAGTTATGGACCACTTCTCAGCAGAAAAGTACGATATGCTGCACATAAATTGAGGAAGAACTCCCATGCAGAATTACAGAGGCACTAAAAATGCATGTTTATGACTACATAAATACAGCTGTTTAATAATAAAAATGACAATCAAGAGAAAAAGAATAAATTTTGATTATAAAGAGGAAAAATAGGATTAAAATTTGACTGTAATGTACAGTTATTAGTGGAATAACCTCCTTACAAGGACAGCTTGAGGCCCATGCACACTGAAACTTTGAATTAACAAAACAGAAAATTCTTTAGGGGAAATGAGTGTAAACTGGCAGGAAAGAGGCCATGTCACAATTTCACCATTAGCACACTCACTGGTCTGAAGTTCCATCCTCCTTGTGCCAGCAGGGCTTTTAAGTGTCCCAATGGCAAGCAGGGATTCACCTGTGGCGATCAAGTGCAAATACTTCCTTGTGTGACTACCAAAACTGCACCTATTGCAATCTGCTGAAGCTGTGAATTGCAGTTTCTGCTACGAATTTGCAATGGCCATGACTGCAGCCACAGCAGGAAAGCATTAGTCTAGATTCTAAACAACAGAGTGAGACACCTGAGGGAAAGCTTTTAGCTTTGTTTATTTTTCCCCTTTCAAGCAAAATGTGTGCTAACCGGAGATGCTTCCATTACAGCTTTAAGTAAGAAGGGCTCTACACAGTGAGGAAGGGAGACGACAGTGAAAAAACACAGCTTCACATGTTTTGCCAATATTTACCTTCTCAAAACAGCTGTTAATTTCTGAACTCCTTTTCCTTTTTGCTGGCATATCTAAGGGAGTTAATGTTAACTATGTTAAAACTTGTAACTGATCAATGCAAAGTAAGCTCAGTTTAGTATATTTTGTAAATGGCAGTTCATTCAATTTTCCTTTCATTTAATCTGCTGAGAAACAAAAGTTGTACTTGAATAGAACTGGCCCATGCAGAGTCAGATTTAGCAGCTTCAGAGTATTAGTAGCTTGGACTAGGTTCAGGATGTCTGACCTGAAGGAATAAACTGCTGTAGACACCTTATTAATGGAAGTTGTTGGGGGGTTTTGTTTAGTTGTTTTTTTAAGATAGGACACCAGGCTCTGCATCAGGAGACATGGGGCCTATTTCTGTCTGAATAACTGATTTGCTGTGTGTCTTTGGGAATTGCAGAGTAATGATGAGAAATGCACACACTAAACAACAAGCTTGCTCCTTTCTGCAGTTCAAATGATAACTTTTAGCAAAAGAAGAAACTCCAGTCTTCATACTATCTTTCTTACACCTGTAAAACATATATCTACTTGAAATGGCTTAAATTTTAATTTAAATTCAAACCCTCAACACATCTATTCAAAATTCACATTTTAAAAGTATTTTGACTTTGATATGAAGGTTTCAGTGTGTTTTAAACATGAATTTGATCTCCTGATTATCATTTTGTGACTATGTGGTCTATATGACCTGTGCATATTTGGACCCATAACCTACACTCCCACCTTGCTGTGAAGGCAACTCCCGCAACCCAGTGGTGCTCAGATCAGATCAGCTAATTGTGTGTAGAAATGCCAGTCAATTTGGTCCCCTCTGCTCTTCCATTATGCAGAGTTTTCACAGAAAACCTTTTACAGCAGACAATCCAACCTGTGGAATAGAAACAGAATCCTTGCCTTCTAGTGAACAGTGAAAAACAGCTCGGTTTTTTTTTAACCACCTGTGCCATTGCTCTTACCAGCTGGCAGTCTTATTATGAATTCAAACTACAGGTTTAGGAAGGTTATATAAACATATAAAGCACAGGACTACCAAATCATCTAAAGACACTTGTACAGCCTCCTTCCCAGAACTTTTTTTCCTTTTCACATCCACGATAATAAAAGTACTAATGGTTACTCTCTTTATACACAAAATCAAATGCTTAACAAGCTGAACAAGTTTCATCTGATTTCTCTAATTGCCAACTTCAGTTTATATTTTATTTACTAGCCTCCCTGTAGAAAACAGTACACAGAATTTCTAAAATCGCAATAAACCACAGGAAAATCTGCTTCCCTGTGCTGTTTTTCATAAATTTACTAGTAGTGGCTTCCCATTTTGTAGCGACTATGAAACATATATTCCAGAAAAGCAACAAAGAAAATATGGAGCTTATTTGTCAGGTATATTAGCCCCAGTATGCTGTCTCTCTTCATGTAGAGTTTAACATTGTCATCATCATCCAATGCCTTTTGAATGGCAAATCTCAAGTGCTTATCATAAGAAACCAATATGTTTGCCCTCATTTTGCAGCTAGGGGAGCAGAGGGTATGAATTAAGATATTTCAGAAAGCCAATAACAGAGCTAGGAACCATGGTCAGAGTCATAGTCTATTTGAATCTTATTAACACATATACACTCTTTTGCAGGGGGTTTCCGCGCTCAAGTTTCTTATTCAGAGGCATCCTGTGCCAGAAAAATAACAACAAAAAGAAACAAACAAGCAAAATGGATAAAAACATCTTCTGGGAAAGTAAGGTCTTGGATATGCAGTACAGTATTTGCCAAAACATTGTGAAATTCACAGCAGAAAACATGGGAATACAGGATATGATTCATATATCCCAGGACAAATGGAAGGATATTCCAGACTGCTAGAAAAGTGTGCAGTATCTACAGGAATAGGCGTATCATATACGGATTCTTATAAATGTCAAGATTAACAACTTGAGCGGGGTCTGGATCAGAAAAAACCCACAATCTTGTTAAAAAATCATGCTCTAGTTAAAAGGTTTTATTCTAGTCTCAAAAGAAATGCAATTTGCTATAGAAAAAATGCAGGAAGGAAATTAAAAACATTCTTTCCCAAATAACTATTTTGGAAGAAAAAAAATCAAAGAATAACTAAGGGGAGCAAGAATAGACTGTCTTGCAATGGACATTTCAGGTATGCACTGAATAGAGACAAGACCTCTCTACTAGCATCTTTGCACAGTTATAACTGAGAAAATATTCCACTCAGGGACTGAATGATCTAGCTACAAATATGAATCTGATGATTGTTGATTATTTTGATTCCAATTATTATGGTAATGAAATTGGTTAACCAAAACCTAAAATAAGACAGTACTGTGTAAATGATTTTAAAGAAGTAAATGACAGAGATACAATATAAGATCATGACTGAGAAATATTGAATGATTACTTTAAAATCTAGAAATTAAGTGAAAAATTCATGATACTAATTAAAGTTTCATTAGATTTCCATTATAAGAAATAAAAGAAAAACCCTCTTTATTTCTCTGGAGACAGCTTTAGCAATATGAAATGAAGAAAAAAGGCTTTGTACCAGATCATTTATGTCTCTTTCCCTGTCATGGTTTAAGTCCAGTCAGCCACGCAGCCCGTTCTCTCACTCACTTCCCCCTCTTTCTTCCTCCCACTCCCGGGTGGATGGGAAGGAGAATCGAAAAGAATGCAGCTCCCACAGGTTGAGATAAGAACAGTTTAGTAACTAAAGTATAACACAAATCACTACTGCTACCACCAATAATAATAATGACAAGGCAAATACAAGGAAAGAATAAAATTCTCACCACCCAATACCAAGCCCGACCACGCAGTGCACCCCCACCCTTCCGGGTCTCTGCTCTCTGCTTTTACATCCCAGACATGATGTGCTGTGGTATGGAATAACCTCTTTGGTCAGTTTGGGTCAGGTGTCCTGTCTCTGCTTCCTCCCGGCTTCCCCTCCTCCCTGGCAGAGCATGAGGCTCAGAAAGTCCTTGGCCAGACTAAAACATCACTAAGCAGTAACGGAAACACTGGTGTTATCAGCGCTGTTCCCAGGCCGAAAGTCAAACACACAGTGCTGCACCAGCTACCAAGGAGGAGAAAAATGACTGCTACTGCTGAACCCATGACATTCCCCTATAAACATATACCCAATGAATAGGATTGCATTTTATATGGTAGAAGGACATTAACTAAATCACAGAAAATACTTAACTATTTATAACAACAAAAGAGAGGGCTGATGGGTTTGTGCACATGAATTTCTATGCCAGTGAAGACTGTAATCTTTTTTGCACTAAATAGAATGTTTATATTGAAAACTCGAAAGTGAGAATTAGAGATAAACCTTCAGATTACACTTTTAATTACTTCCAAATCAGTTCTTCTGTTTCACACCACTATATGTGATTTGCAGACACTGATAAAAAAAAAAAATTCTCTTGCCCTCCACACTTGAGGAACTCTTCAAGTGATGAGAACAGTGTATTTGCTTCTATATGTAAAAAATATGTTGTTCAGGCAGAGCAATGATGCCTTTTAACCCAAAATAAAATGTCTGCAATAAGTTTTGGCCAGACTTCTTTTAGCTATTTCATTACACTTATTTTGTTTGTACACCTACAGCCCCTAAACTGTGGGTGTACAAACTGGAAGTAGCTTGTTACTACTTACCTCAATAAGACTGACCTGATTTATTAACAAAATTTAGATTAATAATCAGAGAAACAGGAAAAAATAAAAATTAAATTAATTCAGCTTTGCATTTTGGAAGAAAAAAAATATTACGTGCTTAAAATTAAGCCTTACAACTCAGATCTGCAGAGCGTATTTTTGTGTGTGAATTTTTAGCAATCCTTGCAGATGTGTCTGATATTAAATAAAATGTGGGGCTCTTCATTACAGTGCAAAACTAATTGCAAAACTGGCATGGTTCAGAATCTACAAGTGCCTTACAGGCCCAATTTTCAAAAATGACTAATTTTCAATAAAGCTTGGATCTCAGATTGGCTTTTCAGATATTAACTAAACAAAAAGTCTCACGATGTGAAAGCAAGAATTTGTACTTTCAAAACTCGTATCTGGAAGAAAATTTCCTGTTGATGGATATGGTGACATGCTTTTAGATGCAAAACTATTTTGCTTATACAATGGCAGAAAAGGCTAGGTAGGATTGGATCACGACTTAATACATGAATGTGTATTTTTTAATACGTGTGGATTTGAATGCTATGAAGAATAGGATTAACATACCTAAAAATGAATCCTAAAAAGTGTATCAAAATTAAATATCAACTAAATAAAATTGATTTTTTCCTTATAAGCATAATAGGCTTCAACACTGTTCTCATAGTCAGTTTGTGACATTTCAATTCCACTGTCCTCCATGATGCTGGCTGATATTCAAGGATCACCTGCTGCAAGCTCAGGAGCGATACATCCCTACTAGAAGGAAGTGCTGCAGGAGGGCCAGGAGACCTCCTTGGATGGAGAAGGAGCTGCTGAGGAAAATTCAAAGGAAAAAAGAGGCTTATAAAAGGTGGAAGCAAGGACAAACGACCTGGGAAGAATACAAGGATGTGGTCTGAGAAGCTAGGGACCAGGTTAGGAAAGCTAAGGCCCACTTAGAATTCAACTTGGCTAGGGATGTTGAAGATAACAGGAAGGGATTCTATAGGTACATTGCAAATAAAAGACAGACGAGGGACAACGTGGGCCCTCTCCAGAAGCTATCAGGAGAACTGGGTACCCTGGATTTGGAGAAGGCTGAGGTTCTTAGTGACTTCTTTGCCTCAGTCTTCACCAGCAAATGCTCTGACCACGCCACCCAAGTCTTGGAAGCCAGATGCAGGGACAGTGAGAATGCAGACCCTGGGCCCACTGTAGGAGAGGATCTGGTTTGAGACCATCTTAAGAACCGGAACGTATACAAGTCCATGGGACCTGATGAAATCCATCCATAGGTCTTGCAGGAGCTGGCAAATGAAGTTGCTAAGCCACTGTCCATCATATTTGAAAAATCATGGCAGTCAGGTGAAGTTCCAGACGACTGGAAAAAGGGAAATATAACCCCCATTTTCAAGAAGGGGAAAATGGATGAGCCGGGGAACTACAGACCAGTCAGCCTCACCTCCGTGCCTGGAAAAATCTTGGAGCGGATTCTCCTGGAAGGCATGCTGAGGCACATGAAAAACAACAGGGAGGTTTGTGACAGCCAGCATGGCTTCACTAAGGGGAAATCCTGCCTGACCAATCTGGTGGTCTTCTATGATGGGGCTACGGAACTGATGGACAGGGGTAGAGCAGTTGATGTCATCTACCTGGACTTGTGCAAAGCGTTTGACACTGTCTCACATGATATCCTTGTCTCTAAGGTGGAGAGACATCAATTCGATAGGTGGACAACTCGGTGGATAAAGAACTGGCTGGATGGCCGCAAGCAAAGAGTTGTGCTCAATGGCTCCATGTCCAGCTGGAGACCAGTAACGAGTGGTGTCCCTCAGGGATCGGTGTTGGGAACAGTCTTGCTCAACATCTTTGTCGGTGACATGGACAGTGGGATTGAGTGCGCCCTCAGCAAGTTTGCTGATGACACCAAACTGTGTGGTTCGGCTGATATGTTGGAGGGAAGAAATGCCATCCAGAGTGACCTTGACACGCTTGTGAGGTGGGCTGATGCCAACCTGATGATGTTTAACTATGCCAAGTGCAAGGTCCTGCACCTGGGTTGGAGCAATCCCCGGCACAGCTACAGGTTGGGCAGAGAAGAGATTCAGAGCAGCCTTGCAGAGAAGGACTTGGGGGTGTTGATCAATGAGAAAAATAACATGAGCCAGCAGTGTGCGCTTGCAGCCCAGAAAGCCAACCGTATCCTGAGCTGCATCAAAAGGTGTGTGACCAGCAGGTCGAGGGAGGTGATCCTGCCCCTCTACTCTGCTCTCATAATACTGCACTTGGAGTATTGTGTGCAGTTCTGGTGTCTTCAACATAAAAAGGATATGGAACTGCTGGAACAAGTCCAAAGGAGGGCCACGGGGATGATCAGGGGACTGGAGCACCTCCCTTATGTAGATAGGCTGAGAAAGTTGGGGCTGTTCAGCCTGGAGAAGAGAAGGCTGCGTGGAGACCTCATAGCAGCCTTCCAATATCTAATGGGGGCCTATAGGGATGCTGGGGATGGACTCTTCATTAGGGACTGTGGTGATAGGACAAGGGGTAATGGGTTCAAACTTAAAGAGGGGAAGTTTAGATTGGATATGAGGAAGAAATTCTTTCCTGTAAGGGTGGTGAGGCACTGGAATGGGTTGCCCAAGGAAGCTGTGAATGCTCCATCGCTGGTGGTGCTCAAGGGGTGACATGGTTTAGTGGGAGGTGTCCCTGCCCCTGGCAGGGGTGTTGGAACTAGATGATCTTAAGGTCCTTTCCAACCCTAACTGTTCTGTGGTTCTAAGATTCTATGATGAAATACACTAACTTCCATGGTGCTCTGTAAAAGAGGAATGCACTTTCCTTCAGTAAAATGAAAAATACAGCTGTTCAATATAAATATATTCCTGCTGTACTTTCTATCTCCTTTTTTTGATTTTCTTGTCCATCAGTTTTAATTTATATGCTACAGTGAAACACCAGAACATATGAATGACCATGAAAGGTTATATACATCTCCGAATGCAGCTAGCTCAAAATACTTGAGAGAAATTTAAAATACATCTGAGGTAATCTGTAGAATAATTTATATTCTCATTGAACTGTAAGAATTACAGTCTGAGTTAAAACATGAAGGAGACAATAGATACTGCTTTAAAAATTGCTAAACAATATTAAGTATTCTTCATTAGCAGATATTTATTTCATGTAGATATTCATTTCATGTATTTTGATTTTTTTTGTTAAGTAAGTTATTGATTTTCATTATCAAAGTATTTTATGGCTTTGTCAATAGTATATGAAGAATTGTTTCCTTTTTCAAATTCAGATTCTTTCAGTTCAAAGCTGAGTGCCATTATTCTTAGATTATATCAGAAAAAAACTCACAGCTTTTCAATTTAACATTACTATTAATGACATCTGCATCTAAACCTATTTGTTATTTTATGTTGATTCTTTCCGCTATTCATCTTCTTTTAAACGAAACACTTCCAATCTTTCCAATCTTTAGAACTGATTTTTTACTTTGTTCTCATCATGCTTGTCACATCCTCTTTTAAAGTATACTTTTGTTATAGATAGTATCCTGGAAAAGGATATTGATTTAAATAAACATGTTACATTGTCCATTCCATAATCATTCAGGTTGTTGTAAGTTATTGCAATGCAACATGTTTCCTTTTCTGATTGCAGTAGCTAGCTAACAATGACCTCTGCTAAGAAACCTGTAGGATGGTTAGTGTTCCATTGGTTAATTTGGGTATGATTAATTTAGAAAGCTGTGTTGTTCACTACATTTTTCAAGTAGTTCCCTCCAGCATGATCAGCAATGATTAATTTTGCTGTTGTGTTATGCATTCATCCAGTTCAACTTTTCCCCCTGAAATTCTTCATGATCCTCCTTACACCTGAATAATAGATTATTTCTTGCACATTTCAGATTTCAGTTTCATTGCCCACCCTTCCAGTTCACCAGTAAGACTAAGTAAAGCCATAATGAGAATGTTCAGTCAATCATCTTATAAATTTCTCCATAATGAAGGTAGCTCATAATATCCTATGCTTCCTTTATTTTTTCTGTTAGGTGCTATTTGATCCTGCCTTGTCTGCTTATAGAAAACTATTTAATTTCCTTTCCTGAGGAAACAGAACATTTAAAAATATAAATAATTTTTTTTGTATTATTTTTTATTTTATCAACCATTTTAGCATGTGACTAATGAATGAAGCTGACCTTTTCCTTTAAAAATAGAACAATGTGTCAACTTTTATACTATGAAATTTCTCATTTTTCTTGTTATATTTTTAATTATCCACTTCAAACAAGCTTACAAAACTAGACAAAAATTTAAAGATCTCCAGTTTCATTTCTTTATATATGTGAGGTACTGCTTTTTTCCTCCTCCATTTGTATGGAATAGTGAATAGTTACAGGGTAAAATCTGGGAGATTGCAGGTTTGAGGTTTCTTACAACTTATTTGCTATACATGAAGCAACAGGAAACTTTCTGTAGCATGCAGGGCTTTAGTAACGTCACATTGTTATATGTCATAGAATCATAGAGCCATAGAATAGTTAGGGTTGGAAAGGACCTTAAGATCATCTAGTTCAACCCCCCTGCCACGGGCAGGGACACCTCACACTAAACCATGCCACCCAAGGCTATATCCAACCCAGCCTTGAACACTGCCAGCGATGGAGCATTCACAACTTCTTAACAATCTTACTGAGCAGGTTCCTGAAGAGGCCAAAGTCTGCTCTTTTGAAGTCCATGGCAGTGAGCTTGCTGCACGCTCTTCTCACTGTCCTGAGGATCTCGAATTCGACCATCTCACGATCGCTGCTATCAAGGCTGCCCTGGAGCATCACATTTCCAACCAGCCCTCCCCTGTTGGTGAGCACGAGGTCAAGCATGGCACCTCTCCTTGTCGGCTCCTCTATTACTTGCAGAAGGAAGTTGTCTTCCACACAACTGAGGAACTTCCTGGATTGCTTCTGCCGGGCCGTACCATCCCTCCAACAGATATCAGGGTGGTTGAAGTCCCCCACGAGGATAAGGGCCTGCGAGCGTGAGGCTGTTCCTATCTGTCTACAGACCACTTCATCCACCGAGGCCTCTTGGTCAGGTGGTCTGAAACAGATCCCCACAATAATGTCTCCTGTCGCTGTTCTCCCTTTAACCCTGACCCACAAACTCTCTGTCATCTGCTCACCTGTCCCCAGACAGAGTTCCATACTCTCCAGCCTATCTGCAGGAGATCATGGACAACACACGCAGATTAATATAATCAGGTGTTGACAATTTATTTTAACACAAGTGTCACCTTTTATAGAAAGTTTCAAGCTACTAGAACAGTCTGTGATACCTGATTGGTTAAAATCTCTTAGCTAATCGTTAGTAACAAAGTTTCAAGCTACTAGAACATTCCGTGATAACTGATTGGTTAATGTCTCTTAGCTAAGCGTTAATAACAGCTTAATGATTGGTTAACTATAACAGCATATGTTCCAAGGTCCCTGCACACCCGGCCCGGCAGGCCTCTGTGCCAACCTCCTCAAACTTCTGCTCGTATGTGCCCTCTAGTAACCTTTAGGAAAGACCTCAAAGCCTTTGGTTCACTACTTCACTAGTGTCGAGTAACTGTCTGGATTGCTCACATGGCCGTTCTCAGCCAAATAACTCTCCACACCTATCCCTACCATAAATAGCAACTCCCCTCCCCGCCTACCAGGCCTATCTTTCCTAAAGGGCTTGTAACCTTCCATTCCAACACACCAGTCATAGGAGCCATCCCACCATGTTTCTGTGTTGCCTGTTATATCATACCCCCGTAGATGTGCACGCATCTCTAATACCTCTTGTTTGTTGCCCATGCTATGGGCATTTGTATAGAGGCATCTGAGCTGAGCTCCAGTTGAAGACGGCTCATTGGCTGAGGCAGCTGGAATATCTCTACTTTGCTCTGAACGTTTACTATAGGTGCTGGCAAGTGATTGGGTGTGTTGGGATGGAATGATGCCCCCCTCCCCCAACACATCTAGTTTAAAACATCCTTGACCAGTCTGGCAAGCCTCCTCCCAAATCCACTCTTCCCTTTTTTCATCAGTCCAGCTCCACCAGCCCCCAGTAGGCCTGGCCTCCTAAATTGAGTCCCATGTTCAAGGTACCCAAACCCCTGACTATAGCACCACCCTTCTAACCATTTATTAACCTGGCCAATCCTCCGAGCCTTTTTAAGGTCCTGCCCTGTATCCTGGAGAATTGACAAAAAGACAATCTGAGCTCCAGAGCCCCTAACCACCTCTCCCAGAGCTCTGTAGTCCTTCTTTATGTTCTCCTGGCTACTGCTATCTCTATCAGTAGCACCCACATGGATCACTAGAAGAGTGTAATAGTCAGTAGTACCGATTAGAGCAGGCAGCTTCTCTGCAACATCCTTGATCCGAGCCCCTGGTAGGCAACACACCTCCCTTGAGACTGGGTCAGGCCGATCATTTTTTCTCAAGCTTGTTTTTACATCTTCTTGTTAGGCTACTAATTCTCTCAACTGTTGCTCAGAAACCACATACAACTTTCGTGCTAATTTGTTCTGCTCACATTTATTAATTGTGAACTCAGCAGTGATAGTGTTGAATGCAATACAACCCTAAAAAATGAAGTTTATCTTCTGCCTTCAAAAAAATTAAACTGGACTGACATTTATGATTATTAACAACAATAGATAATCATGGTGTATATGGACAGGTTACCCAGAGAAGCTGTGTATGCCCCATCCGGAGAAGTGTTCAAGACTAGGTTGGATGAAGCTTTGAGCAATATGTCACAGTTTGCCTTCCACAATTCAGTGGAAGGTGTCCCTGTCCATGGCAGTGGGTTTGGAACTAGATAATCTTTAAGGTCAGTTCCAGCCCAAACTATGATTCTATGAAATATCTCATTAAAAAAATAATGTTGTTTAGCCTAAAAATCAATTTCATAGACAAATTTTCCTGAAATACTGGCAATCTTTTAGAGTTAGCATCCGGGTAAATATGTACAAACATCATTGGCTAAATAAATGTTAGTGTCGTGGTTTAAGCCGTAAATCATGCAGCCCACTCACTCACTCCCCCCTCTTCCTTCCCCCCACTCCCGGAGGAATGGGAAGGAGAATCCAATGAATGCAACTCCCACAGGTTGAGATAAGAACAGTTTAGTAAATAAGGTAGAACACAAACCGCTACTGCTACCACTAATAATAATAATGACAAGAGAAATACAAGGAAAGAGAATACAACTGCTCACCACCCGATACCAAGCCCGACCAAGCAGTGCACCCCCACCCTTCCAGGTCTCTGCCCTCCGTTTTTACATCCTGGGCATGACGTGCTGTGGTATGGAATAAGCTCTTTGGTCAGTTTGGGTCAGGTGTCCTGTCTCTGCTTCCTCCCAGCTTCCCCTCCTCCCTGGCACAGCATGAGACTCAGAAAGTCCTTGGTCAGACCAAAACATTACCCAGCAGTAACTGAAAACTTTGGTGTTATCAGTGCAGTTCCCAGGCCGAAAGTCAAAAACACAGCACTGCACCAGCTAATAATGAGGAGAAAAAATTACTGCTATTGCTGAACCCATGGCAATTAGCTATTTAAAGTAATTCATCACTTAGTTAGCCAAACTTTGCTCACTATATTAAGTTGCTGTAGAGAGTAAAAGTCACACTGAATCGGATGGGCATAGTTATAGTGGAACATTAGGCAGCATAGTACAAAATTAACTGAGTTTGGTCAAGACAAGAAATCTCCATACTGACATAAGTACTTTGAATTTTTCATTCCTTTCATCGTCTATCACTCAGTGGAGTCTTCTGGTAATATTCTCACTTAACATCACAGGTGCAGATGGCAAACCAAAAAGAGATATATTTAAGAGTAGAGAAAGAGACTGGTTTGAAAGAATTGGGTTCGACCATGCAAATCATCTGAATTTAAGAAGACTGACCCTATCTATGCCCATAACCAAAGACATTATGGCTATGAAGTAAGAGAGAAATTAGAAGGGTAAAAATGTATTTTGCAGAAAAGAAAAAAAAACGAGAGAGTTTTAAAATCAATACCCATAGCCCATAGATAAATAGAACCACCAAACATTCTAAATCCCCACAAAGCAGTGAGGGAAAATAAGAATACTACTCAGAAATTAAATGACATTTTGCATTAATTTTCACTCAGGAATTTTTGGAAGATTACCATGAAACATGATGTTTTCTGCCAGGCCTACTGGGGGCTGGTGGAGCTGGACTGATGAAAAAAGGGAAGAGTGGATTTGGGAGGAGGCTTGCCAGACTGGTCAAGGATGTTTTAAACTAGATGTGTTGGGGGAGGGGGGCATCATTCCATCCCAACACACCCAATCACTTGCCAGCACCTATAGTAAACGTTCAGAGCAAAGTAGAGATATTCCAGCTGCCTCAGCCAATGAGCCGTCTTCAACTGGAGCTCAGCTCAGATGCCTCTATACAAATGCCCATAGCATGGGCAACAAACAAGAGGTATTAGAGATGCGTGCACATCTACGGGGGTATGATATAACAGGCAACACAGAAACATGGTGGGATGGCTCCTATGACTGGTGTGTTGGAATGGAAGGTTACAAGCCCTTTAGGAAAGACAGGCCTGGTAGGCGGGGAGGGGAGTTGCTATTTATGGTAGGGATAGGCTGGAGAGTATGGAACTCTGTCTGGGGACAGGTGAGCAGATGACAGAGAGTTTGTGGGTCAGGGTTAAAGGGAGAACAGCGACAGGAGACATTATTGTGGGGATCTGTTTCAGACCACCTGACCAAGAGGCCTCAGTGGATGAAGTGCTCTATAGACAGATAGGAACAGCCTCACGCTCGCAGGCCCTTATCCTCGTGGGGGACTTCAACCACCCTGATATCTGTTGGAGGGATGGTACGGCCCGGCAGAAGCAATCCAGGAAGTTCCTCAGTTGTGTGGAAGACAGCTTCCTTCTGCAAGTAATAGAGGAGCCGACAAGGAGAGGTGCCATGCTTGACCTCGTGCTCACCAACAGGGAAGGGCTGGTTGGAAATGTGATGCTCCAGGGCAGCCTTGATAGCAGCGATCGTGAGATGGTCGAATTCGAGATCCTCAGGACAGTGAGAAGAGCATGCAGCAAGCTCACTGCCCTGGACTTCAAGAAAGCAGACTTTGGCCTCTTCAGGAACCTGCTCAGTAAGATTCCACGGGATATAGCCCAAGAGGGCAGGGGGGCCCAAGACTGTTGGTTGATATTCAGAGATCCCCTGCTGCAAGCTGAGGAGTGATACATTCCTACTAGAAGGAAGTGATGCAGGAGGGCCAGGAGACCTCCTTGGATGGATAAGGAGCTGCTGAGGAAAATTCAAAGGAAAAAGAGAGGCTTATAAAAGGTGGAAGCAAGGACAAACGACCTGGGAAGAATACAAGGATGTGGTCTGAGAAGCTAGGGACCAGGTTAGGAAAGCTAAGGCCCACTTAGAATTCAACTTGGCTAGGGATGTTGAAGATAACAGGAAGGGATTCTATAGGTACATTGCAAATAAAAGACAGACGAGGGACAACGTGGGCCCTCTCCAGAAGCTATCAGGAGAACTGGGTACCCTGGATTTGGAGAAGGCTGAGGTTCTTAGTGACTTCTTTGCCTCAGTCTTCACCAGCAAATGCTCTGACCACGCCACCCAAGTCTTGGAAGCCAGATGCAGGGACAGTGAGAATGCAGACCCTGGGCCCACTGTAGGAGAGGATCTGGTTTGAGACCATCTTAAGAACCGGAACGCATACAAGTCCATGGGACCTGATGAAATCCATCTATAGGTCCTGAAGGAGCTGGCAAATGAAGTTGCTAAGCCACTGTCCATCATATTTGAAAAATCATGGCAGTCAGGTGAAGTTCCAGACGACTGGAAAAAGGCAAATATAACCCCCATTTTCAAGAAGGGGAAAATGGATGAGCCGGGGAACTACAGACCAGTCAGCCTCACCTCTGTGCCTGGAAAAATCTTGGAGCGGATTCTCCTGGAAGGCATGCTGAGGCACATGAAAAACAACAAGGTGGTTTGTGACAGCCGGCGTGGCTTCACTAAGGGGAAATCCTGCCTGACCAATCTGGTAGCCTTCTATGATGGGTTGTCATGGTTTAAACCTCTCTAACTCAAGCAGTCTCTCTCCCACTCACTTCCCCCTCTTTCTTCCCCCCGCTCCCACAGGGTTGGGAAGGAGAATTGAAAAAAATGCAGCTCCCACAAGTTGTGATCAGAACAGTTTATTAACTAAGGTATAACACAAACCACTACTGCTACCATCAATAGTAATAATGACAAGGCAAATGTAAGGAAAGAGAATACAACTGCTCACCACCCGATACCAAGCCCGACCACGCAGTGCACCCCCACCCTTCCAGGTCTCTGCTCTCTGCTTTTACATCCCAGGCATGATGTGCTGTGGTATGGAATAACCTCTTTGGTCAGTTTGGGTCAGGTGTCCTGTCTCTGCTTCCTCCCGGCTTCCCCTCCTCCCTGGCACAGCATGAGATTCAGAAAGTCCTTGGTCAGACCAAAACATCATTAAGCAGTAACTGAAAACACTGGTGTTATCAGCACTCTTCCCAGGCCGAAAGTCAAAAACACAGCACTGCACCAGCTACCAAGAAGGAGAAAAATGACTGCTACTGCTGAACCCATGACTGCATCCACCCCTTATTCCATACCATTCACGTCATGCTCAGTTCCCATATTTTCATTATACCATCATATATATATATATATACACACATCCACACACACATACAGAGGGAGAGAGATCATCCCTTAGTGCATGGACCAATCCCTATAAAGCTGCTGAGTCCGTCCAGTCCATGACATTGGGCTCCATCTCTTGTGACAGCCTTTCAGAGCAGGAGAGGCTGTGTGCAGTGTTCACACTCGTGAATAACCTGGGCAATAGTGTCCATTGCTAATTCCACCCCTCGATCATGAATCCGTCTGTATGTTGCGTCTCTGCCCTGATGGCCTGAAGTGTCATGGGCCCACCAGGCTCAAAAGAATTCACCCTTCCTTTCAGCAGTTTCTGCAGCTTGTCATTGGGGAATTCTTGCAGCTGCCTTCCATCTGCGATGCTTCCAAAGCACTGGAGGGGCCCAGTGAACTAGATACTCGCCCATACTGTCCCCCACACCCTGCCACTCATGACTGTCCAGCTGCAGGGAAAATCTCTTGGTCATCCTAGATCGCAGTCTCCCCCCTGATAAGGCCCACACCCCACTCTGCTTAACTCTGGGGACCAGACAAAATGGTTGTGGGTAAAACACACTGTGTATGCATGCCAACATGCTGATCCCCATCACAATCAGCAGGCAGGTCTCAAGGGTACCCAAAGGCCATTCAAAACCTTCAGATCTCTCAAATGAGGCTGCTGTACTTGTCACTGGGGCTGGTGTAGCTGCTGTGCTTGCCGGCTCTCTCACCACCAGCTTCTCTTTGTCTGAGTGCAGATCTTCCTCCTCTGCCTTGCTGGGAAGTGCTGTGTGGTCTCCTGAATCCTCCTGGGGCTCGGGCTCACGGGGCTCTGCGGGCGGCTGCTGAGGAATTCTCTCGGCCGCTGCGGGGCTGGGCTCGGCTGCAGGGCTCGGCTTCTCCACCGTCACCTCCTCCCGCTTCTCGGCAGCCATGGGGCTCGGCTCCTGGTCCCTGGGGCCGCACTCCTGGGCCGTTTCGGCAGCCAGCGGCTCCCAGGGCGGTCCCCCCTCTGCTCCCCACAGCCTCGCGAAGATGGAGGCGAGGATGAGGGCCAGGACGGTGAAGAGCAGCCAAACTGCCAGGTACACATCCACCCCCTGCTGCTTCCAGAGCCCGCCCGTCTCACAAGCCATTCCAATAAATACAATGAAACAAGAGCCTTAACCCAAAACCCATATGTGAAAAATACTAAGATAACAAATACCGGCTGCAATTAAGTTACAACAGGCTGAAACCATGAACTCAAGAGAATCAAGAGCAACAAATCTGAGAGCCAATAAATCAGCATTGTGACGAGTGGCTTTTAATCCTGTCGTTACCTCAACCCTTTCTGCCCCACGTTGGGCGCCAAAAAGAACTGTCGTGGTTCAAGCCTCTCTAACTCATGCAGCTCGTTCTCTCACTCACTTCCCCCTCTTTCTTCCCCCTGCTCCCACAGGGATGGGAAGGAGAATCGAAAAGAATGCAACTCCCACAGGTTGAGATAAGAACAGTTTAGTAACTAAGGCATAACACAAACCACTACTGCTACCAATAATAATAATGACAAGGCAAATACAAGGAAAGAGAATACAACTGCTCACCACCCGATACCAAGCCCGACCACGCAGTGCACTCCCACCTTCCGGGTCTCTGCTCTCCATTTTTACATCCCGGGCATGATGTGCTGTGGTATGGAATAACCTCTTTGGTCAGTTTGGGTTGGGTCAGGTGTCCTGTCTCTGCTTCCTCCCAGCTTCCCCTCCTCCCTGGCACAGCATGAGACTCAGAAAGTCCTTGGTCAGACCAAAACATCACTAAGCAGTAACGGAAACACTGGTGTTATCTGCGCAGTTCCCAGGCCGAAAGTCAAAAACACAGCACTGTACCAGCTACCAAGAAGGAGAAAAATGACTGCTGCTGCTTAACCCATGACATGGGGCTACGGAACTGATAGGCAGGAATAGAGCAGTTGATGTCATCGACCTGGACCTGTGCAAAGCATTTGACACTGTCTCACATGATATCCTTGTCTCTAAGGTGGAGAGATATCAATTTGATAGGTAAACCACTCGGTGGATAAAGAACTGGCTGGATGGCCGCAAGCAAAGAGTTGTGCTCAATGACTCCATGTCCTGCTGGAGACCAGTAACGAGTGGTGTCCCTCAGGGATCGGTGTTGGGAACAGTCTTGCTCAACATCTTTGTCGGTGACATGGACAGTGGGATTGAGTACACCCTCCGCAAGTTTGCTGATGACACCAAGCTGTGTGGTTCGGCTGATATGTTGGAGGGAAGGAATGCCATCCAGAGGGACCTTGACATGCTTGTGAGGTGGGCTGATGCCAACCTGATGAAGTTTAACCATGCCAAGTGCAAGGTCCTACACCTGGGTTGGAGCAATCCCCGGCACAGCTACAGGTTGGGCAGAGAAGAGATTCAGAGCAGCCTTGCAGAGAAGGACTTGGGGGTGTTGATCAATGAGAAAAATAACATGAGCCAGCAGTGTGCGCTTGCAGCCCAGAAAGCCAACCGTATCCTGAGCTGCATCAAAAGGTGTGTGACCAGCAGGTCGAGGGAGGTGATCCTGCCCCTCTACTCTGCTCTCATAATACTGCACTTGGAGTATTGTGTGCAGTTCTGGTGTCTTCAACATAAAAAGGATATGGAACTGCTGGAACAAGTCCAAAGGAGGGCCACGGGGATGATCAGGGGACTGGAGCACCTCCCTTATGTAGATAGGCTGAGAAAGTTGGGTCTGTTCAGCCTGGAGAAGAGAAGGCTGCGTGGAGACCTCATAGCAGCCTTCCAATATCTAATGGGGGCCTATAGGGATGCTGGGGAGGGACTCTTCATTAGGGACTGTGGTGATAGGACAAGGGGTAATGGGTTCAAACTTAAAGAGGGGAAGTTTAGATTGGATATGAGGAAGAAATTCTTTACTGTAAGGGTGGTGAGGCACTGGAATGCGTTGCCCAAGGAAGCTGTGAATGCTCCATCGCTGGCGGTGCTCAAGGCCAGGTTGGACATAGCCTTGGGTGGCATGGTTTAGTGGGAGGTGTCCCTGCCCCTGGCAGGGGTGTTGGAACTAGATGATCTTCCGGTCCTTTCCAACCCTAACTATTCAATGATTCTATGATTCTTTGATGTTGGGCTTCTCTATTCCTAATATCTCCAAACTATTATAATTAAAGAAAATTCTTCTGTACACATTATTTGCTGAAAAATCAAAAAAATAAGAATAAAATGTCTTTTTCTTCAGTTAAAGTTCATACATCTATTTTCAATTAATACAGCTATTTGTTTTCATTTTCTATGCCTCTCTATAATTTACATATTAATATTGGAACTAAATGATCTTAAGGTCCTTTGCAACCCTAACTATTCTATGATTCTATTTTATGATTATTTCTTAAAGCCTCTGCTTTTACGACAGCTGTCTTAAGGTATAGTCTGAGACCAGTAAGTTAGGTACCTAATAAAAAATAAGATGTAGTAAGTAATAAAAAATTTTAAGATGAAAATGGCCATTTTTTAAACTTATTTTCTTCCAAAATTACAGAACAGTTATTTGTGCACCTGTTGGAATATGTTGTGAACTTACCATAAAAGACCTTTAAAGAAATGGTTAAATACTGCAAGAATGAGTCAAGCTTATTCCTTGAGAATTATCTTGTATTATCATACTTCTCAGTGTTATGAGGTTTTGAAACAACCCTTAATCTAATTTTTCTTTTGGTGGTGTCCAATATCAAAGGGAAAGGAATGAAGCTGATCAGATGAAGTTGCATCAAGAACAGCCAAAAAAAAATCACGTGCTCCCAATTAGTAAACCATATATATCTTTTGAAACTATTCAAGTTAGAAACCATATCATATGCCTTTTGAAATTGTTCAATTTCAGAACTATACTTCAAATACTCTTGGTTTTGCAAGACGGCTAAATTTATACTCGTCAAAAGTTCTGCAGCACTTCTGGTAACCATTTTGGATCTTAAGTGTTTGCACTGTTTACAGCACTGTCTGGTTCTCAGTTTTTTTCTTCTTTCCTCTCCACTATTGCATTCTGTGTAAAACCTTAATGTAATTCTTGATGCCCTCATTTCAGCACCTTGAAAAGAAGCTGCTTGATATGAAGCAGTATTTAACTATGTAAGTTTCTCTGACGCTACCTATAACTTGTTAATTTGCATCTAGTGAAGGGCTACCTATAACTTGTTGATTTGCATCTAGTGAAGGGCTTACTGTTTACAGAGACCTCAGATAGCATGCCTTGGAAAGTCAGGAGAGAGTTAAAGATAACTAACTCTTTAAAGGGTGCAGCTGTGTACTGTGACAATCCTAGACAAGCCATTTCATAATGTCTTCCTTAATGACTACATTCTTTTTGTTATTGAGGATTCTTAACTCTTTTGTTTGTTTATGTCTTGGTTTCTAAGTGTAAGTGACCATTACCATAACAGCTTGTTCATGATACTGAGAGCTCTAGAAATTCCTACATAAATATCAGCCTTATTTTTCCTTTTTGGTGTAAAGAGGGCTGGAAACAGCAAAAGAGTATTCTCTACCTTAGTATTTTACTTGTTGTCAAAACCCATAAGGTGAAGGAGTAAATTATAAGGAAAATATATTTTAAAATAATTTAAGAAGCTATGACTGAAAAAAAAACAGACTTAAGTTTAATATTAATATTATTATTGTTTCTTCATCCAAATTAGTTGCTATGTACTCAGGTGTTCTTGATCTCTCTGGGAACTCTTAAAGGAGATTATTTACAACCTGATAAAATAATAAACAAAAGAACCTAAGAAAAAATAAGTATCAGCTCTTGGAATTCCAGCCAAGAATTCCAACTTGGTAGAGACATTTCTTTCCTACTCAATGACTGCTTGCTCTTTACAAGGTTCCTATGATAAGCTCCCACACGTGCTTCTATTTAATCAGAGGCTTTTTGAATGTCCAGTGTAACCTTCCTCTGCAGGAAATCGGTAGTTACCAGTTTCCCATGACTTTGCCTGCCAGCAACTCCTTTTACAACAGGTTGCATCTTCTAGAGCAAGCGTATGCAGTCAGTGTGTGTGTCATCGAAGTTGTCAAATTATCAGAATACTTTAATTTTGAGAAGAAAAAGATCCTGGCTTTCACTGAGATGATTGAACTTTTTTTTCCTTATCAGTTGGTATTTAGTCTTTGTCTTCAGCATGCTTATTCAGGCAGCTACATTTTGTTCTGCAATTGCAATATAAAGTAAATAAATACAGTCAAACAGGGTTATACGTCATTAACTGAGAGGCTGTAAAATATGGTTGAGTGTCACAAACTCTGTTCAACATGTCCAGGGACTCTGTTTAGATCTACCCTATGGCAAATACACATCTTCTCATATATCAATGTCAGCTAAAATTCATACTGTATATTGATCTTATTTATTAAAGGTTACTTGAAGTGAAAAAGTGGAAAAGAAGTAATAGAAGGAGAAGAATTAAGAAAAATCATGATTGTCACTGCCAACCCAAGAGAGAACATTGAAGAGATTATTTTTAAAGTATTTTTTCTCTTAAATTGCTTTTCTGAATTTGTCATCTAACAGGTAACTCTGACCCTCCTCCTACAATCTTTCTGTAGCAGAATTTGATGCTCTGACTGAAGTCTGACCCAAAATCTTCAGAGTTTTAGCTTCGTGTCATGTAGAAAATGTATGATACTTCATAGTAATCTTATGCCTACCTTAGGTGTCTTTCACCAAAATGTCCTAAAAGTGTTTTGCAAACGTAATGAGTTACATTTTAGTGACTAACTCCTGTGACCAGTTATGGAGCTGAAAGAGAGATTCAGAAGGCTGGATGCGTAGCCTCAGAATGATTCAATGTCAGAATTCGGAAAAGAACCGGAAACCCTGGGTTCAAAATGCAAGTTTAATATGAATCCTGGCTGTCTCACTTTAGAAAACCATGGATAGACTGACTGTTTTAACAGCAGGCATGCCTGCCTTTATTTTCTTTTATGTTCCCGTCACATATACAACTATCCAGGTTGCTAATAAGGCATCAAGAAGTGGCCATTACTTAGAAAAAAAAAAATAATCTCGTCTTCACCTTTTACTCGTAAATATTAACACTTCTCTAAAAGGACTAAAGTATTAAGCTGTGACTTTCTTTGATGCTGAAAATGTTGAGCAGCAAACTATGGCAGTGAGTCTGAAGGGTACTTGAACTGGATGTCTGCTGTACTATGCAAGGGAAGGTTTTATAAATCAGTATTAAATTGCTTTGTTGTTATTATGTGGGAATAATAACTGTGATAGCCGTAACTGAGCCCTTATAATCTTCCAAGTGACTACAACATTAATTAATCTGTGTAATATTCATATGAGGTAGACATTATCCTTCTTTTAAGCAAAGAAACTGTTGCAGGAGCTCAGAAAGGTTAATAGCTGAATGTCCACTGACTTCAGAAATTTTGCTCACAGTGTGCATTTCTAAATGCCTGGTTCCTGATTGCTGTGGTACTAATGGTCTGTAACTCAGATCAAAGTCAGTGGGAAGTCAGTTACAATGTGTGAAAATGAGGTTGCAGAAATATAAAGCTGAGCACAAAAATGCTCCTGGATAGCAGGAAATTAGGCAATCAGATGTTAAAATGACATAACCAAACCAAAAGGGAGGTTCAGAGGCATACGAAAGATTCAAGAATTGAGGATATCCTGTTTGTAGTCCTTAGCTATTGTCATACACTACTTTATTACTAATTCTAAAACTGGACAACATTTGCAATCAATCTTTGGCAACCCTGGATGGCGTTTTCTGGTTGTAGCACCTTTTTATTATCAAGAGTTTGCGCTTGCGGAAAAGTGAAATCAAAACATGAAAACGCACAGAATCATTTGCCAGAGATATCTGCATGCTTATATGACACAACTGTGTAAATTAAATTCCCTACCTATTGGTTTGCAACGTATAATAACAAGTGCTGGTGGACAAAAGTGCAAATGCATATCGAAGACTAAATGTTTCTGGTAATGTTCTTAATGTCATTTTTGTCAACACTTTAGTAATACAAGGACAATTTTCAAAAATATGTGTTAAATGGCAAAGGAAGCCCAAACAGCTCTTCTAAAATAATCCTCTGTGCATTATATCTCCAGTTAAGCAACTTATTCTTGTCTGCAATGCAAGTGGGAAGAAATACAGTGGTTAATATAACGCTCATAACAGCAGGCAGTTAGCATTCCCAGAAACTATACCATACATGCTGGGGAGTTCACTTGTTTTAATTTATAGAGAAAATACCATCCTCTGGATTTCAAGAAGAGAAATGGCAAATTAAATTAATAAGGGCAGTGTATATGGTTGCTCACTGATTTGGGAAAAGGACTGCCTGTTGCAGGGAAAATTTTAAATCATGCTGCATTGGTATCAGGACTGGAAGAGAGAACTAGAAATCTGTGACAGATTTGAACAGAATAAAGAATGAAAGTAAAACACATTTATGATCACAGATGTCTGAATTGGGTACTGAAATATTTCCCTGAAATACAGGAACCAAACTGAGTGAAAATTTAGGTTGTTACTTTTATAGAAAGTCCTGGCTTCTGAGGCCACAGAACAACATGATATGTGTACTATGGCACTGCGGAAAGATCGAGCATAAGCCAGAGCTCAGGGCAACTTCAGATGACAAAAGTAGATGTATTTTTTTAATGTTCTTATGCTTGGAAATTGCAAGTATTTCCCACAGGATTATCTCCTGTTATTTTCTCTCATTGTCTGGCGTGAAGAACAATGGAATCCCATTACATCTGTTGGCTGACTTACCTCTTGTCATCATTGTATTTGAATACTCTCAAAAGGAGGTTACAAACCTAAAAAATCTGCAAAAGTATAAGCAAAGGATCTGGCTTTCTTTCCTGCCTTACATTGTATTTATGAGGGCGTAACTCAGCTGGCTCCAGTGAAGTGTCTCCTGATTTATAAAGGTGTCACTTGGATCAGGATTGTACCCTCAGTCTCCATGTTGTAAAATCAGAATAGTCTGCTAAGTGTTTTAGTGGCAAGACAGGTCACTGAGGTTGTAATTATCTCTAACTGACACTTCAGAAGCTGTTAACATTCTTTATGTGCTGCTGAATGGCAACTCAGAAGGGTGTGAATATCTTTTCTATCAAGCAGAAGAGTGAAAAAAACCCCCAAAGAACATATTTTAATTCTTGTCCTTTGAACTGATCTTTCACACAGCTCAGAACAAATGGGAACAAATGTATCAACACCTATGCGAAATGACTTTTGCAAAGTTATTTTTTATCCGTGTGATAACTCATTATATTTTACTCTAACATAAAAGCTCTATAGCTACCAGCACACCTCAACATACTGCCTCTTAACAAATAAATTCATGTTCCATCTTCTTCCTGCAATGAACTACCAAGTAACAAATGATGACAGTACAAGAATGGCTATGTCAACATTTACAGAAAAGACATGTTTCTCTGTGAACATGAAATTCTTTTCAGATGCTTCTTCTAAAGTTGTTAAAAGAACATGTTTAAAGGATTATACTGTCTACTGGCACTTGAACAGTCCAGGCTCTTCATATCATGTTCTAGTTCCTCTTCTGAGAAATCAGAAATTTTATTTTCATTTCATCAATCATAGCTTTGAGGTATCTCAAGATACAAGATATTTGCTTTTGTGTTTACTCTAAATATGCTGTCCAGTGGAAAAAACATTCTGTAAGTAATTTCAAGTAAAGAAAAATCTCAGTTATGCATAGAAGATGAATTGTTTACTCGACTATTAAAGGAACTTTTCTCAAAAGTTTATGATAAACATTCAGAATACTGAGGCTCAGTTCTTCAAAAGGAGATACTTGCCTCCCATTTAGTAGAAGGAGACCTCAGTTTCAAAGAGCAACATATATCACAGCGCAGATGACAAACCCTTTCAGCCATTACTTTGGAATAGGCATTTTACGGTTTGAATATCACTGCAGGAATGTCCAGCTTGCGATTTTGCAAATAAACCATCTTTCTAATTTTCTGAATAAGAGATATTTTAAATAAAGTATTTGCTGTCTTTATATAGGCAGCAAAAAACCAATCCATACAAATAAAAGAATGCAGAAGATGTCATGGAATATTTTCCAGTACACTTGAGCTCTGATTTTGGGAAGAAAAATTTTCAATATGCACAACCATACCTACTTCTTCAGTGACAGTGTAATAGACATTCACTGAAATGCATGGGTCATCTATTGTACAGGTAAACTGGAGTTTTTTCTAGGTTCCAGGTTTTAGTGCTTATTTTAGTTAACAACAAATATCTCTTATTAATTCGGACTTTTTTTTTCAAAAGAATACTAATACTTTTAGGTCTCATTGAGTTTCACCTTTTGATTGGCAAATTCTGAAGTGATCTTAACTGTTAAAATATTTAAACTGAAGTTTTAAATGCAGTTTTCTATACAACTATTTTAGTTTTGACTGTGATGCTTAAAACCAGCTTACAATGAAAATCAGCTTTCTTAGATGACATAATGATGAGGCATTTCACCATTCAGAAAATTTGCAGGAAAAACAGACAGTGACATGTACTGTTCAGAATCGAAGCCATGCACAAGAGGATTTCAAAAAGGAAGAGGACTATGCGCCACTGTGTGGAGCCTTACACATCTGTGGCTTATTTCATATGTTGTCTCCAATGAATTGGAAGTATAACTCTATAATACCCTTTCTTAGGGGGTATTTTGAAAAACTTGATGTATTCATAATGTTAGTACTGAACATATTTTCTCGTAATTTTTATTAAATTGTGAATTTTTTGTAGAAATTCTTTTTGAATATTTTTAAAATTTGTTTCATAATTTGGGTTAATGTCTTTAACCTCATCATATCAACATATAAAATGCGTTAACACCAAAATTTACTTCATTAAAGCAAACATGGGTTGCCCAGGGAAGTTGCGAATGCTCCATTGCTGGCGGCGCTCAAGGCTGGATTGGACAGAGCCTTGGATGGCATGGTTTAGTGGGAGGTGTCCCTGCCCCTGGCAGGGGGGTTGGAACTAGATGATCTTCAGGTCCTTTCCAACCCTAACTATTCTATGATTCTATGACTCGATGATTCAGGTAAAACAGTAAAAAAATTTTCTGAATCACAAAAGAATTTGTGAATTATCTACTTTAAAAAATGTTATTGAAATTATTTTGTTTTTTGAAAATACTTCATGAATTTTTCTGCAATTTAATTGTTTACATCACCAAAAAAAATGATAAAAACAAGATTATATTAAAGACCTGAAATTAAGTTCTTAAAGTTTGTATTTTCTATATACTTCATTGTTCCTTCACCTTGTAATTTTGTCAGATAATGCAGTGTATGTGATTCTTGCCAGTATAAGACTGGGATGCTGTACAATATGTATAAATTTGTACTCATTCAGTATAATATAAATAAATGTTAGAATGCTCAATCTGTCTAGATTTCATTCTAAATCTCAGGCCATACAGAAAGTGGTTTCTGCCTTGTCTTTGACAAGCTGAATGCATGTTGAATGCAAGTGTATCAGAAGAACAGCACATAACCACTGATTACTCTTCAACCAGAAAATCAGCATGAGGAAAACAGAGATCACACTTCAACATTCCTCTGTGGAAGACATGTTGAGTTGATATGCATTAATGATTGTGTGTGTATTCTCAGCTATTTTGATTGTTAAAGCATACACCCTTCCAATGAAAAATCAAGAAATGACGAAAGTGAGTGAAAGAGAAGGAACAGCATAAGCCATGGGGAGGAGGAACAAGTCCCAGAGACGTCCTGCAGAACTCTCAGTGATAGAGAAGACTGTTAGCATTCACTTCGCAAGATAATATGGAGGTATCAAATTGCTGTAGTTTGAGGAAGTAAGAGCAAGAAAGACCTGAATTGCAGTCTCTGCTTCAAAACTTTAATTATATAAAATATTTGATACTCTTTGAAGCAAGGTTTGAACCTACATTTTCTTACATCCTAGTGGAGCGTGAGAATGGAACCACCATCTCAGTGAAAACTCTAAAGTGAAAATGGCATTACAGTCAACTGGATAGAGTGTTTCTTTGTACCTTCAAGTACTGAGGTCATCACTGGGGGAAAAAATATGTACGCATATTTGTTCTAGTAGTAATAAAGAGCTAACTAAGTGAAAAGCTAGGGAAAAACAGTTCATTACAAAGCTGAGACTTCTGATTTTGTAAAGCATGGGAGGACTTAAACAAGGGAATATGATCAGAATACGCATTGTAAGCAGTGATATACTACATATGAATACAGCCACATGTTTCAACATTACTGATTATCAGGTATTCAGTGCCAGTAATCACTCAAATGCATATTTTGCACTAGTTAATTCCTAAATTAAGCTGGAAGTCGGAGTCCTTTCCCTGGTTAGCAATCACAGGAGTTTTCTTCTCTTTTGCTAGAGCACATAAGACAGCAATTTTTATCTCTAGTAATATACTTTCTTAATCTTCTTTCAGAGGGACTATCTTCCTCAAATTGAAGCCAGAGTGATTCAGAGTTAAAAGAATGTGTATAATAGAGATGTGGAATGTTTAAATCCACTCCTTAGGAACATAAAACTCTATTAAAGAGTATGGTCTGACAGACAGTATAGTAAAGGGCTGTGAGGGAATTCAGTTCTAGTAAATTACCCAGAGCTTCATCAAAATGCAAAATATAGTTTAATATAAATATGGTGTAAAACCTTGTGAAGGGTAAAGTTTATTTGGGGTAGAAGTTTTTTGCCTGGACATGAGAAGGTGGTATACTGTAAAGAAGAGAAAAAAATAAAAGTGCAAAAAAGATTTTAAATATGACGCAGTGAAAAATATCAGATATGTTACATGGCTTTTTGTCCCCCTCAATTTTCATGTATCAAGGTGTCATGGGTTCAGCAGTAGCAGTCATTTTTCTCCTTCTTGGTAGCTGGTGCAGCGCTGTGTTTTTGACTTTCGGTCTGGGAACAGTGCTGATAGCGCCAGTGTTTTCAGTTACTGCTTGGTAATGTTTTGGTCTGATCAAGGACTTTCTGAATCTCATGCTGTGCCAGGGAGGAGGAGAAGCCGGGAGGAAGGAGAAACAGGACACCTGACCCAAACTGACCAAAGAGGTATCCCATGCCCCAGCACATCATGCCCAGGATGTAAAAATGGAGGGCAGAGACCCGGAAGGGTGGGGGTGCACTGCTTGGTCAGGCTGGGTATAGGTGGTGAGCGATTGTATTCTCTTTCCTTGTATTTCTGTTATTATTATTATTGGTGGTAGCAGCAGTGGTTTGTGTTATACCTTAGTTACTAAACTGTTCTTATCTCAACCTGTGGGAGTTGCATTCTTTTTGATTCTCCTTCCCATTCCTCCGGGAGTGGGGGGAAGTAAGAGGGGGGAGTGAGTGAGCAGGCTGCTTGATTTACGGCTTAAACCACGACCCAAGGAAAAGAATAAAAAAAAAAAAGGTAAAACAAACTGTAAAGATTAAAGCAAAAAAAAAAAAAAAAAAGCTTTCATTGAAAAATATGTTGTCAAAAGACAGCAAGGTCTGGCATGAAAAGCATTGCAACACTTTTTTCCACCACCTTATTCTTTTGTCAGGTGATCCTCAAGTCTTCCCTAACCTTCAGAAGCAAACAGCAGCTTTAAACCTTTGCTGTGCTTGTTGAGAGTCAGAATGACATGGTGATGGCAACTGCATAGTTTCCTTGTTCCACTCCTTCCCCCTGGCTGTCTGGTCCTGCTTAGGCTTTACACACCACACCTAACTTCAGGACAAGCAGTTTGTCTCCATTTTGTCTATACGTTAAGTGATTCTCCAGCAGGTGGCTTCAATAGTTCTCAGTAATGAAATTGTAGCACACCATGGGTCCACTGGAGGTTCACAGCATTTTCGCTAAGAGCAGAATAGGGGAGCTGGAGTATGGTCTTGCTCTCTGCCAAAGAGCAAAGTGAGAAGGAAGGCAGAAGATAGGACAGGGGCTTGGACTGTAGCTGAGTGAAGTGTGGCTGCATGGAGACTTTTTCACAATTTACACCTTGTTTATAATCTCCAGTGTTCTCATGTATATATTTTCTATGATTATTTAGACAAACCAGATTAATCAGTTATCATTATTTATTCAAAGGAGTTGAATAAATATTCATGCAAAACCGATTCAATATCTCATGCAAAAACGATTCTGAAGTAATGGTGACTTTAAAATCTTCTTCTGAAGTATAAGAAAATAAGAACTGTACCACGAGTCTCTGAAAAAGGCTAAAAAAGGAGGTCTGATAGGCTTAAGGAAAGTTAAGAGAGTAGCCTTTTCTACATTTGCCAATAGAAGTTAAACTGTTACCACACTGAAGATCTTTCTTGGTGAGCCTATTTTTTCTGCTCCTATTTTTTTCTTCCTTTGCACTTTATCATGAAAATAATTTTCACTGGTACTGTATTAATAGATCTTATATGTATCCGGCTGTATGGGACAGCTAGTGTTTTAGACAGCTGTGATGGACTCCATTTTTGGCAAAATCACCATTGCAGTAAAATACATATATTTAGGCAGGGGCAAACTACTGGTTAGCTGTATCAAAGCCCAGTTAAATTTTTCACATGAAAATCCTTAGTGTGCCAGTGGAAACAGGACAGACCCTGCTATTCCAATATATGAAGTTGGAAATCAGGGTGCCTGAATCAGGTTTTGGCAGTTGATATAGTACTAATTAAATTAAATTTTGTGGGTTTTGAGCAAGCAGAAGAGTGCATTATTTGAGCAGACTACTCTTAAATCTGGAGCTCTGTTATATAGGTTGCGTTTGAAAAGAATTGTAGTGGATCAAAACAAGACACATGTATATACATATAGCTATTTGTTTAATTGCTGATATTTATTAGTTGCTTAGGGATCAAATAAAGGCAAACATGGAAGGAGAAAGGGTTCCTTTTATCAGAGACAGAAATCCCTATGCTAGAGAGGTCCTTACCTGCCTTTCTGTAGGCATACAATCATAAACTTTCAATGTACCTCTGAAGCTTTAAATCTGGAAACAGGGATTAGTTATGTAAATCTTTTGGCACAAGATTTCTGACCATTAGAAATTTTAAATTACAAATTCATTCTGGTAGTACTGCTCTCTGTTCCTAATTATCTTTGATTTTAGGGAGACTTTTGAAAACCCATTAGGTATCAGTCTTTATTTTTAATCATTAAATACTTCTTAAAAGCTGAAGAATTATTATGGTTGCAGTACTGAATGAAGCAATACATATTTACATTAAAAAAAATGAATTTGTGGTTCTTAATTTCATGTTTCCAAACCAGAATATTCTTGTATTCAGTGAAGTGTTGAAAACATAAGTTCATGCTTATGAGACATAGACTTTTATTATTATTACTAGTTTTGCACAAGGAATTAAACATGAAACATCAGGTTGACTTCCTGAGAAAATAACCTGAAGTGAGAACTTCAAAGTCCCCAGACTATTTGATTATGTTAGTGTGCACGCAAAGAAACAAGAATTGTTAGCATAAACATGACAGGACCCTAGAAAAGAGCTGTAAAATTTCCATTCAATATACTAGTTTAAATACTGAGAAGAATTACTGTTCTTTAATCAAGTAGAAATTAGAACACAGTTTTTGCACTTTTTATTTCTTCAAAACACATATACCTACTATGATTTGGAAAATAATTTTCTGCTAAGAATAAACTGCTTTTTCCTTCTGTTAGGACTCTTAACAGAGCATCCCCAGAAGGGGATCCACCCCACTGCTCCCAAACAGGGTAGGATGCATGAAAGGCAACCATGAACCTGTACCTGTGGTACCACTTAATTGTCTGTTTGGCATTGCAGGAGCATTTCAAAAAGGAGCAAGGCAATTTCAGATCAGGTAACAGACATAACTGATGAGGCTTTCTCTCTCTCCCCCTGGTATGTAGGTGTTGAGGATATGTGCAGTGCTGGAAGGCAACAAGTAATTAAAAGTGAACAGACGAATGAAATAATCCTAGCATTGTATATATTGGGAATCAAAATAATGCATTGTTTGAAAGATTAGTCACTGAGAGTGTAAAGCAAATGTGCTTTGTGACAGATGGAAATTTTTTTTATTTTTTATTTTTTAGTAATAATACATTTTTTCCTATATTTGGCTTCTTTTCAACCAATCCAGAGCCTTGTACTTATAACTGAGCACATCTGCCTACATCACTGGCTTAGCCATTCTGATATTGCTTTCCAAGAACACCCATATGATTTCCAGCACAGTTTCTGCAAAGGTTGATGGCTATTGCCTTCTATGGCTATGTTTTCACTGTTCTGTTGGTCTGCACATTGAGGATATTTGTTGTTTAATAATCTGAATTTAGAACCTGTGTTGCCAAGTTTAGTTTTCCATCCACAGCAGGGAATAATACAGTGGAGCAAATGCATGCTGGATCTCATGCTGCTATGGAATCTGACTACTGTTCACAAACTGCAGGCATTTAAATTCTTCCCACAGGTCATTAGAAACAGCCATAATGACTAGTTTTTATGGGTACCTTTGAAAAGACATTTATATACCATAAATTGTACATGTGATTTGAAGAGCACAGATTTGCAACTTCCTCCTGTGTATACTTAGCCCATGTTATTAACTACTTATGCAGTAAGCATGCATCACAAGGTAATGGGCTTAAGGGTGACACAAGGCCTTCAATAACTTTGCCAAAATAGAAAGTACTGCAAGCTGTACATACATATTCCTCAGCAAGAACTCAATACTGCAGTTTCCAATGAAGTAACTCTTGAGGTTAATAGTGGCAATAGACTATTTCAGAGCACTCTGTGCCCTACAATGCATGAAAGAACTCTTTCCTAATGCCACTGCTGCTTGAACATTTAGCTAACTTACTGATATTTGGCTCCTGCTACTTTTAGTCTGAGCTACCCAGTCAGTCCTTTCCAGAATTGAGTCCAGCAGCTACATCTCCTATCCAGTCAAGTCATTCTTCCAGCTCTTGGACAACAGACTGCAACAATATCTTCTCTAGCTTATCCCTCCTGAGGACGGTGCACTAACCTGAAGCTACCCAATCTCAACTTGTCTTTCTTGCTTGGTTTTGAAGTGCTGACAGCCCTCTGCAGTTAAGTTATCAAAGGCCCCACAACCCTTTATCATGGAAATAATAGGTCTCTTATCAGTGAAAAAATGTCACTCCACATGATCTTCTGGTTGCCTTTTTTCCCTGGAAGTGTGAAATGAGGGAAGGACAGGGAAGATCCCAGTAGAAGCTTCAAGTTGCATATGATGGTGTTGAAAACCTGTTTGTAGAGCTGATTAGCACTTTTCTTTGGAAAGAAACAGAAAGGTGGGCAGAAAAAGAAAGGGATCTATACTATCTTAGAGTGTTTCATTATTTATTGCAAGCATAAATAATAATTTAGATTTTCTATGCAGTTCATTCTCAATCAACTGATTGCAGGTATTCAAAATATAGATTAGTGGTGGCAGCTTGGAGCTGCCATATTTTCTTAAACAGTTCAAATTTCCACTGAGATTTATTTCTTTTAAAGAGTAAAATAAAACTATATTGTGCTTCCAAATGTTACTTTCCCTTTGTTACAAAACAAATCTTTAAAGCAAGTGGTATTTATTAATGGTTTTCTTGAAAATGAAAATAGGTTCTTGTGGATATGTTCTGAAATTAAAAAGAACTACACGCTAAGGATCTACCAATGCCAAAATTTGAAGTTTTGTGAAAAGAAGCCAAAAATAAATAGTGTTGATTCTTCTTTCTCATGGAAGCGTTCCAAGCAGTTAATCCTGCTAGCTCTCAGGTCATATTTTATAATGTCAGATGACAGCTAATGAAGTTCATGTTTCCTAAGGGGAAAAAATGCTGAAGAAAAAAGCACGTTTCTTTTTCATTGATAAAGGTTTATTTTAATTTTGAGTTTACAAAACTTTTCTTTCTTCCATAGAAAACTTTATTTTCTCTCTTCCATAGAAAACTTTATTTCCTAGTGTGTTTCCTGTTTTATGCGCTATGGGAAAGAGACAGTTTACATTCAATACAGATTGTCAAGTATTTTTCCATTGAAAATATAAACTCTTCAGAGAAAGTAAAAGAAACTCATGCAGTTTTTAACAAAGCCCAAAGCATTTTCACTGAGATCCTACATGGTTGAATTTCCTCCAAAATGGTCTTTTTTGTATCAAAGTTGAATTAATCAAAGTTAAAATTTTGTTCTGAAAAGCTTTTTAACCAGGTATTTTAATTTTATCTTTGCTGTTATTTGCCTGCTTCACCTAGATAGTCTATGCTAATTGTCTCAAGAGTAGATGGTCCTTATATTTTAATTAACTTTGTAATCTTAGAATCATAGCTAATTTGGATTCTACATAGATATTCTTATGCCTCATTCAAAGCCATACATCGAAGCCACATGAAAAAGCTCTGACAGGAAGCTCAATAAAATGCATTTTAAACTGTAAAGGTAGCGGTAGTTCGTACCTTTTTTTTCCTCCGGGAGCATCTGTTAGAAGCCAAATTTTATAGCTTGTTCCCATAGTGTACGTCAAAGAAATACAATGGTCAAGTGGCAAGTTTTTAAGACTTCTGGTCTTCCAAAGGCTGGTGATAGTATCTTCTGTTATACCCTTGGATCCCCTGTTGCTGGATGCCTACAGATACCATGACAGAATCAAGGGAAGTTATGCTAATATTTAAAAAAAAAAAATGGATAAGAACCTGTCATGATTTAAGCCTCTATAACTCACGCAGTCTCTCTCTCACTCACTTCCCCCTCTTTCTTCCCCCACTCCTGGAGGGATGGGAAGGAGAATCGAATTAATGCAACTCCCACAGGTTGAGATAAGAACAGTTTAGTAACTAAGGTAGAACACAAGACCACTACTGCTACCACCAATAATAATAATGACAAGGGAAATACAAGGAAAGAATACAATCGCTCACCACCTATACCCAGCCCGACCCAGCAGTGCATCCCACCCTTCCGGGTCTCTGCCCTCCGTTTTTACATCCTGGGCATGATGTGCTGTGGCATGGAATACCTCTTTGGTCAGTTTGGGTCAGGTATCCTGTTTCTCCTCCCTCCCGGCTTCTCCTCCTCCCTGGCAGAACATGAGACTCAGAAAGTCCTTGGTCAGACCAAAACATTCTAAGCTGTAACTATAAACATTGGTGTTATCAGTGCTGTTCCCCAGCAGAAAGTCGAAAACACAGCTCTGCACCAGCTACTACGAAGGAGAAAAGCGACTGCTGCTGCTGAACCCATGACAGAACCACAACAGAATTGTCAGAACAGCAGAACTGCAGGTTTACTTATAGGAAGACAGAAAAATTAACACTGCAAGCATGGCATTCATTTGAATAGAAGCAATGGAATTACTAGGTTAAACTCATTTCTTTTGTCTCTCCTAAACAAAATTACATGTCAGAGCATGTGAAGTGGTTTTGTCTTCCCCTAGGAACATGGTGTGAGCAGAAACTTTTAATATTTGTGTGTTTTTCCTTATGAAAGTCCAGGAACAAAGGATTACATCACTCTAAAGGTTACACAGAATTTCAACAATAGGTTTAGTTGATTTGAATAGCCTCTTGGCATGTTGATTTATGCTATAAGAGTAGCCAAGGTTTTTAACAGTTTAAACAGGATAATGGGGTAGAGAAAGCATGCTGAGCAAAATGCATTCCACAATTTAAGGACTTAAAATGTCTGAATTAAACTAAATTGACATGCACTCATTCTTAGAAAATTTGCTGTAATTATATCTGGAAATTCTGAAACAAGACTGAGGTGACCTGCCAGCTGATCTGAGGGGATACTAGTTCCTGTTACAGGAAGTACTTTTCAAGCTGTTTGACACATACCTAGAGATTAAGCAAATGGTGCAATACCTCAGTTAATATAAAAGTATTTCAGAACTAAGGCCATTTCAGCTTTGACCAAACTTTGCTGAAGATACAATTATATATATATATATATATATATAAAAACAAAACCCCATATCACCCTAAGTAACATGAAAATATGGTACTGAATTAATCTGCAATTAGTACAATAAGATGGTGTAATCATGCACTAATTGTGCTTGTTTGTATGTTTCTATAATGAAGTCAATCACTTAAATGTCCGAGGTCTCAGAATTCTGAGAGAAGAATTATTTGTTTAGTGGATAAATAGATACAGCTATAAAAAATCAATTCATTTGTATTTTAACAAGCATTGTATTGCCCTTAGGCTTATAACAGTCTGTGAAGTTCAGTAAAGCTCAGTTAAATCTGGGTCTCCCAGAGAGCTATTTCTCTTCGTAGTATTATCTCAGGTCCTCTGTTAACATTATTCTTCTCCTCTGTTGCTTTATTTTTCAAAGAAATGTGGTGATCTCCAAAATTCTTTCTTCAGCAAACACCCCAGAAGGATTTCAGATCTGGTGTAACAAGATGCTTCACTACTCTGTTCTGATGCACTGGGACCCGCTAACATTAATAATCCAGGGGTTAACCCAAAATACTGAGAGAGAACTTTCTTCAAGTAATGGGCTGGAATTTCTATGGTTTCCCAATATGATCCATGTTTGCATTTTTTTCTTGTGTATGACTCACGGGTGAGTCAAAGCTGTATGAGCTATATGATAACTATGGACATGCTACCTTTGCATGGATGGCTTCTCTTGACGCTACTTCTCTTCCTATGATCTCTGGCTGTTTCAGTGGAAGCAGAGATCCATTAGCATTTAGCAGACTTGATTTATTCTTCAGTAATCCTTACAGTTCTACTTATAAGTTGCTTTAGTTTTTGAGCATGAGAGCTGTAAATTGCTGAGAGTTTGCATACGATGCAGGATTTAGCAGTAAGGACATGGAAAATGCTACTTATGTTTGACATTTCCAATATTAGACACTTAACTCCTCAGTGATATGAAATATATGGCCTGTTGAACAGCTGCTGTTCTATCTGACATCAATTGACATTATGGGTGAAAAAGAGATTGAGATGTTGGAATGTCTGAAAATAGAGGGGGGGGGGAAATAAGTGAAGGTGCATTTTTAGCTGGTATAAAACATTTTCATTAGGACTAGTAAAATAAAAAATAAACTTTTTTTTTTTTTCAATAATAAGTTGGATTAGTATCAGCCCGCATGAGGCTCTGAGCAACCAGGTCCAGTGCAAGGTGCCCCTGCCTATGGCAGGGAGGTTGGTGCTACGTGATCTTTAAGGTCCCTTCAAAGCCAAACCATTCCATGACTCCATGATTTTCAATTTAACAGATATTTTTATGAAGATACATCTCTCCTGATTTTATTCTCTAAGCAAGGCAGGCTGACAGGACACATATTAGGCTAACCTGCTATATGAAGACTTCGGTACTGTGCTGCCAATAGGGGAGATAAAGTTTTATAAATGATTAGTGACATGTGAATGAATTCCAAATCCCCAAGACTTAAGGCATGAGTCTTGACAAGCCTGGAAACAGATGAATCCTCAAATTTTAAATTATCATTAGTAAAATATCACTATGGAACTTCTTAGAAATTGCATGCTTCTGTTTTCACAGCCTTTCTTTTTTTCTTTTTTCTTTTTTTTTTCTTTTTATGTGTGCATGTAGATATGACATCCATCGTGGTATCCACAGTCTTGCATTTAATACAATTAATAGCTTCCTCTTAACCAGCAAGGAAACCAATTAGAGCCTGCTATAGGGTCTGAGTGTTGTCCTGTTGGGGATACCAGTCCTCCCTTCCAGGAGAGCCCTGTTTCCTGGAAGATATTCCAAGTAGTACTCATCATAAGTCAGTATCCTACAGACACGGAAGGCTTTGTTCTATGGATGAAGTGTTTTATTTTGTTTATTCATGCAAGCAAGCTAACATTTGGTTCAAGATGAATCTGAGTCACATATCTCTGCTTGCTGATAAAACATCAAACCTGTTCTAACAAACTCTCCTATTGGCCAGTGTCAGAGACTAGCGTGCTTGCCCTTACTCTCTGTGACTAAGTGATTAAGGAGGAAAGTTTGCACAAATCCATTAGGGCATGAACAAGCATCCTTGCAGGAAAGAACAAGTCTGATAAGACTTTTCTGCAATCTCTGTTACAAATTCATTTACTTGGGTAAGATGCTATGGTTTATATTGTTGCCTCTTTGTCAGATATTTAGATACCTAAAATGATGGATTCAAGTTGGATTACAACAGCTCCCTTTAGATATTTCAGAGTACAGCAAGTGTGGTACCAGGGAAATCCAGCAGAGCCGAATGGCCAATATATTGCTGTATATCTTTTAGCTCCATTGTGAACATATCTTCTAGTGCTCTGAAAGTTAAGAAGTATATCTATATGTGTGTCTGTGTACCTAGTATATTTTTCTCCTTTTGCCATGACTGCATATGTCTTATTTAGAGAAATATTTTTTTCTTGTTTTGTGCTTTACCAATTGCCACAAATACATACCATTTTTCTACTTTATGTTTCTGAATAGCAAGCAGAGCTGGAAAGGACTTCACACTGTGATGCACTTTCAAAACAATTTAGCTACTTTGAATGTAAATTTGATAAATGCAAGGAGTACTGACATAGCTGCCATACAGCTTGCAAAACCTTAAGCAGGTGCAAATGAATTCACTTTGTCCTGAGAACTTACACCTGGTGGAGAGCTCTTCTTGCAGCCAGCCTTCATGACATAGAGAAGCTTCCTCCTAAGCTGAGACAAATGCTTGTGATGAGTTATTACAGCAAAGTTCTACTGCAGGACCCACTTAACTCTGATGAGCAAATGTAGACACACTAACTGATGGGTTTGGAAATCTAAGTCTACTAAAGACAAGTCCTGTAACTCTTGAAAAAACTTATTTACAGAAAAAATATATTGCAGTGAAAAAATTGCTGTATGTCTCTGATGTGTTAGAAATATGTATATTTTCATGATGTCGTTTGATTTGCTAATACCGTGAAATGCAACGCAGTGCCATGAGTACTTCATTCCAAATGGGGAAAATAAACAGCTTGAATTTTAAAAGTCCATACCTCTAGACATATTTGCCCGCTAGCTCTGACTTAGTTTTAAACTTTTTATTTTAAATGTGCTCTTTTCTACTGACAGGTTCCAGTCTCTTCCTGTTTCCCCTCCTGTTTTCCATTTTCTTCATTCCTCTGTTATTTGCAAGTCACCGTTTACTGTGTTTCCCTCTAATATCTCCTTTATTATTCTTTTTTTGGTGCCTATCTCTCATTCTTCATCTCCTCTAATGTGGGTTTTTTTATGTTTTCAAAGGAAATCTGATGAACAGCTGCTCCTCCCTTAACACACACACACACACACACACACACACGCACAGAAGCACACACTCAAATCCACTGGGTCCTAAGCTTGCTGTAGCTCTTCCACTGCTGTTCTTCTTTGTCTAATAGAATATTGGCTGCTGCTGCTTCTTTTTTT